>OZ023161.1:15287852-16632852 GCA_963678695.2 Diplodus puntazzo | reverse complement strand
TTACGGTCAATTAGCTAAGTCACATGCTGCTCAACTCTGTGTGTAAGGATCCCCTAAGGATTCGCGAAACGTCGCAAACCCACTTTTTCTCCTCCTCCCAGGCAATTTCAACAATTTCTATGAAACTTTGCACACAGCATCTGTGGACTCTCCTGACAAAAGTTATTAAAAGAATTTTGATATTCCAAACAATACTCAAGTTATTAAATAACAACTTCCTGTCCATTTTGCTTTAAACACGAAGTGTTGCATATCTCCACATTGGTCTGTCCGAATGACATGAAACCCAGATGACTACTTCCCCATGAGCCACTAAGGCTGTGTGAAAAAATGATAAACTTACTTTTTCGAACTCCTCTTAGGCCAATTGACTGATTTGCGACAAACTTTGCAAGTAGCATCTGCGAACAAAGCTTATCAAAAGCTTTCACCTACGTCACACCTGGTGACGCGGTCCATTTTGATGCTTCGCCATAAAACCATCAACTCATTATAACTTCCACATACAATTTGCCATCTACTCCAAATTGCTCAAACATGTAGAGTCTTGCCTGATACATCTACACGGCACACCCCGACGGCAGCATGCCCCGACGCACGTGGACTGCGAAGGCCCGTTCATCGCTGCTTGCAGCTTTAATTTCTTATCATTATTGTTCTTTCATTCAGCTATTCATGTCCAGGAGTTTCCCATATCAGGTTCAAAGGCTGTTTTCTTTTTCTTTTCTTTCTTTTATAGCTATCGCACATTTACTTCCCATCATGGAGAAGTGTTATGATGGAAATGTGTCGAAAATTGTTTACTTCTGTTTTCTGCAGAGCTGGATATGGAGATGAACCGTGTTATTGTTGTTCACACAGTTGTTTTCTGACTAAAATCATGCTGTGAGTCAGAAGGACAATCTCTTGGAGACTAAAAGACGGCAGCTGCCGTTTTTCGCTCGTTCTCTCAGTCTCTTTGAGTTGTAAAAGAAGAGTGCAATCTGTTTCAGTGATTACTGGCTGACTCACAACAAGCACTGAAGTGCTGCTGGTGTCTTACCTCCATTTTACAGGAGCCATTTCTCTGGTGGCATCCTTCAACAAAATAAAAAGAAACACTTCTGAGTCAGCCCTGGCCTGTTTTGTGACTTTTCTGTCTATTACAGTACATAAAGATAGCATTGAAATACTCAACTAATCTCCGCTCCATGAAACTACTTGATGATGTTTACATGAGCTACAGGGATGAGATACCTTATGGGCCGATAAAATGCTTGTGAAACCACCTGTCATGTCAGTGAAATGGCAAACCTGTGACTCCATTCACATGCACACTGGAAACCCGAATGTACAAATTTACGTAGCTAAAATCACTTCCCTGTATTTTTTACAGCCTCCGGATCAAACACATCATGCTGACAACTTAGAACAGTTTCCTCCTTAGAAAATAAACGTGACAGCTACTGTTGAATCAAGTACAGCTGGTTCGATGTGCTCCACCTTAAGAAAACAACAGATATTTCAATTCAGAAAAGCAGCTGTTCTTGTTTCTTCAGAGAAAGTCCCAGGTCCATATAGAAAAAGTCACTAGTCATGCTTATGGACCACATATTTAAATTCACTGAGCGGATGTGAGGCTGGAAAATCTGTCATTTACATATTCATTTGCAAGTCACAGTAGATCTGTTTCAGCGTGATTTTGTGAGGCTGCAGTGTCTCTGGTGTCCCTGCATACATTGTTCGATGTGAATGTCACCGCCTGTTGGAAGGATCATCGCAAAATGTGTTTTTCAGCATTGGCTCACTTCAGGAGCAATGTTGACCCATTCATCTGGTTTATTGGTTTGTTGTTCCTTCATCCATCAGTAATTTTTCAGTATTTACCCCCTTTAAAAAAATGTTGTCTTAACTTTTACACAGAGGTCGGAGGTCAAACTCAGCCGCAGAGCCGCACCCGCGGGAGTTGGTATGGATTCAGTTTCATTGTCAAGGACACTTCAGCGGGGCAGCTGTTAAAATGGAAGAAACACTGGCTGGAGTGGGGCTTTTAAGCAGGTGTGTCAGTTGTTCCAGCATTGTGAACACCCAGTAAATGATGTATTCTTGTGGTTAACCTTAACCTTTCTAACAGTATTAATATTCCTAATAATGATTGCATTAACCTAAAAGGTAAACTGAAATCTGCATTTATCAGTATTTGTTAACGCTGAAGTATTATTTAACTTTATGCTGATGTACTAGCCGTTGACTTAAAAATGTGTCAAGCTTGTGTGTCTGTCAGCTTGTTCTGTTCTTGCCTTCTAGTGGCCGAAAGTGAAAGATGCAGGCTTAAATCACCTTAGCTACTGCACGTCATGGACTTGTTTGCACTAGCTATTTGTAAATCTTTTGAGAGAATGCTTCCTCCTAATCAGTATAACTTAGAGTCCTAGAGTCCTAGACTTGAGAAGTCTTTAGTAATGTTTAATTTGGTTTGCTAAATATTTAGTGGCTCAAAGCATTTTCAGAGCCAGGCAGCCCAGGAACTAGTGAAACACATAATGCAGGGTTGTTTGCGTTTGGAGTAAGGGTTGCCAGGTACAGTAGATGACAGATATCCCACACAGAATCTGAGAAACGAGCATTTCATTTATATGGAATCGGGAGCACGGTGGGAGAGAGCGGTTAAAAGAGTGTTGGCAGGTATGAGGCTAAGTTTGAACTGGGAACAGCTGCTGCAACCGGCTGAAGAACTACTGTGTTCTAAGATAGTGTCCCATTCATTTTATAAAAGTTGCTTTCTGGGTTTATACGTTGAAAGGGTTCTTCAGACTCTCACATGCTTCTTTCGCTCTGAAAAGCTAAACATAGCAAGAAAAGCTCCTGACTGAAACTAATGCCAGAACAACTGAAATCATGATGTAGAGGCAGTTTGTTCTGAATCTACGTTGGAAAATTCTGATGATGACCCAGCATATTTGCCACGGGGTCAAGCTGGAGTTGTGGGTGTGTCTGGGGATCCGGGGATCCAGCTCTCCTACATGAAGACTCCTCTGATGATAAAGACGACTTGTCTGATGAGTCCTCAGAGGAGGAAACTCAGACTCAGTCCAGTAGACTGAGTAAAAACAGGTCTTACTAGAATGAGAATCCCCCCACTCATGGCAAAACAAGAAGCCATAATATCCTGAGGAGCCGCCCAGGCCCAGTCGGCAATTCTCGCTCTAGTTATGTGTAAAGTTGTATTTTATTTTGTTAGGTCACATTTCACCAGTTAACAGTTCAGTTCAATAGCCGTATTATCTGTTTTCAGAGGTATATGTTATGGTTATGTGATTTAGTTCCTGTTTTATTTTGTAGTAGTTGTTCTCTTGTGTTCTGTTTCATGTTTACTTCCTGTCTTTGTCTTTGCTCACACCTGTCCTTTTGTGCCACACCTGTGTCTTGTTGCATCGTTTGTTGATCCCTGTCTCCTCGTGTCCTACCCACCAATCTGTGTTCTCCTCACCCTCACTCATTTTTTGTTCATAAAGTATGAAAGGAAAAATGGAAAAAATGGTCAGTGGTAATCAAAAACAAGATATTTAAGGAATACTTGGAATATTAAATCATAAAATGAATTGATTTCAAAAGACAGAACAAAGAAAAACTCAGCCAGCAAGAAATAACAGGGGAAATGAATGCGGGTCATTTTCGACCCATGTGTGTAAATTTGATGTAGTAATATAAAATAATTTTTTGTTCATAAAGTATGAAAGGAAAAATGGAAAAAATGGTCAGTGGTAATCAAAAACAAGATATTTAAACAATACTTGGAATATTAAATCGTAAAATGAATTAATTTCAAAAGATAGAACAAAGAAAAACTCAGCCAGCATGAAATAACCTGGGAAATGAATGCGGGTCATTTTTGACCCATGTTGTGCATTAGAAGGGGTGTGCATATGTTATGCATCAAAGGGTTAAATTAGCTCTCCAGCCGAAAGTCTATTCCGTGGCTCTTATTGCCTCTAATTATGATGATATCAAGGGATATTTTACTCTATTTCTGTCAGTCAAATGTTTTCTGGCATTGTATGACAACCTTCTTCTGTCTTTGTAATAACTGTATGGAGGAAAGCTGCTATTCTGTCTATGGCCACTATGCCAAATCGCTATTCTTCAGGACTTGCCCTACAACCACAGATTAATTTCATTGTAGACAATGAAATACATATTTCTCTGAAAGTTTAGAAAATGTCACAGTTGTCAGTTGTTAGAGCGATACAGCTTTAAATGTAGATTCTGAATTGCCATGAGGTCTCTCATGAGGGCGCGGATCTTGCTGTATATAGACTCCATTATAACGACAGTGCCCAACCTTTTCATTTCACTAAGAAATCATTTCAGAAGAATTTAGAATGATTTGGAAGAATGCCTGTCTGTTTTATTATCATGCAAATGAAGATAACGAGTGGAAACAGTGAGCCCTGGAGATTAAAACAATTACTATTATTGTAAGAGACAGCAACAAATGAAATTGGAAGGCCTGCAGCCCCGAAGAGGTGACAGAGAAGAGGTTGGGAAAGAAGGGAGGGAAGGAAGCCAAAGGCAAGCTGTTGAACCATCTCCATCAGGTTAAGTGCTTAAACTCTTGACAGTCTGATTGCAAATGAGGTCTGTGAGCTCCCATGAGCTGTGGTGTGACGAGCTGTCTCTCAGCAGACTCACACTGCGGCCTTGTCATCCACTGATCACGAGGGCTGGCAGATGTTGAACTTAAAGCAACAGCTCCCCCTTTAGACCATGGTCAGCGCCGAAATTTGTGTCACATAGAATGTAGGAGGAAGCGAGGCCAATTAGTGTTGCGTCTATTGAACTGCACCGTCCAGATCTTCCCTGAGGGGGAATTTTGGACTGTCTCCACTTTCTTCTCTCCCTCCTGAAGCAGAGCAGACAGCCGTGGAGATCTGAACGCATACATCTTTATACTGACCGCACTGCGTGAGACAGATGGGAGGCTAAGTCCGGGAGCAGACTCTGAGTCTGCAGCCTTTTACTTATTGTGGGACTGGTTTTTGTGCTCAGAATCATTTTGTATAAGTAATGTGTGTTTTGCGTGTGTACGATCCCTTAACACACATTAGAGTGCCAAACCACAAAAATGTTGAAATGTCATTACCTCAGGATTATGCTTTCAAGTGCTTACAGAGCTGAATAAGATGAAAGTAGCAAAGTAGCGTTTCTTTATTTTTTTTTAGAAATCAACATTTTAAAATCACTTTCACATCAAGGTACAATAAAAAATGAGCATTTGTTCTGTAATACACTACACATATAAAAAAAAACAGTTAAGCGTTCACTAAGTTGTCATTGTTTTCATCCGTAATGAGCCAAGGAAGACCCCGAATGGATTATACATCCCACCAGCTGCAATTATCAAACCACCGTTTCAGCTCCTAATATCAGAGCGGTTCAGAGACATGAGCCGCTCCTCCTGAGATACTTGTTATGCTCAGTCTGCCAGCGCTGCCTGCCCTCATATGTCCTCTTATACCCTCTGTCTCTTTGTGTCTCTCTTGTTCCTCTCTTCCTCTTTCTCTCTCGCGCTCCGGCTTAAAGTGAGGGAATGTTTTGTATCTCTCCGAACACCTCTCAAACATAATTCTCCCAAAGTGAGTTTGTTCTTTTGCTTTTCATTCGAGATTGAAATGTAGACACCTTGGCCCTGAATATCAGAATCTCATTCAGAGCTTCAGAGTAGAGTGTCCTTTTGGGAGATTGGTATTTATTCACTCCTGGCCCACCGTAACACAAATGGATTTATCCACCATAGCTACCTACTCGACAAGTGCACTGCCTATGAAAGGTGTAGCCTCACTTTTACCTCTTGCATGATAAATATAAGCCGCTCATGTTATACCTGCGGATCTGCTCATTTGCTGCTGTTATCAGCTCATGCAACGCGGGGGACTGAGGAGAGGTAAAGATGATGTGTGCACGAATGTGTGACAGTGGTGGAGAAAGTATGCATGTCCTTTTCTTTTGTAAAAGCAGAACAGAGTAAGCAAAATTCCCCTCTTTCAAATCAATTGATTATATCAAGCCTTACTTTTGATGTATTATTAGCAGATTTTACAGCAACAAACCCTCTCACAGCAAATATTATGGCAAGTCATAGCGGCAAAAGGGCAGATGTAATAGTGGCTGCATTTAGGTGAGCCAGCTCCAGTGTTCTGGCATTGTGCAAACCTGCTCAATAGGTGATCCGTCCATTAACACACAACTACTGTGTCCATTACGCAGGACGGCCAGATTTATATCAATATGGTCCCATTTTGTTTTGTACTGAAAATTCTGATGATATAAGTGAGTTCAAACGACATTAAGTAGAAATTGTAATTTCATTGGGTTGAGTCCAACACCACTGTTGCAAAATAATGTTGTGTGTTGAGAACTTACTGTATGTAACACTGTGATCCTACCCTCTCACTGAAGTTACATAGTGCAGAAACATGTGATGGGGGGCAGAGTGGCTGAGACAGAGACGCTATTCGCGCTGTTACAAGACACTGTACCATCAACATGATTTCTAAGCGGATATTTTAGGGTTGAAAAGTTACATAATGTTGCTTTAATGGCCCATGACAGGGCTTGGCATTGAACTTGAAATTATTATTATACATGACTATGTTTTAGTTCCCCAGCTTTTTCTCAAAATGCATGGAAAGGAAGACTTGACTGATTTTCCTAGTTTTCCTCTTATAGATGTTTCTAAGTGATTTAAGAATTTGTCATACTCACTAGTGGTGTAAAGACTCGATCATGAAAGATGCCTTTGCTCCCACGATCCTGCAAAGAATAAAGCTGCAGCTTTGTGAAAACGTGCGCTGCACATGTGGCTGGCTTAGACTGTAAGCCAGTATATGCATGACACATAAAACTGTCATCCTTTCTTTCATCGTATGTTTTTTTATAATATGTTTTGTGTATTAAATCTCTACCTGCAACTGGCTAATTCTAGCTGTAAATAAATGCTGTGGATTAAATTAACTTTTCTCAGTCTCAGAATGAAAATGGAGTGCTTGAGTTGATACTGACTTCCCACCACTACTGTACAAAACAGAAAACCAAAACAGTTGTTGCCAGCATACTTGAAATGACTAATCGCTGTCCCTAGAGCCCGGATGACTCTGCCATGGTATCTGTGTTATAATTGTTTATTTTTCCACAACATGTTCTCATGATGCAGCCAGTTGCCAACGTCTAATCCACTTCATATGTACAGACATGAGGAGTCAGCATGCTTCTTACTTGCTCATGTTGCAGGTGAAAGCTCACAGCCAGAGTGAAGGCTGAACCTGTCATGGAGCACACACCCCTTGTACAGGAGAGCCTCTGGCAAGCTGAAACACGGACTTCGCTTTTCACTCCTGTGAGGTTCTCACCAGTCTTTCACTCATAGATATTTCATGGGTCAACTTCGAAACCCCATATCCTTTTGTTTGGCTTTGTTCTCTTCTTTCTGTGTGCCAGTGTGTGTCTCATTTTCGGGAGGTGAGGTGTGTTTGGTATGGTGGTCTGGTGGTGCTCTGTCGTTGGGATTGAGGTTCTCACAAGACATGCAATCCACCCAGGACACACAATTCCCCTGGCATAAGCTTATTTCAAGAGTCACATGATGGTCACTTCATCAACTCAGCCGTTAAATCCACAATATATAACTGCTGCTGTTACAGGTCTGTGAATTGAAACAAATGAAAAGATGTCTCCATACCTTTTGGAGGATTAATGGCCAAGAGTCACATGAGAATCTGCTCTGACCTGGAGCCAATAAGTAACTCAAACTATTACGTCTAACTAGAGTTGCTGGTGATTGCTGAGTTTATTGAGAGGCTGACCTGAATTCAAATGCACAGAAACTCACATCCTCGATGCATGCCGTTGTTTGCGTTGTGTGCTGGCTAATGTAAAGTAAGAAATCGGGCAGCTTGGGGCAAAGAAGCACACACAAGTAACACAAATTCACACAAATGGTCCTTTGGTCAAACTCACATGAGTGATGTGAGGGGAAAATTTGCTGTACTTGTGGTGAGCATACCAATACACATGCTTCATTGATGATTAAAATCTGAAATTAAATGTTCTTGGATGAGATCAGTTTTGAAGTTTTCAACTCATTCTCATTTCTTCCACCAACTTGAAGCTATTTCGCTTGCAATAAATTGTGCTAAGGTGGCAATGCACCAACAAAAGCTAGGAAGAAGAAGACTGATCGCTAGGAAACAATATTTTAAAAATACGCTTTGCAATTTTTTTATGAGGAAGGAATTGGGTTCACCACACTTGTCAGACACATAATGATTTTTTTGTGAAAACACTGAATGTAAATATAACTATTGTTTGTTTGTTGTTTACTTGAAGATTCCCCAGAAGCGTTTAATGAAGCGTGAAAGAATATTTGTTGAGGTCACCTACATCAATTCACCTGTATTTATTTCTATTCTAATCTGCTGTTGCCACAGTGTTCATGTGTGAAATGAAAGAGTGATACCATGGACTCCGACGCGACACCCAGCGTCCTGCCTCCTTTGTATGCTCGTGCCACCTGCCACTTGTGAAACTGCATTTCCACAACTCCGTAATGGACGTGACTGCACTGTGGTGACTACAACAATGCAGTGTTTATTGTACAGTAATGGATTGTGGGTGCAAACTGTCAAGGATGGAGCTGTAATGCCACTTGTAAAGCTATGAGTCCTGCGAGCACACTGTGGTAATGTGATGTTGACTCCGATGTCAGGACACGTTATATGACAAGTTAGGTGGAGTGAGAATGTTCCAGATACACTAGATATGAGTCACAAACCTCAATTACATCATTTGTCCTTTAATTCTCATGCACCCACTGGCATTCAGTTTGCTTTAATGGCTGCCCTGGTATATATTTGTGTACTTGCACAGACATAGCAAATATTCACACATGCAGCTGTTTTATCTCCACCTGCAAACAAGATCTGCTTTCGAGGGATGGTTAAATAAGTCAAGTCAATATGGAGGTACTTAAAGTAAAACTAAGCAATCAATACTACTTTGCAGCCATTAGAAAGTAAAAAAAAGTTCTCCACTGTGGCTCATAGCCTCACCGCTAGCTATTGAAAAAGTTGACCTGTTTGTCTGGTTGTGTGATGTTCGACTCGCCTACAGGAGAAAAGTGGAGCCGCCTAAAAAATCACAATCCAAACGGAAGAATAACACACAGCATCTCTGGTGTGTGTTTTCTGCCTGACGATTCTCAGGAGAAGAACGGAGATCCACCTCTTTTTCCCCATCCACCTCCTTTTAATTGTCTTTCAAGTCCTTCTTCAGAGATCTCAAAGCAAAGAGAAAGGATTAACAGAGGAATTATTGACTAGTTCTACTTTGAGGCAAAACCACGGAGGCCGTCCATTTGTCTCTGGCTTGGTTTTATCAAGTGCAAAAGTCCAGCAATTACTTTTCCTCTGACCTCTGGGAGATCCGGAAAGTGGGCCTCTGTAATCCTTGCAATTGTGCGATGGAAGTGGCGTCTCGTTATATTCACACCGGCTTACATTAGAATTCACTGCTCATGTTGATGAGATCAATCCATTTTGAAAGCCTCAGCACAGAGAATCTCAGTGGCTGTATTGGCATTATTTAGCCGTCAAGGGTTTCATTTAATTAACTGGCAGTATGTCAATTCTCGAGAGTCTGAAGGGGTTTAACATCTGGTGCTATTGGACTGGTGTTCCAGTCCAACTTTGTCATTACCATCCGTTGACCTTATTCTTCCTCTACATTAAATTACATCTCGTTGTCTTGACTGGTTATTTCAGGCTTGAAATGTCAGCCGCAGAAAGTTTCATTTGCGCACTCACAACTGTGCCCAAGACGCAGATCATTTTTTTTCGTCCTTATTGTGGGGCGATAGAGGACGGCATGATGATGAGGGGCCAATGGCTGTTCCGGGCTCTCTGTGCTAATGTAATAATGGAATCTGACTTCCATAAAGAGCTCATGTTGTAGGATCAAAAACACTGCAGAGAGCCATCTGGAACTGCAGCCCCAATGGCAGCAGCCTGTATATGCCATCAGCAGTGAGTACTGTTACTGTACCCGAGCCAGTCAACGTCACATACAGAGCCCACCGTGTGGAGGCGGCTGGCGTTGTCTCGGTCCCAATCTCAGTCTTGGTTCTCTTCTAACCCTGTGGCATATCTAAATTGTGTGTTTTTCTCTTCTGCACCGTCAATTACGTACTGTACAAAAATCAGTTTACATAACAGGGAGACCTTTATATTGTTTGTCATGATGGCCCCATGTCCGTGCAAAATGCTATTTATTTCCTGTACAGGTTGGCAGTGCTATTCTTCTCACACAGCCAATCAGATCATTTCAATTTAAATTTGCTTATAACAGTAACTACCATCATCATCCATCATCTGCTGAGGGTGACACTCGACTAACAGACACTCAACTGCTGCGACGAAACCCAAAAAGAGCCACAGACGTAGAATTATATCCAACACCAAGCGCACTCTGAATTTTCAAAGGGTGTGATTAGTGTCAAATTGCTGTTAGAATATATCATTCAGGTATTCAGAGTACCACTGGTGTTGAAAGAAGGGGGGATTTAATGCAATTTATTATTTTTTTCACACCACTTTCAGGTGTTGTAGTAGAAAGTGCTAACATCTGAGCCTGAGTGTTTGTCATAGTACGTTGACAATAATGTCTCAGGCTATGACGTCAAACTGCAACTATGTTGCAGGTGGTCTGGTAACGTGTGTGTGTGTGTGTGTGTGTGTGTGTGTGAGAGAGAGAGAGAGAGAGAGAGAGAGAGAGAGAGAGAGAGAGAGAGAGAGAGAGAGAGAGAGAGAGAGAGAGAGAGAGAGAGAGTCAGTGTAGAGGCGCAGCCTTTTTTTCCAGTAATGCCTCCTTCCCCTCGCAAAGGCACAGAGGGATGCGAGCATCGATCTGCTGAGGAAAAGACGCTGCTAATGTCAGTTCACAAGCTAAATGGATGCCAACTTCTACATAATGATGTTTTAACAGCAAAACTTTGATCACATAATGTGTCAACTCAGTCTTGAAAAGTACTCATGTATCTACAAAGGTTTTTTTTCCTCCCATCACTCATGCAAATGATATTCATAACATTATGTGATTTAAGTTGGGCTTTTTTTTTTCTTTTTTTTGTTGTCAGTGATCTACATGGTAGAGCCTGACATTAATCATTCTTTGGACCTTCATCTGTCTGTAGAAAGATTTTACATCCCAACAGTCTTCAATGCAGTCATCAACTTTACAGGTGTTTGTTTGAGATTAAAAATAAAGGTCCAGTTCAAAAACTGGTGTGGTCTAACGTAGTAAGAAGTAATAATCTTGTAATCTCTACAGACTAGTCACTGGTCAGACCGTTGAACATGCTGACAGGAGTCGGAGCATGTGATCACATCTCAAGATGGTCTCTATCGATCCGTCTTTTTCTTTAGATCTAACCTCGTTCCCTTCATGCTACTGTCGTTATTGGCGTCAGGATTTGTGTCTCTTTTTTATTGCATTTGGCTCACTCCTTCTTTCTGATTCAACCTATTGGCACTCAGCTGAGAGTGCTAAGTGAGTAATAAAGCGCTTGTGAGCAGGGACGTGGGAAACATATGTATCTTTCTGGAGGAGTTAGCTGCTGCAGAGCTGTTGTTGGCGTCTGCATATATAATGTACACTGCATAGGCATGGGTGTGTTAATATATAAATGTGTGCTGGTGTCAGCATGTGGAGGGGAATAACCTCAGCCACAGCCTTTCCCGTACTGCATCGACTTAGTCGAGGTGTCTCACCTTGAAGTGGAAATACTACTCAAGCTACATACATTGCCATTATAACATATGCTGTTTTTTGTTTGTTTGTTTTGTTTCATTTTCCATGGTGCAAACTGTTATATAAAAAAGAAAATGTCTTGATGTTCACGAAGCAAGGATTCTATACTTTGCATGCATGCTAATTAGCTTGACAGGAGATGTTGAACTGATTAAAGGGAATTTATTTTGAACTTGCGATACAGTTCGGGCAATCTTCAACCCAAACCATTTATTTTATTTACACTGATTTAATCATTCATGGGACGCACTTTTTATTGATGTAAATAATAAACATACACTATGATTTTTTTGCATTTGCAAAACATCGACAACAGATTCCAGTCTGAGGTATGTTATCACTGCTGAGGGTAAAAAACAAAGAAATAATTTCAAAAAATAAAAAATAAACTGTGAAGGGGCGCAATGTGACAGCGCACAGCACCTGCAGTTGGGGCAGCGCTGAGCTTTGCTGCAGTGTTTTCTTTTGGCTGTGTGTGAGGCCTTATTATTGCAACAGAAGCCAGGAATCCTTAATCCACAGGGGTCTCAGTGGGAAGGAAAAGCTTCTTGAACAATCCCCGTTCTTGGAGCCTGTGGTGAAATCCAGCGATCAGTCAACCCTGAGCCCCTGAGCCTCCTGAGGGCTTGGGACTCAGGCCAGTGTTTTACAATGGCCCCAGTGCACTGAGGAGAAGGGCCGGGAGAAACAGGGAGAGGGAGTAAGAGGAGAGGAGAGGAGAGAAGAGAATGGAAGGAGAGACAGGAGATGTGGCGATAGAGAGAGAAAGAGAGAGGGAGAGAGAGCCAAGGTCTGCAGGGGAAAAAACACCATAACTCACAAACACATGAAAAATTGGCTCAACACCGGTGTGTTCGTAGAGCAGCGTTTGCAAGGCTGACAGGACACAGGAGTGGGCGTTGATTTCGCACAACACCAGCCCACAAATGTAAATATCTCCGCGTATATGTGTGCCTGTGCATTTGTATCTGGATAGACGTCTTCGCACGGGGGACCATTTTTGTGAACAGAAGCTTCCAGCCTTTCAAACTTCACAGTCAATGTCATTCAAGGCGTCGGAGTCTGACAGGAGCTCACGGGAGGCCATTTTGTTTTTTTTAAAACAGTGATTTGGAGACCATTCGGGCTCCACTTTGCATAATCTCGCTCTGGTACGTTCCAGGACCTCCTCTATCACTCTGGGATGTTGTGTTGATGAGATGTGAATAGACTGCCACATATTTTTACACAGCTCATAAAAATAAGAGCGGCGGCTTCTGAAAAATAGGAAAACCTTTTGCGGATTGATTGCTGCCGTGAAAAGACAATTCACCGTTAAATGTCACTGGAATTATGAGCTGTGGTGAGATTTTTTTATTAATGAAAGGATTTTAGGGATGGAACCAGCGGCCCTTTTGCAAATATTGACAAATCAGCACCGGCTTTAAAATATTACATTTAGCACGGAAACACACACTTGCATAATCCGCAGGGACAAGATTATTGTCTCTGACTCATTCGGTTGCCATTTGGCGATGACAACCTTTGACCAGGGCTAACTAATGAAATTGCATTCACATGCATGAATTAATTTTACAAGCACACTGCGCTGTCTTGTTCCCAGGGACCTGGAGGGTGACCTTGCATTTTTGTCCGTCTCAGTTTGACCTGCGTGAGAATGCAACGTCGCACCGGAAATGACTGTTTATCCGCCACGATGTTTGTTGACACGGCCGATGCATTCCTGTGGTTCACTCGGCAGCACTCGATGCACCGACTCTGTGAACCGGAAACATTTCATATGAGATCCTTTCCCATGGAACAGATTCTGGTGAGTCATGCCTCTGTCAGACTCTTCTAATGGACAAAAAAGCAGTAGATTGTTGCCCCGTGCAACTGTCTATTCATTACAATTATTGTAATTACACATTCAAGTGAGCGCAGGCAAAAAGGCCCGATGGGTCGTCATCAAAGCTCATTTGATCCTCCACCAGAGGGCAGTGCTAAATGCTCTCTTGACCTCAGAGCTCTGCATGACTCCCTGGTGGTGCAAAGGCTGCATGCAACCTGCTGTTGTACCTCAGAGCTGTGTTTATCTGTGCCCGGCACACTCACAACACTTTACATGTTAAGATCGAATAAAAAAAAAAAAAAACCTCATGTACAATGCTGCCCAATAGATTGATATTATTATCTGTATTCTTCCGACGTTCAGTACTATTTAGTAGGCATTGCGCGGCTTTAACTTTCAGACAATGTGGGATGAAACTTTTCTCGCCTCCACTCCACACCGTATAAACCCTTATTCTCGTTTCTCAAAGCGTAGATGGGATGTGCTTTGGATCTGTGCCAGCACCTCTCAAAGAAGAATACAAGAACAGAGAATGCAGGGAATCACTGAGAGCGTTGAAATTGAGCTTCTTCTTTTTTCTTTTTTTTTTTAAATTGCCTTATTGCACTGTTCGAAGCTTTGTGTGTTCTTTGTGGCTGAACAAGTTGGGCACAAACGCAAAAGGCAGTGAAACATTCGTTTCAGGCTTCGAGGCTCCCAGCAGGTTTTCTTTAAATATTACAAAACATGATACTGGGTCTCCTCATGGCCTCTCCTCGGTCAAGGTCACAGAATAGAAGGTAATTACGTCATTCAAGTCTCCTATGATTAACATGGAGCTAAATTCTGCTCCAGACAGAGAAGCTTGGACCGATGACAAGCTGATGAAATGATACGACTATTACTGTAAGAACAGTAGAAAAGAAATTTCCCATAAACATATTCCATGTTGTCCTTCAGCACTTCAGCACAACGCATCTGTCGATAGTTTCTCTTGAATCTTATAACTGCCAGCCAAGACTTTTCTCTGCCTGTGTTATTCACCGGCGTGGCCAAGGCTGCTCACTGACCTCTGAGAAGACGAGCGTCTCACCACCCACACCTTGGCATTCAAACCAGGCCAGTCGCTTCACATTATGTGATATAAATATATGTTTCCGATTCAGTAACTAATACAGTCTCTCCGTGCTCTGCAAAGCGAGAACGACGTCCCGATTAGTGGCTGCATGTGTGCAAAGTGAGAGACACGTGTTCTGCCAGGATAAAAAAAGATAACGGTGAGGATATATAATCTAAAGTATGGAGTGCAAGATCATGGATCCTGCCAGACAGTAAATATATGGATCTGAGTAAAGTTAGCATCTGTTAAACATCTGTTTTTCTAGCCTTTGTGAATTCTATTACCGGCATGAAGACTTTTTTTCTTTGTTTCCCACATTCATTGCTGTGCTTCAAAACTTCTGTATATTACTTCTATAAACTTCAGTTTTCTTTATTTCAATAACAAAGCGGCATCTTTATTACACTTCAAAGAGCTCGACCTATCATTACTTATCTGACCGCAAGTTTACATCCAACTTTATCACACTTGTTAGGAGAATGGTAGAGATATACATGGGATTGATACCCTACTCACATCTGTATGGAAAATGTAACTCTCCAGCTAGCCAAAGATTAGCTTAGCTTAGCATAGAGAGGGGTAGATAGCTTATAAACAATGCCCACTATAGCTGAAAAGCTCACTTAGAGCTACCCTGGCTCCGGAGTCAGCTGTCTGTTGTCTTGGGCTGACGAGACCGCGCCCCTATCGAAATGAACGGGGAGAGAGCTGTGTGGTAAATTCGTGAATAAGCTTCAGTAGGTTATTTAGGAGTTGTATAGATTCAGTCTTGTACAGTAGAGACCAGGGTTTCATGCTCCGTTTGCATTCCCCCTCCTGTTTGTGCTCTTTCAAGAAAGTGGTGCCATACATTACTTATTGATTTCAGACGACAAACCAAATGATGTTCTCTTTTCGCTTCAACTAAAAAAAACATTCTCACGGGCCTCGACGGTTGTCTTTTCTGAAAGCTGCAATCACTAGCACCTTCGTACGCCACTTTGTGTTGCATATTTGCTGCACAGAGCACAGCAGGGGGACTCAGTGTTACAGTAACAATGTTTGCCACCCTCCCATCCCTCCTTCCATTTAGCGAGTTCATATGCGAGCATCTGAGCGGCTGACATTCCTCCCTTTATCAAGTGAAACAGCGCATGAAATTCCGAATTTAGCTCTGTGTACATGCTGACTCCGGCACCACAATTGATTGTTAGAAAGATTTCTGTCCCACTGTCACACTGATGATCTGTTGGCTCTGATGGAGGGAAAATCCAGTTTTAGACGATCAGCTGTGATGTTCTGCCTCACGGTGTTGAGTCGTGCGTCAAGAAATAAGACTGGAGAAGTTTTGCTGTTTACAGAGCAGGCGTACGTGTTGGAATTTAACCTTGAAATCTTTACAAATTCAGCACAGATTGGAATGAAAACCTGGTTAATAGATAAATGAAATTAATAAGGAGGACACTTCACTTCAATCCTTTCAATCTTCAATTCTTTCCGTGTTTACTGTCACTTTTTTGCTATGTGCTTCCTTTAACAACTCAGAAACATTTCTGCTTCTTCATTCTCCATTTCTCAGGCATCTTTTTGTTTCATTTATTCATGAAGTTTCTTTTTTTTTTTCCAGAAGCAGCATTCAATACCTGAGGATCCCCATCTATCTGCAGACAATGCACCCCCGAGCATCACATTAGGGATGGATATTCAAAGTCACAAAGCTGTCAGGGTAAAGATAAACAGGCTGGATGTGGTGAGGATCCCTGTGCCTTTTGAAAACTACTTGCTAATAGAGATTAAGACCCTGGAATGAGTCTGGAAGTTAAGAGCGAACGCTAAAACACAGTTAAGGCTGGAAACACTTCCTATCTTTTTATAGGCTGTGCCGCCATTTGATTGGCAAGCCTAATCCTCTCCTCTCCGTGAGCAAACATATCTAGACGAGCGAATTACCGGAGTCGAAAAAAAAAAACACTGAAGGTGACAAAAATATCGTCATGGGAATTAGCAACATTAATAAATGTGGGCGAAACAACATTACATGTGTATACGCTGCAGATGAGTCAACCGTTTTCCAGTGGCGTCGTGCATTAGCTGAGGTGAGAAAAGGAGAGTTAAGTTGACACCACCGATGGACTGTCAAAAGGACGCTAATAGGCTTACAGTGGGGAGAAAGTAGCTCTGACAACTAGTGTCTGCTAACGTCGCGTCACAAAAAAGTTTGAAAAATGATATTTGTCATGCTGTGAGAATGTTGGCTGTTGGTCACTGGGAGTCCTTTTGAAAGCTTAAAATTTGTCAGGGCTGGATTGACTTCAGATCCTGGGTCATTTATTGATCGAGATCCCTTAATATTTACTCGTAACTTATTATCATCCCAGTTATTCTTAGAGCTTCATCCTGCCTGCCTCAAAAATCAAAGTTCAATCAACACCTTTCTGATAGTGTTAGGCTTGTTAATCACACTATCACACCTCTACCTATGAGAGTCAGCCTGACACAGATTTTCACAACCTAAAATAGACGCGTCTGAATTAATAGTTCACCACAATCTATCCATATAAGCCTGTTAACGTCTCCGGTGCAGGGCATATTTAGATGTTTGGCAGTGAGCCCACATACAGAATTATATACAGAGGCTGCAATCCTAATCTTATCTTCAGACTGTAGGTGATAAATTCCTCTCCGGACTCCAGAGCTTGTTCCTGGACGGAAACACTTAAAATTCATAAAAAGTCTCTGCCATGCATCAGGTCACAAGTAGTGAGAGTAGAAAGTTAGTGTATAAATATGGATTCAGTTCCAGGGATCACATTCATCAAAAGAAGAAGTTATGAATTGAGATGATTCATTGATGAGAGAACTCTAATATCATCTGGTACGTTTTGTAACAGAGCGGGGACTAACAATTGTTTTCATATTAGATCAATCTGCTGATTACTTTTTCTATAAATAAATCAATAGTTTAATGTATGCAACACTAGACAATGGACACAAATGCAGATCAATATTTAGTAACCTCTTCCGCTAGCTTTCTGATCCGATTGGTATTTTTAAAGTAGCTATATTTTTTTTAATTACATACTTCTTTCCACATGTTGTTTCTCTTCATCTGTTAAGGGGGAACTGGGGAACTATGTATAAATGGAAAAGACATTCAGAAACTCATTAAGATAACAGAAATATTGATATAACAAGAAGAAGAAGAAGAAGAAGAAGAAGAAGAAGAAGAAGAAGAAGAAGAAGGAAAAATAATAATGTAAGGTTTACAATATTAAGGTGATAAACAAACTCATATTTATTATTTCCGTTACTGAATAAATCAGCCTTCCTCAGAGGAAATGAAGATCCTAGATAGGTGGCAGGGTCCGCCAAATATAAACAAAGTAAGACATAATGAAATTGTGCTGTCCCCTCAGGTCAGCTTGTTTATACAGTCACGAAAATAAAGACAGTTTGTTTATTTAGGATTTTTCTCTTCTGACTAAATTCTTTTTTCTCCAAAAGCTACGTGAAGCACCTTTAAGGCCGTTCAACGATAATCACTGATCTACAACAGACCCTTCTCTGAGAGTAACCTCCTTACCCTGAACAGAATGAATGTCACCATGAACTTTGTCTCTCGCTGTGCTGCTTTCTCTCACAGCTGCTCATCAAAGTGTTTACCTGTACTGTTAAATGACAGGGGTTGCAACCTGCAACCTCCTCAACAAACGTTTCCACTCTTAAAATCCTATCCAGCGACCCACGCTTGAGGCACATACGGCGCAGGGGGCACTGGTGTCACGCAGGTGGTTTTACTTTATTCTCAATCTAGGTCGTCATGGAAAAGGATAAAATATCTAAGGGCTCATGAATTAATATTATGGACTTTTAGCAAATGAAAAGGGAGCCATTATAAAGAGACAAAAAAAAAGCTTAAAATCATAAAAAGAGCTATCTCCGGCACAAAATGACAAATCTCTTATCAAGAAAATGTTCTATTTTCCCACAGCTGGGTGCTCGCTGCCAGTGCCACCAGAGCTCTTTGTTCATTATTGCAGTGTACTTTAAAAACTGATCAAAACAGACTGCTGTAATTATCTGGCATTTGGCTCACGTTCGTGTCCTGACAGTGGAAAAAAAGAAAAAAAAAAGGGCTTGGAATAACATTGACATACTTGCTGCGGTTTAATCAAGTCTGGAGCTCTGAGAGCATAGCGGCGGTCTGGCCAGACGGCTGCAGCAACACACGAAGATGATATTTGAGACTGTGTGGTGAAAGCTGAGCTCCTCCACTATATGCCGAAGATGACTTGAGAGGTGATATTTCGGCAAAATGTCCCAAGTTACTGCTCTGTGCGAAAACGAGATCTGATAAGATTGTCTGACCTGCCTCTACGCTCATGAAAGTTCCTGAGACGTGAGATATGGTGGGATGGTAGAGTCAAACAGTGTCGTTGAAGAAGAGCACAGATATCTCTGTTTAGAGAAGAGGTTCAGATTGTCAGTAAGAAATGCAGGGATCTTGTTTGGTATAAAACTGCATTGAAACATGTGTCCGAAGTTGAGGCTTCGTCTGTCCGTGAGAGTCATATCATGTGGGGATCTGAAGTTACAGTCTTTACCCCAGAAAACAGTCTTTCCTCGCTGAGCTGCAAGGGAGGGACCAAGAGGGATTTTCATACTAAAATACTAGTTATTTTGGAAGACATCACTTGTCAGAGACGGACTCCTGAAGCCTTGTTTAGCTTGAGCTTAATTTTAGAAGCTATTTTTTCCAAAAGGACTCAGAATATTTTGCCCTCCATCTCTCACATTGTACCTATGGCAGGAAGGCATCGCTTCACTGTCAGTATGGAGAGGAGCGATGATTATGATGCTCGGCAGCTCTTTAATGTACATGGGCATGTGGTTATTCTGTCAATGACCAGGTGACCCTGAGGGTTACGGGCCAAAAGACATTGATCACCAACTATTTGGCTCTACAAAGACTTTTGGCCTCTTTCAGCTCAGCTCATCAAACTCAACATCTAGACACAAAAGGCAGCTGTTTTCATCATACAAAAATCCTCACTGTAAGTTGGTTCAAAATAATGACTTTCTTAAAACAATGGATAAAAGCCCCGTGACTGAAGACAACCACAAAACCTCCCTTGGACTTTGTGGTTCTTTATACTTTGTGATGTACTCCCATCATTATCGCCCACTACTAAACCATGACACTCCCAGCTGTCCTCTCGTGGATCAGCGGGGCCATGGTACACCTTGATGTGAGATTGATCTGTTCCATAAGTGTTTTTTCATGTTGTTCTCATCTTCTGCTCCACAACAACACGAGCAAGGGGTTAACGTGACACAACGTCCACCATAAAACACTGGCACGCAGCAATAAAGGAGGATACAAGAGGAGCACAGGCTGCTGTAAACAGTACAGGTTTCAAAAGATTGTTTTTTTGCTGTTGTTTGTTTTGTTTTTCTGGAGATTTTTTACGGGGTTGAAAATATATTCAACATGTTTTTAGGCCTTGAGGATACATACAGTATACCTTGCACTTAAACAAACCATGATTGTTTACAATAAAGACTCCCCAGGACACCTTTAATCAAAGCCTGTCCCTGAATTATTAAGCCAAGAAACAAAAAATAACCAAAAACTGCATCAGCGGACATCAGCAGGTTCACACGCATCTACTTGCATCAGCTGAAGGGATTGTGTGCTGAAGGGGCCGCTGGTGTTAAGGATTACATAAGACTGCCTGTGCTCTCACATACTGCATCAGCCCACTCATATCAGTGGGTGACATCCCTCCAGGACAAATTATGCCTCCCAAGGGAGGTGAGAATATGTCATCAGTACAAACGGTTGGCTTAGGCTCAGAGGGTATGTTTTTAATTGTAGCTCATGTCACGCTGAAATAATCAGGGGGGCTGTGATGTCAGAAAAGGTTTGCCTGCAATAAATAGTGTCGTGTTACAGCTGCCATATGTTAGTTTACAGGTTTTCTTATAGCTACAACCGCTCACGTTCTTTGGAGGAGTCAGACGAGAGGTCCACTTCATCGTCTTGAGGTGCTGTTGATCCAAAGAAAAGGCGTATTAAGATTTCATTTGGAGGAGAATTTGTTTATTTTCTGCACAGATCAGAGGGATCAGATGAAAAGCCATATTCCTGTGTGAATATCAGTTTCTGAATGGGAGAAAATATCAAGAGTTTATATTTCTGGTGCGTCTCTGTTGTAAATTGAATTCTAGAGCAAGTTAACGTGAGAAAACTCATCACTTTTTATACAAAATCTCCCTCTTGTTATCATGGTTTGGAATGGTTTGGCATATTTTACATGCTAATTAATTTTAGGATAATGTGTTGTAAAGTTCTTCCACACCTGAGAGGAAGTGTTTAGAAAATTCTAATTGTATTCCCATTTCAGCTGTCAGAAAGTACGGGGAATAATTTGCCAACCAGTTGACTGTGAGACAGGTGAAATTGAATGCTCAGGCTTTGAGAGTGAACTGGAGGTTTAATCTTAGCATCCAACCGGAAAATACTAATCCTTGGGAGGAGTGTGTGCATGTTCATTACCAAAAAAATGAAAGTTAAAGCCAAGTGGAGAACAGTCAACGACAACGCTCAACACGATTAAAGTCGTTCTGTTGAGTGCCTTCGATAACTTGTGCAGGAAAACCTTTCCATTGTCCCAGCCCTATCAATGGAGGGGAGATAGAAAATGCAAATCCAACACAACCCACCTCTACTCCGCGCTAAAGTGTGAGCTTAATTAGCTTTGGGAGCAGGTTTGTTGAACAAAAACATAAAGAACGAGACATTGATCAAGGGAAAGGCAAGGAAGATAAAACGCATTGAGAGTTGGGCAACCTGATTTGTCTTTAATTAAAAGTAAAAGGGTTATCCTTGCAGAAGGCAGCGGATCGTCTCCAGAGGCCACTTCAATTACCAGAGGAGACAAAAGGAGGGAGTTCTTCGAATCCTGGATCAGCCAGACTGACAGAGAGGCTGCGAGGCAGTGCTGATGTGGGGGTGTTTGATTTTTGGGGCTGTACACAGAGCATGTTTGTGAACTGATACTGTATATGTGAATGTATATGTGTGTGAGAATGTGTTTCGTTATTGAAGCTGCTGTGTTAAAATGCTCACATGCTCGTGGACTGTAAAGGCCTGGAAACACAGTCTGAGATTGGTTGTTGTGTCATGTGATCACTTTGCATAATACTGCATGATAATCGCTGTGAAGCCGTCACGACGACCACGTTAGGGTTAGGGGGTGAATTACCCTCCACATCTTGTGCCACCATGTAAAAGAACTTAGATAACTATGAGTAGGTTAACACTTCACACTACTCAAAATAAGTTAGGGATATTTTAGTGTTTGGCTTGATTGTTTATTCTGTGACATTTCAGATTTTCTATTTTGTGTTTGGTGCCTATTTTTGGTCCCCAAAAATAATGCGACATATTCCATTTGACTTTAATTGCATAACCACATGCACATATGCACCCAATATCCATAACTCATTTTGAGTAGTGTTATATCCATCATTAAAAGATGTCACATTTATATGTAGTTAACCTTTTAGTCAATAATTGTTTCATCAATTGTTGCATTAATTAAATGCCTTACAAACCATTCATTAAGCGATTGTTTATTGTAAAGTTGCAACTGATTCTTGCAACATTATTTATATGATAAATATAATGTTTAATAATTACTGTGTAGGTCATTTTAAAGCAATATCTGAATGGCCATTATGACTTGCAGGTGATGTTTATCAACATTTATCATTGCAAAATAAGCATTAAGCGTTAATTAAGCATTTCAGTGTTTACAGTTACACAAATATCAACAAAAGTTAATTTAACTATAAATTTGCCATTTATTAATGATGGTTATTGTTAAGCGTTGCCCAACATGTCAGTCGACTACAGCTCTCGAAGAACATGTGTATGAAGATAGGCAAGATAGACGTGTGCGTGACTTCTTCACCTAAAAAATAATTGTGCCTCTATAAGGAATAAAACCTTTAAAAAACAACTTGTGTTGATTTGTTTGTCACACAGTACAAAAATCCAATGTAGTCGCCCTTTTACTTTGACTGTCCTGTCTGAGCAAGGGGGGACTCTTGTTTGCAACAAGGCACAGAAAATCTCACAGGAACTAGAGACAAAAACAGATGTTTCATTACTGCCATCTCCCAGACACGAGACAGTGTCAGGTTTTCTAATTGCCACAACTGTACTGGCTCCTCCATAATGCTTAACCCAAGTTTTCCTTAAAACAATCTCTACATGATATATGCTGAACAAGCCAGTATAATGTTATCATGGTATCATGGCCGTATCTATGGGATTCATGTACACGGGGACTAACTGTCCACTTTTGTTTGTGACAATCTGATTTCTAATAACTTACAGTATAACTCAAATCATAATCCTTCTCCATCATTCACCAAAGTGAATCCCCAGGATTAGATTTCGTGACCATTTCAGGAATTGAAAATATGGGAAACATATCTTCCTAAACATTGTTTTATTGTCTAAAACTAACCACACACTGGATGCAAAACATGGATTCTGATGCGACAGCCCTGGAATTTGTACGCCTGCCATCCACTCCGACCACCTTCCTATGGCTCCAGTGTGGATCATAAATATAGTGTTTAATTCAATGAAAGACACATGGTGCAGGCAAGAAAGATGGTTGTGCTGAGAGTCGAAGCTCATGGATGTGTGTGTTGTACACGAATTCTGTAGATTATATTTGTGACAATTTGAAGTGTGTAGGGAGCATACTGTGGCTTGGTGTCTTGTTAAATGCTGACCTTGATGGTTAACATGACTGATAGATACCACAGTAACAACGTGTCAGTCGACTACCGCTTTTGAAAAGACATGTCTATAGAGACAGAAAAGATACACAGCAACATCTCATCGGGGGGAACTGTGAGTAACTTAGGTAAGTAGGTTGAACTTGGATGAATGAGTAAGTGCAGGGGCAGGAGGGAGAGGCAGGAGACAGGATATGATTTTCCAATCTTGGAGTGTGTGTGTGTGTGTATGCTGGAGGGGGGTGGGAGTTGAAAGAGGGCGTCCCTCTCATGGTCCCTCCCCGGCCCTGCCCCTTCATAGAGAAGTATCCTGTAGCAGGTCCCAAAACTGGAAACTCATTCAGTCCCTTCTGAATGGAGTGTCTTTAACGTGAGATTGGAGGACTTAACTTTCAGCACGAAAATATGAGAGCCCTACATTCGGTCCTGGTCGGTGCCTTCCTGACCCTGCTGCTGTGCCTCCCCAGCCCCGCTCATGGAGGTAAGTGCCACTGCAAATCACTCTCTAAGTGTCCTGTTCCCTCCTTCTGCTGCCCTCTGTCAAAGATGCACGGGAGGAGATCAGATCACTGTCCCTGTATGAGGCTTCCCCAACGCATAAATCAAAGCATGACGCGCAGATGAAAACTATACTTCACAAGTGTACTCTAAACTTTTGACTTTTACCTGCACCTGCACGTGTGTTCATAAGTAAACTCCAGAACAGGTTTCCTGTTTTATCTTTTTAACTCCTTTTGCTTTTTTTGTTGTTCGGTAAAACCTCACTTTTCTGGGATGTAACTCAATACATAAGGGGAAAGATGTGGCAAGGATTCTGACCCCGGTCCAAGGACTGAGACGACTTCTGTCAATTTCCCTTTTTTTTTTCCTTTGCCTTTCAGTCTGTGCCCCGCTGACTGTGTGAACGCATTTATCTTGAGAATGTTTGCATTGAAGGCATGTTGCCAACAGGCAGGAGGTAGTGAAGTTGAATCCCTCTGTGGTTAGAAGGTGAGCCGAGGTCCCTCTGCCGGCAGCAATGAATGGCTCTTTCAGAGGGAAGTGCACGGTGGCAGGCAGAGCTGCTCCTTATCCACCCAGAGAGGAGAGATGAAAGTGAGCGAGGGGCTAGTAAGGGAGAGAGAAGGGCTGTGTGTGTGTGTGTGTGTGTGTGTGTATTGGGGAGGGGGATGCTGGGAGGGCCGTACAATGGCCCCACAGTGCATGAGTAAAGTCAGCTACAGATGTACCCTTCTCAATGTGATATGATGCAGGCGCTCTTCTCCTGAGAGGGAGCAGGTTGGGGATGTACAGTATTTGGCAGAGGCGAATCCGGTATGTGGATGGGAAGCTTAAACAGCATCGTCAAACAGCTCAACTAACTCACCTCCGCGCAAAATTGTACATATGGTGAGTTGGCAGGATCAGCCTTGGACTTAGAACAGCTGTTGAGCCCATTGTCTTCTGCCGGCTGTCAGATCTTCCAACTCTCACAGCAAATTCCACTCCAATTAAGTCCAGGCAAACCTCCCCATGAGCACTGGCAGATAAAGTGAAAAAGTGGCTCTTGATCTCTGAATGTAGGAGTATCACTTTGTTTCGGTGGCACTGAATCAAAGCTCAGCTGGAGAGTTGGAGTCAGTCCTTCTGCACTGTGATCTGTTCACCACAAGCATGAAAAGAGTCATTCGCCCTTCTGTGTGCTCATTTATAGATAAACCCCACCAACCGGCGTGACGGCGACACCTCCGCTGAAGAAATAGTTGTACACTGAACAAGTGGCGACTGCTGATGGAGTGTAGTCACAGTCACAGAAACCTTGAGCATAACAGTGTGCATAGCCTAATGCAGATATACATACTACTTACAGTAGTTAGATCAACCCAGAATAAATGTTGGCAACGTATATATCTGCGAACCATGGATATGTTGAAAGTTTACATTTGTTGACATTCAGTTATCCGTTTTATGTTGTGACAAAGTTCTGCTTATGGTCTGATTAGGTTTAGGCCCAAAATGCTTTCAGGTTAGGGTTAGGAAATTATTATTTATATCGTTATATTGTGTCTTGGATAGAGACAAAGATACTTGACTTGGGACTTGACTTGCCTGATCTAAGGACTTGACTTAATTTGACACAACATGCCAAAGACTTTGGACTTGAGAACTGTCAATGTGGTGTATGACACGTAGAAAGCACAAAAAATGTAGAGCCTGGATTAGTGTGAAGAATGAAAAGTCTGTAAGGGAGGGGTTCAGGGATGTAATGTTGATTTGAGTGTGAAACCAGCAGTCCATGATGAGTTCTTTCAATTTAATAATGCAGTGAAGTAATGTCACGTACGTACTAATCTAGTGAGTTTAACCCCAAAAAACAATGTTTTCCTGAACCAAAAAAGGTCAGGTACATGTGTCACTGTTACGCTGCAATGGTTGTGTTTGTGAGGATGTGTTGTCATGCAACATATTCATGGTTAACGTGCAACGCCAACATTGCACAAGTAAAGTTGTCCAAAGGAACCATTTTCTCCTCATCTAATTATCAGCTGACAGAATCTTCACTGCCTCAGTGTGAACAGTGCTCACCCACTGACCCTGGAGAACCGAATGCTAATGTTGACCAGATGTACCGAGTCACTGATTAGATTGTGGCCCCCCTTTGCTCCACAAAATGCTTGCCACAAGCTGTCGAGGAGGACCCTTCTACCAACCGCCAAGATGGCTTACTGAAGGTTTCATTTCTTCTGCCTCAGCATTCTTCACATCATTGGCCCAACCTTACGGAGGCCCCATGCGGTCTCCAAGTGTGGAAGTGTTCTACCTGCATCCATTATTGCTGTATTTGCGTACCTTCAGGAATATCTTGCTCAGTAGCAGAAGTGAATACACAGCACCGTGAGCCGTTTCCATGAGTTTTCCCCTGTGCTGCACTTTTCCATAGTCTTACGCCATCGTGTTTCTTCCTCCCACATATCAGCCTCAGGAACAATTATGACACAGTGCGAGCATGAGCAGGAGCTCGCCAAATCAATTCCATAATCTTCTCTTCATGTAGAATATAGGAAATGTGAGCGCGCTAAGATGTAAGATGAAGTCTTTCACGGTCAATATCTTTTAGCATTCACGCTCGAGGACCTGCCAGTTTAGCCTCCTGGTGATGTCATGGCCCTCAATTCAACGCTGCACCTGTGATTGATAACACTGTCTCTCACCTACCCGAGCTTGATAAATACCTGCCAACCCTGTCAGACCCTGTGTATCAGTGACTATCATTTCACCATCGGATTTAAAAGAGTCACATCCCCTTTGACATTGAAAGCAGACGACCAGCAGGGTTCTGTACTCAGCAGCCATGTGACAGCACTTTTTCTTTTTCCTCAAATCAAGGGAAGCTTGATACTTTATCGTGGCTCTATCTGAAATTGGACATGACATGTTCCTGTTCCAAGTCTTTGAAACAGCCTGCAGCTCTGTGTCTCTTCAGTGGCTTGGACTGCTGCTCTTTAACCACTGCTTTACCAAAGTTTGGGAAAATTGCCAGGGTACTTATTACCAAACCGTAAATTGCTCTCCAGTGCTCACATGTTGTTTGGTCGGCCTGGTAATAGAGTTTTGGGGTTGTTTTTGTGCTGTTTTTCTGTTGATAGCAACATAAAGTTTGATGTGGTGATGCAAGTCTGTTTGAAAGTTTTGTGTGCTCCTGAGGAAGCCACGTCCACTGCCACTCCCCTCTGTGTGAAAAGCTAATGACTTCTTTCTTGCTCCATTACCGACCTTTTTTCCACAAAGGCTTCTGTGTGTTGTCTTTTGTTTTGTCTTGTTTAGTTTTGGGAGAACCCATTTATAAAAATACTGGCGTTTTCTAAAAAATACAAATATGACCTGACAGATGAAGACACAGACAGGGAGAAAATAATACTCCTGTCCAACTCTGTTGGCAGAACGGATGACGGTCTGTGTTTAAAACACTACCAATATGTGTGATGGGAAAAAACCTAGATCACATTGTCAGACCATCTATTGAATTATCACTTGTCTAATTGTGGATGCTTGTCTTGAATTGCTGTAATAACATATATATAGGACAACAACATCTACCACAAACACTGTCTAATGGTCTGTGCACATTTTTCGAGTGTTTCAGCGACGCCTTGCTCCTGAATCTGTTTGCATTTTCAATTGCAAAGCTTAACAAGGGGATTTGCATCCCAAGACTGCGTATGAGCCTGCTATCTCCCCCAGAGTATAATGTCTCCATGGTAACAGGGGGAAATAAACATGAAATTTGCCTGGGCTTTGTGAAGTGTCTGTATACAAGGCCTCCATGTGTTCCTTGAGGGTTGGCAGGCAGAACGGTGTGACTACAAGTGTCTGCACAGAAGATTAATAAGTCCAATATTTGCACGGGAAATTGATGAGATTAGTGTTGTGCTGGTCCCACAGACAGGCACACTTTGTGACCCTTCCCTCAACTCTTCAAACTTGAAACACAAGGCAATGTTAGGACAGAACAGAAATGGGACGTTTGGAGTAAATCCAAACAGAAAATCAGAGTGTTTATAAATGCAGAGAAGAATGCACAGATCCTTCTGCTCAACATGTAACGGGAGGACTCAATGTCCCAAAATGTGGTCATTTAAACCTTATGAGAAATGTCAGAGCTGTGAGTTTTACAGGCACTGTAAACAAAATATAAGCTGTAGTCTGTAACAAAATACATCACTACAAATTCCATGGTTGAAAAGAGGAGGAAGAGGAAGAATCTTTAGAAAAGTGAGAATAGTTTTATAGACACACAAATGTCTTTAACATGTGTAATTCTTTTTAAGAGAATACATTCTGGAGGTTCGTCGGCTGTAAAAGAAGTGCACTTCTTCTGAAAACATTCCTGTACTTGGGAAAACTTTATGAGACCCTCATAACATCTCTGAGCATGGGACACAATCAATATTGATAACGTTTCTAATAAGATATAACCTCCCCTACTTCTGCCTGCCTGATGTTTTATCCGGCACTTCAGAGGGAAAGTTTCAGTGAGTCATGGTTTATTAACTATTTTTCGGGGATTCTGGCCCGAGGCAAACATCATTGCAAGAATCCAAAGTTAGCTCTGTGGGCAACCTGCCTCGACCCTCTCCTTTTCTCGCTATAACTTCATCTTGTTACTACAGGTAGAATTTTATATCTGACCTGCAGCAACAGGGTGGGCGGCATGTCTGCCCGGTGATTACAGTGTCGGCCCCATAATGGAAATGTTAGAGCCTCGACTTCTGTACCAGCAAAACCTCCTGTCCCTGCGCGAGACGCTGGGCCAATGCTGCTTGTTCACAGTGAGGTGCTGTGGTTAGATAAGCCTGCAGGCTAAAAGACAGAAAAACGCAAAATAATGCCTGAGAATAGGCAGGACTGACGATTGATTCATTATTTATTTCACTATACTAAGCCATCTAAAGGATAATTCTACTTTATTACAAGGCGATCCCCTTCATTAAAAAGTCCAACAAGGCCAGAAAAGTTAGTGCTCTAACAACCAGACTAAACAAGCCAACATTTTTAGACAGATTATCTAAGGGGATGTTTACACGACGATGGTTTTTGCATAAACGTTAAACCTTTGTTGCGTTTTGGCCCTGTATTCACACGACAACAGCCTAAAAACCGACAGGAGGATGACATGAGCAGTGGTGGACTTTTCAGCTTTTTTTCTGCTGCTGACTCTACTGAGATACTAATGCTCCTCCAGCAAAGTGTGGATTTGCTGCACCATCAATGTGATGTGATGGTTCACCACTCTGAAAGAAGGCGTGTGTGTGCAGGCGCATGGTGTTATCCTGTGGTGTTTAATTGCTAAGTTACACCAGCACCTAACTGGCCTGGCCCGCAATCTCAAATTTTTTTTTGGCTGCTCCGTGTGCTCGTGGGTCTTTTTCTCAACATTGTCATTTTTAGCAAACTGTTGCCATGTAAACTTGGCCGAAACCACTTTATGTGGAGATAATACAGAAAGCAAACAAGCTCAGAATGCACATGATTGAGGCCAGTATGGTAGATCAGTATACT
The DNA here is from genome assembly GCA_963678695.2 of Diplodus puntazzo. Taxonomy (NCBI): domain Eukaryota; kingdom Metazoa; phylum Chordata; class Actinopteri; order Spariformes; family Sparidae; genus Diplodus; species Diplodus puntazzo. The sequence goes on along the minus strand of OZ023161.1, from coordinate 16,603,243 downwards.
GATCTTGAAACTGTGATGGGTGTTTACAAACCATGGTCTGGCTGATAATTTTACTCTTCAAATTTGGTTTCCCTACCAAAAAAGTTGGCTAACCTTGGGGCGAGGCTAGACTGCCGACTGGAAAACTGCCCTCAGGCCCCAGACTCTTTGGTATTCCAAAGACTTCCTGTTCGCTGTGTGATTACTATTCTGTGGTAATTTGGTGATTTGGTAACACTGCATCTACCTCGCCTTGTAGAAGGGGTCAAGTCATTTCTACAAATCATACCACCCCATCACATTCTTAATACATGTTTTGCTGAATGAAATCACCAAACGAATTGCTAATACAAACTACCGTATACATAGTGAAAGGGAGATTTGGCGGCCCGTGCCGGCGGGTTTCTTTAAAGTCAGTCTGATCAAAGCATTTAACTTGGTGAGAACAAGTCCATAATTACTGACAGGAATGATGGCCGTGACACTAATATGAGGCTCAAGTTGTTATAAATCAGAATAATCATTTACAGCAGGAGAAATGTTTGATGAAGCTATCAAGTTGTCCCTCAAAGCTCCACAGATGTGCCAGATGCACAGCCCCTCCAAACTTAAAGAAAAAATGCTCCTCTTCCCTCTGAATGTATCACCATCATTGTTGTCACACTTGAAGCAGAGGGCTCAGTGACTTCAAAAGCACATATAACAGCTCAGTTTATTCTCATTGTGATGCAAGAACACTGAAAAAAATAAGACTTGTCCCTCGCCTTGAGGACTCTATACTCCCCTGGCAGATGATCTTTCCCACATTGCTCTCTTTGAGGTTGCTGGCTGTCAACGGCAGGCTGCTCGGATTATATTTTAGGGCCGTGATCTGCTTAGAGCGGGCAGACGGCCCACACACAGACCTTATTTAGCCCTGGGTGTGTACACAAAAGAGTTTCTGTAAATAAACACAGGCCCAGATTCTGTCCCTAGGTGGAAGGTCAAAAGTCACCTCATGGTGAGCTCCTGTGTTGTTTTAACCCTTTCTGTGTCAATCAGATAAATCGGTGGGGGGGGGGTTTCACAGCGCATAAGTGACGGATGGTCTACACCCAGATTTCAGGTCTGGAAACAGCAATTTGGGAGTTTAAATTGTTGTTGAACTGTGATTAGCTTGTCGCCATGCAATTTTGGCAAGTCTAAGGAGAAAGTCTTACTCACAGCAGCAACGTTGGGTCAGAGCTGCATGGGTGAAGGAGGAAAATCCAGGTTTACTCCAAAGGACTGCACCTCATAACACGTTTTACACTTTCATACATGTTTTTGTGTCTTGATGATTATTGATGATTGACTATTATTGATTGATTTTACAGACATGTAACAACAATACATATGCTTATTATGCCTATTATACTCAATATCCTTCATTATCTTTGCACTAACTTGCCAGTTGCAATAACAATGAGTCTAAGATTCAAAAGTCATGCTAGAAGCTCTATCGGGGTGTACTTACATAAAGTGCTTTTGAGCTACAGGCTAACTTTAACATGCTAACAGAGACCTTACAACCCTTATTCCAAAAAAAAAAGCTCTGTAAAAATGTTAAAAGAATGTAATCATTTTGCAAACATAAACCCAATGATGTTAGTGAAGTACAACATGAAATATATTATATTTTATATCTTATGTTTATGTCGTTATGTATATGTTTAACAGGAATAACATTTACCATGATCAACATCTTAGTTTGATGCATTAGCATACTAACATTTGCCAATGAGCATGAAACACAAGGTTTAGCTGAGGCTGATGGGATTACCATTCATTCTGCAGGCATATGTTCATAAATCTTGGCATAAATAATAAACAGATGAACCTGATAACCTTGAATTTTGGTGTCAGATGTAAAGACAGGAGATCAACAAAGTCAACAGTATTCATCTTCTGGCCACTCTATCCCACAGTTGTTGACTTTTTCAGTCAGAACTTAAGTGGCGGACAATGCAGCATTTTCAGTCGCAGACAAACCCAGCAGTGGACACAGCAAAAGTGTTTCAATAACTGTATGTCCTCACCCAAGCTGGAAATCTGGAACATTAGATTAGATTTTATGATATTTTTGTTGATATGGAGTCGTAGCGGCAGGCAGGATACAGGATATGGATAATAATAACGTCAGAGTTGATTATTGGACATAATAAAGAGTCAAAACTGTAAAATACAAGAGAGTCATAATACAACAAACCAACAGCACTGCAAAAAAATGAACAAGTGAAATACAACCTACCCTGACATCCTAAATTGTCAATGCACACGAGGATACCTGCAAGTCCACAATGGGGCCAAGTCCTGAAGTGGAACATTTCAAATCAAAATGTGTGTTATGACCCTGAGACAGACAGGCTTATATCCCCCCTCCCCCACTGCAGCAGCTGAACTCTGCATGTTTATTTTTGATAAGAGCTGTTGGGGAGTTTAGTGCCCAAAATGAAAACTCCAGAGAAAATCCTCATCATCACAGAACTGCCAAGTTTTCAATAAGCAGGAATTATGCATGACCAGATGTCTCCTCTACGGCATCTATGGGTTTTTTTTTTTTAATTTATTTTTTTTTTGGAGAATAGTTTTATCATTTTCGGTTGAATAAAGAGAAATCACCTCTACTCTGGCTGCCATTGTTTCTCTTATCCACTGATAAGCCCCCAAAGGGCTTTATGGAATTACTCAGACGGTTTACCTCCCAAGATCCACTCTCAACAGCTTTTCGTCCTGTTCATGGTGAATGTTATCATCTGGTAATATCATCAGATGCTGTTATCTGACGACATCAGATGATATAAATTACTGTCCTTCGATTTGAGGACAATGCACGCTTTGTTGAACACTCTGCATCGCATGTAACTCACATGCTCCGATCAGTGGAATCGGTCCAATGTGGGTAACAAAAGGCTGCAGTGGGACTGGAAAAGGAGCGTGAATCATGGGAAATGTTTTCGATGTTTGGACTGATTCATCTATCAGTAAAAGCCTGAGGTTTCAACTCCAACATCTGGAGTCGGCTTGGTCAGTTAGGCACCCAAATCTGGAGGCTTTAATCAAATTGTCCCTCCGCTTCTCTTACCTAATATAGACAAAACAACTGCGGTGAAAGAATGCAAGTGTGCTGCAATTAGCCAAGTTTTGAAGGCTCGCTTGGATCCGAAAGTATTTCTTCATACAGGGACCAGTTTGTTATCAGATGTGTTTTATGTTTGCTCTCTCCAACTCCTGGGAACCTGGATTTTTTTAGCAAGTTCTATATACAGTCAGACACACACAGTAGTAATGACTCAAATGCATCAAATTAAAAGAGACATTGTAAAACATTCATGTGTTGTATATTGCATTTCACATTCAATGAGTTTCATTCCACATAGCTCTATCCCTTAGAGACTTGTGTCTGCTATTTTTACATGTCCAGCGGGGACAGTAGCTCGCACATGAATATGACTCACTCTCTTAAATATAGAGAAATCCACTGTGAGTGCAGGGACTCCCTCCAGCCCAGCGGGTGTATGACTCACAAGCACGAGGCCACAGTGCTTAATCATGAGACATCAGACTCCAAACGAATTGTTTTTTGTGGCTCTAATTAGTTCTCGGCTCGAGACGTTATTAGCCCTTTGCTCCAAGACTCGGAGATCAAGCTTCAGCCGCGAGATGCTATGGCATGTTCCAAAGTAATTGTAACAATAAGTGCACATTTGGTCCCAAAGTGTTGTAATGACAGTTCGGGGGTCTTCAACTTTTTATCAGCCAAGGACCCCCATTATAGAAAATGATGTTGCATATTAAACTGAGCCCACAATAACGAGTACCACTGCCTATTGGGTGATGTATATAGGTGCTATAGTGCATACAATAATAAGCTATTGAGATGATTATCATTGACTGATTAAATATGCATGTTTTGATTTTAAACAAAGATGTTTTAGACAATTGTCTAAAAGTGATGCCTCATAGATTTCTTTGACAGCACAGGGGAGCAGATGACACACGCGGGCAATTCAACGGGCCTCAGTCTCCCTGAAGTTAAATCCAAACTTGCAGCCGGTTCTCACTCCCAATCCCCAGATATTGCGACCTGGTCAGTGGCCGTACGCTTCTAAGTTTAAAGCTGTAGGCAAACCTCTAGCATCCCTTCCTGGACCGCCATTTGTATTAATCTTGGAATATTCTTGGTTTTTCTGTCTTTGCACTTAACCCATGATGTAGCTGCAAAGTCAGCAGCAGTTGCAGCATTAGGCACATCTATCTATCTGTGCCAATACTATGTTGGATGCATGTTATTGTGTACTCTCAGAAAATTGAAACGATACGGACCCCCTGATCCAGGCTCTGGTTTTTGCAGATTCTGGCAATTCTGTCAAGAATGTGGCTGAATTGTCTTCATTTTCCGTGAGGCTGATTCCGACCCACATAAAATAAACAAGAACATCTTCTTCCAAATAGTTATTCTCCTGCTCTATCATTCCCACAACATGGCGGTGGGAGGCTACAGTTAGGAGGGCTACTTTTCACAGCGTGCTGACATGAAGGCAGATCAGCGCCAGCTCCCATCCTGTTGAAAATCTTCATCAGCACCACTGAGGGACCGTGAAGTGTTCTGAGTAATTTGACGCCAGATGGCCTCATTACAGGCTGGGTTCAGACTGAATCAAGGGGGCCGGGGATAGCGCTGGGCCTGTGATCGGGTACATGACAGTCTGGAATGGCTCGCACCAGATAAATATAGCTAGACGGGTGAACTAACAAAAGAGCTTGTTGCTTCACATGAGGTTGACGAAAGCTCGAAGGGGGAGGAAAGGGGATCCAGGGTGGGGATTTTCTATGAGTGTGTGAGGGCGTGTATTCTGTATGTGCTGCGGTTCACACAGATCCCAGTGTTAGGAGGCCAGAGCGAATGCCGTCATCCCGCTGGTTATGGAGGCTTAAAATAACCAGAGGAAGCGATGTGTCCCATGAAGTTTGGTCCGACTGACCATACAGCCGCCTGCAGCAGCATGAAGCGCGTAGCAGCTGCACAGCGAAGTCGAAGCACACGTCACTGGTTTGCAAAGCCAGACAGCCCAACATCTTGTGCAATCATGTGTCGGATCTTTCACTCAGTCGTGGCAGAACAGATGCTGAAAAAGATCAGCATGTTTTCATAGAATATAGTGAAGTGAGAACAAATTCTTGTAGGCAGCAGTTATATGAAAATTGCGTTTGCTTCACTAATTTACTTGGTTATCACGTATAAAATGAAACCAATCTAAATCTGTTGTATGTGTCAGAATTAAGTGTTGATTATCATTACGTTTATAGGATTTGTCCTCAAATGGCTGAATTTGTAACGCAGGTGAGAATTGAAGACAGTGTCTGGTGAAACATAGAGTAACCAGTGAAATTGAGTGAGATGCTTGCTCACAAGACATTTGAGGAAATAAGTTTATTTGCTTTCCTGCCGAGACTTAGATTAGCAGAACGGTGCGATAAAGAGGGGGAAACAGTCTGGCTCCACCCGAAGGTATCATAATTCGCCTCCCCACACTTCCAAAGCTCATATTTCATTTGTTGAATCGATTAAACAAACTCCGGCCTTTGTGTTGAGCTATCGTTAAACGGCTGCTGGCTGTAGCTTTATATTTAGTGTCCGGTGTCATCTTCTCATCAGACTCTTGGCAAGGAAAGCCCTCCAAAATGTAGAACTGCCTAAGAAAGGAGGAGAATGCTGCACACTCATCATTCTGAGGAAGTGTATTTCTTTTATACTCCTCAGATAGAAGCCACTCATCGTCTCTCTGACATAGATTGTGCATCGGGCAAAATATGCAATTATTTTGTAGACTTACTTGGTTGATATTAAAGTTAGTGTAAACATGTTTTCCTACTTTTGCTGGTTCTTAGAAGGTGGACATTTTGATGTTTTGGCATTACTACAAGCACTTTTAATGTGTCTGTATGTGACCTACAAAAGCAAACAAGACCATCACTGAGAACTATTTCCACAAAGGGTTAGTGTTAGAATTTCCGATTTAACCTGGTTGGATAAGTCATGAAAATTAAAACTAGTTTTTATGGCAGATTGCTGAGGATGAATTATGGAGTCTCACATCCTGAGGAAAGAAGATTCTCTGTAGTCTGGTGGAAGAGTAAGGGACTAAAAGGAAGATCATTTAGTTTCACGGTCATCATATTACAGTTATTGATTTTACACAGCCACAGATATCCATGACCTCATGGCGTGCATCCTGCAAAAGAAAAAAATGCATGATGTTTAAATCCCTCTATCTTTTCACTCACTTTCAAAGCAAACGCACAAAGATTCGTATCTTTAACACAGGAGTAGGTTGTGCTCATCATCCACAGGGGGGCTGCCCGAATCAACAAAAATGAAGCAACTGTGTCAAATGACCTTTTTTATGGACTCTATGTCCAGTTCATGTTGACCGCACTGTGAATACCATGATTTAAAACTCGGCTGTATAAAACATAAGTGTAATTATCAGTCAGACATTTACTGACTGATGGAGAACATGTGCTGTAAAGCTGATCCAAAGAAGTTAAATAAAAGATTATGAAAGCAATCGGATCATCGGTGTCCTGCTTTTCTAAATATATAACGTAAAACTCATATCATGACAAACCCGGTCGCCACTGCTTCATTATCAAACTCTTACCTGAATGTGTGAAGGTGACTGGTTTGAGTATCCCTCTTATATTTTTCCTTGATAATAAAAAAACAACAACAACAACAAAACAAGACATGCTTCTTACTTTTCTCTCCGAGCACATATTTGCATTTTCATGCGTTTCATGAAATTTGGGGAGACCGAGCCCAAAAAACGATTACATGCTCGATTAAACAAACAAAGAAAAGGAAAACATGTTCCTTAAAGCAACTCTATCTCGTGGAATAGAACAAAGATTGAGAGAAATGAGAAAAATAATCAGAATCTTTGAGTGACTGACGGCAGCATCTCAATGCACCGAGGTCAACAATCCAATCGGCCAAACCAGAAGAAATGCAGATGACAGGAGGGATGTGTGCAAACCAAGAACAACCAGTGTTTTTGTAGCCTGATGTGCCGCGGGAATAGACCCCTGGGGAATGAAAAGACACAGGATAGGGAAGCTGACCGTGTGTGACCCCGGAGCATCCTGTCACTTTACAGCCAGAAACACATTCCTGAGCTTGTCTTTAAGACAAGTCTCAATTGTACAGGTGACCACAGAGGAGATGCTCTGGATGTTTTATACATCGTTGCGTTCAGTTTATATTCGGTGACCTTAATTGCAATTCTCTCAGGTACATTTTGTTTTGATGGTCAAAAGAATGCGGCGCGCTGAGACACCATCGAGACTTCGAGCTTCCATTTCTTCCTTCAATGCAAAATAATGACACACGTGACCCGTTAAGGTATTCCAATCTCACAGCAAATGTGGTCAAATCCTTTTTTTAATAACCTCCGGAGGCTATATAACTAATTTACAGTGTGAAGGAGCACTCTGCTACACATAACCATTGGATGGCAATTAGCTTAAGGCCTGCCTGAGGGTGAAAAATTGAACCCCCTCTTTCTGGGTGCCTGATTCTCTAATGCACTTTAATTTATTAGAAAAAGAAAAAAAAAACGCTCCCGGTGTTTATTTTCCTTTGTTCATTAAATGAGTAAATAAATCTTACAGATGTATGGAAAGACATACTGTGTCACGCTGAAAGCCTTTTCGTCAGAGTTGACTGAGGGGAATGTCTGGCGTTTGGCCGTCCTTCCTCCTTTCAAATGGTTAAGATCACTGAGGTGATGAGCTAACGCTATTAACTTACTGGTTTCCATCTGTGAAAGTCCGTGTACTGATATTAAGACCATCTGCTCTTCCACATCAGCAGGTAAATCCAGCGGAAAGCTATGATCCTTTATTGGGTTGACTAATTAGCTCAACTTCAGGCTCAAATGGGAGATGTAGGTGAGGAGGAGGAGACACTTTAATCAGGTTTAAGCCATGAGTCAACTGAGACATCATGGACGGGGAAGCAAGTTTAAAGATGGTGAGTCGAAAGTTTTACACACACAAGCTTCTACTACCACCAAAAGAGATGTCAGCAGTCTAAAATAGAAAGATCTGATAGCGGAAAGCGCAGGCAGAACTTAACTCCAAATAGGAATATCTAAAAAGGAAAAAAAAGACAGTTTTACAGCCTCGCCAAACTTCCTCTAAACAGAATTCATGTTTTCCACTTTGCCGCCCGACATAATCGAACCAGATAACACACCAGTTTGTTGAGCGGTGAAGTGATAGCACAGAAATAGAGTTTGATACAATCAATCAGAGACAGAGAAATACGCCGAGTTCCAAAAAGTATCACCAAGATGGTTTTCCTGTTCCTGCAGAAGTGAAGATTTGCCTTCGGTCATTTGTCACACTGTGTATTTTGGTGGGAGCCTCAACACTAACTTGCTCAGCAGCTGTTGTAGCAGAGAAATCGCGGAGTCGTCCAACAACCGAGCTACTTCGGAGCACAAATATTTTCCTGGCAGCTGACAGTGGAATAAATTCGCTGGATTCACTGTGTTGCCAAATTGTGGAGTTTTTCTCCAGACTTGAACATGGTTGTCAAAGGTAGAGAAGACTGTCGTGTTATCTTAAAACTTGTATGTGTAGTTTTGTCTGCTTCTCTGACGCATTCACACGTCAAGTCAATAGCAGGATGCGCAATTACGCTGATAACTGAAACAATGTAAACCTCTCATGCCACTACAATTAATCTGTTTTATAGCAATGATTAAAATTGTACACAATCAAGAGTAGCCTTGAATAATAGACCACTGATTATGTGTAATTATGAACGTCCTCATTAGAGGCGGCACAATCACAAACCTTGAACAAGCCTACTTCAGGGTGTCACTTCTGTTTGCAGCCTATAACAAATGTTGAACACATGGCTGTAACTTTCCCTTCTCCTCTAATGTGAAACCTTCGGTACCTCTCATAATAGACTGACTTTTTGACCGTACTCTGCTGAGCAGCCAACTCTATCTTGCCAAAAAATGCTTTACTGGTAATGATCGCCGCCAAAGGAGCCTGTTTCCAATGCGACACCTATAGTGCTCTGCTGAAAGGTGAAATCCAGTCCGCATTCCAATAAAACATGTTCCGGCGGTCTCTGGAAATTTGAAATTGCGCATTGCTGCCAGGGAATGTTCAGCCGTTACCTGACATCTGTCTTGGTGTATGCAGGTCAGCATTCTCGGAGCCCCTCTGTTGGGCTGAGTGGATACAGTTTGGGAGCTGATGCAGGGAATTAGATCAGCAGTACCATCAAGTGGAAATGAAAATGTAAAACAGCTGCAGCAGGAGTGAAGGTAGCATTTGGCTTTGGTGCACACAACACTTTAGCTGCTGTTATAGAAACACTAAAGACAAGTGACAAAAACTAATAGAAGATTGATATGTACCTCTGGGTACACTGCAAAAGTCATTAGTCGCCGAAATTTAGAGGAAATAAAGTGAGTCTATTGGGGATCGAAATGCAAAGATACATTCTGAAGTTCAGCTAAAGCTAATAATTAAAAAAAATTATAATTCGAGTATGTTTCTGTGCTAAAATCTAACTGGGCTGTCGGGTCGGTCTATCGAAAGCGAGACATCTCTATGAATAATGGTTAGATTGCCATGAAACCTTGAATAAATATTCACCAGTCCTAAAGAGGAGAAGTTCGTGTCTATTATTGTTAATCTCTGACCTTTTCTTTAGTGCCACATTCGGGTCAAAATTTCCACTCCACTTGACATTATTATCAAACAAGACTCACAGTCAGCCATACTTAGTCAGGCTTTACCTAGGCACTGCGCCACTTTCAGCTAAATCCAAACATCATGGGTCTCCGCCCAGAATAGACCCCATTAACTTTTGGTGCAGATCCAGATAAAAGGACTGATCTTGGATTTCTTTTATGACTTGAGAGAGATTGATAGAAGGCGTTTTTCAGCATTTTTGTTAATTTCTCAGGGAATAATGCATGCATAATGCATCTTGATGAAAAAGTGGGCCTATTTCTTATGACTGTTATCTGTGACTGAGTACAATTTGACACAGATCCAGATAAAAAAAAAAAAATAGATAGATAAAAAAAACTGAATCCAGCAGATTTCAATATGTTTCTTTGATATTGGATTGGGCTTGATTGAATAAAAGAAGACTGTTGACCCTTGGCTGAGGTACGTCAGTGCTCTACTGAGTGCCAGTCTAGTTTGGAAAGAGTTTGGAAAGAAGAGAGTTTGAATAAAGTTCAATCTGAAGGGCACTATTGTATGTACAGGTCATTTCACTCCAAACCTACTAAAGTCAACCTCATGGTTCCCTCGACAAAAAGTCAGGGGATCACAGAAGTTGGTCGGATTCATTCTCTGGAAACCTTGAATATTGTCAAGATGTGTGCCGCTCCATTCAGTCGAGATATTGCAAGGATAAGTCAAAACTGTGGCCTTCTGACCTTCATACCTTCATGGTGTTGAGTCTGAAAAACATTGCTGACGATACAAATGCTAGCATGGACTGAGATTTTCAGTCTTACACTTTCACTTAGGAGTGTTACTGCAGCACCTACATCTTGTCAAATTTTCCATTTGAGCCCCTGATTTTCTGATCTAATGACCCTGCGATTATCAGACGGCTTTTTTCCAGAGCTTGTGTTTTCAGTCCTCTGGGTGGGTTATGTGAAGTCTGACGATCAAATGTATGATTCATCCACAGACCATAATGGTTTTACCTTGACCAGAACAGACCTCCTCTGGCCTCTTTTAAATGCAAGTCATAAACTATTGATGGTGGTCTCTGCGTGAACTCACTGCTGACTCCTGAATCACATCGTTTCAGAGTGAGGTCTTCTGGAAACAAAGTTAGTGGCCCTGAAACAGTCTGTCTGTCGAGAAATATTGGAGTTGGATAACTGCTACAGGCTGTTGCACTGGATTTATGAATGGGGCTCTAATTCTGAGCAGGTGTCGCCTGTTACAGATATAATCTAGTTCCTTCCAGTCAGTCTTGTCCGGCAAGAATACAGTATATTGTTTACAAGTAAAGGGGCTCCACAGCATTGTTGAGCGAAATACAGATAAATAATTTTAAACCACTGAACTTTAAGCATAGAAAAGACTCATATGGGAATATGGCATGTTTTAGTGACTCACTGTGAAGACATGAAACACGCATTGTGTGAGAGGGATGTGGTGGTGGCGCAGAGCTGGACATTTTATTGCCAAGTCCAACAGGACCTGTCCCACGCTGGCCGGCTCCACCCGGCCTCGCCCTCCTGTGTCATTTCTCTTCAGTCTCCTTCTCGCACGCCAAGAAAAGGATCAGGACGGCATGTATGTGGAAAATATAAATGCAGTGGCTTATTTCACACATATTAATAACAATGGCAGCCATGATGAAATGAATTCAGATAAGAGGGACAGCTTTGGATTGCAGAGCGCTCTCTTTCCTCTCCTGACTTTTTTCGCAACACTTCAGTTCGTCTAACTTTCTAACATCATTCTGTAGTTTTGTGCCCTCAACCAATGATATGCAACTAAACGAATTGAGAATGACTTCTGCCCGTGTTTGTATCAGTCACCTTAAAAAATACAGTAAGACTTTGTAATAACCTTTCTTACATTTATGCTTAATTAAACTTTAGTTAATAGTGATTTCCAACCAAGTCTGACACTGAGCTTTGTAGTAGCTACATTGGTCCACAGCGCAGAAAGTACTAGTTTCACAATAATGGCTCTCAAGTGGTGATATACTTGCTTTTTATTCTGCCTATTCTTTTTCTAATCCCCCTGCTTCTTTTTCATGCAACTTTCAAGTTTTTCCCTGGGAAATATGGAGGACATTTGTTTCATTATCAGTGTGAAACGCTATATTCTAACAGTTTCTACATTATAAAGCATTTTGACTATTTTTTTTTTTTTTTTTTTTTTTAGAAAGGTTGGTGTGTTTTATTTTCCCCCTTCGATGATTGTGTATGATATCTAGTTTATTAGTTATTATGAAGATTTATCCAGATTTGGCCATTAAACAGTCAACAGGCAACACTTTCAATTGTTGCCATGGTGGTTGCTTTGACTCTTTATCACCAGATCCATATTGCTCGTTCGAATGTTTGAATCACTGTCTTTGTATCAAGTACTTATCTTTTGTTTAATTTGTGTTGGGTTATGGAAGTATTTGATATTACTCTTTCAATAAAAACAATGATTTTAGAGCTTAAATTGTAGCGTTATGATGTGTTTTGTCTTCTCTGGTTTTTCCAAAAGTCTAAAATGTCCTTGCTAATTCAAAAACAACAAGGAACAAGGATGCAGGACAATAGGAAAGAATAGGCACCTAAAAAGAAAAGATCTCACAGTTTTAGAGCCATTATTGTGAAACTAATACTTGTGACGCTGTGGAGCACGTAAGTGTTACATGTTTTGATGTGAGACTGGGTTGGGATTTCATTGTTAGCAAACAATAAATGGCTTCATGAACCATTTATTAAGGAATTCTTGAAAGCAACGATGTAACTGATGTTTATAATACTTTGCAAAGAGTAATTTGCAAAAATGACATCTTATTCCTTGGATAGCATCAATTCCTAATACAATTGTGCCAGAGAAATGTATGTATGTTTCCACAAAGATGACAATATTCTAGTAGGTGTTTAAATACAGTTTCTGTCATTTCCGCTTTAATATTAACAGTGTATCACAATAACAAATGTGTGTATGAGATAACACTGTCACCTCATTTGACCGTACTGGCGCAAAGCTTAATCCACAGCATCCTGTCGAACCAAGACACTCAACATCAAATGGACTGCTGTGTCTCCACAGTGTTAACTCTGTTGGCCTGGAAGTCACACCAGCTAAGCATGTTTACGAAAATGCATCATTCACGCATTCCATACTTCCGCACTGCAGTGTTCTGGGTGCATTTATTTCCACGGGCCCTTATTCTTGGAGAATCGAGGCGCATCTGCAGAACATCTGAATGCCAGCTGGATGGCATTGGATGCCTTTGGCAGGATTATCGAGAATCAGTGCATTTTCGGAACAGCTTTCATTAGTAGTCAGAAATATACGGGCTTCATTTGGCCCGTGGAATTCAATTCCTCAACCTCATTTATATTCCAATAAACAACTGTGAATGTATTCATAACTAAAGGCCGGGACTCATTTACATCGGATTCACATGACCAGTGTTATGAATTTTGAAACAGGACATGTGCTGTGTTACAGACATGTTTCAAAGCCATTAAAATATCCAGGACATTACACTGCCATACTGAGGCAGTTAATGGCTTAACTTAGACTACTTTTGATTCCACAAGCATGTGAAGAAGTATTATGAGATCTCTCAGTGAACTGTATATTCATTTTTAAATGGATATCGTGTGATTTAGGCAGTATAGTATAGTTGCTTATGATGAGCCTTTATTCACAGCAGGCATCTGTTCAGTATTGTTAGTTGGGAGGATAGCATGCTGTATGTTCCTGTTGTAAAGTGTCCAGGGACACAAAGGCTTAAGTAGCATGTCTATAATTATAATATCATTTTCTTTGCATGAAATGAATGTTCTGTAGTCGCGTGGCAACAGCCTAGAGCATAAATGTCCATTAGCAGTCATCCGTCACTGCAGCTGAAGGAGAGGTGCCCGGTGCATACAAGGTTCTTCCCCGTGGACAAACGTTACAATGCGTCTCCACTGAGTTTCCTGTCAAAATAAATCCACACTTGTAGTTTTTAATGTGCCTGAGTTTAACTGCAACTTCTCAGTGAACATGACTGTCGCGGTTAGCGCTGCCACATCACAAAACTGAAGCAGTTAAAAATAAAACATATTATCAAGGCCTTATGAATATGCTGTCGCACAGAAAGTGACGCTATTGGAAACAAGACCAACGCCCTGACACCAGGCCAAGGCCTTCTGGTGAAACAGTGGATCAGAAGCTTCCAGAAGGAGCTTTTTTCCCCCAAAATACATCTTTCCCTGCTCACCAGAAAATCCCCTCCTCCCACTTGGTACATTGCGTACTTTTCTCTTTGAGTCTTTCTTTCCATTTGTCCTTTCCCTTTTCAGCTTCTGAGTCAAGCGTAGTCAAGTGTTGGAGCAGACTTTTGAGGACACAAAGGCTCCCTTTTACAGTAGCCTCCTGAAAAATAACTTTTTGTGCCATTTGTTTGGTTTGCTTTTTTTGGGGAGGCAGTTTACTCCACAGCCTGGATTGGATGGCCCCTCCCTTTCGCAACGGAGTCGCCCTTGCAACCTATAAATGTTTAAAAAAAGAGCCTCCTTCTCCTCAATCCAAAACCACCTCAAAGCTTGGCAGAGTTAAAGGACAAACGCAGTAAAACGTAGCAAACACATTCCATGTCATCAGCAGCGCACAACAGTGCATCTTGTGCCTGCAAGGTCTTTGTATGTGCATGTGGTGCACTTTAGTTTTCCAAATTTCTGTCAGCTCACTACAAGTCTCAAAGTCCAATGTTTGCTCATCACACCCTGAGTGTTTGTTTTTCATGCGGCAGAACTGTAAATATCGATCCGCTCTCCATATGGTATGTGCGCATTGGTGATGAGCACTTCTTAGATAAGGAATTCTTCAGCGCCCAGCCGCCCCACATTCATGTCATTAGGCACCTTCACAACGGGGAACCCACCAGCGTCAACTGAAGCATGTGTGTCTTGCTCAAAGGCAGCTCATTTATAGTGGGAGGATATGACATTACTTCAACCCCCAGCTCAGTTGGGGATTCAAACTGGCACCCCTGCAGTCATAAACCCTCCTCTTTAACCTTCATGCCACCAGCGTACGCTTATGCATTCGCTTGATCAGGAGGTGCTTTATCTGCATGGAGGGCTGTGTGTTTGTGACTGTTTTGCCTGAGTGGATTGAATTGAGCGTGTCTGTGGCTCATTGAGATGATTCTGTTAGAGCAGGAAATGGGGATCCTCTTGTGTTTATGTGTGTGTGTGTGTGTGTGTGTGTGTGTGTGTGTGTGTGTGTGTGTGTGTGTGTGTGTGTGTGTTTGTGTGTGTGTGTGTGTGAGTGTGTGAGATAGAGAGAGAGTTGTCGTGTGTGGCCATGTGACGCATAGAAACAGATGGATGAGTCATACATTTGAAGCTTTTCACTCATGTTGCTGCCAGTAAGTTCAGTTCCGTCGTTTTATTTTTATCCACATTCATGTCCTTTTGTTGTTCTATGAAAAAAACTTTTTAACAACAACGTTGCCAAAAAGATGGTTTAGAATTAAATTAAAACTATTTCTTGGAATAACGACACACTTGGTGAAAGCGGTCATGTTTTTTTTTTTACCACGTTTAGCTAATCTACGCCAGAAAACACACTGTTCAATATGTCAGCTATTGTTTTGTCAAGGTTCACATTAAAAGTTAAAAAAGAGTACACTGACCGAACAAATAGAGTCAATTTAGGGGCTAAATCTGTGCCGGATCCAGCACCACACCATTTGTATGACTCAAAAGAAAGGGAAACAAAATGTAATGCAGCTTTTTAAAACACTGCTGATCAAACTGCATGAAACTCGCCTGAAATAACAGGGCTCGTTTGTCTGAGAAAGGCTGCCACATATACAGCTAACTACTTGCAGCGATAGCTTGTTAACCGTTAATTACGCTGCCATCGTCGAGTACTTGCACATTGTTCAATTAACTCAAATGTAAACTATCTCTGCAGGTGTGCTGCCAATATTCAGACAAGTGTGGCTCTTTATTTTTAGCAGAAAAGGAGAGCACAGAGCGGATGTGAATTGCCTGCGAGATGTTTTTGTCACAAATAATTAAAAGTACTTTCAGTACGAAGCCAAGTTTTCTCAGATCGAGCCTGGTAACTTGGCTTTTGCACCTTTTCCCTTCCCACTCATCATGACCAACATATGTTTATTCGGGATGTTCTGTGCCTGAAACAGAAGTGTGTACAAGCTGTCCATCCAAAAATTCAAAAACAGTTTTTAATTTGTCCGAAAACTATCCATCGCATGACCACTCAAAGTCTGCTCAACACTCATCCATCTGAACATTTGCGACATCAAACCAGCCAAGAGAGGCTCTTAGCCTTTTTGTCTTTTTGTGCTTGTTATTAAGTCTGGGTTAAGTTTGAGTGCAGGCACTCGGTGGCTTACAAATTGGTTCAAAGGGAGCGAGGCAGCCGAATCAAAGCGAAGACGGCTGCACACACCAAAAGAGATAGAAATGATATCACCCACACACATGATGGGAAAAATTGCTAATGAGTCTTTATGAATGTCTGACCCTAATAAGAGTATAATCGCATTGGGAGCTGTGAAATCATGTGTTCACCCATTAGCAAAAGGAACACACTTCTCAGTCTCTTCGATTAGTCCAAGAAGCTCCCAAAAGAGCCGTTAGCGTGCACACTCGAGAATGTATTTAAATCCAGAGGAATTTTAATTACACTCAGATAGCTTTCAACTGGGTTAGCTTGTGTTGTGTGGATGGTGAATTAATGGTTTTCTTAAGCTGTTTTCATTTCATCCGCAATCTCAGACAGGGGTAAACAAGCGCACAGCAACTTCACAGGTGATGTCAGTGAATTCTTTTTGTAAATAAAAAACATTTGAACATATGTCATGTATTATATTAGACAGACATAGAACTTAAAGTTAATTACATTTTACATATTAAAGTGTTTAAAGGTCTTAGGTAGTACTACTACATTTGTGAAAGTAGTTTCATGAAGCCTTTCGTGGCTCCGGAGGAAGCAGCATTTAATCTGATACCTTGCCGACAGTGATGTCACTCAGCCGCTAGTTTGCATTGTGGGTAATGTAGGCCCCCCAGTTTTACACTACTGAAACTGTTGGACTCATTATGGACAATTTAAGAAATAATGGATCAAAATTGATACAGCTGAAGCACCTTTTTAATCCGAATATTCTTCTTCCTTTCCAAAAACTGGCGCCTACATTATCCACAATGCAACTTTGCCACTGAGTGACATCACTGGAGGCAATTCATCAGATTACATGCAGCTTCGTCTGGAGCCACAAAATATTTTGTACTACTTTGTTCATAGATGCAGTAGTACTCCCCGATCAACCTCTAAACACACTTTAATGTGTGTAAGATTGGTGGTTATACCTTTAAGTATCTAAATCTAAAGTCTCTATTCAACAAATAATGACGTCTGTTTGTCATTCAGAGTCAGATTTAAGTCTTTCTGCGTTTGCTGACAATCAGTTGCTTGATGGATTTGAGGACATCACTGTATGTTTCTGTTTTTCAAGCCTGTGTTTGACAGATTCATCTTTGAGAAAATGGGCGCAATGTTTTATTTTTACTCACTGGATTGAAAAACAAGAAGAATCTAATTAGAATTTCTCCATTCATCAAAGGTTTGAAAAGTTGCGACGGATAAATTTAACACCATGAAGTCACCAGGATTTTATCATTTGTATGTCTGATGTTCGAGACTCGCTGTGAGAGACTTTTTACAGAAAGCTTGTTGCCAGCTTGACAGATCATCCAGATCTGTGAAATACACAAAAAGCTAATCCTCAGATTTATGATTACCATATCTGCTGGCATGGAATCTGATCTCCCTGTGAGGTATGAGAGTGTAGTATATGCATGTCAAGACCGTGTGGCACATCACTTCTCACACGTATTGACATTCTGTGGGGTTTGCTTACTTAGCGTGTACAAGGACCAGTGAACACATCTGTGGATGGTTTGTACTGTAGGAAGCCTCCTGTTTCATTTTCCCCCTGTGCTTCTCAGGTGAAAGTATACCATCAGAAAAGAGGATGGAAAAGTTCAATTTTCACAAACTCTCTCTCCCCACAAACGAGCCACATGATAATGCATGACAATTCCCCTTGCATTTTTTTATTTGGCTGAAGTTCAATTAGTTTTTATGCGGCCAACATTCAAGTAACAGCTAATGAATCGCAATGAACGTCCCGAATGCAGGTGTGCAGGGGGGATTTCTGCAACAGGTCAAAAGAAAAGTGAGTGTAATGGTGAAAGCTTGCCTGAAGCCTTGTAAGCCCCAAAAATCTAACCTTAAAAGGGGATTATAGCCGTTTTCCTGACTTTTGGATGTTTGGCTCCGTGATTGAGGTCAAGGGTTTGTTTTTTTTTTTCTACACAGATTGAAGTGCTCCTCTGTGTCTGCTGGGAGAACGAATTTAAAGGCACTTGAGTTTATTTTAACACTCACAGTGTGATTACAGATGAGCCGAGGAAGTTAAGAAGCCACACGTCAATAGACATTGATTAAAGTGAATCACTGTGAAATCTGCATATTGCTACATTAGGTGTTATTGTGCGTTAATATATCAATTTCTTATTGAAGTAAAGCGACCAAAGTGGAACTGTTACAGAAAGGAATGCAAGAAATTGTAGCTCTGCCAAGTGGCAAAGGGACATTTTAAAGTTATTATTAGTCATAAGATTCAAATTTGGCACACAGCAAATGAACCCTGTTGGAGCCTTTTTTTTCCATAACGAGTCTTGTTCCTGAGTCCTGGAAGACCTGTCAATTAAGTCAGTACAACCCGCAAAGATACCCTCTGCACATCCGGATAGCATCCTAATGAAACAGAAATTGTCAAAATTGGCATCTTGACATGTACTAGGAGGCATGGAATTTGCAACTGAGGCCATCAGTTCTTGTGGGAAAACATGTATTGACTGTATTTCCATAGAAGAGTGCTCATTAATGTTCTGCCTCTCGAGGCACTTGGAGATTCAGCTATGGCGGTTTTTGCTTAATTGAAATCAAATCAGGTTTTCTGAGCCTTCTGAACAATAAATAACGTTTGCTCAACTTATCATATTCGATGTAAAGTGATCAAAGACTAATTGGTAAAGAGCTCGAAACTTAAAGTTTGAAGCAGGCTTGGTTTCTGTATTTAAGCCGGTCAACATTCAAAGTCTACAGTTTTTAAACATAAGTGTTACCGCAGAGAGTACAAGTCTGCTTTATACCCCCAACAGTGATCGAGTGCACACAAAATACTGCATGATGGACCTGTAAGGGTGCCATTGTCTGCCAGATGACATCATGTTGAGCACACAATCATAAAACATTAGAAGGGAAATGGAGAAGAAGGTGAAGGACAGAGCGGCCCATTATCTGTAATAGCACCATGATGACATACTTTCACTCATCCACAGGGAGTAGGGGCACAGAGGTAGACTTTTTAATGAATTCATTTACATATTTTAAACAAGGTACACAATTTGTTCTTAGTATGCCTCACGCTAACATACTGTAGACCTATTTTATGACTTCATTTGCAAGGAGCAAACAGAATATGTAATGCAGTGTCACAGTATGCTGAAAGTATACCTGCTAGCATGCTGTCACTGTTAATGCCTTCATATTTTGCATCTAGCAGCTCTCTAAGCTCTAACAGCAACTGAGTTCGGAGCTCAATGAGTCCCATCGGGTGTGTGAAGCTTTGAATTTGTCCGCATGATTCGATACCGGGGATGTAACGATATACTGAATTTCGCAAAATCGGCATGAAAAAAATGCAGCGATAGCGTCTCGGGACTGTGAGAACTACCAACTATCGTGTGATTATTATTTTTTTATATCGTGATGATATCGTACTGTGAGTTCTCGGCATCGTTACATCTCTAGTCAATACAGTTAACAGTTATCATACATCCAGTCAGACAGACGGTCACCAGCTAGAACTGAGAAGCCTGCTTTTGTCTGTTTCTGTATCTCTGTATCTGTGTTCAAGAAGCAACAGATTTCAATAACAGACTCAACAAGTAAAAGCTTTCAGGGAATCAATACGCCTACAGGACTTATCAGCTGTCTGGACAGACTTTTAAACCCTCCGGGGGTTTCTATTTGTTTTTTTTCCTTTTTCCACCGCAAAGTTTGCAACGGCTGCCTCTATCAGGCTCTGGTCTGTTTTCGGCAGCAGAGTTTTGTGACAGCAAGCATCGATTTTAGTCCGGGGCTTTGTTTTAGTCTTCAGTCGAAACAGTGACTCCGTCTGAACTGAGCTTTCGCCCCCAGCAGTGACTAAAAAAGACATTCCTCAATTTTGCCTCTGCCTGCTTCTCAGTACCTGACCCCTGTTGATGATCCCTCTCTCAATGATGCTGGGTTTGCAACATAATGCTCCTCCAACTCCTGGATTCATCAAAGTCTGACAGCCTTGTCAATATTCACCAAGCAAAGTGGGCAGAAAGCCATCTAGCCCCTCAATGCGATGAATAAATGTGTTCATAAATCTAAATATAGTCGAGGAGCTGTCAGCATTGTATGTAAAACTATGTGTACCGATGTGGGAATTATGCACGAAATCTGCGCAAGCCATCTGTGCCCATGGCATGTCTTATACCATCAAATTACTCACCCATGTGTGGCACTTTCATCAGTACACGTAATTGTGCCGTGGCGAGATTAGTCTACCTGATGATGGATGACAAAGCTCACAGAATGCAGCAGATCCGGATTAGCAGATTCATTCCAACACAGTGTACACAAGTCTGAGGCAAATGTGCTCTGAAACATAGCCCAGGTGAATCTTAATGGATGCTTTGGTAGTTTATTGATGAAGCAGCCTTAAGACACAAAAGCCTCGAGACAGTTGAGAAATGAATTGTGCAAAATAGTAAATCATGTCCACTGAAAGCAGATGTCAAGAGCTCCAGATCCCAGTTAGCTTCTGTTCCACTGGCTCTTTAAACAATAGCCCTGTTTGTTTTGTTTTGTTGTTTTTTATTTTTTCATTTTTACTGTGGTCAAACATTATATGATGAGTATATGATGATCATCATTTTAAATAAACTATTAAACAGCCACCCCTCTCCATCCACCCCGAGGACAGTAACAGATGGACTGTGACCGGGGTCTGGACGCCGACATCTTCCTTTCCGAACACACAGACCTTTCACTTATTAATTACTGAGAAACATTCAATTCGAGCTGAACAATTTCTTTTTTAAACTGGCTCAGCTTCTCTGCATACACACACACACAAGGAGAGACAAGGCGAGGGACGACAGTCTGAGAAGTAGTGAGTCAGAGAAAAGGAATTTAACATGCCATGCTCCGAAAATTGAAAAGGAGGCAGAGCATTTAATCAAGAACGGACACTGTTACATGAACATTCTTCCCACGGGCAATCCAGAACCAGTGTGAGTCATATCCAAGACAATGGCCATTATTAAGATCGACAGAGGGAAGCTAGACAAAGCAAAGAGCATCTCCTCAGCTGATGTACAGACACAAATGTAAATGACACACTCATGAGAACTGGTTTAAAGTTTGGTTCATACAGATTAAAATGAACTACTTCATGTTCATTTCTCATTCATTTTTTTTTCTTTTAAATGACCCCATTGTGCTCTTGCACTCTGTTAGTCTGTTCTTGCACAGCACTGGCTGTGGTTTGGGCAAATACTTACGGAATATGCTGTTGATAACCGGTAGTTGACTTAACTTGTGTTTAAATGGGTTATGCGCCTTCTACAATGCACGTTCTGTATCTTAACTGACAGATTTCTGATGAACTCGTACCAAAATGCTGTTGGTGAGTTGGAACTTGACCTCTGCCCATATGTTTTAAGTGTGCAGGTTTGAACAGTACCTTTGACTCTGCCAGATATTTTCATAGTTTCATGTCTATCCAAGCCTTTGAACTGCATCTTGAAAACCGGACCCACGTTTCAAAATCTCATCGAACATACGCAAGGTGCAATATTCAAAGAACTTGTGCCAATCAAACAACTCCACTGTGCATTATTACCAACGCAGTTGTTGTCTGCCATTTAAGACCATGTATATATGCTTCACGGCCTCTGAGCATTCCTTAGGACTACATTCAGCTGTCACAGACGAATAGCCCCTGGATCCAGTGTTCGGGCAATGTTGACAGATCTTTGACTGCGGTACAACAGTTTCCCTTTCAGGACTAACACACCTCCATAGATCAGTCCTGTAGTTGAGAAGCAGTCATCCTCCAACAAAAGCTGCGCTGAGCTGTTGTCATCCTCGAGGTGGGTGGTACACCAGGGGGAGGGAGTTTGATTTCTCCACTGTCGTCTGCAATACATACGGCCGTTTCAAACACAGCGATGAGCATTTAGTTGAATCAGCCATGCACATTTGGGGGTTACACAAAAGAAGATTATGAGCAACTTCTCTCAGATGAAATGAAGAAATAACACTGTAATCAGTCAGAGGCAATGAGGTGCATTACTCGTAATTACATCTGTTGGAGTCACAGAGAAGTTGTTGGAACAACAGCCCATTCAAACTCACTGCTCTTGTTATCATCTAAATGCAAATTGGATGTAATAAGGGCCTTGTCAGTCTATCTGCTGTTGTTCTGTGCCAATTTACAAGAACAGCAAGAAGAAAAGGACTCGTCTGATGCAGCTCTGTTTTTTTTTTTATGCACACACTCTTTAAATTTCTGAATATTTTTTTCTCAGCCTCCCAGAAGCATGATTCCAAGATTCTCTGCGTCTTTTTTCATCATATCTCTTTCTGTCTGAACATTTTGTCTTGCTAAATTTTTGTGAGGTTTCTTGTGCTCTCTGTCTTCGAGGCATCCCTGAGGCTCAGCAAGCTGTGATGCGCATGAACTCGTGGCACTGTGGCTTTTGGGATATGACTCATGACCCTTGTCACAAGTTACCCCTATGAGGAAGTTCACACGTAAAGACAAGAAGACTGTGTCCACCAGAAAAAGACAGCATTGTTTTTTTCTGTGAAATGGTTATCATGCTCTATTTTTTGTCTGCATTTTCCTGATTAAATGACCTTTTGTTGGTTGATGTGGATAATTTGGCATCCGAACCAACTTTAATATTAAAGAAAGTGGTTTAGCATCAATAGCCACCGCATGACCAAACTCTAACCATACAGGTGTCTGACCTACTTGTCTCACCATTTCTCCCATTTAATCTGACAACACTGCATTATCTCATTAAGAGCCTATGCAAGAATACGGCTTTTGTTACTCAGCATCTGCACATTTCTGTATCCCATAATATCTTTGGATTTTCA
The DNA here is from genome assembly GCA_963678695.2 of Diplodus puntazzo. Classification (NCBI taxonomy): domain Eukaryota; kingdom Metazoa; phylum Chordata; class Actinopteri; order Spariformes; family Sparidae; genus Diplodus; species Diplodus puntazzo. Next base: position 16,580,200 of record OZ023161.1, on the reverse strand, counting down.
ACAGGACCCAGCAGCGGCAAAAATAGAATTTTCCCACCCAGCACGGTACTGGCCAAGATGGATAACTCTGTCTCACATGTTAATAAACTGCTTCCAGGTGAAGAAATGGCTGGCAGCCATATTGAGGTTATTTGACGTTGGGTAAAAGTAGCTGTGAGCAGCTGATCTAGGGGCTTTTGTGTGGTCTTTGAAGGGCAACAAAAACTGGTACATTTATCAGCGACTGCAGAGCCTTTGTTTTGAAAACTTTGACAGATGGCCGTAAAGAATGAGTTTAATTTTTTTGCACCAGCAAGGTGAAGGTTGGTGCAGCCATCATAGATTACACGGTTGGACTTTAACTGTTGCTACATCTGTACACAGCACTGCTGCTACGGGGCGTGAGTTATGTACAGTAAACAGAGGCCTGTGTTGGAGGATGCATGTTGCCACAACGCCCCTCCAGGCCCACTGCGGTGTGTAGAGTGGCCACTGTCAGTGAATGATTTGGCAAGGACGCAGTTTGTTTCCCCCGTGGGGCACTTTTGTCACCACATGTTTAAACCATTACTACAGATGTGGCATGAGTGTTCAGGCCCAACAAGACCAGTGTTTACGTTAAATGTACATTGTATATGCCGTGTGTAGGCATATACAATGACTTCACAAGGCAGATGGTACAATTGAGAAAATTGAGATGTGAAAAAGAAGCTGGCTTGTGACCAGAAGTCTGCCGGTTTGAACCGGTTCTCTGCTGGGTGTGCTCATTCCTTCCTCATCACCACTGCCAAGGAGCTCTTGAGCAAGGAACTCAGCCCCCACTGTATTGTTAGCCTCCAGGTGTGTGTATGTAATCCTGTGGAGCAGGGCGTCCCTTGGAAAAAGGTGGTTAGGCTACTCCAGTCTGTTTAAAGAAAGGTTAAATAAACAAAGTACAAACTTTCACATTGGACCGCATCCTTACTTGTGCCACTTAGTGCCTTTTCAAATAATCATTACTGTTTAGACTGTTTTGGTTTGAGTCATACTTTATATAAGTGTTTAATAATTCACATGTCGCTGCAACAACAAAAATGAACTGATCAGCAACTCAAAATCGCATTGATTCAAAGCCAAAACAGAAATCAAATCTGCTTGTATTAAAAATGCATTTGTTTGTGGTGAATAGAAGGGAGAAAGTCTCTTCAAGTGCAAATCCCCAAAGGGGTTCCCTCATCTACTAGCTACCAAAATGTTCCACTGAAACCACTGCTATCCATCTTCAAGTCATGACTTCTATAATGAAACCAAACAGTGCAAATTGTGGAAAAACTAAATGGATGTATAAGTTGGAGTTGGAACATTGGAGAGCTGTTTAAGTCGCACTGCAACACTCCCGGGGCGTTCGGCATTAGAGCTTGTTTATTTTGGGTTGAAAGTGGCGGGTAGAGGAAGAGTCGGATGGAGGGGAGGGAAAGAGAGATGGGGGAGTCGGAGAGTGCTCCTAACTTGTCCTGAATGAGAGTCGAGCTGTTGTAGAGAAAAGTGGCTGGACGGGCTGGGTGGAGCAGGGCGGGCCTCCTCAACGGTAGCCTGGTGGAAAACAGTTGTGTGAATGGCGGGAGACGGTGGGCTGACTCAGCCAGCAGGCCACGGAGGACTGACTGTTAGGTTGTGAGCGTCTAACTCATAACGGAGAGAGTGAGCGAGTGTGTATGCGTGTGCGCTCTTGGCCACTAATATGTGCATGGCTGAGTGTTTTTTGCACCATGTACTTCTGTCTTTGGGCGTGTGCACTGGAATGGTTTAGAGTAGCGCCGGTTGATGGAAGGGTTTCAAAGCGAACATCTGGATAAGGCATTTATCTGGGACTAAATGCAGCAGAGTTAAGCGAGAGAGAGGTGTCTCCTGGGTTTGAGGGGGAGGGGTAAAATGGTGAGGGAGATTGAGGTGGGGGCAGTCTGAGCTGCAGAGGGTCAGTCTGGTGGTGTGTGCCTTCAGCTGGTTCTCATTACAGAGCTAATGTGACGCTCTGATCTCAAACACACACTGACTTTGCAGAGCCAGGTTAAAGCCGGATATGGGTTTTTGGGAGGCCCCTTCACTGGAGCTTCTGTATCACAGTTTCCCCTCTTAGAGCACAGGGAGACTGTGGGCCTCATTTATAGAAAGACCTTACTATCAAATTCGGTCATGGAAAACTGTGGAGCTATGAAACCGATTGGGGTCTTCAGGTGTGGTACCTACTCTGATATTGCCTGACTAAAATTTGGCATCAAATGTTTGGTTTTATTACAAAAAAGAGAGTGACACATCAGTGGTTTTTACTCATTTTCCATCCCTTTCCCACAAAGATACTCCTTTCCTGTCCCAGTCCATTTTGTGTGTTGTCAATCCACCGTCCACAAATGTCAACCACTGGTCAAGTGACTCACCCCAGTCACCAAGATATATTGTTAGCAAACCACATATATGTCCAAATTTGACATTCGTAGCAAACGTGGCACATCACATCCACATCAAATGCTTATTAGCTGACTTTCACATCAGTAGGTGGCGTTGTTACAATCAACAAGGCTGCCAAACAGCCCACCACAGTTTAAGTAACACTAGTGGATATTTTAAAGTACACCTAGGGACATTTATATCCGTTTTAGTCACGTGGTGTTTGCTATGGAGACCTGAAGACATTTGCAGCATTTTTTGTGCCGATCAAAACCAGATATTTGTCACAAGAAATCAGATGATCTGCATCTGGAATCGTGGCAACCAAATCAGTTATTTTAAGCCAAACTATGATATTTTCACGACCCTAACCGAGTGGTTCCTAAAATAGAAATTGAAAATCCAACTTAAGTAATCGTAATGTGGAAACACAACAAAGAAACAATCAGTTTTTAACTTAACTGTGGTTTTGCATAAATATGCTTACCTATTCTGGCGATAGGTATGAGAGGCTACATCCAACTGCAGTTATATAGTACTTTGTATAGTGCCTCTCACAAACGGCAATGATAGTGGAGCTGCCATGTCTGGCCATTTGGAAGGATACTGGGCTTGGGGGTTTTGGTAAACACTGACATGTGGATACAAGAAGCCAGGCATCAGTGCTATAGGACAACCTGCCCTTCTTCCTGAGCCACAGCAGCCATGAAGAAAAGGGTTTTGTAGAAAAACATGTTTATATTTCTCATAGTAAAGTACCACATCAGCATTAATGTATTAAAAAAATACACAGATGAGACCCCTATGAGCAATAAATATCAATTGGACAAAGAACGGGGAGAAAAAGAGAGTAGGTTAATTTATGAGATCTGCCTGGGAAAAATCTGCTGCCCAAGTCCAACATAAACCTCATCTCTATCAAGTGTTCCCCTGCAAAGGACCCCAGCTGAGCAAGGTTTCTCAGGGCCCAGGTCCTAAATCTCTCCCTGTGCGCTGATGTTTAAGTGGAATGATTTATGATAGTGAGCTGCTACTCAGCAAAGTGTTTTCCAGCCCACTGAAAAGCCAATGTCATGCTGATAATTAGTGGTGGAGTGAGTGATGCCTGCGCTCGCACTCATAACAGCAGTCATAAGGGCACTCTGAGAGGAGGCTGAATGGAGCTATTGATATGTCAGAAATGACTGTTAACGGTGAATGAGGCACACCTGGAAAGAACCTGGAACATGCAGACATATCAATATGCCCCAAAACGAGTTTGATGGTGGAAAATTATGGGACCAAACCTAACTGCTGTCAAATACTCTCTGCTCACTCATGCATAAAGAATTGTGACAGTCTCAATAATGCCTCAGACGCTCACAATAGTGTGCAACGGCCTCCTATTCACATGCTGCCTGTAATGGAAACTTAAACCCCACAGAAATAACTGAACGCACAAACCTCGAGAGTGCAGTGTGGTGACATTAAGTGAAGTACCAGGAATTGTAGAGGGATGTTTGAGTCACAACACAAGGAACACAAGCGAGCTCCACGAATGTGTGACTGCTGACGTCAAAGCTGGAAAATCCCAAATTCAGAATGAAAAAGAATTCTCCACTCTCTTCAGTTCATATGAGGGAAGAGTTTGTTATTTTGGGAAATACACTGATTGGCTTTCATGCCAAGCGTTTGATCAGAAGGTAAGTAGCACTCTCGTCTCCATGCTCTCGGTTAAATATGGCGTTTGTGCCTGAAGGCCATCAGCTCAGCTTACTCCATGTAATGAATGACTGTATACTGTACATTTCTGTTGTGTTAGGATGAAAGACAGAAGTGTTGGTCGATGTGTTTTTGAGAATTTAGCACAACCAAGCTAGCTGTTTCAGTATGTAATGGTGGACTAAGTAATGGATAAACATGAGTGGTATGGATATTCTGATTTAACTTTTAAACCAGAAAATGAATTTGCGTGTGTCCCAAAATTTAAAATAATTCCTTAAATAGTCCCATAGAGTGTACACAATAGAGACTTCAGCTGACTGATTAAAGGATTTAATCTCACCACTTTTCCTGACTTTCCAAATTTCATTGGACCAAATGGCTCAAACTCTGACAGTGAAACAAGTAATTTTGCAGTATTTGGCAAGTCTATTTGGAACCCCACAATCACAAAGTTTGGCCTCTAAGAAAGTTGACTTCTATGCCTGACGCTCTGTCTTGGGGCTTGTGTGAAGCTCAGTGTTGTGGCTCCACCAGTTGCCATCTGCCTTAACCCCATCTCATTCAAAAATGGGCAAAGAGGTGGAGTATGGGTGGAAGTGAAGCCCAGTTGCTGACAGCTAGCTAAAAAGCTAGCGGCTAGCTGTTACTCAAAGCATTTAACATTAAACAAGTAACTTATATAAAATGTTCACCCCACATACCTTTGGCATAAACAGGGAGATTATCTTTGGAGACCAAAACCATTTCTTATGCCAAGCTGTAAATTCTGCTGTAAAGTTGGGCATTTTGATGTGTCTATGGGGATTGACTCACTTTTGGAGGCAGCCTCAAGTAGCTGTTTTTCAGCCCTGGAGGTTGCTGCCATTAATACTTTGCAACTTGGATGGCTCACCAATTGTTAGAAATGTATCGATTCAAATTGGAAATCCGATTCACAGCCAAAACGCGTCGTAACAAATTAAAATGTCTAGTTTCCATTGATACTTACATTCATTATGTTCAAAATATAAACAGTTGCTGAGTATCCTGCTTCCAATGGCATCTTGAAACTATGAGTCGGTGCAACATGAGGAAGTGATGCATTTAGCTATGTTGGGGAGAAACAAACAAGCGTTGCTATGAGTAAAGGAGGAAGCTACAAACGTTTTTAGAGCCTAAGCCTAAGCTTTTCAATCCTAAGGGCCGTTTTGTTGCTCAGCAGCTGGATCCCTTTAATCAGCTACAATGCAAATAAAACTGCGTGAAGTCACATTCGTAGCATATTGGAAACCGACACAATTTGCCAAATGAGAGAGGTCATATCAATTGAACAATATGTCCTTCAACCACACCGTGTCAGAGAAAAATTAAGCCCTCGAACTGGTGGCCTAAAATAACCAACATTGAAATAATTTAGTTTAATTACCCATGCTAATGAGTCGATATAACAACAGGACACGGGACCTCTTTACTCTGCCATTTGGTGTTGACATTGTAGATATTAGAAACTCAAGTGGCTGTACAGTACTTAACTGCAGTCTAATTTCCTGCTGCTATTACCTTGAACCCTCAGTACTGTGGAACAAAGCCAGAGCAGTCTCGCCAGTCATGCATTACATGCAGCGCTCCAAGTTTGTGCTGTCACCTTTAAGCTCCTTTTTTTTTTTTAACAAAGTACGATGGGATAATGAAAATCCTTTATTGACCTTTAATTAGATTTATAGGGATAAGGCAGGTGTAAAGTTGCAGGACACTTTCTGCTCTGCAAGATGAGAAATGGTTCACAGTAAAATTCTTATTTTAATAGTCTATACATGATTTCCTTGGCTATTTGGCACTACTCTTCCTTCCTGTCCTCTCCCTTGACTCACTGTTCTACTCACTTTTTTCACACGGGGAGATTTCGCACACAGGAATTCATTACCCGTGTGTTAAAATGTCTTTCAGCTTAGTCTATAAACAGCCTTGCGCTAGCTGAGGGAAAACAGAGAAAGTCACAGCTATATGTATAAACAATCACTTGTTAGAGCGTCTCTCGCTGTGTGAATGGGCGTGGAGGGGGTCAGTTGGTGTGAGGAGGGGATATAGGTTGAAATAGTATTGGGGGGGGTCACTCCTCTGATGTCACGGGGGGATTATTTTAACAGGACCCACCCACTGAGACCTTGACGGTTGATGGCTTCCGTAGCTCGGCTGGGCTGACACAGGCACGCTTTGTATTAGCCAGTCATAAACTACAGCAGAGCCCTGAGTCACTACAATGCTCCTGTTCACGGCTGTGTTTGTCTTACAATGTCGTTAGGTGAGTGAGATCATTGGTCCAAAGTCATTTTGAGCAACAAGTCTTTCAGTTGAGCATGATGAGCCAACAAAGTGTTGATTCGTCACGCGCCTTATAGGGCTGGAATATTGAGTTTGACGAAAGATGTTTACCCTGTCACTGAGACCCGGCTTGAAAAAACTTGAGAATGTCCCATTGTGGACTTCTGAAGTAGCACAGTATTTCTTTGTCTGCCGATGCCTTGAGTCACATATAGCCAAGTTAACATGAAATTGAAAGACAGCCAACATTTTGTGGAAATATTTTCATTGGCAGCCGTGCAAGAGAATGTACAGACCACAGAGAAGAGTTCATGATGGGTTTCTCTCATGTATAAAACGATCATTTCCAGTGATTTGATTGGACGGTGTGCTCTTTAAGCTACTCCTCCTGAAACCTTTCACAAACTCCTGATTTCCTGTTTTCATCTCATCCCGACCTATTGATGGAGGAGGAGAATGGCAGCAGATGCAACACATCAGTTGTCCTCAACAAAAACAAGTCTGCCATAAAAAAAATTTAAAAAAGGCCCTTTTGTGGGCTTTTCCTATTCATTTTGCGTGGAGACCCAGCCTTTCAGACCCCCTTTTCGCATTAACAGCACAACCCCAGACAACACTGAGTCTTTCACATCCATTCCACACTTTTCCCTCCCTTTTCTCACAGGTCCATTTTTCCTAAGCTGAAATTACATTACACCGCCATTCTCCTTTCACTGAGAAAGGTCATAATTTTTCGTCACTGCCGCCACCTCTTGTCTGTTGTGTAAGTGCGAGTTTTACAGAGAGAGAGTCTGAAAAGTTTTAATTATTGCCTGGGAGGAGGCCACCCGCTGTGGCTCCACAAGCCTGTTTTTTTTTTTTAATGTATTGTACCTCTTCTCTCCGGCTAGCACAGTGGAGCGTCTCTGAGGGATGCAGCAGTAGATGGGGATTTGAAAGGGGACTAAAATGATGATGTGTTTGCTTTCACACTGACATAGTCTGGCCTGAGAAATGGCTCTATAAAACCTGTAAAAGTGTGTCCCTGGTGACTTCTGAAAAGTCAGCGGGGAAGGGGGGAGGGGGGTCCGCATAAAGCAGCGCTGTCAAGGTATGTAGAGTTGTGGCTCTGCTCTCTGCTGTTTAACAATGCTGGGGTTAGCAGTATTTTCCTATACAGACTGCTGTAGAGTCAGGTCTGTAAACATGTTGCACCGACGGGATCATGTCCTTTTACGAGCCGCTAGTGTGCTTTGATCAGTGCAGGGGATATAATTAGTGGAAACATGTGTTCATAGTGTGTACACTGTACATTTCTATGCATCACATCTGATAACCAAACAACAATAAAAGAGGCAAGTGTGTATCACTAAATGCTTAGGATTATCAATAATTACTATCAGCAACCTATGATTGACACATTAACCTACGTGTCCAATATGGTTGCATGAGTCGCGGCAACTCCCACAACTCAAATGAGTCACGAGATTGTGAACGTAGTCATTTTAACCCAAAGCATCATCATTTCCATTATGTGTCACGCAACGTGAAGTGTTTGTCAGCAAGTTTTATTTTTAAAGGTATAACCACACATTGTATATTACGTATTGTTGCTAATTTGACTGCAGGGCCTTTCATGTGCTGAACTGGACATTCATTACACTCTGCTTTAAGATTTTGCATGGCAAGTATTTGTCATGTCCCAGTCATTTCTGGGTTTTCTGTGTTTTTGTGGCGTCTCTACCCCTGTTTCCAGTGTTCAGTTTCCCCCTTGTGGTACTGTGCCCCTTCCCATTCTGCTTTCCCACCACTGCATAACCTTCGTCAACCCAGCCCTGTTCCCAGTGTTCTTCCCTGCTCTCCTGCATCCCCTACTCGTCACCCTCACCAATGTTTCTCCGCCTCTCTCCCTTCGTTAGTTACATTTGTATAAATGTAACCCTGGTGGCATTGCATTATCCTCAAGATGTACTTGCTGTTGCAAATTATTACTATATATGGTAGACATAATTTCTTGGACACACTCCGGCTCTGGTCGTCTCCACACTGACAAACTACAGCACAATAAACTGGATGACTGTGCAGTGCATGATTTGAAACACACAAGATAAACTTGCTAGCCACTTCATTTGGTACACCTGTACCATTCAATGCGAACTGATCTACTTTACTTTTCTACTTTAAAAAAGCAGAGAATTTTTCGGGTTCATTGTGCATTATAGTTATTACTGGAGTCACAGTGGATGGTGGTCTACTACTTGATTGCATTACATTCTACTAAAGATTCTTACATTCTGTCCTTCTGATGTATGTACGCTAAATATGAATGCACCCCTTTGCAAAACCACTGCAAACTACATAATTGATAAATAATAAATACATAAACCTGCAGGTAAATCAAATCTGAACATTAATGTCTGTGTATGGCAGAGCTGATGTTCTGGATCACATTCAACTGTGCAAGTTTGGAAATTGTTACTTTGAGTGAGGATTGATCTGTGAATATATCATGTTTGATTGGTCAATTGATATGATTATCAAATGTATTTATTTTTTTCCAACACTGACTCCTGAATCAAAAAGGAATTTGATTCACAAAAATGTTTAATAGAGAAAAATAGCAAATTGAGAAGCTGAAACAAGCAAACGTTAGGCACCTTTACTTAATAAATGACAACCATTCATCACAATTTCTGAGCAGTTTCCGCTAATAAACGTATTGACCCTGCTGATGTACAACTCCTCCTGCCTATTATAATCCCCACTCTGATAGTCCATTGGGTTGCTATCAGCAGACATCACCACAAAACTGATGTTTATCACAAGCACAAGTGCTATTGACCCTTATGGGAGTTGTAATTGCTCATTATGGTAATGACCGTGTTGCCATATGGTAAACACAGTTACACCCTTAGAAAGCTCTCCAGTTCTATCTATGGTTAACAACACCCTATCCTTCACGTAATTACATACAGCAGCCATTATACCCTGTTGTAGTAGGCACAGCCCAGCTAAGGAAACAAATGACCAACATCACGACTATTTATAGTCAAGCTAACCGTGGTTTTAACCATGAGTTATGCAAGTAGGTGGTTTGTTTTGATTGAAGGCAGCGTTACCGTGGCAACATTGTTTTAGAGGAACACAAACTGGGTATCCTTACTTCTGCATAAGAACACAGATCACATCATTTGAAAGAAATGTGGATCGTCGTGTTTTTGAAATGATAGCGCTGGGTGCCGCTCTGTTTTACGTAACACTGACATCAGTTCGACTAATATGCATTAGACACATCTTGAATATTGTGCATGTGATACGAGTACCTGACAATCAGGGCGACAGAAATCAGCATCCCAGAGGCTCAAACCGTGCCTTTCCTGCGCATCTTCACACCCACTTGAAATCTGTCTGAGCTGACTCTGATTCATCGGCGCAGACAAGTCACAGGACACAAAGTCGTCTGAATGTCTCCAATCTTCCTGCACTTGTGGTCAGCGTGTCTCTCTTCCCCATAGCTTTTCCGGACATGTGTCGCTAGATTGAGCCCAAAAAGAGGATGGAGAAGAGGAGGAGGAGGAGGAGGAAAGGGAAAGAGAGACAACGGGGTAATTCATTCAGTCTTCTGTGAAAGAGAGGAAGACTCGGTTTCCTCGGAGCATTATGAATACAAGCGCAGTCAGTCATCAAATTATAGCCATCTGCATTGGCCTGAGACCAGGATTCTGCTTGACGCACAATAAAGTAGTGTGAGGAGGGGCGTGGTAGCTAGAGGGGATCAGAGACTGTCCTCTTAGGTGGTTAAACCTCCACCCACAGACTGACACCAAGTGTAGCAGCAGCTTCACAGCTCCAACTCACACTCTTAATGTGCAGGGATGATCCTTTAAGGATAATGATGTCTTGTCAGCGAAATCACCTCAGCTAGATCCCATCTACACCCAGCCCTGAGTTCCTGAAAGATGGAGAAGGCAGCAGAGTGTTATGTTGCAGCAGAAAAACAGGAGACCTTCAGGCGTATGTGTTTTTCTTTCATCCTCTAGGTGTGAGTTCCTGTTTGCATACCTGTTTGACACAAGCAAGGGCACGGAGACAAAAGAAGTGTCACTGAGCGAGGCATTTATACAGATAGCATATTGAAAATGTGCTTTTCCTACATGAAGCCTATTCTCTGCCTGAGCTTTACACAGCTTAGCCCGGGAACTAATGAATTCCAGGTCCAGGTACACTGCAGAGAGTAAAGCTATTGTGTGTATCATTAGAAAATGTGCTCTCTTTTCCTGAAGGCAACAGCAGCAAGCTGAATTTGAACCAGAAAATCCCCAGGCAGAATTGTCTTGGCATCGCTCTCTCCTTCAGCTTTTTATCCCCATGCTCAGAGAACAATCCAACAAAAGCTCGGGTTTAAGAACCATGGAGCTCATTGCAGTTTTCTTTGTTAATGCAATTGCCTGTAAGAAAAGATTCTGTTCCCCCATTTTTCAGTTTCAGCCTGAAGGCTCCTGTGCAATTAGCACTATTCTTTCATTTGGAATACCTTCTCCTTACCAGAAACTCTCTGAACTGTATCATAATAGCCTCTGGCAGCAGCAGCTAGCGACAATAGCCTCCAAAAAGTGACATTTTGAAAATGAATGATGTCGAACTGTGATAATTCCATACAGTTCAGTCATAAAAACCATATTTGCATGTTCAGTTCTGTATGGGTTTTAAAGTACCAGGAACAATCTCATTACTTTAGTTTTAATAGTTTCTCTAATTTTGTTCATTTCATGTTATTCACACAATGTGGATTTCGAAGTTAAACATGTGATAATGTTAGAAGCAGTTTCCCGAGCCACCAACATGCTGTTCTTTGGCTGCAGGAGACAGATGCTGTGTAGCAGTGCATAATCAATAGTCTCTGTGTCTTTGGCCCGGTACTGAGAACGTTCATCACCGACTTTGTTCTCGACAGAGCAGACTTGGAAAGAAAAGCAAATACCTCTTAGTGGAATCACAAAAGCGTAGACATAAAAAAAAGCTTTGCTTTTGTATTCACTGACATCAAGATGATTGTCATCACATGTCCAGTTTCAGGTGCAGACGGAGGGGTTCTTTCACAGGATGAGAAACAAAAGGACAAAAGTACCCTTCAGTGGTTTGAAGTTGGCAGCAGGGCATTAATGTGGATGCAACACAGACACGAGCTGCCCTTTAAAAGGCATACACAACCATAAACACGCACACATTGGCTCTCCCACAGACATGAAAATACTTTTTCCATTTATAGCTATGAATGTGAATGTTTAGTATTGTGTTTTCTCTTCTATAGTCTGACTCAGCTGTGTCTGAGAAGTTATTTTATGAGATTTGTGCCTCATGGCATCGAGCCCACCATCCTGCTAGGCTACTGGATGCTGCTGTTGATTTTGAGGGAATATTTTGTTCTTCATGATCTCATAGGAATGTTCTAACTTTGACATAGAAATGTCACTCTCTGCTTCACAATCACAAATATTTCAAAGCATTAGCATTGTGTTGTAAGACTGCCTTCTTCACAGTGATGAAGAGCTTCTGTCTCCCAATGCCTGTGAGGGCTTTTTGAGGGCAAGTGGTTCGCTAATGGAAAGCCCCCTTTCTATATCTCCTGGCTAAGGCCATGGAAAACCCAATGCTCGGGAAACGGGGTCTTGGAGCCGGTCCAGTTCAATTTCAGAGGGTGTGCAGGGGGAAATAATTGACTTCCTCCGTGGTTTACATTTTGTCGAGGGCCCGGAGAGCACGGTCCTAGGCAGGTGGCTGAATTTGCATATCACTGGAAACGAGACAGCTCAAGCCTGGGAAATCCTGCACCCCAAGACTCTATATGCCCAGAGAACCTCTGCAGGGGTAATGACTGATGTCTCAGTAAGGGCATCCCTTTGAGGCCAGAGGAGCTCCTCTTCAGCCAGGAGCAGCTGGAGGACACCTGATAATATAAAAATCAGTCCAGAGCAAGTTGCACTGTAACGTGAGATGCAGAAAAATGCTCATCTAATTGGTTTCTCCAAATTTCCACACTGGAATGCACAGAGCCGCCATCTGGCAGTTGTATGATGAGTGTGAAGCCACACATAGGTGTCTTCTTCTGTTATCTTAATATCCCAAATAGTGAATCTTGTAATTTGCAATTGTTTGCAAGACGAATTTGGTGCATTTTTTTCAAAAATGAACAGTGAAAGAATTATGTGTCTGGGTTTCAGTGACTGTTGCGGCTGCATATGCCTTTGATTTATGGGCTAACATGATGCCTCATTCTTATCTTTGTATTTTATATTTCATTTATCACAGAATCCTATTTTGGGGACAGCTTCTGCAGTTTTCAAGCCGTCCAGGATGTCTCCACCTTCCACTTGTCACTACAGATCAAGACTGGTCGGCGGAGTGGGCTGTTGTTACTGGCTGCAGGAATGGAGGACTACCTGTTCCTAGAGCTCCAGAACGGGAAAATACAGGTGAATGGTTAAAAACCTAAAATGTGAATAGACACTACAATAGAGCATTGTTGCATCACTTTGAGTTTAGCTAATTGGTAAAGTGGAGGTTTCCCTTAAACTGTCACATGTGAAATAATCACATTTTACCATATATATATACACAATATATATATATATATATATATATATATATATATATATATATATATATATATATATATATATAATTAGCATTTTTCATGTGAATTCCACATTTTCATAGTGATTTGCTTTTTTAATGTATGAATTAAATTTACCACATAAGCAATATAGATTTTTACATGTGGATATGTCAAAAATAGCTAAATTAGCCCTTGGAGTAGCAATATTTTTTATAGGCATTAAGATGGCTGCTTTGTACTAAAGAAGCCTGAGAGAATGACCTGAAATAGGGAAAGCAGTGTTAATACATGAGAAAGTCAAGTAATGTTGCTACTCCCAGCTACTTATTTCCTCCCAGAAGGAGAAGCAAGTGGAAAAACACTTAAAAAAATAATTGGAGTGCTACAAAAGTATGTAAATTCGATGTCAAAGTAAACTATTTCCATTATTATGCGCTCTGTTTCCAATGAGTAGGCGTTCTTGTTCTGTCTTGTTTTGCTGAAAGATCATTTAAAGCAGCGGAAATGCATACAAATGATATCAGTGTTATTATTTCACTTGTATAATAACCTTACATTCTCTGTCTATTATCCTCAAAACATCCCTTACAATGTGTTCTGAGTAGTGTTACATTTAATGTTGTTTTGACAACCACTCAGCTTCGAGACACATCTCTGACACATTTAATAGGTTCCACTTTGACAACAACCTAAACTGATTTGATTTTTCTGCTGTCTTCTCTAGTTGTCTCACTGGAATGAGAACCATGACATTTCACATCTATAATTAAAGACCTGACAGCTTCAAAAAGCAGCAGAATTAGCATCAGGTGTGCTATCACAGAGATTCATACAGATTTTCACCACAAAGAACAACATCTCTACATGTCCAATGAGGTGAATTCTCAGGGTATGGCTAATAAAAGAAAATATTACTTTTACCTATCTTTTTTATTCTGTTCCTCCGAGTGATATTAGAAGCACTGAGCAAAAATGCAATTTCCTTGTCTGTCATGCACGTGTTAGAATTATGTCATTTAATTTTATTCAAGCAAAACACAGACTAGTTAATTTATAAGATATAGCTTAGTCAACACTCTGAGTATAAATGTTAATATTACAGTAAAATTAAGCTTTAACTCTAAGGTAAGGGGTAAACAAGAAGAGTGTGGTCGTGAGCTTTGATCCAAGTATTTGGGTTGGAATTTTCATCTATAATAGATATGGTCTCGTAGTGCTCATTCATACTTAGAGAAGGCGCTCCCTTCAGCCTTGAAACCCATCAATGTGCTGTCCATAAAAACTCAACCCATCAAATGCCAGAACTTATTGAAATCAACTCATCATTTCTTATTAGCTTCATGTAAATATACAAGTTGTTTTTATTGAAGTTGATAAAACTTAAAATTTCTCGATTCTTTTTTTATACAACTTTGGAACTTATAAACACAAGTTCTTCTAATTTAAAGTCTAATGAGTTGGATGGATGTGCTATACAGAGTTCAATCAACTAAAAAAAAATGCAGTAAGTTACCGAAGAAACATGATATATTAGCAGACTTTGTCAGCATGCATTATTCAAGAGTTAAAACATACATTTGTTATTCAAAGTTTGAAGAAAACATATGAAATAGAAATGTTCCACGTGTCTTTGAACATGCCACATTTTGAAGAAAATCAAGGTTGTTTGTTTTCACAATAATGAAAATCATCACCACTTACCTGGATATTTTTTAGAAATTGACTGGGAGCAGGTTTACATTATCTTTGCACCAATGCTGGAAGAAAGTATCTCCAAGAAAAGCAGCTGCTTGTTGTGCAAAATGAAGAACTGAGTCCTCAAACTTGTGTAAAAAGTAAACGCATAATTGTTTAAGCTTTTTAATAAAAGAAAGAAAATAAACTGAAAAAAGGACTTTGAATTCATTATTCAAGCTATCGCAGCTCTTAAACTTGCATTTCGAGGTTGGAACAGCCAAAAATATTTACAGTTCATGTAACATTATGTATTTGCAAAATGTATTGATTTTTAAATTAAATAAATTAAATGTTTTTGTTTCCCCATAGGCACGGATGAATATGGGGGCAGGGGAGGTGATTCTGACCTCATCCCAAGGAGTACAGCTAAACAACCTCCTGGACCACAAGATCTCACTCACGCTCCAAGATGGCAAACTCACAATGACAATTGACGAGCTCTACCCAACATATGTTCCTGTGGATGATGACGGAGAAGAGCTCAATATTGACCAGGGCATCTGGCTTGGAGGAACAGGAGACCTGGATACTCCCTACCTCAGCAATGCCATTCCCCCTTTCCGTGGTTGCATGACTCAGGTCAAATTCGAGTCCCATCAATTTGATATTCTCGGCATGTTGTTTAAACAATGCCAGGACACAAAGGAATCTTGCAGCAGTGAGTTTGAGGCTGGTGATGGGGAGGCAACTAGTTTCAGCACTCCTGATTCCTTTGTGTCCTTCCCAACCTGGAGTGGGGCTAGTGGTGCTCCAAGGGTCTTAGAGTTCCTGATGAAAACCACCATTGAAGATGCATTGCTCATTTTCCACCCCGGCCGAGAGTCAGACTTCATTGCTGTTGGTGTCGTGAAAGGTTTTCTCAAAGGTATGCTGGACCTAGGCGGTGGGGCAGAGGTACTGGACAATACCCAAGTGCAACTGGATGATGATCAGTGGCACAGAGTTAAGGTTCAAGTCAGTCAGGAATCTTTTGTTATCAATGTAGATAGCCAGTCCTCCTCCCTACCTCTGGACAAGTCACAAAAATTGGACTTGGTTGGGAACTTGTATTTAGGAGGTATCCAGGGGAAAATGAAGGATGTCTTTCGTGAGAGCGGCTCCTTAAATCGTGCAGAGGAGGAAATGACAGCCGAATCCTTCATTGGTTGCTTGGGGGAAATCAAAGTAAACCAGAAGGATCGAAGCCTGCAGGATGCTTTAGTGACCAAAGATGTTCATGTAAAATGTGAAGGAGAAGACTACGACTACTCAAGTTATTATGACACAGAGTCAACCACAACTTCTCCACCTGTTCGCATCCGATATGTCAATATGGACCTCAACGAACAGCATTGCCACCCAACAGATGACACACCAGAGATATTCAAAAACGTAGGAAAACTTCTTGACATCACTCCAGTACTAGTGCCTGAAGGTGGCGAAGATTTTCTTGATATAAGCCACATAAAGCCGACATTTGACCTCAGCGCTGCAGGAATTCGTCAGTCGGAGATCGTCTTTTCTCTCCAGAATGATCCCTGGTATGGCTTGGTTGATATTAACACCAACACAAGGCGTATGCAAAAGTTCACCCTTCTCGATGTTGTCAATAAGAAAATCAAGTATATGCATGATGGAAATGAGAGGCATGCAGATCAGATCCAGTTAGAGGTTGTTGTTAATAGTAACAGCAATCTTCCAGAATGTTTAAAAACCCCTCGCGAGTATGTCGTCCCAATTGAAATTCTCCCTGTCAATGATATACCACAACTTGGTGGAGGGGAAATCACCATCACAGAAAACGGAAGGACCCGTTTGAGCCCCACCCTCATTAAAATCATGGATTCTGACACCCGTTGTGATGAAATAGTAGTAACTGTAACCTCAGAGCCTTCCGTAGAAGTTGGTTACTTGGAAAATGGTCAGCATCCAGGACGCAGCATCTCAGAGTTCACCTGCAGGGAGCTGAAGGATGGAAATATCTACTTTGTACACAGAGGTGGTAGTGCTGCTGAAATCACCTTGGAAGTGTCTGATGGACAGTCAGTAAGTCATTCGACAAGTTTTAAGTTGTCTGTGACGCCGCCACATATGACTGTGGTCACCAACATTGGCCTTCTCTTGACTCAAGGAAGCAATGCATCCATTGGTGTTCAAAATCTGGCTGTCCTCGCTCATCCCCATAATGGAGACATTATGTATAACATCACACAACCTCTGATGTTTGGAGAGCTACAGGTAATGACAAGTGGCGGAACATACAAGCAGGTCACAACTTTCCATCAATCTGATCTGGATCAAAACAGCCTGAGATATGTCAGCACAGACTCTAGTGACCAAGAAGATATTGCGGTCGAGCGGATCGAGTTCAGCGTCCACTTGGGACAGTTCTCCCTCTGGAACAACACCTTCATAGTCAAGATTAATCCTGCACAAGTGAAAGTTTCTAACTTGGTTGCGCTGGAGATGCAGGCTGGTGAGCAGCAAACAATCAGACTCACAGAGCTTCAAGCCGAAGTAAATGGGAAAAACCCAGATCCACAAACTGTCAAATACATCCTTGTCAAGCCTCCAACACTCGGTAGTCTTAAGTTGTCAAACAGAGAGATGGCTGAGGGTGACATCTTCACACAGAGGGACATTATGGACAATACTGTTAGCTACAAGGTTCGTGTGCAAAGAGCAGTGCAGAGTACAGACCAGTTCCAGTTCAGAGTCCTCGCTGATGATCAGTATTCCCCTCTGTACACATTCCCCATCAACATCCTCGGCAATGCACATACACCTGTTTTGACAAACGAGAGGCTGGTTGTCCTGCAGGGTGGTGAAGAAACTCTTAACAAGAACTATCTTTGGATGCAGTCTTCAGGTTCCACAGATTATGTGTACCAGATCATACAACAGCCAAAGTATGGCCGACTAATAAGGGACTCCCCACCAGGGCAGCCTAGATTCGAGGGGGCAATAAGAGTATTTAGCAGTGAAGACCTTGAGCTTGACAGGCTTATTTACAAGCACGATGGCTCCAAGACAAGCAGTGATGAATTCCATTTTTCAACCTTTGACCAAGCAGCAGAAGATTCAGACAATCAGGAAAGAGTCGATGGCATTTTCAGAATTGCTATCCAATCCAAGAATGAGCATGCACCTGTGAGGGTTGTGGATAAAGTCTTTAATGTAGTCCGCCACGGTCAGCGTCTGCTAACAACTGATGTCATCCAGTTTAAGGATGAAGACTCAGGTTTCAACGACACCCAAATTGTCTACGCTCGTGAGGGAATCCTCTCTGGCAACATCGTCTCAAGATCTAATCCTTCCCACTCCCTTTTCCGGTTCACACAAGCCGACCTGCGAGATAAAAATGTCCTTTTCATTCACCACGGAGCAGACCGGGAGCGCTTCCCCCTGCAGGTGTCAGATGGCTTCCACAAGACCACAGCGTTGCTTCAGATTCAGGCGGGTGAGCCCTACCTGCAAGTAGTAAACAACACAATCATTGTCATCGACCATGGTAGCACCAAAACCCTCAACACCACTCTGTTGAGTGCTGAATCCAACCTGGACATCAGAGACGATAGTGAGATCAAGTTCCAGGTAACGTCGCCACCCAGCGACGGCAGGATAATTGTGAGTGGGATTGAGGCATCAGTGTTCACCCAAGAGGACCTGAAAAAAGGTGTTGTGTCTTACGAACATAATTATGAGAGTCTGAGGTCCAAGGACTCCTTCGGCTTCACCGTCCAAGCAAGAGGATACTCTGAGAAGGGTACATTCAGGATTAAAATATTCAAGCAAGGTTACTTCTCTGAGCCCGAGGTGATAACCAATGAGGTCATCATTTCCTATGAGGGAGAGCACACCGTCATCACCCAGGATAATCTCAAGGTACTGTTACCTGATCACAGTATGTTTTTACTAACTGGAAGATTTTTATGTTTCTTTATGTGATTCCAAGGTACATTTAACATTTATGCAGACATTTAATCTATGAAGCTTGCATTTGTATTCTTTAAACAAGACAGAATATGATATTCACACAGTGTGGCATTGATCGTGTGGCACAAGACTGTCTTTTTTGTTTGTTTGTTTTCTCCTTCTGAAAGAGATCTTTCACATGACTCATTCAATCACATGGCTCTTTTTTGGAACCCTGTCTCTAATCTACATGATAACCACATGAAAGCAGGGCTAAATATGTCTGTAAAGTTGCTGGTTTTAATCTAGTTTATGAACTAAATTACAGTCTATTAAGTGTGAAAAACAGTGCACTAAGTATCCCCTGAGGAGCTTCCTGAAGCCCACTGTAATTTATAAGATGAGCCAGCCTGCACTCCATCTTCAATGCAATTAATGAGGTTTAAATTATCGGTCTATTCATAACACATTCTCTGTATATCTAACTTAATTTTTAAATGATGAGGGACATTTCTGAGAGTAAAATGCTCTTTCTTTTAAACTTTAATTTCACCATAGTGCACACATTTTACATCAGTAGTACCAGATGGAGAATAACCTAGACACCTAAACGCATACCACTGAAATATGTATAGAACAAAGTCTTGACAGAGTGGCCTTTACAAGAGGTAAAATATTGACTTTGCTTCTGGGAGCTTTTCCAATATGTGTCCCTACTATGAAATGAAAACTAGTACGATCTTTTGAAATACTGTGAGATGCAAGCATGACTGCTAAACACTCCAGGCTCCAGAGTTTATTACATTTTCTCAAAGTGGGATGATCATAAATCTGCTCGCGTGTAAATGTCCTACATGACTTTAATGTTGCCAGATAAAACAAATGTCTTTTTATCCAGTTTTCACCATACAGCCAGTGTCCCAAAAAGATTTTATGTCATACTCTTGCCATTAGGTTTGAACTGCACTTAATGTAATTGAACTGTGGCCTGTTGGTTAGTACACAACACATGAATGTAGTGTATTGCCATAACTTACAAAAATCTCTTTGTCCTAAAATGAAATGATAAATGGCACTTACTATAACTCTAGAAACACTACTTCCAGTTTTAAATAGAAATTGGCAATTCTTTTTCCAAGGCTTATTAGATTTTTTTTCTTTTTTTTCTTTTTTTACCCAATGTCACTGGAGCAGTTGCACAACAGTCTGCTATTTTTGTCAGATGTAAGTAGTTCCTCAATTTTCATGTTGTATTGCACTGGAGGACAACTTCGATCCTCGCCAGTCTGCAAAAATTAGGCAATTTTATATTTGTACTGAATTCAGAGGTACTTCTGATTAGTCAGAAAGCTCATCAAGTCAGTTCACTAAATAAATAGACCCTCATAAGAAGCGTCCATTAATAGGTAATAAGGGCCTTATAAGTACTGACATTATCAGACTATATGCGTGTTAATGATAACATCATCATGTTTACTGTTAAATTATCTGAATTTATAAACACTTATAAGAAACTTTTGAACAGTTGATATACTGCTTAAGAACACTGATAAAAAACATATGAGTTCCTTCTAATTGTTTAGAATAGTATTACAAATACATTTATTGAGTTTAACTAATTTAACTATGCCCTTATTAACCTTTAACTAAGGTTGCCATTACAAGCCTTGTACATGTCTTATAATCTAATAATTAACATCATTTTATTATTAACACTGATATAGTCTTATTAATGCTAACAAACATCTTGTCAGAACTTATAAGAGCCATATTGTCTATTAATTAATGCTTATGATATTGACCTAAACAGATAGTGTTAAAAGCACATTTTTATGAAAAAGATTACTCTGCAATCTCTGCATTGTACCATATGCTGCTGATTAAGCCAACTCAATACTACTGCAAGTTTATCATTAAAAGTGATGATATATCAACTGCGTACCTTTTCTTTTTAGGTGGATCAGGCTGATATTGTGCCTACAGAGATGGTGTTCACCATTAAAGAGCCCCCTCGTCTCGGTCATGTGGTCAAGATGACAAACAGCTCCGACAGCACAGCCTCGCCTGTCCTCGACTACATTCACACCTTCACTCAAGAGGACATCGATCAGGGGCGCATTCTCTACGTTTCCGCATCCGTCCAGGTTAATTGTCATTTGCTGTGTTCTGTTGTAGTGAATCAGTGTTCCCTGTCATATTCACAGTGAGAGTAAAATCAGACAAAAAATAGCCTCAGCCTCTGGTGTGTCTAAGGTTTATCTTTCTCAATAACTTTCTCCATTTCTTTCAGGGTAATGACGCTTTCACTGTGGATGTCAGTAATGGTTTTACAGCCGTGGAGGACCTGCGCCTTTCTGTGAACATCGTGCCAAGGATCATCCACGTTCAGACCTTCAACTTTACAGTGAAGGAAGGCCTCAGCAGGGCAATTAATGCACAGATTGTTAACATCTCACATCCCTTCTACAGCGCAGCAAACATCGACTTCATTGTGGAAGAGTCGCCACAGCACGGGGACCTCCGCTACCAGGATGGAGACGAACTTACTTACTTTACATGGGAAGAGGTACGTAGTGATATGATGGAAGAAAAATAGAATTGAAACTAAAAATGCTGATATAAAAGTCTCACCAAAGATCTCCAAACAGTCACATTCCCTTTCCTCCTCATTCAAATAATGCTGCTTTTTTCCTTATATGTCACTATTGGTTTAACTTTTGTTTGAGCCATCCTCTCGCCTATCTTAATGAGTTTTTAACCAACAATCAAATAAAGTCCCATTCCTCGCCATCATGTTACTCCATGCTATGCTATATTGTTATTGACTTGATTAGCCACAGGGTAATGATTGAGGTAATTGACTGTTTGCCTTTGCCTAATGATCCAGCTCTTCTCCTCTATATGCATTCAATTGAAATAGATTATTCTTGATGCATGCATGTGCCAGTTTTTATAGCTCCATTCAGAGTGCCAGGAGAAATATGATCATCTTAAAGGAGACCTATTATACTTTTTGGGGGTTTTTGTCCTTTCCTTCAGTGTTTTATGTAGTTTGTTCTTCATGTAAAAGGTCTTGAAAGTTACAACAGAAGCTCCTCTCTCCCACAGAAACGGCTCATCAGTTGTTCCACTTTTAATTCCTTGACTTTGTGTCATCACAGTACATGTCACTCATTCGCATAATTTATGCCTCACGACTGGTTTGGCATATAAGAATAGATTTAGCAACGCTTCTCTGTTGTTGTTAGCGGTGCTGGGTCAGGCATGTTTGAGCTGACCAATCAAAGGAGACTGGGTGAATCTGTTCTAGTAGTAGCCAAAATGAAATTATGACCTTTTTGGTTCCCCTGCTTACTGAAAAGAAAGATGCCTTGTAAAATAAAACTCTTTCTTTACCAGATGGTTAGCATATGTGTGCATCCACCAAAACATTGGACCCAATACCTAACACTTTAAGGATTAAGTAAAAATGATTGTCCATACAAAGCACACAAAGATTATTATACTTTTATCAGCCAGGAAGCAAAACCTTCCCAGAAGACCCAAAAACCTAATAATCCATAATTCATCCGCTCTTAATAACTCCAGGAAGCATCAGGCTAGTTCATGATGGTTTTTTCAAGAGGATTACCACAGCAAAGCGTCACCATAAAACTTTCCCCAGCTACTACTCAGAGCTGTTTTGGATTTGTTGTGTTGTACCAGATAGAGAGGGGATGGGGATTCTGGGAGCTGCTGCAGCTCAGTTGTCTGGTCTCCTTCCATGTGGTTCAGGGGCCCCAGCTTCAGGAAAATATCAAAAATGCATGAGTAGTTACCGGTGGAAAAACCTCATGCATTCTGAAAAGACCACATAGTTTAGTGGAGCTAGTTAGAAACACATCTTATAGCTCCTACATCCAGCCCTGGTCTGCCTCTACTCCTCTCTATTTTGCTGAACCATTGTGGAAAAACTGACGATGCCTTTGGACCGCCTGAAGCCAAAATAAACTGGCCTGGTATATTCCTATAATAATGTGAGTGCACACAAAACTCCCGCGCTTTGCTACTGCCAGACTCACTCATACTGTCTCTCAAAGATCCCAGTGAGTAACCTCGAATGGGTCTAGTGCACAGCCATGATTACGTTGGTAGCGGCGAGGCTAAAATGAACACAGATATCATCGTCTGCCATCATGGAAATGTCAAAAAGAAAACCAACTCTTCTTTTTTACTGCTTCTCTGAGACATTTTTTTTTATGTGTGTACTGTGTGTACTCTCTTTCTGTTTTCATTTAATGTACTATATGCAGAGAGTGAAAAAAAAGTTAGCTAAACGAGAACCATACTGAAGGAATGATGTCCAAGCCTAAATCTGCGCAACATTTAAACCAGACTGTAATTGTTCCAAAATGATTGTCGGATGTGGTTTTATTGCTTTTTTTTTCCCTTTAACTTTAAAGCTCGACTGAGAATGTCTCCCCTCGCCTCTGGGAACGGACGCTGGACTTACTGGCATGTGTAGAAATTTTGTGATAAAGTCATTTGTAGTGGTGATTCACTGAGGTTATGTAAGCGTACAGTATCATGGGGGGGTGCACAGTGAGAAAAAAATGAAAGTGGCTCATGCAGAAGATCTGAAGGAACACCAACCACAAGAATGTTAAGTAACTCTGTGCCATGTGGCCCAGATGTGCCGCATGACCATCTGAGTCATGGCATTCTGCTAACTATAGCGTTAACTGCGATTTACTCCGGGTTTGAACAATAAAGTCCTGTGCACACTGAGTAACATGTGGATCCAAGGAAATATAGGAAATCTGAGTCACTCCGTTCTAATACACCTTTGCTTTAATCAGGTTCAGCTCTCCCATCAGGTCTCAATTAGGTCTTCCATAAAGTCCACACAGGCATCTTTATTTTCAACAGAGTACACAATGTTTTCAGGACAAAGTGATCAATTTTCCAAGGTTTATCTTGCTAATTTTCCAAACAAAACAGTAGGCACACAGAACCTAAGATTTTACATCAATCTAAACTGAAAATGAATTAAATAATGTGGGCCGTCTCCAACAACCACCCACTGTTTATTGTCCCAGCGAGCAGACTGATTGTCTCGCTGACTTTCCCCGATCAGTAATGATGATGGGGGTTGTTACTCCAGAGGGTTGTCAGTCATATGGGATCCATTTGGCACTTCCTGCTCTCTGAGGCAGGTCCTGTCATCACAGCAGCTTAGTGGCTTTTGTCAAGACAAAGTTTCAATTGTCTCCGTGCAGAGAAGGACGCTGAAAATATTATGTAGGCAGTTTATTTGATTCAGATAGGACAACAAGACCGAAAAACAAGAACACAGGGTAGTGGGAGCGGAGATTCCTCTTCTGTATGCAGAAAGTCAACAGAGTTGGCTTGGCCCGGCCGCAGGTGCTGTTTTCCATCGAGCTCACTTGACACCGGATGACTGATTCCTTTGTGCATCTGGTTTCCCTCAAGGTTTCATCCCGCAGGGGACGTTCTCCTGTGCTGCTCCCAGACAAGATCTGATTATAGCCTTTATCTTAAAACTTTGAAAACATACTGTATATTATCTCCTTAGGACAACAAAAGATATTATGTGAACTGCACAGAGATGTTAGTCTCCCTAAGTTAGAACAGACTGTGAAAATTTAAAGACCTTTAAATTGGAATTCCGGTATAAATAAACTTGGGACCTATGTTTACATGCCTGGGTGTGTAAATGATTTCTACTGACCAAGAGTTTTGGACTCAGTCTAGTAGGTTACCTTAGCTGGCAGCTACCACACATCTGCAGTGGCTGCAATGTAATTCTTCTATCACAGTTACATCCACTAAGAGTATCTGTTTTTGCCACTGATATGCTATGGATGTTTTGGAAGTATGTGACAACATTAGGGAAACAATTCCTAAGGAGAGAGACCTTTTTTGAGATAATAAAGTCCATTTTGTTAGTCTGCGCTGAGCTCTTCCGAGGTGAGCAGTTACATGTGTTGCCTCATCTAGACAGACTAAATTCTTTAAATATTCAGCCATGACTTGGGAAATAAACTCCAAACTCCTCTCCCTAACTCTGACTCATGTTTCCTCGTCGTCTTCCTGCAACAACTCACCTCTGGCAAGATTTCAGTGTTTCTGGCAACAAAACGGATCTTGTTATTCAACAATAAGGTCTATCTCTATAGGTATTCTCTATGTAAGGTTGTTCAGACACAAGAGTTAAAGAAAAAGCGCATTTTCTTCCAAAATACCAAAACTAACTATCAAACAGCAGAAGTAACAAAGTGCTGTGGAAATAATCCCGTGTGAAGTTGTGCAGTGTCCCATGCAAACATATTTGATGTATGCAAATGCTTGTTCTGTGGTGACAGTGTTCCTCCAGATCAAATGTCTTTCTGTCCCTTTCACTGACGCAATTTCGTTAGCTCATGAATATCAAGCAAATTAACATATTGAGTGAACCAACCCTCTTGGACTGTACACAGAGACAATATGAGACAGAACAAGAAACAAAACAATATAATAGTTTCAATATTTACTGCTTCCCATAAAGACCGCAGACTCACGACAGACAAAACAGTGGAGACCAAGACATGATGACTTTTCGTCTAGTATGAGTCAATGTCCAAATCCTTGATCCTACCTTTCCCATGATGCAATGACATAATCTTTTCCTAACATACTCCCTGTCTTGTTAACGCCCACATGTTTCAAACTCTTCAGACACTTGGTGAAAAGCAGACTTTCTCCAAGCCAAAGCTGAGACAGTCACGATCCCTGAAGCCACAGAAGACATTATACAATGTTTTCATGGGCTGAGAAGTGATGTGAACAATTAGTAAACTGAATATTATGAAATAAGGGGAATCAGACAGCTAAAATTAAGAAATTAAGGGAGAGATGGAAACTATGTCATGACAGTTTGTTTTCTTCCAGTTCTGACTGGAGTTTGTCCAAGTATGGACACGATGCGATGGCCTCATGCTTTCTCAAAAGCAGTGGTCTCTGGATAAGTGTTTTAAGAGACACAGTCACATTGTAAATATGTATTCCACCTTTTCGTCTCACCCAGCCTCCGCCTATTTTGTTTCCTACCATTCAGGTCTGATTCAGAATTGAGTGACACCTGGATCCCTTTTTTGTCTCCTCCAGATGAAACTTGGAAAGATCTTCTACATGCATGACAGCACCGAGAGCACAGAGGACAGTTTTACACTCTCTGCCTCGGCTTATGAGATTGGGCGCCGGAGCCTCCCCTTCACCATTTCAGTG
The DNA here is from genome assembly GCA_963678695.2 of Diplodus puntazzo. NCBI lineage: Eukaryota > Metazoa > Chordata > Actinopteri > Spariformes > Sparidae > Diplodus > Diplodus puntazzo. Next base: position 16,554,300 of record OZ023161.1, on the reverse strand, counting down.
ACTGTCATACCCGTCAACGATGAGCCACCAAAACTGACACGTAACACGGGACTGGAGGTAATGTTTTGCTCTTTGAATGTGCATTTGTTAGTGTGAGCTTTTTCCTCCAGCAAACTGTATGGGTGAACTGGATGGAAATGTTGCTGTAGGAAAAGTCTTTCATACCTATAAAACGTAAACTTTCAGTTTATTGGATACTTTTTTCCTTCAGCTTTGTTGCAACTGATGAGAATTCAAGCTGACCCACAACCGCCACTTTTTTATGTGAAAGAGGAACGAAATAGCTTTTTTCGCTGACCTTTCAAAACAATAGAATGATTTTTTTTATTTTTTCATCTGAAAAGATGAAACCGTGGAAAAGATAACTTCTCTACAGTTGTACGTTGGATACGGTGCTCAGTTCGCCGTGTTACTTTTGTGCATGACTTTGCTTTCTCTCCTGAAATGTGGAAATGAGAACTAGTTCAATCTGTGCTTGTGACTGACAGGATGTGGGGCATTTCCACCTGTACCAGACACTGCATGATTGGTCGAATGCCCACCGCTGCACAAAAATACGAAACGAACAGCTGAAAAGGGGCTTCATAACAGCTGATAAAATCTCATGTCTACATCTTCCACTGGAGGTTTAAGTTGAGATGAAATCTTAGTTTTTAGAGCTAATGGACTCTGAACTCTGCATGAACTCTGTTCTCATTGCTGATCTTTCTCACATCTATACTGAATAGACCCAGCTGCGCTTACAGTCCGCTGCCATGAATCCTGTATGAACTGAGAATTGAATCCACTTCATGCAGAGTGTACAATAAATGCAGGGAATTTTCACTGGGACACAGAGGAACACTGACCTCCTCACAGACGGTGAGGCGGGCTGCATCTGTACAGCAGTGGCCTCCGAAGCATATTTTTTTGTTTTTATAAAGAGCCATGAAATAGAAGTGGATTAGCATATTCTCACCCTGACTGCTCCAAAATGTGGTGATTAAGTGAATAATGTTAGACACAAGTATACAAGGGAAGTGAACAAGTAGAATCTGAGCTGAACAATATATGGGTAAATTTTAACATAGTCGCAAACGTGCAGATATCCGAGGGCTGGGCAGTGCATCGATATCATATATTCAACATGATATGAGACAATATTTTGCCTTAGATTTTGGATATCATTATATCATGACATAAGTGTTGTCTTTTCCCCACATTACTGTATAGTAACCCTCTTAGTCATCATATCCAAATTACTGATAATTACTTATCAAATATCATGATGTGTTATGAGGTGATATTGAGGTGCTTGGTCAAAAGCATTGTGGTATTAGCTTTTGTTGCCTAATCCTAGCATGTATGAAGTGCTTTTGAGGAGATATCAAGACATACAGTATATTCACACTCCCAGGAGCTTCCGACTCTTACGCTTTATATCTACCCCTCTCGCATTAGTTTTCCACGTGAAGGGTGTCACATTTCGCACTAAAACATCATATGCAGTGTCCGGTTAGACTAAAAAATAGTGCATGCAGACAAACAGTCCACATACTGTCACATTATGACTTTTAGAATGTTTTTAACATTGTCAAACGGTCACAGTGTGGGTAGCATTAGGAACCAAAACTACTCGGTAAGGTTTAGGAAAAGATCATACTCTGGGTTAAAATAACCACAATGAGTCTCATAAGTAATATACGTGACGTTACTAATATCATTTAGGTATGCAACTTATTGCCATTGCCTGTTATCTTATTCTTACTGCTTTATACATTTTTGATACTAAATGGTTTTATTGCTATTTATATTCCTTTATTACTTGCTATTGTATAAAATTTGCTTCTGCATAACTCTTCTCACTTTTTTATACTTTTGCACTCGAGGGGCACTTCAAAAAGTGACCTATAGCATCAAACTATAGGACGCTATAGGACAAGAATATAGGACCTCTGATTAGGCTGCCACATTTGACACATTGGAAGTGAGAATGTGCTGATATACGGTGTGTATCGTGATATAGCCTAAAAATATGGCGATATTATTGTAAGAGCATTCAGCCAATCTAACTTGACATAGATATATTTCAGATTTCTAATAATCTTTCAATTACATGTGCATAAAACTATTCTCCTTCAAGTGTTAGCATTTACATTCTCTACATTGTAGGCAGATCTTAGCTATATGTTTCTTCTCTAATTCTATCTCAATAACATTTTCACCAAAATAACTGTTGTAATTATAAAGGATTTGATGTAACTGCATCTTTTTTTAATTGAATCTACCGCAGGTTCAGAGAGTTTTTGCCACACACTTTGAAAGTGATTTACATCCATCATGAGGGAGAAGTTTTGAGGCATCAATGAAGTAGATTCTACTGTATGAGTAGGCAGGCAGTTGGAAAAAGCCAGCAATAATCAGCTCACAGAACTGGAAACCGACTGTGTCATTCAGCCCTCCCTGCTCTGCCTGCGGCTCCGCGTCTCCCTGGCAACCCGTATTTTTGGAAAACCAAGATGGTCGACAAGACCACGGCTTTCTGGCAGAGTCAGGGCGGCATCCAATCCCTATGCCTGCTCTGCTGCGGCTGCAGAATGTAACACAATAATATATGGACGTCTCTCCGCACAGAGCCGGGGCTGACCCAGCAGCTCTTGGATTGATTTAAGACAGGAAGCGTGTGTGTGTAGTGACCTCTGCAGCAGATGATCAGACAAGATGACTAACATGGCCGTGATCGGCCTCTGTTAAAGCTCACCATTGATCCCATTTGGCCCAGTCTGTGGGATACATCTGGTCTCGATTAGGGTTTACATTCTGTCTCAGTCTGGTTCTACTCAACTTTGCTGTATCTCTGAACAGTTGTCACACTGGGTCAGTGTTACTTTTTGACAGCCTATCTAAATTTTCTATCCTGTTTATCTATCGATCTATCTTGCTAGTGATGGATGAAGTACATTCTTCATCAGAATACAGAGATGTAAAATCATTACACCAGGTATTTGGGTGGTAATATGCCATTGCTGAAGATGGAGAGCTTGAAATGTATCACCACCACCGTCTTCTTTTCTTCATGGACATGCACAACAGCTCAGGTGTTGACAATCATCTTCTTTGTTGTTTGTTTCCAATACTTTGTACACCTTTACTGGCCCACTCCCCGATATAAAGTTAGAAACACACCCTTGTGTCCCCTATACTCAAACCAGACAAGATTTCAGATTGCCTTGCAGCTTGGGATACAGTCATCTGGCGCCCCTCAGAGTCTACAAGATTTCAGAGCCAGTTTGGTATCCTGTTGAGTCATCAGCAAACGAAGTCATTTGGTCGTGGCAGCTCCTTCATTACTGCCTGCAAATGAAATATCGGCCATTGTGTCTGATCAAATTAAATTTGCAGCCCTTCTTCTTTGGTGCTAAACGCATTGATTTATATATAAACCATGAATTTGCAAGGCCATTTTTCAGATTACCTGCCCTAGATTGCCTGGTGCCTCGCTGGAGTGCAGCGTGGGCTGATGTGGCCATCTAGTGTCAGGGAGTGAGTTTTGCACTGTAAAGAATATCCGTCACATCTAGTACAGACTATACTTCGAACCCAGTGAACTGTCCTCATTTTGAATACTGAAGCCCTTTATTATTATTATTCCTGCAGTGAAAGTCCAGAGTACAGAGCTGCATTTCGGCACAATAGGTAATCAGTTTTGAGTATGTGAGTATTATCAGCCTCATCATGGACATCACAAGCTACAATAATCATTAGTGCCAAAATATATAAAGCATTGTCTCACATCAGTTGATCAGGGAAATTCATTCAAGTAATTTGTAATTTCCAGAATCCAAAAAGACATTAAACTGATTATAAGCTTTATTGCTATATTCAATATATTAATAATAATTAACCCATAATCGATTGGTAAAGCAACTGTCTGTCAATCAAAGAACATTTCAAATTCAAACTCCCTAGAAATGACTTAGAAAGTCATGGAAAACACTGGAAACTAGCCAAAAAACAGTCCAAGGCATTTTTCCTGTGATTCTTCTGACATAGTTTGGCACTAAGCACGTAATTAGTAATCTTTTATGTATTCCTAGAGATTAAGCTTGTATTTAAAATAGTCCAAATGATTCTTAGACACATCAACACTAAATACATAGTCTGTTGTTTGGGCCATCAAGCTTATCACCTCAGGAAATCACAGATTTTACGAACGCCTTTGTTAGAAAGAAGATTTTTCCTTACGAAGAAAAGAGAGGTAAAATAACTGGTTTCAGTTTTTACCAACTATATTTCACACTTCTTACCTAATAAAGTCTTCTCGTGTACATAAACTCATTGGTGCTTCGGGTTCCTCAAATTAAACTAGGCTCTCGATGTCTAGAACAAATTGCAAGTGACATCACACCCTTAGAAGAGATCTTTCAGCTGACTTCCTGCTGTTCAGCTCCTCGCCCTCCTGCAGTAATGTACAGGTGCACTCCTGGACCAAATGATATCACTGCTGGAAGTGGTAACAGGTGCTACAAAGCACACTTCTGACCACACCAATCAGGGGTGCAGCATGTGGTAAAAAGGTGAAACCGGCTTGAAACTTTCAGCTGAAGATAATGGAGGAAATAGTTTTTTCCGCCCGGAGTGTCCCACTTAGAAGCCTGGTTGCATAGGGGCGTCCATGCATCTGGTTTCTGAATCTTTTTAAGAGCTCCAAATTAAGACTATATTTTATCTTGTTCCCAGCCTTTCCACAACATCAGCTCTGTTAGCCGCGGTGGAAGAATAATGGTGAGGTATTGTAACACTAGTTTTCCTGCAACAATGCTCCTTAATGCTGAGAAAATTGGCCAGGTGGATGGCGCTATTATCAGCTAAGTCATCTCTGCATATCATGTCCAGAGCTTCCAAAAGGACTGTCAGCCTCTTATGTCTCTCGATAAGGAGAGGGATAAAACAGAGGGAAGGGTAAGCATAGAGCATCTGTCTCATCCGTATTGTGTAGGGGATGGTGGGTGTTCTGCCTCGAGGCAAGCATATCCACTTCAACCGTCCGAACATAGTCGAGATTTGAGTTTTTGGGTTCAGTCTCCACACCCCCAGCAGAGGCTGTGCCCCCAGACAAACTTTCCAGCTCCGCTTTCTGCAGGCCTGGGACGTAAACAGCCCAGAGGAGGTAGAGGCTCGACAAAGCCTGAAATCACAGGTTCTCCGCAGGCTTCAGCAGCAGAGAGTATAAAATGCTGATGTAGGCCCGTATGATATCAAAATATCCTTGCAGCCTAACACTGACTCGGAGTATTGTTTACAGTGGGAGGAGGGGACATTATTCCCTCTTCATTCGTTTGTTGGACGATGTGTTGTCCCAAAAATAACTTCAATATATAATTGACATTTTCAGATATATGACATTAATATAATGATAATACATTAGGATAATGAGGCAAGTGCAGCCTTTCAGAGAGCAATAAATGGCCTATTTTTAATTCTTGTAATTCTTGTAATATTAACACATTTGAATTGGTATGTGAAACAAATGTGAAAGGAACAGTTCACCCAAACATGAAAATTCAGTCATTATCTACTCTCCCTGAATGATGTTTTGTAGTCCACAAAACATTTCTAGAGCTCCACAACTCCAAACAACTGAAGAAGCTGAAGACTCCATACAGCTTATTTGGTAGAGTCCAAGTCTGGGAAAGATCAGAGTTCCCAAATAGATTTGAAAACATGTTAAAGACACAATTCTTAAGCTCAAATCCTCACTTTGAGCTAAAAGCATTAGCGAGCAGCCCGTCTGAAATGGGTGCACGAGCTGGCCCACATGTCAGAGGTGAAAAAAATGTTTCCAACATCAGCTCCTAAAATATTACATGGACGCTGAAACTTCACCCAACTTCCATCAGCATGGAGGTGAGTGGGTAATGACTAAACTTAGCATTTTTGTATGAACTGTTCCTTTAAAATATTCTAAATAGATAAATATATATATAAAAAACCAAAACAAATGAAAGAAAACCAGACAACCACAACAATAATTAAATGGACTCTCTGGCTCTGTTGATAAGATGTCTCAAAAACGTTGAAATATGTATGATAAAGTCGATTAGGTCATTATAGTGACTGGTCTACATATCAATTTATGCCAAACAGCTTCCAGATGATTTCTTCAGATTCGGGTGTACTTTAGTGTTTCTCCCTGCGGTCCCTGCTGTCCACAAATGCAAGCGGCAGGCCTCACACACGTCCGTTCCCTGATCCAGTGACCAGGGATTATCCCACATTTAGCCACCTGCTTACTTCCAAACATCAGCACCTCGGCTTACCCACACCCAAGGCTGCCCAGGAAGCATCTAAATGACTATATTCAGTGCTGGCAGGGCTGAGTACACTTTCGCAAGTAGCCATTTAAATGCTGATGAAACAATAGTAATATGTAACTTAGACGTCTAAAAATGTTTGAGCCAGATTTAGTCTGGTTTTCACCCAGACGTACTGACTCTGCTGCTATTGATCACCGCTGTCTAGTTTCATAAACCTCCACTTGTTTTTATTTTCTTTCTCTATTTCTCTGTGCTTATTTTCTGTCCTTGTGCAGTTGTAACAATCAATTTCCCCTGTAGGGATCAATAAAGGTTTATTTTATCTTCATTTATCCTATCTCAGACGTCTAGACATATTGTGACATGTTAATCGTCAAGTCAGTGCTCATAATGTTTGAACAATAGTCACATTAGAAGACCATCGTTCTATTTCTGCTGCTTCCATCCAGATGCCACAAAGTGGACAAGTGAGTTTTCTTCAACAAGCTTCTCGTATACTTTTAATGATGTAATACTTGTCGTGCTAAATGTTTTCTGAATATTTGCATCTGACATAATGTTAATGTCTAATTCCTGAGTATTCATTTAAAGGTTAAGGCCAACATTTCTCACTGTCGTCGCATTAAGGCAGGAACACAGAGACACAACTTCCAGACGGAATACAAGATCCTGCTCCTAATGATCCCTTTAATGTGCAGCAGGAGAAATTGTGCGTGAACGCAGACAATCTCAACTCCCACTTGTCTGTGAAGTCGTCGCCAGTTCTAAAAGTTATCATTTGAGAGGAGCAGAGGCACAATCAAAGACTGTAATGATGGATTATAGCTTCGAACGGATGTCGGCGATAAAGCTCTGATGGAGTGTCGGACTGAATGGGATGTTATGAGAAGTGGACTGGAAGGCAACCAAATTATACACTTCACAACATATTTGTTATATTGAACCAGTCGAGATGGGTCTGAAATACCAGAAATGACACAGAGGACTGGAAGAGACGGCAATTTTGTCGGTTTGTTTGGTCTCTATGTTTGGCTCGAAAAAAAACATGAATAAAATCTATGACTTTTAAAGTATATAAAGGGAGGAACTAGAACACATGTTTTCTAGCCACATAAGCGATGTAGCAGTATAGATGTGGGCTGTCATTAGGTGCACCACTTCAGAAGACCTCAACAACTACACCCTGACTTTTCCCACTAGCACTATGAGATCAACATTTTTGAGGACTTATCTCAGCAAACGTTTGCTGGATTGCAGTGAAAATTGATGCAGACATTGATGTTCCCCTCAGAATAAGTCTTACTTTGGATGATCCCTTAAATCAGGTCAAAAGGTGTCCTATACATTCTTTTATGACAAAATATATCCAATAGTGGGGACATTCCAATTACTGATGTGTGGATCGATGTGGAAACTGATCCCAAACATTTCTGTTATAGGATCACTCTCCATATTAAGAGAGTATTGTTGTACAGATTATCAGCACGTCTGGTTTTACTTGGCATTGTATCAGAAAGGAAATCGTTGGTTTTGCTCTATTTTAGTGATACTTAGCAAAAGTTAGCATGCTAGCACATGAAAGTGTCAGACACGTTAAGCATTATACCTGCTAAAACATGCTCAACATCAGCTTGTTAGTGTTTTCATTGCTGATTCACATACCATGCTGAAATTAGCATTCAGCTAAAAGCACTGCTCTGCCTATACAGCCTCACAGAGCTGCTAGCATGGCTGTAGGCTATTGGACTCGACGTGACAAAGTGCTCTCAAGGGTGCACTTCTAGTGGAATAAACGTGGTGAAGTACCCTCTTGTGTGAGATGTAACACAACTTTCTCTGGCCGGTTCCCCAACCGCACACATCTGCTGCCCTATTTCAATTTTTTTGGCCCCTGCCCCTCAAATATCCTGAGTCCGCCTCTGTAAAACCACTGTTAAGGATAGTATCTGTGAGCACGTTCTGCCCATGAGCGAGTCTATTTTGTTTTCAGTGACTTCGTCAATGTTTGGATTAGAAACAATGTATTCAGGCTGCTATAACAGCATGTCAAGAGGAGAGTTCACCCTAAAGCATTAAATACCTTAATAAGCTTTCGTTAATGCACCATGCCTATTCGGCTCCATTTAGCAGTGCATTTTAAGTTCCCATGAAAAGACAAACACGGGGCACTGTCGACGAACGCACATCATGCAAAGATTTGTATAACACAGCTAAGAAAACAGCGATTTTCTGTCATTTAGAAATCGATGATAAACATTAGCGTTGCACCTGAATTAACCTTCAGATAAATCCCCCATAGAAGTAGAGATATCTTTTTCTCACTGGGTAGTTTCCAGCCTACCACAGCTATTAGACAGGTTGACTTTTTTAAGCCTTTGCTGTTGCTCAACGGTTATTTCTCTCACTACTTACACATGCAACCCACAGATGAACGCCACAGGTTCACACACCCACTCTCTAAGGCCGGTCAGTCATTATCGTTCGCTCAGGGAATTAGTAACTGGCACAAATGTAGATAAGGCAGGTTGAGAGAGACTTAGCTCACCAAAAAGAGTTAATTACTCTACAAGTGCTTCCTCAGAGAATACCACTTGACACATATGCCACAGAATGATTTTCTAAATATAACAGCCTCTCACTGTTTGACACCTGAAGCTTTAATATTCACAACCGGGGCCTCTCCTCTTCCTCTTCCTCTTCCTTTTGCCTGAGGCTTCTCGCTCCTCATCCCGTGTCCTGAGAAACAAGGGGAGCGGGAGGGGCATCAGCAGGCGAATGGCTTTCCAGATCAATATGTACCTCTCACTGCGAGGCACCCTCGGCTCACTCTCCCAACTGAATCCAGCTATTTAAGAATGTCTTTGTGGGGATCTGGCCCATTTCTTTCAATTAATGCTCCTTTCAGCCAGCCAACCATTAGAAGTCCATTAAAGCCCCTCCAACCAGGCAGAGTCATTCAGCCCCATGCTGCTGTGCTCCATCTTCTGATAACAGGAGCGTCTAGACTGCCACTGAGAAATAATTAACCTTTTAACTAGTTACTTTGGAGGTAGGATGTTTGTATGATTCTGTTTGTCTTTTATTCCTATCGTTTGTATCTATCTTTCTATCTATTATGAAGTTCGGACAACATCGTATTGTCTTTTATACACTCAGCTGCCTCTAATATTTTTCAAAATAAACTCCTGACCCTCCTGGCTGGAATCACAATCCTCCCAACATAACTCAGACAGAGTAATCTGTGGCCCCTATTCATCTCTTTTTTTTTCTCTCTCTCTCTCTCCCCCACTATGTTTGATATTTCACAGGTTCTCGCTGGAGAGGAAGCTGATATCACCTCCAGCATGCTGAACACTGACGACGAGGATACCCCCACAGAGGAACTGGTTTACAACGTCGAGATGCCCACCAACGGGATGGTGGCGTTGAAAGAGGCGCCCGAGGAGGGCATCCTCAATTTCACACAGTCTCACATAAACAGAGGGGAGGTCATCTTCATTCACAAGGGTGAGGACCACAAGAACTACAGGAAGTAACTGTGATGCCTCTAACTGCCTTTTTGAAAGGTTTTTCATCCATTATAGTATATGAATCTGTGATCTATAGCGACCTCTATCTCACACTGCGGGTATTACAAGTACATTTCTTAAAGCACCTTCTACAATGTCTGCACTTGTCTACAGAACTGTCCATACCTGGGAAAGTCATCAAATTGTAATAATAATAATTACTGGTCCTGATCAACAACACTATGAGAACCCCACAGATACATTGTGGCCATTTTGTGTCATTATACAGTAGAAATTGTAATAAAAGTGAAAAATAATAAAGTAATAAAAGAACATGTATTGTGATAAAAGTGTAGTTTCCATCAGGGCTACAAGTGAAAGGCAAGTTTTAAATGATATTCTGCTTTCAGAATTAGTAATATAATACATGAATATGAATATGTGGCATAATATGAATCAAAATATGAGAGAAAAGAACAAACAGGAGTGAAAATTGAATCTTTAGACTGAGTAACTAAATGAATGAGCTTGAACTCACATCTGAAACTCTTCTGTTTCTCCAGGTGAGGAGTCTGGAGGTTTCAGTTTCACTGTGACAGACGGAGAGCACACGTCTCCGCTCTACCGATTTGTTGTGACAGCCAGGCCGCTCACCATCACCATGGTAACGCAGGAGGAACTCATGGTATTTCCAGGTACGGTCCCGATATCCCTCAGACCCAGTCATTACAATCAACAATGATAGGTCTTTCTTTAACCAGCGTAATTATAATGTTTTTGGTTTTTTTTATCTATGTCAGACATATGAAATATTATAAAGCAATTTATCTTTAAGAACTAGTCCAAAGATTATCATATGAACCACTTACTGAGAAATGCGTTCAGTATTTATCTCCAAAACCCAACAATTGTATCTTTGGCATGCTTATAATAAAAATATATCCCCTTTTTCTTCTCAATCGTCAAGTGATCTATAGTAGGAAATTAGTCAAATAGACATAACTAAGACATTTTTTATATTTTTGTTATCAAAATATATGATGATAACGGGACATTTCCATAAACAATGATATAGTGTCCCTCTTCCCCTCTTACTTTTAATGAAGATGACCTTATGCAAAACATTTCTTTCTATTAAAACTGAAAATTCTGCGGACTTATGTGTAGTGTACATTTTCTGACAATGGCACAAATAGAGAGAAGTCATTAATCTAGAAGATGTACTGATTAATGTCAGTTACATTTTAACTATGCCCAGATTTGTCCCTATAAACTACTGGTCAGACCAGACCAAGGAAGCTTGTGGCTACGTAACCCTCTTAGTGTTCTGAATTCAACAAGGGTGCATTATAGTGTTTATAAATTCATAAGACGAGGATTGTGTCTTTGCATCTTACAAAACCCTTTAAGCTTCCTCTTACAGTCAACAATTGATTTAAAATGTTTTTGTGTGTAGCACGAAAAAGTTTGGTTTCTCTACTGTATGAAATGAAATGTCACTTTGTTTAAGTGGTTACCGAACATCCCAAAGTTTTGAAGAGTGAAACTATTTCCTGAGCGAGTGCAGGAAATAACCTCATCCCTATTAATAATAAACTTCACTCTTAAGCATGACATAAGAGATGAGTTTGAACGCTTAGAAAATGTTGGAATGAAACTCTCACCATCAGGAAACTCTTCTGCACAGTGATGTGCATCAGTTACTGTAACCGCGAAGGTTTGAGGCAGCTCCAGACTCCGCTTAATTTCACGAGCTAACCTTCCAAGAGGCCATTTTCCACAGAATCATCTCAGCACTCAGAGGACTGTGTGTGTGTGTGTGTGTGTGTGTGTGTGTGTGTGTGTGTGTGTGTGTGTGTGTGTGTGTGTGTGTGTGTGTGTGTGTGTTTCAACAGGAACAAGGCAGCCTATTACAAGTGCCAATCTGGGGGCTGTAACCAATGAGGATGGAAATGAGATAAGCTACTCGCTGATCCGCCCACCTCGTTTGGGAAGACTCATCCTGGCCAATGACAGGAACCAGTATGAGGAAATTACCCGCTTCTCACAATCACAGGTAATTACTTTTTCTGTGTGTGCTGTGAGTGTGTGTTTCTCGTATATATTTCTTCAGGGAGGAATTTAACTAATTACCTTTCCTCCCTTCTTAAAATTAATGTTCTACATTAAACTTTAATGATAATAGTCAATTTTAAGCAACAGTAAAAAGTAAGATGCATTCACTCAAGACATATTTTTTCAAAGAAGCTTGTGAGTGAAAACCAAAGGAAAAGGCACCTTTTGGTGGGATTTTCCACCAATACTGAGTTGCATTGGGGTTGAATTCAACTATTATTCATTTTTCTGCTTTTTCAAATAAATCCTCTCACACGTCTATTAATAGAAGGTTTGTGTAACTAAGCAGTCACAGCTGTTAAAGGCACTCCAGTTGTCTGCTGCATAGACCACCAGACAGACATATAAGAAGACATAATGACTCTTTAAAGCATATAAATATAGATAATCCTCCTTTCAACACAAATTGCTGCTGCAGAACTCTCCACTCTTTCAGAAGACAGTCAAATACAGTTGCAGCTCTCTCCTTTCATCTGGATACTTTTAAAGCCTGCTCAGAATGACAGAATGAGATATATATATATATCTACTGTACATATATGTATATATATATATATATATATATATATACATACATATATATATATATATATATATATATATATATATATATATATATATATATATATATATATATATATATATATATATATATATATATATTGTATTATTACATTCATATTTATATTGTAGTGAGTTGCAATTTTTTGTATTACTGCCCACTATATCACAATTTCGGTACAGGATTTTCCTTTAATTGTCTGCAGACTGACAGATAATCTGCCTCTTTCTGTTACTTGTGAATAAATGTATTTAAACATATTGCAACAGTGCACACAGAGGTTTTTGTAAAATGGATTGCATTGACTTTCCGTAACTTCAATCTGTACCAAACATCAGTAGATCATCTGTAACCACTGTTCATTTGTACAGTTTATGAATGTTTCCCCTCTTCACCAGCAGGGGGCCTCATTGAATATGCCATAGTGCCATGTGAGGATAAGGCTCACCTTTAGCAGGAGCATTCATGCTAATATGCTGTCTCTGTCAAAGCCACTATATATACTGGATGAGCATGGAGAGTACTTTATTGTACACAGGGGGCACAGGCAAACAATATTTTTGATTTGAGGGACATTATTACAGCATGTTTTACTGTTACTACGCAATTGGCAGTAAGTAAGATGATATTCAGGTTACATGCAAAAAGGAAAGAATACGAAAGGTTCTCTGAATCCTGAGTACGATAGAAATGTTTTTTAATGATGTTGTCAGGATGTAGTTTTTGCATTTCAACAGTTCCTTTGTTCATCAAATCTGTTTTGTGTTTTTTACTTTTTAATTTTGTCTGTAAAGCAAAAAAAAACTCTTTCATTTGTCTCAGTTTACTCTGATTATATAACTAAAAGGGGTGGGGATAAGAATATCAAAACATGACCATGTTGTACTACCTGAGGTCCAGTCTGCCATGCACGGTGGCAGTGTGTTCTCACTCTCGTCTCCGTCTTATTCGAGACTGTTTCTTCATTCCTTTTCCTGACATCTGACATCTGCTTGGATGAGCATGAGAACAAATTCTTTCCCTGCGAACTGCTCTGTTTAGAGTGTGACAGTAAATCTAACACTACGTTGAGCTGAAAACAGGATTTGAGTTATTCAGCAGTGTGTGTTTGTGCATGCATGCATGAATATACTCTTCCCTGTGAGCGAGAGAGAGGAGGGTTGAGTTTAGGACACAGTGACCTCAGAGAGTGAACACAGGCCGTCACATTCTATTTCTCAAACCCGGATCCCAGTCCAGCTGAGCCAAACCACTGCTGCGGCCATTTCAGCTCCCATTTTACTTTGGTGCACACAAGTCAGAGGAAAGAGAGCAATAAGATATTTTTTTGTTGTTTTAGTCTGCAAAATCACTCAGTCTGTGACTACCAACGAGGTGTCTGAAATCAAGCTCATATTGACAAGATAGTGATGGATTCAAGCCTATAGTTGGCAGTATTATATATTTCTTTATCCAGAATACTCATATTATGTGTCTCAATACTTATACTCAAAAATGTTTTATTCCAAAAGACACACATGTCAAGACAGAGTTAGGTTAACTTGGCAGTCTTTATTTGTGTGATCATCTTATTTGATAACTATTTTACCACTCCAAAATGTAAAACTTGTATATATATTGTATATATGTAATATATTTTGATCAACATTTTGTTTCCTCTGATACGCAGCTGGAGTCAGGAGCAGTCTTCTACGAGCACCAGATACCTGAGGATCCTTTTTGGGTGGCGAGGGACTCCATAGAGCTCAGTCTGTCATCCCAACCAGCCCCAGATGTCCGTCACATCCTTCCCATCACCGTCTCTTACTATGCTGCTCACAGCAACATTTCCACACAGCTGTGGGAGAACAAAGGTAACAACATATTAATGAAGGATGTGTTTTTTTTTAAATCAAATGAGAATCTAAATAAATGACCACTACATTAGTAGTTAAACGCAACCATAGTTATTGTATATACATTTCCACAGATGTTAATGTTAATTGACAAAGCTGTTGTGCATTTATTAACGCATTTAATCGTTATTAATTTGTGTAGACAGGCTGGGCATGCATGCTATTTTACTGCAACACCCCGTTAAAGGTGTAATATGCAAGAATTAGCCACCTGTCAAAGGTCCATCCAAACTAATAGGGGCAACGTATCAGCAGGGTAAATGCTAATCGTTGCCAACTGTAGCTGCTGTTAGCTAGTTAGCTCAGGTAGCAGTGCAGCTAGTTTCCCTCCATTGCAACTTATCATTTCTTTAGGTTGAATTGTCTTTTTCTCTTTTGTCACAACGCTGTGCTCATGCTCTGCTAGGTTGAAGCACAAAAACCCTTTAGTAAGGTTTCGGAGAACATAATGCTTTGGCTTAAAATACCCATTTCAGTCGCCATGATCATGGATGGAGATGGTCTGACATCCCGTGAAAAATAGCCACAAAGATACCTGGTAATGTCTGCTAGTGTTGCTAAAGAAAACACTTGCTTTTGATGCAGCAAAACGCCCTGAAATATGCGCAGGTGCCCTTCACTGCCTATCACCTGCTGTGACTCGAACTTTGTTTTTTAGCCTTGTTGGCTGTAATAAAAAATCCTTATCCTTTCAGCAGTCACAACTGGGTCACGATTGAATCTGATATCTGAATCTGAATCTGAAGATATCTGCAGATTATTCTATGATAAAAACATGTCCATGCTTGTCAAATTCACATTGTAGTTGTGAATGTTGTATGCTGGGAATTTTCATTTTAATTTAAGAATTTCTTTTCGTGTTCAATATAGTGTAATATTTCATTGCCTGTACAGTCTAATGTCAGAAAGGGATTAATCACCACTGCTTCTTTTGCTTCCAAACTAACAAGCCCCCCACTCCATCCGTCTCTCCTAATGTGCCAATAGCCTTAATGTACTGTGTTGCCTCATTAACTTCCAATAGGAGGCAGCCAAAACTGGATAAAAAGTATTTTTGAAAACTGAATTTGACGACATTTAAAATATTCTCTTTGTTTTTATTGTTTCTGCTCAGGTCTGGACATGGTGCAGGGTCAGATGAAAGTCATTGATGAGTCAATTCTTGATGCCTCCAACCTTCTGGCTAGCCTACCTGAAGCTCAGCGAGGTGATGCAGATGTAATATTTGAGATAAGGCGTTTCCCTGACCATGGCCGTATCACCCTGAATGGTCAGGACCTGCCACGTAATACCCCATTCTTCATGCAGAAAGATCTAACTCAAGGAAACCTGGAGTATTTTCATGATGACTCGGGGGCTTCCTTTGATAGCTTCTCTTTTAGGGCCCGTCTGAAGTCTGACGATGGTGGTGTGGCTTCACCTGCTGAGGCTTTGGTTCTGGAAGAGATCTTTAACATCTCAGTCAAACGGCGGGGCTCTGACCCCCCTGAACTAGTCACTATTGACATGCTTTTGGAGGTTCTTCAAGGCTCAATGACCATCTTGACCCAGAAGCATCTTAACACTCAAGATGAAGACAGTCCGCCAGATGAGGTGCACTTCAAAGTAACCAAAGCCCCTCGGAACGGTCGACTGGTCTACTCACTCACAATGGACCCCATTTCAGAGTTCACACAAGAGATGGTCAATCGAGGGCAGGTGGGCTTCTACAGCGATGGCAGTCTTGCGGATGGCTTTGTGGAATTCATCGTGTCAGATGGAGGACACCAAACAGAACCACATACACTCCACATTGGGGTCTTAGCTCGGACCCTGTTACTTGACAAAGCTCCTGAAATCAAGGTGAAGCAAGGCGATGATGAGACCCTGGTGACTGAGGAGATGTTGAAGGCCACTACTGGAGGCCCTGTTGAGGAAGATATCCTTTACAAGATCACAAGTGCTCCTAAATATGCAGCTGTCATGGTCGACCGACAGCCAACATCCGCCTTTACCCAGAAGCAGATCAAAGAAGGCAGAGTCAGTGTGCGCTTTGTCAAGTCCACTTCACCTCGAGACAGTGTCTCATTTGTAGCCCGCAGTCGGGCAGCCAATGTCTCCTCGGTCCTCAACATCACAGTCCAACCTCTGGCCAACATCGCTCAGGATCCTCTCTTACCCCAAGGTGCGCTTGTGCAACTGGACAGGAAGCTTCTGGATTCAACTCCTCTGGCAAACAAAACCAGAACTTCCCCAACATTCACTGTCATCCAACAGCCACAAGGGGCTCGCTTTGTGAGGTCTGGAAGTCCCGGTGCAGGCCAGCCAATGGACGTATTCAGCCAGAAGGACCTAGATGAGGGCCGTGTAGCTATGGAAATTCTAGATAGTTCTGGATCAAGGGGTGGTGTCACTCAGGACGAGGCCCGCTTCCTTCTCAAAGCCCATGGGGTGCCTCCTGCAGAATGTGTGCTTTCCTTCCAGACAGGTCCCTACAATGCCTCTGGTGTCTACCCCGCAACTCTGTTGAGGACTCCATCAAAGGACAGTAATGAACTCCCTGTTGTGGCTGGGGTCCCTCGGGTCACTCCAGCTAGCCCTCGCTGGAGGGGCAGAGATGTCCCCACTACAACATCTTCTGGGACACCACAGATTTCCCGGCCTGGCAACATCTGGTCTATTCTCATCCCAATCCTGGTGATCCTCCTCCTCTTGTTGCTGGCAGCCATCCTGGCCTACTACCTGATTCGTAAAAACAAGACAGGCAAGCACAATGTCCAGACAGCAGCCATCAAGCCCAAGAATGGAGAGGTGGCCGGCACTGAAACTTTTCGCAAAACTGACCCAGCCAATAACATCCCCATGTCCAACATGGACTCCAAAGACGCAGATCCGGAGTTGTTGCAGCACTGTCGGACAACGAATCCGGCCCTGAAAAAGAACCAATACTGGGTCTGAGACACTTGGAGATTGGGACACAGAAGGGAGGTGGATCCTCAAGTGTTTGGAAGCCTCCTCAAATCATTCCTCTCAGTATTATTGACCTCTTGCCACACCGGTTTAAAAGAAAATAATTTTTGACACCATTGGTTATTTACTTATCTCATTATAGCTGTGGACAAATTCTCAGGCAATGAAACACTGAATACATATTGGCAAAGATAGAGGCAGTTTCTGATCCAAGGAGGCTCATGCCATGTCTATTTATTTTAGTTTTATCATTCCTCTCTGTCAAAGGGCACAAATGAAGACATAAACATGCCATGTGTTTGCAAAAAGTATTTTTGGGTGTGCTCTGTCATTGTACTCCATATGATATCATAGGCAATTATTATTCATTCGAGTGGATAGGTAATTTAAAGTCTTTGTGATAGTTTGATTTTAGTTTTTGGATCATCAGGAAAGTTGATAAGCCTTGTAAATAGATGCTGAGGTAAATATATGCTGTATCATCGAGAAGATGAAAAACTGCCTCTTTGTTTTTTCTCTTTATTATGTTCTAAAGGTACCGTTGTATTATGTTTCTCAGGGCTAAATTCAGTTTAAAGGAATAGTACAACATTTTAGAAACTAAGCTAATTCCCTCTGACTAAGAGTTCGATATGAAAATTAGTACCACTCTCATATCTGTCTGTTAAATATGAAACTATGGCTAGGAGACATTAGTTAAGCTAAACATAATGACTAAGGAGAGACAGATAGGCTTGATCCTGTCCAATGGCAACAAATTATCACTTACCAGCACCATGAAAAGCTCAGAATTATATGTTGTGTCTCTTTTGTCAAATCCAACCACAGTGTAAAAACAACATGTTGTGGTTTAACAGAGGCTTGCATGCTGACGACTTCCTGGCCAGACGCAGTGACTTCCTGATTCTGTCTAATTAAAACCGTCAAGCTGTTTCCCCTGCCACCAATCTCTATGCTATGTTAAGCTAACGTTCTCTTGGCTAGGGCTTCATATGAAACCGATCAATATGAGAGTGGTTCTGATCTCTTCATGTAACTCTGTTTAAGATAGTGGATAAACTTGGTTCCCAAAATGTCAAACTATTACTTTAATGTCATCACACAATAACGTTTTAGCATTTTGACTTTTGTGTGGAGAGAAGATGGTTTAGTAGCCTACTCAAAACAGTTTTAAAAAGTACTTGTTCCTGCAACAGGTTTGATTGAATTTAGCTCGCCAGAGTCAGGTCATGTTATTATTTCTGCATGCTTCCAAAGTGCTTGTAAATATTCACTGGACTGGCACAGCACTGACCGCACAGTTTGCAGACCACAGGCAGGACGTTATTTCGGTAGTGTTGGACTTTAACACATCCGTATTGGCTGACAGGCAGGGATGAAGTCATCACAAACTGGGATATTTCCAGTTTCCAAGTCTGAAATTAAGAATTCATAAAAAAAAAAAAAAAAAAAAAACTGGTTGGTGCTAGGGAGGGGAAAAGTAAATAGAGTGCTCCGGTGGTTAGGTTGCATTGACTTAAAAAATGATGACATCGACAGAGTTTTAAAGGTTTTAAAGCTATTTTTGATTTTAAGCATTCCTTATGTAAGCTGAATATACAGATGGTTTTCCGACTGTTTAGACTTGTTTTGTATGTTTAACTAATAAGACCGTTACTGTAAATCAGACTCGTCTTTGTCCTCTTTAGACGTCTGACCTGTGCTGGTTATCTGGCTGTTGAATGTTGAGTAAGTAAAGTGAAGTTGAACGTGTACAATGAAAGAGTCAGAAAACCTTTTTGATCCACTAAAGAAAAGAGAGACTCAAACATTTATTTTTCTCAAAACTGTTTGACTATTTGCTGTACATTTCTTTTCTCATACTGTATATCGATGACGCCTTATTCTTCTTTAGTCATATACTGAATATACAATAATCTCTTTTCAGTATTCATCTTCTATTGATCTAATATTTTTGTAGTGTTTTAATAGCAGGAAAATGTAAGTAGAGATTTTACAGATAGCACAGAGCTCAGGAAGTGATGTGTTTCGGGAGACTTGTGTATTTCCAGTGACATTATCTCTCACACATAGATGAAATAAAAAATAGTGGTTCCCTCTTCAGGCTTTCACATCCACATCGTAACAGTTTTATTTGTAGATATTCTGTTATTGAGTAAGATTTTTGGCCTTGATTAACGTCTCGAAATATATATATATCATGTGTTTTGTCAAAGGTATATGTACATGTAACCACATTTAATTAGACTGATCAACTACAAAATATGCCTATGTATGCATGTGTGTGTGTGTTTGTGTGTGTGTGTGTGTGTGTGTGTGTGTGTGTGTGTGTGTGTGTGTGTGTGTGTGCACACGCACGCGCGTGTGTGCACATATGTGTGTGCAGGTGCCCATCACTCCACTCTTTCACTCATCTGAGTGACTGAGTTTCATCACCATCCCCAATTTTTCATTATTTATTATTTCTGTCTCTTCCCATCCATCATTTCATACATATGAGTCATGTACTTTGTCAGAGATTAAAGTGTAATGTGCCTATAAAAGTAATGGTAATACAAAGCAATGTTTAGATTCTGGAACAATGTCTATTGCTGCAGGATGCCTCTAAGCTTGTTCTCGGCACTAATAGAAATAAAATTGTTCAAGCAACAAAGCCTGTGTAAATTGTTTTATCAGTGACATTGTTGATCTGCTGTTGTTGACTTTGGCCAATTAAGATATGTTTTAAAGATCAGACACGTGTCACTCGAAAGTGCAGAGATGTTTATGTTTTATTGCCTTTATGATTGTAACATAACTCTTACCTGGGTAGCAAAGCAGCAAACTTCCTCTTCAGCTGAATCAATATGCAGGAGCTCATTGGCATACACAGGAAAAGTGCACATTTCTCCAGTGTTGGCCTGTCAGTTGTTGCTGAACAAACTGGATAGTTCTGTCCATATTTACTCTTGCCGAACACAGTGGCTTCAAGTATTTTTAGTTACATGTCCATTTTCCATCTAATTCTGTTGTATAATGTAAAGGGTCAAATTTACTGTAAAGTTGTTCAATCATGTTGAGTTAATGTGTATAATTTAAACAATTTATGTATGTCTGTTTTCCATTTAATCAGTGTATGTTATTTAATGTATTCACATTGACTCAACATGGTAGAAAAACGGTTTGTATTAAATATGACACTTTACATTTGTCAAGTAGTCATTGTCTTAGGCAAAAAAAAAAAAAATGTTTTGCTTATAATTTATAATCTGTCAGATCAACCAGCCAGACTTAAAATGAACTGGGTAACTTTACCTCTCATCATTAGATCTTTGAAATAAACTGACAATAATAAAACATATTCTCTTGTTTTTATTAGCTGATAGTTTATTTATGTTTGTTCTTTTGTTTTATGTTATTTCTGTTTGAATTCTTCTTGTTGAACTTGTATCTTTCTGTTTTATATTTTATGCTATTATGCCCTTATCTACTTTTGATTTGAAAAAGGTCACATAAAAAGAAAACTTTCCTATAATTCTAACCTGAAAATTGTAACAATTTGTACTGCTTAAGAACTTTCTGTAAATGTTGGTATTACAGTAATATTACATATAGTTTAAAGTGGCTATATATATTTAATTTACCTTCAAAAGTAGTTTATTCCGAAGGCAGATTGTGTATTCTGGTTGTCTGTGATCATTTTTGGTTATCTTTAATACACAATTGTGTTACCCTTCAGCATAACATGGCACTCTGCATGTGGTTGAATGAACTGTTATCTATTTGTATTTATATTTTATTTTACTTACAGGGCTGCAACGGTATGAGATTTTTAATGTAGGATTACCATCTCAGAAATTGCCACCGATCACATTATTACACCGTTACAATGACCCCTACAGGAGTGAAAACAGAAGGGTTTATTTGGTTGAACAAACACTTTCGTCATGATTACACAAAATATTATGTCCTGACAGAAATGAAACTTAATATAAGTTTAAATATATTTGTATATGTTTTTAATAGCACATGTGGTAAAATCCAATAGCAGATGTACACGAAACGTGATAACCATCAGTTTTCATTCCATGGTTATACCTTCAGGCTGGCATTATGTACATGTATGTTGTGTTGAAATGTAATGGAAATGGATGCACAAACCAAACTCCTGAATATGGAAATGTAAATAGTCATATTGTAAATGTAGTGACTAGTTTATTTAACATTTTTATCTACAGTGAAAGGCAGAGATAAATGCAGGCAAAGAGAGGACATTAGAAACAAGTGACTGTTCCTTTAAGTAAAAGATATCTATAAGAATAGAGTTTCCAAGAAAAAGACACAACAGTGTCTATTTTCGGTTATTATTATAAAGAAAGCTCCCCAGTTCTCCCAGAGAAACAACTTTCTCTCAATCTTTTGTTATCTGCTTTTAAATAGATGTTTTAAGTGTGTTTGACCACCAGGTGGTGTCCGGGTGCAAACCGGCCCTCGAACAGATCAGAAAAGTTCCTGCAGCCAATCGTCAGCATTTACAAGGTTCTCTCCATCCGTCATTCTTTCCAATGAATGCCCTTTTACTTTCAGTGTTTCTCTCAACTTTCCTGCTCTCCTGTCGTCTGCTGGTGCCGCTGGCTCGCCACTGGTCCGTCTCAGCTCTGCCGGCAGGTTTCATAAGCTGCTTGGCATAGCTGTTCCTCCACATGTGTCTGCTTATGTCACCGTGCTGCAGTGGATGTCAAGTCTCAAGTTGAAGGGAAGACAATAAGGACAGTGTACGTCACTGCTGCTGACACTAAGCCTGATTCAAAGTAAAATACTAATAAAACTCATTCGCAATAATGCTGATTGCCTCATTTCTGACTGATTCTGAACCTACATTTAAACTAAAACAAACCATTTATAAGGTCAAAGCAAAAGCTGCAGGCGAATTATTTTGTTGTCATGCCTTTATAAGCATGTAGTCGGAGGAGTTTTTAACAACTCGGAGATGGATTTCATGCTCTGACGTTGAAGGATTGCTTGTGGAGTTCTAAATGTAAGCTACTTCACTTCACTACCAAAAATGCAAAACCCTGTAGAGACACAGAAGACATGATTTCCTTCTTCTGATACTAACTTGACACCACTCCGTCCTCCACCACAGAGATCCTTGTAACCACAGGCCTTTCGCCAGATCGCCGATTTCTGCTTCAGATTCTTGTTTTGGAATCGAAATGTGTTACTTAACGCAGGACACCCCCTTTTATACGCATGTGGCCTGTCAAGAGAGAACGAGCCGCTGATTGGCGGATGTTTTCCAACATCAGTTTGGAGCAAACTGACTCCTCCTTTCTCCCAAAAGACCAGAAGGAATGAAAACACAAAAAGCAGGGAGGAGGAAGCATTTCTGAGATGCCATGAAGATAGATGTTTGAACTCTTAAACTGTGGAAATCGAGGACGAGACAAAGTGTTACATCTGATTGTTTTGTGTTGTATTAAACTGCTTTTTAAAGTTTCAGATCCAACGCCAACAGAGGCTGCCAGGATCACAAAATATGTCAGTGTGTTTGCTCAAAACGTACCAAATCTGACAGATGTTTGAACTCATCTGTCACAAACTTATTTTACAAGCAAAGCATTGGGCAATTAACTCAGCATTATTTCCAGCCCCAGAACATCAGCTTGCTTGTTAACCTTCAATATCAGTCTGAGCCGCGTTGTGTTGACATTGGCTTCGGCTCTTAAAGGCAGGCTCCGAGTCGGCTTCAAAAGAAGAGACGTGCCTGTTTGCTTTGGACTTAACTCTGCTGCGTTATCTACAGACTCCATCAGCCCTCAACATGCAGTAAGTGGCATGCAAAGGGACAAGCCCTCCAAACGTAGATGTGTTTTTTTCTTCGGTTCATGCTGTTCCCAGCTTCCCCTCACATCTCTCATGTCGGTGCATTAGTCACGGCCTGAAAATAAAACCACCTCTGATTGGTGCCGTCGGACCGAATCCTCCGCTGTGTCAACTTCGTTCTAATTGATGTGGCGCGCCGCAAGTTCCTGTTTGTTCTCATTTTGGCAACATTGTTGGCATTAAGCTGTGGAGCTGTTGCACCGCAGTTTCTCAGGGATCACGCGTCAATCAAACGGCGTGGGCAGTGCTGGGATGTCTCATTATTTGAGCTTTTCAGCTAATGGGCTGCTGTGGGTTGCATTCATTTATTTATTCCAATAAAAGCGCTGTCTCTGCTGTAAAACAAGACACTTTGGCAAGCAGAGCTGCAAAAGTAAAAGCTTTCATGGCACTCAGTGACTGCTGACTTGCACTGGGTGACCTGGTTAAACAGCTTTTAACCTTCATTTTAATGTGAACTGATATTGTTTATTCCATAAGAAAACCAGTTTAGCCAGAAGTTTAGAATCTCTTCTGAGCTATACTGTACATTCATAGCCTACCTGTCATAAAGGTAGAAGAACGAAAGTTATAACTTGTAGAATATAGTCAGCATTCGAAGGTAGCTCCAAAAACATAGGGGGTAGCATATCACCAGAGTAACAGACAACTGCTGCGCTTTGCTAGCTATCCTTGACTGTGGCTAGCTACAGTTAGCTCATGGTTCAGTTAGTAACTGAGCCACTGGACGTAGAGTTTGTCTAGACCATGACTTTAGAGCGTCATCAAAGGTCCCAGATAACATTGGTGTGTAAGAGGCGGAATATTTTCTCATCTTACCCAATGAATTGAGACAGGAGATTGTGGAATGACAAACCAAAACTTTGTTATTGAGTTTGAATTTCTGTCTAGTTTGTATGAAGTGTGTTAGTGACGAGTTAATGAAGCAGTTCAGCTTGTCTCAGTTCAGTAAAAGAGGAAAACTTGAATTCAGAAGGTGTATGGATGTGTTTTTCTGTTAAGTGAGGAAAACAGAAGAAAGAATATTTAATTTGTTGACATTTTGTGAGTTTATTTTGGGCATTTCTTACGTAGACATTTGGCATACTGTATGTTGGCTAGCTGAAAATACGGGGGCTATCACACTATCGCCTCTTGCAGTTACAAAGTGGTAATACGAGACAGGACGGGCCAGTGCTAGCTGGTTAGCATGCTAAGTTCGGCAACACTTCTCTGCAACACAGTAAATCTCGTCTTTGACATAACATCAGCGCTGTAGTTTACTCGCACTGTGTTGATAATGTTGATTAATTTTTTAAAACTAAAATTTTGGCCATATGTTGCATATTACTTCTTTAAATACCTCATATGTGCAGGTCTACCATCACTGGTGACATTATGGGCACTTTCCAACTATCCATCAAAATTTACGTTGTGACCAAAGTACAATAAGCCAGACGAGTAAAATGTTTGATGTACCAAACAGGTTGAGATATTTTATTGATAACTGGTTCAAAATCAAGTAATAAATAAAATGCATCAAATGCATAAAAACAGTTTACTCCATTAACTAGCTCTGTTTTTGTTTTGTTTTTTGTTGTTCTCTTAAGAATATTTGTGCCTGTTCTGTAAAACATCTGACATTCATACTAACCACATGTAACACATGCAGCTGTCAGAGGAGGTTGGAGGTGGGTCCCCGGGGCCATATGTTGGGGTCAGGAGAGCAGTGTAATGTGCTGGGACCGGGGCCAGAGTGAGAGTCGACCACGGCCCCGCTGCTGCAGAAGCAGTCACTCCTGGAGAAAGAAAGGCCTCTCAGTCAGAAGGACACACACAGACAGCTGCATAAGGGATACAAGATTGAGGTTCTTGTTGTTTTGTGAACATCCTGTTGCCAACTGTACCGCAGCGCATCTGGGTGTGTTTTGTGGGCTTTTCCTTGTAAATGTTCAGTTCACATGAAAGACAGCGAGTCGCCGTCACCTTGGCCCTTCTTTTGCATCACTGTAATTAAGAGTCATTGTTTTGCCAAGAGCGTTCAAGCCAAGGGAATCAGTAATGCAAAAATATTGCGGTGTTTGTTGCCACATTGCTGGAAGTTGACCCAAGAAGGTGCGATATGTAAGAATCGGACACCTGTTGAACTCACACTCCAAACACATAGGGGCAGTATAAACACAAGAGTAGCTAACTGCTGCTAACCGTATTCTGTAGCCACTGTCAGCTTTTTAGCTCAGTTAGCCAAACAGCTAGCCATTTGGGTATTTACACCACCAGCACAGGATTTTTTTATTTTTTTTTTTCTTCTTCTTCTTCTAGCCTTCCACGTTTTGATATGCCAGTCAGGTCATAAACATGTGATGTGAACGTTATATGACATGATTTGCAAAAACATCATTATGGTACATAGGGCAATGACGTGTAAAAATGTGAACATATCAAACGTTGACTGCAAATATGTTTTCCTTGCAACCAGGCTGAGGATTTAGAGGCCTCACATATTTTCTGAATTGCCACAGCTACTCTTTGTCTGCTTTGTCAAAAAACAAAAGTCCACTTACAGAAAACACAGTTCTCTTGAGCCAAAACACACCGATCAAACCTGCTGGGAAGTAACTTAGCACTCAAAATACAGATTTTTAGGTTGAGTATCATTTTAAAAGTCAGTGTGGGGAATTGAAGATTTACAATATGTCACGCCCGACGCCAGAAGTAGCTGCACCCTGTTGAGTATTTCATGAAGTAGGATTAGCAGTGATCTAATTGACTGTCCTGAAGACTGACTAATTCTGATTAATCGTTCCTTAAGCCTGGATATCAGCATGTTGCTTAATAAATGTCTTGTAGCAGTATTGATGTCTCACCCTTAGGAATTTGTTCCAAGTGACTTTCAGTCACATCATTTTACGGTCTTTGGAACTATCCCACTGCTTGCCTGTTACCTGCAGACATATCTTTGGCGAAAATGTCTTTTCACAGTGTTAAATAACACATTAAGAAGAGTAGGAAGAAAGAGATGACTTAGAACGTATATAGGCAAGCTAATGAGACACTGTAAAGGCTTCAGGTTATGTTGTGTCATTGCTGTGAAAACCCTGGATACTGTAGCTTGAATGCCTCCCCGAACCATTAACGACATTTCCAAGCTACATTCCACTCACAGCAGGCAACTTATACCATGTAATTACATTATACATTAACTCTTTGTAGGATGGCTCGTACACACCGAACCCTACCATCAACGTGCATCGTTCAGTCCTAATGACGTCCCGATTTAATTGATCTCAGACTCAGGGTTAGCTTAGCTTGGCTCTCGAATCAGAGGTGTGCTGATTAACCTTCCTTTAAAAAGTCTCTGTGAGAAAACATGCTGAGAATTAATTTTGGAATTCTTTAGTGGAAAGGTTTTTGGGAAATATTTTCTTATTGGCTCTTCGAAGCTCTGTTGGAAGGTTTTGCGATCCCACATTTCTCCGCATAAACAGAAAAAATTAACCCCATACCTTCAGCTGTACAAAGCTTTAGTGTCTTTCGAGTCCTTTTTGGGTTGTTTTTTTTTTTTTTTTTGCTCGCCTCGTCCTGTTAGTTACGTTACCCTTTTTTGTTTCTCCTCATGTCTCATTGTCTTATACTTCCTATGTATACGTTGATGCTAACCTATTGTGTCCTCTCAGGCCCTGCACTCCCTGCCCGTGTGTGTTTCCCCTACTGTGTGATTACCTGCCCCACCCTAATGCGTTGCACCTGTGTCTAATTGTCACCTTCCCTCCATGCCAGTTCCTCTTGTGACACTTTACTGGCGGGCCTTGGTTACCAACTGCTGATTCTTGTACCTCTGCCCTGTTTATAAACCCTCTGTGCACCAACCTGGTTTTCATTAAAGGAATGATTGTTGAACTTTTTTACCACCGTGTCTGAGTCTATATTTTAGTACAATTCACTGCGCCAGTGTTTGCTAGCTTTATCAGCCTGCAGCAGCTGTGTTTTAATTTCCCTCTTTACGCAACTTAAAGGTTGTTCTGTACGTTGGCACACAAAGTTAGCAACAAGCTGTTGAACATAGTGCAGCATTAAGCAGCATTGGATTCACTTTCGGGTGGACATGCTTACACACACGACTCAGAATAAATGATGACATTGCTCCATATCTGCTAATTGTTTAAATACAATTATTAGTTTTTTGCTATATTTATTTAAAAGGTGATAATATGTTAGTGGTGTGTTTACAGCTTGTTTCTGCTGGCCCCAAGAGGAAGAAATTAGTAATTGCAGGTTCAAATGAAAAGCCCATACTGTAAAAGTCAATAGTTAGCTTCATCTTTGTTTAATTTGTACCAAAACAAAAACATGTAGTGATTTTAGACTTTGTGAGAACTATTTCTTGGGCAGCTGCAGTGAGTTCATTGAGTCCAACTACAAGATTCCAGGAAGTGTGTCACTAACGATCTCCTAATTCCACAGAAATACCAAAGAAGTTTTGCTGCCCGTGTTCACAGACCTTAAGACCTCTGTGAGTGTTGTGCGATTTTTAGGCTACAGTCGGGAAAGATGGGCAATGAGATCTAAGTTGTAATAAACTGGAATTGTCCTTAACCCAACAAAAATCCAACTTCCTGTAAAAAGATAGTCGGTTGGAGAGTCTTATCCTCAGCTCGTCAAACACCGACTCTTTGGGTTGACACAAATCCAAAGCATAGGTGTTTGACGAGATGAGACCCTACAATTTTGTTGCTTTCAGGGGTCAAAATAAGGGTTCCCAACCCAACATCATAAATATCAAGAGTGATAATTAACCTCTAGTCCAGTTCACCCCTTGTGTACTCCACTCTTTGTCTTGGTGACTGATGGTTTCTCGTGAATGATATGGTTTACAACAAAATTACGTAACTACGGCCTTTTGCCACCGAGACAGTACAACAGCTGATTTTCTCGTGATTTTTTAACCTGACACGACTCATTCCTCAGCTCACCACAGACCCCCACTCGCGAGCTGCCTAGACACCAGCTTGCCTACAAAGTCACTGTGCGGCTTATTTGGTTTTGTGGCCTGACCGGCGGAGCAGATGATTCCTCGGGTCCAGCAATGAGAGAGACTTTAAACCTCTCCTCCTCTGTGAGAAATGTGGTCACCCTGCTTTGTTACTCCCACTGGCTGGAACACTATTGTCATGGAAATCTCTGTTGTGTTTTGCTTGTGTGTGTGTGTGTGTGTGTGTGTGTGTGTGTGTGTGTGTGCGTGTAATACCCTGCAGTGGGGTGGGACAGACTACAGACTGAGCCAAGAACAACACAGCGCTGGTTTAATATTGCCTCCCGCTCTCCTTTCATCCCTCATCCCTCCCCCCATTGCACCTCTTCTCTCTCCCCTCCTTCACCACCCAACCTCCATCCTTGCCAACCCCTCATCCGTCCTAATGCCCTCCAAAATCGTGAACAGAGGCCATGAGTCTGGACTGGGCAGGAAATCACCAGGGTGGACCTGGTCATCCCTCCCTTGGAGCCGGGGGGGGTCATGCCTTCAGATCTGGTTTGTGTCCTGGCTCCATCCAGCTGATTGGGTGGAGCACTCCCTCCAGGGTTTATTGTGTCACTACATGAAGCAGGGGAAAGAAATTGCATCAGTCTGAATGCACGCATGTGTAAAAAAATGCAAAACAGGTTTTGATTTCTTTCTTTTCTTTGGAGAATATGACAAATACTTCACACAGCGATGATGTTCTGCCTGTTGGCGCGCAGTTGCTTTTACAATTCGACAAAGTTTCGGTCCTTGTTTTGCAAGTCCTCCCTGTTGATTTTGGAGAATGAAGGCACCAAACTGTAACATGACCAGAGGAAGTGTGGTCCTGAGGTGGTCCTGAAGGTGTACGTGCCGGGTGAGGTGGTGGTCAGATCAGGGCGGGACAGGGCTCAGCACACACAGACGTGGTATGCAGGACCTGATGGGGAAGTTATTTTAAGGAAGAGCCCTTCTGGAAATTCACTCAGAGCTGTCTGCCACTGCTGCTTTTCATCACCAACGTTGTTATATGGGCCACCACATAACAATTTGAGTCATACAGTGGATGGAAAAGAACCGAGTTCTTCAATAACACTCAAGAGCACTTTACAATGTGTGCAGCATGTCAATTTACCAAATGAAATGTGCTTTAAAGCAGCAATAATTGATAAAATCTTCTACATTCCTTACAAATGATGTACTTTGGAGAAAACATAATTGATTGTTTTGGGCTATCACAACACAGATCAAGTTGACACGAAGACATATTTGTACATGTGTTAAAGGTCCCATATTATGAAAAACACATTTTCTCTGGTCTCTACACAAATAAACTGGTCCTCCCTGAGCCTGCCAACTCCCAGAATGAGATGAGATATCTGAGAGGGGGGCGTTCATCCCCGAGGTGAAGTTCGGTGTATCCAGTGGTAAGATAGCAGTGTTCCGCAGTGTCATCGCTCAGAGTTAGACACGCAAATTGCTCTGTTGTTGGTTGTATAAATCAACATAAGTGCCTATATTCTGTCCCAGCTACAGAACAACAGAAGAGACAGTGGTCGCGTTTCATTTTTTAACGACAACGTGCCGGTTGCGGTTCGTTTTAGTTTGTATATGTGTGCTAACCACTTCACATCGGACAGCTCCAGTAACGAGGGTCAGTACAAAGCTGGCTTTGCCTCGACACTGACCCTCGTACAGAGGCGGGGCAAGGGTCCTTTGGGGCTCCAAGCAAGAAATTTGTGGGGCCCCCACCCCATCCCTGCACACTGAAAAAATTTGTTTTTTGCACACAATTTCTGGGACATTTGATATGTATACTGAAAATAATACTTTAGAAGAGATTAGGGGTTCTCAAAGTGAATTTCAGGCAGGAACAGAAATTCTTAAAACCCTACGCCTATCAATAATTGTTGCTGTAAATTAACTGACACCAACACAATATAAAATATGAACTTTTTTTATTACAAAAAATACAAATCTGAATGTTGTTAACAATAAAATAAATAGAAAAATAAAATTGCAACAATGTAGACACCAGTTGACATGCAAGCGAATGATGAATAAGTTGGACTTGATCTCTGATCATCGGTTGGATGTTCCTGCGCAGGAGGTTGGGAAACCACTGTGCTGCTGGAGGTGGATGTTGATGGAACTAAACTCAAAAAACAACAACAGGGCATATGAGAATCTCTATGGGCAGGCATATGATTATGTATGTGCACAGCATTTTCTACTACTACAACGTAATACTACTGCCATGAAGAATATTAACCTCCTGAGACCCAGCCCATTCATTTATGTCCTTTATAATGGACATTCTGTTCACCTTTATATTCCTTAAGTATTTGGAGTTACCCTACCAAGCCCTATAGTATTCTGTAGAGGACATCCTGGGCTTTCCAGTGATGTGTCCTGTGGTCGGATTGCATGCTGGGAACTTTACTTTTTTCCTCTGTGAAGATGGCCGCCATACCAGCAACCACATTTTATGGAAAGAGGAGAGGTAAGTCAAATATTCTTTATTTATTGCTACTTTTACCATGATAATTATATATATTCTTGTTCATAAACATGTTATTAACAATATTTTTACATCTGAAAACAGTTTCATTATTTCTGTTTTGAAATAACAGTCATTTAATGAATGTCAACTGTAGTGGACACCAGGACCATCTTAATGTATTTAATGACTGCACTTTGGTGTAGGAGAAAGAAGTGAAGCAGAGAGGATCCTATACCGGATAGTAGAGGGAGATTCAGATTTGGAGCTTTCAGATGAGGAAAAGGATGAGGAGGATGAGTATCAGCCTGTGATAGGAGAAGATGATGATGATGATGATGAAGGAGAGGAAGAAGATGCAGGAGAATCTGATGAGACAGAGTCAGAGGCAGAGAGGGAGCAGGAAAGTCGTCGTGCTCTGTGGGCCAGGACTAACTTGTATGTTTTATTTAGTTTCAGGCTAATGTATTACATTTTATTATCATGTTAGATTATTGTAGTATTTGTGCTACGTGTAAATGCTGTTAAATATATGTAAATTACCTAAAAATATGCTTATAAAGTTGATCAATAGGGAGTCATATCACGTCCATGACACTGAAATTACTGCATTGATCCAAATATTTGTGAAAAAAATAAACTGTTTCTCCTTTTAACTTGAATTTATTTGTGTGTTTTTTTCCATCCATCATAACAGATTCACACCTGTGCTACCTGGGCTTCCTGCCTATCAAGATGACCCCAAAATCCGTGAATACTGGAGTCCAATCCAGTACTTTTCACAGTACATAGATGACAAAATCTTTGATGATCTAGCAGCTTTTACCAATCAAAGACAGCTGCAAACTACAGGAGTGTCACTGAATACTACTGCCCAAGAAATCCAGATTTTCTTTGGCATATCAGTACACATGGCCTGCCTTGGCTATCCCAGAGTCAAAATGTTTTGGGCTAAAAAAACGAAAGTCCCACTTATTAGCAGGAAAATGACTAGGGATAGGTACTACAAGCTGAGGAGCTCAATCAAGATTGTCAATGACCTGGCTGTAACTGAAGAGGCAAAGGAGTCAGACATTCTCTGGAGAGTCAGACCATTGCTTGACCGGGTGAGGCAAGGCTGTCTCAGCCTTCCAAGGTGTGACAAAGTGTGCGTTGATGAGCAAATCATCCCGTTCACAGGCCGCTGCCCAGTCAGGCAGTATGTGCCAGGAAAGCCAAACCCTACTGGCCTGAAGGTTTTTGTGCTTGCCTCCCCAAACGGTCTGGTCCTGGATTTCGAGGTCTATCGGGGCAAGAACACATTCAGCGGCCAAAGACTGGGAGTTGGAGCTGCAGCGGTCTTGCGAATGGTCGAGTCAGTTCCTACAGGAACTTATGTGTTCTTTGATCGATATTTCACAACGATCGATCTCATGGACGCTTTGCTCTCAAAGGGTCTTCCAGCAACTGGAACCATTATGAAAAACAGGGTTCCAAAGCAATGCCAGCTGCCCGAAGATAAGCAGCTGAGAAAAGAAGAGAGAGGGGCTTCAGTGACAGTGGTCCGGAGGAGGTCTGAGCTGGCAGTGACAAAATGGTTTGATAATAAACCAGTTCTGATGGCCTCCACTGTCTATGGGAAAGATCCAGAGGATATCTGTAGCAGATGGTCCAAGAAAGACAAAGGTCATGTCCAGGTGAGACGGCCAGCAGTAATCAGGGAGTACAACGACAACATGGGTGGCGTAGACCTCTGTGACAGAATGCTGAGCTTCTACCGTATGTCAACCAGGACCAAGAAGTGGACGTCACGTGTGATGACGCATTTCTTTGATGTTGCGATCACAAACGCTTGGATTCAGTACAAGTCTGACAGCAAAGCGCTGAATCGACCAGCTAAGAACACACAGCAGTACCTAGACTTCAAGTTGCTCCTGGCTGAAGAGCTGCTGGATAGTCCTTCATTTGATGACAGCAGTGAAGACAGTGAGGAAGAGTACCAGCCACCAACCAAAACAAGGATGCCGCAACCAGAGCCATCTGTACGCAGACTAGGAGCCCGGCACATGCCAGAGATGATGGACATCAAACATGCAGAAAGATGCAGGAACAAGGGCTGCAATGGGAAGACATACATCAGGTGCACCAAATGCAAGATGTTCCTCTGCATAACCAAAAAGAAAACATGCTTCCAGGATTATCACAGCTAAAATGTCCAGAGGAAGAAGAAAAGCACAACTACTTATGTTCTATGTCTTATAGTTCACTGTTGAACTGAATACATGTTTTACATTACATTGTAATGTATTGTTACAATACATTTTGTCCTTGAAAGCAACAAGTAACAGCAGAGTGATACAGAATGTTATTGTTTTTGTTCAAATTGAATGTGTTCTTGGGTGAATATCACTCTAAAGATATAACCTTCTCCTTTTTTCTTATTTTCTAAATTCAGTTCTATTTTCACGCGGATATCGTCCTGTTGTCCTCTACAGTGGACATGCTGTGAAATTAAAATAAAAAATATATTCAAAAAAATTGAAATTGTAAGGTGTTTTTTTAGGCCCAAATACATAGGAAATCACACAAAAACAGAAATTGTAAGACACTTTTTTCCCTTGGTTCTCAGGAGGTTAAGGCATAACATTATCAATTAATGTGGAATAATGAACTTACAGTTGTCATCATCGGTGGCCGCTAAACAAACAAACAAACCTCGCGGTTCGCGCTGATTGACACAGACAGCGCTGAAGGCAGAAGTGGCGTGGGGGCTCCCAAGGGGGTTTGCTACGTCGCTTTTTCATAGTAAATGCCCGTTGTTGTCGTTGCCGTGCAGTACATTTATTAGCACTTGGGGCACCCGGTCACTCGGGAGGATGCCCAAGTGGGGGCCCCCTGGAAGCCGGGGCCCCAGGCAATTGCCTGGTTTGCCTGTCGGCAAGCCCCGCCCCTGCCCTCGTAAAAGCATCAGTGACAACCATACCATACCCAGCAACTGCACCCAAGCCACCAAAAAGTGTCACCGTGGTTTGATAGTATTTACAGTTCCCGACGAGTATGGTGAAGTCAGCTGGAAATTGGCTAACAAGTTAACTCTGCTTCGGTCCACTATGCAATGGCGTTTGAAGCGAGTTTGATGTTAATAATATTACGAAGGAGCTTGGTTGTCCAGACTTAAAAAGTCTGGAAACGTGCAGACTGGAGACAGAGACGATGCATACAGTGTCCAAGAGTTTGGAGACAAACACAGCTTGCGCTAGCTGTTAGCCATTAGCTACATGGTAGTAACCGTAACAACATATAGACCAAACTAACATTATTCAGACACACTAACCATTCTGAAACGTCCTGCTGCAGCCGCAGAGTCTGTACTTCTTCAGGAGCCTCTCCTTCTGGGTCCGATTCTGGGTCAAACTGTTATGGTTGAACGAAAGTATCTCCCTGAGCCGCGATACATATATATACACATCCACGATAACATTAGCGCATGCTACCGCTAGCATAAGAGGCATGTCTTCCTGAGAGTGATGTAGCAGGCAAGGCTCTCCAAGAAGGTGTTGACAGACAGAACTTAGTAGCATTTAAAGATGCAGGCACAGAAACAGCCTGCTCTCAGTTGAGCTCACTTGAGCAACTTTTAGACAGCTGAAATTCAGGACCACATTTCAAATACAGTGTTGTTGGACCTCTGACAACTGTGTGAAATTGATGAAAAACAGTATAATAAGGGACCTTTAAGATGTGTTTCTGGCAAACTGACAAATGTAAGTCAGTCATTTCAACGCAACCACCAGTATTAATGTTAGTTAAGTATGTTTCTACAACAGATATGTTAAAACTGGACTTCATATATGTTACAACTTTGTTTGTTTAGGTTGACCTTTCTATTCGTCTCTTGTGACAACATTGTGCTTTATGCTCTGCATGGTTTAGGCCCAAAAACACTAGGTTAGGTTTAGGAAAACATCATGGTTTCGATTAAAATACCTGTATTGGTCGCCACAAACATAGACGCTGATGGTCCGACAGCCCCAGCACACCGGGTCTGATTTCAACAGAAGCTCGCTCTTTTTCACACCCATCCAGATCTCAGCCATTCTCTTCGTCCATCCAGTGAGCACCACCAGTGTCCGGACTCCTTCAGGGGATCTTCTTAATTGTGCACATGCCAATAAATACTTGTTAACTCGCTTGACTTGCTAAGTCTTTGCTGATTTAAATCTTACAAAAAGGGAAAGAAATTTTACAAGAAAAGGTCAAGAATTTGTCTGTCAATCAGCTTTTGAGTAAATAATCCATATTTGAAGGATAGAAGTTGAAAGTGAGGGGAAAAACAAAACAGTTTGGAGCGTAACTGCAAACTGAAGAATGTAAAACAGTGGGTGGACAACATGAGACATCGATGACTGCATTGTCACCCATGTTTTCAACACTAGCAAACTGTTACCACATGTTCTTCAGATTCAGACTGAACGTAATAGCAGCAACTGTTTTGCGACATTAGTGCATCATAGGAAGCGCCGGGTCTTCAGTTCAGTCCATCATTATATGTATTAACGCAACTGTAAAAGCTCTCTCAGCCACCGGGAATGTGACTTGTTTACAAAGTGGGTGGATGTTTTCTCTGCTCTTCTCTGGAACATTCACTGGGGTCTGTCTAATTGCTGGTAATATCTGTTCACAGTTTAGTCTCTAACCATTCGGGAATGCTTGAGGGAGCAAGGGGAAGAAAGAATCACCGAGCTGCCGCCTGTAGGGGAAAAGCGTTGGCATGCCTCCACAGCCGAACAACCGGGGCAGAACTCCTTTTTTCTTTTTTCTTATCTTCTTCCCCTTGCTCTGTGTTTGAGCTCTGACATTTGCACAGGGCGTGATGGAAGCAGATTAACCACGTCCGTATATACACTCCTGCAATGTGGGCCACATTCTTACTTGTGCACTGTTTGATAATGCTATCTAGAGACTGGTGTTTTAAATTTCACCTTTGAAGTGTCATTGGCCTGCTTATTAAACTGTCACGGGAATTATAAAGAGGTATTATGTAGTTCTGGGCTGGGTTTTCTTCAAGTTTCTGGGTGTAAATCCTAATAACATTAACCAGTGGAATATTTGACATCTTGGAACTTTTCCATCTTTTAAGAAGACGGCCCCAAAATGAGCACAAAGCCTGAAAAATAGCTCTCAGATGCTCGAAATCAGGGCTCTGCATTTTTCTCTTTCATCATTGAATAACAACACAAAAAGGAAGAGCGTCTCATGCAATGTTCATGGCAAAGTCGCTCCTCATGATGCATTTAGATCGACTGGATGCCTGAATGAAGCTGACTGGCCATGTCTGACTTTGTGTTCGGTGATGGATGATTTTTCTTTGAGGGGACAAGTTAAATTTTCTTCCAACATTAAAATACTCCCCCGTTTTTAAAACTGAGTCACACTCTCACTTTAATGCTGTGGTTGGTCAAAGTACAAGCTCACTAAACATGAGTGATGTCGCACTGTATGAAATCATCTGAACCAAAACGTACTGTACATCAGGGAGTAGTGAATCACAGCGGTGCACAGACGTCTGTGTTGTTGGAATAAAAACCTTTTAATCACGCTTGGCTGTATACTTTCTGCAGTCTGATGTTAGTTTTCCAGTGTTGACGTTTGCTCTGTCCATTTCACGGACAGATTAGACCGTCCCAGGGGCGATTGGGGGGGGGGGACTTTGGTTTGAGACAGCCTGACCAAACTGGATGGCTGGGACTGTCAGAATTATCACCGGTCATTCCTGTGTCTGTTTTCCTTTTCCTTTTAAAATTGAAGGCGAATGTTCGAGATTTTATTGGCTTGTGCAACCAAAACATTGCTGCAGGCGTTTACTGATCAATGTCAGGGATCTGATGATTGCTTTTGGCAGGTTGCTTAAATTTTTGAATTTCATAACTCTTTTTTTGGCCTGTTTGAAAAGCAAAACATTCTTCCCACTTAGTGCTTGAATACGTTGCAGAACAAAACGATACAAGTAATAAACAATCTCATGCAAGTCGTTACAGTTATAAAAAGAAAGCTGATTGTTTGATCATCAACACGTGATTATCAATTATGATTGGACACTGCTATAATTATAGCTTCAGCGCAACTTTGCTGTGTTTTTTCTGTCTATTTCCTGTCGTTCCTGAAGCTGCCTGTCAAAAAGGTATCGTGACCCACTTCCAGTTCCCCCCAAGCTGTAAGCACTGAACCTTCACAAGGTCTGCAGAGCTGCAGGGCTAAAAACACTTTACTGATTTCACAGTTAGTTATCCCCTAAACCCAAAAACGTCAAACTCTGTGAGTGCATACGGGGAGATATTGGAACTGTAGACCTGTTTAACAGCAGATACTGTACAGGGACAGTTCACCCCAAAAAACAAACCCACCGACTTTATCATCGCACAGAAGGAAACTATGTTCTGATGGACGAGAGGCTCTTGCTTATGACAGCAGGCGATGTAGTGGCATCCTCCTCGACTCAACTGTAACATTAGCTAACAATGGTTGGTGAGATGGCAGTATTGGTTAGCCGTAAACTAATTTTGTTTAAAAAGTGCATGGTCACGCCAGAGGTGCATATCCGGCTTCACTTCCATTCTATGCAAGGGAAGGGGATCTTTGGTGGCAAAGACAAAATAACATCTAGGGGCACGTGGAGTTTCCCATTGGGAAACTTTGACCACCAAAGTTGCAGTTGTGTGTAATCGACCCACAAACAGATTACAAACCAGCAAACTGAGTTCTGCAGTTTGTACATGGGGTTGCTCAAAACAAGCATCTCTGGATTATCTGGAGTAACCAGGCAATGGTTTAAGGACAGAGACATTTGTGTTCAGTTTATTAATTGTATTTGAGCACCACAAGCTGAGTGCCATCTAGTTCCAATATATTTGAGAGAAGACAGACGTCCCCACAGCAACAATCTAGACGGATACTAACCGACGGTTTATGTGAACCAGAGCCATTATTAATGCTGTCAGCTACACATGTGCTTTTCTATGCTATGACAAGCCAAAACGTTCTGTTCCCCGGTCATGTGATAATCTCTGTCCTCCTGACAAGCTATTTAACACGCATACCGCCACAAAAACACTCCTCTGCCTTCGTACTTGTTTTCTTGCCGGCTAGATAATTAATGAGCTCTTCCTGTTATTGGCTGGCTGCTCCCCTTTTGAATGTACTTACTTTCACTGACTGCTTGCTTGTCAGCTGTTTCAGCCTTGAACCAGAACCAAGGTACACTGGAGGGAAATTCCTGAAGTCTTGGACCTTGGTCATTGCAGATGATAAACTGCATTACAGTTAAACGTTACTTTAAGCACTGTTCGGACGGAAGAAAAAGCCTTTATTTGCATGAATTTGCCAGCTGGAGTTTGTGCTTTCAGCTTTATTCACCGCAAAAATCCAGTGAACCAGCTGTGCAGACACTGGTTGTGGCTGGCGAGCAATGTGTGCATTGACTCACTAAGTTTTGAGACTGCTCAAACTTAACTCCTTCGGATCGCTCTGCATTTTCCTAGTCTCTGTGTTCATCAGGTGGTGTCATCAAACCCAAGGATTAGCCCCGTTGTTTCTGTAAACTTTAAAGGACCAAACTTGCTTCAGTGTCTCACTTGTCACTGTACACATTCTCTCACCTCTTTTTTACAGAACTTATACGTCATCGCTCTGTGTCTTTAAAGGTACCTCCACCAATTTTACTCTTTAAAAGTAACATGAAGGCTTTTTTGGTTGTGGAAGAAGCTGCATATAATCTGATAAAGTTGCATTGTGGGTACTGTAGGCGCTAGGGTTTGAAATGGCATTTTAAAAAGTATGTATTTCTGGTTCTTCTGAATCAATTTGATCATTTGTTTTTAAATTGTCCATAATGAGTCCAACACTGTTTTGGGAGTGCAAGGTTAGACCAGTGGAGTGATCTGCAAAAACCTGGCTCCTACATTACCCATAATGCAATTTAGCCACTGGCTGACATTAATGGGGGCACTTTTAATAAGATAACATGCAGCTTCCTCTGGAGCCAGAACTCTTTCACATATGCAGTAGTGCTAGTTCAACAGATTTTGGATAAAGTGGTGACTTAAGCTTGTGTGTATGCCAGATAAGTAGAACCAAACGCAAAAAGATGATATTTCAGAATTCTTAAAAGTCAACTGCCAGGATGCACAGTGTTGTTTACCTCACCTGTCACTGTGCAATAAACAGAGACTCCAGTTGCAACTAATCAGTCGATAACAGCTACAGGGATTTCTCCATATCAGAGCTAATGAGTACAATATCATGACTTATAGTCACCCTGAACCGATAAGACTTTTAAAATGACCTTTTAAGCTACTTGTCTCTGTTGTTATAAAGTGGTCTTGTGTCTTGATGAGGCTCTTGGACACTGACAGCATTGAGTATCGGTGTAAAACAGAGGAAGAACAGGATGTGTATATGTGTTAAGTTGTCTACAATGAAGCTCAATCATTGTCACGAAACTCATCTAAGAGTTTCCAATAAAATGCTGGGAATGCCAAGACAGAGATCTAATGGCAGTTATTAATGAACGAAGGGGAGAGATCTCAGAGAGGAGGCTGTTGGATCAGACAGTGAGATAATGGTTTTCTGCGGCTTTTGTTTCCCAAAGCAGGAATGTTGTTTACAGGGGCTGGACAGAGTCTCAGGAATGCAGACTGTGTTCTGAGGAAATGGCTGTTGTCTCTAGAGGGAACTTCTCTAGACCCGGACCCAGAGGGGAAGAAGTGGCCAGGGAACGCAGCTTCATGTGTAGAACAGGGAGCTACTATTCCTTTCGCATGAGCAGATAATTTGATGACACAGTAATCATACTTGTTTACGCATGGCCAGAACACACTCAGTTTCCATTAGAGTATTTACGTCTGGGAATCGCTTGAGCTCGGTCTGACGTGCGAGCGATCTGTGTGAATATCCGGTTTCTTTGAGAAAAGGTTTGTGTTTATTTTTAGGTGCAGACGACAACTGCCAATCATGCTTTGCTCAGGCGACCTGATGCTGAACACATCTCTTGGAGTCCTCCGTTATGAGTTGCGGATGGCTTTGACAGCTTCTGTGATAGAAACGAGATTCTCGTTTGAACATCCTGTTGAGGATCCTGTCGACGCAGTTGGTGGATGGATCAGTATTCTTTGCCCCCTGCGTATCATTCTTGGGGATCACACAGAATAATAGGTGGTCAGGAAATTGCTGTTAATGAGCATTTAATCTGGATTATCTGTAATTCAGACGCTGTAGAGAAGTATTAACTCAGCAAACTCTCTACGTTTGTGCTTTTTATTGAGTTAGATTTAACCAGGATGCCTTAATTTCTTCCTGATTCAAGTTTGGGCGGTCCTCTGGTGCTTTTTGTGTCTTAGTAGCCACTGAAACACACTCGCAGCAATCTTGAAATGATATTTTCAGCACTGTGACTTTTACATCTTGACTTTATTTGGAAAACTGCTCACTGAAGCATATTTGTTCATCTCATATTACTCCAATATTACAAGTTAGAACAATTGTTAAAATGACCCATCTCATCTTATCTTACATAAGTGAACAACCAGGGTCACAGGAGTATCATCTCAGTCCTGTGGCATTTTATGACATTTTACCGTAACCTTTCAAAGTCCAGGATGTGATACAGGATGTGACTATTTTAACCTTCAAAACATTAACTTTGGATTGAATATCACTGTGGCAGTCATATTGGATCCTGCAACACTTCATCACCTCAGCAGCTCATTAGACTGCAATCTCAGGCAGCTGTTCAGAGGCCTTCAGGTCGCAGGATGTGATTTTAAATTTCCACAGAATTTGACAAGAAGTCACACAAACGTCAGAACCACATCTTTAGTTCTTCTTCTGCGTCTTTCTTTTGGAAACCTTTTTCTACCTGAACCATTTCGACTCAGTGCAATTGTGCTTTGATAAAATTGTACAAAACCCGGTCCTCTTTCGATGAGTTTTGGTAGGGAAGCAGTCCGGACCACTTAAGTCAAGTCCAAGACAAGTCCAGGTCAAGTTGAGTTGTTGCAGATTGTCCAAATCTGTTTGGCCATGATCTGAGAAATAAACTCCAATCTCCTCCGACAGTTTATTGTGATCTCCCTGCAACAACTCACCCCCCCACCCCCCTAAGATTTCGGAGTGTGACTTATCCTTCTGTGAGACTTGTTTTTCTGGTTAGAAAAGGATCCTCTTCAACAAAAAGGTTACATTTCCCCAAACTTTTGGTGAAAATGAATCATTGAGACACCAAAATATCTAAACCTATGGCCCCAGCTGACCAATAAGGGGATTCTCCAGTTAAGAATGTTGCGTTTTTATGGGGAATTGACACTGACAACAGTTCTCTCTCAAGTGAAGTCAAGACTTCAACAGAAAGACCGAGAGCTGAGTCAAACACAAGTCAGTACAACCACAACACCCGGTCATGTCCAAGATAAAAGACAAACTTTCTCCAGGCTGGACTCGAGTACTTCACCCCTGACACTTTGTCTCAGAAGTTCCAGCAACAGACTATTTTTTAATGAGCATGTAATGCTGGAAAAAATACTTTTGCCACTCATACTCTCAAGTTGTAAACTCATTTTATGTGCATTTCACAAATGGAGATATTTTGTGTAAGGACTCATTCTGCTCTCTGAAATGTCTTTGACATGTAGCTCGCTCTCTGTCACCATAAATATCAACCCCAAATATTCAAATACAGCAAATGTGTCTGGAATAGAAATGTAGTTTTAATGAAACAAAGGTGAAAGGTCAATGAAAGGCTTATAAAGATACAGAAGTGTTCAGATTAGAACTACCACCACTGCAGTTTCCATGTGGCGACACAGCAGTGCTGAGACTATACTTAGTTCATTCTAAGTCTTCCTCAATTAGAGGCTGTGGTCCGAATGTAACAGCAACAGCACAGTTTGCAGGCCTCGTATTTGTCTGATCTAAGCCGGTGCCTGTTTCTCTTTATTCTTCCAGCCCCTGCAAACTTCCACGGCTACCTCATGTGCAACTCGCTCGCTATCTTAAGATCTTTGGATTTTGCAATCTCTCCTCTTCTGGATAAGCGAGTCCTCGCCATGTGACGTCCTGAAAATGCTCTGCGGAGACTTTACTCACACGCAACAAATGCATTACCTGTCCAGGCCTGTGGCAAGGAAAAGATCCCATCATTTTAGAAAACAAAACACACCCACACGTGCGTATACATCACAGCCCAATTAGACATGTGTAAGTACGAGGATTAATGAAACGCGTTCTCCTCCCAGCTAAGTGTGAGAGATTGCAGTGTGAAGTATATTCTCACCACTTGAAATGCGATGAGACACACAAGGTGTCTTTGTCATCGCCGAGAAAACCAGTCAGATGAGTTTGTCACACCCTGTTACCGTGATACTACATTAACATGATGGAACTGATGTGTGGTTTTAGGACCGTTAGCACAAATAAAACGTGACGCAGGCTCATGAATCTTCTAGATAAGTCCATAAAATTAGTTTCCTATCTGTTTTCTGTGCAGCCGCTCCAAGCTGTACATCAGCCTGACTTCTTGGCTCTCCCGGTTTTCCATTTTGCCAAAGAATTGTTCATGCTGATTAATGCCGAGTGGACGATCCTGGGAGCAAACTGATGAGTCAGTATTCGAAATGCTTGTTTTTAATCCTGCAACGGAGAGAGAAGAAAATAGGTTTTTTAAGGATAACTCCTGTCCCCTGTTGACACCCTGCTGAGGCTGCTGTGACCTGATTAACTTCTCAGGAGACCCTCTTGAAAAACAGCAAAAAAACATTTTATGGGACTTTCCAGAAGAATGTGGAAGCGTTTGGGGTCCAACCCACTGGAATGTCCTCTCTCATAGCCAGGCAAAGTGTTAGACGCCTGCCTGGCTTTGGGTCGGTGCAGCCGGGGTTTTTTGGCCTCCGTACAAGGTGTGTCGAAAAGAGTGTTAATATGAACCTGAGATCAAACACTGGCGCCAGGTGGAGATGTGACCCTTTGACCTCAGAGCGTTGGCACTTTTAGATCAAATGTATGCTGACTGTGTGTGTGTGAATCGGAGTTTTAATTAAACATTTTTAAGAGCTCCGTGCAGCCCCAACAGCACTGACACTGCTGAGGTGAAAAGTCCCATTTCCAGAGCTCCTCTCTGAAACATTTACAGTCTAAGCATGTTTTCACTTGTAGGGCAGGCAACACGGAACATGTGTTACAGGAGGCATGGCTCCAAGGTGGAATCCCTACCAGGTAGAAAAAAAGCCCCTCAGCCACCTGATGTGCACATTTCTGATGTGTCTGGGCAGTGAGATGCATCTGGAACCAGTCAGTCTGAAGACTGGGTCACCCCTCCTCCCCGTTATCGATGTGTGAGTGGAGGGCAATGAGACAGGGAGGTGAAGGAGGGCAGACAGAGAGACAGAAAGACAGACACAGAATTGGAAAGATAGAAAAGTGTAGTCACGGCAGCCGACAGGAGGGCGACAGGAGGTCAGTTGTTTCGGGCTCTGGGTCATTTTGACCCAAAAGGGCACTCTGACCCTGAAAACAATCTGCTGTGACAGCCTTCGGAGATCATCTTGTCCGACACACAAGCAAGACTTTTGGCACCCCTCAATGAACTTACTAACAAAACTAAATAAAGT
Source organism: Diplodus puntazzo (assembly GCA_963678695.2). Taxonomy (NCBI): domain Eukaryota; kingdom Metazoa; phylum Chordata; class Actinopteri; order Spariformes; family Sparidae; genus Diplodus; species Diplodus puntazzo. The sequence goes on along the minus strand of OZ023161.1, from coordinate 16,510,993 downwards.
CGAGTTTCACTGAGACTGACTGACTACTTGCACATTTATTAGCTTTCCTTTGACTGCAGGCAACCCCCTGGCTTTCTAGCTTGCACCATCAGCAGGTTGAACTCAACCAAAAGCCTCAGCAGGCAAATGCTAGCATGCTAACACAGTAGACTGAGGTAAGTGAGTAAGACAGCAGGGTTAGGGTTAGCAGCGTTGGGAGTAACGCACTACACAATGACTGTGTTAGAGTCATAGGTTTTAAGCGGGAGGGGACTAATATAACACGTGGTCATAAAAATTACTATGTCCAGTGACCCGTTCCCACCTGAATATAAGTGCTTATTGATGTTTTTGAAAAGAATGTATCAACAACATGCCACTTCTGTCAGTGCGTCACTGTATAAAATATTCCCATAAGAAGAATCATGTTGGTGAAATGCTGAAATAGCTGCTGAGTACTTTGAATAACCGTGATGAAACAATATAACTCTCCTCCATTTATTAGCCTGGTCTAACTTCTGCTGAACTGTAATCAGTAACAAACTCAGTAAGTGGTGAACATGCTAAAAATGTCTGGAAGAGCTGTGATGTTAGCACGCTGACGTTAGCATTTAGCTCCAATTTAGTTCCAAAGCAAAGCCTTGCAAAGCTGCTCGCATGGCTGTGGACTCTTTTTTCCTTTCCACTTATTTCAAGGGGGTTCTGCGGAACTTCTGTGTTGTTCTGGAAGCTGCTCGTTAGTTTACGTTAGCGGACTCCATTTCCTAAACGAACGTTAGCTACTGTTGCTCTCTGTTTGCAGAGGCATTGAGACGAGGCACTCGAGAACGTGCATAAAGTCACATCCTTTGGACTGTCGCACAAAATCTGACCTGGGTTCTTCGGAAAAGAAATCCACAGTCCAGCAGCGCTAAACAACTTAAACAGTCTTCAGGCTGATAGACGAGGCAGGCCTCATGTTTCACCTCATGTTACGATCGCACACTCACATGAGGCCAATAAAAGTGATTAATACGTGTAAACTGCTACAAATAGTAACATAGAGCCCCCTTAACTGAAACTGGGTTAGTTAACTCTTTCATTGGTTTCAAATTCCTTTCGCCTCAGTCTACTTGTTGTTTGTCGTCTACAAATTAAACTATTAGCTGACAAGTCAAACACTGACTGTATTTAGGAAAACAAGTCTGACACTGAAAAACATCCGTATACCGTATACTGTTTATCCCCCGAGGATCTTGACACGGGATGAAGAATGGCTGTTCTGGGTACAAACAAATATGACTCACGTTCTGCCGAGAGACACACATGTCTGCTTAGGACAGTTTAGCGACAAATATTTGTATTTTCTGTGCCTTAAAATGTGCAGTTGAACAGTTGAATTTTCCTTGTGAAGTCTACGTATTCAGGCCTTCAGAAATCCTTCAAAGGAATCAATTTGCGAGGGGGACAATAAGTCTTGATTGAGCTCTTGTCCACACTAAAAGGCCACACAACCTGAATTCAATGGTCAAAAGTGATGGATAATCCCATGTGTTTCTGCATAAAGCTGAATAAGATTACAGATCGTTCGTATTGGTAATTAAGTGAAAGGACAATAATTACAGTAATTAACCCAATTGACTTGCAGTGCCAGGATTTCTCTCTCAAACTAAGTCAATGGAGCCACAAATCTGCTTTGAAAGTTGGCTTTTGGCCTCGCTGACACATTGGCCCCGGCAGCAGTCAGCAGTCAGCAGGCGGAGGAGTAGGAGGAGGGATTACCAAACCCGCTGTGTGTGTTCATTCGACCATCTGTTGCCTTTGTTTCTCTCAGATGCTCGGGGAGGAGGACGCTGTAATCCTCTGCGCCGCGGAGGTCAAGTCCATGTCACTCAAGTCGGTCCAGGAGTGAGACAACAGTCCCGTCTGCTAAACCATGAAAGTGAAACAAAAAAAATTCAGGCATCACTTTGCTGCACATGTAGACTTCATATTTCAAGGAAGCTCACTTAAGAAACGATTGAGACATTTTGAGATTTAAAACTTGGAAGCTTGGCATGTTTGACAAAGTGGTGTGTGATTCATGTGTGCAGTCAAACTGCTACTGGGATGTAAACACATTTGCTGCTGTGCTCCGGAGCTCAGCCTGATTTTTCATTAAGGGAAACAAATGAGGACTCGTGTCCTCTGAGGAATCTTGTCGATGGGCTGGAGGGGCAGTTTTCCTCCCCAGACTAAGTAGACATGGAACTGCATCGTTCTTTCACTCAGCATCTTGTGTCTTTTTTTTTTGTCTTTTATAGACATCTGCTGGCACTTTGGGCCATAACGCTTTTACCATGTGCCTCTACAGCAGCTCTGCAGACCTGAAAAGAAATTCACGCTTTCCCCCTCCAGACGAGCCAAGTGAGTCGCTTTGGAAGTTTCAAGCATGGAAATAAGCGAAGAATGTGCTCAGCGATGTAAATGTGATTTGCAACATGACACTCGAGCGCGAGCAGACCAGCAGCAGCAGGTACATTACAAAGCGATAAGTGTAGTGCCGCTACCAGACATCCAGACATTTTCACGATGCGGATTCCATTTTCACACCACGCTGGACGGGTTTCAATGGCTGTGCTTTTTCTCCTGGAAAGAAGGTGGTTAGCTCATCCGGGCTTCAGCTGCGTCTGATGGAAAAAGCTGAGAAGACGGCAGAGTTGACCGGTTTTCATCTCTCTCACTTCCTCGCTCACACAAGCCGGGGTTGCAGCGGAGAAGTGCACTGTTAGCATTACTTTGGCAATACCTCAAGGTTTTGGAACTTTTTCCGAGGTGTCATTTTACAGCCATCGAGTCCTTTTTTTTTTTGCGCAACCAATACTTGCTGAAGTGTGCAGCAGACAAGCTTAATTAGCCTGAAAATACCCGCCCGTTTAAATGAGCTTTTATCACTCTAAACAGTGCGGTGCTTTATCCCTCAAATTTCCTCTGTCAGTCTTTGGTTTCTGAGTGAACTTGATGATGTCTCCTCCTGGCACATATCATGAAGGTGACATCATCCAGTTGCATACCAAAACCTGAGAGAGCCTGAAACATTACCAACAGGCCCAGTCACTGGGTTCAAACCGAGACATCTGGATTTTCTTTTTGAGTTTAAAGCTTTCAAGTCATCGACTGTAACTGTACACTTTGCTCCTGACAGACAGTGGAGCCGTTGTGATCCTTTAGCATCACTATATATGTTAGCACAATGGAACCGTCACTAACAAGGTACAAAATAGTAATGAGACACCTGTTGTCAGGGTTAGAACACAACCCATTTAAAAGGTTTATGGCAGCACTTTGTTCGTTTTAACAACAGAGCTGTTGATTTCAGCTTGCGCATGAAATGTTTGCTTCCGAAACATCTGGAGCACATTGAAGAGAAACGCCTGGATTTCGCTTTGACATATTGTTCCAGGCTATAGTCTGGCATTCATCAGCTGTCTCAAAGAATGAACTCGGCAGAAGAGCATTACTCAGATCAGGAAACTTTCAATAAAATGTTCTTAGACTAAAAAAAAAAAAGCTCTCTGTAGAGCAGTTGTGTCTTGAAGGGTTTTCTCCAATTAGCCATTTGAGGAAGAGGTTGGAAAAGTTAAAATAATTCTAATTAAACAATAATAAATATTTTAAAAAGACAACGATTCTAAAGCCATGGTAGCAACTCTATGAGTGTGATGGTTACATAGAAACAGTGGTGAGCTAAAGGCTAATGTCAGCATGCTAATATTTTGAAAGTATTTTTCCTGTTGCCATGCTATTTTGCTAATTAGCCCTTGACACAAAGTACAACCAAAGGAATATCGTTAGTTTTGCAAAAATTAAAAGTCAAGTAAGTTGGGACGCTGCAAGAACTCAAATAGAAGGGAATGTGATCATTTGCAAATCCTTTTTGACTCAAACTTAATTAAAAACAATACAAAGACAATATAATTAATGTTTTACCTCATTATTTCAATAATTTGTGTAATTATCCATTTATTCTGATTTTGATGCCTGCAACATGTTTCAAACAATTTGGGAGAGGGACAACAAAAGACTGGCAAAATTGTGAAATGCTCCAAAAACTCCTGTTTAAATCATTCCACAGGTAAACAGGTTCATTGGCAACAGTTGATATGAAAGGGACATAGTCAAAAGGCTCAGTCATTCACAAGCAAGGGTGAGGCTGTTATGGTTTGGGTTTTTGGTCATTTCCTGTTTTATTTTGTAACTGACATCCTCATGTCGCTTTCCACTTCCTGTCTTTGTCTTTTTTACCCGCCCTTTTTCCTGCTCACCTGTGTTCTGCTGGTCCTCCCTAGCCTGATTTTCACTCCACACCTGGCCTGTATTAGCCTCATTAGCCCGGCCCTGTTCTCAGTGCGATGTTCATTCCGTGCTCTCGTTTCATGCACTCATTCCCCTCATCTGTGTTTCTCCACCTCTCTCCGCCCACACCTCATCCCCTCGTTTGTTTAGTTTGTCCAGCAATTAGATTAGTCTTATTCTAGTCATCTGCTCTGTTAAATTGTTCCTGTGGTTTATTTTGGAATGAAGTTCTGCCATTGAATTGCCTGTCTGTGGCCTCTTGCATTTGGGTTCTCCTTCCGTGCTTACAGCATGACAGAGGCAAAAATCACGTGGTGGTATAAAAGATATGACGTCATGGCCTCTGGAACACTTCACAAAACCGTTTTATTTAAGCTTACACAGCCCCCCAACTTTTGGGGAATCATGGTTGTAGAATCCATTCTCTTGGAACCTTAAAATATCTATAGCAAATTTTCCCAGAAGTCCACCCAATAAATGTCTAGCTACAAAACAAAAACTGTCAACCTCTTTGGTGGCATTGGAGGAACAGTCAGGCTACCACAAACCTCAGCAGGATAAATCTTGTGGGGGACAAGAATGTCTGTACAAAATGTGATGGCAGCCCATCCAGTCAGCACTGAGACAGACCAACGCCGGCTAGAGTGTTACCATGGGTGAAAAAACACAGTAAAATGTGCTTTCTGGTCAAAACATTTAGATAACAGGCCTACCCAAACCCTAAATCTGAACCGTTTTCTGTTCCAGTGAGACTTCTGGCACCATGTCCACATTTTTCTGTCTCTTTTATTTTGCTCTAACGTCACCATGTCAGTATGTTTACACGAGCACGGATATTTCAATAACAGCTCCTGGCTGTGCTTGTTTTGTGTTTTTTTTTTTATTCAGGACAAACTGTTTGTGTGTGTCATCACATCCGGCTCACAAATATCCTGATGAACTGAACTGGATGAACTGAGTCTGGAATATGGAAAAACACAGTAAGAATTTTTTTTTTCATCAGTGTTTCCTTGTTAAATATTTGGGGGGTTTTTTTGCTTCTTAAAATAAGATTTATATGGATCATTGCAAATAAAATATAATGCTCAATTGTTATAACCATAAAACAAAATACTTGAATAACAGAAGTGGGAAGCAATGAAGTAAAAAATACTTTCTCACTGTACTTCACTGTGATTTTTCTTACTTTCCTCGAGTATTTATTTATCTGACAATGTTTTACTTTTCCTCCCCACATTTTAACACAACTATCTGTGCTTTCTACTTGCATTTACAAAACAGGCTTATTAGTTTAGCTGTATTCCTTTTATTCCATTCCTTCCCAAAATCACAAGATAAAACCATGTAAAAGACATCACAGAAACAGAAAGTGAGACTCAGATGGGGAGGAAAGGCTTAGTGTAGTATTAGTGTCTCGTGTTTGCGGAGACCCTGCACCCCTTTGCCTGAATTTCTTATTTTATCATTTGCTTGCTGCTCAAAATGTCAGTATTTGACGTCCTGGGAATGAGACACAACAATCAACTATCTTTCTGCTGCGTTCAGGGACAGCTCGGACAAATCCTTTTGATTACACCTTCAATAGTCTTTGAATTATATTAATATGACGTGAGCTTCAGTAAGCTTCTCACAGAAATGGCAGGTAGGAATGTCCATCAGAGAGAGTTTTTGAGTACATTTCAGAGCCTGCACTTTCTTACTTCTGCTTAAATGGAGAAGTTAAATCAGTGCTTCTACTTTTACCAGTCTTTTTTTCCACAAGTATCTGCACTTTTACTTGAGTAAAGAAGGTATGTACTTTTGCCACCTCTATTGAATAGTCCAGATTTAGTAGAAATGGAAATAACCAACACACAAGTCTGCCTCAGTATCAAATGCTACTTCACATGATTGCTGACTGATATTCCAGTTTTAACAAATCCAAAAAAAAGACAGCAAGAGATCACCACCATTCCTTTTATTAAGATTTTCAAGTCCCCTTCCCTTAAATCAAGTGACAAATTACTTCCTGAAAATCACCATCTGTTACTTCAGAGACTGAAACTAAAGCGTAGAGTTCCTGCAAACTCACCAGGTCACACATCCATGTCGGGCAACAGTCACTTGTGTGAAATGTCTGGTGCTTAACTTATCGTGCAGCTTTGGAACACGAGAGGGAAGCGTCGTTATGAAACCTGATTGGAGGTTCTTCCATTGGTTTCTCTCTCTTTCTTTTGCACCTTGCATTGATTTTCTTTTTTTTCTTTTTTGCCCCAAATCTGTCTTTGCCTTTGGTGTCCTTTGTGGAGTGTTTCTTTACTTTTTTTCCAAATGCTCTCTTCACATTTTCCTTAGAGTATAACAGGTAAAACTTACAAAACCAGGGAGCACATTTCACTACAACCAAAGGCAGTAAAAAATTGGAAAAATTGAAAAAAAAAAAAAAAGGAAGCCCAGTAGAAAACATCTGACTTCTTTGGTCTTGGAGAAACTGCGATGAGTGCAAATGCTGACAGATTTTAAAAAAAAAAAACAAAAAAAAATGCAAAGAAAGCAAAAAAGGTTTGTTCAACATTAACAACACCACATGTAGACAGTGAAGAGTTAAAGGCTGCAGATGTGGACTGAACGGTACCAGTAACTGACCCTCACATCTGAGTCACGCACAAACACACAGGGACCATTTGTTTACTGAGAAAACTGCCGCTCTGAATCAGCACTTCTGTGTTATCGGAGGACCATAATAAGGCCCCGACTTCAAATTCTGAAACTCACAAACACCAGGCGGAGACGTCACAGCAACTATTTTTCATTTTCACTTTTCATCCACACGCAAACACGACGCTGACAGATCAAACCCTCCTCCGTCAAAACAAAAGAGAAAGAGTCACAGCTGCCGAATGAACACCGGGAACTGCTCGAGGAGAAGCTCGCAAAGACATTCCCTGCACGTCGTGAGGTAATGCTTATTACTGCAACGCAGACGTCACTCCACATAAACCTCGGATTTTAACACGACGTTAAAGATAGCCTCGCAGACCGCAGGGTGCAATGAAGTTTCTCTCTTGTTAAACAGAATGAGTGACGTTACTGCCACAACTTGTTTTTAGTAACAAACACTCGAACTGTGAAGAATGGGAGCTGAATTCTCAGTCAGTCGAAACTCACTCAGTGTGGAGAAATGATTTCATTAAATGTGAAAAACAAAGTATAAAACATGACACTGCACTGTGATTGCCGCTGGAGTAAGAGCAAAAAGGTACGTGCATTACTATTCAAGAAATAGTTGAACATTTTGGGATATACGCACATTCGCTTTCCTGGCGAGAGTTAGATGAGAAGTTTGATATGACTTGTGTCTGCAGGACAAATCTGGCTCGGGCTGCTTAGCTTAGCTTAGCTTAGCAAACAGGAGAAAATGTCTGGCTCCTTCAGAAGCTAGAAAAATTAACCTTACAGCACCTAGCACGTCCAATATAGTTTGTTTAATCCGTGAAAAAGCCCAAGTGTATCACCGTGTCCGAACTGCATGCAACAAGAACAACAAGAGCGGTACAGAAACATCTAAATATCACGGTATAAAATGTGTGTTCTGATTAAAAACATAACGCAGGAAGATCGGCTATTTAGGAAGCTCTCACATCTTTAACGTGAGTGTCAAAGCCTCCAATTGGATCATTGAATAAAGTTCTGACTCAGGGTGTTAAAGCCTGATTATTTCACGATAGTGCAGCGTTATAAACCCCATAGAACCGTGAAGTGACTTTGTTTTCTTTCCAGTTGAAACAAATTAAACACAACATGTTTAATTAGTGAGCCTTAGACGAGCCAGATTTTTTTTTTTCAACCTTCACACAGAGGCGGGCTAGCTGTTTCTCCCGGTTTCCAGGCGTTATGCTAAGCTAAGCTAAACCATCTGCTGGCTGTAGCTTCACATTAAACAAACAAACAAACATGAGATTGGAGATAATGTTATCATCTAACTCGTGGCAAGAAAGTGAAATGGCAGATTTTTTTTTTTTACAAAATGTCAAACTATATCTGTAAGTCATTATGTGCACAGTAAAGAGATAATCTGTATATTAAGTCTTTTTCTGAGATACTTGATATGAACCTCAAATTCAACGGCTATTGACCCAAACTACATCAAACACAAAACTGTGGTGAGAGGTAGAATTTGGCCTTGCGTCAACAGAAGTATTGAAGTACTGAAATGCCATGCTGGTGTTCTGCCTCACTCGACCAGTTAATCCACCACAACTACACGGACGCTACGCATACCAGCTGACGAGATAAACCTGCTGCTACATGATAGCACTTTATTAGTGGGCTGTGCTCGCCAGCCCACTATGGACACCTCTATAGCAAAGCTATAGGTGTCCATAGTGGGCTGTGCGAAGCACAGCCCACTATTGATATTCACTGCGCGTCTTCTTATTATTTTTCATCCTCCTTCCTTTTTTCTGTCGCTAACTTGTCCCACACCGTTGGTCGCACACAAACAAATTATACATCAAAACGTGCGGCTCGATCTGACTCGGTATGCTATTATTTTTATCACCAGAAAATACATTTTTCGCGTCGTAAGACGCGAAAAACTGCGAAAAATTTCCCATAAGGAATGAATGGGACGAGGTCAAAAAAGTCGCAAATCTGCAATGTTTTTCAAACATCTCCTGCTCTGGCATACGTTCACCTAGAAACACCATTCAAACTTTAAAATGTAGACACAGGTCTTGTCTATTTGAGTTGTATTTGAACTTTTTTCCTACAATGTATAGTTTTTAAACTCTGACCCCTTAATGACGGTGAGTGATTTTGGAAGAATTCAGGGTTTTCAATGAGTGTGTATGGCGGAATGTTCGTGCAGCAGAGTGAGAGAGCCAACTGACACAGTGGCAGAAACTCAAAATTTTCCTCTGCTATTTTCTGTTTACATCATGATCCCGGCCACAAATGTCACTCAAAAACAGTGATATTTTCCAAAGTTGTAGCCACACGTGTCTTCTTTCTCTCAATGTGTCTACTTTATCGGTAGGATTTACGGTTTTTGAATTAACTGTCTCTAACCGACAAGAGTAGCTCTCAACAGTCCCATTCACTCCAATGTAAATCGGGGCGAGGATTTTCCAAACTGCACCTTTTTTAAACTCGCTCGTATTTCCACATTCCTGAAGCTAGGAACACGAAACTTCATGAGTGTCTTCTTTAAGGCCTTTCTGGCTCGATCGTGAAAAAAAATTGCCGATATCATGTATGATTTTGACTAAATAGCACTAGTTTGACGTCCTAGATTTGAGGCAGAAATCAGTCTCAAATCAGCCTGGGACAGCCGTTGCTACGGGCCCTCACCAACCGTCACCAAGCAACCGAGATCAGCTGGGCCAACAGAGAGAGTGACAGACAGACAGACATATATGCACACACACACACACACACATGCACACACACGCTCACATGCAGACACAAATACACACACACACACACACAAATACACACACACACACACACACACACACACACACACACACACGGACACACACAGATTATTAATCAGTTTTCCAGAACGTTCATGTTTTCGCGAAAACCTGCATAAGCTTTCCCATAAGGAATGAATGGGACGAGGTCAAAAAAGTCGCAGACACACAAATACACACACACACACACACACACACACACACAGACGGACACACACAGATTATTAATCAGTTTTCTAGAACGTTCATGTTTTCGCGAAGTAAGTCGCGAAAACCTGCATAAACTTTCCCATAAGGAATGAATGGGACGAGATCAAAAAGTCGCAGACACACAGACACAGAGAGACAGAGAGACACACACACACACACACACACACACTCACATGCACACACACACACACACACACACAAAGTGAATGAGACAAGGTGAAAAGATCGAAAGGAAGAGTTCAAACATTGACATCTCTGGCATACTTTGACCGAGATGCACCATTCAAACTTTAAAATGTAGATAAAAGTCCAATTTATCAACGTGGGATTCAACTTTTGCTTTAGCTTTTGTAGTTTTTGTTCGTCACGGGGCAAAGCGCACAGCCCACTCTCGCGATTCCCCGGCGGGGAATTGTCTAGTTTTTTTTGTCTTCCACAGAGGAAAGGGGAATTGATCAGCGCAGTAGTCGACTCATTCCAACTCATTCACCCACACACACCAACACACTCTGACCCGATAGTGTATAAAAAAAGAAACATGTGCAAACTCGTTTCTAGATACAATTAATTCCAGAAAAACACCAGCCGTGCTACAGACAAACGGTCCATGTAAAAAATATATTTCACTCCATCAGAATGCCTCAGATCCTTAAAGGCACTTGCTGCATGAAGAAAGTAGGAAAATTACATCACTTAACTGAACTACTTGGTTTCAGTGAGTCTTTCACATGGTGCAAAGTTAAGACAGACTTTTTTTTTTGTGCGAAGAGACACTAAAGAAACTGATATGAAGCTAGAGGCAGTGAACACCTGAGCAAGATGAGCGCTCAACAAAGAAGGCGGTGAAATGTCAATTCATTACGCAGTGACTTAAAATCCTAAAATGCTGCATTAAAAAGTATCTGGAATGTTTATCGGATGTGGGTTAAAAAAAAACAAAAAAAAAAACAATGGAATATTTGGGGTCTTTTCTCTCCGTAGAAGCCGCTTGAATCAGTCCCAGGAGGAGCCAAAGTGCATGATGATGGAGAGAAGGGGACAATTTCAAAAACAGAACCCGTTTCATGGCGCGTTACACTAAAAGACAATCAACTATAGATCCACTATGAATTTTGAAACCTATATTCTTATTTTAATGTTACACCTTAAATTATGTAAAATAAACAACATGCTGTGACATTGCCTATGTGATGTGTAGTTCAGAAAAAAAAAAAAAAGGTACAGTAGGTCTTTAGAAAGACAAAAAACGTGACTTTGAATCCATCTAAACGAAAGACTGACTGGCTTAGCACGTCTCTCCAGTAACTTCCTCTTCACTTATCAGCAAGTCTTTTCAAACTGAACCAAACACGACTGCAACATAACACTCGGATGTCAGAGTCAAGACTTCTTTTCTTTCCCCTTTGTGTTTTTTTTTTGGCATCTTGAACAGGACAGCAGTTCCGTGTCTTTTACAGACAGTCGTACATGCGCAGGGTGCGCTCCAGTTGCTGGACAACACGTTGGTAAAAGGCTATCTGCTCCCTGAGGTAGGCCTGCATCATGTCTTTGAAGTCCACCTCTCGCCGCTGATGGAAGTGGCTCATCTCTGCCTGGAGGGCGAACCCCACCGTCCGGCAGCGTTTCCTAATGCCGTCGGCCTCGTCCTGGTCCATCTTCCCTTCGTCACTCATCCGCTGGCTCTCCTTCACCTTGGCAAAGGCACCTGGGTTGAGATCAAAAGTTACATAACTTTAAAAACAGAAGTATGTTTAGAATGCAAACAGAATACTAGGGTCAGATAAAGGGTCTGTTCACCCGAATCCCAAATAAAAATATTGGTTCCTATTTAGCTCTAATGGTGCATGGAATGTAAACGGTTTCAGTATTACTTGTCCATTTTAGAGATATCCATCTGTGATTAATATCTCAAACAGACATATTTTATCGCTTACACATAGGGGTGTCTAGTCAAGCAGATAGCTTTGGTTTCATTTCTAAGGTTTTGGGAGTTTCAACTCATAAGATTCCTGCTGCCCATACTCACAACTTATATTCACATTTACACCATTATTATAGCAGCGAAGCAAGAGGTCAAACAGAGTAGAATAAAGAGCAACAACTCTGCACAGGGACGAGGTCAGGGAGGGTTTAATTGGGTCATACAAGTACAGGACGTTCATCCAGGAGACAGCTTTTAGTCTCCAATGTGAAAGAGAAAGTCAACAGTTAATTCAATGTACGCAGTTAAATTACCAAACGTACATATCCAACTGAGGTTAGGTATGTAAAAACAGCACACTGGTAACTTAAAAGTTATTTCATGCCAAACCAAAATGTTTCCTTAACCTAACCATGTAGCATTCTTGTCTAAACCCAATGAGAGTTAGACAACAAAGGTTCGCTGTCGCTGGTATGTTGCCAGGGTCCTGCTGTTTTGGGAGTCCCTGGCAATTGGCCTATTCAGTTGGCTTGGGCGATACCCAACATTTGCGATAGATGATATTATCGTCGCTTGAACTGTCCTGGGGGAGCTCTGAGGTGAGAAGGCAAGTTTGTGGTGTGGCCCGTTTAGTTAACACCTGCTAACAGCAAAGACCACATGTAGCCTCACTTAAATGATTTGTCTTGCAATTTGCTTTCGCTTTCGACCAGAAAAATGGCCAAATTGCCGAGCTGCCGTTCTTAGAAACTAAGTCCTCCATGTCGGTATCTTAATGCACTACATCACTGCATGTGATGCCACTACATCAGGACAATTAACCTGTAGTGACCTCCCAGAAACATAATGCACTAGTTGTTCTGGCTAACCGACTGAACCCATTGTCAACCTTTTTCATATTAGGACCAGTTTCTACCAAAATGGAGTAGCTGAGAAATCTGCCGAATGGAGTTTAACACTCATTCCTTCTGCTGATTGCTGTTTAAATCATTCAAATTGTCGACAACCACAAAAAAGTTTCCAAGCATCCCCATTGTATTGGGTTGAACATGGAGAGACTGGGTAAATGCAACCAAAACTATGTGAATGGCCAAATTTCATTGGAGGTTAGTGTTTATATGTATTTGGTAGGACTGATCTTTTAATGTCACTATCAGCTAAATAGTCACTTTCTTTCAGGCAATGTATAAACTCAAAGAGTAAGTCAGAAGTCACTAAAGGGGCTTTTAAAAATGTGTTTCTGATAAAAAGGATAAAAATAAAACCCCAAAACAACAGAGAAGCTGCAATAAAAGTTAAATGTAGTCTTAAAAACAGTCTCAGATTTTCATTGCTCTTCGGGTGGGTCTGCGTTGCTTTCTGTACGTTGTGATATATGAAATAAACTGCTACAGTAACATGTCAGCAGCAGTAAGGACCAACGTCGTAACTTTTCCTTCGGAAATTAACGACTGCAAAGCTGAACACTTTATAGGTAAAGCAGGGAACACACCACACAATTACTTTTTGTTTCCCTGCATACCAAACGTCTAGTTTCAGATGATGCGGACAAGTTTCAACCACATTCTCCCAGACTGCCATGACGTCACTTTCCGAGTAAAGAACATGGCAGCCTGATGGCATGTCGCCACGCTGCATTTCCCAACAGATTAGTGCGTCTGTCTCGAGCTCAAGCTGAGCTCAAAACTGCGAAGAAGACTGATCTCAGGCATTCATCACGCAGATAAAGTTGCTCGCAGGACTAGTTAGGACAAGCTTGCAAGTCGCTCTGTCTTTTATGTGTCCAATGCAGCATACAGGTTTTATCCATTAACTCTATCTGTGAGTTCATGCCGCCCTGGATTTTGTATGGAATTCCTGGCAGAAGTCTGGGAAAGCATGAACAGCACTTCCAGTCTGTTCCAGCAAGGAGGCGTGTGGACTACAGTCTGTAGCACTGACCTACATTCATGTATTCTGTTTTCCACATGAGAGGAGAATGTGCATCACCAGATCTGTGGGACATAAAGGAACGCCACTCGTGGTCGTGTGTATGTGCGCGGAGCGGGGAGTAATGGGGGGTTGAATCAACATTTTTGGACCAGCAATAAAGCAAAAATCTCACCACAAAGAAAGCTCTGATGTGCTCTTCAGCGCAGCAAAATCTTCTCCCTTAATTGATGCAATGTTATTCTATGACAACCGCAAAACACCAGCGACAAAAAGAAGAAAAAATGAAAAGTGTTTTTAGGTTTCCTTCTATTAGATCCACTTTCAACATGCTTGACTCTGTTAATGCAAAATCTCATCAGAATTAAGTGATATGTGCTCTCCTTCGCAGCTAAATCTGCACTCTCACTTGATGCAAATCATTCGATTAAAGATACACAATATAACAAAGACCGTAGAAGAATAAAAGGCAATGCTGTGTATGTATATGTCTCTTTTTCCACAATTGAATGCTCTATGATACAAGGCCAGTGGTGTGGAAAGTCGCCAGATTTGTTTATCTTGCCCAACCAGACTGGCTACCGCAAGTTTTATGGCTGTGGCCAAAGAAACTGAACTATTTCACATGTGACAGCTTCATGGGTCTGTGCTGTGTAGATATTAGTACTCTGTAGGGGATTAAGAAGGGCTGCGAGGAGAGGGAGAAAAGAAAAGAAAAGAAAAGACAAGAAAAGAAAAGAAAAGAAAAGAAAAGAAAAGAAAAGAAGAAAAAGGACGACATTGTACGGGCGAGGGGAAAACTTACATATGGCTTTCCCACAGAGGTACATATCAGACTTTACAATCAGGTTGGCTATTCTGAACGAAAATTGTCCCTCGATTTAATTACAATTGTTCCATTAGGTAAAACATTTGTACTTACAGCTCAACCAAAAACATATCTGAATCTAAGTGTTCTTTTTTAAAATCCTGTGAGGATAATATCTTTTGAAAAATAATAAAATAATAGACCTTATTCCTAATCTGACAAATTGTTTTCATTTTACAGCTTCCCAATTGATCAGCAACTAAAGAGATGAAATAGATGATGGACACTGAAAATCTGGAGGCACCATCATCCATATATCAAGGTAACACAACATATGTGATGACTCATTAGCTGATGTTAGCATTCAGCAACTTCCTGACTAACATTACTGTTTAATTACATTATGTGTGTTTCATTTCCAGGTTCAGATAAATGTCTCCAATATGTTTGTTGGTACTTATCTATTAATTAAGCCTTTTCCTAATCAGATCATATCAAAACAGTATCGTATCAGTATCGTATTAGCTGTTGTCTAATAGAAGCTAATCGGGTATAAAACCTTTTGTATTACCTTGAAATATGGTCCAATGTCCCTCCGGATTAAACTATCCATTGTCTCTTTGGTTGCTATTAAATCAAACATTCAAAGAAGCTCTACCCATCATTTACATTTTCCAGTTTTTAAATGAACTGGTATCTATCTATCTAAAATGGTCTAGAATGATTTCTAATTACATCTTTTTATTTCAGCACTTGCCAGTTCCTAATGACATAATTAATCAAAGGTGACCTTGACCTGCGAAAGTGACAGGGAAATAGTGGGTGGATTAAACAATTAGAAACATGATTAATACATTCAAATCAATTTAAGTTTTTTGCCAAAAGCGAGCAGGACATAATGACAGTGCTAGCTTGTGTTAGTTACAGGCAACAGCCGCATGCATATATATTCTGCTGTTGAGGTCTCCTGACAAAGGCCTTTTTTTCGAGGGAAGAGAATCCACTGCTTTTGAAGACTTTTCCAGACGTGCAGTCACCCTGTCTTGCTTAATAAGTCATACAGTATGTGTGTGTGCAACAGGGAGAAAAGGAATGAGGACGGTCAAGATTAACTCTGACCTCAACCCTCTGGCTGACTGAACTCAAGCATCTGCTAAATTCCTCATTCCCACAGGCCTCCCTGGGCGCAGGGTCACTGCAGGATGACTTCAGGAAGTGCAGCACTCCTCCTCAACATCTACATCGATCTGAGAACATGAAATCTGAGAACGGAAGTCCCTCTTTAAAGATTTGAACTTGTTTACAGCATGGGGTGCTTCTATTTATATAAGACTGATGATGACATTTCCCTATTCCCCATGACTGAGGTCCTTTTTTAGCAGAGCCAGCATTATTTTTCTGCACGGTCTGCGGATTCTTTCAAGATCCAAACATTAGCGCACAGCATTTTTAAGACAAGTGTGTCTAATTTTAACTCATTCTCAGCCGGGGCCGACCACAGCTAATTAAATCAATCTTCCCGTTTATAGAAAGAGGCCCAAACTGAAGTGGAGCCTCTTGAGTTGACGCCAGTTTGTATACATCGGCTGTGCCCTGCAATGACTATATAACAGTCAAAATAACATAACATGGGCTGATAAGTGGTGCGCGAACATTGACTGTTTGGAAAGAGATCTTACTGTAATGGGTGTCTGTAGGACGCCATATGCAGCCAGAATAGAATGTTGTCAAATAACATTTCTGCAAACCACTGATACGTTGAGACTTGTAATACGTGTCATATCGTGTTCACATTATTTGTTTATGATCAGACTTAATGTGGGGCGATGACGGGGCTTCCAAGCCACTGATATTTACAAAGAGATTTTCAGCCGTGGTGAAAAAATTTTTTTATGACTGGAATGACAAAACTGGACATCGATAGCCGTGGTTGCAGTGACTAAACTGTTCTAGTTGCTGGTAAGTAGAACAGGTTTACATGCTTAAGTGCTCAAAAATCACATTAGTTTTCACATACTGTCCTGTGCAGCACTGTATTCCTCCCCTATCTGAAACGCGGAAACTGAAAACTGAAAAACTGAAAGGTTTTAGCGCCCGTTTAGGACCCCTTACTGAATATCAAGTCGGCTGTGATTGGTCAGCTTGCAAACGTGTGAGCCAGCATCGCTAACGTCAACATATCTGTGGTTTGCAGACACGTACACTGCCAGCATTTATTCCGATGATTGGGTTGATGTAGCATGACATCCATCAGATTCTCTAGTTAGCTGAAAAAACAGTTTAAATCAGGACAAAAACTGTTTATTTTCCTTACAATGTAATTAGCCTTTTAACTCCCTTGAGCAACAGCGATTACGTTCCTAAAACAAAGTAACTGACAAAGTGTTATTTGGAATGAACTGAATGACCCCAACATTACAAAAGAGGACATGCTCCTCTAAAAGTTGTACTTTCCCTTCAGAGGTCTCGTTTGATATAATCTCCAATTATGAAACACATTGCTTCCCAATCCTCTCGAGGTGTGTGAGTTTGTGCCTGTGTGGGGGTGTGAGGAGAGAAACTGTACTGGGCTAATATGTAAAAGCATAGCCCCCAGTATGTAATGACTTCACTGCTGCAATGCAAACCACAAAACACACAACACCCACACTTTTCCTTTAAGACTTGGACTTGGCCTAATTTACTCTTTTGCAAAGAAAAAGGAAAAAAGATACTTGGCAGGTAATGGGCCTGACGCTTTCCATTCCAAGATAATGGGCTATGGTTTGGTGAACAGAGGTAGTGAAACAGCCATTACTTAATATTAAATCACAATTAAGTTAGGATACTGTAAATCTGAAAACCCTTAAACTGTTTTAATGTCCAAAAACAAGAATGTGTGGTGTAGTCTTCCTTTCAAAATCTGCTTAATCAGAATGACTCATCAGTGCACCATAAAATAAACTGATCTGGGTATTTGGTCCAAAGACTTCAAACACAGGAAGAACTAACGTGACTGAGTACGATTAGTGGATGTTATTCACACTGAAAGACAAGTAAACAGAAACATTTTTCAACCGGGGACAAATGAGGCCTGTCACCACAAAACACTGACTCTTACTAAAGGAGTCTGCGTGTGTGTGACTGTGTGTGTGTGTGTGGAGGGGTTGACGTCTGTGTCAAGCACCACAGTGAACTGATGAGACATTTGTTCTCTGTTGACCTTTCAAATACAATAACAACAACAAAAAAAGGAACAGGAAGTTGCACAAAGTGTATATAAGTCTATGTAAAAGAGAACTGGCAGGGTTAATAGGCTTAGTTGGTGAGCTGGTATGCTAACAGCTAACAAGTCAAATACATGCTATTGTGATTCAAGCACATAGGCTGGCTGGGCTTCTTCCCATTTTCTTTGTACAGTCACAAGTTATAGATGACTGACATAGCTCAGCCAGGAGGGCTAGGTAGCTAACTGTTAGCAGACAATTCACAGAGGGGACAAACCACTTCAAGCAACATTATGTCGCTCTTCCATTTTAAAATAACAGCTTTCAAATCTAGTGTCTTAGTGTAACAATGAATAAGGTAAGGTACTAAGGTAAATAGTGTCTCTGTGTCAGCTGCCCTGCCTCCCTGTCAATTGTTTATGCGTTATATAACTTCTGCTAATGGGTCGAAACTGGATCATATTTTATTGAGAGAATGTTTTGTGGTTTTTCCTCCAATGTCCTCTGTTGACTCTGCCTCAACTCTTCGTTATGTACGCAGTTTCCTGAAAGGAACTTGCAGCTGCTCCGTGCCCACTGTAAGCTACAAGTTAGTTCTGTTAGCTGACTCTGCTCGAAAGTAGATACTATGCTATCAGAGGAGGATAGCTGGGAAAGCTGGGAAATGGAAGTCAAGTCCCTGAATGGGCTTCAACTGATATGGTGACCGTGGTAAGTTGAGTTATGGCTCTTTCCCCAATTATTTAGATAGCGTCCTGGTCTCATTAGCCCAGAATAACTGTCTAGAGCGGTCAGACTTGCCTGAAAGGAGAATGCCGTGACTGGTTTTACCTGTCAGTTAGCTTATTTGTTAGCTTGGTCTCTTAGGGATGATACATTTACATTGTCAATGATAAAGATGTATCTGTTGAATTAACCATGGGAACTTATTGTATTGGAGACCAAGCTAGCAAGATTGCAAACTAAGCCAAGCTGTCAGTTAACATTAACCAGCAATTAGCTTAGCCAGCTTGTTAGCTTCGTCTCTAATAATCTATATCATTGAATCCTGTCTCATAATCTGTAACCTAATTTTTGGAGAAGTTAATAATAGAGGAAGGCTGAATACTATACAGGCTAAACTAGAAATCACTGACTTTCCATTTACTCAAAGGTCAGCACTGTCAAGATGGCACAAATATGAAAAGTTCACCAAAGAGTTAAATTTGGTCATATTTACATCTGCGCTGGCAGTGACATTGGTTTTTTGCAATGGTCTCATTCACAGAAAAAGGATTTTACTGTAGAATCTTGCCACTTTAAATGCTGGCCTTTAGTCCATCATGACGAGACAGATGAAGATAAATGGCCTACTGACAGTAAGTCCTGATGGAAGAGAGTAGGAGGGAACAAGGAAAGGAAAGGAACAGCATGTGCTATGGAACTGAAAAAAAGAGGAAAGGAGATTTGAGAAGAGAAGAGAAGAGAAGAGAAGAGAAGCGGAGACGCAGCTTAAAGAATGCATGACAGGGTCAAAAGGACTCTGCCATATCTGCCAGTGTTTAAAGTGGATGTTAAAAGCCTCAAGGACACGCAAACATGAAAAAGCCCACTGCTGAGTAAGCTAACCGTAATAGTGTTTACAGCAGCATCAGATAAAACCCGACCTGGAGTTTATGTCCTGAGCTGGAATGTGCTGATTAAATATCCTTTGTCCATTTATTTTTATGGCAAGTTTTTACTCTGAAGAAGGGCAATGGCAGGCTGGAACAAATATTTCCCCATTGGCACAGATAATTAGTTACCAGAAACAGCCTCTGCATGCTCGGTATTACGTTGCACACCTCCACTACTTTTTCTACCATGACTGTCAGAGACAAACATGAAGCTTCAAACAGTTTCAGAGCTCAAGCCGAAGCTCTAAAGTCGAGCCATGCAAAAATATGTTCAACAGATGATGTTCTTTTAATAAGAATGAATCTGACATAAATTATTCTATACTTTTACAACACAGATGGTGCTATAAATCCACACATCTTGTCAGACATGCTCCTAAACAGATGTATTTGTTTATTAAGAGGGATACACTCAGCACCGATCGTGAAGGGAAGTATAATGAATCACCATTTGATAGCCCTGTGTTTATCTCACAACGTTCCTCTGCTAGGGGATTTAATTCATCCCCTTTTCAGCTCAGGTTTCTTACTTTTTGTTAGAAAAAGGGGAGTTGTCAAAGTTGAATCAAATGTTGGAATGGATGTGGACTGAAGTATTTAGGATTTTTGGAACAAAATGTCTTGCCTTGTTATGAGTTTCGAGTGTGTCTAACTCAGCCAGCCTGAAAAAGTTCAGACACTGAAAGAAATCTGTCATGTTGTCACACATAATATAAAATAAACGACCAGCATGAACATTACCGTGACTTATAATTCCTTTGTATAGCTCACTAATATTACTTTATGCTTTGTGAGACAAGAGCTGTGATGTATTTAAACCCCTCCGGGTCTTGAGGCTTTCTGCTGTCTTTCTGACGGTGGCATTAAAATTAATTTAGAACAGCTCCAGCTCTGTTGTTATGGAACAGATGTATCATTTTCTTCGTGTGTTTGCTCTGTAATTTTTGTCTAGAGAGAAGTGTTGCAATTGCTGGAGAGAGGCAGCGCGAATAAAAAATGCAAGATGTTCCTGCGATTAAAGACATTTGGCTGATCAGATTGTTAGTTGTCCTTGACGACACAATAAAGTCTTCGGAGCAAAGTGGATATCCGACCTCCACTGATACGTCCTTGCAAATGAAGGATTTTCCAGTGTCCCGACACTGCTGATATCTTGCTTGCACAACAACATCATGACACAAGAAAAAGACCAGAGAATGCACAGTGAACAAAGCTCTCCTCTGAGGGATGGCGTTTCTATGCCAACCGCAAGCATCGTGTCAGCGTTGCCACAACTACAGCTACATTGGCGGACACCCAGGACCTTTGACAGTTAAAGCTCCGTTCATCTTAAAGAGAGAAAGAAGATTAAGTTTTAGTTTAGGGTTACATTAGCTGAGCTGGAGATGGACAGGGCCAGAAAAGCCATCAATCTGTGAGCTAACTGGTGAATGTGATGCCAAAGGAGATGATCAAAACGTGAACAAATACAGATGGCAATGACTTGTAGTTTCCATTTATTCATGATAATGCAAGGCACGCAGCAGGAGATTCAACCTCCAGAACCACTTTTGTTATTAAAGGTTGACTGGAAGTACAGCCTATCCCAGCTGGTGCACCCTTTTAATGTCGCCACAAAGCTAAAACATAAAGAAAGACGAACGCATTCCTATCTACAGGCATCTTCAGGTTTTCCAGTCAACCCAACCTGCGTTTCTTTGAGCCAGAGAGGTCGTGCAAACTCCAGACAGAAAGCTGCCAGCTGTCCCTGTCATCTCCAGCTGTGAGGCAATAATGCGACTAAGAAATCATGTCATTCTTAGCAGGCGTTCAGACTAAAAATAGCATTGTCTTTAAGCAGCATTTATTATTTTTTTGGCCACTTACTGGGCTGAAAAACTGACAACACATCAGCCAAATATCAGCTTATGAAGCTCTTATAGCAAACATGTTAGCCAACAGCTGTCAATTGACACATCTATCCTCCTTTGGAGTCATGTTTTAAATCTGTCGTGGTTTCCCTCAACTGCTTGAGAAAAATCCCTGTCTCCTTAGCTGCTTAATGCTCCAATACTCCGGCTATTATTTCATTATTCACATATTCATGTTCCTTTTTTCTTATCGTCCTACATGTTGTCTTTCCAGTATGTATAGTGGGACTTTCTTTACTCCTGTATAAAAAAATAAGCTGAATATCTACTGTATTGTTGGTGAGGAGGGCCCTAAGGAGAGATGTTGTAACTGAGGTCATAGTTAGTGATGATGCTACGTTTTGCATTGTACAGCAAAACGTTAAAGGGGCCTTTTATATTTTGTCTTACTCAGGAGTTTGTAATAAATGAAGAGGGGTCTTTTCATTGTAAGCTAACTCCTCTCTTACCTAAAGCCTTTTTCAGTCTAGTGCCACTTAGACATAACATCTGTGGTTCTTTGTGAGGAGGAGGCAGGCGACGGTGGTAAAGACCAAGTTCTTGGAGACATCTGTAATCTCCTTCAGTGTGAAACAACAGTGCACTGGGCCAACGCGGACAGGAATGCAGAGGCGTGAGGACAGACAGTGTGTGCAGAGACGAGGCTCTAGCCTTTGTCAAGATTTATGAGAAAGCAAACAGGGGAGAGAAAACATTTGCTCTCCATAGACGCCGCAGTCAGCCAATGGGACTGTAGCCAGCAAAATAACATACATACATACATACATAACTTACTGGGCCACTGCACGCTCCTGAAACCCAAGACATGGTTTCACAGATCGAGGTTAATCTACCTGCTGACAGTGTGATATTTCCTTGTGGGTTGTAACCAGTGAAAGGAATGTTAATCTGTAACATGTTTGTCAACTAAAACAAACATGCCACAAGCTCCTGGTGAGCACTGAGAAAAATCAAACAACAGAGAACTGTTCGGACAGAACACACAAAGATGTTTATGTGTGCCACAGGCACAATACCAAAACTTGATGCGAGACGACCCTTCTTTATCAGCGGGCATTTGGCTCACACGTTCCCTCAGAGCTGGCAACAAAACGTCTTTTCCTTCAAACTGATAAAGCCTGCATATGTTTTTTTAGTGTGTTGCCATATGGAGGACAACTAACCCTCTTGTCCACATTAAGAGCCTGGCGTGCTGGAGACG
Source organism: Diplodus puntazzo (assembly GCA_963678695.2). Lineage (NCBI taxonomy): Eukaryota > Metazoa > Chordata > Actinopteri > Spariformes > Sparidae > Diplodus > Diplodus puntazzo. The sequence goes on along the minus strand of OZ023161.1, from coordinate 16,488,404 downwards.
TCCCAGGGGAGCAAGCTCATTCTAAAACTGAATAATGCTTTGCTCTGGATCACAGAGGGTTTTATCCCACAGCAAGTAATAACCGAAGGGGAAAAGAGAGCCCCTTTTAAAGTTATCGAGATGTCAAAAAAAAGAGGCAACATAATAGGAAATAGCACAAGTCTGGTTGTTTTAATTCCGAAAAAACTCACTGCAGATTCCCACAGCTCATTAGTCATGACTTTTACTTTGGTTTGAGGTCATTTATAATCTTGTACTTCAAGCATTTATTCCACTGTGGCCCTCTATGGCCAACCCACAACTTCAAGTTCAATTTAAGTGTTCTGGTTTGTCCACAAATATTCAACAGAAATTGTTCCTGTACTTTCCACAAAATGTCACTCTGGGGAAACAGGTGATGCAGAGCCAGAGTTCATTCAGAGCCAACGCCTCAGATATCATCTTACACAACATGTGATCAGATCCGATTGGACAGACCCACACAGTGGTGCAGGTCAGTTTCACTCTATTGTGCACCCTTTTGTGTTAATTCAAAGCTTCAACAGGTGGCTGTATCTCAGATCAGTCGTTGTCAGCTACAAAATCTACAGAACATGATATCAGCTTCACTCACGCGAATACCTGTTGCAATAGGGTCCATCCCATTTTTAAGTTTTACTCCTCAACCCCCTATACGTCATCGATAGTGTTTACCAAAACAGACGCAGCCAGACATTTACAATATGCCATCTGCAGCTGCATCATGGACAACGCCATTTGCCACTCATCTGATGGAGATGGAAAAGAATGAATGCTCACAGTTCCTCCACAATTTCACACTATCAATCAAGTCATCAACTAAAAAAGATCACTGCTTCAATAACTAGCCACTAAAGGTGCTTTATAGTCTAACTAAGCAACCCGTGCTCCTACCCTGCCAGTCTGCACTGACGTTAGAGGAGCAATGCCAAGTGCAGCATCTTTACAAACCTGTTTGTTATAAGGCCTTAGACTGAACCAGTAACACCAAATTTCACACCAAGTTGTCGCATAAGACTCAGCTGCTCCCACAAGGAACATAATAAGAACCCATGAATGAGAATGTCGCAGCACTGCAGTCCAACAGGGCAACTGCAACACGTTGTGTTTTCACTTCTCACTCACCATTTAACTTAACTTGTCTTATTATAAAGTTTAACGTCAGCTGACTTCAGCTGAGAAAAACTGAGAAAAGATGACAACAGCGACAGTTCAAGTATTCACACATGTGAAGCTTGCAAGGCAATGAGTTTTCCAAAACACGTTACCGAAGATGTTTCACAAAAGAAGTTAAGAAATGAAGCAGATACAGAAAGTGCTGAGATTGTATTATCAGCATCATGTAGTAACTTTAACAGTGCATACAGGAGCAGAGGATCAAAATGAAGCATTCTACTGCAGGCTACAAAAATAGCATGTAATGCTTATAAGCTGCAACATCACCTGTACCAATTCATTTCTGATGAGACTTCTCGCGGGGACGTCTGTCTGAGAAGAAGCTAATTGGCTAACCCCGGACTTCTGCTAACTAGCCACAATCTGCTAGTTGTCTTTGTCTCAACATGAAGAGAACGTTATACAATTGCCAGTTCAGTTAGTTGGCATATAAAAATGGTGTGGTTGAAGCTCGTACACCAGACCTGCAAAACCAGAAACCTACCCAACCATGCAGTTACATTGCTAGCTAGTTATCTAGCAAGACACCACTGAACTCATAGTGAGTATTTGTTTTATGCTTGCTATAAAGAAATGGACCAAAATACATTGAAATGACAGAGAAATCTAATAACCCTTTGTTTGGAGAGCCATGCAGCCCTAACACTGTGCCCTACCCTACGCATCGTTATGAACATAGTGGTACATAGTAGTATATTTAAGATCAAATTGATACCAGACCTGTTTTGCTCACTTTATGATTATGTACAATAATTCAAAATAAATGCTACCCATTCAACAGTACAATGAATTTCAGAGACCAGGATCACCAACAAACAACTAATTGTAGTAGACAGTGCGGTTGTATCCAGCAGTGCTTACATCTGCCTTTTACACAAAAGCCACAGGGGCCCTTTATTCTATAGAAATGCAATGTGATTAACCCTTCAGATCAGGATTTTTATTCAAATGAGATCAAGGTCTAACGATGGGATTAGTTTGGCAGAGGTTCAAAGTACAGCAGTTAGAGAACCAAGCTGTTGAACCATCTATAGATTTACTTTCTCCAATGTATAAACTAGGACAGCTGCCTCCCAGACATTTCTGATCTAGGTGTCTTTCGAAGGATACAAGGGGGAAAAAAGATCAAAAGAAAAAGACAGATGTGAAGAGCAGAACGAAACAGAGGTAAAGCTTGTGAGACAGACTGACTCGCTGATTGAGCATCAACAGAGACAAACATGGAAGAGGCTTAGAGATCTGTTGACTAAAACACAAAACAGGACAGAGAAAAATGGGAGAAAGAAATGTAGGGAGCACACCCTGACAGCTTTCTGACATAACCCACAACCCTTCTCCTCCCTCGATCCATTTTATCAAGGCCACATGCAGTTGCTGCCCAACACCACATCTCAAAGACAGTTAACATTCCTGCAGTTCACATGCTCACCAGGATCACAGTTACAAAAAAGGATCTCAGTGAAGGGCAAAGTCAGGCAGGAAAAGGAGCAATGAGCAGATGAAGAGGAGGACTGCACCGGAAAGGGTCGACCTCAGTTCTGTGTGTTCTGAGTGTTGCCACAGCTGTATCTGGTTCAGCAGAACACAAGTCACATCAAGGGGCGTTATCTGGACCGACGGGGAAGTCTCAGCAGAGGGAAGAATGTCTCTGCCTGAACAAAAACACTGCTGCACAACCTCCTCCTGTACAGTGTTTGTTGTCTTTTGGCAATGATTCTACTGCTATTAACTGGGGTTATCCCATATAACCACTGGCAAGCTATATATATATATATATATATATATATAGCTTGCCAGTGGTTACCTGGCAACCTGACGATGACAACAACAGTTCAGGAAGTGCATGCAGCTGGGAAACAGTCCAGCACATAATATGCGTGCTATTTACCACATTGCTTTTTGAATGGTTTTAGCGAGCAACATATAAATAGTAATGTTATGATACAGTTTCTTTCCTTTCTGATAAGTACCACTCTGATACCTGAGGGTATGTTTTTGCTGTACAGCTGTCCAGTGTATTTTGTAACCCTGTACTGATCTTATGTTGTGGATGTCCTTGAAGTTACTCAAGTAATTTTCCACTACTAGATACGTGCGACTGCTATGGGAGTACAACAATCTGTTAAGTTGCGTAAGGGTGTACGGGACACTGCTAGGAAGTAGCAGTCTCCTAAATTCTAATGCAGACATTGTGTGGTATAGGATCGGTGCTTAAACTCTTGTTCTGGCTGATAACTGGTCCAAATTTTAAACAGCATCAGAGGCGTTTCAGAGAGGGGTATCGGAATTAAAACGAACCCATATGCAACATGCTAATAAGTGAGCTTTAGAGGTTAAAGCTAAGCTAAGCTAACAGTCTCCTGGCCCAGGTTCATATATTTACCGTACAAACATGAAAGTGGTCTCAATCTCCTCATCTATTTCATCTAAAGAAGCGAATAAAACTTACTACCCAAAATGTTGCACAGAAGAAAAACACAATCAAACACAATCAGCTTTATAAAAACTGTAACTGAATAAAATAACCTAAAATTTGCAAAAAATAATTATCCAAATGAGGAACAATTATAACGCAATTTTCAGTCCTTTTTACTTCAGACATTTTTGGGTCAGAACTAAACACAAAAGTTGGCCTCAGATACTAACTTTTCAGCAAAACAAAGAATTTGATAGATAGTCTCACTGTTGGCAAGAATATGAAAAGGCCAAAATAAAGTACAGCTGCAAAGATGTGAAATATAAAATATGTCAAGAAACACACTGCATAGTCACAAGTATTTTGACTGCATTTGCCAAAAGATAGCCATGGTTATTCATTTCAAGGTCAGTTCGAAATCCTCAGATATATCATATCATCACTCTGAACATAATACATAATTTGGGCTGCACACGTTTGGCCTGTGCAGGTATACTCCAATCGCCTGCTCTACAATAATTCTTTAATTTGATTCTAAAAAACAAATATTTCATCACCCCTGAGAGGATAATATACTTTGTTGTTGTGCAAAGTATGTCTGCATAAAACACTGAAATACCTGCATACCTCCTTTATTTTCATTTCTTCTAGTTGTTCCCTTAAAGTGACAACGTAATGAACAGTGTGGCTCAAAGTGACAATGACAAGATCATGGTAAAGCATAAAGAGTGTAAGAGTGGCACAAGCAGAGAAGAACTTTTTATGTGTAAGCAGAATCACTTATTTCTAGGTGTTTTTACATAAGGGCCAGTTCACTTTTTTTGGGCGATCCAGGCACTTAAAAATCCCATTTCACAGCAAGATATCTTAAAACTTTGGCACGACCTGGCACCACCAAGGTTTAATAGTGATATTTATTTTTGTTATTTGGGTCCCTTTGATATCATTCCGATGGCTTTGTTTTTCTCATTCATTCCTGGGTGGAGTGACTACATGTCACTAGCTGAATTGTATCACAAATGACCTCTGTGATAATGATCACCAGCTGTTTGAAGGAGATGATAACTTTCTGGTAGCAGCCCTTTCCTGAACTAACTCCGGTCTACTGATACCATATTTGTTTGATAGTAAACACAGCACGCTGCTATGACAGAGCTCTGACTGTCTTGTAAAAGAAAAAACATCGAACTAGGTTGGAGCATAACTAATATTTCACCTGGAAGTTTATGAAAATGAGCCATCGCAAACACAACTGTGAAAGAGTATTCAAATCGGGAATGTTACCATTACAGGACAATGGTGTGCTTCATGATTTCAGGCCAATGAGGTTACTGATTGAACAACATTATGCTAATAACATGAGAGCAAATGAAGCCATTGACTGCAGTGGTGGATCAGGATCTTTCAACAAACAAGTAGTGAATCTCCAACATTAGCTGCTATGAGTACTGATAACTGCAAACAACTTACCACGTAAGTGAACCACTTATTACCACAGTGAGTCCCTAAAGAATCTGACTGACTCAGATATTTATGTGTGATAGGTACGATGAGTAAAATACATATTCAAAAAGAAGCAGTTCGGGACAGACCGATAATCTGCATCATAAGCATTTTTCAGACTACCAGTATCGGCCAATGAGGTTACTGATTTATTACTGTACTACTATTTTCCGATTCCCGATGAAACTAAAGAATTGTTAAAAAAAAAAATTTAAAAAGGAGGAGCTACTTTGGAGTCATCTGTAGTCACCAATCTATGTTCTCACTCAATGGCCCACCCACAAACCCACAAATAATCTATATATGAAGACTAGTTACAGACTAGACCAGTTATCAAAGTGGACTGCAAGTATAAAGTAGCAGAAAATGAACCTACAGTACAAGATGTCAAAAGGATCCACCAAATCAAAAGGCCGCAGGAATGACTGGTGACATTCAAAAAGGGATTCCAAGAGTTACCACCTCACTCACTGTTTACTAAAAGCTGAGCTGTGAGAGGATGGCCAAGGTCATATAACATAACACTAATTCTGACTGCCCAGCCCAACTCAGGTGTCACATGATGGCTGTTGGTTGTAATATCACACCACAACAAAACTGTTACCTATTTGTCCCATCAAACTTTGAACAGAACCAAGAGGGATCTTAGGTGAACCAAGACATAAACGCCCATTTTAAACACAATGTTGACGTCACTAATCAGGTAAATAGCTGCAATACTCTCTGTCTCTAGTGACAGTTATTGTAGACACACTTTACGTAACCTAACGTCAATAGTATTAAGAGCTTTTATTAAAGTGACATCTACTCCTAGAAAGTTAAGCTCTTTGATAAATACCCAGTTTGGATTGTATATCGTCAGGAGACACTTCTGGTATGACTGTCTATTGGAGTATGGGTTCTGTAAATGTCCAATTAGTTTGTCATTTAATTTTGATCTGTATTAAAAAAACGTGCAACATATAAGAATTGGTCACCTGTTGAGTTCATACTCAACACATGTAGCATATCTCCAGAGTAGCCACTAACTGCTGCTAAGTGTAGCCACTGTTGGCTTAATTTAGTACGCTAACTTCAGCAGATATCTCCAAACACAGTGCATAGACGTCATAACATCAAATTCTGTTGATAATTTAGTTAATATTTCAATGTTTTCAACTTAAAATCTAACACAGTGTACCTTTTTACAGTACCACTGTAATGTTTTTGCTTTGCTTGCTTTACGTAACACTTAATGATATTCAATTTACTGTTATTAAACGAAGAAAAGCTGTGACTCTTGACACTTAAAAAGCTAAAACAGGAGAATGTTAGACTTTTTTGCTTGAAAAATAACTGAATAATCTAATAAGTATATACGGTAAACGTCTAGCAAGTGATGAATACATTTTTTCTCAAATACTTCACCACCTTCTCTTCAAATAACTGTCTGCTCAGGTTGTCAAAGTCCATCATTGTTATGACAGTGTTTGTTTAAGTGGGAGAACGTAGCAGCACGTGGGTGTGTGCGTCTGCAGGCAAACACACCTCATATTCATCCCAGACTGACACATTAAACAAAAGTGTGTTTTACTCTTGGGTTCATATGGTGTTTCTGCCTGTGTGTGTGTCTGTGATGAGGGAAGGGGAGATGCTGGGGGCGCAACCTGACCTAATCCGTCAGCCAGAACTAAATAAGTAGCACAGACAGAGAAACAAAACGTGATCACAGGGCGTTAGTTTAGTTTGTTACCATTAGCAGACACTTTGTGTATTATTCTTCACTGTTACTGATGCTCTGGCAACACTTTCCCAGCCTAGCTGCTGCTGGCGACTGGAATTCCACTTGTTACAAAGTTATTATTCATGGTTGTGTATTTAGGTTCTATAATAATCAGCTAGAAGACACCTGCTCGACTTCACAGACTTTTAGGAGCGAGTCTACGGGCTCATTACAGAAATTTCTTAGGACGATTTTGATTTTAAACCAAAGCTGCATGTATTCGGTGATAATCTACAAACTCCTTATTGCATCATGGTGGTTAGACAGGTTTTAATGAGGAAGTGAAGACACCGGGATTTTTCCCTTCAGGAGCAGGTTACCGAAATCAGTGTATTAGTCTCTTATGACAAGTGGTAGGTGGGACAAATATATTGAAAAATGCAGAAAATAATGTATATTGTACGTCTAAGTTCAGGTAATGAGGACTGACTGCTGCTTGTACCGGTCTAATATGTCAACTGGAATGTATTTCTTAAACATTGTGGCACATTCAAGATTTGGAATCAGTCGAAATTGGAACATAGGAAGTTGTGTTTGAACTTTGAGTTAAAACATGACTGAAGCTGCAGGACTAAAAATCAGATGGGAGGCTGCGGATACATCCAAACATCTGTGCTGATTTTGGACACAATCATTACTAATATTCTTTATGCTAATTTTACTTTAATAGAGTTTGCATGTGTGAGAAAATAAACTAAAATAAACGACTCATTGATGATTTTACCTTTCTGTAGATGAATAATGTCGGGGAAGTTGGCGAGCAGGCCTTGGTAGAGCGACAGCTTGTCCAGCATAAGGAAGAGGTCATACTTAGGTTGCTCTGCGAACATCTCTCCAATGTTCTCGTAGGTGCGGCCTGTATGGGAGATGGCGTTGTTGAAGGTCTCTGAGCTGTGAGGAGGGTCCAGCATGAACGCCTGGCTGATGGACTGGAAGGCATTTCCCAGTCGCTGGAACTCCTTCCTGAACCCACCCAGGTGCTTACGCACCAGCTCCGAGGCAACATGTGTGAGCTGCATCACACTGTCATCCATCTTTTTCGCAAAAGCCTTGAAGGTGTCGATCCGCTCCTCTACATCCTGAAGGTCCTGGTGTTCGTTAGGGATCTGGAGGGTCAGCATGAAATGGGCACCCACCATCTCGTCTTTCTCCGCCCGCCTCTTGCCCAACTTCCACTGCTTGTCGTCAGCACACATCAGGAAGTGCTCGAAGCCTTCATACTGGGAGAGGACTGGGTGACTGGTCATGTGGTTCATCCACAGGATCAGTCGCCTTTTGCGCTTCTCGATGAAGTCTTCCTCAAATCGCCCCGTGGCCTGCTTCTCAGGCAGGTGAGGCACGGAGATCACAGTGAACTTGTGCAGCAAACGGTTGTACAACCAGTCAAAGTGTTTGTAGCGCCTGTAGACAGGATGCCCTGTGTGGCTCGGCGTGACCCGGTACGAAATATACGTCTTGATGCCTTTGAACTTTGTCTGTTTTGTTGGGTCTTCAATGGAGCAGGAGAAAGGCTGAGGACTCTCCTGCCACCCGGGCCCCAAGGGACCCATGTCGATGGTGTACGACTCAGCTATCTTTGCCATCATGGGCACATCACCCAACACAAACGCTTCCACCCCTGAGCGGACAAAGCTGGAAAATCTGTTCAAGTTCCTTCCCACCATACTGCCTTTCCTCGAGCTGGAAATGCTGTCCTGTCTCTCCATGTGTGGTTTGGACCGGTAGTGCACATTGGGGTTGTTGGACAGGGGGCTCTGATGGGCATGCCCGTTGGCCCCAGGGCTCCTAGTGTGGTCACCATCATCCACCACCGTCGACCTGTCATCCCAGTCGTCCCAGTCATCGTCGTCATCATCGTAGTAACTCTGCTGCGAATGCAGTGTTGTGTTTGGGGTTGAGGGGAAATAGGAGGAGTCGTTTCCTAAAGATCCTGCCGGGCTGATGGAGCAGTCGGTCACGTTAGAGTTGGAGCGGGTGCGAATAATTTCCACATAGGAGGCAGGGAAGAGACCTCTCTCCCCTCGGCTGTTCTCGCCCCGAAACCAACCGTCCACAGAGTTCTCGTCAAAGATAACCAGTTCCTCATTCTCCTGGATACTGATTTCCTCTTTGTTTTCACTCTGAAAAGTGTAGAGTGCTTTGGCTTTCACTGACATCTTGATACTCCAGTGAGTTCCTAAAGCAACAACTTCTACATGCACATAGCGCCTAGATGATACCGATGCTACTGTGCTGCTGCATGCTGTGCTGGAATCATCTGACAGTAGCTCACTGTAATATTTAAACTCATCTCAAATTACATAGCAGCTGTGGGCTCGGGTGTGTGACAGCACAGGATGTAAATTAATGATATGACAGCAAGTAAACACAGGAGAGGTGAACAGTTAATATAACTGTGACTTCTATCTGCCACAAAAATTAAAACGTTCCTCCTGTGACCACTAGCATCCTCAGCCCATGGAGGCTCTCACTCTATTGTCTTATTATCCACCCTGCCTAAAAGTCTTGACAATAACTTCAGGCTTTAAAGGCTCTGTAACACATAAGACTCTCGCATAACAGACCCTCTGCCTCGTTTCACATCACAAACACAACAGGTTGCCAAAAAAAAAACAAAAAAAAAACAGAGGTGGTTTTCACCAGAGAGCTCCTCCAAAAGCACAGACGGTGGTTTTAATCCTCAGAGACTGGACCGCGACCTCGCGTTGTTCACTTCTGGGACACTTGGTTCTCATTGCAGAACCTTCAACACGGTCCTCGGTGAAAAACACCTCCAAGACAAAGTGCCATGGCCTGAGGAGGAACGGAGGGATGAGCACTGGTATCCCTGTGCGGCTCGAGCCCGGTTCGCATTCCCTCAGACTGAAACTTGCTGCGTTTTCCTTGTAAACAGGTTCCTGCGCATCTCCAGTCGATCCTTTAAGGAAAACAAAGGAGCACAACGAGCATCCGAGAGAAAAAAAAAAGTTTCCTCCTACTGAGCATCAGCTCGCATCACGGCTCGGTGTTGTTTCTTTGGGTTTGTTCCTGTGCGCGCTGCAACAAAGTAACTCTTTCCATGACGTGACGCTCGGACAATTGAAGGCAACATCGCCTCTTTTTTTTTCTTTTTTTTTATTTTTATCAGCGCCTTTATACTCTGTGAAAGAGGAGAAGCTCAACACCGCCCCCTGCAGGAGAAACCGAGTACTGCCTGCAACACAGATTACAACATCAAGGGTCCACTTTATGTAATAAGGATTTAGATGAAGATGATGTCATGGCACTTTGTACTAGTCCATTAGGTTACAGAGGGACACATTGTGCTTTTTACTGCACTATATCTATCTGACAGCTTTAGTTACTAGTTACTGTACACATGGCGTTTTGATGAGCACGAGGTCTAATGTTGACAATCACTGGTGAATATGTGTTTACATGTTGAGTGGCTGGGTTGTGATACCATCAGGATCTGATGATGGTATCCCACCACAGACTGCGATAGGCAAACAGTCATCTGTACTGATGCTGGAAGGATAAGTCTAATGACTGGACAAGTCAAAGTAAACACAGTGCCACCAGTTTTTATTATCATATAATTTCACTCATAAAATCAACGTGCCCCTCACAGATATATTGGTGTCAGCAACTGTTTTGGGAGGAACATAATGCAGAAAAAAAAAAGATGCATACAGGCGATATAACTATAAAATTCATAGTTCAAATACATTCAAGTGTACTGTTTCAGTCCAATGATGTCACTTTGGACAGTAAAGGTAATTGTTAAACTGTAAAGTATCCTGCCTCTATTCTCTACGTATCTTTGTCACATGTGTTTGATAACCACATTTACAGGGATATATATATTATTTGCATATAAGAATATCCCTAATATCTTAATACTGGTATCAGCATGGCCCTTTACTAATCCATCATATTACAGAGGGAGATATTGTGCTTTTTACTGCATTATCTGACAGCTTTAGTTATTACTTCCTTTACAAAGTAAGATTTCGTGCTTTCCTTCTGATAACTTTATTTTCAGTCATTTGTAGTGTTGATATTGGTAAGTATTGGTTGAACAAAACAAGCACTGTAAAGGATGTCACTTTTGGTTCTGGGTAATTGAAAGTATCAGAGCATTAAAGCATTGATTGATTAATTGAAATATAATCTGCAGATTCAATTTAGAATGTAAATAATCACTTCAACTCAACCAGCTCTAAATTGAAAAATGTTGGACACTAATATTCTAATCGTATAATAAATACTTCATCTACAACTACCACTGAATAGTACCAGCAGTTGTAGCAGTAATAGTCAATGAATTATCTTCATATGTTTGCATATTTTAGTCTTGATAACTTGATCTTAACAGAATTTATGTGTGGCTTCTTTAGTGAAAGCCAGCACTCCTCACATTATAAAGCTGTAGTTAATATTCTAAACAGATATATCTTTGGCATAAGATGTTCAAATTCAATCCTCAAATTCTGTTTGCATTGTACCATTTCATATTAAAACAGTTCAGAGCGAGTTAGAGAGCTATAGATTATTAAACAATTGAAAAAAAACAGAAAGATAATCAGAGTGAGATTATAGAGGCTATGCCTTAATTACAATAGCCTATATCTTCTAATATCTTCCATACTGAGGAACTTAACCCTAACACTTCAATGAATATTCCAAGTGTATACTGCTTTATACTATTACTCCTCTACAAAATGTAGCCGGTTACTTTTTACTCAACTAAAGTTCCAGTTGAACTTTTTGCATATCATGTTATCAGCCAGTAATAATTATCATTCCAATTAATAATTGTTTTGGATTTGAATATCTAACACTAAATAGGCTATGTTTTTAAAATGAGCTCAAACTCAATCTTGTCCATGAAAGTATATCAACAGTACTTTGATCAGTAGCCCAATGGTCAATGTAGTGACTTTCAGAGGCCATTCCGCATAATGAGTGCCTTTACTTATCATACTACATGAACCTTGTGTTGAAAATAATAATATATTTTAAAGGCAGGACTTGTAGTGTTTACAGTGAAGTATTGCACCTTTTACTTGAATATATGAATACTTCTTCCATTCCAACTAGGTATTCGTACACATACATAGAGACGTGGCAAACACGCTTAAGTCAAACAAGATAGTTTTGTTGTTTGATGTTGTTGTTGTTGTTGTTGTTGTTGTTGTTGTTGTTGTTGTTGTTTTAGAAACCCCTCAAGCTCATTTGTACCAGAGTCACAGTATTTCTATGAAGTGCAGCGGTCTCCTGTGTTAACTCCGGGACAGTTTGCCGTGTGTACTCGGCCAACTAAAAACGCAGCCCTTCAGGACACGCCCACTGGACTCCACGACACGCCCCCTGAGATAACTTCCTGCATTAACATACTTATTTTAACTTAAACCTTGGTCTTTTCCTAATACCTTACTGATTTATCTCTGTGCATAAATCAACCCGAGCAGTTCTGGTGTGTAAAACCGAACCAAGCTGTGCCCGTTTCGAGGTTGTATTATGCAGTGGGCGTGTCCTGTGGTTCTGTGAGCCCGCAGATAGACCCACTTCGGAGGGAAACATGACAGCGTGACGTTTCAACAACAGCCTCCCCGAATGTCCAAGGTATGTTTATAGCTAATGTTACCAGTCATTATCTTTCCAGACGTCCTGTCCAGCGGTTAGCTTGTATCTGATAATCATGTGTACCAAGTAGGAATTTAAAGCAGTAACGTCCCGCTCGTGAAAAAGACTTTCTAACGGTTGGTCGGCCCACATGTTGCTAGCAGGTTTAGCGGAATGCTACTAACTGCTAACATGCTAATATACATGACTCGCTAACTAAGCTTGATGAAGCAGTCTGACACAGTGCCCGGGCTTTTTCCATGTCCTGGAATCCCCTCAAACCCACTAGATAAGGGTTCATCACCCGTAATAGAAGTTGTTTGCCCTAGTGATGTGGGTGAAACGTCCTGTCAATAACAGTCGACGTTACATTTTGTCATACTTTATTAGCTTAGTGCTGTTATTTAGGCATGTTGGCATTGGAATTGGCTAACAAAGTGAAGCCCCCTCTTCTTCTTCTGTGGTGTTTGACTCCGTTTGGGGGACCAGTGGTGCAAGGGTCAAACAGAGGCGAAGGAGTTTTGATGAGCACAAAATCTAATGTTCATAATCACCAGTTAATATGTGTTTACATGGTGACTGTCTGGGTTATGATACTATCAGGATCTAATGATGGTATCCCACTAAAGACTGCAATAGACAAACAGTCATCTATACTCATGCTGGAAGGATAGGTCTAATTATTAATCATGTCAAAGCAAAGACATTGCCACCAGTTTTTATTAACAACTTATTATTTTACTTATGTATCAAGCAAATGTGCCAAAGATTCACAGCTGCTCAAATGTGCTGCTTTTCTCTGTATTATAACAGTGTGAATTAAATGAGAGCATTACTGATACATTGGTCGGGTGATTTTATGGGGACATGTTGGCCTCTCACAGATATATTGGTGTCAGCTATATTAAAACTGTTTTTGGAGGAACATACAGCCGGAAAACATGCGCAGAGGTGATATTATTATAAAATTCACAGAGAAGATTACTGATTCAATCAAAATTGTGTTTGATAACTACATAAACAGGGATTTATGTATATATTATCTATATATAAGAATATCCCTAATATCCTAATACTGGTATCAGCATCACCCCCCAAAAATACAGTATCGAAAACGTTTTGAAATTTAGTGGTTGTGGTTGTTAAATTGTTGGTTGAAAAAAAGCAATACCGTATGTAGGGATCATTTTTAGGGCTGCAACTAACATTAACTGTTCATTATCGATTAATACCTTGATTTTTTTATCGATTGATCAGGTCGTTGTTTGCCCAAGGTGACTTCCTTAAAATATCTTGTTTTGTCCAGAGATAGTTCATTTTCTCTCGGACAACTAAAGAAACCTGGAGATATATTTCCTTAAAAAATGACCGATTAATTGGTTAACTGATTTGACTTAATTGACAACTAATTTAATATTTGACATCTAATCGATTCATTGACTGATCATTGATGCTCTTGGCTCTAGTCACCTTGGACTCTCAAAATTTGTCATCGGCATTTGACCTATTTTTCTGGTGTTTTATGGATTAATATAATGACGAAAAAAACCTGAATTATGAAAATAATTGTTAGTCACAGCCCTAATGTGTACATCAGGACATAAATGTAAGCATGCACCTAAAAGGGCAAAGTGGTCTCAATAAGCCATTTACAATTTTATATTCAGTAAACATTGCATGTTTAAAGACTTCCTGTTTCACAGAGGCAGCACACAGATGCACTCACAGCAACACGAACACATGTGCCATCATGCAAATGTCAAACAGATGCAAAAATGGCTATGAACTGCCAGAATACACAAAGTGTCTGCTGTAACTGGAAAAAATGCCTTTCTTTTAAAAGGAAGAGGCCTGCCAGCCTACAACAGGAATGATAGAAAAACAATGTTACTGAAGTTCAGAACAAACTCTGGCGCTAAATGTTTGAACACTAATTTATTAGAAGAAATCACCTTACCAATCAAGATTCTGGCTCACACAGAACACTACAGCTGCCTGGCACACTGTCCCCCATGTGATTTACCACGGAGCTTATAAATCACCAAGGCGTAATGGTGAGGGATATCAGGTGCGATTGTTCACTCATAGGCAAGGAGGCAAGGAGAGGTTGGCAAGTGGAGGAGAAACAACACAAAACTCACGCACAGACCCGCAACACTAAGACCGTAACAGTAACACGTGTTGTAGCAAACAGAAATGGAGCCAGTCCTGCAAAATTTTCATAAAGATTCTGAATGTTCTGTTCCATGAGCCTTGCCATTATTTTCATTTTCAGGCTTGATTTTTATGATTATTCATGAATTCATCTTACACATCTCCTTACAATATAAAAAGCATCAGTAGTGTCAGGGAAGGGCATGATGAATCTGAAAGGCAACGGGACAAAAGAATGTGTATAACCATATTTGGATTGGTTGAACAGAGTCCCCATGGATGACCTGACCAAAGCCCTCTCAGCCAGCTTCGCTGTGTCCAAAGAGCCCAACAGTACGGCCGCCCCCCACCCTCGGCTGGCACAGTACAAGAGCAAATACAGCGTGCTGGAGCAGAGCGAGCGACGCCGGCGCTTTCTTGACCTGCAGAAAAGGTAAATGTCCTGAACTTTCAGTTTTTCAACGTGTGGTTTTTAACTGAAGAAGGGACATTAGTTTATAGTACAGAGCCTAATAAACAGCTTCTTCAATGTGAATATATCCCAGTTTCTCTACTCTATGACAGTAAACTGAGTATCTTTGGGTTTGGTACAAAACAAGATATTTGAGAACATCATCTTGGCCTTTGGGGAAACTCTGATCAACATTTTCTGACATTTTATAGACCAAACAACGAATCGATTAGATGAGAAAATATTCAACAGATTAATCAACAATAAAAATAAACATAAATCGCAGCTCTAGTTCAAAATGTTTTGAGTGACTACTATGGCTTATGTACAGATAAATTACTCATTTATGTTTTCATGTTGTCATAAGACAATGCAAGTATCTGAATGTGCCTTTCCTCCATCACTTTTCTCAGTAAAAGGTTAAACTACGTCAACCATGCGCGGCGTCTGGCTGATGGGGACTGGACGGGGGCAGACAGCGATGGAGAGGACGACATGGAGAAACAAGAGGAGGGGGAACGGGGCCAAGACGACGCCACAGAGGAAGAAGAGGGGATGGAGGTTGAGAGGAGGAAGCTGCCAAAACATTACGCAAACCAGGTCAGTGTTTGATGTGTTATTACCCAGAGATCTTATTCATGTGTGAACGACAGCACATTAACCTATGTTCCATCTTAATGCGTTCTTCATCTTGGCCAGCAGAGGGGGCATGAGTTTCTAGAATGACTGCCCAACAACAAGCCTGTTGAATTCCAACATTTGACCATTTACCCTTAAATCTCTTGATGAATATGTAAAAAACGTTTTTTCTTTCTCCATAGATCATGCTGTCAGAGTGGCTGGTGGATGTGCCATCAGAACTGGACACTGATTGGCTGATGGTGGTCTGTCCTGTGGGGAAAAGATCTCTCATTGTCGCCTCCAAGGTAAGAACCTGTCACTGCTCTTCTACACGGTGTCTCGCTGCGGTCCATGAATTTTAGAAGTCATGAAGGAAAACAGTGATTGTTTCAAAGCACCACATTGTTATTGTGTGAGCTGCCTCTTTTTGGATTTTGAACTAGTTTCCATCCTTGCTGTTGTTGATGTGTCATTTTCAGCACTGAAGGAAATTTCGATTTTCGAAATTGAATGAAGATGAACGACAGAAGTCAGAATGTTCTCTAATCTGAATGCAGTGTCACGGCTTTACTGAATCAGTGTTCTGAGAGGAAATTTTTGTGCTTTGCATCTATTGCTCATAAATCTAAACTGTTCTAGGATGAGCTACCATGTATGGTAAACGCTACATTTAATTAGCCATGTGGGCGGTTAAGTATTAAGCCAGACGTGGTTTCATTACGATACTGAAAAGATTCAGATGTGTGTATCTAAGACGCAAAATGACTCCCAAATGAATCAAAAAATGATCTTAAATTGAGTCTGTGTTAGTGGTATTATCAATATAAAATACTTGGCTGCATAAGTTATTGTCATGCTGATTTAACACTAATCATGTCATGTCATTAGATTATAACATGGGAATAAAAAGATCAGAAAATATGGAACGTCTTCCTCTTTGCTGTGAAGGTGCCTGGTGCATTTTTTATTGTTTTCCCAATTTTCTTCTACTCTGAATGTTCTCATTTAGCCAAAACACAAAAGGTTTTTGTGTGTCATTTCTAAGCAGTTGTATCATGATCAGATCTAGGGTTGTGGACCAGTACCAGGCCTCAGGGCATTTGCAGCTGGGCTGAAAGGGAAGCAACAATTTGGTATTTATAGTATAGTATAGTATAGTATAGTATAGTATAGTATAATATAGCATAGTATAGTCAGAGACTATGGTAATATCTACAATATGCTTGTTTTGCCTTGATCATCACATCTCCAAAACATTTTATCTTCAATATAACAGTCAAGGCCCATAGGCAACACTTTTTTATCTTTGAATCTGAAGATTTGGAACCTCATATCTACAGAACATGTTGGGAGCCTGGAGAATAAACTTACACTTATCATAATCTCTAGAGTTGTTGGTATCGATCGTCGATTCTGAATATCTAGAATGATTTTCTGCAGTATCGATACACAGGAGCCAGCTGCACTTTGCACTTCTCTCTGACACACACACATTCCTCTTAAAGGCTTATTCTAAAGAGTAAAAAAATGTTTCTTAATTTAAAAAAAAGTTATATTTATGTTTACCACAGTCTTTCTACTGTTTCCTGCTATCAGCCAAGTAGACAAAAGCGTAGTTTGTCATTTTTAAGCCTTGTTATATCTTTTCACAAAACTCTTTATTTAATGCTCTCAATGTTGTGACAATTTTTGCGCGTTGGATTAAAAATGTAATCAAATATCAATAGTTTTCAACATATTGTATAGAAGTTAGAAATCGTCATGACAACACAACAACAAAAAACATCCAAATTTGACAATCTCATCTTTAAGCCTCATATCATCTAAATATCAAGGGAAGTGAAATTTGCAGTCAGTATCTTCTTGTGAAGAAAAATCATCTCCGTCATAACATGGGGGAGTTTCCAATTCACTCTCTTACAACATCTTCTATGTTATTCTGTGTAAGTGTTGAATGGAAGGCAACTGCCTCATACTGTGTCAGTTTTGTGGTTATTGAGTAATAAAAGCTCATCAGGTTGAGATGCAGATTACTGGTAACTCTGGTAAAACATGCCTGTCCTGTCATTTTGGCACTAGACTACAGCTTTCCTCTATTGCCAAACACAAATATTTGTTGTACGAGTGTCACATACACTCCACACCCTGTGATGCAACCACCTGCCACATCATACTGACAGTCATCTGGTTCCTCACTCATTATTTAGACTTTGACCTCATTGACGACAAAGCTGAAGACTGAAAACAAGAACTGAAGACGCTTATAAAAACAGAAATGGCAGATGGTTTCTGTTGCTTGAGAAAAACTGAATGCGACATGTTTCATCTCCTTGCACGCATTCACATTTATTTTTCAGAGTTACGTAATGTGACACTTTTAGCTTTTTATGTTCTCGAAAATTCCTGTTCAGCTCTGTGGGAACTCTTGTGGCACCAATTCTATCAAGAAGTCTATCAAGTTAGAATGTTCGATGTCTGCTGGGATCGACTAATACAAAACAACTCCAAACTTGTAACTGATGGAGCCACGAGAATAATTGGAGCTATAAATGGGGTCATTAATCAGACAATCATCAAGTTGTCCTGGGAATTGAAGTATGTTACACTTTCCTATTTTAGATGCATTTAGGGCAAACAAAATACAAAATGCGCATCAATTATGATACATTTGAACCAGGGCTGGGTGATAACTCAGAAGTAGCGCTCATATTTCCAGTGAAATCGTGTTGTAAGGATTGTCTTATCATCGGCTTATCACTTCAGCTGTAGCAACAATGTGATCTGATATGCATTTTATATATCGTATTACCAAATAATGTTGTTGTTGTAATGATTCTGAGTAAATTATAATCTAAAACAAATCTAAAAGTAATCATAGTTTTTGTTTTACAAATAGCAAGAGTTTTGTAACACTGGGGTCAAGATAAGGCCAATCACTAGAAAAGACCAAATTATCAAATGATCTGATCTTTTTCTCTTTCTTATAGCCAACAACTTTGCAAAATACATTTCAGTCTGAGTTTAACAGTTTGAATGACAGAGAGGAGAGTAGCTGCCACTGTGGTCACACCTCCCTCATGTATCGACTGTGTTTCTGTAGGGTTCCACTGCGGCGTACACTAAAAGCGGCTACTGTGTGAACCGTTTCCCCTCCCTGCTGCCTGGTGGGAACCGACACAACTCAGCCATGGGAAAAGGTAGGTGGTCCGTTGTATGTGGAGCGCAGTGGTCTATTATAGTGGAGAGCTCGGGCAATTTAGCGTTACAGGAAAGTTTTGGACCAGCAGAAGGTTCCATCACTGGCTCCCACTCACCTGTTTAGGTTATTTTGCAGGAAGGTCAAGCTTAAGTTTTATTGTAATAATCACAGACAGTTATTTATCTTCTTACACCCATCTACCTTCTGGTGGGACAGTCAGCACAAAGTCATACCATGGAGTGAAATTTTGTTCAATGTGACAGAATTTTATTTTGAATTCTAGGTCAGATCCCAGATGTTACAAAGGTACAAAATACAGTGTAATTATAGGTAAATGTTTATAACACGATGATAAAACATAGACTTAGATCCTCGACTTCCACATTGAAAGAGATTTACACAATCTTAAAGCTTTTACTGGGGAAATAAAACAACTGGACAGTAAGGAGGTCAAGAATCGCAGCCTTTTTTTCACGGCCGTGTTTGTTGCCAAAATGCCTTGCAGCACTGTTCATGGTGGTGGGTGGGGGTTGGTATTTTAGAAATCTCCTGGCTACTTTTTGTTCCAAAATATCATACAGGATCAAAAAAGCTATTTGCACAACAGAATATCAGAACTTGTAACTTTTGTGTTGCTATCAATCAATAATCCCATCAAACCCCTTGAAGATACAGTATGTTGTGAGTACCTCTATTATGAGACTCTAAAAGTCTTCTAATGGCTTTCTACTTTCTAAATATTAGCTGATATGTGATTATGAATGAGTTTTCCCCGGTATATACACTAAATCCATAAATAGCCCTGTGAATGTTTTTCTTGCAGACTACACAATCCTGGACTGCATTTACAGCGAGGTGGACAGAACATACTATATCCTGGATGTCATGTGCTGGAGAGGCCACCCGGTCTACGACTGCCCGGTAAAACTGACTTCTAATCCTCCAACAATCCAGGAATGCCTGTCTAATTGCTTAAGTAGCAAAGTCTGGGCCACAGATGTGCGTTTTTGCCACGTTGCCCATCTCATTGGCTCTGGATTCGCAAAAAAGTTTTTTCTTGTTTACATCGTTTGTTCTCTCATCAACAGACTGAGTTCCGTTTCTACTGGCTCCAGTCCAAAGTTCAGGAGGCGGACGGCCTGTCAGAAATCGCCAAACGCAACCCTGTGAGTAACAGCAGGAATAGAGCCTCCTGACTCCATGTTCCATTTTTCCTTCCTAGTTTTCAGTTCCTAGAATTGCTGGATAAGACGCCGTAAAATGTTTTTTCAATCTTGGTTTTCTGCATTTTGTGCTTGTTGTGCTTTGTGCCTCACTGCACCTTGTTTCCACATGTGGGATGAATAAAGACCTCTACTTGAACTTAAACCTCCTCAGGGGGGAATGAGACAAAGGAAAGGCAAACTCCATCCTCAGTCCTTCGGTCCTAATTGGGCTTTTAAATGATTATTACACACAAATCTGGAAGATTATGGTGCTTTTAGGATGCCTGAGTGAACTTTGTGTTCAAGTTCCACCTTTTAATCTTCTGCATTCATACGGCAGAGCCCAGTAGGAGCTAAATCAGGCTTAGTCCTTGTAGAGTAAACTCGCCATTGGAAAGCAATTTCTCACATTTGACAAGAAGACAAATTGTGTTTGGAACTAACAATGTGGTGCTCTGGTTTTGTTTGGTCCGACAGTTCCGGTTTGTGAGCCTCCAAAGCACTGACTGCACAGCAGAGTCGATTCAGAAAGCCCTGGCAGCTGAGTACAGCTTCGGCGTAAGAAAAGTTCTCTTGTCCTTCAACTGTTTCCAGCAAACACCTTAGTGTTGCACCTTGCATGTAGTGTTTGAAAATGCTAAGTGTGAGGATTTGGGGGGAGATGATTCTTTATCTTTATATGAAACACAAACATAGAGACATTTTGTTTGCATCTCATCTGGCTTTAGGTGGATGGACTTCTCTTCTACCACAAGCAGACCCACTACACCCCGGGCAGCACCCCTCTGGTGGGCTGGCTTCGCCCCTACATGGTCACCGACATCCTGGGCATAGAGGTTCCCGAAGGAGCCCTCACCACCAAGCCTGAATACGCTAGCCACCAGCTGCAGCAGATCCTGGAACACAAGAAAACATCCACTGAAGTCCGGCCGGCCAACAGAAGTGGAGGCTACGAGCTAGAGTACCTGTCCACCCCGAACCAGGAGAGCGGGGACACTGTGAACTTTTTGAATCAAAAGCCAATAAGGGAGGCACACATGGAGCTCTGAGTGGGAG
The DNA here is from genome assembly GCA_963678695.2 of Diplodus puntazzo. Taxonomy (NCBI): domain Eukaryota; kingdom Metazoa; phylum Chordata; class Actinopteri; order Spariformes; family Sparidae; genus Diplodus; species Diplodus puntazzo. Next base: position 16,467,236 of record OZ023161.1, on the reverse strand, counting down.
GCTTAACGAGATGCAAATTGCTAACTCAAGCCTCCTGAGTGGTGGTGGCCCACATATAGCTCTTTAGAATGTCTGGTGAATGGTATTGCAGATCTGACCAATTGCAAAGCATGGCTAATTCTAATCCGGCACTGCACAGGACTCCTTAGGGTGCAGATTAGTAGAGCTATGTTACCTACGTATGAGTTTTATATGGCTAAAAAAGTCTGCCTTTGACATCTTTACCTATACCTGCCACAGAACTCCGAAACTGATTAGTTTCCTTGAGAGTAACTGCACAGTATTTAGCCACTGTAATTACTTAGTCATGGTCTTTTTGTAAATCCCTTTCACCACACTGCAGACAGTCACATAAGATCAAAAAAGAGGACGAAAGGTTTTCTTATATGAGATCTGCTGCAAAGTGCTGCGCAGTAAATGTTGTGGTCAGGTTGTCACTTTGCTGCTCCGCACATCTTGCAGATCTCGCATAAGAAACATATCAAGTGTTGTCACCCACGATCACTGATGCTTACTGAATATTTGAGCAGATCATTAGCTTGAGCAACAGTAACGGAGAATTTGTAGGTTGCCGATTATTTTGAAAGTCAAAGTGTTGCTGACCCCCCTGTGGGTTGTGATCGCCCTGATCAGCAGCAGTGACATGGACTTTTACAATTTAATGTTAAATTTAGAATAGCTTAGAGATGTTTTTTAAAGCATATGTATCTAAATAAATGTTTTTTTTAATTGGCTGACATTGTCTGCATTGCGTTCCCACTGGTTGTTATATTTGTGCCATTATTTTAAAGGTCTGTTTCGAAAGATGCAGTTCAGTCCTCCGTGAGAGACATTTTGAAAGCAGGATGTGTCATGAATTTCTGTAGCTCACAATGATCAACTCACAATGACATTATAGTCTAATCACATAAATGTGATTAGTTCACATTTAGTAGATGATCAGTCACCGGATTATTAATCCACAGTTACTTCACGCCTTGTGGTCATGCTAATGCTCATAATTAAGTGTAACCAATTGTCTTTATTACACTTAAACAAAATGTTGATATCTGTTCAAGTCTTGAACAGATATTCTAGAAATTAAAGAAACTATTTAAATTAAAAACTAATTAAATCCTGGTCGTTTTTAACACCATTTACACATATGCGGAATCCAAGAACAGCCGTGCTCGCAATTATTTTTTTTTAAATGAGTTAATTATTTTACATTTTATTTCATTTAAAAAATAAATGTTGCAAGCATGCCTGTACTTCTCTTGTAAGGCAATGATTGACAGATCGCATGTAAAAGGTAGAAAAAAAGGCTAAAAGTTTTATATAATTTGCATAATTTATAAAAGTTAACTGGAAGTACAGAAACTCCTTTAAACGTAATCTTAAAAACTGCACACCTCTGACTTCGCTGTGCATGTCGCTGATGTTCCAGTGTATGGTAAAACATGAGTCATTCTGCTGCTGATCAGCAGAAATCATGAGTATCTCTTTCCCTCTGCGCAGAGCTTACTGTGTCATTTGCGTAACAGTGAAGAGCTGGGCGGAAATTGACAACAGGAAAAGACGTGAGAGCATCTGGCAGGGCTGTGAATTTGGTTTCAGCAACCTGTACCAACACATCTGAGAGAGAACAGCCGAGATCATTTCCCTTACCAGATCGTGGCTTTATGAAGTAGCGTACAGTATCTTAACAGACTTTCCTATCCCCCTTTGTTTCCCTGTTTCAGATGAGAATAGAGTATGACAGTTAAGTCAACAGTTTTTAAACTCTTTGGATCTGTGTCCGCTTTGACATACTCAGGCCTGTTTTTCTGGAATCAGTTCGTAGTATGACTTTAAAGGTATCTGTTGTAGTAGTAATAGTAGTAGTAGAGGCTTTAAAGGAATGATCCACCCAAAAACCTTGTAATTATTTTTAGCCACTGTATTGGCGGGGCTATACAGAGAGGAATGTTCGTCGGCCAGTCCACCACATTGGTACAGACTGGGACTGGTCTCAAGAGGATAAAGCCTGACAACTGCAGCACTCCCCTGGCTTTTCCTCTAATTCAATCAGGACATCAACATTTTTACTAAATTTCTCAAGATCAACTAAATGGTATTGTTTGTTGGTTATAATGTTTATGGTCCCCAGATGATGAATCCTGACTTTTCTTGCAGTGCTACCACGAGGTTTATATTTTATGGTTATGAGTGAAAGATCTCAACAGCTCTAGCCAGGAATCAGGATTGCTATGAGACTTACTCGAGACAGTCATGGTCATCTCAGGAGGCGTTAATCGCATTGAAGTGATCTCTAACCTGGTTATCTCACACTATCATCAAATACTCTGTCGAGTTTTCGTTTGAAATGACAGCATGCAAACATTACACACATACCTATTAACCGTCAGCATTTTGCATGTTAGCATGCTGACCTTAGCATTCAGCTCAAAGGCAGGTGTACCAAAGAACAAACTCAAAGAAATGCGTGCTGTTTACTCTAAAATTCAGAGCATGTTAACACTGGATTTTGTGACTTAAAACCATGTAAGCCCCAAAATCCCCCAAAATGAATGTGTGTGAGTACAGGGCCTGATGTTTGAAGAGAGGGCCTGGCCTGTTTCATGAGGTTGAGGTCAGAGCTGCGTGCAGGCAAGTCAAGTTCATCCACACAAAATTCATGTGAGCATGACTTTATGGTATGTATGATCATTGTGGGACATTAAAAGGGCCGTAGCTGTTGAGTTGGGGGCTCTCAATGGGCTAAAATGTCTCTATCCTCCACACTGAGAGTTTGCAGTCAACCATTTTGTGTCTAGTCTGTTGTGGCTCCTAGGTGCTTCCCCTTCACAGCAATATCACTTACAGTTGAGGTACAGGGGCAGAGGTGGGTGGTAGAAACTTTATAAACTGGCTTTTAATTGGATGACAAGTCACTGAGCTCTTCACTGGCCATTCTAAGTCTGTGGAGATTTCATGGCTAGGAGCTGGATTTCATGCAATACAGGTGCCATACATTGTATATATTGTGTCCCAGTTGCAGATAACAAGGCAGAACCACAACACTGCTATCAGTGGAGTTTTTTACATGAATGTAAAATGTTAAAAAGACAGGGCAGCCTCACTAGACCAGCATGCACTGCAGCCAAAAGACACGTGTCTTGTGTTTGTGCCGCTGCTCACTTTTTCTACAATGGAAAAAAAAAGTCTTGTTTTCTCCTGTTCTTGCCCTTATGATGATGGTATCACTATTGCTCTCACCACCTACACGGAACATCGACAGGTGAAAACAACACGCTCGCAACCCCTCTGTGGGGACCGTTTAACTTATTCCTGGAAACATGAGATCACCGACTGAGGTGGAGGAAGGTGCACAATGCAGGCAAAGGAAAGTCTGTATACTACAAATACAATATCTCATCACGCGATGACTCCTGGAAAGCATCAAACGATAAGAATGAGTGCAGATAACTGTAGTTAGCAGGAGCTGATTATGATGTGCTTTCCTGCGTTTTGGGTGAGATTTTCTTTCTCACCCAAAATGAATATTTGGTTCTGAAGTTTAATTTCCTGTGAATGATGCTCCAAAAAACACAATATGAGCAATGTCTTTGTCTGGTTTCAGGCTTCATCGCCCATTTCATTACATCTGCGGTCAAATGTGCAAATGCAGTATTTCTGCAAGACTTGTAGTATTTAAGAAGAAGATGTTTGTTCATCGAGTACAGTCGGATGTTTTCTATCTCACATTGAGTCACCCCTAAACCGAGAGCCCTGTCACAGAGAGCAAAGTCAGGCATGCGGTTACTGCAGGAATCCAGCTATTAGTCAGCAGCACCGATCACTTTCCAGGAACTGAGTACCTGTGAGTCCACAGTCAGACTTCTCAGAGCGCGCTGTCTCCCACACAAGCACAAGTTTGGTTTACTTTAAGCCTCTCTGATCTCGATGAAAACCATGAGCTAAATTCTGTCTGTTCTGCGCCTCTGCAGCACCTGTCGGACATATGATGTTCCATACGTGGCGGCGCTCTGCGGAAGAGGGCCGCTCCCTCTGTAGATATAAAAGAAAGAAAGTAACGAAAACACAATGATTCTTGGTTTGCACACTGGACTTTGAAATTGTTCACCACGCTTCATGTCTGTCAGTAATTAGTGTGAGCAGAGCTGCTCAGTGTAAGAGGAAGTGGCCTCCTTGTCCTTGTTAGTAACAACAAGGCTCAGGGTCTGACATGTGTTTCTCAGGACATTTGTGATTCTTATCAAATCCAGTAAAATCAGATTTTCATGCAGCCTTTTGGAATCATTATATTGGGCCCAGAGTTGCTGATGCTGAACCAGAGGTGTCTACCCACTGTGCATTTTACAAAATGTTGAAGAAACCAGTTGTTGTTTTTTTTTGTTGTTTTTTTTTTTGATAACTACGAATAACTTCATCTTCCTCTCCAGCTTTTACCAACTGGTCTGATGGCTTAAATCTTCCATGTCTTTAACATTTGATGCACTCGATTTTTTTCTACTCTGAGTTGACACGACGTGGGCAGTCCTCTGGCTTCACCAATCACATTTTCCCAAATGACATGATGTCAGCTGGTTGGACAGGAAGTCTATTGTTGTCCACTCCCTTTTCCCTTTGGTTTTCAAGTCAGACTTTCTCACGCCTCATTATTTACAGTTCCCCTATTGTGGGGGCCTGGTTATTTGTGGGAAAAGAAATAGACCCAGCATGTGAACGTACCTATAATTTCCGACCTTTTCTTACCGAAACACTTGAAGTCGGAGAAGGGGATAGCCTAAGTGTCTTTATCTCCAGGTATAATAGGAAATCTATGATGTGAAAGTTAACTCAGCCTTGAGAAATTCAATGCGGTCCATGTTATACATAAGAATACTTTTATAGCCTCATTAAAAACACATCAAGGTATGATTAAAGCCCATCAATAGTCTGGCAGGAAATGCAATCTCCTGCCTGCACTTGAACTAACCTCCCTGCTGAGAGATATCTGCAGGCTATAATATTCCTGTCGAGACCTGCCTGGTGTTCGTGGGTCATATTACAGTGACTTTATCGTACTGTCGGGTATTTTCTGTTTCCTATGATGTCATGCAATTCCTGTAAACTGTACCGGGTAAGAATGTAGCCAGGGGGGATGCATGAGTCGAGAGTTTCACTAATTAAATTGCTATTCCTGCAACAGACTATTACGGGAGGACCTGCCCCTGTTAGTTATTTCCTCTCACTTTATTTCATGCATCGGTAATGCGCAGTGATACTGTAGTTTGGAGATTGCTGCTGTGATGAAGACTAACAGCTAACGCAAAGATGTGCACAGTACAGAATGTTTCAAATGTAGACTACAGTGACAGATAAGCAATATAATAAAAAGGAATAGTTCACAAAGGAAAATAAGACTCAGTCATCATCAGCTTGGTGCCCCCATGCCGATGGAAAGTCAAGTTAAGTTTTGTAGTTCTCAAAACAATGCCAGCGTTGCAGCATTCTCCCTAACACCTGAAGTGGACAGGTACTTGTTTTAAAAAGTTATAAAACCACTGAAAAAAAAAGATTAGAGCCTCCGCACAGCTCATCCGGTGTAGTCAAAATCCCTAAATGACCCAGGATCCCAACTTGATTTTGAAAGTTATTATAGCTTACACCCTTTCTTCATTGTAGCGGCTGAGCCAAACATTATTAGCATGCACAATGTCTGGGGTGGGTGCACCAGCAAGAACACGCATCAGGATGTAAACAAGATAAATAACATTTTAGCTCAGCAGTTACAGTGAAGATTTGGGCCTAAAAAGGGTGTAAACAACATCTTCCAGAGACGTCTTACTCTGAAGGAGCTCTGTAGGGCCATTTGATGTTTTTTGTTTTGGTTGACTTCCCCATCTATTTCAGTTGTTTAGGAGAATACCACAGTGCTGTTTCGCTGTGAAGCTCCAGAAATGTTTTGTGAACTTCAAAAGCTCACCCGACTTTCCACCAGCATGAGAGCGAGTAGCCTAGATAATGACTGAATTTGTCATTATTGGGTGAACCGTTCCGCCCCAGACATGTTTCATGACATGAAAAATATTCCATGGTGTAAAATAATTGGCCTGATATGTTAGCTACAAATTCTTAAAAGCATGCTAACCCCCTGTCACTCATTTAGAAGGCGGCTGAATATTTTGTGGGTGCGGAAATATTCGCAAATGTAAAACAAAACACTAAAACTGGTTTCCAAACTAGTTCTGATGTCACAAAACCATGCTCACTTCTTAAACTGGGACTTACAGGACACGGTGAGGGAGGATGAGCCCCTTTTCATTCCTAAGAAAGCTGCTCTGTGGAATTTTGAAGCCAAAAAAGTTTGACTTCCCAGCAATAAAATTACTTGGATCTTCCGTGTTGTGCCACCCACAGAGTGTGTGCATTACAGACTGCTACCTACCGTGACGGCTAACTTCTGGTTGGCTGTCTGGCTGACTGGAATGAAGTTAAAATGATTTAATCTTGCAGTTTACCTAATTTCATTGGAACAAACGGTTCACATTCTGACATTCAAACGAGTCATTTCTCGAGAGTTGTGATGCTTGAAAAGAAGCCACTTCTTTCACAATGTGAGCGTATGGAAGAAAAGTCTTTTTGGGCCCCGGTGCTTCAGGTGATGTTGTAATTACACTACTATTACATTACTCCTCGTGGCTTGGTCCAACCACTAGATGCACAGCTAATCACGGCAGCTACAGTTAGCAGCAGTTAGCAGTTAGCCTTATGCTGCCTCCTGTTTGAGTATGAATTTGACAGGTGGCTTATTCTTAAATATGGCAATAGCTGCATTTTAGGAAACGCACTTATTTACTTTCTGTTATCTAACAGTCTTTGTATCTTTCCTATCGCTGTATTAGCTAACTCTTGGCAAAAAAGCGAATAAGCATACAGCAACTCATAATGTTAAATTAGAGGTCTCATATTGTACAAAATGAGTTTTCACATCTGTTTTTATCATAAAGCAGGTCTAGGTGCTGTATAAACACCGTGAAAGTATCAAAACACAAGCTACAGGGAAATGCACACACGGCATGTTTTCAGAAACTGTGCCTTTAAACGAGTCAGCAGGACTTCCATAAAGTTGTGATGTCACAACTACACAGTCGCCGCCCTCAGCAGAGCTGTGGTTCCATTAATACTGTCAGAGCTGATGCATAGATTTATACAGAAGGACTGAATACCAGATGGAAAGTTGGCGCCCATTCAAACATATGAGAATTGCAGTGAGAAGATTTCTGGCTTCTGCATTTACTTCCTGGTTATGCAGCCCACTGAGTATGTCCAGATGACCAGGTCCGCAAGTTCCTTCTGTAGACTTTATATTTTGATGACATCACAGATAGTCAACGTTGCGTACAGTTCTTGGTGTTCTGTCAACAGTTTTACAGATGTCTCTTTTATAATGGCGGTCTATGGGGGAAAAAAATGCTTTTTTAGGCTGCAGGGGAATTTTTTTTCTTTCCGCAATACCGCGAGTAGCCACCAGGCCAGGTCGGAAGTAAAGCTGAGCAGATGCAGCAACGCGGTGGATGGCGCCTGCTCAGGCCTGTGAGAGCTGACCAATCAGAGCAGACTGAGCGTTTTCTGGAGGGGGGGCCTTAAAATGACATGCACTAGAACAGAGCTCTCAGACAGGAGGCTGAATGGAGGTGCACAGTGCACAATATGAGAAGAAGAATGTGCTTTTTTGGTGAACACTTTCTAGCCGACATCCAAAATAAAAGCACAAACCTGAAAACGAGCATAACATGGGACCTTTGAGTTGAGTTTAAAAAGAGTGAGTTATTTTGTTTTTTTCAGGCTCAGAATGAGTCTGGATTTCCTCCTCGTGCCTCAAGACGCAACACTACTGACACTCAAAATGGTGATTTTCCTGTTTGGTTTCCTATTTTTATGAATGAAGGCGGAGGTCGTGTGGGCCTCTGTCGTGTTCTGCTTCCAACCACCAGGGGGTAGAGTGGCACGCAGAAAGAATAGCCTCCGATCTCTCTCACTGTTTCAGGGCTGTGTGCGTGTGTGTGTGTGTCTGTATATGTGTGCGTGCGTGCGTCAGTGTGTGTGTGTGCGTCTCCACAACATAAAGGCGACGTTCAGGGCGAAAAACTTGCAATTCATGGCATGGAGGAGTCAGCGGGCAGCCGCAGCCCTGTGATCTGTGCTCGGTGAGGTGGATGAGGAGCGGATCACGGTCTGAAGCCACTTCTCACCGAGCCGATCAGCACACAGCCTGCCTCGGCTAAAAAGCTCGCTCGAGTCGAGTGCTGTCCTCATTTGTTTTTTCTTTCTTTCTCTCTCTCCCCCACTGCTCCCCTGTCTTCTCTTTTCGCGTGAAATCTGAACCCAACATCCGCGGAGGTTTTTTGTTTTTTTTTCTTGTCTAGTTCGGATGGCAGATTGAAGCAAACTCAAACATTATATCCAGAGAAGAAGAGAGAGAGGGAGGGAGGAGGGGGGGGGGGAGAGAAAAAGAAAGAAAGGAAGAGACATTCGGGCTCTCATGCTGCAGCGTTTCAGATGCCTTCAACTTTGAGCCACAGGGACAACCCCTAACCTCTGTTTTTACACGAGGGGGGACAGACGCGCAGACATCTCCGTCATCTTCCACTTTCATGAGAAGGACTCGCCTCGGCTACCGGCTGATCGGAGACTACGCGGGGACCATGGCAGCTACTTTATCGGCGGATGAAGAACAGGTAGGCCCCGACGAGCTTTTTTGGGGGGGGGGTTTTCTTCTTCTTCTGCTTCTTCCTTTTTTTCTGTGTCACATCGCCTCCGATACGCCTCCAACCCCCTCGGCCCCACCTGGAGGTACTTTGGCCCTGTGCGTTTTGCGTGTTGCGCACCGGAGGCGAGCGGCGGCGGTGTGCGCTGCGCATTGGATCTGTTGCGAAACAAGAGCGGAGCGGAAACATTGTATCGATTTCTGGCGCTTTATTGCTCTGGTTGCATCACTGTCAGTTCCTCTCCAGCGGCTCAAGCTCAAGCCCGAGTGTTGCGAAACAGGCCGAGCTCGCCTCCATCAGCCCCCCCTAACAGATGTAAAATATCCGTGTCGGCTCTTTTTTTATGGGGGGGGGGCAGTTCATTCGTGGGTACGGACCGTGACATGAAGAGCTGGAAACGCTCTCTGGCTTCCACATTTGGCCCATTCAGGAATGTATACAGTAGAAAACTCCGCTTGTGCTCTCACGCTGCTGATGTGGCTGTGAAAGAACTCACATCCAAGTATGTTTAATGAGGCATCCATTCACACGTTTGCACCCGATATCAAGGGGAGGGAATGCGTTTTAAAGGAGCACTATGTGGTTTTGATATTTTACTATTTTAATGAGGGAATAATAAAAACTCAACTTCTCAACAAGTGAGTAAACAAGCTGCTCTCAGAGGAAAATATGTCCCCCAGAACACCGTTTGAAGCTAGAAAGCTGGTCGGGTTAGCTTATTTAGTCGTGAAAATTAAGACAGTTTGTTTATTTAGTTTGTTTTTAGGCATAAAAAAATCAGTCAGTGAAGATCTTTGGCTTCTGATTCAAATTTCTTCCCCAAAACTACATGGTGCACCTTTTTTCAATTTGTCTGTTCTGACCTTTAATGTGAGATATCTCTCCTAAAAAAAAATGATATTATCCCCTGCACACGTAACTAGAATAAAGATTTTGGTTTAAAATCTCAAAGTGTTATTATGATGAGTTATTTTGATCAGCCACAAATCTGCCGATTAATCGATTACAGGGGGGAAATGTCCTTTTCAGAGCACTGTAGCTGTCAGACAGTCATCAAGCATATATTTGAATAATCGCTTGAAAAATGAAACTGTTAACTGATTTCCAAAATGATTTGCTGATTCATTTCCTTCACACTAACTGATTGATTAACCGACCTATCGTTGCAGATGTAAAAGAATGTCAGTAGTAGAAAACCTGCAAATTTTACCTTTTGAGAAACAGAAACTGTACTTATTTCCGTCAATCGAATAACTTGATAATCATTTCAGTTTTAGTGTTATGCACCCGTATGATGTCTCGTGGACTGATTAATCTTCCCAGGTCAGCCTTCATTGCTAAACTCATATTTATTGAATTATCAATTGTCCTGCAACTAACAGTTACTGCCATTGTCGATAAATCTGTTGATCATTTTCTAGATTAATACATTTGTTGTTGAATAAATGGAATAAAATGTGGATCAGTCCTGTATTGTTCTGCCCACCACACAAAGACCTTCAGTTTACTGCAACAGAGGAGCAGAGAAACCAAAAAATATTCACATTATAGAAGCTGGAATTGGCGAACTACAGGCAACCAAGAGTAAATGATGGCTCTGTACACAGAGTAACAGTCAGTTTTCACCAGTTACATTCTCTAAATCCATGTGTGATTGCATTCGGAGTCTTCTTCTTCAGTGCAGGTCAGGCTCGTGCCTTCTCTTCCCGCTGACTCCTCTCATCATCTGGCCAGCAGAAAGCCTTATCTGGCTACTCCATTTCCTGTGTGAGCCAGGGCCCCCGCTAGGGTACCGGACGCCCTCATTACATCCACAGCCTTGTGGGGGGTGTTTGGGTGGATTGTATGTATGTGTGTGTGTGTGTGTGTGTGTGTGTCAGGGTGGCTCTCTCGGGAGCGTACACGGGTGCAATGGAACTTCATTCTAAAGGCAGCTGTTAAAAGCATTTCCACTAGACTCGGGGGAAGGGGGAGTTTATGAGTTACAGAGTGTGTGTGTGTGTGTGCCTATGTCTATCATGTGCTTTAGAGACTGTGTGTGTGTGTGTGTGTGTGTGTGTGTGTGTGCGTGTGTGTGTGTGGAGTCTACTCCCAGGAAGCAGTGTAGTGAGAGAAATTGAGGAATAAAGAGAGTGACGTTATTGACTTCCTGTTTTGGTATCGACCCGTGCCAAATGGAACTCGCTAAAGTGCCGCTCGGCAACAACAGTCCTATATTTGTAAATAGATTAGCGTAGCATCTGTAATCAAGTAGATACTGGAAAGACGATGTCCTGGGCAGCTATGACTCGTCTTAAAACATTATAATAAAGAAATGCATCTGCCCCGTCTGTGTGACCGAGGTGTAATTATAGTGCGCAGTCACCCTCCACAACCTCCCATAACCCTTCAAATGAATTTCTTTTAGCTGAGACATTAATAGAGTCACCATGTACAGCGTGACTCCGTCTCGCTGGAATTTGGATAAAATAGACAGCATGTCAATACTGAGACATTAATGACCAATTCTGGTAGCAAAGAATTGTGATGATAGTTGGTAACCAATAAAAACAAATCAACTGTTGTGCCAGTAAGCCAGCATGTAAAACACAAAACATCGTCCTGACATTGACGCATCCAAATGAAATGCAGTAATGAACCAGAATGGCACTCAGTAGAGTGCATACCTCCACCAAAACCCAACAGTCTTCTTATAGATATATATAAGAATTATTATTTTCTGGGAAATTGTAACCTTTTGTGGCTCTTTCAGTAATAAAAACATAAGACAGTCGTGCAGAGCAGACACAGTTGCTATTGTAAACCCTATTTTGTATATTTACAAGGAAAACACATTCTGCGGTGTGCAACATTGCACAGTGAACAAAATATTAAAAACCATCCTCAACATGTGTGGTCATGGTTAGCAGCATGAAGCTGGAAGAATTCAACAGTGTGGGCAGTTGTTGCATAAAAAAAGCCCGAATAGACGGTGGTGGGATGGAGCTCAGCGTGAAGCTCGTAGGTGGAACAGTTTCTGAAATGGAAAAGGATGAAAGCGTAAATATGATTAAGAAAGATGACCCTTTGATTAGCCAGGGTTAACATTTGTAATTGAGTTATGGCTCTCGTGAAACATTGACTAAGCGAGGGTGAACAGCCCACAGGACCGTAGTATTGCCTGTGATGGTGAAATGAATCCTGTTCAGCTGTCGCTTTCAAGTACAAGTGCTGAACGTTGATGGTTCCAGCTTCTCAAATGTGAAGATTTGTCTACATGCAGTAGGTGCAAGGCTGTTAGGAAATCGTGAAAAGAAGGGAACGCCTGCAAGTTTACTCCATGACACAGAAGCTTGATGAAAACCATCTTCATCGGGTCAAAGTGAAAAACTTTGTCAAACATAAAAAAAAAAAAAACGACACCCACATTTATACATCGTGCACACGAACAAGCAGATCAGCTCTGTGATGACAGGTGTGGTTCATCATCTTAATAATAAACATGCAGAACATTCAGCAGCACCTCGATAATCACCAAAATACATTTAAAAAGATTACACGAGGCGCCACAGAAATACAAAGCCCATTATCAAAACATCAAACATAACTCTGGTATAAACTTAAATGTTTTATTAAACCAGAATCACATTTGTCTCACAAATATATTAAAGAGAACACTTATTTTTCAGGGTCAGGACAATGTTTTTAATTCGAATACGCTCTTTGAAAATGGTTATTTTTCAACATAATCCTGTGTTTTGAAATCAAACTATTCCGTCCTCATATTTGTTTGTTGTCTACTGGTGTCTCACACCAGACATGAAGTGGACTGAAGCTACTGTTGACAGAACACATAATCAGAGTTAATATGAATAAAAAAAACATTGGTTGCTGTGGATAAGCCTGTAAACACTCATAATTGCATTTCTTGTAACATTTAGTTGTGATGATAAAGGCTTTGCAAGGAACTGTTCAATTTAGTACCTTCATTGAAAGTTCTTTTAGTTTTACTCTTACAAAGCTGTACGAGCTCTGTGGATCAAAGGGGTTTTATTTAATTTGGGAGAAACTCAGAATTTTAATATTTACAGTATCAATGAAGTGATAATACATACTCAGAAATGTTTTATTTTTTTCCACGACTGAATAAAATAACTGTTTGAAGCTGGAAAGTTGGCAGGGTCTGCCAAATATACATTTTTTTTAAATCTATATTTCATGTACTGCCTCCCTGCAGGACCAACGTTTCTCCAATTCAATAGTTTTTCCTTGTTGTAGCAGGTTTTGGACCTGTGGACTTGCTTTTAGAACTATTTGGCGAAGAACCAACCACAACTTCATCCACTTACTCACCGCAAAGCAGGTCCCAGCCACAGTGAACCTAATCAATTAGCTATCGACGGTCACTGTCAACGCCGCCGATGAAAAACCCCTGACAGCAAACAGGATTACGTAAGGTCAGACACCATCTGTTTACATTGTCCGCATCAGTATTTCAGAACAATCCGAGGATGTAAAGTCAACAGAACCAGTAAAGAATAAAAATTGTAAAAAAGACTAATTGTGATCAGAGATGCACTCTCTCTGACCTCTCAGTCTATTTAGATTCTTGTCGAGCAGTGCGAGCCAGAATGAAGCGCTTTAAAATCTGTTATCAGGAACTTTGAGGAAAAACTCTTCTTCCATATCAGAGCTGGAGTGAGCCAAGCAAATATTTATGCATCCTCCAGGAATTGAAATAAGTCACTCCTCCGCAGCGAGTCTTCCAGTGCAGTCTGGTGTGCTATCATGAAAACAAACCGGTTCATCCTCAAATTCCACTCTGGCGGATATGGCCCCTAGTGCAGAAAAACCAAACAAGACCGGCTTCTCCAGGAACAGAGGGTCACTGCCTGGAGTTGGCAGGCTCTCCTTAAAAGGCTAAGAGAGAAAGAGCAGCTGTCAGAACAGTGAAATCTTGGAAACCCGAGTGTACCTGACAGCAATCTGACAGGAAGTTGTCTTTGGCCAACAGCGACGGATTAAGGCTTCGCAGTGCAATAACAAGGAGGAGACGGCTCACGTTCAGCGGGACTGGTGGACTTTTTTGTTGAAAGGCAGGAACCAGAAAAGTGCATTATTCTGTAGGTAAAGTCCAAAATATGCTTATGACCATAAACAACTGAAGTTGTCACAAAGACAGTGACGCTGTAGATCCACACAACTACAACGTGTGGAAACAAAATATGCATTTATACCCCCAGAAGTAATCATTGGTAACCTTTTCACTCAAAACATTTTCTGAAGCATCTCCAGATTGTTTGTCTTGTCGACATCATATCATATTAGTCTCACTGCAGTCTCCCTAATCGATGCGCTGACGGAAAGAATTAAGATGTCCAATATTTTGATAAGTGATTTATTGTTTCAGTCATTTTGAAAAATGTCAAACATTTGCTGTTCTAGCTTCTGAAGGTTAGGTAAAGGCAGCAGTTGGAAGGCATCATTTCCAGCTCTGAATCTTACTAAATCATTTTGTAATAATAAGACAAATCTGGCTCACAGTGTTTTTTCTGTCCATCTGGTTTCGTACATCGACGGTTTTGTTTTGCAGCAGTCCAGCTTGAACCAACTTGAACTGAGCTGTCATTTAGAGGACGGAAGATTTAATTCAGCCACTCATCAATCTTCTGAGGCCCTGAGTCACCGTCTTCTTTGTGATTTCCAACCAGATCAATGGCTCCATTAATTGCACACCCACCTAGCTCAGAGGATTTGAAAGGAACGACGGCGAGTTTCACCCAGTGACCCAGTGGAAGTTGGATGAAAGGGAGAGGAGAAACTACCCAAAAAACATGTTTAAATAACACTTCTCGCTTGTCTTCTTCAGTGATTGGAGCTGGCTAAGCTGCAGGGCCATCATGGAACACTTAGGTCATGTGGTCAGAGGTTGCCTGGGTCCAGACCTTTCAAGTCATATGTTCAAGAGTATTCTCTGCCGGGGGATGTGGATGACCTCCCTTGATCTTTCTCTTTGCCGTCTACAGCGATTCAGACCCTTTTCCGAGTCAATGCTGTGACTAGTTCGGGTCTGGTGTCCACATGCAGATGATGTCAGAATGCTGTATCTGCCGAAGACACAACGAGATGTGGTTAAAAACACGGGAAAACTCGCAAAGTGGAGCTTTTTATTTACAAATACTTTACAAAGGTAAATAATGAACTTCCTTGCTTAAACTTAGCATAATTTTAGCCTACTTGACTCGAAATAGACATCTAGTTAGATATTAAAATAGTGTGAGTTTTCTCGTTGGACCATTGAAATGCCCCTGTAGATTAAATACCAGACTTAGAATAGCCTATGAATTTCTCCATTGGCACGCTACAACACAATATTGCATCAAATACGTCATTGTAGGAGCAAAGTGTGTAGATCGTAGGTCTGAAATATTCACTAGTCAACTGAAAAAAGTCAGTGTTTTATGCCAGTATTGTTGAATCAGCTCAGAAAGATCAGAGATCCATTCTCTAATTCGCAGAAAAGCTCAGAGTCCGAAGAACGCCCCTCCACATTTCTCCCCATGAGAATCGGATATGAACCGACGTCAGGCCTGTCAGGTGCAATCATCCCTCATCCCTTGCATGTTAAGGCATCTGAACAGAGCAGAAGCTGCAGGCCCTCCTGTCTGTGAAAGCACTGGCTTTCCTGAGGGGAGACAGTGGCATCCTGTCTTTAGGCCCAGCGCTCGTCAGTGATCGTTTTGTATTCCTAAAGAGCCGTGGACTCCCAGAACTTGACTTCCTGTCTCCCTCGCCTGCCCCTCCGCCGCTGTGGCTCGGCAGAGAAGCGGAACCCTGTGTTTAAAGTGTGAGCTTTCACTGCCTCCTCTGTCGCCTTTTGACGATTCACTGGGTGCTGACTCGCTAACTCTGCGGGTGTGGAGGGTGGTGGGGGTGGGTTCCTGAGGGAGAGTATAATAAGAGCAGAGGGGACAGGAAGCCTCTGAAAGACTGCTGGCTACATGCACAAGTTATTCACAAGATGGGGGGGGAAGGCCTCTATGGCAAACACCATTTCCAAATTACAAGTGCAGTGTATGAATTTGATCAGTAACATTATGTCCGATTTAACAGTGTAAGCTAGCAAACTCATCGTTAGTTAATTAACCTAACTTTGCCTTGACAGCCTGAATCTTTACCCTTAGTTTCTAATTTCAGCCACCACAGGCAGCTGTTTTCAGTGTGAAAGCTATACAAACTGAGCGTATGCTTACCTTACTGCCGCCAAACGGCAGACAACACAGTTAGCCGCTTGCTGATGAACAAAGAGGTCCATTCAGTGGCTGAGTAGCCCGATTTGGTGAGTTGGTAGAGACCAAAACAGAGCTAAAAGAAGAGTGAAAATTGGATTATATTCATTAGGTGCCTAAGTGAATGCTAATGTTTCTATATCTGCAGTAAACAACACTGATATTTTTTTTTACAAATGTTAGGTGCCTCCATATTGCAAAACATCTCGCTAGACTTAAAGCTGGAGTGGAAACTAACAAGAAAAGACTAAACTGTGAAAGCTACTGCCCTGTAGCTCTCACTAGCCAACTGGGACGTGTCAGCAGTTAATTGGCTACGTTCCACGCGCCCTCTCAGCTATGATAGGCTAAAAATACCCAAACAACTCTTCAGTTGTTAATACCACAATCACATAAACACAAAAAATTAGCCTACATACCTCCGTATGACAATGCTACCCAGCTTGAAAGTTACTGCTTGCTGCTGTAGGTGTGCTCTGTGCTAACGCTAGCTTCAGACTCAGACGCTAACTATATCCAACGACCTCGTGTCTCACTCACATGTAAGAAAACCAATGATCATAATGAACGTAAACGATGAATATGGTTTTCGTTAGCACTCACCACTGTCATGCTAACAAGGTAGTTCTGCAATTTCTCTTCCAATCTTGAGCAAAGTAGCTCGCTAATAGCTTAAGCAACATATCCGCCAAGCCTAGTGGAAGTCTCTAATCATGCTAAATCAGTTATTTTATTTCTCAGAAAATTTGATTTATAGATTGATGTCAAGATGTTAAGAGATGTTTCTACAAACACAATCAATAATGCGTCTAGAATAATTTACCAACCCTAGCTTTTGTCCTCAGAAATCTTTTGCCTTCCTGGGGCTGCAGCCAGATTTTCATCCTGACACGTGAAAGCTTTACCATTACATCGAAATTGTCTTCTGAAAACAAATTAAACTTACGACCCTATTAATTTCATTGCCACCTGTGTCATCCTTTCAGCAAACATATGTAGTTGCCAATGAAGAACTGCTTTATTAGCCGATGCCTCAGCACTTGCCAGCTACAATTAACAGTCTCAGGATGTTGCCCTGTCATTATTGCAGCGTCATGTCATAAACACCATTCCAGCTGGATTCCATCTTCTCCCCCTCTCTTTTATCATTCACTCACTTTGTTCTCTCTGAACTTGAAATTTCCTCTTACTGAACAAAACCCAACATTTACATGTGTCACTCCTTGTTCATTTAAGCGCAACCATTCACTGAATTTCTTTTTTTCATGGCTTTCAGAAAGTGCCCAAACTTTCCCCAAGATAGCTGTGGTTAGCACATGTGATGAACCAGCAAAACTGAGAAATAACTTGCGTGAAACTCGTCGTTACGGATGGCTGCACAAATTATAGTTCACACATTGCGAGCACGGCTCCGCTCATCCTTCAGACTATACAGCAGCATGCGAAACGCCATCATAGAAACGTCTCACCAGGCCATAACATTATCAAATATTCTGCGAGGCTTTAGATAGCACTTCCTCTGAGGATGTATCGAGTTTAAAGCCCAGTTTCACTTCCTTCCTCTTTGACCCTTTCGATTATGTGAGTACAAAGTTTGTGACCACATCTGTGTCTGTTTCAGGCTACCAGGCAGTTTCTGGAGGAAATCAACAAGTGGACCAGTCAGCATGGAGTGTCGCCATTGTCCAGGGAATTGGCCGTCAAGTTCCTCATGGCTCGCAAGTTTGACGTCCTCCGGGCCATCGAGCTATTCCACAGCTACAGGGTAAGAGGACATAAGACGCATGGAGGTGGGCGCTCCGCATGTGGGTGTTGGATTTTGCTACTGAGATTTCATTTTTTAATGTCAGCATATTAATTAGCTGACCAAGTGAGCAGTTTGCACTATAATCACTTTATAAACCCCTACGGACTGCACACTAGGTCACAATATTTAGTCGAGCAAATTTTTTGTAATTATAAATATGCAAATGTGTCCTTATTTGAGAACATTAGGCCAAGTTCTAAAAACTCTTAATCATTCCCACCGGGTCGACACCGGAGGTTGGAGCTTTTAATGAGACTGTTCAAAATAATTATTAAGTAAAATCTGCTTCTTGTGAAGCCTGGGTATCTTTTGAAACTTCAGCATTTCGACAACAATGAAATACTTGAATTTAAGTGCTAATATCAAGACACATTTTATTTATTTTTTTGTACCTTAGTTTTGGATATATAAACATGTCAAATCTATTTTGTGCATGTGCGGACATCAATGCAGTATTGTTAAAAGCTTGTGAGAGAAGTATTCAGCCACTTTACCTCAAGTAAAATTATTACTAACACACTGAAAACAGTCTAATATTGTAAGTAAAAGTACCGGATTCAAAACAAGTAAAATCATTTTAGTTATAAACAAAATGTACTGTTGTTTTGCAGGAAATGGTTCCTGGTGTAGAGGTTTAAGGTAATATTAACCTCTTTATATACTGTTGGGTTGTTTAATCTACAACAATTAATTGTATTCTATAAAATAATCCTATGTTTGGAGGATTACTGTCTTGTGAGAGCCACATATCTCTGAAAAGTCAACTCCCCACGAGCTCAGAGAAACAGCTTGTTTTCAGCTTTGTGACGATGCATTCTCCAGCTGATCTTAGCTGATCTTAGAAAAAGTTTTTAAGTAGTTGATCTCGCTCAAGAAGCTGAAAAATGTTCTCAACCCATAAAAAACACTTAAAAATCACCAAATTCAAGTGGACAAAATAAACTCGTAATTAAAGCTATTATTCTTTTTACTACACCTCAGACGGAAATATGATTGTAAAGTTGCCTTAAATGGAAATAATCAAGTAAGTGGTAACTCAAATGTGTGCTAATGTACTGCACTCGAGTAAAAGTACAAAGTTACATTCCACCAATGGAAAAACTTGATGCGAGAAAAGTTAACTTGTGCAAAGAATAAGTAAAGAAGCCTAAACATTCGAAAGCGTCCACACATTTTTGGCTGTCCTCTTTGTTTATGTCGAGATTTGATACTCAGTTCTGTGAAACTAAAATTGTGAATATCACAAAGCCAGAATACATGACCCTGTCTCTGTGCAAAAAGGTGTTGTTTATCAAATATTTCTACCTTTTTTTTCTTTCTCATAAGTGGGTCATGGCAGCAAGGCCTCGGGGACAGTGATGCTCGAGGCAGAAGCTCTGGTTTCTGTCCACAGATTCCACCAAAGCCAACAAACACCCAAAACCTCCGCGCTTTGATATCTCCGACTTATCGGGGAGCCAGAAGAGGCAAACTCATCTCAGCTATAACTCGGGTTGTTTTGGTAAAAACATAGTTTCCAGTTTTCTGGAAACACATAACTCATGAGTGTACACACACTCTGTTTCAAGTTATCAGACTAATCTACACCCACAGTGGAACAATGTGTCTGCTTTGTTTTTCTTGCTTATCTCACTAAAAGTCAGTCACCGTTTCCACGATTTATTGTAAAATACGAGCCTCTTGTTTGGACGATTGTGACACGTAACTGCCGTCTACTATCTTTTCAAATGATTTCAGATGAACAGAGATAAGTGGTGACATATTACAAAGGACAATGACTAAAATCAAGACGGTTGTTACATCCCACAATCCTCGTTATATCTGTCGCATTTGGCATTTAAAAGCTATTTGCACTGAAAGATTAGTGGTCGAACGACACAGAGGCCGACTCAGAGGTAGAAAGGTAGATGTCATGGAGGCACACTTCACTACACCCACGGCACAGGAACACGAGGCCTTTTCATTGAATACATGTCTTCAGAAGCCAAGTAAGAGATTGCTGGAACAGATGCACCAAAACCCTGGAGCCACACACACACACACACACACACACACACACACACACACACACACACACACACACACACACATACACACACACACACACACACACACACACACACACACACACACAAACACACACACACAGTATTAAACACTGAGAGGGTATGTCTCAAGAAGCAGCATGCAGGCTTATTCAGCCTCCCAGAGAGCTCAGAGCTTATCACGAAATAAGTGTTCATTGGTTGGTACAGCTGAGGTTATGAGTTATGGGGTCGGAGTAAATGAGGAACATGAAGTTTCACAGCCCTCGCGCAAAACAAAATTGATGGAGCCGATTATTTTCCAATGTATGGCCGATAAGGGTCGACACGTGGATCCTCTGTACATTGGCTAATTTTGTTTTGGGCTGTTTTTGAGCGGCTCCAACATTGAGCAACATTCTTGAACATTGTTCTTCTCCTTTTTGTTTCCTGTTTGTTTGTTTGTTTGTTTGGTTGTTTGTTAGGCTTTTAACCACCGCCTTTTGGAGAACAGAGAATTGAAACCATTCTGAAAACATGCATTAGAGTTTTTCTATAGCAGCTGGCTGTATATCTGCAGTAGGGTCCCAAAGTCTGAGGCCGTTAGTTGAAATACTTGTATTTTGCATTACTTTTTTCATTACAAATGATAATATAAGCCTAACAATTCGAGATTGGAAAGTTCAATCTAATTTCGGCATATCATAGTATTTGGTATGTCCCACTTTTGCTTTAATGACTCGAGCTGGCGTGGACTCCACAAGTTTGCACCAACTCAACCACACTGAACGTTTATGTGGGCACTTGAAGACTGAGAAAGCCAAGCTTTTTTTCAAGAACTTTACTGAACACTGTCCAATCCTACGGGGATAACATGAGTCATCAACTTTCACAGAAACTTGTGGAGTCCATGCCAGCTTGACTACATGCTGTCATTTAAGCAAAAGGGGAACATACAAAATAGATATTGTGAAATGTATGGACATTTTTTGAAGTTTCACTCAAACCGTTAAGCTTATATCATAAATTGTAGTAAAATAAATAGTATTATATTTGAAACAATTTCAAAATAGGAGCATTTTGACTTGTGCTCTCAGACTTTTGGACCCATGAGAGGTCATCTGATTTTGTGCCACAGCTGGGAAAAAGATAAGTGCAGTCTTAGGAAATACTGAGGGCCAATTATAATCTGGTATTTTGTAATTACCCCTTTTGCTTTAATGACAGCATGCACTCCAGCTGGCATGGACTCCCCAGAACTGTGTAACTCTGTCATGTCATGCTGGGATAACATGAGTCATGGCAAAGCCTCTTGTGATGTCACAAACAGCCTAGCTTTCTCAGTCATCAAGTGCCCCCATTTATGCTCACTTGGGTCGAGGACAAGTGACTGTGGAGTCAGCAAGTTCTATAAGCTTGTGGAGTCCATGTCAGCTGGAGTGTATGATGTGATTCAAGTAAAAGGGGAACATGCAGACTACTTGGATACTTTGAAATTCATGGACATTTTTCAAAGATTCATCTTTTCACTCAAACTGTAAAGCTAATGTCATTTGTAATGGAAAAAAACAGTCTAACAAAGGATTTTGACTTGTCTCAGACATTTGGACCCTACTGGACATTGAGAGGCCACCTGATTGTACACCCACAGCTGAGAATAAGATAAGAGCAGTCTAAGGACTCGCTGAGGACAGATTAGAATCGAATGTAGCAGAAAAGAGATGTCTGTTCCCTAAATATCACAGAAATATTAGTCGTGACCTTGGTGATATTATTACCAACAAACCGGAAAATGATGATCAAGAGGAAGCCTCCGGGGGCAGGGCCTGCAGGTCTCATTTACTTTATGATCTCAAAATAACATCTAGATAATAACATAATCAAGACCTTCTCCTCCGAGTCAATTCGTAACTACCGGGGAGTTGAGGATAATGTCTCATTTTCTCCCTAAATGGTCTACGCTGCTCTAAATTGCAATTCTGGCCAAATTTGAACATGCAAAGTGGGATTTATCCGCTCAGATCTGCTCCGGTTTATCCACTGCAGCTAACGGAAAGTTCCCAGACGTCTCGCACAGACTCTATAATGACCTGAATAGCTTCAAGACGTGGCAGGATTTTACCACCTACCTTTTTTAGAGCAAAGTCGCTTCAATCACCAAGGTGGGTTCTTATTTCTCCAATGAATAGTTGGCCTGCATAAAAGCGACTCATTTATGAAAGCCTCGAATGTGACTTTGAAAAGGATTAGTCTCCCCTGCCACGCCACAGTTCATTTAACTCGGTTTAATGCTGCGTCAGCACCGGGAACAGAGGCCGGGTACAAGTAATTCGTCAGAACAAACTAAGGGGGGGAAGTTTCCAGTGAGGTGCTTGTTTGGCGGTGGGGAAGTGCAAACAGGCCAAGCTGGCATTCAAAGTGAGGTGGTTGGTCATGTAAGCAGGGCCTGACATGAACAAATAAATGTTTTGTTTTGTAGTTAGCATCAGCCCTGGGTTAGCCAATTAGCTCAGTGCCACAATCAAGTGCAAAAGTCTCTATGAAAAACCGAGCCCTCTGTAAAAAACAGCTTAGGTCAAATGATGGGAAATTATTTTGGGTTTCATGACACCTCCTGGGAGGTCAGGTTCATCCTATATTTAGGGTGAGGTTTGTTTAATAACAGTTAAGGGTTCGTATTGTTTTAAAGAAAGAAATGGTACATGCAACAGTAAATGGAAAAAAAAACTCCCCCCCATGTTTGGCCCTAAAAATGAGTTCAAGAAACTCCCACACAGCCTCAAGGGGGGGAGAGCAGGAATGGAAACCTTGCAGAGAGGGGATCCTCCTGGCAGGAAAGTGGGGCGTGTAATTCTCCATTGTTCACAGGGAGGAATCCACCTCAGAGTTGACAGCCTGTTATAGTCACACTCCCCATCCTGACCTCACCTGCTGTGATCTGTTTTTCTGCAGGAAACACGTCTTAAAGAAGGAATCGTCAGACTTCAGCCTCAGGAAGAACCTCTGCGCTCCGAGCTGCTCAGTGGGAAGTTCACTGTGTTGGTAAGAGTCTCATAAAGATAAAACACGTAACATTTTCACAATAAATGTACAGAGCCAGACATCCAGACATATGATGATACATATCTGGGAGTGAGGAAGGAAGCTGTGACTAAACATAATGTAAGTAAAACTTTACTCTTCCGAGAAGCTTTCTGTCTGAGTTATGTCAGATAGCTTTTTATCAACATTGGCAGTTGTTTGACAGTGAGGACAACAACTCCCATAATCCCACACTACGTCACGACTTTTGTTTTCATTGTTTTGATGGGGAGACCGCAAGCAGAAATTACTTACTATGCTTTTTAAAAGGAAAAGTCTAGTCTGATGTCATATTACAGAATAAGGAAGGCAATATTCTATAATCACCTTATAATAAACAAACAAAATTAGAGGACCAAAGTCAACTGAATTAATCCTTTTTTCATCTGTGTCTCCAAAACCTGATATGCTTCCTTTTGTTACCCTTTGCTGTCCAGAATCTTCTGAAAACACAACAGACGAGACAGATTATTAGCCAACTCGAGCACCAGAATGCACCGTTTACTCCCGTTTGAGTAACATTTGCTACAAACTACAGTGCACAGCTCTTTCGGGAACCCACTGAGCCTTTCTTAAAACTGACACTGTATACTTGTGACCTGTTTTTAAAGAGTTGCGCCGCAGGCACGGTGAGACAGGCATTGTTGGTTTTGGTATTTCTATCGTTTCAGCTTACTTTCCCTTATTTGGCTGTTGATCCTCAGGCTTTATGTGAAGTTCTTGTTGTAAAATGCTGCTTCTGTGATTGTGATTCAGTACAGTTCTGTCTGTTCTGAATGAAGGTCGATGTAGTTCTAGTAACGTTCCCTGTTTAACACGCTCCAGTTGTTGGGTTGTCTTGCTTTGGATGCGTTTCCTTTTCCCCTTGAGTTAAACATAGCTTCTTCTGGACCTGTCAGGGAAGCAGCCTGCTTTGTGGATCAATAAATTACACTTCAAAGAACTTGTTAATGTAATGAGCTCATTTTTTATTCACAAAAACTTTTAGGGAACAAACTCCAAAAGCAAGTTCTCTCAATGAAGAGTTTTAAGGGTCCTTTTTGGGTGCAGGTTATTGACAGACTGATGTGCCATGTGGATATCCTGTGCCAGACAAATTTAGCCTTTTGTCAGCCAAATCACAACCGTAAACGATCAGCACACGCCCACACAAACACACTCTCCTGTCGCTTCCCCTCTTCCTTCCCCATTGACGTGCCACTGTTGCATTGATGCTGCACATCCTCTTGTCTGACGTCGGAGTTCTCCAGCCTCAGCAGCGGGCTTCATATCCTGTCTGAGGTATTTTTAGCCCCTTTGCCCGAGAACACAGGCTTATTTGCTTACAAAGGGGCCGCGTCGCTCTGTGTTTGGTCTGTGGCTTCATTCAATTGAGGAGCCTGCAGTTCCTCTGACACCAGCAGCCTTCAAACTGATCAGGTCTTGACGTGAAATATACGTTCATTGTCCGTCTCAGGAAGCAGAAAAAGGAGCCGTAAGACCTGCAGCATCATTTTCGACAAGAATTGTTCCTCCTGTTGAATTGTCGACAGCCCTTTTTGGCGCAGTGCCAGTAACCAGCACATGAACTGAAGTGCCCCCCTGTGGTCATTGTTCATCCCTCATTTTTTGTTTTTGCTGCGCAGCTTCCATTTGACTGCCTCCTTGTCACACTTTAAACTCAAGTCAAGTGGTTAGAAGTACCACATGACTTTCCTCGAAAAACACGTCTCCTCCTGGTAACGATTTCTTCATAGAATTCATGCATTTTAGGAGAAATTGGGTCACAGTTACTGGGAAAGGAGAAACGGCGAAGAGAGATTAAACCTTCAGAATACAAATGTTTTTATCAGAAATGTGACACGTTGCACTTGAGCTGCAATGAGCTGATTAGTCGATTAATCGCTTAAATGTTAAAGCAAAAATGTTAATAAAGGTTGCTGGGTCCTGCCTCATAAATATAAGGAACTGCTGCTTTTCTTTGCCAGTCATGATAGTAAATGAAAAGTCTTTTGAGACTTTTGGCTGGACAGAGGGAGCCATTTGAAGACCTCATTTGGGGCTCCGGGAAATCGTGATGAGCATTTTTCATGTTTTTCTGACATTTTATTGACAAAACCATTAATCGATCATGGAAATAATTGTTAGTTTCAGCCCTGATAGCGTCCTTTCTCAGGAGATCTGAGGGAGGCCAAGAAAATGATTTAACCCACTGCTGGTGTTGTCATCAGTTCTGTACAGGGAGTTTGAGCTAGAAGTGAAAAGCATGTACATTTGTAACACCAACTTGAATGCTGGTATAACCTGTTAGTTTTGTGTCTTACAGAGTGTACGGGACCCATCAGGGGCCTCCATTGCCTTGTATACGGCCAAGCTTCATCACCCAAACAAGACAGGCAACCACGTGGTGCTGCAGGCCCTCTTCTACCTCCTGGATCGGGCGGTGGAAAGGTGACAACAGTGGCTTTTTGTTGTAAAAATGTTTACAACGTTGTAAAAATTTGTCATCTGATCGATACTTGGCAGCCATGTTTTTCACTAAAATATTAAAATATTCTCCAAGTAGGTCAGTTTTCCATCAGGGAGTCCTAAGCTTCCACGGCAACCATGCTGTATTTGAAGCGTTCCCGTATTTCATAATGTTGTCCGTTTCCTGTGTTGCCGCATACGTAAGCTGTAACCAGATCCGTTTGTTAAGATATCCAAAACATTAACGCACACGCCTGATCTTCTGTTTGCCCACAGCTTTGAGACCCAGAGGAATGGCTTGGTGTTCATCTATGACATGGCGGGCTCCAACTACACAAACTTTGAGCTGGACCTGAGCAAGAAGATCCTGAACCTGCTCAAGGTCGGAAATACAGACACGTTAAATGTTTTAACCAAACAAAAGTTGCCAAACAAAGCCATTGAGATTAATGCTGCTGAGGAATGGTGTAGTATTCACACGGTTTGATCTACCTACTTATTTACTCCTCTCCAGGACCAGGTTAATACACAACTGTGGCTTTACTGTGAACTGCGTAATGCTCAAGAGTGGTGCTTTTTTTTGGCAGGTACCTGCAAGTAGGCCCACACCTAAGTGTTCTAGTTGCATGTCATCTAGTCAATAACAGAGACATTTCAGCGTCACATGCTGATGTAAAACTTGACTGGAGTAGTTGAGTTGTGCTCATCATGTTCAGACAATAAATGCAGATGTGGAGCGCTGCAACGCAAGGTGGAGAAAGCGTACACATCTATGTTTGTTTTCAAGGACTAATTAACTTAAAGAGGGTGAGCTTATGTGAAAACACAGGCCAAGTCTTGTTTTGAGGATCCCTCTTTATCTCAAACCAAACAAACTGGCACGTGATTGTCTAAATTGTGACTTTCAAAGGAGACTGAAGCAAATTCTAGGACCTGCAATTAGCAAGGGAAGTTCTGCGAAGTCTGCTCTGCTTTTTTGAAGCACATAAACAAAAAGAAACTGTTCTGTTTGCCTCGTCAACTTTTCCTCAATCACTTGATGCGGTATGCTGATCTGCATTTGGTCAGTTTCTGTGGTAGAAAACGTCATAAAAACACTTGAATAACAAGCAAGAGTGAAACAAGTTCAGTTGATGCGTGATTTAAGTTATGGTCTGTTCTAAGTTGTGCTGTCCTCTCTCCACCAGGGGGCGTTCCCTGCCAGGCTGAAGAAGGTGCTGATTGTCGGGGCTCCTGTTTGGTTTCGAGTGCCCTACAATCTGCTCAGCCTGCTTCTTAAGGAGAAACTCAGAGAGAGGGTAAATCCAGACACTTGTTGCTCATTTTCTCACACTTGCACTTATCAAGAGTTCTGAAAGAGTCTGTCTAGTTTATCTGGAGTTGTGTACAATGAGTGAGAAGGCACTTCTTCAGATCCACTGACTTACGCTGCTGCCTCATGTGTCCCCGGGATGTTCACTGAGGTCGATCACACCTCCACCTTACTGTGCCTGAAGAATTTCACGAGTATGGATTTCTGTAGGGACAAAGTCTCCTGATGGCTTTCTGTAAATTACTACACGAGCATTAATGCAATCAAGAATAACTAACAAATACTCTTTGACATAAAGTAAAGTATTCACATCGTAGACTCATGTTAAGCACAGCTTTCCCATGAAATGTACCCATATTGGCTCCTGGCAACCCCTTTCTCTTCTAATTCCAGGTCCAGATGGTGAAAATGGCCGAGTTGCGCCAACACCTCCCCAGAGACTGTCTGCCCCAGCACCTTGGAGGCCTGCTGCCACTGGAAACGTACAGCTGGAACCAGCAGCTACTGGCGGGCCAGAACGGCCGCGTGGACCCTGTGGACGAGCTGGTGGGCATCCCAGTGGAAGACGCTTCCATTCACATCCCTGGACCTGAGTCCATGCGCCCGCAGGAGCTGCTGACACTCCTCGGCAGGCTCCAGCGCTCGGGCATCCATCAAGAGTATGAGGAGCTCCGCAAAGACCCACCGCCTGGAACCTTTCACTGTGCACAGTGAGTTTACAGCAGCAGAGAGAAAGAATATAACTGCTAAAGACTTGGATATTTATTACAAAGTTGTCTTACTTATCATCCGTCGTTTACTTTTCCCAGGGAAACTGTTAGACCCTAAATCTGTCCTGGTTCTGGCTACTTGTGTTCAACAGACGACTAATTACTGTGGATGTAAGCCCACAAAAGTAGCAGATGTAGACAAATGATTATGTAAAATGAACAAAGAATGGATTAGACCTGAACAAAAAGTTGATATGAAACTAACTTGATAATGAACTAAAGCAACAATGCCACAATTTGCGCCGCTTTGTCTTTGTTGTTTTAAGATGGTAAATTCAATATATTTGGATTGTTCGCCATAAAATACAAGTAATTAGAATATGCCACCTGGGGTTTAGGGACATTTTAATGCACAGAAATGATAAAAACCTGGGACATCAGCCTTACGTTTGTCATTTTGAAGTATTAGATACAAGACTTAAGGTGTCATTGGTAATTTTTTCTCTTATTTATCTGCAGATCAGTCTACAATCAGGAGAAGAATCGTTATGGAGATGTGCTGTGCCTTGATCAAACGAGAGTTCGTTTGAAAGCCAGAAGGAACGAGGTTGGTGCTTATTAAAATATTACGTGTGTCATTAATATCAAAAGAAAAAAGACGGCCAGTTCCACTCACGGTCACTCTCAGCTGCCAAGGCTGCCACACTGCCAGTAGTCCGGCTTCACAAGCGAGCTGGTATTAGTCCAGCCAGGGAGAGTTTAACCAACAGATTTTCAATCTGTTGTTTTTTTTATTATTTAATACCTGGTCAGCCCCATGTAGGACAACTGAGACAATCTCATTCAGATCTTGGCGCGATTCACTTTGAGAGATTTTTTGAACTGGCACTTCAGATTTTGCAAGGGTTCCTGCCATCTTTATGCCAAAGTCTCATTGTTCCCACAGAGATCAGACTACATCAACGCGAGCTTCATGGACGGCTACAAACAGAGGAATGCATACATTGGTACTCAAGGTACGACAACTGCCAGATATTTTCAGATGACGCTCTTTTGATGGGTCTCTGGAACAATTAAATATTCATTAGTTTTTATAGATGGATACACAGATGGTGACGTGAAATGTTTGCCAAGAATGGAAGAACAAAATGTATGAAATGTATCCAATTTAAATTTGTGATCAAATGGTGAACCCAGGTGTGGGTTTGGGTTTCCTGAAACCTGTTGATCTGCACAATATTTAAAGAAGGAATATTTAATGGTCATGAGCACTGGACCAAGTACCGAACCTTGGGGTACACCACGACTTAAGAACATTAAGAGATTATCTGTGAAACCTAGCGTGGGTCTATAAATGCCAGTATCTTCTAAGTACTATTTTACTGAAGACATCAATGGTGAACTTCTCAGTCTGACAGTAGAAGCTGGTGGATGGACAAGTGCTTGAAGGTACCTACAGCAGTCTTAACTGACATCTCTTGTTGAACTATGTTAGGACCACTGGAAAAGACCTACGGTGACTTCTGGAGAATGGTGTGGGAACAGAACGTGCTCGTTATCGTCATGACAACCAGGTAATTTGAGAAGATTTCTGTGAAAATCATTCATTCTTGATTGTTGAGTGAAAAAGGGGCGCCTTCATGAGATTGGTTAGGATTGGAACTGTGTGCTAAATATATGTAATCGTCTCTGCTGCAGGACAGATGAGGGCAGCCGGAGGAAGTGTGGACAGTATTGGCCTC
This sequence comes from Diplodus puntazzo, assembly GCA_963678695.2. Taxonomy (NCBI): domain Eukaryota; kingdom Metazoa; phylum Chordata; class Actinopteri; order Spariformes; family Sparidae; genus Diplodus; species Diplodus puntazzo. Next base: position 16,438,109 of record OZ023161.1, on the reverse strand, counting down.
TGGAGGAAGGGGGGCAGGAGGTCTATGGCCATATGGCAGTGGTTAACCAAAGGGTTGATCACCACACCCACTACAACCACACCACCCTCGAACTGCACAACACTGAGGTACACAGATGGACCACTGAGAGAATATGTGGGGAGGTTTTTCAAACGGCAGCGGCATTCAGTTTGTCAATGAACAACGCAGGGAAAATACATGCACAGTCGAGTCAAAGATGGATCGATAGATAGACAGAAGTTGCTCCAGTTAGATCTGTTTTCCTCTCTTTATCTGGGTCAGATGGAAGCAGGATAAGTAATGTAGCCCAGACGTCCTTCGCCTCCAGGAGCCCTGCTGCAACTCTTTCTTGACTTCATGGTGTCTTGTCATCACCATGAAGCTGCCAGGAATCCAGAAAAGACGTCAGGAAGTCCCCGCTTCAAGCCAAGAAATAGTTTTAGCACATAATTCTCTATGAAACTACAGTGTTTACCTTTCTGCGTACAGCGTTAATTGGTACAGATCCAAGCTAGCTGATTCCCCTTGTTTCCAGTGTTAGTTTATGCTAAGCTAAGTTAAGCTAATGGTGCGTTTATGTCCTGTCGGAATATGAGAAAAACACATTTCTGACTGGGGAAAATCATTATCAAGCCAACTCTTTAAGAGCAATGCAACTAAAATGAGTTTCCATGGCAACCCGGTTCCTCTTTGTTAAGTGTCCTTGGGTACCTTGAAAGGTGCTATATAAATTAAATGTATTATTATTATTATTATTATTATTATTATTATTATTATTATTATTATTATTGTTGTTGTTGTTGTTATAAGTGGCAACGAGTGTAAAATAAGCTTGAAACTAAAAAAAAATTTGTATACATTCAGACATGTGAACAGAGACAAGTGAGTCACTTCCAGTACCTCAGCTGGCCTGACTACGGCGTTCCCACCTCAGCAGTGACTCTCATCGACTTCCTGGGAGCTGTGAAGAGGCAGCAGAGGAAAACGGTGAAGGCTTTGGGACCTCAGTGGACAGGCCACCCACTGGGACCCCCAATGGTGGTCCACTGTAGTGCAGGGATTGGGAGAACAGGTGAGGTCCCGAGGTTGTATTTTTCCACAAGCTTGACGTATGATTATTGGCATTATGTCTTCATCTACATATTGTTTGAAGACTATAAAATGGCCATTCGTGCTTCGTTGTAAATAATCCTTTCTTTTTTAAGTGTCACTGCTAACAACCCCTGTTGTCGACAGGTACCTTCTGTGCCCTGGACATCTGTCTGTCCCAGCTACAGGACGTAGGCTCACTAAATGTGTGCCAGACAGTGCGACGCATGAGAACACAGAGGGCCTTCAGCATTCAAACCCCGGACCAGTACTACTTCTGCTACAATGCCATTTTGGAGCACGCCCAACGGCAGGGCCTGCTCCCGACCAATCAGTGAGCTTTAGCCCTGACTTCCCAAACCAGTCCATGAACCCTGAGATCTCTGCAGTCAATCTGTAAACCCCGAGCTGTGTTGTGTGACCAATTAGTAAGCCCAGGAAAGATAAACTTCCACACTGAAGTTGTCTGTTGAAAGCTATGCCATTCTCCATTTGCAAGCCAGACCAAGACAGGACGGTGACAAGAACAGTCTTGAGTGTTCACATTAAGATGTTTCAACGTGCTAACATTCTCGCTTCCAACAATGTGACATTTAGTTTCTGTCGCTGAACAATATCTCGTTAAGTATGTGGCAGCGAAGACAAACTGCTCTTGTGTTGTGCAGTTCCGTGGCTCTGTGGTCAGGCACATTGGGTGAAGTGATTGGGATCATTTTCATTTACTTTGTTTGTTTTTCTGCGACTTTAAATGAATTGTTTAGGGGAACTTAAAGGAGTATTTCACCCCAAAATAAAAGTTCTATCAGTATCTACTCATCCCTCATTAGTTAAAACTTAAAGGTGCAACATTTAAGACTTCAATAAACTTATAAACAGAATGTGGAGGAATAGCAGTTTTTACATTATGATGTATTGTGTTGTAATGTTTAGCATGCTAGACCTGGCCCACCCGGGTTCAAAGCTCTTGTGTCAGCTGTGTTAATACCAACAACCAGGCGGCTAGCCGCACGGTAACCTGAGCTATCTAGCTAACCGCAGCTACAGTTAGCAGCAGTTAACAGTTACTCGGGTGATATTGGGCCAAGTATTTGTTGTTGAGTATGAATCCAACGAGTGGCCATGGCATTGATATTGCACCATTAAGGTTGTAACACTGCATAACAACTAATTTAATTTTAAATTACATTTCAGTCTAATCTATGCAGTCGCCTTGAATGCCGACGTTAGCAGAGCAAAGGCTTTTTTTACTTTTCTCCATGGAACTTATGCGGAAAAAGTGATGCATAGCCAAATGAATACCTCATAGTCATACAAATTCTGTACACATACGGACGAATATCTAGGTCAGATGCAGAAAGTAAGCATTAACTTAATTTTGAATATAGCTGAAACGGAACTACAATGGTAAACTTCTATGCTTTTTCTTTTGCATTTATTTGAGTTTCAAGTAAGACTGGGAAAGAAACTTGACTCAATTTTAGTTTTGGGGTGAAATGATCCTTTAACTACATGAAACAATTTTTATTCCAATCGGCAAGCTTGATCACCACTTTCACGCAACAGTAATAGGTTTAACGTTACTGGTGATTTTTTGGTAAGTTGGCTACATTTTTTACACCTCCCGTGTGCAGGAAATACTGTGGTCACTGTAGTGCGTTTTCAGCATACGGTATGGGTCACGTGAAGATGGTACGAGCTAATTCTGCATAGTCTCAGGAGTGTCATACCGAACACAAGGATGTGAAACTTTCCAAACATATCGCTGAAAAAAACAATTCAGCGAAGAAGTATTTTGCCAGGAGGTTGCATGATTTGTTCTCCTCTGCCTCAGTAAATCCCCCCGAATGGCAGGAAAGAGGAGTTAAAGCACATCCAAGATGATCAGGTAGTACTCTCCCCCTCTCTGTGATCACTCATTAAATCGCTGTCCATGTGAATTCATCTTTAGTTTTGTTTTTTTTTTTTTAGTTTTCCTAAATGTATTCACTGAACCTCAGACCTTCCATCTCTCCTGAATATTTTTAGATTTCCTGACTCGCAGTAGAGATAGTGATCAGTGCCTGGCCACCTTTGCTCACTAGCAGTGCCATCATGCTTTAGCGATTGTGGGAGTGTATTGCTCAGTGCACACGCACACGCACATGCACACATTTAGAGCAGTCTAAAGTGACTATGCCAACTGAAGCGTACGTCTGTGTACATCTGTGGAAGTCATCAGTTAGACCTCATGAGTAGTGCAATACTTTTTTTTTTTTTTTTTTACATAAATCATGTCTTAGCACTTTTAAATAATTATTCCCGATGTGATCTGAGATTAGACTTTATTGCAATATGATGGGATGACAAATAAAACGTAATAGTGATTCTGTAGGTCTACATGTGATGCTGGGATAACTTGATCGTTAAATTTAGCAACGCTTGAATATAAAAACATTTAGCAACGTTTGGGACTCACTGTAAACATCTGCGTAGAGCTTTAATGAGACAAATCGAGAGGATTCTACAGGGGAACCACAAGTTAAAAGACAGAATAGCTGAAGAAGCATGCACAAATCTGTGCCTACACCCGATTAAGTCCTTCTTGGGCACCTGAGAGTCAGAAATCTTGTCTGAAGTATATTTTCATTGTTGTTGTGTTTCTTTAAGTTCTACAGACTGTGGTTGTAATCCGTGCTTTCATCTGGTCCCAGTATCTTGCCATTATTATAGAGTACATGTACAAAAACTGAGTGTCTGTGTCATACGTTGCATTATGTTGTTGCTGGGTGAAAAAAAAAGTGTTCTTAGCTACAGAATTCATATTGAATTTGCTTGTAGTGAAGCATTTTTAAGTCTGCCATCCTCATGCACTCTCATTTTTTCATTAGAATTATTTTTCCTTTCAATGACGGACGCAAAATGTGCCCTATTTTATTTTTCTATTGTATTCAACAACTGTTTTCATACGATTACCCAGGATATACAGTTATCTACATTAATTTTATATTTGTTTTATTATAACCTATTACTTTATCATTCGTATGACTATTGAATCAAGCTATACTGTATTAAATACAAACTGTCAACATATACATTTGTTAAGTGTTTGTGTGTTTTTAATCACATACTGCACTGATTTCAATTGTAATGGTTCCCATTTTCCAATCAAGAATTTGTTGATTTAAGTCTTTTTAGTTAGTCTTATAATTTGGTCCACGACTTAAAGGTGTAGTGTATAAGAACTGGCCATCTTGCAATTCATACTCTAAACAAATCATATTACCAGGGTGACCACTAGCTGCAGCTGCAATTAGCTTATTAGCTCAGTTAGCCACGCAGCTAATGTTACAGACTGGTTGGTCTTGTTTACATCTCTAGCTAATAAGTTTTGGCAGGAGCTAGCTGGTTTGCATGCTAGCTTCTGTAGATATCTCTGCAACACCAAACACTGACATCTTTGACATAACATCAGTAATAATATGTATATCAGTACTATATTTTATTTTGTTGATCATTTTTTATCGTTTTAAAACAATCTTCCCAGATATTGGACCGGGGACACTAAAACTTAATTAAGACACACTTTTCAGCAAGGCATACAAAATAACCGCAAAACTGTAACAAACAGTAAAAATAGATTTGTAGGTGTAAGAGGTTAAGTTAAATCTATTATCACGAAAAATAAAATAAGAAGGGAGCAGTCAGAGAAAGATGAACAACTGTGAAACAGTTTTTTTTATCTGTTTTCATGGACAGGTTCACCCAAAAATGAAAACTCGGTCATCTATTCACCCTCATGCCCAAAGAAAATCAGTTGAAGTTTCGTAGTCCAAGAAACATTTCCGGAGCTTCACAGCAAAACAGTGTTGCAGCATTCACTTGAGCAACTGAAGTAGATGGTACGGTGAAGATTTCAGCTTTAAAAAGAAAAACACATTTCTTTTTTTCACAAGTGCTGTGAAGCTCCAAGGGTGATTTGTGGATTATTAAATGTTAACCAACTTTCCATCAGCATGAGGATGAGTAAATAATGACTGAATTTTCATTTCTGGCTGAACTAATCCCTGAATGAATAACTTTAAAAGGCGCACTAAATCAATTTTGTTATATTACAAGTTGATCAAATGAAAGTGTCATGTGAAAGGCAACAGAATTACAGTTCTCAGCTCAACATAAAACTTGGTCTTCCAGCTGGTTGTTCAGGTTTTATGGCCCACAACAGGCAGCTGTTCTCAGCAAATAATTAACTCTCTTTTACACTCAAATATTTGTTTCTTGGTCTCAATAATACCGGCCCAGTGGCCAGGATAAAATGTGACATTTCACATTTCTGCCAAACACGGATACATGTGAGTTTGTTTGTGCCACGCTGCACATGTCACATGCATTTCTATAATATGTTTGTATTACATGTATATGAGCTGACTTTCATGTCAGTAAGTGGGGCGATACAGCAAGGTCAAAAAAGCTGCCAAACCAGAGACCAGTGTTTCAGCTGTCACATCAACGTTTTTAAACACGAACCCATGGACATTTCTAACAAGACAGGACAGTTTTCAGACATGTTTTTGGCAAAATAAATGAATAAATAAATGCATATTTTTGACGAAGGGTTGGTCCAGCCATCCAGTAGGGGCAGAATCAGGTAAGCCAAAATACAGTTGTTTCCCGAACTAATCCAAGCGGTTTCGTTGCCTAACCAAGTCATAATCACAGTGTTGTCACAACATAAAAATTAACACTGAACCTGAAGAAACTTCAAGTTGCAAAATAAAGAACCTTAAAGTTTTTTAACACAACTGCGGTCTGCAGAAACATTTCCAAAATGTATTCAGGCAATTTGGTTGCTATCCTTATCAGCCAGACTGCATAGTGTGTATGAGACAACGGATTTCAATCTGGCGACACATCCTACACTGAATGGTTCCTAAACCAATCTTAACTCTCATTACAAGGCTCGGTTATTGTTACCAGTCATTTCAGCTGACAGCTAAAGGTCAGAAACATAATTTTTCTCCTAAAATACAGATTGGGTGGTTGCAGTCCCACTCCTAAAACGGCTACAAATACAGTGAATTTAGCGAGGCTGTGGGGATCACAGCCACATCAAACGGCGTGAACAGCAAGCAGCGGTGATGAGAAGGGAATACCCACAAAATGATGTGTACTCCCAGTGTGCTGAAACACTGCACCAGTGAAGCATGCTGGGAGTGTGGGTATCTCTCTCTCTCTCTCTCTCTTTCAACAATGCTTATTTTTGGGTGTGGTATGACGTCCTCAGGGCAAACTATCGCTCTCTTTATTGCAGCAGTAAAGCTGACTGGGAGAAAGATTCAGTGTGTGCACATTTCTCCCATTTAATATCGTGCTCACTTTACCCTGAAGCTGAGTAAATGTTTTTTTGGCAAGTAGACACTTTATTTTTTCATCCCTCTTTAGCAGCTCAGTTTTATGTTTTTATTTAAAGATATCATCTCAGGTGAGACTACCGTTTATCGTCAGCCTTGTTAGACAGTGTCCCACTTGTCTCAAAGGAGCTCCTTTAAAAAGGACAGTTTTCAAAAGGTATTTGTCGTTTGAGATATACCAACGTTCCTGTGTTACACGTGTCACTGCATCAAAAAACCCTGAATCCTGCGCCTGCTGGTATGGTGACAGACTAAAAAATACCAAGAACGATTCATTTGAGATCTAAGACCGCTAATCCTCCCCCTTACTGCATCAAACAGGGATGATGAAACCAAGAAAACAAACATTTTTTTTTTATTTTTTTTTTTGCTGCAGTCTTTGACATCAATGTAGGAGCGAGTACACAGACATTTTAACGATCATAACACTTCATTTAGTAGATTTGAGCGTTTAACAACCTGACAAAAAAAGAAACACCTCACTGTTGCCTCGTGAATTCCGCTACTTAAGAATTTCTAATTAGACAGAAACGTCTAGAGGTCGAGTCAAAACTGAACACACCAAGTATGTCTTTGGGCAAGCCTCCCTTCTTTTAAGGATTGGGGGCAGGTTGTCCAACGGAATGAAGCACTTTGGAGCGTGAATGCAGTCTCATGAACGAAGCTGCTCCATCAAGTATAAAATCCTGGGGATGAATTTACTAAGGCATTTATAGAAACAGGCAACTTTAAAATTAGTTTTTAACATTTATTTTTACTGACTGTCTTAATACATTTATCAAATTTACCATAACTTTGTTAGGTTGAGTTAGTGGCTGTCACAGTTGTCAGCAAGAAAAATTGACAAAGAAACCTTTAGGAAGAGAGAAAAGCATCATTTTGAGGACATTAAAGTGAAACACTGTAGCTGCTCTTAACAGCAATTCATTCAATTATTTATTCAACCTTCATGTTCACTCAAATACTTTAAGTTGGAGACCTCATTTACAGTACAGTAACAGTTGTTACAGACCATTGTCAATTAATAACATTACAGATGCATGTTTCCTGCATACACTGCCCAAATAATAAGTCATTTTATATCTATAACAAGTAGGAAGTTAAATTATATTAGACTTATGGAAATTTCCTGGGGTGCAGCAGAGGAGCAATATTCTCTCAGCGGTCCCTCGTTTTCTCCTCAAGTCTTCGGTGGCGATGATTTGGACAAACACAAACAGCAACACGTCGCTGGAACGAAAGTTACCTCATTTGACAAGTTCTATAAAAGTACAGACAGCCGTCACATAGTTGTGAGTAGGCAGACGTGTGCCAATTTTAAAAATCCTGCAAATAGCATTTGAGGAAGTACTCAAATCTTTTACCTGAAATAAAAGCAGTCATAACACAATTTTAAAAAAATACTTTGGGACAAGAAAAATCCCCATTTGAAGGTTTATTTGTGGAAAAGTGAAAAAGTATTATCAGATAAATACACACAAAAAAAACATGCAAAAGCAGTCTATTTATATTCCATGCCTATAATTAATACAGAATGACCCCTTTAAAATCATTGTATACTATATCTTAATATATATTTTATATTAATAAAGACAAACATTAAGAATCATTACATAATGATATATAGTATTACATATATTATATTTTCTGACCAGGCTGCTAAGGATCATAATCTGTCACTTTTACCATTTAATTTTGTCCTTAATTGCCCTTGTTTCTATTTTTACTTCTAGTCTTATTACAGTTTTACAAACTCACTTAATTAATTACTTGTTTATTACTATGTCTGTCCCTGTGCTGCTGCAACAACTGATTTTCACATCTGGAAAGTAAACAGACTCATTTTGTCTCATCTCATTGCATCATCAATGACCCATTAACATGTTAGAAATCCCTTCTTTAAACCCACTTTTACAGACTTGCTTTTATTTCAAGCCCCCCTTTTAAACTGATTTTTCATCTCTGTTTATTCCATTTACTGCTCTTGGTCTTATTATGTTTTTAATTCCTCTCATGTGATGCCTCCCTTCTTATGTCCTTAACTGCTTAATTTGTTGTTGTTGTTTTATTTTTTTAATGTATTATCCTTCATTCTTTTTGTTTTGCTCTTAGTCTATTTATACATTTTTATTCCTCTCATGTGATGTTTTTTCTTTTGTCCTTAATTGCTTGTGTTTATCCATTTATTATCCTTTATTCTTTTTATCACTCTTTATCGCCTACTGTTTGTAATTCCTCTGATGTGATGTCGTCTTGTAATCTGTTATCTCTATTTCGCACGACCTTTCCTCTCTCGTTCTCTGTTTTGCGTATTTCATTCCTTGTACTTGTAACAACTCACATTGTCTTTTTGTGTTTTTACATTCTCTGCTCTGCCTTCCTGTTTTAGGTCACCTTATCACCTGGTGTTTGGCTCGACTGTTGAGTGTTTATTCCTGTAATACTGTCCTCTGGAGTTGTCTGTCAAAGCGCTTTGTAATCTCTATCTATAAAATAAAGTTTACTATCACCTTAGTGATGGTCTAGGTGGAGCCATCTGAACTACTTATAAAAGCTCATGCTGCTGAGAGGTGTAATCACTACAATGCATCATATTCTATCTGTTGATCACATTGTTTGTGTGTTAAATCTGAGTCTGCTGAGTCGCCTGCAGCTGCCAGATGGTGCAGAATAAGGATTTCAGCACAGAACCTCAGTAAATGTGCTTAACTTATTCCCACCGCACTCCCCAGCAGGTTTCTCCCACTGAGTTCAGATGGTATCCGTGCCTGCACAGCTCTGATGAGATGGAGTGCTGCTGCTCAGCTGAAGCGTCCTCCGTTTTTAGCGCGCTACATTCAAAATAACATGACGTGTACTGTAGTGTGCGCCAATGCCAACGGAGGGGGGCGTCTCCAACTATTTTGTTACAAACACGAATCCGGAGTAAGGAGTCTTTTTCCTGGGTATGTAACAGCTGCTTAAACTAAATTATATTAACAAGATTGCCGCTTTAACAAGCGAACCGTGTTTGTGTTGAGTGTGAAAGCGTTCGGTGGCCAGCGGCGCCTATTGTGCGCGTAAAACGAACCGGAGGGGGCTTTTTAATGGTCGCGAACGTCTACAGAATAGGCAGAAACATAACGTGGTGGATGGCCAAATCTGCAGGACGTCATTTTGTCGGCTAGTAAACAATCTCCCTCCGGGCTGTGCGCTGGTGATCGGAGGCATCCCGCTGTCTGGAAGTCGAAACATTTCGTCTGCAGCGTTGTGTGAGCATGTAACGCCAGCGGATCCGTAGGGAGGGGGGAGGGAGGGAGTTGTTGTGGTGAGGCAGGTTAGACATTTTACTCCGGACTATTGAAGTAAACAAAGAATATGATTTGTTAAACGCGCGGTCGTCCTCTCTGCGGGGAAAATGGGGCTGCTCAGCTGCGTGTTTGGAGACGAAGGGGGGACGCGGAGAATGGCGAGGCTCCGTCGCGCCGATGTTCCCATAAAGCGACGCCGTAGTTCCCGTTTCGTTTGACTTTGGCATTGTTTAGTAAGGGCAGCTGGATCGGCTCCCGCCGCCTACAAAAAAATAAAATAAAATAAAATAAAATAGATACAGCGGGGTTCAGCCGTCTAGGCCCGACTTCTTCACCGTGCCCCGCCAGCGCTCATGCAACGCGTCGATTACCAGATGATGCGTTTTAGTGCCGTGGACCTTTTGTTTGGAGAGTGCAGCCCCGCACACGTCGACCGACGCTGGCGGCGCGGGGCCGGCTGATCCTCTCCTCAGCCCGCACTGCGTTGTCTTTGCATGCTTCTGCACAAAACTCGAAAAAAGACACACTTGAGCTGTCGACAAACACCCGTGTACTGCATCAACACCAGCTCTCAGTCTGGATGATGTATTTTGCAAAGAGGCACGCGATTATGTGGGGGAAAACCAGTCGGTAGTGGAGTACTATGTGTGTGTGTGTGTGTGTGTGTGTGTGTGTGTGCGCGCGCTGCAGCCTACGTCCGCTGCTGAATCCTCCACCCGGGCTGGAAGGAGGAATCCCGGGCTGGTGTAGCAGCTCCGCCTGTCGTGGGCGAGGGTTTATTTTGGAAGTTCCACCTTTTTGGGATTTGTAATGATGGTTGCATGCAACGATTGGCTGTGGTGTCCTCAAAGGGGAGGGGCCAAAGCGCAAAGGCAGACTCCCTCCTCCAAAGTCACGTGTCTGCAGACTCCAGGAAGTAGATAGCTCAGCAGATCTGATCCATGTAATAGGCAGGGTGTCAAACTATGAGCAACCATTGGTATTCTGCATGGTTAAAAGTGCACTGTGTTGTTTTGTGGGGGAAAAAAAAATCTTCCATCCACCCCCAATCGTTTTCATATCAACCCCACACTCTTGTGCACAATAAGATTTAATAAGTTGTTCAACATAGTCGAGATAAGATTAAACTTGAAAGGAGCACTATGTAACTTTGGGGGCGAAATCTTAATGCATAAACAAACTCTCTGCTTTCACGACTGAAAAAACAAATCTACCTTAAAGGACAGCACAGTTTCATACTGTTTTACTTTGTTTATATGTGGCAGACCCTGCCACCTTTCTAGCTCTAGCTTTGAGTTTGTATTATTGCCTCATTAATCTTGTAAATATCAAAATTCAGAGTTTGAATTTCTCCTCCAAAACTATATAGTAGTCCTTTAATGCAATGTATGGCAAAATGCTTTGTTGGAGTGTTGGAAGTCACTAGAAAGTGAATTTCTATACAGTATGCTATATGCATGTATTTAATATACACAAAGCTGGATCAACAACCGGACAAAGTTGCCAACTGCCACTTAAGTGGTAGTTGAGAAACACCGTAGAGAAGCACTGTGTTAAAATATAGTTGTAATATCTGCATTACCATTTTTACTTTAGTAACCATTACCATGTTTCCTCAAATTGCCAATAACAGTCATGCAGAAAACTTAGGGCCATGTGATATTTCAGTTTAAGAGTAGTTGTTTTGGGGGTCTTTGTGCAGAATATCATGAAGCTGCCAAGTAATGTGCACGTTGTACTTCATGGAAACTTGAAGGGAACGGGGCCCAGCAGTACATATGTTTGTTGAAAGCTCCCCCATAATGTTACTTCAGACATGAAAATACAGGGACACACTAAAAGCACAGTTGTGGATGGTTTTGCAAGTAGACAGTATTTATGCAGTATTCATTATTGAGTGAACAGAGATAAACAGATATCATTAAAATCATAGATTGTACATGTATGTCAACAGCTTCTCTGTTACAGTGGGCTATGTAAATAAACTGACCTTGTTGCTTCACCGTCAGAGGAAAGATCTTCTCACTAAAGTGAAACATAATGATAACAGATGCATGAATGTAATTATTAGCAGTCACTGCTGTCATTATTATATGTAAAAGGATGGAGAAGAGGCACAAACAGTACTTTTCCAATAAAGTTTTGATGAATTAATGGCTCATACACTGTTGCTCAACAAACACAATCCAACATTTTTCTCTTGTTATGACAGAAACACCAAAAAAGTCTCTCTCGAATATGTTTCGGTTGTGAAGAAATCTTGTTTTGCAGGCATTTCAGTCCTGGAATGTCAATTCTTTAACGCACTCACATTACACTACAATAACAGTTCACCAGTGTGCATACATACCGTGTTAGAAGCGGGACTCCTCTCTGCTGGCATTGTCGCGCTTCAACTCAAAATGGGCGTGCTTGGTTGCTGCGCGATGAAGCCTTGATTGACAGCTCGAATTCCCAATCCAGATCTGTCGCCCAGCCCCTCGGTGGACCTTTTGAACTAACCGACCAATAGTACATCGAGTGGGCGGGGCTACGACTGAAAACCACGCCCCATTCTACAGCTAACCGAACGGAGATTGTTTTCCTCGCTCGGGGGGAGATTTTCACTTTGCAGCCAACAGCCTGAATTGTTTATTTTAATTCGCACGCCACTGATAAGTTGCTTTTAGCACATACGTTACGTTGGTACCTTCCCCAGTCAGAGGTGTAGCGGTTTACCCACAGTTAACGGATTATCAAAGCATCACTGGGATCTTCTGCTTGGTCTTTAGGAGAGGGGTGAGTTCAGCTGAATTCATTCAGCAAGCTAACACGGCTAGGTACCTACCTGCCGTTAGCAGACGTTTTAAGTAAACCGCACGGGGAATCGACGTGTCTTTGCATGGCAGTCACTCGTAACTAGACCTGATACGGCTACTCTAATAAATCGATAGCTAATGCATGCTTCATAAAGCCTGTTTCTGCTACAGCGAACCAGATCGCTAATGGTTAGCTGCATGTGCTTCCCTGCTAGCCCCGGACGGTGCTCGGTGTAGGGCTACTTATGTTGTTTACATTAGCTAGCAGCTAACTGGCAGCTCACAGCCCCTGACGACAAAACAAGTTCTCGGCGTGTATAATAGAAAAAAGCTCATTGGTATACTTTAAAAATGGGTGTCCATTCAGACGGCTGGCAAGTCAGCTACTTTTCATGCTTACCTGCTTGAAATGGAGTGTAATTTGCTGTACTCCTGCGCCACGCTCTAAATGGCGGGCGTGGGGTGAAAGCGTCGTGCTGTAACTCGAGGTCGCTGCTTGTGTTGCCAGGCCATAAAGGGGATGGTGAATCGCTGTTGTCGTCTAACGGCTGTTAGCGTGTAGCAGACATAACCGTATTTGCCTCTATTGCGTGGCCATAACATTACTACACAAAGTGAAGTTGAGCTATCTATAGATACTGCAGCCTCGCTTTCTTTGGCGGAGGATTTTGCTGGTGAACGGCTTGGCAGTGCTCCGCTGTCGGAACACCGAGCGACACTAGCACACGGGCACTTCAGTTTTGACAGCCGTCGTGCCACTTTTCTGGCAGATATTTTTGTTTGAAACGTCATTTATTCTCCCTCTCGACGAGTTTCGAGCTTTGTCTTTCCATTCATTCAGACGATTAGGAGTTGTTGCTGTCTTGAGGAAGTTGTGAATGGCAGACCGACTCCCACGTTCCCACAGCACCTGTTTGTTGCATCGGTGACGTAGGCTGTCTGTATTTCATTGGCTACGGAGACTGCTAGTTTTACATTGAGAACATGTTAACATTCAGATGTGCCTCGCGTTGACTCATCGCATCACCTCATTGACGTTATTAGAAAGGCATAGATACACAAAGATGGCAGCGTTTTCACAATAGTGCAGAGCAGCATTGTGCAGGATGCCCCCAGTCTGTTTCCTATAAACTCCCAAACTTTTTTAGAAGGATATACACAAGAGATTTCATAAAACATTGAAATATAATATTGAATTCCATCATATTTGGGCATTTGTTCAACCCAAAAATCCACCCTTTTTTATTCCTTCAAGAACTATTGTAACTAATAATAATAGTAATTAATCTCATGCTGTTGCAATCCTATAACCAGGAGGGTGAAATGTATGAAGGGCACCAACCCCATCTCTATTTGTTCGCCTTACTTTTTAGCACATTAAATTGAACATTATTTCCCAAAGAAAGACATTAGTCAATCAAAAATTAACAAAATGAATCTGCAGAGACGGTACTGAGAAAGACAAAAATGCACAGGGTTGTGTTCTGTCTCGTATATTGCCTCTCTAATCTGTTTGTACACACAAGTGTCTAAATTTTCACAGTAGAGTCTGACTGATATATCATCAGATGATGCTGGCTTATCCCAGATATATTGGAATTGGCCTTTATTTTGTCAGATATGCAGATATCAAGTCTTTTTACAGTCTTTTTACAAGTCTTTTTTTTTTGGAGTAACTTTAAAGACTTCAATTCCCAGCAAAGGTCCCTGGTTCTCTGCATTGATGTCATTTTGGACAATAAACTTTATTGTTAAAATGTGTATCCTGACTTTGTCACATATCTTTATCAGAAGTTAGCAGGATAACCAAATTACAGGGGTAATGCAAAAAAAGTGTGTATATCGACCCATTTATTGACATCGGAATTTTTTTGGTTTTTCGTTTAAGTATCGGCAACTCCAGAAATTGAGAATCGGCCAGGCTCTGTTCCACACTGAGACATCAGCAAGTTCATCTAAAACTGTAATCAAACACTTGAAGTCTTCCGTCAGTATAACTTTGGCATAGTTACCCAGAGAGATCTCAGGCGCCTTTGTGCCGCTAAAAGCATTAGATTTTTCATTGGCGATATGGTCAGAACCCATGTTATGATTCTCCTCCTACGCCAAACAACAGAAGTGGATAGCTGGCACTGTGTGTATCCATAAATTCACAGCTGAGGGGAAAAAAATGATTGCCATATGTTCCCCAGCAAATTACTGAATGAGAATGATTTAATGTTTTCTGATAACTTGACAAAGATCTGCCAGTGTGAAATAAGGTCCATATGCTCTTTATCCCCAGGTCTCTCAGCTCTTACGAGGATGAGTTCATAATGAAGCGGCGACTGGAGGATCAGGAAACGGTTTTTGCGTCCCAGCAGCGGCGCCTCGCTGGCAACGCTGAGGCTTTCCAGCATCGTGTCCTGGCCCCTGCTCCAGCCCCAGCTGTGTATGAGGCCGTGTCTGACAACATGCAGCCCACAGCAGGTGTCCAGTACTCCGTCCCCCAGGGATACCAGGTAAGCTCCGCTTGTCCTCTGACGATGTGTTTGAAGCTCACTGTGTTTTGGAGTCAAAACTAGATCAAACACAGCAGTTTAAAATCGCCTGTCACTCGTAACTCAGGCTGTCATCTTAACACCTGTTAAGATGACAGCCTTAACACCATCACACCACTGTGTCTGCTTTCTCAGGTTCCCACTGTGGCCCAGAACAGTGGCGGTCATGGGCACACTCCGAGCCCAGCCGTCCACGGCGGGTCCCACCACCACAGCCCTGCAGTCCAGTCCCATGGGCCCTCAGTGATGTCAGGGCATAGCCATACAGCTGCTCCTCAAGCCTCTGCACAGGGCCAGCAGTTCCAGAGGCTCAAGGTTAGTCAGCCCATTTTATTTTGGCAGGTTCTTACTGTTTTTCCATCCCTCGTAAAAACCTGCAAAAGTCAAGCACTTTTCATGCCAAAGAAGTTAGTGAAATAATATACAGATGCTATTAGAGGTTTTAGGCAAATTTATGTATTTTAAGACCCTTGGACGTGTAGTTGATTGATTGGTTGCTGTTAGTTTGAGCACATTTTCTGGTTAGTTGATCCTAATCACAAAAAAACAGCCTCAGTAGTATCTAGCCATGCATGGTCTTTAATATCAGAATCAGGGCTCTGCTGCCAAATATCTAAAAGGAAAATAGATTAACAGATTGATGAAATTGACTTTCCCCTTCTCTGTCCCAAAGGTGGAAGATGCTTTGTCCTACTTGGACCAAGTGAAACTGCAGTTTGGCAACCAGCCTCAGGTCTACAATGACTTTCTGGATATAATGAAAGAGTTCAAGTCTCAGAGGTGAGGCCGCTGTTTGATTTTACTTTAAAATACTGTTAGCAATTAGAGTGCACACCCAAAGTCATTTCTAGCTCAAAATGTGTATTTTATGAGTTCTTGCCCTTTCAGTCATAATTTGGACAATGGTCATGGCACAACTAACTTGCACAATGCAGTACTGATTATAATAATGCTAAAAATGAACTTATTTGCAACTTGCAGTCAGACTTTATTTGCAAGATACAATGTTATTTTACCTAAGTCCTAAGGTTTTAGAGCAGTCCTTCAATAGTAGAAAAAAAATTGCAAATCTGTCCATGTTTGCAGAGGCTGAACGTCTGTTATCCTTGTCACAGATGGCAGCTAAAAGTTGGCATTTGTTCAGAACAATATAAAGTTCAAAGGGAGCAAGCTGCTCTTGCTTTGTGTGTCATTAACAGTTTTACCAATGTCGGCAGTTTGAATGCACTCTGAGTCACATCCCTGGTATAGCAGAATGACAGTTCACACGAGACAGATGCCGAAAATCATGACTAAATTATAAACAGATATCTATTTATTCATACATTTATTTATTCTTAACCTGAATTTAAGAATCGTACCTGAGGTAAATGCATCCATACAAAAACTTCACAGACTAAAAACTCACATTTTTGGAATCGGGGTGATGGTAATCATTCATGTTGTTGCAGCAGTAATGAAAGGGCTTGTTTGGTTTAGTTTTTATGGAAATTACCAATTTGTCTAACAGGAGGACAGCATGGAGGATTTTAATTCTGTTTCTGTTTTTTTCAGTATTGACACGCCGGGGGTCATCAGCAGAGTGTCACAGCTCTTCAAAGGTCACCCTGACCTCATCATGGGCTTCAACACTTTCCTGCCGCCAGGCTACAAGATCGAGGTCCAGACCAACGACCTGGTCAACGTGACCACGCCTGGTCAGATCCACCACATCACCCCGCACGGCATTTCAGTCCAGAATATCCCCATAACGGGAGCAGCCACCCAACATCCGGCCCAGATCCCACCTGCTGCAATCACCACTGCTCCGCCCCTTCTGACGCAGCCCACGCCTGCCAAGATAAGCAAAGTGAGTAATCAGAGTGAGAATGCCAGCAGAGTTATACAAACAAACAAAAAATGTTTGGCTTAGAACCCCCTAAAACCTTCAATGTTGTGGTCTTTCACAGCCTCCTCAGCCCCAGGCACTGACACCAAGCAGTCAAAGCAATCCGTCCATCCCTGCGTACCCCTCTCCCCGCTCCCCGCCCATGCAGCTCCACCCGCCACTCAGCGGGACCCCCACTGGGCCACCCATTCAGAATAACCAGCCTGTGGAGTTCAACCACGCCATCAACTACGTCAACAAGATCAAGAACCGCTTCCAGGGCCAGCCCGACATCTACAAAGCCTTCCTGGAGATCCTCCACACATACCAGGTCAGTAGCTGCAGCTGGATTAAATATCATTGTGGTTTAAAACAGTTTGTTTCTGTCCGTGTATGAGCAAACACATCACACTTAAAGGCTAATTACCCTCTAAAATTCTGCTTGAACCCAGCTAAAGTGACTTTAGGAGTCATGGTGTCGGCTGTGTAGTGTGTGATGTGGATGGTCAGAGGACATGGTGGAGACTACCTGACTGCTGCTCAGTGTAGCAGTGACAGAGCTTGCAGTCAAAGTTACTGAAGAGGAATAAGTGTCGGTTTTCCACCACTGTCTATCAGGCGTGCTAATGCTAACACCAAGGCAAAGACCGGTCAGCCAGTTTTCTCCTATTCGTATTTGGCCCGTCAGCTGATACATGAAACAGACGCCTGTTTTTGTCACTGAAATTAACTTTCAAGTACGAACAGAGAAAAACGAGCTTTTATTAATGGAAAAATCTCCTGTATTAACACAGATGCCAACAAGAAATGATGTGACTATGTGTACTATGCAAAATAAATGTATTTTATTTGGAGTTCCTGTTTTATGGGCTCTACTTGGCCTCATGTTTGTAATGAAAGTGTTGACCTTCAGTAACATAACCATGGCCAAATTGACTTTAATTACTTTATTACATCTGATATTTATTCAAGGTTTCATCCATGACTTGACAATCAAATGTGTTCTTCCACTACAGAAGGAGCAGCGTAACGCTAAAGAGGCAGGTGGGAACTACACACCCGCTCTAACAGAGCAGGAGGTGTATGCTCAGGTGGCGAGACTCTTCAAAAACCAAGAGGACCTCCTGTCAGAGTTTGGACAATTTCTCCCCGACGCCAACAGTTCAGTGGTAAGTCATGATATAAAGTAGATCCTTTCCTCACTTTAGTGTACGGAAAAACAGAGTTGCTTTAAGTCGCGTTTCTTAATAAAATTCTCGTAACTTCTCAAGACCAGCTAGAATAATCCCACTGTACATGTAGTTCCTGTGATCCGATGGTGACTATAGCGTGTTCAAGTATGTTGTCCTGATCAGTGTCATTTATTCCCCATAGCTGTTAAGTAAAACCACCGCCGAGAAGGCAGAGTCTGTACGAAACGACCACGGCGGCACCGCCAAAAAGCTGCAGCTCAACAACAAACAGAGGCCCAATCAGAACGGCTGCCAGATCCGTCGCCATCCAACTCCAGGGTCCACACCGCCTGTGAAGGTACGTACATGCATCTCTTTCCTTCATATTTCTTTGTTTCGCGACTGCTACGGCTGGGTTGTTTTTTAAGTGTTTGTACCTGTTTCTTCTCTTTTCTGTTTTGGTATTGCTACAGAAGAAGCCCAAGTTACTGAATTTGAAAGACTCCTCGGTGGCAGAGGCCAGCAAGCATGGAGTCGGGACAGAATCACTGTTCTTTGAGAAGGTGAAGTTATAGCTGTCTGCATTTCATCTTTTTATTTCTGTGAAAAGCAAACAGTGAGTAAATAAAAGGGTGTGAGAAAGACAGAGAGTCAGGCTTTATATTATCAAGAATGCCCCAGTAATGACAGTAATACTGTTGTAATATTGTTTTATAAAATATGTGTTCCTTTAAGATACCTAAGAATATCATTTATATTGCATATTGTATATAAAATAGTCACTGTTTATTGTTTATTGTCTCAATGTATGCACCTTACTCATCAAGACAAATTCCTCGTTGGTGTAAAACCCTTCTCTGCAATAAATCTGTTTCTGATTTCTGAAGTAGGCTACCTAGTCTATTGATAATTTTTACATATAACGTGAAAATATTGAAATAGTTGATTTAAACTTTTAATTAACTAAAGATGCTGAGAAATGCTGAACTATTTTGCTCATTTTATGTAGCTCCAGATTCCCCTCTCAGCTCCATCACCTACTGTCCCATTAACCTTTATTTCTCACCACAGGTGCGCAAAGCCTTGCGAAGTGCAGAGGCCTACGACAACTTCTTGCGATGTCTGTTCATCTTTAATCAGGAGGTGATCTCAAGGGCCGAACTGGTGCAGCTGGTGCTGCCCTTTTTAGGGTGAGTGCTCAGTCATCTCACCTGGCAAATGACCGGTGTTTTTTTTTTTTTCCTCTCCACAGTATTCATGTGTTTATTCATACATATGACTATCACTTATTTATGTTATACAGAAAATTCCCTGAGCTGTTCAACTGGTTTAAAAACTTCTTGGGCTATCGGGAAATGTCCCACATCGAAACATACCCCAAGGAACGGGCCACCGAGGGCATCGCCATGGAGATTGATTATGCTTCCTGTAAGAGGCTAGGCTCCAGTTACAGAGCTCTGCCCAAAAGCTACCAACAGCCCAAGTGCACTGGCAGAACTCCACTTTGTAAAGAGGTAAGAGTTGGAATGATGTGAGAGCAACTAAACTTAGGAGAAGATGTCAAAAGGATTTAAAATCATTTGTGTGTAATCAGTGAAGTTTTTGTTTGAACTCTATGATTAATTGTGTGGTTACTGAAACTGACAGACATTTAAATGAGAATGCTTCATGCAGCACAGATAAGATATACTATAAAGAAAAAAATGATTTTATTGGGGCACATCATCAGACAGATGTTACGTGAGAATAATAGTTGGAGTAGAATACTTGTTGAAGCTTTTTATTCAATCCATAAGTGCATTAAACTACCGGCCATCGTTTCTCACATTGATAAGTGTGTGGAACTTAAAGATGACAGTGTTTTTTCCCTGCGATGTCCAGGTCTTAAATGACACGTGGGTCTCCTTCCCCTCCTGGTCTGAGGACTCCACCTTTGTCAGCTCGAAGAAGACTCAGTACGAGGAACATATCTACAGATGTGAGGATGAACGCTTCGAGGTGAGAAGGAAGATTAAAGATTTACGAATTGTCTGTTGAAATGAATTCATTTCAATAGATTTTGCATTTTTCTCTTCTCCTTCTCTTTGTTATGAAGTTACTCAGTGGTGAGCTGCGAACTGTAGATGAGGATATTTAAAAATCAGACACATTGTGACCTTTTGGATTATAATTTTAGGCTCTGCACATACAGCAGTGGATATTAAAACAGCTATGTTTTCTTGCCTACAGTTGGATGTAGTGCTGGAGACCAACCTGGCTACCATCAGAGTGCTGGAGGCGGTACAGCGGAAGTTGTCCCGCATGTCTGCAGAGGAGCAGGCCAAGTTCCGTTTGGACAACACGCTGGGCGGTTCCTCGGAAGTTGTGCACCGCAAGGCCATCCAGAGGATATACGGAGACAAGGCGCCCGACATCATAGACGGCCTGAAGAAAAACCCTGCTGTTTCTGTCCCCATCGTGTTAAAGAGGTCGGTCATGTTGTCATCTGTTACCTCACATGTGTTTATTTCCATAAAATTTGCCGATATATGTATTCACAGGGTTTCAGGTTTGATAGTGTAGTTTAAATAGCGTGGCAAAGAATCCGTAAGGTGCACACATGCTAAAACACAAACGTGTTTACAGAGTGCAGTTAATGTGTGCACACCAGCTTCTTTCAGGCCCAGGCTGAGGTTATGAACCACAGCTTATAAACCCACTAATCCACACAGGGGAGGAAAAGCCAATATCATGTTGGAGTGGTGGTTTTAAAACTGGCTCCTGAGATTTAAAATGTGCTACATTCTCCATTTCTGCAAAAGGATTTGTAAACAAGCCAGTTTTTCACTGTGGTTCTTCTGCCTCAAATGCATCAAATTGCAGCAAATGTTTGTGTTTTTTTTTATTGTGTTTGAGCACTTAACCTGATTTTGTCTTGTTTTCTAACCAGGTTAAAGACCAAGGAGGAAGAGTGGCGGGAAGCCCAACGAGGCTTCAACAAGATCTGGAGGGAGCAGAACGAGAAGTATTACCTCAAATCTCTTGACCATCAAGGCATCAACTTCAAACAGAACGACACCAAAGTGCTTCGATCCAAGTCGCTGCTGAATGAAATTGAAAGCATTTATGATGAGGTAAGCGTCTTTCTTTTATACCTCAGTAAACTGCCAGCACTAACATGAACTATGGAATAAACAGGAGACTTTAGAACCACACCCTCCATTTCTGTGTTTCCAAAACTGACTTTGAATTGTTCTTGCTCTGCAGCGCCAGGAGCAGGCCTCCGAGGAGAATGCCACTCCACCTACAGGCCCCCACCTAACGCTTTCATATGAGGACAGCCAGATCCTGGAGGATGCTGCAGCGCTCATCATCCACCACGTCAAGCGGCAGACCAGTATTCAGAAGGAGGACAAATATAAGATCAAGCAGATCATCTACCACTTCATCCCCGACATGTTGTTCTCTCAGCGGGGCGAGCTCTCCGACGTGGAAGAGGAGGAGGAGGAAGAGGAGATGGATCTGGAGGAAGGCGCTTCCAAAAAACACAACGGCGTCCCCGGCAGCGGGAGCCCCTCCAAGTCCAAACTTCTGTTCAGCAACACAGCGGCGCAGAAGCTGCGCAGCTGCGACGACGCGTACAACCTCTTCTACGTCAACAACAACTGGTACATCTTCCTGCGGCTGCACCAGACGTTGTGCTCTCGTCTGCTGCGGCTGTACGGCCAGGCGGAGCGGCAGATCGAAGAGGAGGTCAGAGAACGAGACTGGGAGAGGGAAGTCCTGGGAATGAAGAAGGAGAAGAACGATAATCCAGCCATCCAGCTGAGACTGAAGGAGCCCAGTGAGTTAAAAAAAGATTGACTCGCTCACGTTTTCTATGTTGTTAATTAACCAGACTACATTGTGCTTTGTTTCTCATTGAGGACGGAGAATTAAACCTCTGTTTCCATTGACTGTAAGGCCAAATTCCTGCTCTCTGAAATATGAATTCACATCCCTCTTTTTTGTATAGAAAAGTATTTTTTAAAAGGTTTGTAGCAGAGTGCGTACAAAGACTTGGAAGCTGATCATTTAAGCATTGTGCTTTCAAGATCAGAAATACACTTAAATTTGAGGAATGAACATAAAACATTTTGGTCCATATTCCTGCCTCCTAACAGATAGCTCAAACTACGCTTTTTTTCTAGAGAGAACTATTTGAAAAATGTTTGTAGCTGGGTTGTAACAAAGTCTTGAAAGTAAGGAATATACTTGAATTTGAAAATAAGCCTTCAAAAACTGCTAGATCATCTACACAGTTGTTTATGTAAACCAGAAATCTTTTAATATTGAATTGTGACATTCCTATTGTCATACTGCTTTATCTCCAAATAATTGTGATCAAAGTGAGCACAAAATTAACAAAATTACAATATACATTGATTGTTTTTAGGTATGAAAAAGATATTGCTGTATAGATTCATCATAACCATGTAGATGTAGTGATAAAAGTTTCAAGAATACCTGGAAAGTGCTTGAAAACTCCTTGAATGTTACTCTTAAAAGGCGCTTAGAACTCTGTTGGAGTTGATTGCAATGGACATTGTAACAGGACATCTACAGTTTTAAATGTGAATTAACAAAAGTTGACAAAAAAGTGAGTCTGAAAATGGAAAAGCATGAAATCTCGCCTGTGAAATGAACCCAGGAATCACTCTGAAAATAGTGATAAGTTATATTTGTAAAATATAATTGATGCCAAAATGAGCACCACTCGCCGAAGATTCATTCAAAATGCCTCCAGTGCTTCTCTTACGTGCCCATCCACTCATCCTGTCTGATGTTTGATCATCTTTCGTCTCTCTAGTGGACATTGAGGTGGAAGATTACTACTCAGCCTTCTTGGAGATGGTGAGGAACTTGCTGGATGGAAACATGGAGGCCTCTCAGTATGAGGACTCGCTGAGGGAAATGTTCACCATTCACGCTTACACCGCCTTCACCATGGACAAACTCATCCAAAGCATCGTACGGCAGGTGAGCATCTGTTCGTTTACACACCTTCAGTTTTCTGGCAGTCGTATCAAAGCCTCTGCTCGCACAGTGATTCAGTAATTCTGACTATTTGAAATAATCATTTTCCACTCTATCACAATGCTTTCTCTCCATCCAGCTTCAGCACATTGTGAGTGATGAGATCTGCGTCCGGGTAACGGACCTCTACCTCTCAGAGAGCGCTAACAGTGCCAGCGGAGGAACCATGTCAACCCAGTCCTCGCGGAGCTCTGCAGAGGCCATTTACCAGCGGAAAGCCGAGCAGCTCATGTCTGATGAGAACTGCTTCAAGGTAGGGCCAGGCGACATCGGCAAAAAATTCAATCTTGATTTATTTTTATTTTTTCCAAAAACATTTCTTGTTTTTCACCAAACAAACTAGAAAAAGACCAAAGCATAATTAAATAGATAGATAGATACTGTATTCATCCAGAGTCAAATTTTGGATGACGGTCTTCTACATCCAAAAAATTAACAAGACCGTACCAACAAGAGCAGCAACTGTTATTGAGCAAGATATGGAAATTTGTGTGCTGCAGAGAGAAACATCCCACCCTTACCGACTGACACCGGCAGTATTTCTCACAGGGTTTCTTTTTATTTAAATTCTGTTCTCGGGTGTTTTCACAACCAATAAATCTTCTCGACGCATCTCCACTTTCTAACAAATGATGAGTGAAATGGAAGCAGTGCTGTGAACGGGAGAGAAAGCTGCACTCACCAGTGTCAGATGCTTTTCCTCATTCATAAAGAGACTAAAAGTGTTCAAATCAGCCTTGTATTGTACTTTCTGCAAAGTGTACAGAAGCCACCTGTCACCCTCAAGCAAATTTCTCTTTTATTCCGTGAGACACCTGATCGCATTCAATAATATCCAGTTTCATGAAGAAGAAAAAATACAGCTCTTATTTTGAAAACAATTTTAGTTGTTGTCAGATATGCACTTCACTCAAGTGGAAAGTGAAGTAAGAGATGTTCCACAAAATACATGTTGCATATTTGCCATCTTATTTTCACATTTGGAAGAAGAATGAATCAAATAACTGGTAAAAGAGGGTAACAGAAGATTCTGGATTCAAATGGGATTTTCATCCTCTGAACCCTGAGGGCATCCTTGCTTTTTAAATCTTTTTCACACTGAATTATTTCACACTTGTTATCTGTCTGTCTGTCACTTCGTCAGGTGATGTTTGTAAGGAACAGAGGGCAGGTTCAGCTCACAGTGGAGCTGCTCGACACGGAGGAGGAGAACTCAGACGAGCCGATGGAGGCAGAGGTAAGAAACCGTTAAACCCACACGAATAATGTCGTCGTGAAGGCTTTGGGTGTGGGGAAAGAGTTTGGATGAACGCCTGCAAATAACTTTAATTCACAAGTCACAGAAATATATAAAAGAGAAGGCCCTTTTCAGTGTCTTAATAAAATCAGTTAATATTTTTAAAAGTTTATTAAAATTTTTGGTGATGAATTGAATAGTCAGGCAACTAATTGATTAATCTATGCAATTCTACCAATAAGAGGGTCCACTGTTCCACCTGGAGTGGAAGTACTAGTAAGGACATATGGTGCATTCATGTGATGTCAGAGTAATTGGAAATATTAGTTTCTGACTCAAGTCAGAACAACAATTTGTAAACTTTTGGTACACAACTTTGTGATTTTGACATCATATACGCGGGAACATGGCAGGCAATGTTTATGTTTGGCTGATGGTTTAAAACCTGTAGTTTATTCAAAAATTAAAGATGCATTTATTGTTGCACACATGTAATATGTAATAAAGTATTGGCTTGTAACCATGAGTTGCTGTTACATTGATAAACCTAGAGTAGTGAGAAAAGGTATTTATTAGTATCAACCCTAATAAAAAGTCAGGTAAACTAATATTTTTTGTGGTTTGAGTTAATTTACTAATGCGGCAACAAGTCTGGGATAAAATCACTTATGTAATAATAAAGATTCAAACTTCAAACAGTTATCAACATGTTTAAACACACTGAGCGATAAAATACAGCACATTTTCTTTGTTGCTGTTTCCACATTCCAACTTAAAAGAGCACCAAAGTCCGGAGAAACCTTTCAAACATTTGAAGAATCTGTCATAAATTTAGCTTCTGTTCTTGTTTTCTGTGCTCACAGCGTTGGTCTGATTACGTCGGACGCTACTTAAACCCAGATTCCACCACACCTGAGCTGAGGGAACATCTCGCCCAGAAGCCAGTTTTTCTTCCAAGGTGAGCTGTGAAATTTGATTTTTTAATTGGGAATGTAATCCATTTCCTTTTGCTCAGAAAAGATAGAGTGACGTTACTGGGCATAGTTCCTTTTAAGAGTATCTTGTTCAGTAAGCTGTCCGATTCTATATGATTCTGTTCTCTCTCATCATGTTCATCTTTGCACTTGTAACCAGGAATCTGAGACGGATCAGAAAGTACCAGAAGGGCCGAGAGCAGCTGGACAAGGAGGCCTGTGAGGGAGGCAAAAAATCCCTGGAAAAGGAGAAAATGGAGTGCATGTTCAAACTCAACTCGTACAAGATGGTTTACGTCTTTAAGTCTGAGGATTACATGTACCGACGCACTGCCCTGCTGCGAGCTCACCAGGTATTCACCCTCTTTTCCTTCTACTATTATTACCTGGCCTTCAAATGGCATACTCTGTACTTTGCCAAAAAGGTTTCTTGAATGATGATGGTTATATCTCAGAGTGACTGAGGGTGTGAGATGGCCTTTGTTAGAACTTTCTGCAGATATGGAGAAGTAGTTTTATATTTTTCAAACATGTTGGAAAAACCATAAATCAAAACCCAGTATTAGACTATAATTAATAGCGGTTCAGCAAGTTGTTCCACAGTCTGAAAAAACTAAACACTGACTGTCTTCAGTTCAGCCTGTTAGATTTACTTAAAGTTGACAAGTGGGAAATACATGTATTAGCTTTTTGCCAAGAGACGGATGAGAAGATTAAGGCACTTTTATATCTGTTTGGAAAATATGTAGTTAGGACATGTGGCTGGTTAGCTTAGCTTAGCATACAACCTGAAGACGTGGCAAACGGCCATCTCTAGTTTCATCCACACATGGCTGTTAAGCGAACAGATGAGCAAGTGACAGCAATACTTTGATCTGATTTTCAACAAGTAAATGATTTAAGCATATTCTTCTTTAAAGTTCAGTACAAGCTGTTTATAGGACCAGTAGCCTCGTAGAGGGACCTAAAATACTGTCAGTTGAATGTTGTTGCTCCAAGTGACCACTGAGGGGAGCTCTAATGCAAAAAACTCAGAAAGCTTAGTTTAAGTTTCACATTCTGGGAACTACATTTATTTGCTTCTTTGACAAGAGTTAGATTCAGACAACCTCACTAAAGTTTGAACAGCTGACCTCACACACCTACACACACTAAAACATACAGTAACATGTAAACACAAGAATTGACGAGTAACAAATAAAATAATATTTTATTATTATAAAATATAATAAAATAAAAAAGGAGTTTGCTGGAATAAAGGAATCTAATAAATAGATGATGTTAATAGATAGTTTGATCTTTAATTAATGCAGTAATAATAGAAAACGGTTAAATAAATTAAAACATCTACAGAGAATTTAAAAGTGAGAAGATAAACATTGCTATCATATCTGTCTTGACCTAGTAGTCACTTAGCTTAGCTTTGCATGAAGACAGAAAACGAGGGGAAACATTTTCAGCTCTGTTCAAGATGCACAGATATGAGATAAACATAATTCTTTTCATCTAATTTTCAGCAAAAAAGTGGTTTAAATTTGCAAACAATTCCTTTAAGTTTGGTACAAACTTTTCATGACGCTAATAACCACGAAGGGGTGAAAAACATAATGTTTAGGACTTTCAAGTGACGGGAGCTCTGATGCAAGAAGCTCAGACATTAGTCGGTGTCACTGATGATTCAGTTCCCTGGTTTAGTTTTGTGGACTCAGTGTTAAAGATTTGTTCTCTCATGTATTAATCATTTCGAGTCAATTAAGAATCATATCCCCTTATGGTATTTTTGGTTTTCTGAGCATTGTAACACCTTGATAACGGGAGTGTCCCATGTGTTTTTCTTCAGTCACACGAGAGGGTGAGCACGCGGCTGCACAACCGCTTCCAGGCCTGGGTGGATGCGTGGGCTAAGGAGCACGTCACTCGCGACATGAATGCCGAGACCAACAAGTGGCTGATGGGCGAAGGGCGAGACGGCCTATTACCCTGCACCACTAGCCGCCAGCCAGAAATCCTTCACTTCATGAACATCAACAAGTACCGAGTCAAATACGGCTCGCCCAGCAAGGCGCCGTAGCTGCAGATAAACAAAAGAGAGAGACTGAATTCTGGGGGTGTTTGGTTTGAAGTCAAACAGGTCAGGAGTAGAGGTTGGGACGAGGGCTTATTAATGTGTTTTTAAGGCCGACATGGCAGCACAATTAAGCTAGCTACCGTGTCTGTTGCACCTGGGGCGGCAGGATTACTGATTTTACCAGCGTTTTTAGCTGGGCCCATTTTTTTCACAGGGCCTTCGGTGCCAAAACTTAGGAATCGTCATGATCCAGTCGTCGCAGACCTGAGCTCTTACCAGCACTCAGAGCCACTTCTCAAACTTCCCCAAGCCTTTTTCGACAGAGCTTAGCGACGTAAACAGTGAGCCTGAAAGAGATAGAGTGGTGCTTTTTGTACTTTATCAACGACTGAGCTTCGGTTTAGCTTTTTGACTGACCATTTCGCCTGAAGCCATCAGAGTCAGAGCTCCATCAAGAGTACAGGGATTTCTTTACGATAGTGTTGTTCTACCGAATCCATGGAGAACAATATGGTGGACAAGTGCACTTATTCAGGAAGAGGAAAATGTCGTTTCAGAAGTTTTGTTTCCCAGATTTGAAGGTTTGGAGGGAGCACAACAAAAGTCTGAGAGATCTGGTTCAGACATTCCTGCGTTGAGGCCAAATCACAATTTACTTACCTGTCACTAGACGCAAAGAGGGTCACATTTCCTTTTTCAAAACACATGGCAGCATTATTAGAAACTGTGCCTGAGCCCTAAACAGTATTGTCGGGTTAACATCAAAAAGCACTGTTGCATTTATGTAAAAAAAAAAAAAAAGAAAGAAAAAAAAGAAGGAAAAAAAAACTAGCCTCACAACACTGTTTGGTCTCAGACTGTAAAATTGTATAGCTTGTGAATGTCAGATACTGACATGTATTCCAGTGTATGTGTTGTGTATATATATTATATATAGTTCTATTAACACAAATGATCCTCGCCGCCCTGGAAGTCAACCTTTTTAAACTGCCCTCTGCCAATACACCAGCATGTACACACACACACACAAACACACACACATACACACACACACACACACACACACACACACACACACACACACACACACACACACTCGTCTCATTCTGGGAGGACTGTCCACATGCCACTCACGTTGTAAATACACTGTATATAGTCTCAGACTTTTTATGACAGATCTGTGTTGTTGTGCTAGTAATACTTTCCAAGCTTACTGTGGACTTTAGTGATAAATGGCTAAAGTTAGTATGTATATGAAAAAGACAAATGCAAGACCATTTATTACAGTTTTTACCAAAGGGAGTTGATTATAAAAATAGCTGTTTTCCCCCCTTTGTGCGTTCCTTTATGTCTTTTCTTTTTAATTTCTGTAGTAAAAACATGTGGAAAAGTAGAAATGTATCCAGGTCTTTCAGTTTTTATATATGAGAAATAACAACATTTTTTCTTTTCTTCTGAATGTGACATTTGGTCGGTAAAAATAAATCACTGCCCCCCCCCTTTTTGACAGCCGACACCGTCCGTGGTGATGGTGGGACTCATTTCAAAGTTCAGTCTTCAACGGTCTCACCTCGTGATGCACGCTTCCCTCCCTGGATAGATTTCTGCTGCAAACATCACCCCACACACCATATTTTTGATAATGGAAAAAGTCACTCGAGCATGTCTTTAGTCCCTTTATTTAGACATTATTTAAAGTAATAATAAAAACGACATTTGTAGCCTACAGAGCCCTTTGTGGAGTTGTGTTCATTTTTTTAATATCTGTCTCCTTCAGTCACTTTCTGTTCTGTTCACCTGGCTGAAAAGAAACATTTTCTGTCTTCAGTCTTTGACAAGTTGAGAATGAGACTCAGCAATCAACAAGCTTAAAAAAAAAAGACCTTTAAATAGTCTTATATTTGGATTTTTATGGTCTTAATTGCTTTACACTTACTAACTCTGCCTACTCTAATGACCACATCCCTACATAAAACATGGCACCATATAGAGTGTATACTACAGAAGAAGAATGAAGAAAGAAGTTAAACACACTTGAACACATTCACAGTCTGTCCTGTGCACTCACAGTAGGGCAATCTAGTATAGCCAACAACCTTTAACTTTAAAATGAGATGGAAGAAAACTCAGAGAATATTTCTCCCTCTGTAATTGGCATATTTTAAATTTGAAGATAATTTAACTGTCTAGTAGTTTAATGTTTACTATTTGTAATTAAGAACCCTGCTTTTATGCAGTTCATTGTCTGGAGCATGTGCCGGTACATGTCCTTATTCACTGTATCACCTGATACACTAGTTGCCTCTATGTACTTACCTGTACTGCTTAGATAAGATGATTTGTCCAAAGAAAAAGGGTTTGAAAAGCATTAACCCTTAAATGTCCTTTAGATACCTGTCGACACCCTGATACACCCTCAAGAAAAGGCTTTTAACACAACTCTTGAATTTTAACCACCATAACAATTAACCAGCACCAGCCCCGGTGTCTGGCCGGTACATGCACACATAGCTTTATTTTGAACTGTTAGTGTGCAAAATCTTAGGAGAGTTTTCCTTTTTATGAAAACCTCACAGTAGTCATTCTGCCGTTGCTCTGACAGTTTATTTCATACAGGCTGATGAAGGTATTTAAAAGTCTCAATTAAAGGTCTTACGTATCAGGTTTTGGATTTATAGATTTAAGAAAAAGATTTTGGACTTTGAATTTAAAAGATCTTAAATATCCAGGAGATGTTACACACCCATGAACTCAAAAGGGAATTGTTTCAACAGTGAGCACCATCAGCCCTGTAGCTAAAAACAGTCACTACTGCAGCCACAGTCACTCGAGAGCTCATCTGCTCTAGTGTCGATTTTGGCCAGAATTTAAATGGATATATTTTTTTAACTGGTTAATTCAATCATCTATTTTCTGCCTCTTCTGCAGATCTTGGTCACAGTAATCAAATCAATTAAATGATTAGGAATTATAGTTGTATGCTGCTGGGAAGTACTGAAAAAAATCTGATTTAATAATGAATTATTCTATGATGAACTGTTTTCCTTTATAATTTTGCCCATATGACTAGTAGTACTGTTAGAATGTCTTTTTTGAGCATGCGCCTCCATCCATGGAGGTGCCCCCATCAAACGGCCTAATCCCCTTAAATCCAGCAGAGGGAGCCCTCTTGCAGTCCACCAACATGAAGCATCTTGAATGCACAGAATTTTACTGGATATTAAGCCTGCTTAAAGATGAATTAAAGGCATTTAGAAACTTGACTCCATGACAGCTTCACAGGTTATTAATTAGCCGATTAGCAACATTATCACTGAAGATTAACCGGTTTCTTGCCTCTGAGATTACTGGACCAGTGCCAGTTTATATCACAGCAGAAGCAGTAAGCATCAGGACTGATTGTACGTGTCTGTGTGCATGTATGAAAATGTGGAAGTATGTATAAGCGTGTGTTCACATGTGCCCAGCTGCGATTAGAGCAATGTGCAAGTATGTTCGAAGAGGAGCCAGAAAGACAAATAGGTAAGTCAATAAATGATAGAGAGTTTACAAAATAATTTCATGAGTATTCCTGCTGTAATTTCAGTCAGTGCGGACAGGCAAAAGTAGTTTATGAACAGTGTTACATGTCAGTCTGTGTCTTTCCTTTTTGCGTGTGTGTGTGTGTGCCCGCTCTAAGTTTTCCTGTTCTAGGTGCAGCACTGATCTCCAAGAAGTTCTCCGCAGCCAAATGTAAGTATAGCCCTCCAGCATATCGAGGCCTACATCGGCTCCACTCTGCAGCCGGGGATTTTTATAAATCGCAATCTGCTTATCTTCCTTGCCTACAAAGGTGTCACAAAAAGGGGCGTGGCGATTTTTAAGTTAAATTCTGTGTCCTGCACTTTTGCTTGTGTGGATGTATGTGTGCCTTGTCTGTTTCCCTGTTCCAGGTGCAGCACTGACGGCTGACAGAAGACACCTGGGAAGTTGTTGGCTGGGTCAATTAAAAGGTAATGTTCTGAATACCTGTTTTATTCTTTGGCATCCAGCCCAGTGTCGTGTCCCTCTTTAAGTTGTGGCGCTCGAGCCGATCTTAAACAGTACACAAACGAGATGACTGAACGATGAACGCAAAATACCCCCATTTTCTCTCATTGTCACAATAATCCAAAATTGTGTCTGGTTCAGAAACTGCTAAAAGAGCATTTTGCTTGGGTAACACTGGTTGTCATAGCACACTGTCCTCTTTTTTTAATATGCGTCTAGTCTAAAGACTTAAAGAGTTTATTTGGTTAATCATTCTTGAGTCAAAAAGGTTCTGCCACTGATTAAGCGCAGCAGTTTGAGTCTACTTGAGACAAAAAAAAAAACAGGTCATCCTCAAGACATCAGGTGGGCTTCGATGAAGTCTCGGTGAAAGTCAAGAAAAAATGTGGAAAACGTACCACCCTCTTACTCCTTAAACACTCAAGTTCCTCTCAACTTTTACAGAGGAGCAATAGAAAGCATCCTGACTGGAAACATCACAGTCAGGCGTGGTTCGTGCACGGCCCAGGACAGGAAGGCTCTACAGCGGGTGATTAAAAATGCCAGCCAACATATTGGTGAAATGAGATGTCTTCGCAGATCCCAAAGGAAACTAAAAGACAACAACTACCTCAGCCCCAGTCTGTCCACCCTGCTGCGGTCTGGCAAAAGATACAGAAGTATCTGCTGCCAAACCACCAGACTACAGAGCAGCTTCATCCTGCCTCAATTTATTCTCTGCAGCCCACATGAAATAATCAATTAATTAGTTTAATTGTTATTATTCACAAGTATAATTAAACTCTAAATCATTTTGTTGTACATCCCTGGTTGTGTAATGATTATTAAATGGATCCAGAATCTGAAATCAAATATACTTTTTTAATTGATCTTAATATTCCTTGATTCAATCTGAGGGCTACAGGGCAGGAATCTCTTTGGCAGAGTTGTGTGAGATTCCCATCTGATGGAGTACAATCCCTCTATGATTCAAACACTGAATTCCACAGAAAATCTGGCCTTGCTCCAGCGGGCCTCTATGGGTGGTCACGCATACTGTACAATGAGGGCAGAGAGGAAACTGAGCATGTGCCAAACCCAAACTCCACCTGACTTACAGGGCCTGCAGTTCTCAACCCCTTAACAAAACACATCTACTCAGAGACACGCACCCTTTACCCACTTGGCCGTCGTGGTGCTGAGGCCCTGACGAGGAGTGAGGCCGACACATGCCAGCAGAGCCCTCCATGCCTCCCACTGGCAGCGCCAACAATGAGGTCCTCAAAGGCAGCACCGGCCGAGGGGGAGCAGAGGGTTTTTTTTTTTTTCCTCCCCAAAGCTCTTCTGCGTGATTTCTTCCTTGGAGTGCACACTCCTGAACTTTCAACAGCTTTCAGCTCCCTAATGTCGGTGCTTCCGCAACTTCTGACTCAGAGAGCAGGGCTATTGTCACAGCCACAGAGCTCGTATTGTCGCTCAAGCTTGGAGGCCTTGGCACTCACAATGCAGAGCAATTAACTCGGCGAGAGTGACCACGTAGATTGCTCTTCTTTATTCTTGTATGTGGGGAGGCGGGGAGAGCTTTTTACAGTGCTTTATTTCAAAATTCAACAGGCACTTTAACTCCTCTACAGGCTACAGTGCTTTTACGAAGGATAATACCTCTGAATACTTGTTCTGTATAGACAAACCTGGCAACCATGACAAGAAGAAATCAGCGCTTGGATGATGGCAGGTTCTCACTCACAAGACATCAATAGCGTCTTCGAATAAGGGCAGATTATCCAAAACTATGATGTATTTTTGGGAAGGGTTATAAGGTTTGAAGACCGGCGGATTACAAGAATAAGAAGCATGAATCAGAGCAGCTATTAATAACACAAAGCACTCATCATTTTTCCATCTGTCTCACAATTTCTGGGTGATTTCTACCCACTGCATTTTTTTGCTCTGTGAGAGGATTTTTGTGTATGCTGGTGGATGCACAGCCCAGCTGAGATGTCTGCTTTACAGGCTGAATTGTCTTGATTATGAGAAAGCGCTACCCTGCAGGCTCCTCTCCTCTATAAAAGGATTAGTGAAGTCTGGCACTCTTACATAACCACTGCAAGCTCCAGTGCTGAACAGTCGAGTTTACATGCTCAGCTCCAGCAAGAAGTTCTCTTCAACTGTTTTAACCTTTTGTGGACCTGTCAGTCCAACACTTTGGTCCAGGCTACAATATCTCGACAACAGATTCCCATTATATTTCGTGCAAACATTCTTGTTTCACTGAGGATAACACCCAATGAGTTTGGATAACTTCTAACTCTTTTAATGGCAACACCATGAGGTTCATAGTTTTGGTTTTGAGTGACATGTTGGTGGAATCAACTTTCGGATGGATTCCCATGAAATGAGAAAATGTGTACAGACATACATGGTTCCCTGAGGATAAAACCCAATGAGTTTGGTTATTCTTAACTCTTCTCATAGCAGCACCATGAGGTTCAGAGTTTTCAGTTGTGAGTGAAATGTTGGTGGAAACAACTATTGGATGCATTGCCAGAAAAATCGTGAAGACGTTCATGGTTCCCAGATGATAAACCTAATAAATCTGGTTAGGCTCTTACAGCGCCACCATGAGGTTCACATTAGTGGTTTTCAGTGAAATGTCGGTGGAAAGAACTTTTGGATGGATTCTATGGAAATTTTGTATAGACCTTCATAGTTCCCAGAGGATAAAACCTAATGACTTTGGTTTGTCTCTGACTATTCTTGTTATAGCACCATGATACGGTTAACATGTGTGGTTTTGATTGAGATGTTGTTGGAAACCACTTCTGGATGGATTACCATGTTCAAACATTCATGGTTCCCAGAGGATAAGACCTAATGACCTAATCTGGTTATTCAGCACATAATTTCACACAAAGCGACAGGCATACCGTACATATTGTAATAAACCTACTAAAGGTTTAGGCTCTCAGGCTACCTGACAATACCAATACTCTCATACTATTTAACATGCTAGAAAAAGATTTTCTGTGTCCAAATAGTATAACAAATGCCAAAAATATCATGCATTCAGTAGCATTTTGCAGTGACTTTGCAGCCATCATGCTCATGCTCCGGCTTGTTGGACCAACACTCCTCATGCAACAGAAGATGCAAACTAGACTTTTGGTCTAGACGTTTAATCTCATCCTTGCATTATTAACACAACATCAATGTCTGCTTGTCAAATGAGTGCATCAGAAATGCTCCATTAAGTTCTATAAAAAAAAACAACCTACTGGCCCTTATATCCATCACAGTGGACTAATGGACACTAACAATCTGGAAGTCTGCACTTTCAAACTCTGAGAACTTTTCTGTTGATGATGTTTGACTCAGGCGTGATGGCGGTCATGTGTAAATTTTACAATACTGTCAACTTTGTTTTCTTCTCACATTCTGAACTCATTGTCTCTTGAACATTACCAAAGGGAAATGTGTTTTGAATTACAGTACTTAGTGACTCATGTTTGGATTTATGAACAGAGCTGTTTTACTGTGACTCTACCCAAAAACTGAATAAAGTTCATTAAAAGGCTAACAGCAACATGGAGCAAATCACACATGTAGACCAAATTACTTGTGTTTTGTATAACAATGTCTGAAAAACAGTAGAAATGTATTTAAACCTTGGTTGGCCTCGACACACATTCAACGTTGTTACATTGTGTGCCAGGTTTATTGGAAATCAATGGTTTTCCAGTTTGCCATTATTTCTTACTACATATGATCTGCAGTAATCTTTATTATGGCAAAATAAAACATACATATCATAATCCAGTGTTTGCCCTGAAATACACAAAAAGTTGCTCTTCATCAGGTGCCTGAAATGTAAATGTATTTCTTTGTCATCACCATCATGTTTATTCTCGTCTTCTTCTTCTCTGAGCAGACATTCGTGCAGAGTTGCGACTGCCAGAGTCTGAATGTGGGCATGTTCCCTCCTGAGAAGGCCATTTATTGAGACTTAAGCGTGACTAAATATATCGCAAGATGAAAGTCACTGGGGACGTCAGAGGCACAAAGCATGCTGGGTAATTTAATGTGACAGCAACACACACACACACTTGGCTGAACTTGACCTTTTCCATCTTCCCTTGGTGTTCATATCCAGTACATGTCAGTTAATGTGCTGCATGTTGCACCTTCGCCAGGGTTAGTCAGCACCATCTGCCAGGGTTGAATACAAGCACACTGATTAGCATTTTCTGACAGTTTTCACACCTGTGCTGTATAAGTTTAGCAGCATCATGACGGGCCAAAGTTACTATCTCCATTTTGTTACCTCTCTCTGATAAGGCATCCTTTTCAGTTGATTTACAAGCCGCAGCAAATGGATTAATGTCCAATAAATCATTTACTAATGGTTTTCAGATATAGTTTGACATTTGCCCTTTGGAGGGACAAGCATTTTTTTATGACTTGAGTGAACACAGTCTACTACCTTTATGTACAGCATCTGAGTATCTTGATAAGCACTATATGAGCTTAATGTACTATTATTATTATGGTTATGATTGTGATTGTTATTATTATAAGTATTACTGCTATGTTAAATATATGCTACAGTAGCAGAGAGACAGTAGTAGCCTACCAAGCTTAGCCATAAAGCCACAAAACATATAATAATGTATATAATGCACAGAGTTAAAGCGCACTTGCCAACCATAAAGTTAAATTTTGTTAATTACACTGTTGTACTATTTTGCATTATACTGTTACAGGCTTTTCAACCATTTTCAAAATAAAAATGCAAACTCTCTCGCAGATCACTGCTGTTTGTATACCATGAAGGTGGTTAGCAGAATCAGTAATGGAGAAGGAGCTCGCCACTAAAACCGCATTTCACATTGAGCTGTGTCACATGACTGCTCAAAAATTTAATTCATGACAAAAAAACAAACGTCAGAATTAGGCTATAGACCGGCTACACGGTGGTTGCATGACCTAAACGTCACCACCACTAAGCGTCTTACTACATAATTACTATACACATTTTCTATAAATTGATAACTCTAGTTGTAAAGTTAAAGTTAGAATAATTTGGAATAAAGTCGGTCTGTGAGGATGGACTACTGTGTAGATGAGAATTGTGTAGTCTCTTTTTCACATAAGCCCATTATTATTAAATTGAGGGACACTTAATGATGTATTTTTTTGTTGTAGAATAAAACCTGTAAGGATGTTACAGCTTTGGTTGCCACAGACCTTATTTCAGTCATTCAACAACAAAAAATAGTCTTACACTTTGAGACGAGGGAACCGGGAAATTTACAGGTTAGTACAACTTATTTGCAAGCCAAATGTGTGAGCTCTCAACTATGCTTAATTACAGTAGTTCAAAGTTTTATCAAGGATTAACAGTAATTTAAAGTTTGGGTAGTAGTCTCTCCCCATTTGACCTCCTTTTAGCGTTTTTGACAAGTTCCCACACCTCCCACAGGAATGCCGGCCAAACTAAGTAAATTCTGTTTGCCTATAAAATGGAACTACCTTCAGAATTTGAACTAATTAGTTCAAGTTGTTATTGTGCTGGAAACCCAGTTGGCCTTTATATGCAGCATCCCAAACTCCAAAACCCACTCAAGCTTTGGTAGGAGCTAACTGGCACACCAAGTGGAGAAGAGGAGGGAAACTTTTGTTTGTTTTATTCATTAGGAAGTGGCGTTAAACTCCACTGTCCCCACAGATGCTCCACTGTTTGGTAAGCAGAAGAGAGGAGTAAGACAGGCACAGAGGCCCCTTCCCTACAAAGTGGAGCAAAAACACAACAATCCCTTTATTCGGCTGTTTGGACCTGCCATCTGAACAGCGGCTTGTCATTAAATTAACATCACAGCAGGCGCGCGCCCTGGCCCTTGCTTCCCGTAGCATTGTGGTGCACTGAGGAGGAAACTCATTCTTTCAGGGGATATCAGGTCAAAAAGCAGGGGTGGTATAGACTCGGCCCAGCAGCCTTGGCATTGAGGAATGGGAACAGTCGCTGTGCCACTGTGTTAGTCCTCGCAAGACCAAGTGTTGAAAGGACAACCTTTTAATCCCTGGCAGCCGTGAAAGACAGAGACAGATTTGCTTTTTGTTTTTGATGTTGTGCCATTTTCTCGCCACATCCACCCCGAGGACAGGACTGCACGCCAAGGCTTCTGACCACTGGTGTGGCTGCAATGAGGCTGTGTTGGCCCGGATCATAGACTCATGTGTTGTGCACCTGCTCTGGGGAAGTGTCTCAAATAAGTTCCCCAATGGTTTTCCAATTGAAAGATTTGTACGGCAGCAGTGCACTGGCTGGCTCACACACCAACAAAGTAAATTATCTCCTGAGCAGCACTGAAATGCTGTTTGAGTCAGAGAAAAAGCTAAATTATTTGTCATGACAGACAAAATCCAAACCCAAAATTTTAAGAAAATGGAATACAATCACTTAATTGCACCTCATACTTCAAAATAGATTTAGTCATCCAATTGAAACATTTGGACCATGGACTTAACCTGTGTGAATGGGTTCATTTATTCAGTGAGCCAATTCTCTTGGAAGAAGAAGAAAGAACTCATCCTGGCAAAAGAGTAGGAAAGAGGGCAAGTACTCTTACAAGCAAATGCAGAGAACAGTTTGGCTGTAATTTATAACAATATTAACAGAGCCTCTCCTCGATGATTCTAGAGCATCAGGGCACCACAATCTGCAACCTTCCCTCCAGCGAATATCTTCAGCTCTTCCCGAGAGGTTCCCCTCACACTTCCAGGTCAGTTTGCATCATGAGCCCTGGGGCCTTATCATACACAGACTACCTTCAGATGGGCGGCACATGTGTTGCATCTTTACCAGGTGCCTGAAAAAGTTCAACTGGCTTCACAGAGACAAGCTTCGCACGAAGGTCATTACGGTTGACTGAAATCTTCCCAGTGTGGATGTTCACTGTACCGACAAAGCGACTGAGCAGATTGGTCATTTCAAAAATCTGCTTTATGCTACAAAGCATGAATATCTTGTATGGAGTCCAATACCTACCTTACATGACAGGTGCATATACATTGATATGTGTCACTTTAAGATTTCTCTCACATGATGTCCTCCCTCTATTATTCTCTGATTCTTTATTGAAATGAATCTGCTTTCATTATTGCATCACTGCCTTCCTGTTCACTGGACTTTGAAGTTCTAATCTATCAGACCACCTTGTTCATAAAAAAAAAAGTGGCAGCATAGATCATTGGGCAGTCAGGGTAGATGAAGCCAGTAGATGAGGCCAGTGAAGCAAAAGAGGTCAGATAAATGAACTGACCACAACTCTACTGTGTCTGTTCGTCCCAATAATGCTGCCTCCACATGATAGGCCCTGAAGGGAAAGCCACACGAGGACAACTTTCCGCATTTCTCACATCTGCTTCTGTACAAATTCGAAAATACATCAGTTACAAATCGCAAACATCTCCACGTGTTATTCTGAATTTAAAGCCAGCTGCAAAAGATGAAAGCTCTTATGTTGTCTGTCACCCTGACGAGACGACTCATGTTAATGTGCAGCCATGGCATTAGTCACACTGAAGCGACAGGGCCCTGCTTGGAAGCTTTTGACTGTATTTGCTCCAGTCTGTCTGGTCTAATCTTGCCGCCCAGCGTCTTCAATCTTGTTGCTTCAGAACTGCATCAGACACAAAGATGTGTCTCTCGGGAGTGTCTGGGAAGAAGCAGAGCCACTGACGAATGGCAGCAGGGAGTGGGAGGCTGGAGCATGACGGGATGTGGGGGTTTTCAACCCAAGGCTCTTTTAAAGGGGCAGTTTAGGATTTTTAAAAATATTGTTTATAACTTCATGTACACCCATCAGTCATGACATTAAAAGGACTGACAGGTAAAGTGAATAACATGGATCATCTAGTTAGAGTGCAATGTTCTGCTAGAAGATCTTAGGTCCTGGCGTTCGTTGCCATTTGACACGTACCACTCACCATAACCTTGCTGCAGACCAAGTACAGCCTCTTGTGGCAATGTCACTCCAGAATAAGGACCACCCCAGCTGGATGCCACTTGACACGCACTACCCACCCACAACACAAATGTGGATGGCAGTCCCAAATGGCAGCTAGCAGGACAATTTGCTCAGACACACTTCAAAAACTGCTCAGGAATGGCTTGAGGAATGTGACAAAGACCTCATGGCTCACGGATCCCCCAAATCGAGCGACCGTGGGATGTGCTCGAACAAGTGAGATCCAGCGAGGCTCCGACCCGCAAACCACAGGATTCAATACTCTGGTGCCAGAAGCCACTGGACAACCCCAGAGGTCCTATGTTCAAAAGCCTTGGCAGGTCAGAGCCAAGTCTGATTCTTGGTGGAGCCTCCATAGATAAGACATGTTTTGGCACATCCCACAGATGCTCGGTTAGATTGGGATTTGTGCAGTTTGGTCAGGTCAGGTCGAGCTCTTCGTCTCATTCTTAGGCCCATTCCTGGGCAGCTGTGCCTCTGTGTCGAGGCACATTGTCCTGCTGGGTGTGGCCACTGCCATGAGGTGGTGTACATTCTGCAATGGTGTTCGAATGGGTAGTGCATGTAAAATGGCATCCACATGAATACCAGGACCGAAGGTTTTCCAGAAGAACATCACACTGTAAGAAAATGATCTATGTTATTCACTTCACCTGTTCTTTAAACTTTTTGACAGATTGGTGTATGCCCACAAACATAACTGCTTACGGCCTGATCTAAAATTGATTAAATTTTTGTTCCCAAAGCCAGAAACCTGTGAAGATCCTAAACAATGTTGCACAGCCAGCCCAAGACTTCTTTGGACACAAAGACCCGTCACTTAAGAGGGAACTGGTCATATGCGATTGATTCTACATCTACATTTTAATGTCACATAGTTTGAAAATCAACTGTGTTATTTTACATAACATGAATTTGATGTCTGATGATTCAACCTAAAGGCTGAAAGTTATCATGCCTCACTTTCCACTACATGGCACGGCTTGAATTGACTTGCTCCTTTTGGTCTCCCACTGGCAAAAAATTGAGAGGAGTCCCTGGTACATATTTGGTATCCCCCTCAGTTGAGGTTCCAAGTAACTTGAGACAAAAAGTGAAAGGGCTGCAGAGCCAGTGACTGATCAGAGCGAACTACCTCTGGAATCATCTCGTTGTCATCACTTTCCCTGAACACCCCTGGTATTTTTTTTTCCTGCAGCCCTTTCTGAAACAATGTTGTGTTGTGTTGAAGATGATGTCATTGCAGTTTCATGCAGAGTCGCTGTGACAATGAGGCAGCTAAGAATCCCATCTACATCGAGTGGAGGATGATATTGACAAAAGTGCCTGTAAGCAAAAGTGAGTAAAGTTGGGTTGAGCTGAGCCATACCATGTGAAAATGAGGCTTAGGTCAGTTGAACCTAAAATGACGGCTTGGCATAGTCAGGTGGAATCTGTTGTATAGTGACTGAGCCCTGCGTAGGATGTGGAAGAGGCATATTGTCACTACTAGTTGTCAGAGCAAACCAGGTTATTAGACTGGGTGGAGAAAAGTGCTTTGAAACATGGAACATCTTTTCCATGACAACTGGGGAAATCTTATGTGCTGATGAATTTGATCAAAGGTTCCATTGCTTTATTTTGCCAACATTTGTTTCAAGGGTAATGAATTACTTTCTTTTTTTCTATCTCAATACCTATTCAATGTTCATTGAAACAGGCTCTGTGGTGTTTATGGCCACTCGTGGCGACATGGAGCAGCTTGGATTTGGGACCTTGGGTGAGGTTCATACAAATACCTGCAGCACAGTAATGCAAATGTCTGGTGCACGCAAGCAACAGTTTTTCACAGATAGTAGCAACAAAACGTGGCAAAGA
This sequence comes from Diplodus puntazzo, assembly GCA_963678695.2. Lineage (NCBI taxonomy): Eukaryota > Metazoa > Chordata > Actinopteri > Spariformes > Sparidae > Diplodus > Diplodus puntazzo. Next base: position 16,396,740 of record OZ023161.1, on the reverse strand, counting down.
AGAAGACCGTGAGCTGATGGAAGTTCCAATATATATGTATATAAGAAAATGAATGTCATCAAGAAAGAGGCTCTGATACTGTGTGTTCTATTGTTTTTATTGTTTCGTGTTATTGGATATGGATACTGAATCAATGCAAGTGATTACTAAATCCTACATTAACAGCTGACACCAGGGTTGCAGATATGGACACTGAGATATCCAGCTACTGTAACTGCAGGCACAATACTCACTACAGACCATTACAGAAACATTGCTACTGTTTGTGGCGACTATGCAGATTGATGCTGAGAGATTACACAGGATACTTCGCATTTGTGTTAGCATGTGGAGTGTTGTTGGGTTTACATTGTGGTCCAACTGGGTTTCTGCCTTGTTCTGATGGAGGTCGCAGAGCTTCATTCCCGGCAGTAAATTCGTGTGCACACTACGTCATCTGCCCCAAAAATCTGGAGGAAACAAAAAGATATTTAAGCGTTTTAGTCCACTGGGTGAACAATATTACAATAGCTTCACATTTTAAAGCTGTTTGTTCTTTAACTTTAACAAACACCAGTAACAGCGAGCCTCCTCGGCCTCGGTGCGCTTTAACACAGCAGGGATGATAACGCAAGATGCAAAAACAAATCTGGATCTTTGCGTAATGGATCTGTTACCCACACTGGACTTCCTTTATTGTATTTCATGTCTCACCAGTACCAGAAACAACACATACTTCCATTTCAGTCTGACCGCTTGCTTACAGTGTCTGAAAGCACTCCCCTCTTACCTCTACGGCGTTCTGTTAGTTAGTCTGCTCTTTTCTGTTCCCCATAAAACTTTTCTTCAAGTAGTGTTTGCATTCAGTTTTGGAATCAAAGAGCACAACTTGCTTACAGATTGTTGATTTATGATAGTATAACCATATTGTTTGCAATATGAGGAAAGCAAAATTAGTGGGCCTACAGCTAAATCTCAACATATCAAGGAAATCCTGTCAAACCATGATGCATGGGTCACAACATCACAATCAAAATGATGCTCATCAATCTCGGCCATGACGCCTCATCTGCTGCTGATGAAACCAAAGGAAACTGCTCAGTAGCTGATTTAAGCATCTTTTGAATGCAGGAGCTCAAACTGATTGAGTCCAATCCTCTGATGTGGCATCATTTTTAGATTTTATTTCAGGCTGATAAAGCTGCAGAAAATCCACATGACTCTGCCCTTAAAATGCTTTCAGACTAAACCAATTAAACGGATCATGCAAATCGTATGGAAATGTGCCCCACTTACAGTGTGAACTGGCACAGACAATCAGACCATTGCTTTATGATCCCTACCGCTCCTTTGAGTCCCCAGCCAAAGCTCTGCAATTGTTTGCTTGTCTCTGTGTCTGCGGGCTTTTTTGTAAACAGATATCAGTCAGATTCAGTGTTTGCTTTTTGTTTTTTTGTTGGTTGCTTGTCCTAAAAGAAAAGTGTTTTTTCGGTGCACAGATGACTCATGCGTCATTCTCTAGTGATATGGGATTTCTTTACACGCACTGAAGCATTCGAAAAACATGTTTTGCATTTGCTAATGTTCACACTCTTCACACTTATAGGCATTCATATATTTAAGATATTTTTTTCAGAGTCGATACAGATTATAAGAAGTAACTGAAAACTGATAATTGAGAGCAATAGTCATTTGCAGTAAAAATTCAAATCTATGTGTTAAAATGTCGAACAACCAGTTGTGAAACAAACCTGAGTACAAGTTACTTAAGTGCTGTTCTCAAGTCAAATTTTGAGGTACTTTCCTTTTTCTTCCATTTTATACTTCCTGTCCACTACATTTATTTGAAAGATTTAGTTTATAAATCAGTTTATCAGTTTACAGAAAAATCACCACTTCCAATTATTGGAAATTGCTGAATATCGGCCTTAATAAGTGACCCGATTATCCATCTACCCCTTCATGTAAGTGCATAATAGTTTCTTTTGCAGACAAATATTGACCAAAAACATTTCATGTGTTGTGGCTGGATATTCATGCATGTCCGCACACTCTGTCAGTGTTGGAGAAAGTCACACCAATTCTCATTCAGAATAAACACTTGTGCCCTTTTACCACTAGCACTTCTGGCCACGCCAAGTCAAACCAAGCTGCACTGATTTGCTTTTTCCATCACCGGTTATACTGCACCAAGCTGATTGAAAACTAAAGACAGACGTATCCACGGCAGCGAAGGACCTGCTCCAGAGTAGGGCCAAGCCGCACCCGCCACACCTCCAAGTGGGCCGCGGTGACATCTCGTGACTTCAGCCAACCTTAACCAGAGACAAGGGTGTCAGTGGTTTAAGGTACACCTTCAAGCAGGTCAACCAAATTACATTTTTTAGCAATGACAATGCCCAAAATGTGGCTTTTAGCCGAGCTTCATGCCATGAATGTCTTAAGTGTTCTTTATTGTCTGTGTCCACATAGCATTTTTTTTCTTTTTTTCAGTTGTTGCCAATGAGGACAGAGCGTCATGCTCACATCAGGATCTGCTGCTGCGGCACCAAAACTAGGGCAGTTGTCTCAGGTGAGTGATGACAGGATTGACTTTTTAATGTTGTCATGCCAACATATACAACCTAGATGCACGGAGAACCAGTGACATTGCCATTCACCTATCTGTAAACTACACTTTACGATGGACGAACATGGCTCCAGGTAGCTTTTTGCTGCTGATGCTGGTTAGAAAATGTCCAAACCGGGGCTGTAAACATGGTCTGTTTGCAGGTTGTGTGATGGTGTGACAGCAGGGAGGACGGAGGTGAGAAGAGCAGCAGAGGAGCGCAGAGACTCGGCTGTTGTCACAGCTCGGCCAGATCAATCTCCATTAGTACATGAGTGCTTCATCTCCTCCAGGGCAGCCGGGCCACAGTGGCACCAGAGGGGCAGGCGCTGTAACACATTCTGCTTTTATCACCGAAAAACACTACAAAAGATTTCACCTTCTTCTCAGTCTGAACAAAGAGGAGCTTCTAGTGGAATACTGAGATTCTGTATTAGCATTGAAGGCATCTTTGAACCTGTTCTTCCCAGTATTTGCTTGTGGCTGGTAATAGAAAGCTGTGCAAACATCTTGAGATTATTTTGTTCAACATCTAATCTTTCTACATTGTTGTTTCAAGCTTTTGCATTTTGGACATTCATCTAACAAGCACTGGTGGAACAACAAAGCAGAGCGTGGGAGCGTTGACGGAGCAAAGCTGTTGATTCCTTGAGAACTGTTCGCACAGTCCATTGGTCTTGGACTGTTCCCTTGCACATCTTTCGAGGGGGCTTTGGACCCATTGACTTCTGCCCATATTAATCTGGTTAAATACAGGGGTATTACTGCAATGTCAGCCTAGCAGCTCCCCTTGTTCTCCTTTCACATCTCTCCACGGGGTGGATGAAAGCTCGGCTCCTTGGGAAACGGCCTCTCTCATTTCCTTTACGGATGAATCTCCAGGGTGACTTCATACACTGCCTGCCTCATTTCATTAACCATTTCTCAAACAGAGTACACCAGCTGCTTGACAAAACATCCCTTCTTAATGCATCTGACGTCTTTCGAGGTCTCCATGAGAACCAGCCACGTAACAGACAAACCATACAGATTAGCTACCCATCGGATCCTACTCTCTGAGAAATCATTCTGTAAATTATTTGTTGTCTTCTTTTTGTTGAGCTAAACAAAGACCTCAGGCTCAAATAAGAGTTCATCAATCCACTAAACTTCAGAGCTTTTGTCTTTTTAAAGGGGGATTTTTTTTTTTTTTTTCGCTTTTTGTAAGCAGCAATCCATTAAGAGGCTTTCACTGAGATGATGAGTCATGGCTGTGCGCTCACCAGTGTGAGCTCATCGCCGTTCAGCTCTCGTGTCCAGTAGGTTTTAGGGCCATTGCCATCCACCAGAGTTTGCTTACAGTGGATCTTGTTCTCCGACTCCCAGGTGGCGAGGCTCTGCAGGGGGGGGGACACAAGATGGGAAGGTCAGTATGATGGTAGAACACATTAGTAAGACGTATAGTTTAAGGGTCACTTAGTTGATACCAATCCCAATACCAGCATTACTGATCATCAGTGTAGTGAAAAATGTTCTCTGTTGCACTCATAACCAACACAGCTTTCATCTTTGTGAGATTAGTTTGAGGAATGTCTGTTCTTGTTTCAACTGAGGTGAGGTGCAGGAACTAATGTTCCTCAAACCATAGATTTAAAATACAACTAGATAGTGAACGCAAAGATGGTGCCCATTCAGTCCAGTGTAAACTGCTTGCTCGGCACATATGCCCAAAATGCTTTCTACCTTCCTTCCTGGTTCATCACTGAATCTTTGGTGCCAGACTGTGCTGTCAGCTGTACTGACATCTATGGGAGATACGTGGAGGAACACACTGAAGTCCAGCATAAGCACATATTCAACAATCATAGTTGTGTGTAATGTGCACATACATTTGGCCATATTTTTCACAGCCTACTTAAAATAACATCTGTCCTGTGCTTATTCACCCATAGCCAGACCTCAGTGAACATATGATATTATAAATCAATGTCCTGAGCCATTAGCGTGAGTTTTGAAAAAAGAAAAAACCTCTTTGGTCAGTCCGGGTCCCCGTCTGCTAATTCACTCCAATCATATTTCAAATGATTTCAACAGGATTAGTCAGTCTTTGACTTCTGGACTAATTTCTCCTGAAGTAAGTGGCTCAGATTGCCTATCAGAGAGTTCAGTATTCATAAAAGATCAGGACCAAGGTGACCCTGTGGTGTTAATTTGTGGTAATGGAGAGAATTTATCTTTCTCGTCAGCTTAGGGTCCATTAACTGCACTCGTATTTCATTACCTACACTGTGCACTGTTCTATAAGAACAACAGTTCAACATTTTGGGAAATTATTAAATTTCTCACTTAAAGTTAGACGACAGTGATACGATCCTCATATTGTGTGATAAATGTGAAACTGAAACCAGGAGACCAGCTTAGCATAAAGAGCAGTAACGGGTGGGGGATAAGCCTGGCTTTGCCCACCACTCCTAAGGCTACCACATTATCCTGTTTACATAATCCATATTACAACCCAAGTTAATCAAACAAAATGAATTAGTGAGCTTTAAGGTGCTGATATTATTGTTGGATGAGTTCGAGCCAGCTGTTTTCTCCATTTCCAGTGTTTATGCAAAGATAGCAAAGCAAGCCATAGCTTCAAGGATTAATTAAACCTTTTGGGAGATGTACTTATTTGCTTTCTTGCCAAAAGTTATAAAAAAATGACCACTCTTGTGTTTGTCCATTTAATATAAAGCTGTAACGAGGAGACGGTTAGCTGACAAGAAAAGGGGGGAAACAGCTAACTTGACTCTGTCCAAAGCTAATCCAAAATCCGCCGACCAGCGTCTCAAAAGCTCACTGTTTAAAACATCGGCTTTTCCCCATTTAAGCACACATGAACTGAGGCCTAAAAATAATTTTCTGAGCTTTACATGTGCACAGACAGAGCCAGGCTATGCAATGAGTCCTAAAACACAGAAATAAGTTAGCATTCGGCACTCACGGCCTTGAAGTCGGTGGTATAACTGAATTTGTTTTTGGTCCCTGAAACAAGGTCTGTGGCTAACACAAGCTTAAGAGATATCTTTTGTTCTACACATAAAACATGCCAGTAAAAGCCCGACTTTTGAACTATAAAATGTTTATGTACTTAAAAAAGGTGGTGGCTAACAAGTGACTAAATGAGGCTGTCGGGGACATTAAATGTCATCATGCTGAACACAGAGACTCATCTACACACTAGTCTGTCTTTATAGGCCAACTTTAGCTACAAACCATACTAACTATAACTTTATAACTTGAAGTTTAATCAGTTTATACTGTAAAGTGTATACTATAGCATAGTAAGACATTTAGAGTTGGTGACGTTGAAGTCACGCAGCTGCAGTGTAGTTTAAATTCTCATGTTTTTAACCTCTGGTGATTTAGTTTACGTTTCAATACTCAATGAAAGTGGTGTTCATTTGTAACGATGATCTTGTTGAACAAAATGTGTATGTATCAAAGACCAAAATCCAATTCCAAAATTTGAATTTGAAGAGCTTTTTGGTAAGGGAACCAGGGCGATGCTAATTTACGGAACAGCCTACAAAAATACGCCATCCCTGCAACACCCTTTATCCTCCATTTTCAAAACTTTTATTCTAAGCAATGCTAACTCACCAGACTGTAGCTTCATTTCAACATGAAGATCTTCTGAGAAAAAACTACTTTAATGATCATTTAAGAGCTTAAAGTCTTGAATCCAGCGATTACAAGGCTTATTAACAGATGATTTTCTCTTTAGTGTCGGCTTCATGTTTGCTGTCTCTGACTCTGATTATAATTTCCCACACTGTTGAAATTAGTTTTTCCCTTCAATAAAGCCAGCTGCATTTTCCTTTTCAACATAGTGTCTAAAGCTAATGATCCCACTCCAAAGCCTGGAACTGATCAAAGCTGCCACTGCTTCATCCAACTCTTTAGCACAACATCTAGATCCAACAAATTAAAAATCTGGAGAAGCACATTATGAAAACCATGTTTCTTCTTGCAGGGCGGGATGTTTGTACAGATGCTCAAAGACAATTTGTCTGTCAATTTGTACGATTTAGTTTTTTCTTAAACAGCACTGCTCAGGGTTGGATGAAGCAGCAGCAGCCTCGGTTTCTCAGAGGCAAATGTTAATCACCATATCAAAGGTAAGGAAAGCCATCATTTGTTCCCTGCAGGCTGCCGTCCACAGACTGCGCCAAGCTGAACAACAGCAGGGTTTTTCTACAGCTTTCTGCTGCTCTCCCTCTGATTTTTTTTCTTCTTCCATCTAAAAAAGCCAGAATGCAGAGAGTCGATTAGCCACGGCTCCATTTTAACGTTAGCATCAGTCTCAGCCTCTGACTTGGATGGATTTTCTCTCATTCTCTCTCTCGCACATTAACTCACAGACAAATTCTCACACATAGTCTTTCGCTTCGAAATATTACTCGAGAGCTTGGGCCCACACACTTGAGACCAAGACAAATTCATCCTGCTTTTGCTTTCGGGCTTTAAATTATAACAAATTCTGCCACCACTGGCTTGGATTTAGTGTCTCTATTGCTTATCAGACAGCACTGGTGAGTCAAGAAGTCGGAGAACATCGAATTTCCTGCTTGGTTAAAGTTTTTATGTTGGATTTCAAGGCCTGAAGTAACACCTTCACTCCCTCTTCGCTCCTCTCTTCCCACAGTTTGATCACAATAACTCATGTCAATGTTTGCTCATCACTTTTCTCGCTCTCAATAACTCATGCCTTACCCTTATGACAACAAATGTGACGCACAGTTGCTCTAATCAATTCATTTAAAGGTGTAATTTGCAAAATATGGCGCAAATTCGAAGGTAGCTCTAAAAACATAGGGGGCAACATATCACATCTGCTGCTCTCTGCTAGCTAATCAGCTCATGACTCAGTTACCGTTGAGCCAGGGGCCCAAGTTTGTCTAGACCCCGGCCAAACTCAACTGGATCTGGTGACTTTACAAGACCGTTAAGATGGCTAGGCACCGAACTGGGACTGACCAAAGCCTCCAGGACTGTCAACCTGACAACAAGTGATACAGTATGGAGGTGATTTACAGGAGCTTTAATACGTCATTGACATGTTGATTACCTGAACATGTTGTTTCTTCACACTCTTAAAATAACTAATACACTTAGTTACAAATTGCTCCTTTAACACTGACTGCAAGAAAAACATATGACAGTACAGAACTCCATTCAAAAAGTCCCAACTTCTTGAATGATTGGTTTCCATAGGAAGCAGTGATCCCAATTGACTTCCAATACTTTGTGTCTCTTTATTATTTTTTCGTTATCTCTCCATTAAAGCTGAGGTAGACAGTTCTAGAGAAATATTGAGTCTCCTCCCAAGGTATTTGATGATCTGGGAATGAGACGCAATAATCAGCTATCTCTCTCTGGAAGTGTCTGCTTTCTTCTTACGATCTTGAGATATTTATACCAGATCAATGTGAGGAGTGGACATTATAACAACATTTTTTTTTTCATCCCTGTCTTGAGGTTAATGAGACAGAGTCTACAGATGGGGCTGAAAAAACCAAACTTAATATTTTGCCCTCAGTCTTCCCTCTTGCTTCTCTTTCAACACTGTTTTGATTTGCCGGTCAGTTTGCAGCGGGTGTGCTCATGCCTCTCAATACCAAATGACACGCTGTCAAGAGCGAAGAAATCACGTCGAGTCTCAGCCACATGAGGTTCGATCTTTCCTGGAAAAACATCCCTGGTTTTATCCATTTACCCCGAACCTCTGCAGGGCTGCTGAGCGTCACAGATAAAAATGACCTCCATCAACTGTCATTACTTGGAAATACATGTGCGGTCTTGTCCTTGTTTCAGTGTATGAGCAAACATTTGTATCATTTGCTAATGATACTAAAAGTCTGTCTCTATAGCAACCAGCTGTGTTACAAGACCTCGTGTCTCAGTCTTGTGACATGCTTTGATGTACACAAGGAAATTATGCTCATGTCACGTTTCACTTCTCAAAACTCCACTTATTACTCAGCAAAACTCAACCTCAGCTGCACGAGTCAGCTAAAAATCTTATGCCCATGTTTGTATTTTTCTTTGTAACACCTTCATCCATCAGACCCGGTGCGTAATCACCTCATTATGACTTCCACTCTGCCCGTCTGGTGTCTGTGTCTCTGTTTCCTCTGAGACAGACAGGAAGAGCCTTATCACTTTTTCCTCCTCTAAGAGAGAAGAAGCCTTCTGATCCCGCCGCGCTCATGCAGATTAACTGGAGCTTTTTAACCTTGTGGCGGTGTTAATCAGCCCTCTGCTCTTCGCCAGCCACTGTTCAGCATGTAATCCGTTTAACCACAGGGGCAGCCGGCCTCAGCCAAAACCCACTTTGGGCTCTCCTGCCAACCACCACCTGAGAGCCCGCCAACACCCGATGCTGCCCCCCTCGCCCCCCCGGCACATGTGCCAGCGTCAGTGGGCGCTGCCTCCTGCAGGTCGAGCTCCACTCTTTCGTGTAATTGCCACACAAAAGCACAATGCGAGATGCTGAGAGATGCTTCTTTCATGTTTATCTTGGTAAAAAAAAGAGACTAAGTTTATCATCATTTCGAATATCATCTGGAGATTTTTCCCATTTTCCCATTTTCCCATATGCTCTGTGTTGTGTTTTAGCTTCTTTCAGCTCATTGTTTTGCTTGTTTTCATTTAAACCTACAATATATGTTTAGTTTGTCTTTGTTGTTTTATGAGTTTTAGTCATTTACGAGTGGCAGACTCAGCCTACGTTCAGACCTGACAAATCTGATTTGTCCACACTTTTATTTGCAAAAGATCAAATCTGATTTTTTTTTTCACCAACACGTGCATGGGTCGCTGCAGGCCCGTCTGCTCCGCCACGCTGACACACCTCCGTTTCTCTGGATTTGACATCGTCATTGTGTGTCGCACTTAGAGTGACACAAAAGACATCCAATGTCCGACATGAGGGGCCAGAGCGTCACGACCGAGAGGCCTCCATAGAAGTCTGATTTGAACCACATTTTAAACCTCCAATTGTGGTTTGGATCTGATTTGCAATAATGGCATTTCGTGAGATGCACTTTCATGTCCAGACTTATTAAGATCAGTCTGGACTGAATCTGGATATGGCAAATAAATGGATTTGTGCCGGCAATCTGAAAAAAGCCAAAATGCTTTACCACAGATTTGCAGTGAGTTTTTTTATTTTTTGCCTGCTGAGCCACTTGCTGAAATATTTTTAAATTTAATTCAGTCTTTTCAGGCTTGTGTATTTTTATAATTGATGGGTGTGATGCAGATGATGCAATCTTACATCATGATGAAAAACGACATACTAAATCCAGTGTGCTGCATTTTGGAGACAAAACAATGAAAAGCACAAAGCACTTCACCATTCACAAACTCATTTCTGTGGGTGAGTGCTTTAATGCTACTCCTCAAACCCAAACAAGTTGATGTGGCAAATATGTGATGACAACTCGACTTGTCAGCCTCGTAGCAGAGACGTGTTGTGTGGCCAAAAGCCACACTGAGAGCCGTCTAGCCCTGCCCAGTACCCAGCATGCCTCAGGGCACAGACAGAAGGAGTGACACTGTCTCCTGAGACTGAAATAGGTCATGTCTGCTCTCCCTGACTGCAACATGTAGTTCTTATAAAACAAAAGGTAAAAAAAAAAGAGAGAGAGATCGGTGCTTCAGATTTTAGCTGATTTTTAAGTATTCATTAAAAATGATTTAGTATTTACAAGCATTATGTCAACACTTAAGGCAGAAGCACACAGATTCAACCCTTAATGAATTCTGCTCTTAACAAGGACATTGTGATTTCCAGAAAATGCTTATGTTGCCAAGGAGAGGGTGATAAACACATGTCAGCCTCTCAACCGTTAATGCAAGATACTCGTTACCTTACGTGACTCAGTGGCAGCGTGTTTTTTGCTGTGACGTCTCGTCTCTAACTTGCCCAGCTTTCGACCATTGACTCCCTTCATTGTGATGCTATAATTCACTTGTGAAGTGAACTGGGTACTTGTTCCAAAACACGAAATCAACAAAAACACACGACACATGGGAAAATATAGGACTACAGTCTTTTTCGGGGAATAATTTTTCAAGTTTAAACATAAAACACCTCCTCTGATGCTCATCATTAATTTCTTCTCCCAAGACCCTATGAATATTTTACGGTGTCCCGTATGAAGAGATGGCAGATTTATAAAGAAATTATTTTTTATGAAATTTGGACGAAAATGATAGAAGAATAAGTCGGTGTGCTTTGACACAAATTAAAAAGAGCGATTGGTGTCAGCTTTGGGACTGTGGCCATAATGTGTTTTCCACATTATCAGCCTCCACAATCATGCTGCCTCAACCACTTAATCTAATTATAAAACCCTGCATATTCATTGCACCGATGATGGAATTGTAGCAGTGTGGAGATCAAGAAACGATAAAGATTTCACTTGTATTACATGTGACAGGGCAGAACCCTTACATCAGGGCGGGAACACTATTTCCAATTTCAAAATTCCTACTTTTTTAGCAGAATTTGTAGTGATAGTGCATTCACATGTTGTCAAAATAATTGGAAAGATGAGTTGCCAACCATCGAATCGGAACAACGACTCAGAAAGTCTGGGAAAATGTTGGTACATGACTTTCCGAGTTGGATGTATTATGTGCAGAATCATAGCAGACAAAAGTAAACGTCTACTTCATGGTAAGTAACTTTTTTATTAATTCATCTTTGGCACATCTACAATGCTAAAAAAGATGTAGGTGCAATATTATTATTTTTTTTAAATAAAAGGTTAATTTATCTCTTTATCTTCAGAAAACTTTGAGATAACAATAATTGCACCTACAGCCAGTATAAGGTTTGAACCGTTGCTGTCCATGTACACTGAGACTAAAGACTAGATTAGTTAAAACATTTATTTATCTTTGTAGCATCCACATTGTTTCATCATTACAACTACAGGCTCACAAAAACATCTGAATCAAAAGAACAACTTCCCAACTCCGAAACTTTCAGATGAACACTTAAATGTAGTCTGGGCTCCCGGAGTTAGGGAAGACTTTGATGTTCCTGAAAATAGAAAATGAAAAGTCTGTGTGTCTGTGCCTCCTTTCCAAACCTGTGCAGGAGCTCTGACAGTTTATCAGGATGTGAGAACTCCCCCTCAGGGACTGAAGAGGTTCAGAGAGAAACTCTCATCTCATCCAAACTCAAGCAACCCTTAATCCTGCTGCACGGACGTGAGGGTGATACCAACAGATGGAAGTGCATGCAGGTATTAATTTTTAATCCAACCCTCAAGAGCAGCAGCGCAGAGGTAGCTTTATAGACCTTGAATACACTCATACAAACATAGAGAATCCTTGCAAATCCAAGTTTAGAGGATACATTCAATAATATGTTAGTAGATGTTAGGATCTACTTAAGAAGTGCTGTTTGATTTTTTAGCAACATTTAATCACTTTGACATCAATCAGATATTACAGTGAAATGAATGTGTCTCTCTTGGAAATGAAACTATTCAATACATGTCCAGGAATATAATATTGTGTTTATATTTCATCTTCATGAAAAGAAAACGTTTAAAGTTTACAATATACCAAGGAGATTTTGACTGATTCGAACCATGTCTGTACAGGTCCACACACACACATACACACACAAAAATCTCAACCCCAAATGTAGTCTTTATCTTCATTAAAATATAACCCCAAAATTTAGTGGTTGAGCTTGTGGAGCCATTCAGAAATGTGCAACCCAATCGGCAAAATATTTTTTGGTAACGTATGTTTCTTTATGAAACAATAAATTTGGTCGCCACAAACACAGCTGGATGTTGTCCTGAGGTCACCTGAAAAATGTCCAGTGGTTTCACACTTACAAATGTTGAAACATAGTCTTGAACAGTGGTGACTGGCTTGGCACCTCAACTCCACCACCGTCCCCTTCGCATCGCGATATGCAAGTCGGGCAGTAAACATGTAACGTTAACGTGATATGACACATTTTGTAGAAATGTCCATATAGTACGTAGCCTATGATTTGCACAAATGTGAATGTATCTGTGGTTTGCAGAAAAGTTGACTGGCAAAATATAATCCTGGCAACTGGGCTGAGTTTCAAACTGTGGGGTAACAGAAATAATCGAAAAACCAACAGCTGCCAAAACTGCAGAAAACAAATAAGAAAATCTAAAACCATTCATAGTATTCTATCCCATTCTACACATAACCAACTCATATATAGTATGAGGGTGTCATCTTTCAAATCTACCTTGCACTTTCGTCCGTCCACCGTCTCCTCATCGAATTCTTCACCGATGTGGAAGTTGATCTCGGTGGTGCGCACGGTGGTGGATGTTTTGATGTAGAACTGCTCCCCGTCCTGGCGGATCTCCACATGGGGGTTGGAGGCCGCTGCCACCGCCACCTTCCTCAGCATGGTGTTCACACCTGACCGTAACAAGACAGCCCAGAGCAACAAGAAACACGGGTCAGTTTCACCGTCTTAACAAGATTATTTTAGTTAGGGGTAATTAGCAGGATGTCTCACTGCCTCGTAGTGCAAAATGATTATGAAAGATTCTTCAGGATGTTTAGGTGTTGTTCCTGTGACTCGTGAATACAACCTGCTGACTTTTCTGGCACTTTGCTAATTATTTTAAACTAGGTTTGTAGCTGAAAATGAGCCAAGCAGAAACAATCTACTTTAGTAATGACGAAAGAAGAAAAGACAGATTCAGCGGTACACGTGTGTCTGATAGAGAAAGTGAAAGACAGACACATTCCAGGCCAGAAACGAGAAAGAGAAAAATGAGACATTTGTGATTGATGCCAAATACCCACTTTTCGTTCCGTCTGTTCTAAAATTTGCATCGAAACACCTTCCAGCATGTTCTGTTGTCTTTCTTTCTCCCGACCCCACCCAGATTTAGACCTCCCCGGCCCTCATGCCAGCTCCTATCAGACTCTGGACTTTAAATATAGTGGCACATGCTCGCTTGCATGACTGCACGTATTTGTGTGGTGAACATCTCCGAGTGTAAATTTGAACCGAAAATGACAAAAATGCAGATGCAGAGTAAAAAAAAAACGCTCTGACAGAAACCTCAACTCATTTCTCAAAGGCGAAGAGAAATCTGGAATTTTGGCACCCATGTCTGCAGGACGGATAATTCGGCCTCGTCCAGAGGAACAGTGAACTGTTGGGGATGTCAGGGCTTGTCAGCGCTGCCTCTCCTTTTGTCTGATGGTGATCCTGCGCGTGGCAGCGTCCAGGCTTGTGGCAACAATTTTGGCACGCCCAGTTTGAGGCTGCAAGGCCATCTGGCTTCCTGTCTTGCCAAAGTCCTGAGTCTTTTATTTATTCTTTAAATCTTTCAAACATGATTCAACTCTGTTTTCATGCATTTTCAAAACAAACATTCCACCCTCATTACTTTTTAGAGATCCTACTCATCCCAAAAAACTCTTGGAGGGTGACTTGGTCAACACCCAGACATAAAAACATATGAACTTGACAGCTTACACTGGACCCCACCCATGATCTGAGGGATCACGCCATGTGTTTTATAGCATTAAATATGTATGAGTATCAGTGAGGCAAACAGTCTGTCCTCGTTTCTTAGAAATGGACTTCAGAATTCAATTTGCTTGCATCTAAAATATTAGACATTATGCATCACATGTGTCCAAAGCAAAGGCGAAAAGACAATAAGCTTCAGTTACAGGACCACCATGATTACAAGCAGCCAATAGGAAGGAGTACATGTTGGGTGGAGGAAGGTTGCAAAAAGTGCGAATGTTCATATTTAAAGTTCTACTTCGTTGATGTTTTTGCATTTCTTGACCCCACGTGAACTCAGATCTCTAAGAAAAATCCACATTTTTGTTAAAATTGCAAGCACTGAAGTGTGCAGTGCTTCTACATGCTTTGATCAAATGCAGACACACATGCCTGCTCTCAATTAGCAAAGTGTGAGTCTGATCACTTCGTACAGCTCTCCTGTCCACTCAGCGTGCCCCTCTGCTATCTGCACCCTCGATGTAACCGAAGGGAAACCTCAGGCTCAACAGATAATTATTAGGATGTTGATGGAAAGTGGCGGCCCTGCAGCACTGGAATCCACAGCGGTTGTCCGTCACAGCTTTCCGTTGAGCGAGCACTCGTGTGAGAGCAGACGAGTGATAAGCTCGGGCAGATGTGGTTTTAATGTGTTCAGGAATGGATGAAGTGCTAAACTTGGAGAGGGAGTGATTTTCTCCATGGACTTCCAGTGCAGTTGGAGGGATCGTTGCCTTACAGAGGCTTGTTGAAGGGATGTATTTTTTGATGCTTTCGTACATCAAAGGTCATTGAAACTGAATGATTTTACAGCTTTGAGATTTTTAAAGTAAATCTGCTTCACAAGGATTTCAGAGCCGTAAAGAGAACTGCAGATTAAAGGAGAAGGACGACATTCATCTACATTTGTCATATTGTTAACAAATCCTGTAAAAAACAACTTTTTTTCTCTCAACACTTTCCAACTTCTGTAGTCTGTCTGCGACACTCTGCGTCAGCCCCAAGTCCATTCATTCATACCCCACACTTAAATCTTAAATAACAGGTCACAAATATAAACTTTAATTTCCCCCAAATGTTTTTTAATCTCCTGGAAAAGCTGGGAATTGTGTTTTGTTTTGTTTTTTTTAAATGTTAAATGTGAGTAAATGTTACTCAAACACAAGTAAACTGTTAATTTGCTGGGGGACTATTTTCAGCTGCGGATTAATACACATTTGTTAATGACAGCAGCAGGACAGTGTGCTTTGGGGTTGATTCAAAATAAACTGCTGCGCCCAGGTTCATCGTAAAGAACTTTAACGCTGTAAAAATTATGTCAGGCTGCAATTGCAAAACTTGTTGAATGAATTCACGTTTGTTTTTTTCATTGCATTGGCTGACGAAAGGAAAAATGTAGAAAATCAGCAGCCTTAATGTTTAAAGTAAGAAAAAGTACAGCAAATTATAGCAAGTGGAGGTATTGAAAGAAAGATTGAAACCACAAAGCAGAAGCTTTCAGAGCCAATTATGCGCTCCGATACTCAAGAAACCTTTCATGTGCGCTGTTAGGTGCTGCAGCGATGCACAAACAAACTACACCGTCGGTGGTCTCAAAAGTTTTAATTGTAGTTCAGTTTTTGTGTGAGCTGCTCCCTGCGCTCCCTAAAGATTTCTGCATTATTCTAAAGACACACAGCCCATTCGCGGTGTCCTGTCTGTTTGAGCAGCCCCGGCGTGACGGAAAAACGCTGCAACACAATTGAGTGACCCAGTTAAACTGGTCCAAATCTAAACCATCACAGTCATCAGTAAAGACGAAGACGGGTGAAAAAGAATGAAAAAAGATAGGACACAAGAGAATAGCAGTGGGCTCCAGAGACCTCCCCTGACATTGCTAATGCATGCCCTACTTAAATGCTTAACATGAATAATGTTGTGCCCCCCCCCCTCCTCCTCTCTTCATGTAACAATACCACGTCTGTTTAGGCTGGAATTCATCATCCAGTGTTTCATATCTCCTGTAAAGCCGAGGGATTTCCCTCCAGCAGCATCTCCCCGCTGATCTCTGCCTTCTTTTCCCTGGGAGCTCCTCCGAACAATACGATGTTGTTCGAAGTCAGGCATGCCGTTCTCAAAGGAACAAGAAAAGCCTTTTTCTATATGGACATGATGGATAGTCAACCTCATGCAGGGATGAAGCGCTGTATGCCTATGGAGGGGAGGGGAGAAGAGAAGAGAGGAGAGGGAGGAGAAGAGCGGGCTTACCCAGGGCTTTGAGGAGATCATCGAAATTCTCACTCTTCTTCATCTTCCAGGTGCCGGCAAAGTTAGGCATGTCTGCTGAGGCTGAGTGCAAAGGAGCCGCCGAGAGAACCTGTTCCACGCTCTGATGCCTCTCTTCCTCTCTTTCCTCTCTGACTCTTTCTCACCCTCCTCCTCCTTCCCTGTGCTCCTGTCTCCTCTTCTCTGGGCTCAGCCTCCCGTTACACCCAAGTGTTTCTCTGGGCTTCCTTAGTATTTGTTTTCTCTTCACACACTCGTGCTCTGCCTCGTCTGTGTGTGTGTGTGTGTGTGTGTGTGTGTGTGTGAGTGTGTCTCTGTGAGCTGGCAGCAATCTTGTCATTAGCTCCTTTATAGCCGCTGTCTTTAATGGGAGTCAGAGGAGGTCCCTCCCCCTGGAAGCTCTGTCCCATTAATACAGGAGAGCGAGACTGACGTGTCTGCTTTCTCTGGGGAGTAAAACTACTCAATTCACCCTTTCAGGGCGTTTCTAATATGCTTCACTTTGCCAAGAACTTGATGATGAATATTCATTGTTTTGTTGATCTCGTAAGACAAGATGGTTTTCTTCTTTTAAACCCTAAACCTTTTAAAGCCTTCTTTTAAACAGTTATGTTACTTTCACGGAATAAAGTTTGTCAAACTCTGAAATATTAAATATTTTGCTTAAACAGTTATCTTTGGATTTTCTTTTCTGGCTCTCCTCTGTTTGCTTCTGCATTGATGACTTCATAAGATTAGATATTAAATTGGCCCATAGCTAATCTTAAAGCACAAACATAGAACAAAGTGTTGTTTTACTGCACCAGTAACGACTCTTCTCAATGTTTCCTTGCCAATTCCTCCGGGACATTTAGAAAGAAGTGTGTATTTATTACATGCGCATTGTACTATTGTATTAATTATGTATTGTTAAAGAGTGTGTGATCATTTGGGGGACTTTGCCTGTGGTTGTTCTGATGTGCTACACCACAAACATAGATCTAAGAGAGGGTCGGTTTCACTGATATGGAATCATCTGGATGTTTTGTTGTTGATGTCCCCCAGGCCTTATTGTGTATTTATTATGTTATGCATTGTCTTTCATTGTATTAATTATGTATTAGTCTGCATTATTATGTAAAGTGGCTGCAACCCAATCTCATCAAGTTAAGTTACCCTTTACAATCAGGTTTACGTTTCTTTGAGTTTAATTTTCAACTTTCTGTCAGAGCGACGCTGTGCTCCTGCTCTGGTTGATTCATTATTGACATTTTCATGGTTTGCAGAAATTTAAAATGACAACATTTTGTTCTGGCGACCGGTCTGGTAATGTGAGACCATTCTGATCACACTCCAGGTTAGTGGAAGGAAGATTATAACTATCAATGTGTGGAAACTGTGAATGTTTGTCTCTACATCACTTTAATATGCAATTAAGCCCCTTAATCTTATGGATTACATCATATGTATCATTACCAAAACACTAATGAATTAATGAACTGATTGTTTTTCACCAGAACATGTCCTATTTATTTTATTTTACATATATTTACATGAATAACTTGGGTTTTTACATGGTCAATATTATCTTGTTACATCATCGGTATAACACTGTCACACCCTCAGGTCGATACAGGCTGCTTAAAGCAATTCAGCTTCAAGGAACTAGAATAAATAATAATATATGTAACTTATTGTTTTTATTTTTAATTTTAAATAGATGTATACTTCAAACACACTCGGACGTGTACTTTATTTAAATGTTTTACAAAACAAAAATGTTTTACAATGAAATTTTGTTTAAGCTCCTTTGTGCTACTGAAAAGAAAAAAACATTACCAAAAACAGCCCCAACAAATTCACTTTTGTTGAGTGAATTGGAGGGTAAAATGATAAACTGACTCACAACCTGGGGAAAGGAGCTGCTCTGTAGTCTGGTGCTACGGCAGCAGATCTATCTTTTGCCAGATGGCAGCGGGGTGAACAGACTGTGGCTGGGGTGGGAGTTCTCTTTTAGGGGATGTTTTTTGTCTGTTAATCAATTATGACTGCCCCAGTCAAAAAAGCTAAATAAATATGAACCTTGCTCATGAAAATGGGCATTTCAAAGTAATATATCTTCTCAAGACAGAGTTGCATGATACAGACATTGTTATTATGAGTGGCTTTTAGTTGGCAAGTTACAACAAATACAGCGACGTGCCCATTTTTCATCACAGACTTTTTGAAAAGCGGATTGCTAAATGAAGGCACTCACTCTGTCTGTGCCTTTGACTTCACCTTCACTGTCCTCAATTCATCTCTACGTCCACAGAGGAAACAGAGAGAAAGGGAATATTATCCAAATGAACTGAGAGGAAGCTGATAATTATTAAAACGTATATGACAATGATGTGTATGCTGAACACCAACAACCAAACACAGCTGTTAATGGTTGGACATATATTACTCTAAATTCAAACATTTCACTATTTAATCTTTAAGTAGGTTGTGGGATCAAAAATAGTTTCCAAAAGAGGGATTTAAATGACTCAAAACCTCTTAGAAACAGGCACCTCAGCTTAAAAGTTTTTACTTTTTTAGGGGGGAGATTAATCATTTTTATTTCCGTGGACACAGTCTGCCAAGACCAAATCCCGTAATCAGGCCAGACTGATCATTTAAAAGCCAAAAGGAAGGAAAATGACGATTACTAAGGAGCTGAAACTTTTAAAAACTTCTTACAGTTGTAGTCTGTGTTCATGTCAAGCTGTGCTTAAAAGACAGAGCTACAGTAAAAATAGTGGAAATCTCCAAAAGTTAGTATGCGAAGGCAAAAGCTGCCGTCTATAAGGCTAAATCCATCCAAGCTTGCTCTTTGAAAGTAATCAGAAGAAGCATTTAAGGTTTTTGTATCCTCTTGAAGCAAAACTATAATATAATAGGTGCTCTTCACTCTACAGTGATACCTCACTATGATCCACAAACAGGATGATTACACAATAAGATAGATGGATAGTCGAATGTTTCATGTTGTTCTGCCCTCAAAGCTTCATTTTGTCATATCAAAGATAATAACAACAGCGGTCCTAGTCCGCTTTCAGCATCCTGCAGCTGATGCCATTGCATTAGCTTCATTACCCACCATTAATATTGCCCTGAAAATACGAATGAATCACTCGGCTGAAAATAGCAGCGCAATGATCGTTTTCTGCCTGCAGGATAAACAAAAAGAAAAAACACACAAAATGCCAGGAGAAGAAATTAATTCCTGCCGAGGCTGGAAGAACAGATGCATATTTCAGAGCTTGACATTCTCTGGGCTCATATAGGTGCTTAAAGGATTTATATTCCCTCGATGATATGTACCAAAAAGTACAATAATGTTGGCTATAAATGTTGATATGACAGTCTTTGGAGCAGCTGTTCAAAAACTGAGAGGGACATCAGTCAAATGTTGGTTTTTTATTCATGTCTGCCGCTCCACAGGTGGTTCATGTGTTCACAAATGGAAAGAGTTTCATCATGGCAGTAAACAGAAATAGAAAGAGGAACAGTTGGTTTATATTTAAGTCCCCCATTTAGCATTTATAAGCACGCTACAAACATTTGATAAAGGGTGTTTACAATATATATATATATATTAGGCTGAGGTTACATTTGAAGGTTCCTCAAACCACAACAGCTACTTCAAGGGTAACGCCACCAATTTTACAGACGTACACATGTAAGTGTGTTTACAGGTCTGAGGGAGAACTACAGTACATGAGAAAAATAGTGAAAAGCCTTTTGTGCTGTTGCATGTAATTTGATCAATTCCCTCCAGTGATGTCACTCAGTTGCTGAATTGTACTGTGGGTAATGTATAGTTTAGAACAGATGATCTAAATCAATACAGCAGAACCACAAATATCGCCCATTTAATTCCAAACCTTCTGCTTCCTTTTCCAAACCTGGCGCCTACATTACCCACAATGAAACTTAGCAACTGAAATCAGCGGAGGTAATTTATCAGATTACATGCAGCTTCCTCTGGAGCCACAAAAGGCTTCGAACCATTTTTTCTGTCACATTCGCAGTAGTAGAGTTGCGCTATACACAAGCAGATTCATGATACCACAATGGGTATTGTAAAATCCAGCATGCACAGTCAGTTACTGTGAGTACACCAGTTACAGATGCTTCAGGAGAATTGTTAGTAATGTTAGTAATAAATTCATGTAAACATCTGTGCATAGTTACACTATAGTGTGTTTTAGTGAGGTTTTATCCTTCGATTAATTATTTGAATACCTCAAATTGATGACAAAAAATTACATTGTATAGAATCTGCATCATTGTTGGCAAGATGTGGACTTGACTAAACTGGAAGGCAACATTTTCATGATCGTCAGAGACTTCCCAACAACACAAAGGGGATTTATTTATTTCTAAAAATATTCAGATTGTGTAGGCTGTATGCAAGACCTGACTGTTGAACAGAAGTGATGCACTCTTTCTCAAAGATCAGCCAACCCTTAATATAGTCAATTCTTATTTTTGTGGGCTGAGTGGGCCTTTAGCATCTTCAATGGTTTCACTGCTACTTTAAAGACGTTTACACCCAACAAGAACAAACACACACACACACACACACACACACACACACACACACACACACACACACACACACACACACACACACACACACACACACACACACACCGCTGTAAATAGGACACCTCTCATCTTCTTCACTCAGGCTGTCAGGAGGTTCACACTCATTTAATTTCTCTATAACTCGGCTGCTCGTTTCAGCTTTACTCCAGCGGTTATTTAAAAACACCCAGGCTGTATTTGCTTCCTTCCACTTGGAAATATTCTCTTGAAATTTTATCTTGACAGCCGTCTTCTGAGTGTGTGGAGCTCAGGCTGCTGCTGCAGCAACTGTCAAAAAGTGAGAATATTTTTCTGCTTACACTTGAGGCTCAAGTTTGCTTGCCTTTCTCTCTTCAGCATTGAGGTTTTACTTTACTGTAAGCCATCATTATTTCAGTCTAGACAGGCAGGGAGCTGCTGAACATTTTGAAGTCTCACAATATTGATCTAGTTGTGGCCGTCTGGGCACCACAGATGTGGCACAGCCTAAATCAGAGTCTCTAGGATGAGCAGTAATAATAATTCCAGTTGTCTTACTGTACTAATTTCTTAATATTGATTTTCCTTATTCTGCTCACACATATGTTTGTCATATTTCTTGATGTTTTATTATCTCTGCTTTTTAACTGGATGTTTCCCTGTCATTGTTTTCTAATCATGTCTATGTTGACGCCTGCTCACAACCATCTTACTGACTTATTCTACACATTAACTTTGTCAATTATTAACAGTTTTATCAATTCAAATGTGTATGTAATTATTTCATTTGTCTTTAATTTGTTATTGTGCTTATTGGATTCATTGTTTCAAACATCTTTTTCCACTTCAGCCATAGCTGTAGAAACGCTGTTCCACCGCTGTGCCGCTGGTGGCGGTAGTGCGCTTCACCAACCTTTGTTTAACAAACGAAGAAGACGCAAACCGGAACTTACGACAAATGTTGTCATGGCGTCTCACATGTAAATGAACGAGCTTCAGAAATTGAATAAAACATCTTAATAGGAGATTTGAAGGTACGTTGGCGTATATTAAATGATATGATATGTGTATTTTACTATAGTTAGTCCGGTAAACTGGGTGACCACCTGATACTCTTGTAACCGTTAAAAACTGCACACTGCACTTTGTTGCCAACTGGATGCAGCGCTAACCTGCTATGATAGCCGCTGCTAATCAGAGCTAGCTCCCGTAAACCAGAGTATTTTAGCAGATTTTTAATCTATTTAGCTGCATAAATGTGTCAGTTTCGTCAGTTATTAATTCGTCTTTTCCCCCTTGACTGCAGCAGGTCTACAAACGTCAAATCTTATAAGGTGTTTGTTTCTTGGCAGCCAAACTAGCAGTGGTCGAGCAACATTTGAGATCCTGTACTGAAGTAAAACAAAAAAAGTAATAATTAGTAATACAACACTTTAAAAATACTGCAAGATTACGTGTAGTCATAGGAATGTACTCAACGTAATGTACTCGATGCAAGTAATAGCCCCTCTGACTGTTGTGCTTTTATTGTATCATTACATTGTTATTGCTCAGTCATTCATGTGAAAGCAGGATTTTAATGTGGCAGTTTGTTGAAATTGAGCTAATTTGAACTATGTTGTATTGCAACTAATGATTGTATTCGTAATGGATCAATCTGCTGAATAGTTTCTTCCTCATTAATCAATTGATTATTTGCTTTGTCATCACAAACACCCAGAGCTGAAGTGAAACCTTCTTTTCTCCAAACAGTCCAAACTTATTAAAGGAAAAATATTTTTATTATAGGATTATCAGAATAGTTGCCAATGAATTTTGTCAATCAACTAATTGTTCATTCAACTAAACGTTTCAGTTGTCCTTGTATATACTGTTGGATGACTTAACTCATACAAATCAGCAAACCCTTTCATTTGTAAAATAGTCAGATAAGGTACCTTGAATTTGTACTTAACACACAGCAGTGCTTTCATTTCACAAGTGCAACTAGTTCGATTTTTAAGGTTCTCTGCTTTGTCAACACTAACGTGCTGTAATGTTGTTTCAGATAAAAGTAATCTAACTGGCTGTCCAACTCCCAGGGCCAAAACATGAGCACCCAAGTAAGCAACACATTCAAATAGAAAATCAGCATTTCCTTACTTTGTTTGTTTTCTGGATGAAACACTAACTGTGAGGTTGTGCTCTGATTTCAGTACAGCATTCTTTTCAAGCAAGAACATGGTGAGTAACACAGCAGATAAACTGTTCTCAGAACTCATTTTCCGCTTTTTATGAAATTGAAATGTAATTTAATTTACTTTTTCTTTTTTTTTAGTCTGGAATCAATAATAAATACACTAAAGCCAGACTTTAAAATTAAAAATTAAGGCAATTACTTGGTGACACAATTGACAATACATAACAATACAAATGGATTTCTAGAGACTTCAACAAGTGTCGTCTAAAGCTAAAGCGCGTTATGCCGATTCTCTACACATACTATACACATCCTATTTGATTCAAAAGCTAATGTCAAGTGGAAAAGACAGAACTTTAAGGCATTCTGTAATCTGTCATAATAATGACAGTTTGGCTTTCTGATCATGGCTTTATATATTTTTTAATAACATAATTTTTAGCATTTTTTTCAAACTACATGTTTTTAATTCATCACTACAGCTGATCCATAAACCATACACTTTTTTTACTTTAGTACTCACAGCTTGTTTTTTAAACATTCAAATTCGTCTCAAGTCATATTTAATGTCGCTCATTTTAAACAGGTTTTTGATACTTTTCAGGTCATAACTGAATCGAACGGATTTAGTGTCGAACAAATCTCTTAATAATTTTCTAACTTAATAAACTACTTTCAACTGAAAAATCCTGTTATTCAGAACCACAGACAGTGGATGGAGGTCAGAAAGTATTCAGAGTCATACTACCTGATTGTGTTTTCGGGCATTTATTGACAATTACAATAAAATAATAAAACATCAGACTTGTGTTTTGAATGCCTTTCCCATCGGCTCCATGAGAAACGCTGCTTGTTCACACTATCATTATCAACTTGTGTTTGTTTCCTCTCAGCACACGATGATGCTATCTGGACAGCAGCGTGGGGTAAAAGTGAAGCGGACGTGACAGAAACAATTGTCACTGGTTCACTAGATGATATGGTGAAAGTCTGGAAATGGTGAGTAGTTTTAACATTACTCCTCGTGACAATACCATAGTTTATACAGTCATTAAAGTCACTTTCTTCATAAATATTACATTTTTGTTCTTTTTCTTATCTTAATATTTGCTCCATTTTATTCATTGTCTTTTCTATGATCTATGATCAAAATATTCACAAATAATGAAAATGTTCAGTATGAGTGACAAATCAAAAAAGAAGAGACAAAAATATAAGAAAAACATTCTGTAAGAGTTCAAGTGTCTGTTCTGACAAGATGTGACGCGTCTGTGTTCATTCCACATCAGCAGTCCCGGTTAGCTGAGCCTGACTGTGTTATTCAGCTGAAGGGGCGGTGAGGGGATTGTTTGAGACCACAGCTGGAGACTTCAAGAGCACTCTTGTGTGTTTCATTTTTAGCACATATATGGCTCTTGAGTAGAGAGGTTTTCTGTTCAGACTGGCATCCTAAATATGGCAATGTGTATTTAGACATTTATTTTTAAGAAGAACTTTAACAAAGGAAACAGATATACAGTATATATATCCATTTGGTAAGGGGCACATACATATATTAACCATTAACTAGTAACTTATTAGAAGGCATATCAGTAGCATATCGGCTGTTCATTAGTCATAACGCAGCACTAATGAACGCCTCATTTTGCATGGCCATATTCTACAACTACTAGGCCATTAACTATTGATAGTAACTGGGGAAGTTGTTGTACATTAATTTTGATCTTAATATGTTTACAGATAAAGTCCATTCTTTTGTAGCAAAACTAAAATCTCTTTGTTCTGAGCACTTTACAAACGCCTCATCCATGTTGTCTTATCCGTCGAGTTTATTTGACCTGACGTGACGGAATAATCTCCGCGTCGCACTGTTCCTGCAGGTCAGACGAGAAGCTGGAGCTGCAGTGGACTCTGGAGGGCCACCAGCTGGGGGTGGTGTCAGTGGACATCAGTCACAACGGAGCCATCGCTGCCTCCAGCTCCCTCGACGCCCACATCCGTCTCTGGGACCTGGAGTCAGGAAAACAGATCAAGTCCATGGACGCAGGGCCAGGTAAGACCGGGCCTCAAAGGATCACTGACATTTTTTGATTTTCTGATTCAACAAACTGATCACTGACCACCCCCACTTACAGTCAGCATGTGTGTTTTAAGTGTTAAATCATTTATATGTAGAATTGAAACAATTAGCCAATTGATTAATTAGTTAATTGACTTGAACATAGTCAGCACAGTCTGTTTTGATTAATTTATTAATTTTTTTAAGTCAGTTGTCAAGCACAAATCCAAAATGCTTGATGGTTTTTGCTTCTCATTTGTGAGAAGTTAGTGCTGCTCTTTATGGAGGACTGAAACTGCCAAAATCCAAAATAAATGAATATCTCTATAAATTATTTAATATGCCATTAAATGCACAAGCTTTAGTTCTCAAAAAGCTCTTTGTCCTGTGTGATAATAAACTGAATAACGTCTTCTTTAAGAAGTTGTGTAATTTTTGCTATTTTCTGACATTTATCGAATGATTTCTTTTGACTGTTCGAACAGTTGAGAAAATAATCATCGTAATAATTGATTTTGAAAATTTGAACTTCGATTTTGAGCTACTCTTTAACAGCGTATAGAGTATTCAATCACTGCCTTTTACTGTCTAACACTGGAATAAGGTGGCTGTAAAGGAAATCGTCACCAGGTTTCATATTAAAAAGAACCTGCAGGGGCTGACAGCTTGTCTGTTCTGCTGTGTAGCACAGCATTACACAGTATTTTTTTCACTCTCACCTCTCAGAAACCCCACTTCCAGAAATGTGTGTTGTATCAGACTGTACTTCATCTAAATGCCATGTCACCTTCCATTAGTGACGCCCTGTTTCACTCAGTGGTTGGTCTGGGTCAGTGGATTTAAGACCCCTTTTTTCCTCCCCTCTGTGGACCTACTGTATTTTGGTATATTTGGATTCTTAGAAGTGAGTCCTCTTTATGTAAAACCTGTTTTCTTGTCGTAGACGTACATTATAATGCATTATTCACGTTATATATGCTTATAATTTGGTGTTGTGTTTAGGGGCAGTTAGATGAGACACATGCACAAGGCATATTGCATTAATTTGCTGTAGATATTGTTAAAATAGTATTATGTGTTCAACGTCCCCTTTGTCTGTCTGTCTGCTCTCCTCTCCAGTCGATGCGTGGTCGGTCGCCTTCTCCCCAGACTCTAAGTACATTGCCACAGGAAGTCATCTTGGCAAGGTCAACATCTTCGGTGTGGAAAGTGGCAAGAAGGAATATTCTCTGGACACCCGAGGAAAATTCATCCTGAGTATAGCTTACGTAAGACGCCATAAATCACCCTCTGGTTGGCTGGGTGGTGCCGTCTCTGAAGGCTGAGACCTCACTGTCATAGCTTTTAGAACAACTCATCTTGATTTGTGTGTCCTCTCGTTCACATCAATGTTTCCCTCTATTTTAACGCTGAGCCTTTCTTCTTTAGGTCCAAAGGTTGTTTTTATAGGCCTTTAGAACTATCTATAGCTCATCCAGTTTCATGTCTCAAACTTTTTTTTTACATCTCTGTTTTTGTTTTTGCTACCTCAGAGCCCTGATGGAAAATATTTGGCCAGCGGAGCCATCGATGGAATCATCAATATCTTTGACATCGCCACTGGAAAGCTGCTCCACACACTGGAAGGTGGGTTCGCATATAAAAGGAACATTATTAAGCTTTTTTTTTACCTGGAAATAACAGCTTCAAAATCATTGTGCTGGTACAGTGTGTCGTTATAGGGTGAATGGTGTCTCTGTCTTAACCATATTTATCACCAATAAATCTTTGAATGATCTTTTAAATTAACCGATTAAGCAATTTGATTATTACATGTGAGAAAATAATCAAAGATACTCCTTAAAATACTCCCTAAAACCTTCGATTCAGGATCCATTCAGCCATATTAAACCTTTCTAAATCAGAAGAGAGGCAGAAATCACCAGGACTCAGTGAGGAAGCTAACTGACTTGTTTGCTCTCCCCCTCAGGTCACGCCATGCCCATCAGATCCCTCACTTTCTCCCCTGACTCCCAGCTCCTGGTCACAGCATCCGACGACGGCTACATCAAAATATATGACGTGTGAGTTCAAACTGGCAGCTTGCGGTGGATACACTCGCCAGAATTTTTCTTTTAGCTCTTTTGAGAACCCAATTCATTCCAAAGTAAATTTCAGTATCAAAATGAAATACAGTATATACGCAGAGAACATGGGAGGGAAAGGTTGTTAAGGATGTTACTAAACACAGATATTGAAAGAAAAAAAGAAGCTTTTGTTTGCTCTAATAATGTGTGTTTCACAGGCAACATGCCAACCTGGCCGGCACACTGAGTGGACATGGATCCTGGGTCCTTAATGTCGCCTTCTCCCCAGATAACACCCACTTTGTCTCGAGGTAAAACTTCAAAACAGCTTCAGGTTGCCACAAATCAGAGGTTGAATTTTAAGACCTGAAGCTGAAGACATTATTAACACTCAAAGCAGCTGAGGCTGTTTTTACAACGCAAATCTTTGTTTCTAAGATGAAATGCAAGACATTCTGAAACGTTCTCTCTCTTTCGCTTTTTTTTTTTTCGCTCTCAGCTCGTCTGACAAGAGTGTGAAGGTTTGGGACGCCAGCTCCAGAGCGTGCATCAACACTTTCTTCGACCATCAAGACCAGGTGACACAGAGAACCCTCTATCTCTGCACTGAGTGTGTCATAATCTAATTCAAAGCGAGAAAATAGGTGCTAATGTGTTGGGGTGGGGGGGGGGATCAATACAGCCAATGTCACCGACTGGCCTCTCAAATGACCCTCCTGATGCTTCAGCTCGGGTAAAACCAATAATCTCAGCTGTCATTAGATGCAGACGCCTGTGGGGGGCATGATCTGTCCTCTGTGATAGAGGCACGGCTCCATCAGAGGAGGTTGATTCTGCTATCTTGTTTTGTTTGTTTCATTGTGAAAATGACATTTTTGTCCCTGTAATCTTCAGGTGTGGAGTGTGAAATACAACAGCACCGGCTCAAAGATCATCTCGGCTGGAGACGATCGCGCCATCCACATCTACGACTGCCCCATGTGATGGACGACGTCCAGAACAGGCTGCAGGAGGAGAGAGTATTCAGAGCTGTTTACTCAAATCATGCATTTGAAGTTGTTAATTAGGGGAGGGAGGGAGATGAGCTGTAAATTTAATGGATTTTTTTTTTTTTGCACTGGCCCACCGCGGTCAAATAAAGGGGTTGCTTTTTTTTTACTTTGGTTTGAGCTGAATTCTTTTTTAACTAGTTATCATTTTCATGTCAGTGGTATCATTTGATTACAGAACCAGAATGTCTTTAGGGTTCAGATGAAATAAGCTCTCTGGTCTGGAGCCCTGGAATAGACGAGAGTAAAAAATGTGACTGACGTGAAAGATAATGTTACTTATTAAATAATAAAAAGTGAGTTAAAAAAAACATATAAAAACAATATAACATATGATGCTATATAATAAGAAAAAAAATGTTAAACATATTTCCCTTTATTATAAAGTAAATTTAAACTAGGTGAAGTATGATCTAGTGCTCCCCCCAGTGGCCCAGCTGCAGCCTCATAATCTTAAAAATGTTTAAGACTCACACTTTATTGATCCCTGAGGGGAGAAACTGGGCTGTTATAGTCTAGAATGAAAAATGTCACATTAAAAATAAATAAGAAATATACAAAATGGAAAAACAGTGACAACCATTTAAACCATAGATAACATTGATGTGTGATTTTTAGTAATTGCTAAAACAGAATAAGATTCTTAAATGTACAGACCATAAAAACAGATACTAACCACTGCAGTGATTCTGAAGTCTTTATTACTTTTCATCAAAGATGGACAAGTTCAAAAACTGTATCTCTAACACACACAGCAGGTAACATGTAAATAGTTGTAGCACTTCCTCCATACAGGCAAAGGTCCATTAAATTTGTTTTTCAGAAATTAATGACATCTGTTCGGAAACTGGTGGAAATTCACGATTCTTCTCACTTGAACATTGTCTTGTACAAATAAAAAGTGCTGAAAAACTCAAACCCTTTACAGGTTATAATGACAGGAACCTCACTGAGATGTTTTCTGGCAGTAATTGTCATTTTTCAGACAATTTCTTGATGTCCCTCAAATGTATTAAGTGACTAGTGGAATCTGAAGGCAACTTTGGAGTTTAGTTTAGTCTGCTGGTGCTGCTGCTACCTTTACCCTCCTCTGCGTTCTCGCTTTAGCCGAACAGCAGAACCTCCCAGTGGTTTAACTTTCTGCCCTGTGACCAAATAGTTGCAGATTTGATCCTCCGTCATCCCAAACAGTATATAAAGCACAGCAGATGTGTTATCAGTAGTAGTGGCATATGATGTGGTTGAAGGCCTGTAACACAACGTTTACACTTTTTCTGCTGCATCCCCCATTTTCTGTCAAACTTCACTTTGTTCTTTTACAATAAACTTACTCAGACGGGAACAAAAGGAAGAAACACCTGCCTGACTGGCTCGTTCAACTCAGATTTACGTAGAAGTCATCATCATACCTGCACAATTGACTTAACGGACTGCTGGAAAATGAAGCACTTGACACGGCTACGTATTACAGAAAGGCTTTGGGCCTACACTTAAATACTTGGGCCAGGTTTCACAAAAACCTCTCGAGATAAATCTAATGTATCTCGTCCTGTAAGTGAACAGAAAATTAATCAAGTTTTAAATACACTTTTGGAAGTCTGTTTTAAATGATCACACAGACGGACGATATACTCATTAGACTTAGACATTATTGCTGCATAATTTAACAACATAGTGTAAATTATAATCAGAGCTAATTTCTCTATTTTACACCTGCACAGAAGTATCTTTTCACTGGAATGCACACAGATATCAAGCTTTTCTACTCTTGGCATGCTCAGCAGAACAAGGGCATTTGTGTCTCTAATTTGGTACATTGAGAAGTCATTACAATGGCCTCGTCAAATATTCTCTTAGAAGACATACTGTAATTTACAGTGGAATACCTTAATGAAAAAAAAAATGGATCTACCCAAACCGAGCTCATAGGTGTATCAAGAGGTGCAATATGTAAGAATTGGCCACCTGTTGAAGGTCACTCCAAACAAATAAAAGGGGCACAGATCAGCATATGGCACATAATGACTGTTAACTGTAGCTGCCGTTAGCTAGGTAGCTCGGTTAGCTGTGCAGTTAGTGGGTGCTCGAGGTGGTATTCAGGACAGGACAGGACAGGTCTAGATGGTGGATATCTCCACAACACAGTACATAGATAGTTTAGTTCATTTTTGAATGTTTTAAACCAAAATTCTTACATATTGCATCTTTAAAAATATGACGCCGTAAATAAACAAACAAACCCCAAGTTGTTACATATCCAGGCATAAAGAAATACACTGGTTCAGTCGATTCCATATTGTTAAAATACATAGTAGAGGAGGCTTTATCTGCCATCTGTCCTCAGTCAACTGTAAAACTTAAAAAAAAAATCGTTTTCTTTTTAAATGGGGACATTCGGTTTTGGCAAAAATACAGAACAATTTCAGTGATAACTTTGGATTTCACAGTGACAGTAAAGAAGAAGAAGAAAAAAAAAAAAAGAACAGCAAGGCAACAATAACACCAAGTGTACCCAAAGACAAACATCCCCATTTGCACACTGCTGCATTGTACCTGCATTTAAAACAACACAGATCTAAGAGGCATGTGGAGGCCGCTACACAGCTGAGCATTTTCCTGACTCTCTCCGTTTCTGTGTGAATGGTTCCTGCCCCTCTTTGTTGAGGTGAAGTGTGGGTCCCTCTGGCCTTTCACCAGTGTCTCGTCTCTATTAAATCAGCCCGCAGGCTCAGTCTCTTCAGAGTCTCATATCCTACCACAATGAGCACCGACGTGGGCAGCGAGGAAATGATGCGGGCTGACAGCCCCTTGGTCATCCCCCAGATGCCCTCCTCTGCCAGCAGCTGCTTGAACGTCTCGATGACGGATGAACGTCCCTCCACCTTCAACAGACAGGAGAGTGTTAGACCATTTCTGGTATTTGCAAAGAAGGGAGATCATTACTAAAGCTAGCAAACTATTTGATAGGTGTGACTGATATGATCAAAAGCTCCATGACAGCAGCTGAATGGACGCTGCTGTAAGGATGCAACAATTCCAGATTTTGATGGTGTAATAACTGTCTAAGGAAAAGTCCTGGTTTTGTGGTTTAACAATTTTAATCCATTAATTAATTTCACAACATTTTGGACGTATAAATTAGTGTTTTATTGCAGTGCTGCTTATTGTTTTTTCGCACAGCAGTCTGTGTTAGCTCGCTTTTTTAAACAGGTGGTGCCTTTCAACAAAGAAACCATAAAAAATCATAATTTATGGGGGGGAAAAAAATCAGGTCAAAGAGCAGGTTTGATGGCAAGTGTTCATTTATAAACAGTGCAGTGCTTTTCCTGCTTTGTTGCTGTTGGTTTAGCCGTTTTACTGTTTTAACTGTTATAAGAGTGCGAACAGAACCGCCCTGTGTAGCCAAACCTTCGCTGTTACAAAACAGTGACATATAAACTTGTGGTTAACGCATTTAACGCTGCACCCCTACCTTGAGGTAAAATTGTTTTGTCAACAGCTGCTTCCAAAGATCAAGAATGAACTTCCAATTTCTACTCTTAAGGCAACAGTGAGGAGAAGTCTTTCCATTGGTAAGCAAACTAAAAATATCAACAATCAACAATTCCTTGACAAAAGGGGAACTTCTCTGCTGAGGAAGAGTGGACCAAGCAGTAAAACAGTAACCAGATTTAATGAAATGACATGTAAAGAAAAGGAAACTAATAAAACATGTGGGATGTACAAAAACATCAGCTACACACGAAGTTCTACTAGCATGTGCTGTCAGAACAGTTCAATTGCAACAAAGAGCAAGTTGAGAAACTGTTGAGCAATGTTCAGAAAAAGAGGAAGTGTATCTGCAGAGAAACGCAGCTGACTCCAGCTGTATTTGGCGCTAAAATATCACTGCAATGAGGGCCAGACTCAGTTATTAGTTCTGCAGATTTATTAACAAATAAACTAATTTTCTCTGCACAAAACAACTGCTGCCTCATAAATATGACTCTTCACCCTAGATTAAGACCAACTTGTGTTTTGGTTAATTCTTGCTCCTCGTAGCAAAAGTTTTTTCCTTCCTTCCAAGAACAAATTTATTCCTGGTAAGTAAATATTTAATTTATGGGTTACTTTTTACAATATAAACCCTAGTTACTTTCTCAAATATATATTCATTTGGTGCACAACGGGGGCTTCAGTGATTACCTGTACTCTTGCTCGAACAACATCCATCGGGTTGGTGATGGTGGAGGCGGTGGCTGCTGCCATTGGTCCTGCCAAAGCCTGCAGAATCAGATGAGGGCACTCAGTTGGTGCCATCAACGACAGCTGCTCTGTGAACACAAAGGATACAAAAACATTGTAAGGTCAGTATATTCAAAGATCACCACAGATTTGTATAAGTGAAGCTATAACTTGCCTGAATTGTAACAGAGAAACAAACTCTCACAGCCATCTGCTTCACTGCTCTATTCGCCACATCTTTAGAACTGGTACTGTATATTTTTAAAATGTTGACTATGACTGTGGATCATTTTACAAGAGTAGGAGTTTTCTAAGAACAGCTACTATAAGAACAACTAACAGTGTGTTGATTTACCTGCATAAAAATGATAAAAAGGCCACCAGAGTGCACTGTTTGGGATGTATGTGAGCAGCGATGCCACGTAACCCCTGTAAAATCCCCTGAAGCCATCAGCTGTTAATATCTGCACCGTAATGTCCCGGGTTTGCCCGAAAGTCAGTCTGCGTTTGGAAGCTGCGAGCATCATTTTGGGTTTGACCTTGAAGCGGGTCAGGTGTTCGCCCTGTCCCTGCATCATCAGTTGCTGGGACACAATGTCGATGGGCACAGTGATGGTCTGAGCCACCAGGGATGCTGCCCCCCCTGCCACCACCGACTTCACCGTGTTACTGGGCGAGTACTGGGACACATACTTGCGCACCAGCTCGTAGGTGGTGATGTAAGCCTGTCCTGAGACCAGGGTGAACGTATTGACCATGAAGCCACGGTAGAGGCCTTGCACGCCCTCAGCTCGCAGGATCTTGCAGAAAGCATCAAAGGTGCCGGAGTAGAGGGCCTTCCCCTTCTGCACCTGGAGTCGAGTGCGGATGAGGCTGGCCGGGTAGACGGTGGCCCTGGTAGTCAAGGTCATGAACACACCCAGGGAGTAGAACTTCCTCTTGTCCAGGTCCTCCCATTCGATAATTTGGATCGCACCTTTCTGCTGCATGGTGCCGGCTAAGGCAGCGCTGCACCCCTAAAGCCACATATCTGCAGCCGTTAGCCCTCCGACTGCATTCACACCTGCAGACAAGAACAATCAGCATCAGTAAATCTCTCTGATCAAATGTAAAAAAACATTGCTGGATCCAGTTAAGCACCACAAGTTTGTTTATTGTGTAATCCTGCTGACACACAAATTGACCAGCCAAAACAATGGACACATCCTCCTTGGCAACACACACATACACCTTTCACATGTACAGACATATACAAACTTCTGGTTTAGCGCCCGACTAACTTGAATGGAGATACAATAATTGAATAGTGTGGCTTGTCGAGACTCTAAATCGAATTGTGCTGAATGGCTTCAATTCTGACAGTGAAAAAAGTCTTTGAGGGGGTTGCGACGCTCAAAAAATTCTATCCACCGTTTTGGTGAAGCTTCTTTTACAATGTTAAGCTAATGGTGAAAAGTGTGTTTGGGCCACAGAGCATCACCTAATGACGTAATTACATGGTTTGGCCACTATGAAAGTTGGCTTCAGAGCCTGGCACACTTCCTGGGGACTTACATAGTGCCCCTTTAAAGTTTGATTTTTTGTTTTGTTTTTGGACAAATGGTAGCTTTGTTTTTTATGCGATTGCAATTGCATGAGAGGGCGTATTTTAAATGAGGAACTTGTCAGTATCTGAGCAAACCCAAAGAAGGGAAGCAGCTCTGTCTGCATTTTCGACTTTTTGAAGCTTTCAATAAATCTCTGCAGAAATGATCCAATGATCCACTGCTTCACTGGGACTGAGGAATAATTAGTATGTTCAATTCATTTAAGCACAGCTGTTATAACAACATTTGGGACCAGTAACAACCGGATAAACTCTCTGTGTACCAGTAAATCAGTCTTCCACAGAGAAGCATGCAGAGGCTAGAAATAGCATGCTGCACTCCAGTATATAAAACACTGGCACTATCTAACGTTGCCTTATGCAACGCAAATAGAAAGGACAAAGCGGACAGGTTTGACTGCATGTTGCAGTAACAGTTACAGGGCAGGACGTCAACTGTACAACTGGTTTCCACAGCAGTGAAGGCCACTCTGACTGACAGCTACACAAACATCGGATTTGTTTCTTATCTGCATCTTTAATTACACACTAACAACCGGGCGCAGTTCCCTAACACCACCATGTGACCGTCCGATCGGTTAATCGACCGTTTTTTATTGTTGTCTCGCAGTGGTTGAGGAAGCACGTGCAATGTCACATCGTGTACTCGCGCTGTGTGTTGGCTAGCTAGCAACATATCAACACACGTTAGCTGTGTTAGGAAGATTTAACGCGAAGAAACTCACCTGCCAGGAGCTCGTGTGGTTCTCCTCCCACCTCCGCGGTCACTGTTACAACACTGAGCTGCTCGGTTGAACTCACACGGCCTGTTCTGCCACAAGGTGGGTCATGACTCCCGTCCATTACTGCTGCAAGCAAACATTGTCAAGAGGTGAAAGGTCATTAGCTGCGATTCACTGCAGCGTGTTCCTAGTGTCGGACAAACTTTTTCTGGATAAATAATGTACTCTGAAGGTACTTTTCTCTTCCAGGTGACCGCTGTGACGGCTGTGTGTATTAAACTAGCGATTTGATTAACTAACCTAAATGTGACGAGGGCGGTGCGTTCAGGGCCCGATGCAAACGTAGGAGTACCAAAAGTGTGTGAAACCAAAGCCTCAAATTAGGCAACTGTTGATATTGATGTTCAGATTTTATGTGCTCATTTTATACTCTAAATAAGAAAGTTAAGATGAATGTGAGTGATGTAATGTTGTATTTTAGTCAAGATAACATGAGAAATAACATGCCGCATAATATATAAGAATTTTTTATTTTGGCGGTGGGGGGGAGAATCCATATTCATTAGAAGGAAATGTTAGAATGTTAATTTAACTTGTGTACAATAAGGTCTTGGGGGAAAAAAGACATCAAATCGACAGACCATGAGTGTTTTCATGTTGAGTAATTCATACATTTTGGCTTGATATTCATAAAAACAAAACATCTCATAATTTCCCACCTTGTATGTAAAGTGCTATACCAGTCAAGTCTAAGTGATTGGTTGGTTGATTGATTGATTGTTTGATTGATGTTTTTTGAACATTGCACAGGTGCATGTACACTGATCCATTAAGTGTATATAGCATTTCTATTTTAATATACTTTATCTTTTTATTTGAGTATATCTTTCTTTAATTCTATTTTATTTGACTCTTAGTCAATTCCCACCTCACACTTCTACTGTGTGTATTGTGTGAACACTGATTGTATCCCTTTGCTGCTGTGCCACACTCAATTTCTCTTACAGGAGATCAAAAAAGGCACATCTTATCTTATCTTATCTTATGTTGTATTATGTAGTTTTAAATTGTTACATTTGGAAGTTAATGTAAAACAGCAAGCACCAGCATCTGAATGCCAAACAATAATTTAACTAATATTTCACATGATGCATACAGTATACTGCAGATTGTAAGTCTTGCTCTGTAAGCTACATGAACTAGATTTTTCACAGGGAACAATACAGTTTTTATCTCTGACCATGGGCACTTAAATGGAACACAGATCACTGCAACGACTTTCAGTGTTGTTCCATGGTTGGTTGGAAGCCGTTCAAGGCACTTGGACGTCGGAGGTTTCACAAAGGCAACATGAGTGCAGCGTCACATCTGTGCTGTGACGTCAGAGCATTTAAAGTCACAGTAGACATGTAGGGTCATGTTCACTGACTCCATGTCCCTGTGTTTATAAACCATGGCAGATGTTTAACAGAATGAACAGAACAAGTTATTTACTGTATGACCTTGTAGAGTTGTTTATGTTTGATTTCATATGAATGTTGTAAAAATGTTTTGTGTCATTTAAATCCAAATGTCTGTAGAACTAACATAAAGGATTCTTTCAATCTAAACAATTAATAAATCACGATCAGTTGTGTATATATGCGTGTGCTTTTTTTTAACTTTATCTTTTACTTGCTAGCTTTGTACAATGTCAACATCATTATTTTAATAATAAGTGGATGCACATTTAATATTCACATGAAGCCAATAAAGATATTTTGCTATAAAAAGAAGAAGTTATTATTATGATTGTGTTATTATGGCCAGTGTTGTTTAAAGTAGAGCCATACTTGAGTAAAAGTAAAGATATCGTGTTAAAATCATACTTTGGTAAAAGTCACCTATATGAATAGTACTTTTAAGTGTTCAAGTATCTTATATTAAATGTACTTTAGTATAAAATGTAATGGTATCACCCGGGCCAATTGCCTGATCCAATGTTTAGCATTTTTCTGATTATCTGAAAATGTGTTGAATCTTAAAGTGGAAAGTGTTCAAAAATAAACTATGAACAGAATGTGAATTATGATGAGTATGTATTGTGTTGCAGAGATATCTACTGAAATAAGCATGCTAACCCGATAGCCTTGGTTGGTCCAAAGTTCTAGAGCTGTAGACTAGGATTTTGGCAGTTGGCTCATTCTTACATATTAGACCTTTAATGTAGTGAGTAAAAAGTGTGATATTTGCCTTCAGGATGTACTGGAGTGGAAGCACAAAGTAGCAGAAAATTGAAATACATAAGTAAAGTGCATGTACCTCAAAATTCAGTTAAACTTAGTTTCCTCCCAGCACTGATTATGACCAAAAAAAGACACAATAACCTAAGGTCTTCTCAGGTCACCTGATAGTAACATGACAACATTTATGACAAGTGAGGGAGCCATCTCATCTCACCTCCTCCAGATCTCGAGGCACTTTGGATCTATCAGGAGTCTTTGTTGTATTAGTAGGTAGCGGCATGAATAAAGCAATGCATGGGCTTCTTGTATGATATCACATGCAGTTCGTGACTTTAAAAGGACTTCAGCTCGATGTTTTGCTGTTTTAAAATGTTTTTATTATTATTTTGTCAGTGACGGGTGAGTGGGCGTGGCCGTACAGGTCTGCGCTCTGATTGGTCGGCTCGGTGTTGCCAGTGTCAGCCGTGAGAACAGGGTCGTGTTGATTTCAGAAGTCATCATGGCGCTCACTTCCCCAGCCAAAGGTAAAGAGATGTCTTCTGCTAACCTTACCTAGCAAGTCCACGTCCGCTCAGTTGTTTACCTTTAATGACAGGAATCGATTAAGAAAGACATCCTTCCCCTGAAAATGGCTGTCGGTAGCTTTTAGTTAACATTACATAAAGTGCACCGGCGTCAAACTGCTGTGAGACATGAAAGCTAACAGTAGCTAGCTTGGCACTCTTTGCTGTTCAACTAAAGCAAGAGCTGTTAAATAGGCTAACACCGCGAGCTAAATGTGTCTTCGCTATGTTGAAAATGTCAAACCCTTCGTTGCGGTTGAGCTCAAAATGACTGCAAATTGCCTTTCTTATCTTCTCAAAACGTTCAGCAGTGACACGATAAGTACTTAGCGAGTGTGCTTCACGATAAGGACCACTGTTAGCAACTTGAACCTTAGCTAGCTTTGTGGCTGTCTTCAAAGCCCGTGGTGAGGACACATACCGAGAGGATTTAGTGCGTGAGGATGTCCACAGGCAGCACTGTCATCACCACTTAACATATACAATATTCGCGTGTAAGCTTGTTATAACAGTGTGTGATTACAGTCATATTAATCTTAGGGACATTGTACAACAAGACGAGGTGGGTTTAAAAGCCAAAGCAGACACACTACGCTGTGTAATATTTTAGTCCAGCTGTTCATTTCCGCAAGCCTGCCATAACAGAAAAACAGGTTCTCAAAAGGACTTATTGTCAAAGGATCTCACTTGTGGTGATCAGTATCTTTGTTGTGTTTCTAGTATAATAATATTATTGTATGTTTTCCATTTTGCCTGCTTTGCATCAGTTTGTGCCTTTTAGTATTGCATCAAGTTATTTAAACAAGATGAGCAGCACACTGGCTGACAAAAACATCTCAGTGGCTGTGAGGCAGGACACTTTGAGCCAAGGCTGTTTTTATGGTAAAAGCAGCAAAACATGGGAGTGATCAGCACGCTTCTTGTGAATAATCTGACAAAAACCAAACAAATTCCTCATGTAAATATGATGTACAGTGCCTTTTTCTTGTACCTGTGTAAATTAAACTAGACCAGAGTTATACATGATTGAATGTGTATCAGAATGGATATTTGGACAACATTTTATGATAATTTTTTGATTAACACAATTGGTGGTTAACACAGTGCATTGTAAATATGATGCTCTGACTTTTGGACCCCAGGAAGTTTAAATATAATCTGCCGCATGTTTTTTAATGTATCACTAATACTCATTTTGCTTCTAAATATTTTGCTGTGGAGTCAACAGCACAAACACTGTTCTCATCATTTGATGAAAGCTTTGTTTCAGAACTGGTTTATGCTTGCTAAGGTAAATTAGAGCTAAATTACAGCGTTGTGTTTATTTGTCGTCAGCTTCTTCAGCAGCAGTGAAAATGCTCCTGCTGCTGCAGTGCCCCACCACTAGTGAAATACTCAGGAAATGCTGCAGATAAAAACGATATGAAACCTCCAGTGTGTCATTCCCGTTTGTTTACTGTCAAATTGTCGGAATCTGACTAAACTTGTTGTGTTGTGTGAACTTGCATCTTTTCCCTCCAGCTCTGCAGGATTGTATGATTGTTCTTGAAGACATTAGTCCTTTTTGTATTATTCATTAAATAGGATATGGATTTAGGATATGGGAACTCTTGGAAACTCACAGTTTCAGGGTTCATGATAATCAGAAGAAATGTTTCTTTCAAAGCTAGTAGTAACCTGAGAGCCAGTCTTACAGCATGATGTCCTGTTTTGAGACCAGTGTGTAGTGCTGTGCCAAGACTCAAAAGATTACTCTGTCCATAGGGGCTCAGCTCTCGCTTAGCTTAATTTTTTTCTCCAAGTCTTAAAGGAGAAATTCACCAACATTAAACAGCTACAACATGTCTTGACCAACATTCGTCTTGTGGACCAAACTAATCACTTTTTGAGTCTGTACAATTAATGAGTACAAATCTGATATGGCCTTGTATTATTATCAGAACCAGATACCTGTATAACTGTCCTGTTATACAATACAAAACTTTTGGCAGGTATAAAGACATCTCTGTTTGCCTTGTTGGTTAAGGTTACCGCATCCTGAATTATCTAAGTTAACTGCACTTAAAAGACCTCAAAGGAATCAATAAAATCAGAAAGATAACTTTCATTTCTTTTTCATCTGTAATTCAAAATTGGAATATTCTTGAGAGTTTAGACCAAATGCTCAGCTACTCATAACCACTATGATACAGCTTGATATGCGATAAGCCAATTGTATAGAAGCAACATGTGCACAAGAAGAGGAAGCGTACTACCAGTTTCTTAGAGTTGTGCCTTATTTTAAGGTTAAGCAGGTAAAGTAAGGACAACTTGGCTTAGAGTCATGGAGTGAACCCGGCTTACCTGCAAGCAGACATGCTGAGACAAAAAACAACAAAGCAAAGACAGAGATTTGAGCTGATCACAACGGGAAATTTCCTGTACTTGTAACACACAGGTTGAAATTGTAGTTGCCAGGCATGTGACCATATGAAAATAACTGGGATTCACAGTATTGTCCAAATAATTGTCAAAATATTTTAACAATTAAAAAAATAAAAAACAAATTGCCCTCAAACATACTTAGAAAATACATATATATATATATATATATATATATATATATATATATATATATATATATATATATATATATATATATATATATTAATTGTGAAAAACAGTCAAAGAATCTTAAGTAATAAGTCATCATAAATCATAAGGTGTTCCAGCATAAATAAAAGTGGTGGTAAACTCATCTCCCTGTCGTCTTTTAGTCTGGTATCCATAGTATTTACAAACATCT
The DNA here is from genome assembly GCA_963678695.2 of Diplodus puntazzo. NCBI lineage: Eukaryota > Metazoa > Chordata > Actinopteri > Spariformes > Sparidae > Diplodus > Diplodus puntazzo. The sequence goes on along the minus strand of OZ023161.1, from coordinate 16,356,260 downwards.
GATTTAACTTTGAGGGATACAATGTGCAAGCCGAGCCTTCAGTCATGATGACAGGCTTAGGTAATTCAGAATAATGAAGGAAATATAAAGTAACAATATGAGACAGTACATTAACGAGCTAGACAGCTTTCTCAAGTCATTCGAGTGAGGATATTCACCATTATCATGGTACTGAAAATTGTGTTTTTGTTATCATGATCTGCGATAAAATCTTTTATCTACCATTGTAGTTGAGTTGATAAATGTTTGTTCTCTCTCAGCAGAGCACTCATATAGCCATCTAATCGACACACTAGAAGATGGCAGGTTCAAGTTCTTCAACCCACAGAAACTAAACGATCCAAGATACGGTGAGTTCAGGCCCTCAGACTTAAAGAAAGGGCACAGTGATTTTAAAGGCACATGTTCCTCTTTTGAGATCTTTCATGATCATTGCACTATCAGCACATGTGCTTATTTGTAGCCTGTATGGCACGATGTATCGTGCCATACAGGCTACAAATAAGGAGGTCATTTCCAGGATAGCAGTGTGAACATGTTTGCATGTGAAAGATATTAAGGAACATTGGCAAATACACCTGTAGATGAAGGTAATTCTTGACTTAACCTTTAAGATCCTGAATTGCATTTGCTAGTGCACATCCACTTCACAGTAAGATTTAATCGCACATTGTTTATTGTGGGTAATAAACCCGCCTTTTTTTGTTTGCTCCGTGTAGACCAGCTGCCTCTGTCCATCCGTGTCTTACTGGAAGCAGCGATACGTAACTGTGATGGCTTCTACACAAAAGAGGAAGACATCCAGAACATCCTGGACTGGCAGCAGCAGCAGAATAAAGCCGAGGTGCCGTTCTCTCCAGCACGAGTCCTTCTCCAGGACTTCACGTGAGTTTAGCATGGAAGACAGCTGATTCAACAGGAGTTTGCATAGTAGATCTCTTGTCATCACGATCTATTATTGCGGTCCTTGATGATACATGAGGTTATGACTTTAAGGGAAGGAAGGTTGTGTTTTCTTAGTTTCCTTCTCCTATTTCATTTGACAGTGGTATTCCTGCCATGGTGGACCTGGCAGCCATGAGGGATGCTGTGGCCAAACAAGGCATGGACCCCGGCCTGGTCAACCCTAAATGCCCCACTGACCTCATCGTAGATCACTCATTACAGATTGATTATAGCAAATGGTGTGTTTGCTTTATATTTTCCTTTTTTTTATATCAACAATAAGCTAAAGTGAGTAAAGACTGACACATACTTGACTTCTCATCATTGGATATTTTTTTGCTTTCATAGAAAATGTAATCAGTAGAAGTTACTTGTTTTTTTATGGCTTGTATTTACGTTAACAACACTGTTATTCTTATTGATAGTATGTTTTGTAATACAACATTTCTTTTTGTCTCCACAGTGCCATACAGAATGCTCCAAACCCAGGTGGAGGTGACGGCCCAAACCAGAGCCAGGGTCCATCCCGATCCACACCCTCCAGGCCTCTGTCCAGAGGAGGCTCACATTGTGGAGGCCAGCGGGGCTCCTGTAGTAAATCCACCTGCAGCGACCCTCCAGCCTCCACTGCTCAACCTCCAGCGTCTGTCCAGCAGATCGAGAATACACCTCTCCTCTGCCCTTTCCACCTGAAGCCTGTGTCTGAGTGAGTTTTTATACATGGCTACATGTATGTATCTACAACGCAGCTGTTTGTAGCATACAACATTGCTGATATCACAAGACTCTGATAAAATTATTCACTTATGTGATGAAATGATAAAAAATAAATTTGTGTTTGTCCAAGTTACATCTTATATTGAAAACTCTGATCGGAATATGACTCACATGGAAAACAATTGTACGTGTCACTTTTTTTAACAGTAAAAGAGGTCGAGTGAGTTGACGTATTCTCACTGATTTAGTTCCCGTTTAGCAGGTTTTACTGTTAATTTGCTCTTTTTTTCCACAGACCGGAAACAGCTTTGAAGAATCAGGAAATGGAACTTATCAGAAACAAAGAGAGGCTTCAGTTCTTTAAGGTACTGCAAAGAGCAAATCTGTTTTATTATGTCATAACAGACGATCAGAAGGGAGAAATGTCTCAAAGGAAAAATGTGACATCTTGGGAAATATTTAGAATTAGATGAAAAGACAACTATATTTCAGTTTCTGCTGCCACACCACCAGACCACAGAGCAGCTTCTTTTCTCAGGCTGTGAGAATCCTTAATTCATCCTCCACACTCCCACCCCAAAAATAGTTTAGTTTTTTGACTTATTAGTTATTTGGTTAATTATATAACTTTGTTTTTTGTCTGGCATAGAGTGACTATAACTAGCATTTCAATAAAAAAATCCAATGTTATAGAATGATAAATAGATGAACTGCCGTGTCAACACCACTCTGATGTTTGTACGATAGGGAAAATAGCTATCACCAGCAGCCTGCTTAAGAAAAAGATGGGAAACCTTTAGCTTGGCTCTGTCCAAAGTTAACAAAATCCACCTACTAACACTTCTGTAGATCACTAACCTATTAAAACATTGTATCTTGAATGTTTAATCCATGCAAAAACCAAAGTGTAGAAAAAACCCAAACAACCATTTTACAGGGGCTGTGCAGGATATTTCATGTTACCTCCTGGAGTCTCTCCTGGTTGCCTGCCAAGTGGTTATGATGAAGAATTAGTTCTAAACAAAGATAGTTGGCTGCTGGCTTAATTTTTTACAAGAGACACAGAAGAATGGTATTACTCATTTGTAAGTGTGTTTCACAAAATGTCAAAGATGTTCTTTATGTTGTTTGTAAAAGGTGGATATTTAAAAGGAGTATTTAATTCAGTAATTACTAGAAATGTATTGTTTATGTAAAAGGCTACATTTTGGCTGATGAGAATAAAATGTAGAGGACAAAACAAAAATAGAGTTTGTACCTTGAAAGAGAGACAAAGTGTAATGATTTTCTAACCATAACTCTTTTCCTATACGCCGACCAAACAGTGGTGTTCGAAAGCATTTAAGAATGTGAACGTGGTTCCTCCGGACGTCGGTGCGGTCCACCAGGTGAATCTGGAGTATCTGTCCCGCGTGATCCAGGTGAGCGATGGCTTCATCTACCCCGACAGTGTGGTGGGAACCGATTCACACACCACCATGATCAATGGCCTGGGCATCCTCGGCTGGGGTAAACCCTTTTTAAACTGTTCTTACCACTTGTTCACATTTTGGTGAAGTTGCAAATGAACTGTAATATACAACTATGTTTTTCTCATTCTTCTTTTCTCCACCAGGAGTTGGAGGAATCGAGTCAGAAGCCGTGATGCTGGGCCAGCCAGTGTCTCTGACCCTTCCTCAGGTGGTGGGTTGTAAACTGGTGGGCTCCATCAATCCACTAACCACCTCCATAGACGTCGTCCTCGGCATCACAAAGGTAACATTGCTCTGCTGTGCTTCATGTCTCGTTATGACTATATTTCTACACACATGTTCCAGCGAGACACAGAGTATAGAACAACTCAAAATGCACTCACAAATAATTTCACAGGTGTGAAGAATTGAATCATCAAAAAAGACTCGACAAGGACGAACTTATCAAGAATATAATGTCATCCATCATCACCCATCGTGTGGTACAAAAACAAAAACGTACTATTTGTGCTAACGTATTATGTGTGGGGATTTTCCAGCACTTAAGGCAAGCTGGGATTGCTGGGAAATTTGTGGAGTTCTTTGGACCTGGTGTCTCTCAGCTGTCAGCTCCTGACCGAACCACCATCGCCAACATGTGCCCCGAGTACAACGCCACCGTCAGCTTCTTCCCCGTCGACCAAGTCACACTCAAGCACTTTAAAAAGACAAGTGAGTCAGCCGAGAGTGAAACTGTTTATTAAGCATTTTTTGCAGCTTACAGCTGCAAACTGGAACACTGGTTTATCCAGTCCATTAAATTATTCTTGGATTCATTACATATTAAGTCTGGATTAACATGATGATTACTATTGTTTTTTCAAATGCTTTATTTAACAATAGATTAATAAACAACAAGGCAAGTATTTAAAATGTGGGCATTTATCGGAGTAAGAGAGAAAGCAGACATAAAAGAAAATAAAACCATATAATTGAACTATTAAAAGTCGTTGGATTGTACAATAAATTTGGCTCCATGTATATAATATTATGCCATTAAGAGAATTGTTTTTATCAACAGATTGTCTTGTTTCAGTTGAATCTGTAAGACGTCACATTATTTTGGCTGATGTGTCATATTTTACCTTCCAGGTTTTACCCAGGAAAAACTTGAATTGCTGGAGTCTTACATGAAGGCTGTAAAACTTTTCAGAAGTTATGAAGACCCCTCAGAGGACCCCCAGTATTCTGAGGTAATGTATCAAACCTTGCTGTAAATGTACGGAGCACTTAAGACTCATTTATGTATGAAAATACTTGAAACCATTTGAACGATATAACTGTCACTGCCCACAAACTTTGATGTGTCCTTCGCATTGGCATGGATGTTGAGCCATACAACCACAAGAGGGCACCACGGAGAGTCAAATCGGTCTCACGCGAACCTCCGCCTTCCTTCACTGTCGTCCAATCTCTTTCCCTCCCAATCTCCCAGTTTATATGTAGCAACAACTGGGTGAAGTAACATCATACATTTGTTAAAAACTTTTCAACAACTCGCATAACTTCTCCTCATAAAGTTCCATTTATTTTCTTCACTTTCTTCCTTCTGCTTCCAACGACTAGCAGAAGTTCTGCTCTGTTGGTCCATATCTGTAAGCTTCGAGAAAATGTGCTGAAATAGTGATGAAATTAACCCAGAATACGGACAAAAGTATCTTCTTCTTCTCGTCCTTACTCTTCTCCTGAGTAAGAAGAGAAGCAATGGTGGATAAAGTCTCCTTTTTTGTGTAATGATGGTTCTAAGACCCTCACCATATTCTTGATGCAGCAGTATTGGAACAGATTTTCATAGCAAAGTGAAATTAAAACTGTTCCATAATCGGCAGGTAATTGAGATCAACCTGAGTTCCATGGTACCCTACGTGAGCGGACCGAAGAGGCCTCAGGACAGAGTGGCAGTCAGCAGCATGAAAGAAGACTTCCAAAGTTGTCTCGATGAGAAGGTAACATACAATAAATACTCTGCTAGTCCTCAGACTAACAAACATGACTCAGTCAGATATTTGGACTCAGGTTCAAGGTTATGCTGGTGACACATTGTTTACATGTTTTTGGGTGTTATCTAACATTTCTTTCATTGTCCTTGGTTTCCCTGCAGGTTGGATTCAAAGGCTTCCACATCTCGAAGGAGAAGCAGGACATCCGGGTTCCTTTCCTGCACTGCGGTCAGGAGTATCAGCTGGTCCACGGCTCGGTGGTCATCGCAGCCGTCATCAGCTGCACCAACAACTGCAACCCGTCTGTCATGCTGACTGCAGGTAGACCACTGAGTCAACAGATGGAGCCGTGATCAGATTTCCTCTGAAAATAATCCCAAATGTCATCTGTGTATGAGTCAGTAGATGTGAAGTGTTTCCTTCAAGCAAGAATCTATTTCTAGCTGCACTCTCGCGTCTTTACTGTTACTTACAATTACAATACTCTGCTTTGTGACATTTTGTCTTTCTGGTTACTCAACAAAGGCACATTTGTGAAATGCAGCTGTTTTTTTATGATTGACAGGTCTGCTGGCCAAGAAGGCTGTGGAGGCGGGGCTTGTTGTCAAACCTTATATTCGGACCAGCCTGGCTCCTGGAAGTGGCATGGTCACTCACTACCTCAGTACCAGTGGAGTCCTGCCTTACTTTAGCCAGCTGGGGTAAGCATGTGTACGCAGTGACAACACACACACAAATACCCCTTTAACTCAGAGGCAATGACCCAGAATGAACCCACCTCCCCTTGACTGAAGTTAACATAGCGCTGATAACTCATGTTTGGTTCTTTTGGAGGTTGTAGGTCGTGATGTTGCTGAATTGTTCTGCATTACACTGACAGGTCTTTATTTTTCATTTGGTCACTTCCCCTTTATATCATCAGGCTAAAAAACAGAAACCTCTATTATTGCAGGACTGTTGTTTATCAGACTGCATTATTTTTCGCTAGATTTATATACTGGCAATTGAATATATGTTTATATTAAATGTCAAAAATCTAGAATCGAACAACAAGGGTCAACCATGTGTTAACTGTCCCGTATCATCATTATGAGGCTTTGTGCGCGAGTGGTGTCAGAATCCAAAGCAGGTTCATTGCCAAGGAGATTTTAAACATACAAGGACTCTTGTCTTGGTATTTTGGTCCGCAACAACCATAATAAACACAGTAATACCGCTTTAACGCTGGACAAAAACCCCACCCCAAAACACCTGCTGACATCGGGCTTTTGTCTTCAGTATGAATGTGTACAATTAGCATTTACTCGCCTGCGGTAGTCACGGGTATTTATTGGCCCCAGCTCCGATGGGCTGTGATGAAAACGCAACACAATGAAGGCGCTAATTTACTCTCCTTTTCAGGCGTGATGATATGAAGCACATTGAAGTTAAGGCCGCCGGTTTATTAAGACTTTAAATCTGTCCCTGTTCAAGCAGCTTGTACATTGCTCAGTCGGCGCTGACATTAAAAGAGAGACTTGAAGTAAAAGATATGTAAAAAGTACCCGTTGTTCTTAAATTTTAATTAAAAAATGTTGTACTTTAGACTTTGATGCAGCATCCTCTTTCACAATGTCCTGCCAAAACACCTTCACAGACACTTAATAAACATAATCTTTTTTTTTTTCTTTTTTTTTTCCTATTCTTTTTATTGAGCATCAGTGGTACATTAAATCATTTCAAATACAGGAGACACAATGCTCATATTTATATTTTAACCCCCGCGCCCAAAGAACATGTTGGACACCAATCCAGTAACAATAGATAATTGAAGGTAATACAAAATTAAATTAAATAAGACAATAAAAAAAAAGAATATTAATAATAAACATAATCTTCAAAGTAACTCGCAACTGAATGAGTCAGATGAAGTGGAGAGGAAGTAGAAAGTAGCAGAAACTGTATTACTTTTCTAGTAATCAATATCGGCCCTGAAAAAGCCATAACAGTCGACCTCTACTTGTTAGTAGCTTTCATGCACATCAGCTGTCTGGTCAGTACTGTGAATGTGCAACTCTCAACAGAGATAACAAAAGAAGTGAGATGTCTCACTCCTTTGCAACTTCTGTTTTCAGCTCCAGAAAAACAATGTGTGTACTTCAGAGTTGAATTGATTCAGACTTTTTTAATACATGTTTTAATGTCTTGTGGATATAGTCTGGTGATGTATGTGGCGGGTTTGTGACAAAAAGGCTTGTCTCCTGGCAATGTTAAAAACCTGCAAATACACGCTAATTGTGGTGCTAAAATGGTATAAGAATAAGTAAAAGAAATAACCACTAAACATTGGTAAATAGCAAATGAATCCTGAATGGTCTCCCTTCGCATCACAGGTTTGAGGTGATTGGTTATGGCTGTGCCACCTGTGTGGGGAATACAGCTCCGTTACCAGAGGCTGTCGTGGATGCAATCAAACAGGTAAGAGCTCCATAAAGCTACATCAAGCTGTTTTTGTCAGTCATTAAAAAAAAGTGCATCCCACAACAATCAAATCTGGATTATCTTCTGTGTTTTAGGGGGATCTTGTGGCCTGCGGTGTTTTATCTGGCAACAGGCACTTTGAAGGCCGCCTGTGTGACTGCGTGCGTGCCAACTACCTTGCCTCTCCTCCCCTGGTGGTGGCTTATGCTCTCGCGGGCACTGTGGGAATCGACTTTGAGAAAGAGCCTCTGGGTAAGGAAGGCACACACCGGGAGCTGCTCCTCTAAAACCTGACGCTCATTAGTGGATTTGGCTGATGACATTGAAGCATTAGTGGTTTGGTGTCTTGTGCAGACATGTATCAGCCATGGAACAGGTGACAAAGGAGCAGTGTGAGCAGCTTCAGAACAATGTGTTGTCTCGTAGTGACAAGTGATGCGTTTAACAAAATATCTTTAATGCAAACATTGAGTTTTATTTGACTCTTTTCTTGTCGCTGGTGCAGGTGTGACCTCAGAGGGGAAGGAGGTGTATCTCTGTGACATCTGGCCGTCCAGGGAGGAGGTCCAACAGACTGAAGAGGACACAGTCATCTCCTCCATTTTTAAGGATCTCAGGGGAAGGATGGAGGTGAGGTTATGATCATTCTGTCATTCCTTGCTTCCTTTATTTATGTCTAATTTATGTTTCATTTAACTCGAGTGAAGCACCGATGATATAAATGTTTTACGTTCCCTCTGCGTCCTCTCTCCAGAAAGGGAACACATTTTGGAACAACGTTGACTGTCCAGATTCTGTGGTCTTCCCCTGGGATCACAAGTCCACTTATATCCGCTCGCCGTCTTTCTTCAGCAAATTGGTAAGTCTTCCAACCTTCGGGGTAATTATTGTTTTGCTCGTGTTCCCTGATTTCACATAATGAAGTAAGCACAGCAGCAGATTAGACAGTAAGGGCCTCCTCTGTCTCTGCTTGTCTTCTCAGAGTAAAGAGGTCACAGCTCCTCAGTCGATAGAGAACGCTCACGTCTTGCTGTTCCTCGGAGACAAAGTGACCACGGACCACATCTCACCAGCAGGCAGCATTGCGAGGGTCAGCGCCGCTGCCAAGTACCTGCAGAGCAAACGGTCAGTTTCTCGTCAGACACCATGAAGACCAGAAATATTGATTCAATGGTACTGATGAAACAATCTCACCACAAGGTCCGTCTGTTAGCTGTGATAAAAAGTGTTATTTCACTAAAGGAGCCAATCTCAGCACATTTTCACAATATATACAAATAAAATGAAGGTGAGAGCCATGATGGACTATGAGAAGTCCAGACTAGAGAATTAGAAGCAAGCTGTAGCAGTCTGTTGTGTGATCATCCAGCTGCTTATAATCTGAATGAAAACTACAAAACTTATTTGTGAAGTTCAATTTTTCTGCAACAAAAACCAAACTCATTAAAATGTTTCTTGAAAATCAAAATCAAACTTTTCTGCAATTTTCACTGACATGAATACAGAGTGATGACGACAGATATACAGTTTGTACAGTCTGTGGTCTGAATAGGTCAACAAAGGATGCACGTGTTGTCACTGAACAAAGTCATGGTTTGTTTAACGGTAGTTAATTTGGTTAAGTCAAATTCATTTACCTCTCACTTTGAATATTTTTTCCCCAGCCTGACACCGCGGGAGTTTAACTCGTACGGCGCTCGCAGAGGGAACGATGCAGTGATGACCAGAGGCACGTTCGCCAGCATCAAGCTCCAAAACCGATTCATCGGCAAACCGGGCCCTAAGACTTTGCACATTCCTTCAGGCCAGACTGTGAGTGGAAGTGGAGTTGTTTGTTTTTTCGGAGTTTTCGAGCTGAAGCATATGTGAGTAATAACACGTCCTTCTATGTCCTCCTCTTGTCCGTCCGATCAGCTGGATGTCTTCGAGGCAGCTGAACGCTATCAGAGGGACGGCATTCCCCTCATCATCCTGGCAGGGAAAGACTACGGCTCTGGGAACTCCAGGGACTGGGTCGCTAAAGGACCATACCTGCTGGTAAATTTCACTGCGCACACACTCCACTTTCCACTGACCGATATGGAAGGAAATAGGTTCCACAAAAAGTCTCCACAATGATTTTACCCTGCCTTGCTTTTTTGACCATTCTCCTGGTTCTCTGCAGGGGGTACGGGCAGTCATAGCCGAGAGCTTTGAGAAGCTGCACAAGAACCAGCTGGTGGGGATGGGCATCATGCCGCTGAAGTTCCTGCCCGACCAGAGCGCAGACTCACTGGAGCTCAGCGGGAAGGAGAGGTTCACCATCACGCTGCCCGACAGCCTGAGCCCGAGGCAGCAGCTAACTGTCAAGGTAGGAAACAGGCAGCTGTGATTAACAGTCAGAATTCAGTCAGAAGGTTTGGTTTCTTGTTTTATTCATTGTTTTGTACCCAGGAATCCATACAAAACAACTATCCTATATTAAAAAGAGGCAGAATAAACACAGCCTTTACATATTATTGACATTGTGAACCTGTCTGTAAAATATCTTAAATCCAAAAGCACTTTGATAACCAGTCCAGTGAAAGTTGTTTCCTTCTTCTCTTTCAGACCAGCCAAGGAAAGTCCTTCTTCGTCACCGCACTGTTCGACACCGACATGGACATAATCTTTTTCCGACACGGAGGCCATCTCAGATATGTTGCCCGGACTTTTCTCTGAAACAACCTGCACCCTGAACACAAGCCTACTGAATGTGCCCGAGGTTCATGAACAGCAGCCTTCATCATTTCACCAGTTTGTCTTCAGCGCAGGTGGAAAAACAAAAAAAAAAACAGCTCATTAGAGCAACATAATGGCTGATGATTTTTCTGGTTGAGTCGGATAAACGTCTCCAGACTTTGGGGAGTTGAGAGACGCCTGAACTGCTTCTCCATCACTACACATGGCTGGTTCTGCATTTGCGTCAGCAGCATTTCACCTCACAAGACAGGCAAAATAAGGGCGGGAGAGAAGTGGAGATTGTAACCTAGACAACGAACTTTGAACATCTTCTTGTGGTTCATTGTCAGAGACTGAATCTGCACTGAGGGGACATTTCTTCAACCGAGAAGAAATGAATCCAGTCTGCTTTTGTTGTTGTTGTTTAACTGACAAAAACAAAACAATCCTGCCTAGAAAGGCTAACATGGTGCTAGGTACTACAGCATGAATACATTGTTTTTTCCGCCACAACCAAGTTAATTGTCTTATTTTGTGCATTGCAAAAATTTGCAGAATTGATGTCAGTTCCCCACAGTTCTTATTGCGGCCAAACAATCTCATGTAAACCGAAGTTCTGTTCATATTTCTTTCCTCAGATTGCCTTTTGCAAAACGTGCAATTGCCTCCTAATACAGTCGACTTTTATTATGTGAAAAAGTGAAATCCTTCTTTTTGCTGTTGCTTGTATCACAAAGCTCCCAACGTAGAGATGTCTCCTACTACAACTGATAGTCTTCTGCATCACATTAAAGGTAAATTGTAAAAGTTTTTCAGCCTGAAGAATCTGTTAATATCACTCCAGAAAACAGCAGACGCTTTTGAAAGAGTTTGATGAATTCTGAACAAAAAGGGTGCTTATTGGAAATACATATGGTGTTTGTACACAAAGTATTTACTAAGTTTAATCAAAGTGCCACATTATACATTTAAAATTTTAGTCAAATTAAAGCTGGCTTTGGTAAGATTGAAGAACTTTATTAAGGTGCCTTTTATAGCTTTAGGGCACCTCAACAGGTGGACTGGTGAGTCCAGCTATCAGTTCACACTCCATACAGATTGGTTCAAGCAGGTCTTGTAAAAAGACATTTTAAAAACCAACAGAAAATTACAAAATGACTCCATACAGCTCGTCTGGTGTTTCCCAAATTGATTTTAAAAGATATTATCTTTAAGCCAAAATCCCCAGCTTTTTTATTTTCCACCATACTGCCTTATGTGGGTGAATGAGCTTAAACCCATTGTAGAGGGTGTAAATTATGTCGTTTCAAACCAGTTTGGGATCTCTGGGCTTCCTGAGACCTGGATTATTTGTATGGAGCCATTTTCACTTTTCAAAGCTACAAAATAACATTGTCGATTCCCTCTAGTGGACAACTTTTGTATTAGGACACTGTTTATAAATTACCTTAAATTATAGCGTTGTTGGTCCTTTTTTAATGTCTTACCAGTACACCTGTTGATGAGTAGGAGCTGTACTGATAGATCACCCTAGCCAATTTTCAGTTGGGCTCTAGTTGGGTGTACATTGACTTTAAAGCTCCTATTGGTAAGATGGTAATATTGAAGCTTTGGTTTCCCAACTTGTCAAATACTGACGCTGTGGGATTATAGGTTGGGTTTGCCGCCATCGGAAACCATCAGTTTTTGACAAGTTGGGAATGAGACTCAAAAATCAACTATCTCACTAACAGGATCTTCAGTTAATTCTTTATGTGGTTAAACTAAAAAATTAAGGACAGTTGAGGCTGCAACAGCGGTGTAGTCCTATGAAAGATACAGTAAGTTTCAAAAACAGATCAGTAAGTATTCCCTTTTTAAATCTGGTATGAAAAATATTTCTTTGTGGATAAAAAGGATCTAAAAGAACGGATTCAGTCATTCAAGCTTTGTCAGGCTGCATCACATAAAATAAGAACAAAAGTAACAGCAGCAGATTTTGCATTTGCTTCTGAAAAAGAGGAAAATGTACATTCAGTAAATGTTCTTAATTATTACTGGAGTTATACAACACTGTCTTCAGCAGCAACAGTTACTGTAGTTTTTTGGACTCCATTTAAGTTTGTTTTGTTTATTATAAAAACCTAAAACATAAAAAATTTAAAACCCAAGGTGAGGCTCATAAAACAATCCGAGCGGAGAAAGAAAGACACTGAAATCTGTTGGTTTTAATGAAATCTCCGAGTGTAAACAGTGCAACTTTTATTGATTTTTCTTTTTTTTTTTTAAAGAAATTTCTATGACACAGTGCACGTTGCTGACATTGCTCTGCACATTGACAAGTGATGACACACAGGATGAGGCAGCACTAACGACCAGTGCCGTCTTGAAAACAAGCATGCAGTCAAAAAAAAAAAAAAGAAGTTTAAAATGACAAAACCCGGTGCAAAGAAATGTCTGCAGGTTCAGCGATGACAACAAATGAAACATGAACATCACTGTGTGTGCAAATGTGAAATTAAAGCTGTAATCAAAAGATGGCAGCCCGGCCACATCGAGCTGTGACGCCGGCGTGTTACTGTTTGATGTTAGAACTGCAGACTGAGGCTTCAGGGGAGCACCAGGTTCACTTTGACATCAGTAAGTTTAGTATTCGACACTGATCTCACGTCTGTGACTCAGCATCGACAGCCACGCCCCGGTGCCGTTTTAAAGGATCACTCTGGTGGTTTTTTGGCATGTTGTCGCCCATTTACAAGAAATTACACACACTGTTGATTAGTCCCGACATGATTAAACAGTCAGCAGACAGTTCTAGCTGATAATCAATTATAATGCCACATTAGCTGCTCAGTTATATTTAGTAAATTAAAGGTAACCTGTGGATTTCTTTGTAAACAAAGTGTTGACATTCATCATTTAGTGCATCATCTATCTTATAGATTTAACAACTGAGTTAAACGGATTTAGGTCAAACATTTTCAGAGCCATTCTTTTTGGAAGATCCAAATTATAGCTGCAACGATGAATCTCTTAGTTGTCAACTATTAAATAAGTCGACAACCATCGGTTTCTCTGATTCCAGCTTCTTAAGTGTGATATTTTCTGGTTCCGTTCGTCCTCAGTAAACGGAGCATCTTTGGGTTGGTGACGGAACAAGACATTTGAGGTCATGTACGATTTTGGGAAACATTTGTTGACATGTTTCACCACGTTCTGATATTTTAAAGATCAAACAACTGATCGTGAAATTAAGAAAAAAATACATGACTGATTAATCGACAATGAAAATAATCATTAGCTGCAGTCCTAATGAAATCTGTGTAGTTTGAGTCCATTTACTGGGTAGTTTTCTTCTTCCTTGCATCAGTTGGCACATTGCAGTATGGGATACTGACAAAGACTGGATCCAAACTTTGATAAACAATGCTAAAATTGAAACTCCACAGGGTACCTTTACTAATCAAACTGTTTGTCAGATGAAACTATTTCAAGACATCCCCTTCACCTGACAGAATAACGGAATTACTGTTAGTTGCAGCCCTAATGTTACTGCCAACCATACCACAAAGCAGGACTGGAGAATCCTTACATGCAGACAGCGTTTGGTTTCTTTGGCCCTATTCACACGGGAATAGTATGACCTAGGGGCCTCTAGTAATTTGTAATAATTGTTGAGGACATCTGTCCTTGAATTAATAATGTGGCTGCTGAAGAGCAGACACTGAGTCGATGTTACATGGAGCCTTGTAAGTAAACAGTGATGAAATACAGGCTTTGCATATCCCGTATGAATGCGCAACACAAAACACAAACATACTAGTCCTGTGAGAAATCGGCTCAGTATTACATTAACGCACAAAAGTAGCATGAAAATCAACTTGCAAAGACATGAAACCTGCTTGAGAAGGCAAATCCATCCAGCAGACATGTCAGCGTTTTCTCAAAGTTAGTCACTGTTGCTTTGTAGCAGCTTGAAAAGTGTCAAATGACACAACTTTGACAAAACCATCTTTTTTTTTTTAAGTCTCTGCAGGTTAATTTCCACACAGTAAATCCAAAGACTGAAACTAGAACGGCAGTTATCAGCAAGAACGTAGAGGAAAAAACACTTGATTTGTAGTAAATGAGCCTCAACGTGACACCACCACCAATAATGCTCTTTAACCTCAGCTTTGACACTCATCATATCATTATGGCTGTTGTTGAAGTAACTGTTAACAAGCCTCTGCACTGTGTTCAACTTTCTCCCACACTGGCTTCAAAAAGGCACAGACATGTGTAGTTACAATAGTAAAGTTTGCACTATGATTGAAATCTAAAACATTAAACTCACGAGCTTGACCTACGATGCAACCCTTGACCACAGCTGTAGAAATCTAATGCCTCTCAACACTCTGCATCCCTCCCCTCAGCAACGATAGTATTTTAAATCTGAAAGACAAAAACAAAAAAAAACAAAAAAAACATGGCTGGTACTTAAGTATTTTATCCACCTGGTGGAAGTGCTCATAAATCATATTCAATTAACTGTTATTTTTTATCCCTTTGAGTCATTAAAAAGAAGCAACAGTGAGACTTTTGGCCACTTTCTTCATCTGGGTCCCCAGAAGTATCTGATGAGAGAGCAGCTGCGCTGTAAACAATTAACCACTGCTGATGTGAAGGAGCTCCTGATCACACGAGGGAGAAAATCCTGAGAACAACCGACTCAATTCCCTTCTCTTGTGGAAATTAATGGAATCATTCATCTACACTTTTTCTCTTGTCGTGTGTCCATATCTTTGTATATGCAAACTCTTTTTCATCTAATAAGAAAATATTTGTGGAAGGTTAAATGAAAATATACAATTATTAATACAATAGAATACAGAGCTATATGTTAAAGGTGATTAAAAAAACAGGTTGATTGTATCTCCCTTTACAATGCACACATTTTTCCTTGGTTTAAAGGCAAGAGGTAAAGTGTATAAGAAGAAGGCAGCCTGTCTGTTCTGTTCTGTCGTCCAAAAGGCTGGTGCTCGACGATTAGGCGATTGCTTTTGCTTCTGGTAAGAAAGCCTCCCAGTATTTTATCAGCTGGAGAGAAAAAAAGACAACATAGTCAACAGCTACAAAATGTAATAGCTTGGGAAATGTGTTTAAAACTATCAATATTGTTTAAGGGCCTTAATTGTCACTAAAATATGCCACTTAATTGTCAACTTTTAATCCTTTTTAAAGAGAAAAATATTTTTTCTTCTCCATTCATCTTTACACTTTGATCATTTTAATTTATTGTAGTGCTGCACTCATAAAGTCTTTTCTGGATAAGATCGACAGCTAAATGCTTAAAATGTAAAACACATACAACCACTTCAGACGTGCTGCATTGACAGGCACTTCTAAATCCTTTAAGAATAAATTAAATATTACTCTGTGACATGACAAAGTCAAAAGAAGGGCTGCCAGAGTTGAAAAAGCCTTTCTCAAGGTCAGAACTATTTATAAATGCACGCTGACACGTTTGAAAAGAAGAATATCTAATGATGTAAATATTACATTTTCATGTCTGACAGAAAGAGACTCACCTGTTGCTGAGACTGAAGCAGAGACTCCAAGTACTTAACTATCTGTCTTTTGAAATTCTTGGCTTTTTCTTTCTGTAAGATTAAATAAAACATTTCATCAGTCAGAAGAAACAAACTTTTTCAACTGTCCAGTAACTGACATGAAAGCAACATGGATAAACATCAGTACCTCAAAGCGGACGACTTCCTTGCGCACAGTAGCAGAAACTCTTTCAAAGTCTCTCTCGAACTGTGTCACTTTGGCCTCCCACTGTTAACAAGAAAAGAAGAAGAGTTTGAAGTCCTGCAGCGTAGAAATGCAATCATGTCATGACAAGGTAAATTTAAGGAAATACAAAAATAAAAAGTTGGGTGGGAGGAAGGATTTTATTTCTTCTTTCTGTTACTGGGAGATTTTGTGTTTTGCTGCTGTTGCTCATACGACAATGATTGTCCTGATTTCTCTATTGATGTCTTCAACAATCAATAAAAATATACATTTGATCCAAAATTTAAAAAACGAAAAAGGTCATCTTTAAAGAATTCTGAGATCAGTCAGACTTTGGGCTTTGAAAGTATAAAATATTAACCATTCAACATTTTGAGTTAAAATCATTTTTCATATGGAGGAAAAACTTAAACATCTAATATTCAAGCACTTTCCTACCAGAATAAAGTAAATGAGCATTTGTTGCTCTCGAATATAAAATGTCAACTCTAATATATCTGAAAATTTTAAATTCAATAAAAGTCCAAGACACTGAAAAAACAAAACAAAAACATCAAACTGCAGCACGTCTTGTCTGAGTTATTTTCTCTGTGTTGATCTTGGCTGCTGTTGTACCTCAGCGATCTCCTCCTTGGCCAGCTGCAGTTTGTCTGGCTTGTTGGCCCACAGCAGTTTGGCCTCAGTCTCCCTCTTCTTCTGCAGCACGGTCTGAGCATCCTGCCAACGCTGCCACGCCTTCATCCGGTGATCAAACGACCCCTGCAGCCCACGAACACACAGAGGATCATTTCATGTTTATATTTAGCTATTTACTTTATCCACGTAGCCGGTAGCTGAGACTCTGTCCAAATACATGTCAACTCTTTAGTCATTTTTCATGGAAATTTTGCTTATTGTTATTTCTTTCTATTAAACCACGATTAGAATGAACACAGATTCTGAAATCAACCTTTAGGCCTTGGAATTGAATATATTATCATTTTTATGGCCTTTCCTTTTTTATGTGATCATCTTTATCCTTTCTTTTTATGTCCCTGGAAGAACTTTATCAAAGAATACATTTTCTGGCAAAGATTTTCTTTACAAGGATTCAACACAACTACTTGGACTAAACTGAATTGGCAGACTTGACCTCATGGCTTAAGATGATCAGCCATGATGACCGATGGAAAGGCAGCAGGTTTTTTGGACTTGCAATGAAATTTAACAACTTAAAAACTAGTCTGGGGTTTACATTTCATTAACATGTAGCTAGTCAAATTGCCACCTTAACTTTAAAAAGCACAATCATTTACTTTGATGTTTTTTTTAAATTATCTAATAATAATGATGTGTGTTGTGGATTATCTGAGAAATTAATACTGCACTGTGCAGATTTAACCTTGACATCCAGAAATGAAAGTTGCTCATTACCCTCACGGCTCCAAGCAGGCGGATGTAATCTGCGATGACTTCTGCGAAGCTGAAGGTGTCGTTTGCAGCCTGGTCCTGGTGCAGCTGCTCCATCTTGTCCTCCACCTCTGCCAGCTGAGAGAGAGCTCGGGACAGAGCCGTGTTGTCCTCTGCGCTGCCCAGCATGGCCGTGCTCTTGGCAAAGCTGGCAGTATTTAAAGAAAGCTCTGGAGGGGAAGACCGAGACAAACGTGGCATTTTTACTCAAACATTGAAAACATATGAATTATCTTCTTCAAATTACTTTCTGAGCAAAGCTCTGTGTAAAACAACAAACTGAACTTGGTTTTATCCCCGATAAAAAATGTATCTAATCATCCTCAACCCTTTCTTGAAACCATAAGCCTCTTGTGGTTGTAACTGACCTTTCCTGTGGACCACCAGAGATTCGACCAGCGCGTGGAGCTTCCTGAAGTGCTGGTCTGCGGCCTCCACCTCCTGCAGCTTCTCCTCAAACCACTGCAGGAAAACACGCAGTTAGCGCAACTCTAACATGGAGGCCCCCTGTTTGTTCTATAACTAAGTTTACATCTCCCACCCTGATGCTCATGACATCATGAGCCATGTCAAGCCACACTGGGTCAAAAACTAGACTGTAAATGTATCCCTATCCAAAGAGCAGCTCTAACAAACATAATTTGAGTCACGGAAGCGCTCCTTCCCCTATATTAATTTTCATATAATTCCATCAGAATTGGTGCCTTAAGCTTCCTGAGAAGTGGAACTGTAATGATTAGTCAATAAATCAATTAGTCAATCAAAAGCATATCAACTATACTTTCTTAATCAATCGCTTCAGTCATTTTTGAAGAAAAACGTGAAACATTTTCTGGTTCTAGCTTCTTAATTGTGAGAATAGGCTGCTTTTCTTTGTCATTTATGATAGTAAATAAAGAATCTTTGATTTTTTTTAATGTTGATCGGGCAAAAGAAGCAATTTGAAGATGTCACTTTGGACTCTGGTAAGTGGAACAGTCTGGTAGGTTTAGAAAATGACATCACTTTATTTTAATGCAGCCTTTAAAACCAGGAAAAAAACCCAACATAATATATATCATATATATCGCCCAGCACTGAACTATAGCAAACAGCACTGGACACGAAAACATTCATTTAATACCAACAGATCAGCTGATAATTAAGTGTCTGTAAGTCTGTGCATTCTTTGGGTCACAATAAACACTATCACATACACACTCAAGAATGTTTTTTTCCCCCCATGCAAATTCTCCACAGCACAAATTCAGATCAATTATGGAAAAAAAAGGGGTTGACAGACCAAATTTTCTGACTAATGTGAATTAGTCAGCCTTTCACTGAGAGTTTGTTACTGGAACAGGCAGATTTCCTCATTACAAGAAATGATCTGCTACATCAGAGCTTCTTGGGAATGAAAACCGTTGTGAACAGCAGGAGTGTCTGTTTGCAGCTCGACTCACCACGTCTGACTCATTCATCTTGATGGTCATTTTACTGACAGCATCTGTTGCCTTGTTGATCATTTTTAGAAAGCCGGCGCCGCTCAGAGCCTGGGTGCTCACTGCTCTGGGCAACTGAAGACACACACAATACAATACCGCTATCAACAGACTACATTTAAAAAATGTAGTAAAAATTTAGAGACAAAAAGGAGTAAATGGCAGATGAATAATAAATCCTGTGTTCCATCCATTTTAACTGATTTCTAGATGTGATGAAGATTAAATTTATTAGCAAATTATTATTAATATTTAAGTTGTGTGCGAGACGTAATTATGGTCAGTATGGAGTTCAGTATATCAGAATGGTTCATGGACAAAAATAAATATTTGTATGACAGAAAGGCACTTTTATAAGGTTTCAGCTTACTTCTTCTCTCTCCAGGAATTCTCTCACGTCAGGATCTTGGATAAGTGATGGGTGATTTACCACTCGCTGAAGATACCTGTCAAATGAGAAAAAAAGCCTCACTTTCTTGCAGGGAAACATTAAAACAAGGACAAGATTAGTTTTCTCTTTCTATAACTGAATGGTCATGATTACATTTTAAAACATACTTTGACTCCTTCTCTCTTACCTCTCCAAAGCGCCTCTTCTTCTCTCAACAAAGTCCGCAGATGAGGAATCTTCCTTTCCCACCTTCACCTTTGTCATACCTGTGCAACACAATATATATTTTTTTTTTATAGCTGAAGGAGATTAGGTTTTATAGTTTACCAGTGGAAAAACCGGTCAGCCTACCCAGGATGCTCTTCTCCGGGGGCGGAGGCACAATGAATCCGTTTGGTCCATGTTTCTCAGAAAGTTTCTCGTAGAGGCCGAGGAAGTCACTGAAGCGTCGTCTTACTGTGAAGGTCTTGTTGCGGAACATGGGCAGTGTGCTCTAAAAGAGAGTTTATACAGATATCTTCATTTGTTTAGAAGGCTTAAAAGGGACAGTTCACCCAAAATAATCTCTTACCTGATGGGCTGTTTATCCATCTAGATTGTTTTGCTGTGAGTTGCTACGTTTTAAACATATTGGCTGATGCTAGCTCACCTAGCACCACCAAGCTAGCTAATGTTACAGCCAAGCATCAACCTCCAGCTCTTAGAATTGAGGCCTATGCTTAAGTATCAAAAACTTCAGTTCCTTTAAAGGCCACTTGAGGTTGGCTGCAAAAGTCAATTCCCATAAGAAATCATGTTAAAATGCCCAACTTTATGGCAGAGATAAACATGTTTACAACCTGGTAAAAAAAAAAAAAATAGTTTTGGTCTGTACCAAACTGATCTTTCGTGACAACTGTATGGGGATGAATTTGTGTCCCAGTGCCACTAGTTCCTTTTTATTCATGAGAAGGCAGACAGCTCTTCAGCTGATATCTACGAAACTCAGCAGCTTTTGATCTTAGGTTGAAGTGGCCCTTTAACTTTGGTGAATAACTGCTATTAAATTCTGATATAATGAATGTGTGCCTTTCAAGAGTAAGGACATTAGCTTCCACTGCATCAAAGATGAGCAACTTCAGATCAAGTCTAACCCTGTATGTCGACATGTTTTTACCTGTGTGGATACTTTGTAGGCCATGTAGGCGTTCATCCCGTCCCCTGAAAAAAATGTAAAAAATTTGTTTTAATCGATGTCAAAAGAAATTGCTAGAAATACTTCAATTTAACCCCAATGTTATGTGAGTTACCTTTAAGTCCCTTTATCACTAATCTCCCTTCTTGGTCCCTTTGTCTTTTTCAAAGGTTATAAAATATGAAGCTCTTCAGGATAACCGTTACTTGCTAAATATTTACAGTACACACACCAATTAGCAACCTAATTGCATTGAACAAAATAAACCCGGGTACATTATTCATACAAAACAGAATAAAAAAAATACTAAGACATACCTATTTTTTCAGGGTCTTTCACAGAAACAAAGATCTCAAATTTGTCTTCCAACTCTTCTTCCTCTTCTTCTTCCAACTGAAACAAAAATTGAACAGAAAAGGAAAAAAAAGTTTTTTTTCAGGGGGAAATTTGAACAGTTTAATTAATTTGGAACCGTTTGTTCAGGTAAGATGTTTAAAAAATACAAAATGAAACGAGAAATTGTGATGTTGATGTTGCTGTAACACTGAGATTTCACTCTGCAATTAGATATGTGTGTACCTCCTCCAGGGCAGCAGGCTGTGGCTTGGTCAGGCTCGCAGCTCCTGACAAAGAGGGGGCGGACACAGACGGTTTTGCTGCAGCCTCCTTCTTTCTCTGGTCCTGCGGACTGTCGAGAGAAAGCTCCACAGTGGCTTCTGTTCAAGAGGAAAAAACAGATTGATGTCATTAAATGCTGAATGGAAATGTGTAGAGAGACATCATTATTTACTATATATCCTGGACTGTCCTGGTACTGTTATACGTCTGTGTAAGATGAATGTATTTTCATTAGCTGTCAATGCAAGAGAAAGTCTTATACATCATATAATAATAGCTGCAAGTATTAATCCATTAGTTGTATATGACTGCATTAATCAACAACTTCAATGATCAATTAATAGGTTCTAGTCATTTTTGATGAAGAAAATAATTCACTGTTACCAGCCTTAAATGTGGGCTAAAACCAGGGCTAAAACACTAGGAGTCAATGGAATATGTTAGACAAAAAAAAAGAGAATACTGAGGACAACATGAGGACATCATCTTGGGATTGGTTGACATTTTCTTGCATTTCTCACATTTCATAGACCAAACATCAAATTTAATGCAGAAAAAAAAATCGAGAATGAAGATAATCATTAGTTGTAGCACAAAATATTATTTGTCAAAACTTGCAAATTTACAGGTTCTGAAGGCGAACAAACAAAAAAAACTAACAAATAGAGTTTTTTAATTTCTATCAATAAACAGGTATGTGATGTTATATTTCATTCTAGTTGTATTTATCCAGATGTCATTTATTCTGTAACAGTTATATGAGAACATGTTACACTTTTTTTTTCCTCAGGGCTAATTTTGGATTTAGTGTCTTGCTCAAGGACATTGCCATGTGATAGAAGACTACTCTGTGATTAATGGCCAACCTGTTCAACCTTGCAGTTGCAGCCTTTTCTGTGCACAAGTGCTGGACTACTGCATAGAAGCAACCTATGGATTTAATTGTATTGGGCAATTTGTTTCTATAGATCTGACAAATATAAACACCTAAGTTCCTGCACAGACATCGAAACTGAATAACTAGAGCCTGTCTTTTTTTTTTGCTTTATGTACCCAATACAGCTCACCTACAAGAGGACCAGTGCTCGTAAACTGAAGTCACAAGTGCATCATTTACAGGAGAGAGTTTGAGTGACCCGTCTTCTGGGAATAATGACAAATTCTTGCTGAAAGCGGAAGTAGAAACAAATTCAATTCCCATCTAGTAATGTGACACTTGTTTTTGTAGTAATTCATCCTTTCTGTTGTTTCAGTTAAAAGGGGAACTCCTGTGTTTGTACACATAAAAGTCTATTGACAGGAGAACTTCTGCATATTCAAATAAACAGTTGAATAAAGCTTCAAGCGGCCCCAGAGGGAGCTATGTGAAAGTGAAAGTGAGCCCTTTGAGGCTCACTTCTCATCTCTGATTGTGACTAAGCTTGAGGCTACATTAGCTTTGGAGTAGCAATGTGGGTAATTCAGGGGCCAGGACAGAAGAACATGTGGACTAAGAAACATGATATTTCTGTTTCTGCTGCACACACTTGGATCTTTATTTAACTACGTTTTCGTAGAACGGCAATGCTAAAATCAGTGGAGTATTTTTTTAAGAACAAAAATGGGGCATCATTGGTTTCAGACATTGACCATGAAATGAATCTGTAGCTTGAGTCTGGTCGTTAACTTTTGTTATCCTCAGTCTGTCTCCATCCTATGACCATCTAGTCTTTTTAAAATTGTAGCTGGTTCAAGTAATATTTTTCCTTTCAATAAATATCTTATTGAAACTACACAGAAACCAACACTTGAATCCCAGAGTGCTGTATTGGAGGCACACTTTGTCTTTAAATGTAAATCAGTGATCCCCTTCAAAACCCAAATCCTAAAATCCTGTAAGGTAGAAAACAATTGACCTACCAGCAAATATATCCGTCTCCTCTTCAGAGTGGACTCCATTAGTCTTGGTGTTGACAGTGCTGGTGCTTTTGACGCTGGGCACTGATGTGATGGCTTCTTCAGTGAAGATATCAGCAGGTTCTGCATGATTACCATCTTGCAGAGGTCCACCTATGTTGCTACTAACCCCAGCAGCTTTGGTCATGACAGACTTTTCCTTCTGCTCCGTGCTGATGGTTTTCTTTGTGGTGGCACCCAGTGGCTCCCCGAACAGATCCTCATCGGGCTCACCGAAGAGGCTTTTCTGTGGCTGCTTGGTAGATTTATTCTGCCGTGGTTCTGTGAACAAGTCACTTCCCTCATCTTCGAACAGATCAACTGTTGCCTGGCTGGGTTTTTTGGCATCAGCAGCTGGTGGAGCGTCACCGAGGAGGTCAACCAAAGGGTCGAGAATTTTGTCAATAACAGGCGGCTTTTGTGTGTTACTGGCTGGCATATCAGCAAAGAGGTCGTTCACTGGAGCAGTGGAAGTTTCTTTTGCTGCCTGTTCAGCATTTTCTCCTGTTTCCCCATCACCAGGTGGATCTGTAGCCCCACTGGTCACTTCACTTTTATCTGTTGGTGCTTCGACAGTAACATCTGCAATCGCAACTTCCTCTTCTGGTGCTTGAGTTTCACTTCTGATTATGTCAACAAAATCATCTGAGGGTTCATCTAAAAGGATTTCTGTTGGTTCATCGAGAGAGATTTCAGTTGAGTCTTTTGCTGCGTCTGCAACGGCAATTTCGGCTGCGACTGAGTCATCGGGAGAGTCGGTTATGTTGTTCGTTAGATCGACAAAATCATCAGAGGGTTCACTGACAACTTCACTCGCTGATTTGCTTTCTGTTGGGCTGCTGAAAGGCTCAATTAAGGGAGCATCCATGATGTCAGTGGGAAGATTCATTAAAATATCAGTGGGTTCATTGGCAGGTGGCAGTGTGGCGTTCATTTCAGTCAGTGGAGGGTCGCTCTGTAGATGAGGGGGAAAAGGCAAAAAAGAAAGATGTTTTTAGGTATTTGAATGACACTGTAACTAACAATTATCTATCAATTTCTTTTTGGATTAATCATCAGGACAAATAGATGTCTTGATATGTAATAAAAATTAAATTGAGAAAAGGTGTGAATCTTGAATTAATATTTTGGGATTTTACTTGGAAAGGATCAATTTATTTATTTTTTGTAAACTGATGACTGGGTTAATCAGCTGATGCTTGTGGTTTGCCCCATACAGCTTGTCCAGTGCCATCCAATTCTACACAAGCCATGAGATCCCAAACAGATTTAAAACAACATTATTTACATCACTTTTAAAGCTGAAATCTTCACTGTATCCATAGCGCACACTGCGTAAACTGGATGCACAAGTCTGACTAAATAACATCTTCTCGGGTCAATTTGGGATTTCCCCAGCCGGAAATATGTTTTTTGTAATTATTCCGACCCCACATGAATGCACTATTATCTAACCCAAACAGGCAAAGTGAAAAAAGAGTTATGCATATGTGGTGACGTAGAGAGCAGGGAGGAGGTTGCCAACTCTAAAATGGACTGGAAGTTAGCTAAAAGCTTTTAGCTCAGGAAATGTTTTGTGGACTATGAAACTATGCCTGACTTTCAAATCGAAATGAGGATGGGTAGATAATTAGTTCATTTTCATTTTTGGGTGAAGTTGTCCTTTAATAATCACACATTATCCCAAGCATCATTTTCCGCACCATAGAAAAGTATCATATTTGTGAATATTAGAGGTAGAGCCATTATTGATCTGGCTGATTTTCTAGGCCAATATTCAGCCCTTTTCCGATTATCGGTATCTGTATTTTTGTGGCTGATTGAATGAATACATTTAAAATGTACTACTTTGGTTCTGATACAGCATCTTTTCTCTGTTTGTGGTCACCACTCTTTGTCCTTAATACTATTTGATGTCCTGAGTAACAGCCAATCTACACTGAATAATCTGAATTTGCTAAGCAAATATTAGTTATAGTTATCAAATAAATGAAGTGGAGTTAAAGTTTCAAATAGCAGAAAAAGGAAAGTAGTTGAGTAAATTGTAGTTGGTTACATTTCATCAGTGACTATTCTCAACTTTGAGAATAAGATTTTTATTTTTCCTGTAAATGTATATTGGTCCCAATTATCCGTTATCCGCCACCTGGATTACTAATAATCGGTATCAGCCCTGAAAAGAATATACCGGTCAACTATTAGTACATATCAAACAACAAGTGAATGACATATATTGGTCGGACTCTAATTATGCTATACGAGGTGTAATATTTACTCCACCCTCGCTTAAGAAAACATTACAAACTCAGCTAGGAGCACATAATAAACTGGCAGCGGAGTGTGTATACTGAGTGTACTAGCTAATTATCATGTTGAGTAATACTGAGTAAACAGTTTCTTTACTGCATGAGGTAACTATGATTCCACAAGTGACCACTTCCTGGTCCATCTCCAAGCATTACTTCAGCTACAGTCAGGCTCTGTGAAACGTAACATCCACACTGCTGAGTAAGGTTTTCCATGCAGCAGAGAGGGCAGCGCTCAAAAATCAAAGACAGCAACTTTCCAATCTCTCCTCTGAACTTTGACTGGGGGGGAAAACATCCGGGTTCTGCCCATGTGACCACAGCTCACTCACATGACAGGAGGCTGCTGGTGCCAGCTTTTTCACCCCCATTAAGCAAAGATTGTGGCTTTTAAAACACTGAATCAAAAGGAATAACAGATATAAGGTAGATGTCCACTTGCACAGTCAACCTCACTCTCTGCAGGTTAGACTTGCTTCACCTGTGCATGGCCTAAAAAGTCTGCACACCCAAATTCTTGCTTGAGATTCCTCCAGATTAGTGCAAGTTAACCAGGAAGAGTTTAAGAAATCATCCACATTTCATTAACCACATAGAAAGTATATCAGATGCATTGTGTGTCGACTGATTTCCTGATCAAATCTCAGCTAGACAGTACTCCCTGTTGCAACTTTTCCGGAAGAAATCAATGGCATCATTGATATTTGCAACAGTGTAAACACAAGCTATTTAAGGCCACCAGCGGTGATAGGTGGGTACCGTCAGGACAGATTTTTCGCCATCTAAACGCTCGCAATGCTTTGATAATTCAAGTTACAATTAATGGTCCAAGTCTGCCATTATCTGACATGACAGCTGCTTGTGTCGACAGTATTTTCCGAGAGTGTCCTCCACGCTAATAGAAGCTAAATGTTGCTCAACACCTCTGCAAAACTTTTGCTAAATTAGCTTTCCTCGCTGATGTTAGCTAACTAGTCCCTTCTTTGACAGTTAGTGTCAGTTAGCCACAGCAGAGGCGGCTTAGCTCGCCTGAGATTAACGTTAACCTCATTCAGACATACTGCGCTCATGAAGAGGTCCTCCCCGTCGTCTTCATCACTGTCTCGGCCTCCGACTTCTTCGGTGTCCAGCACATCTTGGTCCTCGGAGTCGGGGAACGGAGGAGGACTGCGCTCCGAGCTGGTCGCCATCTTCAATCTTTTTTAAAAACACAAGGGGAGGCAACGTCAACTGCTCCCCGCCGCTCGCACCGCACAGACGGACCAGACGTGTCTCCTTTAGCTGCTGCTAACGTTACCTCCGCGGCTCATGTGAAGCTTGAAGCTCGGCTACACACTGTGGTGGCGGTAGTTCCTACAACCAGAGTCAACAGACTGAGTGACTGAGTGACTGCCTGCAGGAGAGGGTGAGGACGTACGAGCCGCCGCTGTCTTTTTACTTCCTGGTCCTCCTTCTTGTCAGGTTAGCTTCAGAGTGTTAGCTAGCAAGCGGGCGCTGCGGTCATGAGACAGATGCAGCGGCGGAGGCAGTGATATGAACCTGGACAGGGCTGCAGCAGAGTAGTTACTGTGGCTCTGTGTCCATATTAGACACGTCCGACTGTGGAGATGACTCGTCACGTGCATACCGGAGACACGGAGGCGCGAGAGCCGCTCCTCACCGGTGACTACCTGGAGACGCACGAGCTGGACTCAGATGAAGGTAGCGTTAAAGAGCTGTGCACCACAGGCACACCTGTACTGTACTGCAGTATTTCCATTTTGGGGGGCTACTTTTCACTTTACTAAACAGACAGTGAGCTAAAGAATACACCTCAGTAGTCTGCACGTTATTTGGATACAGTGGTGGAACGTAACCGGGTTAACGTACTCAAGCACTGTGCAGTTTTCGAGGTGCTGGAACTTTAACTGGAGTATTTCCCATCACGTCTGTTAACATCCCATCACTGTAGATAAACGAGGCGAGGACGACCCGGATGGTATTCTGCAGATTGCCATATGTCTGTGCTCGCAAACAAAAGTAGCCTAAAATGGAAATACTCACATAAAGTCCACATACGTTTTTAAATTATACTGAAGTACAGCACTTGAGAAAATGCACTTATGCCATCACTATAGCCAACTAAGGTGAGGACAACTGAGGTGTTTTCTGTAGCTCGTTGTGTTAAGTAAACCTGTTAAAGTGACCCCCCCCCCCAAAAAAAACAAAAAAACAAAAACAAAAACAAACCTGTACTTATGTAAGTGTAATTAGGTAAATTTCATTCCCGTTGCTACATAAGGTGAGGATGGTCAAACGGTATTCTGCAGCTCGCTATGTGTCTGTTTATTAAGCTGAAAAGTTGCCAACAAACGGAAATGCTCAAATAATGTACAAGTACCTCAAAATGTTGCTTATGCATAGTACTTGAGTAAATGTACTTAGTTACATGCTATCAATGAGGCGAAATAAGGTGAGGAGTACTGAAGGGTATTTTTAGCTCGTTGTGTCTGTTTAGTAAATAATCAATCTTTCCAGGTACTTGTACATTACTTATGTATTAATAATGTATATATGTATATTTACTATTTAGGTAGAGTACATTTACTCAGGTACTGTACTTGAGTACAGTTTTGAGGTACTTCTACTTTGCTTGAGTATTTCCATGTTGTGCGTCGTATTAGTTTACAAAACAGACACAAGTCAAGTTACAGAATGCACCTCAGATGTCCTCACCTCGTGTAGCTACAGTGATGGAATTTCATAAAGTACATTTATTCAGTTACTGTATTTGAATACATTTAAGTTTTTTTAAGAAGTTGTTCCTTACCTGAGTTTCTCCGTTTTTGTACTCTTTAGTTTACTAAACAGACACGACAAGCCTAAAGAATGCTCTTCAGTCATTCTCACCTTATTTAGCTACACTGATGTAACTGGGATACATTTACTCAAGTACTGTACTTAAGTATAATTTTGAGGAATGTGAATGTGAGTATCTCAATTTTCAGCTACTTTATACTTCCGCTCACATACATTGTTAATGCAAATATTGTACTTTATACTGGAATAAATTGATTTTGTGACTTTGTTCTTGGACTTATTAAATTGTGATGGTATTACTCTGTTTTCTAAGGTTTTACATACCGAAAAATTATAATCAGCAGATTAATTGATTAACAATTAGAAAAACATTGGGAGTTGCAGACCTAGACTTAATCAAGTGGTTTTCTCAGTTAAGTGTGTTTTTTGTGCTTCTTTTAAGGTGAAATTATTTTTGAGAGGAGGGCTTCAAACATCACAGGTGATGCTGCCGCCGGTGCACAGAGAAGACTAACTTATGAGGAGGCGGTGGAGGAAGCAGGTAAGTTTTTGCTGTTCCTGTAATTTTTGTTTCAAGGGAAAAAAGAAAAAAAAACACAAAGCCAGTTTGGAGAAATCTGATATCTTGCTTTAAACTGCTTCCGCACATCCCATTCAACCTTTTGGCTAATAAAACTCAATATGGTTGCTTCAGCTGAATGATGCCTCATCTACACGCTCCAAAAATAATGTTTTTTTTTCATATTCTATTAAAATGAAGCTTTATAGAAGCACATTGTTATAAAATAGATACATAGATGACATTATAACAGCAAAAAAAAAGAATTTTATTATTGTGAAAGAATTCAGCCTCATTCATTGTCTGAAATAGGTCAACAAAGACACTAGCCAGGTGATTCTCTAACAGATAACGCCTCTCTTTGTCTGTCCACTGTTTGTTCTGCTTTTGCTCCCAGGGTTTGGTTTGTTCCACTGGCTGTTGTTGGTGGTGTGTGGCTGGGCCAATGCCAGCGACGCTGTGGAGATCCTGTGTGTGTCTTTTCTCCTGCCAACAGCACGCTGCGATCTATCGTTGAGCTCTTCAGACATGGGCCTGCTGACTGCCAGTATTTTCCTTGGTGAATAACAAACATTGAAAAAAAAAAATCAGCTTTTGACATTTCAGAGCAGAAGCTCAATGAGAAACGACTGAACCTACTGTACAAACAAACGGGTATATTATCGTCTTGTTACAGTCATTTTATGTTTTTCTAGGAATGATGGTGGGCGGCTATCTGTGGGGATACTTGGCTGACCAGAGGGGGCGTCGCAGGGTCTTGGTGGTATCCCTGACTGTCAACGGGGTGTTTGGAGGTCTGGCCAGCTTGGCTCCATGGTTCTGGCTCTTCCTGCTGATGAGGTTCATCAGCGGCATCGGGTGAGCATAATTTACACTTTCTGTCATTTCACTGACAAGACACACACTGACTTAAGTACACAAAAAACAGCCGGCCATAGATTTTATCCCTACAACATGCAGATGGTACTTCATTTTGGGAAAAAGAAAATCACAAAAATGGTTTAAATCACTTTAGGTGTGTGTTGGCAGATGTCAGATATATCTATTTATTGTGTTGCGGAGATATCCACTGAAGTTTGCATGCTAA
This sequence comes from Diplodus puntazzo, assembly GCA_963678695.2. Lineage (NCBI taxonomy): Eukaryota > Metazoa > Chordata > Actinopteri > Spariformes > Sparidae > Diplodus > Diplodus puntazzo. The sequence goes on along the minus strand of OZ023161.1, from coordinate 16,326,431 downwards.
CCGGTTAGCCCCGGCCCTGAAAACCTCTTTCTCCCAGAGGTCCAAAACTCCTGTGCTATCAGTGTAAGCACCAACGCTCACCTGGTAGTCTGGCTAGCTGCATGGCTAAATGAGCTGACAAGCTAATAGAAGCTACAGACATGGCTGCATAAACAGTATACAGTTTGCTGCAGTTAGCAGTTGTTCTGGTGATACGCTGCACCTTTGTGTTGGTCATATTAATTCTTGCGTATTGTACCTTTTACTCGCATTGTCCACTAGGGATTTCTTCTCCTAAGTCGTGGACAGCTCAAGACTAAAAGCTGTTTTCTCTTCCTCTGCAGGGTCGGCGGGTCGATCCCTGTGATCTTCTCCTACTTCTCAGAGTTCATGCCCCGTCTGAGGAGAGGTGCGATGATCAGCGCTCTGGCCACCTTCTGGATGGCAGGAAACATCCTGGCCGCAGGTGGGAAGACGCATGACTCCCGTTAATGAAAAAATATATATCAGCTTTTCAGGTTAAAAAAAACCATCATATCCTAAATGTCAGAAGTGCGGCAACCACAGGCTTTAAGAAAATCACCAGTTACATGCTGGCATTTAGTGTAATATTCTGCATGTTAGCATGATTAACCTTGCTAAAGTTGGCATGCTAACATGTAGCTAAAACTGCTGAATTTCCTTGTCAGACACTATCAAAATAAGACAAAAGGCACATAAATTATATTTGAAAAAATCACTCCATGTGTTCATTGATGAGTGACTGTGCGTTTCTGTTTGCAGGTCTGGCCTGGATGGTTATCCCAAGAACTTCTGTACATTTCTCTCTGGGCTCTCTAAGCTTTCAGAGCTGGAGACTGTTTGTGATGCTCTGCTCTGTGCCCAGCCTCACCTCGGCCCTCATCTTCAAGCTGCTCATGCCTGAAAGCCCCAAGTTCCTCATGGAGGTATGTAAAAGCCAGACTTGTGCTCGTGTTTGAAGGCTGATTGTTAATTTTTTCAAACTGCCTTTGAGATTTTTGTCTTTGTCTTTGTCAGGCTGCCCGAGAGAAAGAGGCAATCCATGTCTTTAAAGTGATGTTTGAGCTGAACATGTGGGGAAAAGGAAAAGATTTTCCGGTATGATTCTTTGTCGTAGTTTGGTGTACACAATAGATGTTTAATTAGACATAAAACACAGTGAAGTGGTGACAGTGATAGCGATATTAATGACAAATATTAAAACAGCAAATAAAATGAAGAAATTGAACCCAAGATAAACAAAGACAACCAGCACAATGCAAAGACAAGAAGGAGATGAACATGAAGAAACAGAGAAAGTGCAATATGTGAAAATAATATGGATGCCATAAAGCATTCAAATAATTTGTATGTGGTTTGTTCAAGTTCTCTAAACAGTTCCTTCTTTCTTTCAATCTTAAGTATAATGATCTATATCGAGTGTAACGACTCTCATGTTTAACTTTTTATTTCAAGAAATTTAGTCTGTGTACAAACTCCAAGCCAAGAGGGAAACCTGAGGACACCAGAACTCGGGGTTCCAACAGAAGGAGACTCGCCCATATTTTGAAAAAGGTAAATGTCTCAAAGCCTGACGAAGTTCTGACGGGACATCAGCAGGGATGATATATATGTTTATAGTAAACATTAACCAGTATTGGCGATTTATTTGTTGTCTTCGGAGAAAGTTCCTAGACTCTTGTTGCGTTCAGAGAAACTTTATAAACTTTGTGAAGTGCTGTCTTCTGCAAATTCTTGACAATTTTGTCCGTCTTGTGAATTATACATGGTGATATTATTTAATGTGTGTAAAAAACATTGTGTCCGTTTGGCATAAAGCACCTGAAAGTCTTTAAAGTGGCAGTTATTGTGTTATAGTTTAGCATATTCTCACATTAATTGATATGTTTTTAATTATGAGTTTTTCTTTTATTGTTGCTAATTTAAATGTTCTTTTTATGTAATTGTATATTACTTCTTTGGTTTGGCTTGCAGGGCTTGGTGCCAATCAAACAGATGTTTAAAGGTCCACTCAGATCCAGAAGCCTCGTTCTGCTCGTCATCTTCTACTGCATCTCCTTCGGGTGAGAAATCCAATGTGAAGGCCCACATACAGATTTTATTCTGTAATTGTGTGTAAGTTCAGTGCTCTGACACCGCCGATGTCTGCAGGAGGCAGCGACAGATAACCAGTTTATCTTCAACAACCAGAAATCCTGTTTCTTAACTGAAAACAACTGCTGGAAATATTTTTTTTTTTTATCCCTAACAACTTGTCTCTTTTTATCATACTAATGCAGTCTCAGTGTTGGACTTAGGCACATAGGTTCAGTTTTACGTCCATTTTTACTTTTTATGTAAATATTGTAATGTGTGCATGTGTGTGTAGTTACTACGGGCTGTGGATGTGGTTCCCGGAGCTGTTTGAGAGAATGGAGAGCGGCGGCGGCTCGCCCTGTGCCAACGTGTCCCTGCCGTCTTCGCTCCACAACCAAAGCTGCTACCCGGTCAAGACAGCAGGTGTGTCTCTGTGACGGAAAATAATGAATTTTTCTAATTTTCTTTTTTTTTTTTTTTTACTTTTGCCTCCAGTCAGTAAAGACAGAACTTAACTAGAGGCACAGATGTTTAGCTCATTGACAGAAGAAGATTTGTTTGAAAATCAAGTTAAATTAAAGAATCATTACCATGCACCTGAGTGCAATTATATTCCCTTGTATAAATATGAAATTACACTTAATGAGTTCAATGTGTTTGCATATCTATTCAAATAGATTATAATTCAGATTTTAGGAAGAAAAATCAATAATAGATTGATAATAATTAAAATTGAGCCCCTCTTTCCTTTCCCCTATAATTACATCATTTAAGACCTGTAAAATGCAGCATTACTGATTGCGTCGGACCAAACTGCATGATGGGATAGGCTCCAGCCCACGAAGAACCAGTACAGAAGACTTTTTATCTTCCTGTCCTCACTCAGCTCTCCTGTTGTGTCCCTCATTGACAGTGTATATGGAGGGCTTCGTCATTGCCGCGTCAAACTTACCAGGAAACATCTTCACCATTCTGATGATGGACAGCACAGGAGGAAAAGCTCTACTGTGTGAGTTAGATGAATTACTTACTGCTGTTAATGTCTCTTTCCTCACGTCCAGTAAGTGTGGATCTATAAAACAAGCCACTCTCACACCTTAAATACCTCTTTGTTGCGTCTCCAGCCGGCAGCCTGCTGTTGTCTAGTCTGACCGTCTTCCTCATCTACGTGATCCAGACTAAAGTCCAGAGTCTGGTCCTGTCGTGTGTCTTCAGCGGCGTATCGGTGATCACCTGGAACGCCCTCGACGTGGTGGGAACGGAGCTCTACCCAACACAGCTACGGTATATTTTTAAAACCCTGCTGAAGTTCAGCAAAATCTATTAAACTGACTGTAGAATAGTGGTTAGATTTCTCTGTTAAATTTGGACATTTGAACACTTAGATACTTAGAATAAGTTCTTTCCAACCTGAGGATTACACACAAACGGGTCCTGGTATAAATCTGTGCGATGAGAAAGGAAAAAACTGATGCTGTCCCAGCACTATTTTTATTTTATTTTTTTATTTTTTCCTTATAAGTCCTTGATACTTTTACCTCATCAGACCACTAGAAGCCCCTTAAATTAGTAGACTTATAGCTCATGTGTTGAGCAGGATGTAAACTGTGATTAGGCATCACACAAGCCAAAAAGCCAAAAAAAGGTTTGGATCCACTGTTAAAGGCCAAAATGTCTTTGTTTTTGGTACTTATAGCAGGGTGTCTGCGGGTCCTTAAGTGTCTTAATATAATTTTTAGAAAGATGTGTATATAAACATAAATAACATGCAACATTTCTGCATTAAGATATTAAAAAAAAAGGACGAGACCTTCATTTTAGATTTTGTTGCGTTGTGGACTTTAGTTATCCCAAATTTCTGACCACACGTCACACGGTTTACACTTAAATACTTTACCTCGACCCTGCATCATTCTGCCTGAGTCATGTTAAATAGACCTTCATCAGCAGTTATTGTTTTAACAGCCAACTCCAATGATCTCACATGACTGATGTCTTCTGTTTTTGATTTGATTGAGGGACAGTGGCAGAAGTAAATATTGTTCATTTAAAAGTCATAAAATAGTTTTAAATTTGAACTTGTGAGTTCTTAATTGCCAGAAACATCTGTTTGAATTCATCTTTTTTTATTATTGTTACAAATCTTTGTCACGGAACCTAATATTGTTATTTTGTTTTGTTTTTTACTTACAGTATTCCTACATCTACAGCAGATCTCTAAACGTACTACTATATTTATACTTCTTTATAGTTACTTGTGATTCTTGAATAAGAAAAAGAGGAAACGATCATGAAAAGGTCTTAAAAATACTGAATTTAAGTATGACACCTGTATAGTCCTTCCTACCCTCATCTTTTATGTTCGTGCTAGTGATGTAGTCGCCTCCTTTTCTTTACTTTTTCCTGTCCTCAGCCTTCATCAACATCAGTGGGCAGGGACAGGTAGAAGGTTCATATGATTCAGTTTGTTCAGCGGTCATATGTTAATCTCACAGTTCTGGAGAAAGCGTGAGGTTATGTCCGGTTTCTGCTGCTCACGCGTCCTGCTGCCTCTCCTCTTCTGTCAGGTCCTCTGCCCTCGGTTTCTTCACAGGTGTCGGCCGAGTGGCAGCGATCACGGGTAACGTCGTCTTCGGAAAGTTGGTGGACACGAACTGCGCCGTGCCAGTCCTGATGGTGTCGGCTCTGCTGCTGACTGGGGGACTGGTGGCTCTTCTGCTCCCACAAACCAAACAGACGGAGCTCACCTAGTTACTCTACATCACTTCATGTTAGATTCCTAAATTATTAGAAAACTTACTTTAATGTCTTTATGGAAGCAGACGGGAGGATCGCTGCCTTTATATCTCCCGTTTCTGCTCCCGGAGGATGTTTGAATCCTGTGCCTTCTGTCGTCTCTCTGTGCCTTTTTACGGTGCCTCGTTTTCAATGCCAACAATATAGAAAAATATGTCAGAAGACAGATGGCTCTCAGCACCTTCCAAGGATTGTTATTCAGGAAAGTGAGCACGAAGGAAAATAAATGCAGTTGTAGCAGTGTGTACATTGTGAGCTTGTGAGGAAAATATCCTTCAGAGCCGTCAAGGACGCCTTTTAAAAAGTTTATCTCTAAAGCCAACAAAAATCTTTTCTGCTCAGTCAAATAAGTAGAACATGCTGTTGAGTTTGTGGACGATAATCAGTGATTTGAGGAGAGGCTGATGTGGCGCCTCATTAACAGAAGCGTCCTTGTTTCTGTCATCATGAACACAGACGGATCACGAAGGATGTTTCAGGCTTTTTTATTTTGCATTTCTCTGACTTAAGATATACTACATTCCACATCCTTGCTACAGGATCTGTTTACTTTGTAGTTTACCAAGTGAAAGCCTTCGTAATATAATAGCAAATGCTTGTATAAAAAAAGTGTATATGCAAATGCATGTGTACATCTATGCAACGCAGGATCATTTTCACTGAAATTGTCATTCTTTATCAGGGCTGCAATGATTGTTTTTATTATCAATTAATCTGCAGGTTGTTTTCATGATTAGTTGATAAATAATTTACCAAATTAAAAGTGACCTCTTCTTATTGCTTCAAATGTCCAACTAACAATCCGAAAAAAAGGCTCTAGTTTTAATATCATAAATGTCAAAGGAAAGGAGAAAATCCTCACATAAAAAAAAAAAAAGTAAGTTTAGGGGAGCCTCCTTTTGTTGCAATGTGGTCATGTTAGACCTTAAAAACAAACTGTAAGGCATTTCAGTTTGTTTTTAAGGTCAATCATGACCACACTGTGACAATAAGTGTATTTAAATCATTTAATGAAAGTGCCTTGAGAATGAGAGTTTCTGTGATGTTTGTGGTGAAATGCACAATGTGGTGCAAATTGACATTATTTTAATTGGAAAAATTATCAAAATAGTTTGCAACGTCTGTCTTTTGATCAACTAATTGATTAATAAACTAATTGTTGTTACCATCTTGATTTTTCCTGTACAAACGAGTACAGTTACAGTTCATTCCTTTAGAAGACCAAAGATTTCAAACTTCAGATGACAATCACTACAACCCTGAACAAGAACAGATGAACTTCACATCTGTGAGTCTATAAAACTTTATAAACTTTTTAATGATAGCTGTGTGTGTTTTGGTGTTGTATATCAGGTTTTACTGCAGAGCAGAGGGATAATAAAAGTACAACACCTAAAATAAAGGGGAAGATGAAAAAGTCCTGCACTCAGTTGTCTTAAATTAAATGGTGTGAGTATTATTAGTAAATCATACTAGAAAGTATCGAGAGGAAAAGTACACGTGTATATAAAAGTAAATTATCTCCTGTGGCTGTTAAGAAATGACATTATTAGACTGTGAATGTGTAAGTAGAGAAAGCTTGATCCTCAATCCTCAGTTCATGTGAAAAATCACAAATGTGTGTAATCATGAGCCAGCTTTTATGTTTTGTTCATGTAAGTTCTGAATCTGAAGACTACAGCTGTCAAATACAATGTAGTAAGACGTACAGTAATTCCCTCTGAAATGTCTGAGGTCGAAGGGAAAAATGGAAATATTCGAGTAAGGCAGTCCCTCAAAACTCGCAAAAAATGAGGATGTCCCCTGAAATGTTCTCATTTTTCAAGAAGGCATTCCAGTAATTGTCTTCTATATATTACAACATCTTCCTCTTTTCCATCGTTACTCAAACTGCCAGTCGTTTGAGCTCTTTTTGTGTTCATTTTTCCTCCAGTACAAGTGGTGTGTCACTTTTTTTCAGGCCACAATACAGATAAGAAATAAAAATGTGTCTGTAATTTTTATTTGTATAATAAACTTGTAATGCTGCTTGCTGAACGTTAGCTGAGAAGCTAACGTAAGGACAGGGTTGTTTTAGCTTAAAAAATCTACCCAGACTTTATTATTATAGGCTCCAATTTTTGTAGAGGTTAAAAAAATAAAATAGAATGTGTTAATTAGTAATATTAAGAGGTGCTGGAAGATAGAAACAAGCTAGCTGTTTACCTGTTACCTATGGCCTTAGCGCAAAGACAGTAAAACAGCTTCTCTAGTGTTTTGTTTTTCTTCAGCACCAGTGGTTGGTCATTGTTTGTGAAGTCATGAGACAGAAGACGCATGGAAATGTATCTGTAATTTTTATTTGTATAATAAATAAACTTGTAATACTTCAGGATCACATTTCACAAACACACACAGAGTATGATAAACCATACTTTGGATATCTGAAAGCAAAACAATTTGCCAGACATGACTTATGATTTGGAGAGTAATTTTATCCAGCTGTGTCATTCTCAGTAGATGTTTACATTAAAAGTAGAATTTCTCATTCTTTACATTCTTCATCATGACTCTGCTGCGATGAATGGACATTTCAGGTGTGAGTGCTCCAAAGGTAAACAATGCAAAAAGGCCAAAATAAAACCGTCCACTGCCGCTGCTGCTCGGTTTCCTACGATGATGGCTGAAGTTTGACTGTACGCCTTTGGTAAAACACAGCTGTTACATTTTCCAACAGTATAGAAACAATAAATAATGCGTCAAAGGTAAGAAGCCACAGGACATGTGAGGGTTCATAACAAAAGAGAAGCAACAAGACCTCTGACGTGAAATCAAAATATAATAAAAGGCATGAAAACAGTGCTGCCTGACATATGAGACCAAGACTCGATTTGAAAATGCTTTCACAATATTATCAGAAGCACTATTTCAGTTGTAAACCATAAGTATTCTTTAAGAAAGAAAATACAATGTCCAACTCAAACTAATTTAAACATCCATTATAACTTTGGGGCAAGGTTTCAATTATTAATTGGGAGCAGCTAAAACCAGTCAGTAGCTATTTTGATCATCCAAATCTCTGGTTCCGGCATCTGAAATGTAAATATTTGCTGGTTATATTAATCTTCTATGGCATTAAGAAGCTGGAAATCTCAGAATATCTTCTGACATATTACGATGTGTACTGAGTAGTGTATTAAGTACCGTAATTTATGGATCATTCAATAATGAAAGTAATCGTTAATTGAATTTTATGACAAATGTTCAGTAGATTTGCCAAAAACATTTGCATTGGAAACTCAGGTGAATTCACATTTGTTTGAATATTAATTAAGGTTCATTGTCGCTTTTGTCAAATAAAAAATACGTTAAAATTAACAGTCTTCAAAGACATGATTTCTTATTTTCAGGTGGACTAATGGTTATAATGTGCTTCTTGATGATTTCAAGTCAAGCATCATTTTGAGTCATTTTTGAAAAGAGGTGATGTTCGCCAGGTCAATCAATATTCAGTGTCATCTCACACACACACACACACTCAGACACACCACACCTTACTTACGTATAGCAGGACTGTATTACAGGTTGCAATACATACAATAACATTTATACATCTTCAGGTTTCTTTTAATAAATGCCCCACATACTGTAATGAACATGTGCACTATGAGAGCTAGCCAAACGCTAAAATCGCAGAATTTGAGATGGACATCTGTCTTTATTCCCGGGAATGTTAAGTTATTTATTGTACCAAAATGATTCCGTTATAGGTAGTTGTTGTCTCAGTTGAGCCTTCATGCTACATTCAAGTAATGAGAAATGTCAAATAAGTGGATGAAGATTAACTTTGTATGTGTTGTTAGCAAGGAAATTCATAGCTAGAGTTCATTAACTACTACTTCTATAATCTACATTTTAAAATAGTTGGAGAGATAATAATTAAGAAGCTAAAAATAAAAAATTGGTGTGACAGATTTGTGCAACCACTTAAAGAAGAACTTACTCGGGCACCTTAGCTCTAAAGCTTAAGGGTGAAACTTGATCACTTATTAATCTATTTTCTCTGAATAACATCAGAAAAAGACGCCCTTATGTAAAAACTCTAACTTTGTTTTTTTAAAAATGTTAAACCATATCTGATGGCCTTCCTCTGCAGATGGAGTGTGTGAGTGAGGTCATGTTTTGAGAGGTTTGAGAGAGGATATCATTGAATGGATCACAACATTGGACCTCTTCTCAATCGACTAGTTACGTTTAATCACATCGGAGTTTGTTAACTCCACGTGTTGAGGAAGGCCAGAAGCTTGAAAACGTTCATTAAGTGGACCCTGTGCAAAGACAAGATGCACAAATCTATCTTTTATGAGTTGATTACGAATCGGAAATTGGAATCTAATCCATCAAATTGTCTCCTCAAGGAAGGAAAATTCATTGCAAATTAAGTATATTTAGACAATTATGTAATAAACTTTAGAAGGGAGAGAATGATTCTATATCAGGTTCAGCATTAGTCATGACTGATGATCAAAAATATTACGTACAGCTGTGGCATTCAGTGGATACAGAAGTACTTTCTAACCATAGGAGGCTTTTGAACCAAACAACAAACTGGAATTAAACATTCTGGGAACTTCCTCGCTGCTTACAGGAGAACGGAGGAGATGCTACACGTGTGATGAGTCTCGGACAATATGTGACAGGGGTGTCGGTGTGTGAGGGGGCAGGGGCGACAAAGTCGAGCACACGTCACTGCGTCAGAGCCAGGAGGATGTCCTTCACCAGCATTGTGCCGATCACCATTTTCTCACAGTTGACTGTCAGCTGGGCTGCTCCTTCCTCTTTGGTCGCCACAGTGACCAACACCAAGCTGCTGCTGCTCACCGTCCTGCCTGCGAACCTGTAGACAGGATGGTCAGGAGGAGGAACAGGAGGACTGAAGTCAAAGCAGCAAAGGTCGGAAATAAAGACGAAGCAGCAGAAATAAAAGGGGATACACGTGTGTCAATCAGCAGGTTTTTGGTTTCAAATAAAAAAACAATATGAAGAACAATCTGACAGGTTTGCAGTGACATAAAATAATCACCTACGTATGATGCTGTAAAGAAATGTGCATGAAGCCTTTTTCTACATGGCCATTCGTTTATGTGTGATCTGTTGAAATCTTCTGTAGTTAAGATAAAACATGGACCATGGCTGGCCTAATAATGGCACCGGAAATAAATTGAAATGGACAAATGACCAAAATAACTTTGCAATTACTTATCTAATAGTAACATTTTGATTATGTTAACACTAAAATATTTCTTATCATTTGGTAAAATGCTCAGATCAAATAATTACGTAAGACCCATGATGGTAAGGTTTCTTTTGAAGTCTGGAATAACTTTTAAACCTTTAAGAAAGTGGTTAAACATCTTTTACCTTCTATCCTGACTACTGTCTTTATATTTTGTCAATAAAACCAACCTAAAAACTAAAAAATTGTGCCCTCGAGTTACTAACATCATGATACCATTGGCCAAAAACACATAGAAAGATGATGAAAAACGCAGCCTTTCTGTTCTGCGATGTCTGACGCCGCCGCAGTGTTCAGCCAGATGGGGTCAGTATAAATGCATGTCAAAAAAGGTTCGATAAAGTGAGACAAAGCTGCTCCCCGATCCAGCTATCCTTACTTCGTTCACCCATTAGCCTACACGGTTCAATTCACCAAATTACAATAACACAGATGTTCTCATCTACCTCTGGTGGTATTTTAGGCACGCAGCACAAAACAAATCTCAAAACATCTTAATGGTAAATGGTTTGCATTTTTATAGCGCTTTTCCAGTCTAACGACAGCTCAAAGCGCTGTACAATACATGCCACATTCACCCATTCACACACACATTCATACACTAATGATGGAGGCTGCCATGCAAGGCGCCAACTGCTCACCAGGAGCAATTTGGGGTTCAGTATCTTGCTTAAGGACACTTCGACACGCAACTAGGGGGAGCCGGGATTCGAACTGCTGACCTTCCGATCACTAGACGACCTGCTCTACCCACTGCCGCCCCAGCAGTGCAGTTAAGGATTCTTCTTGACATGTTAAGGATGGATTTTAGTCTTTACCACTAGAGGAAATACTACAAATAAGATCTGTAAATAGAAATGGGATCTCTTGCTCAGATTTTGATGAAGCTTGATTTTATCAGCATTCAGACACTTTCTGGATCATAACTCACAGTTCAGATAAACACCAAAGCAGCAGATTTGGGGCAGCTGATATTTATTTTAATCCCTCTCACCTGCACTCTTTATCTGAACCGCACGGCACTCTGCTAAGGTTTGCGGCGGTGGTCACCCTCTGGACGATGGTGTGTTCGTTCCGGCACTTCACGTCCAGAGTTAGCTTCTCTGTGATCTCATTCATACCCATCAGCTGACCTGTGGAGGAGTCAGCAGAGCACTGGTCAAACTGGAGAACTCTAAAAACAATTGGTGCTTATTTTCTCTATCTGAGTAGCGAAAAATGCAAAGCAGTTATTGATAATACAACGATACAGAACAGGGTGCTGCTTGTACAGTATCAGTGTGCTGGTTTATCATTAACTAACATCTACAAACATATACAGTATTATACAGAGATACCGTATATATGGCTAACGTATCTCCTACAGTCCTGTAGGACATACAGTGCACCAATTACTCCAAAATGCTACTGAAACCTAAAGAGGAATATACTGATGCTTCCCACTGAGCACAGTAGAGGACAGACGCAGTTGTCTTGGTCAATTTGAAGTGATAAAGAGGAAAATTTGTGCGCCAAGTCCAGTTTAATGCCTCGTGAGTTTTCAGTGTGGTTTGAAAGTACGACATGTAAATTCTTTAAGTATTAACACTCTTATTTGAAAGTGGGTGCTTCCTGCTGAGCATTGATTTGGGAGATGTTGCAGGTCAAAAGACATCAAGAACATGACTGAAGGTTTGCCACATGTCTTAATTACAAACACAATCTTGAGTCACTTAAACTCTCCATGCCAGCCCCATGTTACACTTTGTTTCGTCTGCTCTGTTTTTTCCATAGACTGTATAAAACAAAGTAGACACAGCCACCGTAATGTAGCCTATGGTTTGTGGATTTCAGTTTTGAAGCCTCAAGTTTGGGATTTTACTCCATCATCATCTTCTGTTTTTTGGAGCCAGAAGAAACCTTATTTGGACAAAAGGGTGGCGCTGGAGAGGAGTCAGGGCTGGATCTGAGACCACTTAGCTTACCCACAAATCTACCCTAACCACCTAGCTTCCCTAATTCAATATACACTTAATAGTTAGGTGTTAAAGTCAGTTAGTAGCTATGCCTCAGTCCTTATTGGAAGGTCCAAGTGGTTGCAACTTGTCAATCGAAAGTGTACAAGAATACTTTATTAATCCCCGGGGGAAAATTGTTTTTGTTCCAATGCTCCGTGCAAAGTAGAAATAGAAATAGAGCATGAATGGAAACAAGCGATAAAGATGAAGACGTAAATAGAAATAAAATATTAAAGTAGAGATTGAAATAAAATAAAATAAAATATCAAAGTAGCCAATAAAATACAAATAAATACTTAAACAGTAAAGTATACAATCTGAAATATATATAGTATACAATGAAATGGTTGTAGCATTATAAATGAAATGAGAATGAATAGTTATATTTGTTGTTTGTTTGTTTTGTTTTTTAAATAGCCAAATGAGTCTGATAATCAGAGGGAGGAGCTGTACAGTTTAATGGCCACAGATAAGAATGACTTCCTGTGGCACTCAGTGGTGCATTTAGGAGGAATTAGTCTCAGGCTGAAGGTGCTCCTCTGTTCGACCAGAGTGTTGTGGAGAGGGTGAGAGTCGTTCTGCAGTATCGCCCGCACCTTCGACAGTACCATACTACATTCTTGGTTTATTTTAACCAATATCATGCGAAGAAGATTTGGAACTAGCAACTGACACCATCAACTCATTAGGAAACTGTTGCAATACTGAGGTAATACTGAAGTCATGTGGGAAGTAGGGTTATTTTCTCATAAGCTTATGTGCAATAAGACTTCTCATTGGAACCAGTTGAGTTGACAGTGACTTGATAGGTAATTCTTCAACAAAAGTCTACCTTTTTAAATGTGAGAAGTGATGTGAATGTCTCCAAGCACAACATCATTTGGGGTTTTAGGAATTTTGATGGGCAACTGTCAGCATTTTTTCATTTCTATAGAATTAACCAGTGGTTCTCAGCTTACGGGGACTGTCCACTAGAGAAATCTGAGTTTTGAAATTATTGCCATGATAGGACAGTAGAAAAACACGTTATCACAACACAAATACGTTTTTTTTCTGACTTAATTCTTGTTTGTGAATAATGGTATAAATGTACATATTCAGGCTCATAGAACACAAAACAATTTTCTAGTCAGGCAAAACTTATTTACAGAACCCAATTTCATGAATCATACATTTGTTTCAAGGGGTTTTTACAGTTTGTGTAGGATAGAACACTATCGTTGATTCGGATAAGGAAAAAACTTCTGTCTTTTGACCTGCAAATCACAAAAAAAGCTAACCAGGTTTGAATGTACAACAAACCATCAGACAAACAAATGCGCAGTGACAACACCTCATATTCCCATCAGTGGTTATCAGCAGTTTAGTGCACATGATCGGGTGCTGCTCTGATGCCTCATGTTATTAATTTTGTGCACATGGTGCTTGAAGAATGAATCAGGATCAGTGGATGAGCATTTCCAGTCATTCCTGTTGCAGCAGAATGTGAGCGGCCTTTATAAGATGCAGGTTAGTACAGGTGAGTCTGTCTGCAGCTACAGACCTGAAGGTGCAGTTAAGTGTTGATTACCAAGGCAGGAGGGGAGGAGGGGGATTCAGCAGGAGGCATTAGAGGAGGGCATAGGAGGAGGGGAGTGGGAGGTGGGGGGGTCTGTGTGAGGTTGAGGTTGGCTATAAGGCAGGTGGGCACACAAATGGCTGGGAGAAACAAATCTATCAAAGCCAACTTACCTAGATTGTGTAATAGCTTCTCTATTGGGGGACAGTACGGAGAAGGAGGAACCGTGGATATGACACATGTTTAAAGAGTCACTACGCTCAGTGTTAGTCAGGATGGGAAATGAATACCACACAACAGAAACATGCAGCTAACTGTTGTCTGTAGCTGCTCTATCAAACACTGGCTGGATGTTGGTGTATTTGAAGTGAATAGTACAGTTAGTAAACACTGAAGGATCTGTCACAATATCCACAAGTCCACGTTCATGCACCACTCGGTAGTAAACAGGCAGGTCCCATGTCCAACATGTACCTACACACAGTACACTTAACCAACACTTGATGGGCACATTTCCTAACACATTTCCTTTGTGTGTTAATACCAAAAAGTATTCATGCCCCTTCCTGTGGACCTCATGGAACCTTATTTCAGAAAAACATTGCAAGTAGTGAATGGATAAAGACAATTTTTTAATCCAGCTTGAATTGTGTCATGAATCATACATATGATCATTGTCAAGAAAACTGGAACTTGTCGTAATTAAAGCAAAATATCTTCTAGTTTTGTGTAAAACTGCTCAGTGACTTACATCATCTCGCTCAACACAGGTCATCAACACTTACATGGCCGCCAACTCGACACAGTAAAGGTACTAATAAAAGGTGGTATCACAATAAATCTGGTAATTTTGACAATTACAGTTATGTGAAAGGACAGGTCTGTGAGTTGCTAATATACAGGAGCAGCTCTACAATGTTTAAGACCGTTCAACAAGATGACGTCACTAACGCAACTGTTTTATGACAAACTGTGACTTTCTTGATTTGAAGTTCATGACACAATTCAAATGACTTTAATTCACTTCACTACCATGTTTTTCTGAAATAAGGTCCCATGAGGGAAAATGGGAGGGTTGTGACTTCAACTCCCACAACTCACCAGTCAAGTACTTTGGTCATTCACTTAAAGGGCATTTTACACATTAAAGTGTGTTTAAAGGCCTTGGGGAGCACTACTGCATACATGAGAAAAAAGTAGAGTAAAGCCTTTTGTGGCTACCAAGGAAGCTTCACAAGTCTGATAAAGTGTCACCAGTGATGTCACTCAGTGGTTAAGTTGCCTTGCAACACACTTTCAAGTGTAAAATTGGTGAAGTTACCCTTTAAAGAAAAGTATAAAATATAAACATTGAATTATACGTCAAGTACGTGTTCATCACTGTCATGTTAGCTGGTAAATTTGGAGCTACTTTTAATTACTTTACAGAAGCCATCACTAACACAAGTGTGGGTACTGAAACAAACCAGTTCTTAACTGTACGGATGAAACTATTGTGCAGCAAACATTTAAAAGGCAATAAAGGCTCCCATTGAAATAAATAAATCTCATGCAAAACTGTGATTACTCATTTGACTACATACTGAACCTGTAGTTACCAAAAAGTATAAAAGAAAACAAACCAAACACTAAATGTTACTCTAAATACAAACACATACAAAAACTAACTGTATCATTGATGTAAACTGTCTTATTACATATAACAGACATAACATTTACTTCAGGGACAGAATCTCAAAATAAATGCTGATGATGAGAAAAGACAAAAGTGATGTTGGTTCTGTTGTCTCCTTCTAAAATGATGTTTCCTCCTCAATTGACCTTATTACAGTCCTTTTATCAGTGGGCCTAGTTTATAGTCAGTTTGTGAGTGTTTACATCAGACTGTCTTTCGTCAAAAAAAAAACCCTCAAGAGACTTTTGAACCTGACCAAAGTCTGAATTACCTAAACAAACCCTGACACTCCAATACCTGTTCAGGATCGCAAAATGTTCTAAGTTCAGAACCCTAGCACATGACAGCAGATGAACATCTAACTAAATCTGGACAATATTCCAGATAAACTCTGCATCAATATCTCTTAAAAATACTTATGCTGCGAGCAAGAAAACTAACACAAAGAAATGACTGCCTCTAATGACTCTATCCTCATGCGTCTTGTTTCACTTGTCCGTGTTTCCAACCTTTGTGATTGTCTGCCGCTCCCTGATGTGCTTCACCTGTTTCCAATTATCCCTTCCTCCCTCGTGTATAGAGCATGTGTGCCTCCTGCTCGCTTTGTCAGTTTGTCTGTTCAATTTCCCTGAGTCTGCTGTTCGTGTTCCTGTGTCTCCCTTTCCAATCTTCCATGCGGTGCTAGCATCCTTAGACTTTTGTTCTTGTTTTTGCGTATGTTCCTGGATTTCTTGAGTTTTGCTGTCCTCCTTTTATTTCTTCTATTTTGGGATTTGGGATTTTATAGATTTGGAGTTTTCAGGTTTTTATTATTAGAGCTCGCTTTTCGTTCAGTTATCGTCTGCCTGTCTGTCCTGTGCGTTTGGGTTCCCTTTGTTGGTTGCTATGTTCCCAATATAGATATGTAACACTTGTTTTTTCTATATACTGCTAATGACAACAAAGTAGACAAATAATAATACGGAAAAAATGAAAGAAGTCAGAGAGGAAATATGTGAAATCAATTGTTTATGCACACTTTCCTATTCTGATCCTATCCTTGTTTTGATGCAATGGCAGTAATTTTATGGTGTTTACATATTCTATATTCCTCGAAATAACGATTTATTGCTCACCTTGCTCCTTTTTAAACTCGTTCTCTGTCAGGAAGACAGGCCTCATCAGCTCTCCAACTGGCGGCTGAATAGACACGAAGAATTTCCTGGTGTGAGTACTGAAAATGAGAAAGACAATACAGATTCAGGAATCGTAATTGTTTTTTCTAGGAGGACGGAGGAATTTCTGAATTTATATTAATAATGTTTTATCTGTTTCCTCTGTGCTGTACACAGGACATAAAACGAGTATGATCAACTATCACAACTGGCCTGCAGACACAGGCCGAGCTAACAAGCCCAACACTAAGTGTAATTTCAACTCTTAGCACATAAATGAGAAATAGTTAATTACAGCCTCAGTTCTGTTTCCACTCAGTGCTTCTTTTAGAAGACTGCATGGTGTTGAAACTGTTAAACAGAGAATCCATCTCACCACAGCTGGAAGTTTGCTGCTTGTGTTGAGTCACAGAAATCGATGCCCATCACAGCTGTGGCCGTCTCGCCTGCAGGCAGCAGCTCTATTGACAAATGACAACAGAAACACGCAGTCAGGCAGCAACTCTCTGATCTGGGATTAAACATGTGGTCACACTGGAAAAATGACAAAATAAGGTAGTTTGAATGAAAAATTCAGTCCTAGTAGCCCATCACTCACCAATCTCAGAAAACTCTTTGACCCTCATCCCAGACTGCAGTTTCACGTCCTCTATGTGCAGGTTCTTTGTGTCGGAGGTGGCGTTGTTGGTGAACTGCATCTGCACCGCCACCATGTTGGCATCGGGGCTGAATGGCTGTCGGCTGAAGCAGTACTCCACTGACAGACCCTCCCCCGTGATCCGGTGCAGCAGCTCGTAGTTCTTTAGTGCACTGGAGGGAGCAATGGTCTGTAAGCAGAAGACAAGATGAAGTGTCATTGATACTAATGCCCAATTATACAGAGGGGGTTGATATCAGTTAGCATGAAAGCTACATTTTCTAATCTGCTATCAGCATCTAATGGTGTGTTCAAGTCAGTTTCATGCAGGAGAACTATCTGGTCATTCCAGGTGGAATGAGAATCTCATTCGGTTGAGTTCTGACTTTTATAACTAGCATCCTTCATGTTGTTGACTCATGTCAAAAACTGCATTTCAAGTTTGGCAATGTTACCTCTTTTTCACCAACATGGACCAGGCTCCATGTGTACCTTGATCTTTAGTATTTTTAGTGTAGCACTGAGGATGCAGAAGTCAAGATTGTTGGATAGTGTATATTGTATCTTCTTTAGTTAGAATGGCTAATTAGAATTAGCCATGAATTGTTACTATCGGGTCGTCTAATAGACGACCAGGAAGAGGAACAGGAAGATGCGAAACGTTTGAATACTTACTGCCGGAGAGAGAACAGTATCAGACAGAGACAGTCCCTCCAGGTCGGTCACAAGGCTATTTGACAGGAAGGTGTTGACGGGAGTGACTTGAGGAGAAGGAGCAGGTTCGACTGAGAAGACAGATGTGAAATGTGAGTGTGATTCAGCCGTGACTGTATTCATCTCTCTGTTATATTATCTCTCATGGGAACCAGTCTGAGTTTTTACTTTTAGAAGTAATCACGTGGTTTGCAAACGTCCTTGCACGCTGACTTTGCTTTAGCTTTATATTCTCTTTCAGAGCATAGAGCTCACAGAGATGGAAAATACTCACAATCATCAAGGTCGAGCAGAGACATTTCTTTCTTCTCTTTCTTGCTCTCCTTTTTGACAGGCTTAGAAGGAGGTTTAGATTCAGCTGCCTGGAGGGAGATGAAAGAAAACTTAGATGAATAGGTGGACATTTTTATGTTTCTGTATGCAGGTGGGGCAGGGTAAATAGAGGAATGTTTGGTCCACATGTCAGTGATAAGAATATTAACAAATAGACCTGTTCTAATGTTAATATGTTCCTGATTTTATTTATCTTTTTAACAGGGATGCATTATCATTACCTTTTTTTTCTTTTTGACCTCTGCCTCCGACTCAGACTCTTCAGACTCTGATTGGCTACTCTCTGACTCGCTCTCCTCGTCCTCATCCGATTCAGACTCTGAGTCGCTCTTACGTTGTTTACTCTTCCTCTCATGCTTCCTCTCTTCTTCTTCACTGCTCTGCTCACTGGAAAGGAAAGAAAAATTAAGCGGTCTCATTAGGTTGAGTGTTGAGATTGCTGTATAATAAAACTACAAATCAAACTATTCTGAATCTGAGATAACCGTCAATTTGGCTTTCAGAACAATGTGTGCAGTGTCCATAACAGAAGCATGTACTACCTTTCGCTTTCTTGCACCGGCTTCTTTAATTCCTTCTTTTTCTTCTTCTTTTCCCTTTCTTCCTCCTCCTCCTCCTCTTCCTCTGACTCAGAGCCTTCTTCACTCTCTTCGCTCTCGGATCCCGACGCGCTCTCCTCGCTGCCGCTGCCACTTTCTGAGCCGCTGGCAGAATCCGACTCTGAAGGGGAAAAGGATCAGAGAGGGTGAGAAGCTCACTTCATTTACACAGAAAACTGAGATGAAAGTCTGCATTGCATGTTGTAGTATACACCATATATCAGGTGACACATACATACACATTGTTCAGAAGCACTTCCACAGACAACACAAGAGCTTCACATAAACCATGAGACAACTATGTTTTCAAAGATTCATGAGACTCAAATTCACTGTAATACAAGTGTCAAATCTGTAGTAACTTCTTCTCCTTGACATTCACAAATGAAGATGATCACATTTTTATTCTCCCTTGTATTATTAATGGCCCAGAAACACTGTTTTTCCAGGGGCAAACAAGTTAAAACAAAAAAGATTTAGCAGCACCACTGACAGTTGTAGATTGCGTACCTGAGGCACAAACAAGAAGGACTAAAAACAGAGATTAGAGAGATGATGTTGTACTACAGCTGTACAACGATGTTGCATCATTCCACAATATCTGGATTTAATTATTAACAGTCTTTTTAGTCTTAACAAAAACAAGACAACTTGTCAAATGTACACTAACATCCAGGATGTGGATTTGCTTTGTCCTTTATAATCTCTCATTTTAGTAATGAAAACTTAATTTTCACTGAATACTGAATGGAAGATTATGAAAAGACTATTTCACTCAGACAAACATAATAGTTAAGTATTCAATTATTACTACAATCAATAATATTACTTAAGTAGATAATTCTAATAGCATTGTATACAGTAAAGACCTTAAAATTAGTGTCTACTTGACAGTGGTGGAAAGTAACTGGTGTGATTTTGAGTTACTTGGGTGTTATGGTTGAAACTTCCACCTTTAAATACAACACAGAGCTCTGAGGTGGACACTGCTCGTTGGCTGTAAAAGAACACGGCCAGCAGCCAGCTAAAGTTACCACTGTCAGCTGACTCCGTCGGCCCAGACTCGCCCTCCGAGTCAGAGTAGAATGGCTTTTCCACTTTCTTCTCCTTCCTCTTCTCTCGGCTGCTGCATTTGGTCCATTCGGGCACCTGGCAGACAAAGAGGAATTCAAACAGTGAGCCGTCAGCCTTGTTTCAGTGACAAGCCCCCTCAGACAGAAGCAGAGACGAAGGCAGATTACAGTAGCATGGCCATGAATGCCTCTGCCTGGGCGTGATGCAGCCAAATGAAGCCAGCCATCAGATCTGCTTTTAGATCTGACAGTCAGAGAACAAATTCAGTACACGCACTAATGCTATGTCTGTCTTTTTTCTGTTGCACAGATAGATGTTAGCACCAGGTGATGCCTTCATGACCAGTTGCAGAAATGGTTTTCTTTCAATACAGGGAGCAGTTCCATTAGGAGAAGTGATGTCTTTGAGGACGGTGACTATCCTCTCACATTTTGTGTCTTGCCCTTTCTGTGACCAAACTCATTAACTAACGCCATCAGCTAATGAGTGTGGACATCTTCTAAATCCCATTCAAAACCCACGAGGCTGCTAATGCATCTGGACATGTGAGAGGACCGCACAGCCTGCTAAAAGAATCACTTCTTTAATGGTAGAGACCGAGAAAGAGGGTGCTGTGTTTCAGGTAGCTTTGGCTGAGCGTAGCACAGGAGAGCGACTACGTTAGGCAGGGTGTCAAAAAGCACTCGGGTTTTGCCGCTATATGGGTTTGAGGCTCAAGGAGGTGGGCTATTTGCCGCTAACTGACTCACACTCGTTAATGTTGTGACTCTTTCAAGCAGCGTAAAAACCTGGCAGATGTAGAAAAGAAAAAAGATTGGGATGGAGGTGAGAACAGGAAGGAAAAGTTTAAGAAAAAAGTCAGGAAAAAAAAGAGAAACAGGCACAGGAAGGTTTCTGGGTCTAAAAAAAGAAAACGTGTGAGAACAGTTTGTGATATCACAGAGACAACAAATACTTTTTTTTTTACCACAATATCTGGCAGTTAGGTAGCTGGTAATTGTTGTTTTTCTCTGATAAAATCAAAACACTCCAATATAACTTAATTATACTGTAAATACTTAAATATATGCTGAAATAAAGAAATAAAAAAATCAACATTAACATTCACCACTTATTAATACATCAAGCAAATACATGCCTATTAAAAAATCTACCAAAAAACTTCATCAGTGGTAAAGCAGGATGTTGTACAAGCATGGATGAACATGAACTAGAGGAAGAGTGGAACAGCAGAGGGAAATTACATCACTCAGTATGACACAACAACATTTGTGACACATTCACAAGTTGTGTCACAAATTTCATGTGAGACCAGCCAGGTGCAGAAGAAGAAACAGTGGCCCACTAATGAACGAACTAACCATGTCCACTCAAGGTCCACTTACTCCTAATTATCTGATCCTTCTGGGGCCTTCAGATGTTTTATCCAAAGTACTTTATTTTAGTTAAAGAAAAAAAAAATACAATAAAAACTAAGCTTGATGAAAAAAGATGGTTAGTCATGGAAATGATGAGTTAAAAAGTTATTAGATAACAAAATCTAAATTATTAGCTATAAAGTCATAATTACAAGATAAAAGTAATAATCATGAGCTAAAAGTAATAATTACGAGCTACAAAAAAGTCAGTTAACTCATAATGTTGACTTTTTAACTTTAATTATGACTACCTGTGAGCTAGGTACCTAAACAGAACAGTAAAATAAAAACAAGATGGCACGGTGCGGTTCTTTTGGTACCATCCACAACTTTTGATAATGAGAATGCAAAAATAACCATTCTAATGTGTAACAAACTGAACAGAACTGGATCGCTTGGTGGACACGAGGCTTTTGTGTTTTGTCCAAGAAAACTTATACAGGTGGATTAAAGCCCCTCAAGTGGTCATCATTAACAGATGGAGTCTGTTCAATTGTCATGAAACTGTACACTGACTTCTTGTCCTTGTTGGCTTAAAAGAAAGTGTAAATAAGGTGGTTGTGTGGTTTTCAAGGTCAAGAATGAACTGTCAATCTCAACTTTTAAACCAACATGGAAGAGAAATCCAGATAACTGCTCAGAATAATGGAGTAATCATATAATCTAATGGAAGTTTAAACATCTACAGTTTCTTCACCTGCTGATGAAGAGGTATGGTTGGCAAGGCAAGCAAGTGGACTAGAATAAATGCTTTTTCCTGGATGAAGAGTGAGCTGTCAATCTCAGCTCTCTATTCCTTTGGACCTGAGTCAGCTATGTCTGAAGATTTAGCATCAACTTTTATCCTACATCTTCATGTCTACATATGTCAAGGATGACACACTATTATCTATTTCTACTTGGGACACAGATGGCCGTCACATTTATCCTCCGTTTATCCGTAAATCTACACAGATTCTGGGATTCAGCACTGAGGAGTTAAATCTCATCAATCTTATCTCATCGACTTCACCATCATCAGCAGACACCAGGCATCAGACTATAGGAGGAAAGAGAGCAGTCATCAAAACAAACACCACTGCACTCCCAAACTGAGGAGGAGGAGGAGGAGGGGCACCTCTCGCCAGTCTCCTAGCAGGCCGATCCGGCCCTCGCTGGTGTCTATGACTTCCTCTATCTGTGGAGATGATAAGTTGCAGAGGGAGAGCCTGTCAGAGAGGTTGGGACTTCAGAGGATCCACTGATCCTCGCAGCTTCCACAGCCACAACAAGAGTGGATGTGATTGGATACTCGGTTTGATCATGACCATAAAACCTTTCTGACGAACTGAGCTGCCACGTGTTTTTAAGTTACTTTTGCTTTTTTCTAATGTCAAATCATGTACATTATACATCATTGCAGACCATTTCTCAAAGCATACTATAGGTGTTTAGATTATTCAAATGGATGTTATTTATGCTATTAGTTGTGAAATAGTACAATTATTTTTTCAAACAACACAGGTTCAGGCTTGGTCACTTCTTCTTCCTTTTTATCAGTAGGTTTAGTCAAGGTTGAATTTGTGCTATTATTGCTTAAAGTGGCAGAAACTGGGTGTTTTCAATATATCTACTATTTTGTTTTAGTTATTTCAAGGTTCCCTGATTGCGTGCTTCACTCTCGAATTTCCAAATTTGATTCTGGTTAGCTCAACAAATCCATTGGTTGTGGAAACAGTGCAGATAGCGTAAGGATGCGAGGAATAGGCGCCCAATGACTATGAGTTAGGGTGTCTAATCAGGTATAGAAAGGGTTTGTCGTGATCTGTCAGTTATCAGCTTCCTGACCTTAAAATGATGTCATAAACTAACGTAATCTGATGCAGACTACACCACAATGAGAACATTAAAATCATAACATGACATTGCAAACCTAGTTCTGGTTATGAGGCATCTTGTTGGAAAATCAATCAGATGTCAGAGTTTGTTTGAATGCAGCTACTGTGTCTGATGTAAAGTCATTGTGATAACAAAATAAAAGCAAGAAATCATTCGCTGTAATGGATCAGCTATCTTTCAACTCCTTGTAATGGAAACAAACATCTGCCTGGAGGGTTGGGAATTGAATTAAAGGTGAATTAAATGCTTTGGAAAGCAGCGGACAGTAATGTGACTTATTTGCTTATTTAAACTGGTCTGGTCTTCTTCAGGCCTGTCTCTTGCGAACCAACTCAAATCGAACTAACATTCAATGCACCTGTGGCCTCATCTTGAAATCTGCATCACAATTTAATGACATATTAATACTAGGTATGGAACAATGGGCTGTGAGTAATAAAATAAACACTATAATAACAATATGACAACAAAATCAAGGCTTGAGGTCACTCCTGAAATTTAAAATCAAGCAGTTTTATGAGTCTTGATTTTGATGAGAAGTGATGCACTCAAGTATTGATTTCATGTCGTCATTTTTTTCACGTTGTTGGGTATGAACCGATGGCACATGGAGTTAATGTGATGGAGAAGAAGAGGAGGGCATTAGGTGGGTTGGGAAGATGAAGATTGAACCTCTTAATTGCTCTTAAAGCAGATCAAATTAAAGTTTGTTCAGCTACAATCCAGTAGAGTAAAATTTGGTTTACTAATTGAAAATTCGGGAATAATTTGGTTGGAATTAAATAAATTGAATACAGATGCATAATATTAACTTTTGGCTGCATCTGTACGCAGTATTATTGTTGATGACCTCTTTAGATCAACCATTAACGGAACAGCAGGATATGAGGTTAACTGCTGTTGACGCTGATTTGTGGTGAAGATTTAGCTGTAGCTCCCTTCTGTATCACATGTGCTATTGGCTCAGACACTGGTGAGAAATCACCTGGACGGGGCGAGTAAGCTGCTGCCGAACAAAAGCAAGTGCAGCAGAGAGGGCGAGGAGTTCACTGCTGCTCACTGTTTTCATTGTGAATCAGAAGTTTTTATATAGAGACTGTAATCCTCTTTTCTCCTTTGTGACTCATTCTCCTCCCTGGAGGGGGAGAAGTTCAGCAGCATCCATTTGGAAACAGACAGAGGCAAAAAAGGATGCATGTCACAGATGAGCTGTTAATGCTTATGAATGAAAGATGGCTGGTGAAAGAGGAATCAATGTTATATTGGAGTTGATGTTATATTGGATGTGAGGCTTTGGTGACTCTGTCTAGCCCCTCTGAGGCACCGCTCTGGGGCAGGAGCGACTCTCGCTCCCCTCCAACTTTTGGGGCCCCTGGAGATCCCAGAGGGCCCCCGTGTCTCTGTAAGTTACTGTTCCCACTGCACGCACAGAATCCTTCACCTCCACGTTGCGCACGGAGGGGTCTGGGGCGGCTTCAGGCCAGTCAGGCAATTCCTGGTAGCCGCCTGCCTTCGCATTCAGCAGGTGGGACAATGAACCCAACTGAAAGTGGTCTCGATCTGCAAAAACAAGAAAAAAGGAATCCAGATTTTGCACAGACAAACAGAGGTCAATGCATCACAAAGGGCACTTTGTCACTACTTCTTAGGGGGGATAACCATCCCCCAAAATTTTGAACCATAGTTCCCATCATTTTTACAACGGATAATTCATTGATTGCAATTTGCAGCCACACCACTAGATGCTACTAAATTCTACTTACCAGACCTTTACAAGTTTGCAGAATTAGCTATTAGCAGTTGTTGTTTGCAATGTAACCATGGATGTGCAGAAAATTATCATTGTATTACCTTGATACTGAAGAAAACACAAAACACATTTGGAATTATAAGCATATGTTTTATGTGATTTCTAAGCGTCTGCATCACATCTGTGTCTGTGATATGAATAACAGCTAAAATTAGTACAATGTGTCACACGAAATTGCGACAATTGGAGTCAAGTTTTTGATTTGCCTCCAGGAGCTTTGCGTCACAGCTACTGCTGCAGCTGCAACTGCTGATCATTGATACAGTAAGTGGGTCGAAAAAATGGGAAAAAGTAGAATAACTATCGTCCTGTGTTTTTAGTATACCTGTCTCTTTCACATCATGCAGTATTTCTGCCTCACATCTCTCCCTTTGGGTCCATCCCTGTGACTCCTTACAGTATGAAACCTCAGCAGGGGCTTTAGCACCAAATGTAATTAAGCCCTAATAAATTGCTCAAAACATGTCGACCAGTTTAGTTTGCTTTATTGCAAAAGTTGGCTTTCTCGCAATATAAACATTTAAGGGTTTAGAAAACAGAAAAATGGAATATGACAAACTAGATAAAAACCTGATAGGTCATAAGGACACATAATCTTTTTCAGTGTTTACAGTTATCTCCAGAATATTACGTGGACACCGTTAACTTTCTCTAAGCTGCGACCCAGTGAGGACTTATGTACCTTTAAATGGAGACTCGAGGACTGGTGCAGGTTTGAGGGCGAGGAACAGTTTCTTTGCATACTTGCTGAGTGCTCCACTCTTCTCGGTGGGCACGATGAGCTGGCGAATGAAGCGTGCCCGATCACGGATGTCATAGTTCTGGTCATACTTGGCCAAGTTGAGAACATACTGTGTCAACAGTTTGGTCTGTGAAAAGAAGGCAAAAGATTTGTGAAGATTTGATTCTGCTTGAGTTACGAAATGTTTTGTATTGGTGATGTTTCTACACTGAAGCTTTGTAGCATTGCAGACACTGTTGACAAGTCAAAGTTGTGTCAATGTTAGTGATAGTCAAACATGATAGGCACACCTGTTTGGAGTTGGTGAGATAGAGCTTGGCGGCTAAATTGATGATTTGTAGCTTAACAATGTCCTCCTCGTTAGTGAACGACTTGGCCATCTTCCTCAAAACATCAGGGGCGATCTTAGGAACGTGCTCACAATATTCTCCAATCAGCCACAAAATGCTGGCCCGCGCCATTGGCACCTGAAAACAAATAAACTACATTAAATGGTTGTATATGTCCTTATCTTCTACTGGTCCTGGACAGGAATGGAAGCTTCATATCCAAGAGGAGAGTTGAAAAGAAAGAACTCTTCAAAGACATTGACAGCAGCTGTGAATGAGACTCACCTGGATGTTGTCTGTTAGTTTAGCCATGTGCTTTATGATGTCACTGTGCTTCTCTGGTTGCATCTGCAACAGCTTCTTAATAACCACCACAGACTCGGCTACAACCAACTCTGTACAACAGGAGGAAGAATCAACATTAAATTAGTTTTCCTTCATCTTCATCATAGATTGAGTTACTAATATCAATTCCGCCTAAATTGAGTTCCTTTCAGTCTTTACAAGTGCTTCCAAATTATTTTTGCTGCTGCTGTTGAGAAGTCAACCAGGTTGTTTACATATTCCTTAGGGTAGCGACTTATAAAAACACTATCAAAACATGAATTTATTTACTCAGTTGGACTATAATGGAGACGTGAAAGCATATAGAAATGGTGCCACGCTGTAAATTATCATTTGACCTGGTAGTCAAAACTTCCAGCTGAAGCAATTTATTCTTCAATGGTGTTTACTGTAATGTCTGTCACTTAAAGAGCATCTAAAGTACAACATACAATGACTTACCATCTCGGTTGGACAGCAGCTGCACGAGGCCATTCAGACACGTGTCCCTCACCTCTCCAATGTTGGTGGCACAACGGCCAATGGCTTGGATTGTGGCAGCCACAAAGTCTTTATCCATGCTTTTAATGTATGTCTGCCGGAAAAAAAATACTTGTTGAGTCCAACTATACGAGAAGAAAGCTGCTTTCTAGGCTAAGTGAATCCCTCCTTGCGGAAGAAGGTGATTTTCAACTCTGATTGAGGACAAAACCAAATGATCAGTTCAACCGTACCTGAAACTCTCTGAGAATGGTGGAGATGTTTGTCTCATTGGCCAAATTGGTGAGGACCTCCAGCTGCAAAACACAAAAAAGAAAATGACCATTTTGAAGACTGCAAACTTAATTTACCAGACTCTAATAACTGTAACTACTGTGTAGCTTTTTCTGTAGCATTTTTCACGTACTGAGGGCTTCTGCCAAAGTCTGTGCTTTCACATTTAAAATCATACTTTTTTCTATATGTCTATATCTTATAAACTGCTTCTCTGATTCAAGGTAATTCGGAACAGTAAGATAACAACATCTCTGTTCAACAAAAAACTCACTAGTTTATGGTTTGATGTATGTAAGCTGGTACAAATGATTGAGTGCAAATGCAGCTGATATACCGTATGTTATATTTCCAGGCCTCGGAGTTGAGAGAAGTAACAGTCTTTTTATAGAGAAAAGCGTAGCAGCAAAATAGAACAGAAAATAAAGTAACCTTAAGGACTTTGATCTGGGTCGGGTCTGTAGACCGGATGTAGAAACTCTTCAGGTAAGGTTCAAACATCCCCTGTGAAGCATAAAGACAGGAAGAGTAGTAAAAATCTCAGTGAATCTGCAGCTACATCAGCAAAAAAACAAAATACCATCATGTGCAGCTCACCCTTCTCTTGATCGTCATTGTTGCCACGTTCTGAAGAACAACATACTGAACTTCACTGGATGAAGAAACAGAGACAAGAGAGATTGAGGATGAAGAAGAGTAGGATAGAAAAAGAAGTATTTAATAGTGTCAATCCTATTTCATCTCTAGTCTGAGACACCCTGTGGCCATACTGACGGTCTCTTCATAACAGTGGCAACATTTACATGAATATTTAGAAGAACAAAAACCAAACTCAGTGGATTTACACATCTGAGCACTAAACAATTATAATCTAGTTAATAACATGTTTTGGGTGTCCAAAAATAGTTACAAGTATGTAACATTCTTTCATTAAAATACTGCAGAAGTACTAATCTAAGACCAATTCATGGTATTTTATTTTTTTGTTAATCTTTATCATTTTATTTTTTCAGAAGTCATGTGTTTAAATCAAATTATCTAATTTAATAATTTTTCTTAATGTTTACAACTCCTATACTACTCATATATGCACACAGGGGATATTGTTATCCTGTCTTGTTTTAAATGTATTGTTTAATAAATTCTATAGAAAATACAACAATAATGTAAGGTTTTCCCATTGCATTCCATTCTGCAAAATGCACCACAGAAATCAGGCCTACAGAATTTTCTACAGAAAAACGTAAGAATGGTTTCTGGTATAATTACTCTGATAAAATATAGCTGCAAATTTGTGTAGCTTTGCATCTGCTTTTGTCTGTAAACAGTCTCTAACACAAATAAGACCAATTGAAGCATTATTCTTTGTAGTATTAAACCGTAGTGGTAATAATTAGAGCTGAAACACCACTAACTCCATACACATAATTAAGTCTAGTGAAACATTGCCCAGCACAATGGACTTAAGACGAATCCCCCACAGAGAGATGCTGCTGTTTGGTCGCTATTGAATGATGATCCCATTACAACACACCCAGAGCCACAGGAGCACTTGTCCAATAAGAAGCTGACAGTCTGCAGGACTTACAGCCAAGAGGCCACTTATGTGCCATCATCACTCCTTATGGTTTATGCTTTCATGCTTACTTCAGTCTCACTGAGCTCCCTCTTTAATTTCACTTCCTGCTTCAGGGCAGTAGAGATTTATTTTACTACCCTCACTTGTCTTTTTGTTTTACTGCTTTCCACTTTAGTGAGTTTCATGGTAATTATAGCTTTCTTTCCTCACATTCAGCTGTGTGTTCTCATTCTTTATTTTGGGGCATTTGGACTTGTTTTTTGTCCATTTTCAAGTGAGATTCATAAACGCAGATCTCTTTCTTTTCAACCCTCTCAGCCACAATAACGCTGTGAGATGGCTCACACTACTGGCTTGACTTAATTTTGGACTATGCTGCTGCCATACCTATGGTTAGTAATCTGAATGGACAATTGATTTCAAATTATAAACGGTAATGCTCACCTGTGGCTCCTGAGGAGACGGACCAAGGCCTTGGCAATCACCCCGACCTCCGCTTTAGGGGCAAGATGGAAATACAGCTGAGCCACAGCCATCACCACCTAGAATGAGAAAACAGAGAGAAAAGTAAATCGTCACCAGTGGTACAATCACACAACATAAAATACAGAGAAAACTAATATGTGCTATATTTTTCCTCTGGTTTTGTGTTCAAAACTTTGTTCTCCATGAAAATTCAAAGCAAAAGTCTATTACCAATACATCACTGCCTTAAACTGCTGTATGTTGAAAATGCCAAATGTATTGTTTCAATGTGTTGAATATGCATGAAATATTAAAGCAAATACTGTTTTCTGCTCTCTAAAAAGAGAGATGATTAAAATTTATTCCAAGAAATAAACTGGCCATTTAAGTACCTCGAAAGTATCATATCGTTTTATTCACGGTGAAATCTCACTTCCTGTTTAACAAACTTTGCCTTTAGAGGAGCCATCAGGACAACTGTAAGGTTGTGATGTCAAAATTATACAGTCAAGTCCCAGTAACTGAGGCGGAAACATGGTGTGCGATGCCTGCTATGGTGTGCGATCATCAGGGAGTAGTATTCTTTTCGGGAAGGGGGCCTTAAAGAGACAGTAGCATTCACGCAGAGGGTGAATGGAGGTGCTATAGAGAACAATATTGGGTCTTTTGAACATTGAACCATGTGAACATTTTCTGAAGGACAACACATAAATTCCTCGGCGAAGGTAATTACGCAAAGCAACATTAAGTAGGAATTTGGAGTTTTGTGCGACACCACTGTCGTAAATACAAATTCCAGGTTTCTGTAACAGTATATTCAGAAGAAATGTCAGATGAGTTAACGACCTAACAGCAGCTACAATAGGCAGCAATTAGCGGTTACTTTACCAACAAGTGAAGCTATCTGTCTCTTTAAAGGCAACACAGCTGGAAGACATCAGGAGGCAAACCAGAAAACGTTTTTTAGAGAATATGATTCCATGTCACCTGTACACTTTCTGAGGTGTAGTTTTGTGTTGTGAAGCGTTACACACTTTTCACCAGGAGGTCCTACCCGCCACCCAAGTAACAGCAATTGGGGTGCAAGTAGGACATAATGTTGCTTTAACAGGTGCAAACATTAAGCAGCACAAACCACATTAAAGATAGGGATATAAATGTGTTGTTTGAGGAACAGCAGGATTAATCTTTAACCGCCCTGATGCAGCCAGCTCGACTACAGCAGCACAAAGGCAGAATAATGTGTGACGGTTGAATTTCATAACATCCAACATAATACAAAACGGGCCTTCCAAGGTGACCAAAGCAGCACTAATGTGGTGTGATGATTTATTAATTTCCTCCGGGAAATTATCACTTCAGGTCAGCTCTGATTAAGCGTCTTGCTCAGGGACACTTCAGTTGGACGGATGCTTGTTAATAAGAACTTAACTACCCACAACACCAACCTGCTACTCAACACTGAGGAAAAAAGTCGACTGTAAATCTCTGCTATGGAAACAGACTTAAAAGGAGAGTTAATGTGCTGTGCTGTCTTATACTGGTGTGATGTGTGTGAGTATTATTTAAAGGAGAATTGGTCTCACAGCTGCGTTGCGGCTCTGGAGGAGCGGCTTGGTGTTCCTCAGTAGCAGCCGGTGATCTGGATCCATCACATACGGCTTCCTCTTGGCCATGGCAGGAGCCTCAGCCTTCTTTTCTTTCTCCTCCTCATCCTCATCCTCATCTTCATCTGAGCCATAGAAAGTCCTGTCCCCACCACTCCCCTCCTCCAACAGGGACTCCTGCAGAGACAGTGGGGATTAAATAAACGTCTTAAAAGTCTCTAGAAGTCACCAGATGTTAATTTGCTTCTAAATATCTTTGTTAAAAAGCAGAAACGCTGTGTATGAGAAACATTATCATCAGACCTCCTCGTGTTAAATGCAAAATGGCTATAGCAATTTGTCACCACATGCACTGAAAATGACTACAATAACAATATTCAAACCAGCAGGAAAAATTGCTTTTTTTGCTGGTTCCATATAAGAAAATAAGACAACAGGTGGGTCTGGAAAACTGATTTTAAAAAAACATATCACCAAGTTTGCAACGCTCAGAGAGGAAAATAATGACAGGATGGTTTCAATTTGTACCTCTGCAGAGTCACAATAGCAGGAACGAAAGAAAAAAATAATCCAACAAAATAATAGTTGCATTACTGTAATAACTGTACCTAAACAGTTTTGTTGCACAGTAATCTTCCAAAACCTATTCCTATGCAAATTAGTTTTTTGTTGACAACATAAATGTACGTAAACTTACTGCTGAGTTTTGCTAGTTTTACATGCACCTCTTTAACATGCAATGGTCAGTTGAATGATTTAAGTATATAGTCTTTTATGTAATCAAATTCATTGATACACACTACTGTGTACGCAGTGACTCTGAAAATCCAAAAAAACCCATTGTGTATACTGAGCAAAATTGGAAAAAATCTAGTAAACATAGCTGTGCAAGGAGATCCATTATTTGGTGGCCATTACAAAGTTGCAACGAATGTTTATAAACCTTTACTGTTTAAAGAACGATAAAACATTGTTTTGCTTGCTATCAGTTAAATAACTGTTAAATCAAGTTTGATTTACTATCAATTTGCCATCTTTTAATGATGGTTAATATAAAGTGTTACTAAATATGTGTTGGACTGTTGGTTGGATAAAACAAGCAACTTGAAGACATCACATTGGGCTCTAAGAAACTGTGATGAACATTTTTTGCTTATCTTTTACAAAAATCAATGAAGTTGAAATTAGTTTATAAAAATGTATTGTTAGATGTTGCTTTAGTTGCTGGTTAACTTTGTAAACTGGCAAGCTAAGAAGCCTGACACGAGCTTTACTTGAAAGAATAGATTTGATTATCAACTAGTCTACAGTGTACAGAGCTTACACTGATCATTTTTTGGACAGTAAAGATTCTGTCTGTGATTTTTACTTACGTTCATGTTTGGGTTGAGGAACTGGGTCCTGGCATAGCGGGTCAACATGTTGATTATGACAACCTGCCCCCACTCCTCCACGTCGATCAGGAGGTTACACAACTTCCTGTAGTTCTTGTGGATCAGGTCGATGCGCTCCGGACACACCTCCTCAAAAGCCATGACAACGCTTCCTGCCACCAACTGCAGCACAATTTCAATCACACAACAGGTGGTGATGTTATGATAATGATCTTTAATACCTCAGAGTACATATTATCTATGAGAATTACTGTCAAGTCATTCTTAAATTACATCAAAAATTACATTGCAAGTTAAACAATAAACCTCAAAATGGTGACTGGATTCTAAAGCCTGTTTCTGGTATATTTTGGTTAGAAAAACAGCACCGTAAAGAGGGAGACTATTTAAACAAATGATACAAATGAAACAACTGAGGCAATGAGTGCAATCTGGTTCTATGCACAGAAGTTAATCCCAATGTCTTTGCACTCAGTGTTTTTTTCAAATACTGGATCAGCAGTGCAAAAACCCACCGTGGTTTTGTCAGCGAGTAGTTTCTCTATGACTTCAATCAGTTGATCCTTCTGTTCTGGATCCAAACTGAGAGCAAAGAAGAATAAATCATGAAAGAGAAATGTTGGAGAAAAGACTTAGAAATTTATCTCACATTCAAAACAAACGGATTTTATTGTCGGAGCAGTAATGAATTTCTGGAGAATGTGCCTTTTACTACCACAATGGGCTTTAAAAAAATGTCACACACAGTATGTTTTATTATAGACGTTTCAGGATGTAAGACATGAGGACACAGTCTACATTTACATAAGAAAAAGGGCTTTAATTTAAGTAAGACAGTAAGTAATAACAGCATTTTATCTTATCCAAGTGGTTCTCACACTGGGGATAAGGACTCTGCAAAGTGAATATTAAATTCTCAAAAAAAAAAGCTAACTTACAAATATATAATTCATGCTCCTTTTAATCATTGTTATATAAGCCTCAGTTTGAGCAGTAATATCTGGAACTAGTAGGCATCTTTAAATAAGGACTTATAAATAGAAAGTGAAAAAGTACTAAACAGTCCTCAGTAAGTCACCTGTAGAGTTTGGGGATTGCGTGAGCCGCTGTCTTCCTGACATAAGGAGACATATCAGAAGCAGCCTCTTTGATGGCCAACATCATTATGGGGACGATGATCGTGACTCGGATGCTAGAGAGAACTCGCAGGGCGCTGGCTCTGATCAGCTGGTTCGGATCCTGCAACAGAACAGAGCAAGAATTTCATGAGCAAATATTTCTACTTCTTGGTTGACAATGTTCATGTGACTGACTGACGTGGCTCAATCCAAAATGTGAATAACGAGATGAGACTAAAAGAGTCTACGGCTAACAGAGATAATTTCATGTTTGAACCTGATTAAATCCTGGTTTAGCTTTGCACCAAGCTTCAAAACTGACCTAAAATTACATTTAAACCTTTCTTTAAACCACTCTTTACTTTCATTTTATTTCTATTATATCAAAACTTTAAACTCGTATTTAATGCTTACCAAGTTCTTCATCTTACTTTATCCTATTAGCATGCTAATTAGCACTAAACACAGCATGATGAGGATGTAGCTAGTTCTACAGGTATTTGGTAATAAATTATTGGATAAATTAAAATATTGATCAGATGATGACACAATGTAAAAAGTCAAGGGGTTCAAGTCAGAATTTATGGAACAATATTAATGTCAATCCTCCTAGTTGTCAAGACATTACACTCAATAATAGGTCATAAAGGTTAGAGAAAATCTCAGGAGAATATCGATGTTTGTAGCATTCATCTTCTCGGTGCCATGAATGTCTGCACACTTTCTGTAGCAATTTCTCCAACAGTTGCTGAGATACTTTACTTAAGCAGCCGAGAAAATGAAAGCAACGATATTGAGGAAAATTATATTGAGGCTCAAACTTATGCACATTTAATGGCATGGCCATTTTGAGTGTAGTCTCTTCAGAAACCTATATGTGATATCACAAAGAGCCACAGCCATGTTTTATAAAGTCTATGGTCCGGACCAAAGAACCACAGAACTAAACCAGCTATAAGCATAGCTTAAAGAATACAGTAAATCTTTATTTTCAGATTTTTATCATAACGTTTGACCCCTGGTTTTGATAAATGTTTTTCTCTTGGTTGTCAAAAAGGTCAGAATCTGAAGGAATTGACACTCATAGAAGATGCTGTACCTTCAGCCCTCGCTGAAACGTGGAAATAGAGAGCAGAGCAAGATCCTGCTGCTCCTCAGCGTAACGCACCAAGTAGACATAGACCAGCTTCTTGACCTGAAGGGAGGAACAATCAGAGCAAAACATACCGATGAAAAAACAGATTGAATGCAAATAATGTAGATTACTTCAATTATTTTCACTGAGATAAATCTAAAATGAAGTGATAAAGTAAGTGATAAAAACCCTCAAAAGAAGAGAAAGAAAATTGCAATTTTGCTCAGGTGAGATAAAGCCGAACCCCTCTGGACTTTTTAAATGTGATAAGATCATGCATAAATTACAAGCAAGCAAAATATAAAAAAGACTTAATGCAGTAAACCACGTAAAACCACACAAACTGAAAAAAAGCCACATGAACGCTGGGTTCAGTACAAACCTCTATGTTTTTACAGGCCACGTTTTTCACCACAGCAGGGAAGAGATCTGATGCATTTTTACCTCGGGCGATCATCTGCAGAGAAAACACAAATCAGCAATGACGATTTGATAAGGTGACACTGGTAAAGAGTTTCACACATTCTAAGAGAAGGTACAACTTTTTTAAGTTTATTCCAGCCCATGTTTCTCCTTCCCTCTCCTCTTCTATGTCCTGTAGGTATGATGAATGAAGCAATGCATGTGGAACTTCAGAAAGAAGATTCTCACACAGATTGTCAATATTTAACAGCCAACTGCTCTGCTGATTTAGTCTATTACAGTTTCCGTTTGTGTGTGACCTGCATCTTTCATGGCAGCATTTTTAAATGGAGACATTAGCCATCAAAATGTTTGAAATCTGGTTTGATACAGAGAAGAGGATTTGGGTCTTTGAAGTAGTCTGAATTAATCTAAAATGATGCATGTTGTGTTATTCTGGGCCTTTGTCCTTCACTCAGTGTACCTGCTGATCAGTTGCATCGCAAAAGTACACATTATTCATACTCACAGCCACAATCCGCTTCATTGCCTCCAACTTCAGAGAGTCTTTGTTGCTGTCCAGCATCTCCTTCAAGTCATCATGTCTAAGGGAGGAAAATACTGAAAATTAGTTCACAGCTTGGTAGTTTGTTTTGCTTCTTTCTCAGCAGACAGGAACAAGCAAAAGACTATGATTACTGAGGCCACAAACATGAAATGCAGGCCTGTTTACAATTTCCATTCAACACTCAAAATGTCTGCAAGTATGACCCAGAAATTATTCTCTTTGAAGTCAGAAACCAGTTTGCAAAATATGGAAACCTTTGAAACTGCAGCTCATATAAAGGAGGGTAATTGGAAAGTGGCACAATCCCTAAAAACATGTTGACATCTCAGAGAAATTAAGTATTTTAGCAGATATGGTTTGACCCAGATGTGAACCAGGGCAAGTGTTAATCAGCATGTAGGTATATTACTATCATAGATATAATGGATTAGGTAACTTGATAATCAATAATAATGGACACAAAGATTCCAGTGCTGAAACGATCAGTTTATTGACGGAGAATAAACTACCAACTACTTTGTTTATAAATTAATTGTTGACTGTGGGAATCTCCAATCTCTTCTATTTTTTTCTCTTTCATTTTTATATTATTACCTCCGCCAAGGAAGGGACTGCTGGTCCTTGGCGGAGTCATAAGCTCTACTGAGTGCCATTCTAGTTTTATATTGATTATTTTTGCTGCTTGAAAATGGCACCTTGAGTATAACAAGGTCATATTTGAATTTTGTCTATTTTTTTATTTTTATTTAAACGATTAACTGTCAGATTAACCAGCATAGTTGAAGACTGTAATAATCAAATATTGATTATTGATTTCCTGCTTGTGGTAATGTGCTATATAAATAAGCGTATAATTGCATAACTTACAATTGCTGTTCATACAAGTAAAGTCAGTTACTTTTGTGTTTGCATAAATTCACCCAATGCGATAGAAATATTATTCTCACTGGGGCTGAAACAATTGTCGATTTATTGATTTGTTTAATCAATTTTCCATGATACATCTTTTAAATTGTGAGGATTTGCTGCTTTCCTCGTCTTATGAGATATTACAATTGAATACCATTTTGACTGATAATCACCTTGAGCTTTAGGATGATCATGATCTGCGATATATATCTTGATATTTTGAAATCTCCTGAAAATCAAGTCATAAACACAAGGAATCAAAGACAAAATGAATACATAATCTTCGACCGATTACTTCCATTTCCAAAACATGACAATACTGCAGGGATGACTGGTACATTAACCTCCTTTAAAATCATCAGTAATGTGTATGTAAGGACAACTTGGATACAGATAAGTATGAGGACAAGTAGAACAGTCTACAATCACTGCACTGTAATGCAGTCTTTGAAACCAGGAAAGACTTAAACCATATCCTGATATAACAATATCTAAAATTGAAGCAGATATATATAGTCTCATATCATAGAAACAATATAATATCGATATATTGCCCAGGCCTGCTAGACAGATCTCTGTTACCCAGTTAACATGTTACACTATAGCCATGTTCATCTGTCCCTCCTGTCAGAGATGATGGGAACAGAGCTCACAGCGAACTCACACATGTGAAGAAGGATCCTTGCCTGAGTGGATCTAAGCTGACATCACCACCCAGCTGCAATACAAACGCACCCATAGACAACATGGCCAGTTTGAACAAACGTGCAAACAGCAGCTGTTAGTCAGAGTGCAGACAGGATCACTGCGACAGCTGCCAAGATAATGACGGCAGCCTAATTGAATGTTGAAAAATAGTGATCGATGACATTTCCAAACAAACTAGATATCTGTTTTGTTGCTTTGCTATTGTCAAGAAAAGGAAGGCAATAATTAGATCACCATATCCATGAAAACTGGTTCATGTAAACGAACGATAAGAAGCTAAAAAAACTCTCAAATCAGCAACCTGTGTTTTTGTCAGTTTTCTAGCTTGCATTCATAAACAAAAACTTTACTCAAACTACTAAAAGGAGAGAATTCTCTGACTGAAAGAGTCAGAGATTAAAGTTATCATTTGGACGTGTAGGAGTTAAAGGCGGGGTTTGTATTGTGCTAGGTGGGGTGATGAATTAGCTACAGAGCTGCGCATTTCCTCCAACTAGTTTCCAAGGCAACAAAGGATGCAATAAAATGAATCTAAGTGATTTCCTGCCTTCCTGCAGAGCCATCTGACAGTGTTCCACAGGGGACTGAAGGTCTGCGGTGCTGAGCTGTGGAAACACAGAGGATCTACTCCAGGGACTGATTTATGCCTCTCACACTGCTAATATAACAGGTGTTACTCGGTGGATACAATGCATTTCAGACGCTGTGTGGTCTCATGCATATATGTAAATACTCCTATTACTGGAGAGGTTTTGATTTAGTCCTGTTTGTGTGTTTTTCTGTTTATTAGCAGCACAAACAACTAAACAAATTTCAGTAGTAGAAGAGAAGATTGTTTTTAGTTTAACAAAAGTTTTATTTTGGCAAACATATATGTTAGTTTAAGCGGCTTTTTAACATGCCATACTTACATTATGGCCATATTTAAATGTTCGAAACACATGAAGTCATAATGAAATCATAAATCTTACTTCTTTCCCTTAATCCTTGTACAAAGTCCATTTTGGTTATACTCAAAAAGGTCATCACTGTTAACAGCATTAACCACATCAAACGTGTATTTAGAAGCTAATCCATATCTTTAAACATTTAAATATTTTCAAGAAAAAGTAATTAATATAAGATATTTAGAAATTGTGTATCTTGTAGATTTGCAATGAATAGTTGAAAAGTAGTATTCTATAAATTACTTCATTAATTTATTTTTCATTTTAATGCCATTTCTAATGATACATGATGTTGTTACCTCAGAGAAACAATGAATAATAAATGACATAAACAACAAACAAGTTCATTTTCAGGACATCTTGTGAAAAATAACCAGCTTATGAACAACATTTGCAAGTGTAATCTTGAGAAAATAAACAAAATTTAACTTGTTATCACAGTAAAACTGAGAAAATAATGACTGGCCACGACTGCTTAGGGATTCCATAATAATTGATTAATTTTAATTAATCAATTAATAAAAGTTTTACTCTATAGTCTTTACTCTATAAATTGAATATCTTTGGGTTGAGGACAAAATAAGAGATTTGAGGACGTCATCTTGGGATGAACGTTGGTGATAATGACGATATTTTATAGATGAGATTATATTATAGATAGATTGTTGATTGAGTTGTATTTAACAACTCAATCAACAATGAAATTAATTGTAAGTTGCAGTCCTAGTAGCTTGAACATGTTCTGAGCTTTACGGTTTATTCAAATTTAAATACTCCTAACAACTCATTTTGATTGGAAGTAGGACTGCACAATTAATTTGAATGTTATTGGAAGGGTAAGGGTTTTCATTAAAGGTAAAATGTGTGACAAAACAACACTATAATTAGGTGCTGTAGTGCTGCAGAGAGGCACAGGTCTTCAAATCTTGTTCTCCAGAAGTCTGTTGGTACAGACCCAAACAAACATCACAGCATCATGATATCAATATTTTTTTCCCCGTAAAAATGTTATATCTGTCGAAATGTGAACTGAAGTCCTCATTGGTACCTATTTTAACTTTTTGACTCTGCTGTGCTACATTCAGCGAATACCACACACACACTTCAAACAGACTCAAACCAACACTGCAAATGACTTTCCAAACTATTTGATCCAAGAAGTTTTACATCATTCCTCTGTATGAGTGGGAGGCTAGTTGGGTGTACTATATATTTCATCTGTTTTGGTTGTGTGACATCGTTGAGAGGAGGCCTTAAAGTTTGTGAGGAGGTGGCCACTGCAGAACACATCTGATTTATCACAGCTCTGCCTCGAGTTTAATGTGTGTGTGTTTCCGTGTGCTACTCAAGGTTTCTGCTTTCGTCTCCTTCAAGCATCAAAATGTTAATAATTTCATTGCATGAATAATATAGTTCACACACTGTCACACACTTCAAAACCTTAATTCATCAAAGAGTGTCAAATTAAAACCTGACAGTATCTATAAAATGGTGTTTGTGACGGATTATTTTTGGATGTGAACCGTGAACTGACGCTGGTTTCCTATGTGACTGCTCCCTAACACAAATTAAAAAATAAATTCTGAGAAAATGCAAAGAAAAACTGCCCAGAGCACTGAAAGCCCAGACAGGAGGATGAGTAAGACTAATACTGATATCCAGCAGAAAATTATGGTCCCACTGGTTCATTTCTCCCCATGAAATCATGATGATGGGTTGCGGCCTCTGGCCGAGACTCAAGGGAAGTGAACATTTCCATCAACTATTTTATTGCAATGAAACCTCCTACATCTACTGTCTTAGGTGTTAACTTCTAAAACTGAAGTGGTATCTTAGCGACAAAAATATAAAGACAAACTATTAAAAGAAAAGTCTAACCCAAAACACCTGCACAAACATTTAGAGATAAAGATGATAAAGCTTACATATGGGGATTTTGGGGGATCTGTGTTTTTTCTTGAATGAATGAATGAATAGTTTTATTTCTGTTACAATACAATACTTTTATGTGCAATCAATTGACAAAATATTACCATACATACTTCCACTAAACATTTTCTCACAACAAAATTTCAAACAAACTCTGTAACCAAAAAAGGAATATGCTGAAGCCAAGGCTTATTTTTGCCTATCCTGTACAATCCATAAAATAACCCAGAATATCAGTAATACAAAGAAGAAAAAACATATCAAAATTTACTCTAAATTCTTCTTCTTAATCATTTCACATTTCAGTCATTTTACATTGTAATCCTTAATTATTTTACCTTTCAATGTTTTTTTGAAACTCAACAGTGATCTACACAATTTCAATTCATCACTAAGTCCGTTCCATAATTTAAGTCCCAAAAATGAAACGCATCTATATTTAACATTAGTTCTCACTTTACATATTTCAAAGACACACAACCCTCTTAAATTATCATTTGTTTCTCTTAATTTAAAAAATTGTTGAATACAGGTGGGAAGACTTTTATTCTTTACTTTTCTTACTCCCGTGAAAAACCAGCCACTTTTAAAAGCAGTGTCATCAGATGATAGCTGATGGGCTCCGAGATTACATTTTGGCCAATTCTTTAACCTGCATGCAACCAAAGTCCAATCAAATGTGAAAGTTCAACACTACAAACAGACTACAATCTTGACCTATCTTGACTTGCATTTACAGCATTCTATAGTATCCACAGTATGGTTTCAACTAACCATTATTTTTATTATCACCTCCATTATCTGATTAGTTGCTGCGTCTATACAATGTCAGAAAACGCTGAAAAATGTGTTTCCTAAAGGCAAGGATAACGTCCTCAAATATCTTAGTTTTCACCCCAAAACATTCACATTTAAGAAATTGGAATCTGAGAAATTTCTTTTGATTTTATTTCTTAACAAATAGCTAGGGATTATTAGTTGTAAACCAATTGACATAGTTTTGTTTAAAAAAAACAACAACTATGAATTTACCTTGTAACCTCATTGCAGCTCTAGTCTACAGCCATTTGTGAAGCACAGTTGTGATTTGACCGACCGACAGACAATTAGACAGACACTGCAGTAAA
Organism: Diplodus puntazzo; assembly: GCA_963678695.2. Taxonomy (NCBI): domain Eukaryota; kingdom Metazoa; phylum Chordata; class Actinopteri; order Spariformes; family Sparidae; genus Diplodus; species Diplodus puntazzo. The sequence goes on along the minus strand of OZ023161.1, from coordinate 16,285,380 downwards.
AATCAACAGTAAATCACATCCGTTGTAGGCATCACATTTTAGTGTCTGAGCTTATTTCAAGACTCACATCTTTTTGTTCCAATTCAGAAATCATACAGGTAAGAATCTGATGTGAAAAAGGCAGACTTTCCTTTCTTTCCATACCCTCATTTGAACCACACTGCTGCAGCATGATGTTGCTCTGACCTTGTTTTTTCTGAGGAGGCTCTCACTCTCCTTCTCTACATGTAACACCTACAGCTGAATGCAAAGAGCTCATGTCATTTATCTGTATATTAACAAACTAACCAAATAAATATGTACAGTTCACAAATTGACAGCTACATTTCCTTTATTACAACAAGCACTTTCAGTCTGCTAAAATGCAGAGAAATTTGCCAAACAGCCTTCATATGTTGTTTGGCTTGTGTCTATTAACCACCTTGATCAGCCCCACTAATTAATAAAGTGACAGGTATTCATGTGGCTTGTTTATGTTTAATTAAAACTAAATCTACAAACACGATTGCTGTAGCGGTGGCCAAAACGTTAAACCTGTCAATGTATGATCATCTACAATTTGCAACCATAAACCATTTACACCTGCATTATCAGTGATAGTCGTAGTGTGAATAATAGCGGCATATATGGCTGCTTAGAAGCTAAGCACAACAAATTAAAGGAAAGGATACCGTTTTATATGCTAAGATTCTTCTTTCCTACAGTACAAAATACTTCAAAGCAGTTTCAGGAAAAAAGGTGACAGCCTCGGATATGTCACATTCTCTCAGCTCAACTGTGATATATTCTAACACACTATAAATGCCACCTCTGTGAATTATCTTAGAAATGAAGCTTCATCTTGAGCACTGAGAGGAAAAACGACCCTCTGACTGGGTTTATACTTCCCTACTCATGGCCAAAGGGCCGGCAGTAATTCTACACCAACAGTGGTTCTCTAATTTCTCTGGATTTTGTCCTGTCCTGCCAAACGACAGCTGAATTTACAAACAGCTCTGAATTATTTAACCTGCTGTGGTACAACAGAGTACACCAACGGTCAGGTTACCTGGCATCAAAGCCAAGAGATCAGCAAGAAAGTCTTCATGGAAGCGGACAGTGTTCAATGATACAACTTCATATGCAATGTTATTTTGTTCAAGAACAGAGCTGTGTAAGACTGTAAGAACATTAAAACAGGACTATGAAAATGTATTTGCATGAATCAGAGGAAAGTGGAAGATTAAAAAGCTGCAGCTTGCATTCATAAGCAGCTGTTTTACATAAGCTGACTCTTTCAGCAGACTTTGAAAGTTTCTTGCTTTTTCTTGGTGACAGATGTACCAGCCAGAACTGTACTTCAGTAAGGCTCTCATCATGAGGTATGACTCGATAACTGCAGAAGAGGAATAACATTGCTCTTAAAGCAAATGTGAGCACAACTTTTGATGTTCTTCTAAATGGTTTGAAGTCAAATCAATTAAAGTATACAACACCTCCTACCATGGATTTTTATGTTTTTTAGGAAAGCTTTACTGGTACTTATCTTCCTGATGTAATTTCTTTAACAAGCCTATTCAATTTCCTTTCTGACTGCAGCCTTTTCAAGGCTTCATCAGAGGTCTAATACCAATGGTTCAAATGTTTTTTACTTTGGATCCATAAAAATGAGGCAGTGTCTCTAAAGTCCATTTCACATGTTGTACATGAGTAAGAGCTCAAAGCAGTTAGACTGAATAATTATTTTCCATGATGTCATAAATGATTAATCAATTTAATGATTAGAAATGATGAGAAAGATAAAACAAATCTGCAACAATTTAGACAATAGATTCATCTTTTGAGTCATTTGCAGAACATTTCCAGGTGTCACCTTCTCAAATGCAGATTTTTCTCAGTTTTATGATTGTTTAATGGTATGTCTTTGGGTTTTTATTGGTCAAAAGACATTTCAAAATGTGACTTTGGACTCTGACAAATAATAATCATTCGCTGCCACACTGAAGTCTATACACTGTATGTACTTTAGGCTATATATTCCAAAAACTGTCTATACTTTTAAACCATGAAATATCAGTTATTTCACATGAAATTAAACCTTGTGTTCATTTGAACTCGCAATTGACACCTTTTTTTGCTTTAACTCATCACACTGAAGTAAAAACAGAAATAAAACCATCCATGTATACATTTTGTTGCCTGTAAACCTTGCTTTCTTCATACCATTTGGTCTGGAAGGAAGAGTATGGTTTTCCAAGGACAGTATCCCCAGGTAATGGCTTAAAAACTGGAATAACTGTGGAAACTCTTCAATGCTAAAGAAAAAGAACCCCACTGAGAGGACAAAGAAAGCGAAGCAATAGAAATCGAAGTAAAACAAGAGCGAATGGACAGGCATTCAACTGATCGGGGGCGCCCTGGTGTTATGTCAAAGTCTGCTCCCCCGCTGCTATGTGTTCCCTCTTGCCACTATGACTCGAGACGGTTCAAAACCGACATTCTTTTTACTAGATCAATAGTTAAGGAAACCAACATACTTATTAGTACTTTCTAGGTCATATTCTTACGGTCTTATTTTTCCTTGGAAAGTAGCCATGATGCTAGCAGTAGCTAGACTTTGCAATTCATTGTAATCTACCCTGGAAAGGAAGCAGCTACAAATAAATATAACTAAACCCTGATATGAAATGGTCAAAGAGGTCTGGGTCCTCCTTTATGATCCTACCGCAAAGGTTGAGTTTGGAAACTGCTGCCACCACCTCCGCCACCACCTTCCTCTTGTAGTGCTCGTTCTTCATGGTCCCCACCGCCACCGCCACCACCTCCTCCTGAACCTCCAGATCGGAGGTGGCGAAGCTCATCGGGCTGCAGGGCGCTATACCAGGAGTGCTGCCCACTGTCAGGGGTCAGCACTGGGCTCTTATCCTCCTCCTGGCCCTGGACCTGACTCTGCACCGTCTTCACGATGTTCACCGCATTCACCGGCAGCTGCAGCAGCTTCTGCATGGTGGTCATGTTTGAAACTTGGCCTGAACCAAAAGCTTGAGAGCAACCTGTAGAATCCCAGTTAGATAAATTGGGATGGTGGCAGTTTTCTTAAGCCCACTCCTCTGTGTTAATCAGCCGGATGAGTCTCCAGTTCCTCCTCTGACTGGCGATGAGCAGCTTCAAATAGAGTCTGGGTTTTAAATACTCCCTTTGAGGTAAAGTATATCCAACGTGTCCTGCGTGAATGATGCAACAAACCTCTTCAAAAATGCTCCAGTGCCTGCTGAAAGACTTCTCCACGGTGGCGAGGTTGATACACTTTGCTGCCTGAGTACTGTTATCCAAATCCAGAGCCCCACTGCACTGTAGGGTTTTTTTCCCTTCTGTTACTGCTGAGTCTGTACGCATCCAGTGAAGCAGCAGACATCAGCTGCTCAGTAAATGGATGCTCGGCAGAGAGGGGCGTGGAGTTTTATTTGTCTCTCTCCTCGCGACTCCTCCCGCTTTTCATGTGGTTCCTGCTGCTGCACCAGCCTCTCTCTGCCTCCCCGTGTGGATACAATATGTCCACATATCCTGGATCTCCAACAATGACACAGCCTCTCCCATCTTTTGCCACGTTATCACTCCCTCTCCTTCATGCTTGTCATCGTCGCTCCGCCTCTTCACATTAACGGCTGGAAATCTCGCTTCCCTCATTCACTCACTTTACGCAGCTTTCTTTATCCGCCATCGTCTGAACTCAAGCAATCCAACAAACCTTTTCTGATTCCCGACAGATGCTTTGAAATATTACTCACTCCTCTTGCTCATTATTTTGAAAAATGTCTCTGTCTTATTCAGTTTTAATATTCTATGATGTGCCTTTTTTCTCCTCTTATATGACTCAGCTTTCTTGGCAGTGTCGTGATGAGGACAACTCTCTCTCCCCCTCTCTCTCTTACCCTCTCCCACTCATTTCTTTTTGGCTCGAATAAAAATAACTGCCTTGAAGCACAGTTCACATATGCTCTTCTTGTGATCTGTCACAGCTCAGTGAGGATTTGTAGAAAATTGCTCAGGATGAATAAGATGTTTGACCTGTGATATCACCAAGCAATACACCATGGGGCTGCAGAAACTAGAGTGACAAACCTAGTATGAATTGTTTTCTTGCTGTAAATGCTGTAAATGCAAATGCAATGTAAATTTTTCTCCAGCGGTTGCTCCATAAAGTACTTTTTGCTGGTTCAACAGACGGAGTCTCTGATCTCTTAGTTCTTAATTTAGTAGGAATATGTTTTTAAGAAATATAGTCTAAATAATCACCATCTAACAGCACAACAAATAAAAACATCACAGTCATTATTTAAATCTACAAAGAAAATCCAGTTCTGTAAATTTCTTATCATTCTGACTACAAAAGACTGCTGCTGCCAATTGATATTTAAAAGCATCTTTTAGATTTTCTCCTCCTCTTGTCAAAACTTTTATGTCTCAGTTTGGTGCACTGTGCAGCAGTATCACATTCTCTAAAAAGATGGAGATTATGGCAACAGAGTATCTCAAAGAGAATGTAAGAATGCGTTCATGAATTAATTAACTCTGGCATGTATGTAAGTCCTGAAGCTGGATCATTTATATTCATCCCCCACTGGGACTACACTCTGCATAAGACTTTTAGCTTGTCATTTAAAAAAAAAAATCCTTATTTATCCAATTGTGGGCTTTTTTCAAAGGAATAGTTTGACTTTTTTGGGGATAAATATGTTTATTTGTTTTCATGCAGAAAGTAAAATGAGCAGATTTTATATCTGTATAACAAATGAAAGGCTACATCCCATGATTGTTATTAAGCTTGTATAGCTTAGCATTAGGACTTGGAACAGAGGGAAACAGCTAGCCTGGCTCAGTATGAAGGAAACAAAATCTGCCAACAGCTGTTTGTTTGATTCATACAACATAAGTACAGTATAAAACATTAAGTTGAGGTTCCCAGCAAGGTATGTTTCAAACTACTTCTTGGCCAGGTGCAGTGAGTTCCTATAGTTAACTTACCCTAGCATGAAGACCAGAAACAGGAAAGTAGCTTGCCTGGTCAGTCGTTGATAAATTTGCGCTTTATTTTTTGCAAAAATAAGCTGTGTGGATGGGCTTGAGGGTAGAAATGGTGTTTCAAATCTATTTGGTATCTTAGGCCTTCTCATACTACTGGGACAAGCTGTACGGTCCCAATCTACTTCAGTTACTAAGGAGAATGCTGCAACACTGTTGTTTTGTGGACTATGACACAGCCGACTTTGAATCTAGCATGGGTTTGAGAAGATAATTGATTGATTTTAATTTTTTGGTGAACTTATCCTTTAATCAAACCTTTTGAGGGGCCAATACACCTCAATGAAGCAATTACAATCCACTATCAGTATTGCGACATATTATCCCCATTTTGAAATCCTGTAAACTGTAGCCACACACCACACCATTTACACCTTAAAACACAATATTGCATTAAGAATTGCTATTTTTTGGCACAAGCTCCTCCTTCTCCTCCAACAGATTTCTAGCGTAAACTCACATTGTATTATTTCTTTTGTTTTAAATATCTCACTTAAGCAAAGCCACATGAAGTAATGTATTCAATCAACATAGCTATCTAATTCGCTAAATCACATTTGTTTGTTTGCATAGAGTGAGTCTGCATGTCAAAGATCTCTAAAATTCACCTGAAAAGTAGATTGTAGATGCTTTCAAGATTGATCTGAATTGGCCAGATCACCCAACCCTACTTCAAAACAACATGTTGTCTTTAACATGCAAATGGTAAGACACAATTGACATAATTTGACATTCTCATAAATCAACAGATCCAACTGAATCATCAGCCCAAAAGGGCAACCATCACGTAAAATACAAAAAGATACTACTTTGACATTCACTTTGACATTTAATTTCACGACTTGAGAATTAAATGTGTTACAGATCCCTACAACAACCCCCCACTGAAATCTCTGTATCAAGTCAAGATTGAAGTACCCCTATAAAACCAGTCATTTCATGTTGAAAGATTTAAACTAAAAGAGTAAAAAAAAAGTAAAACTTTTTCAAAGGGCAAAGATTATCAGGTTATCTTTACCTGATGAAGGTATTTGTACAGAAACATTGTTATTAAAATCAATTCTTGATTGCACATGAGATGAAGTGTGTGCTTGAGTTTTTGTCCTGATGCTTAGGGGCAGAAAATACATTTTAAAGACGAGGAAATGTGTTTTTTCTCAGAGCAATAAAGCACAGAGCTTGAAATTGTTTCAGGACTGAAGCACCATTTCACATATAGCCATGTTTCCAAGGAGATGACAGTGCAAGTTGAGTCATCAATCGCTTTCACTGTCATGTTTACAGAGAAACCGGTTGATCTACCTTAACTGATGAAACAGTGACTTCTGCAAAGAGAGACCTACATGACCACAATGCCCAGCCTACACCAGAATCAACACATAAGGGCAGAATTTATTCACAGGTAGTTTAAAACAAATGACTAATGTCTGCCAAACAGCCTCAAGGCTAAATCTCCTCCTCCACATCCAAAGGTCACAGTTCACAGCCACAGACGCCTCCTATCATCTATAGAGAAAGAGCTCTCTCTGCTGGTAAGTTATGGACATGCAAAGGTGTTTGTTACTGAAGCCAGTGATGCTGCTGCCTATACTGCACAGTTTCATTTCAAGTTTCAGTGAAGAAACAGTGAGGGCAATAAACAGTAATGCGTTGTCATTAGACATGTTCCCAAAATGAGATATGTGTACAGTGCACAGGCACAAACAATACAACCAAGATTAAAGCCATTGTAGAGACACAAAACTTGTAGGCTACAATGTAGGGCTGCGACAAACTGTAATGTTCACTGTTGATTAAACAATTCTATTCTATTGCTTTCTCAAGTTATCGATAAGTTGTTTAGTCTTTAAAATGTCAGAAAATTGCAGAAACGTTTGATCAGTATTTCCCAAAGCTCAAGACGAAGCCAATTCAATTCAATTCAATTCCATTCAAAAATATTTAGTTTACTGTCATAGATGGGTAAAGAAACCAAAAGATATTCACATTTAAGGAGGTGAAAGACAGAATTCAAAAAAACTTTGATTTCTATTTCTTAAATTTTCTTTAAAAATTATACCCAAATAGATCAATCGATTATCAGAATAGTTTGCGATTAATTTAGTAGTAGCAGTTCTGCTTTGATATTTGACATTCACACAACCCCTGAAAAAAACTTTATTTATAAGAAATCACAGATGTGATTGTCACATGAGAGTGATACACTTGAATACACATCATTTTTGAATAAAGCGGAGATGTTTGTACTGTATAACCAAAGGAGGGTGGCAAATCTTTGGGCATACAGTATAACTCGCAGAACGTGGGCACTGATGAGTCATATTAATGCATTTAGTGAGCATAGATGACGTTCAGAGTTGTGAAGTAGTAGCATTGTGCAGATTCATACATTATTGACCAACAGCTTAATATGGAGCTGATGTATCACTTTTTCTGGTTAAGTAGCCTCTGCTTGGGATGGAATCTGCTTTTTTGACAACAAAATAAGTTGAAACGTGAATTATGGGAAATACCGTCGGTTTTTAGGGACTTTAAAATTTTTCAAATGAATGCAGCAGTTTAATTCTAGCTTGTTAAATTGAACTCACATAAACAAAGACATATTTAATACAGATTTCAAGGTCAGATGGAATATAAATTGAAGGCCAATATTAATTTACTGCAGATATATTGTTTCAAGACAAGAAATTCCTGTACGGAACCGGCATACTACAAGTAATTTATAAACATGATTTTGAAATGTTTAAAAAAATTAAGCGATCCATTTTAAGATTGTCTATGTCTCATAATGAGACAAAAAAAACTTTTGGATGTGTTGTGTTGCAGAGATATCAACTCAAGTTAGCATGCTAACCAGCTAGCCCAGGCCCGTTTCAGTCTAGCTCTTGTGCTAGCTGAATGGCTAACTGAGCAAATATGCTAATGGTTGCTTAAGTTAACAGTTACTGCGGTGATATGCTGTCCACTGTTTGTTTGGAGTATGAACTTGACAGGTGGCCGCTTTACATATTACAACTTTAAAATTGTTATACACAAAACACACAAAGAGCTTAGAAAATACAAGGTCATTGTATGTTGTATAAATTAAAGCAATTGCCCCAGCAGTCTAAAATAACATGTTTACTAAAGGTCCTGCACTGACAATGTTACTGAAAGGATTGTGGTTCATATTTCATGTTTCATATCTATTGTTTTCATATTGGGGCATATCGGACAATACAAAAGCAGATCCTAAAATATCTGTGAAAGGCCAGTATCAACAAATAATATCCCCCAAATAATATACTCTGTCAGAATGTATATCACTATAACACGTAAGAGAATATAACGTTATCATATCCAGTTTTGAAGGGTAACGCATTAAAAAAGCAACCGGTTACAGTAATATGTTTCTTTTAGCGGTAAGAAAGTAAAATATTACGTCACTAATAATGTTTCAGTAATATAATACTACAGTTATATCAAGTAACAGGTTACAATATTCATTACTGACCAGAGTGAAACGTTCATTGTTGTTTTTTGAATTAATCCTAATCCTTTGAGCGCAATTTTAATTTACATTCTTCAATTACATATGATCATGCATTCCTTGTTCTATGGACTAAAATATAAGCGTCATTATAAAGGGTATAGGTCTATTGTATTTCATATGACTAAGCCTATAATTATTAAAATATAAAATACTATAAAAATATTTATTCCTATTACCATATCTCATAATATATCAGACTTTGATCCTTTGGCTGCCTGCTCACCCGTGTCCAAGGTCATTTGTTTAGTTAAAAAGATCTAGGCAATTTAATTGTTCTATAAAGATTATTGGGGGCATTAGTTGAAAGTAACTAAAAAGTAGTGTAACAACTAATTAATGTATTACTCTACAAAGACAGTAATATTGTAACGTGTTATATTACTTTAAAATGAAGGTAACTAGTTATATGTAATATACTGCATTTTGAAAGTACCTATTGACTGACTGATCATATCACAAATGTGTTATAACAGGCTACGAATATACTGCCTAACCCAGGATTAGGACTAATGATTATTTTTATTATTTTGTCCAATTAAAAGTCTTGTAAGGGCATATTTTCTCAGTCTGGTGGTACTACTTTTACCTAGCTACCTTTACCAAGTAAAGAATATGCATACAGAAGATACACTGAAACACTGTGTGTGTGTGTTTGTGTGTTTGTATGTGTGCAGCTGCTGCCGCTCTGCGCGCTGTCCAGCAGGGGTGGTGCTGAAAAGCTCGGCGCTGAGGCCTGGCAGCCCCACTGACAGGCCTTCCACATCTCCCCCCACAAACATGCCGATATAAACACCTGAACACCGCTGCCGTCAACACACTAATGGGTGAACATGTATTAAAAGGTCAGCATCAGAACTGAATCATCGTTTGTCCATTTCCGCGACCAAATCACGGTTAGAGATTCACGACCAGAAAAAAAGCAGACACCGCTTTAAATCACGGGCCTGATAGCAAACAAAGTTCAGTTTGGGGGTTTCTACGCTGCTTTCCGTCCACCGACATAAAAGAGCACTTCCTAGCAGACAGGAAACCACATCCACACCGCGCCTCCCCCGCCATTAGCTGCCCGGTTTACCCCCCCACAATATGACAAATACTAACGGCGTCAAGCGGCACCCAGGCAGGTGGCTCCGTACCTTTTGTAGTCGGAGGAGAAAATCCCTCCGCTCGCCGGGTCGTGACCATATTCAGGCTCCCCGACACTGGACGAGCCCCCCTTCTCATCGTTGAAAGCAGAGCTGGCGGACATTGCCGTGGCTTTCTGTGTTTTCTCCCCCTCACACAGCAGCGATGGAGATTTAGTGCAGAGGGCAGCAGGATGTACGGCTCTTAAAGGCGCACTGACACACGGCCGTTATCTCTGAGATGCTCGGTGAGGAGGGGAGGGGAGTGATGGGTGGAAGAGCGGAGGGGGACGGATGACGCTCGGGTCACGTGATTTAAGTGTCAGTAAAACCCGGAAGAGTTTGACACAGTCCCTCTTCAAGGTTCAGGGTTCATTTATTCGTCATTGTACAGCTTGTACAACGAAATAAGCAGGTTTTAGACCCTCTGTGCTACACATAAAAATCTATATTTTTTAATGTGGAGTGATGGGTTAAAGAAGTGTTTAACCACTACTGGAAAGACAGCCCTTCAATAAAACTGGGCTGTCTATGTAATGAAAAGACACAAAAAAAACAGAGGAAAAGGGCTGTGGTATCACAGATATGTTAATGCAAAGATGGCAGCCATTCAGTCCAATAGAGAGCTGAAGTCTCACCTCTTACCGGATTCTAAAAAAACTTTGTCTGACAGTGAATGGAGAGAAACAAACTTTTTTTGATCCCACTTGTGTTTTGTCATGACTCACACATATAATGCTTCTCAATTCCAAAAATCGTCTCACATTTAGAGAAAGTTGCAGTTTGTCTAAATAAAACTAATGAGTTGGCGTTTGTGACGTGTCTTGAGCGAGACAATGTAGTTGACTGAGCAGTTTTACACAAAACAAGAGGTTGTTTTTACTTTTAATTATGACAAACCGTGACTCTCTTGACTCATGAATTATCTTTAAAATTGACAAACATCATATGAGTAGTTCATTACACAGTTGAAGCGGAATTAAAAAAAAAGTATTTGTCTCTATCTATTTACTACCATACAAACTTCCGAAAAGAATATTCCATAGGGTCCACCCGAAGGGGCGTGACGGCCGTAGAGTAGTGTATCCCCTAGTGGCCCTGCCCACAACTTCTTGGGCTGCAGGGGAATTTTTCACAGGCAGGCAAATGGAAAGAAGTTTAAAGGATAAGTTCACAAACAAAAGGAAATTCTACTCACATCCATGCCAATTGAAAGTCAGGTCAAGTTTCATAGTCCACAAAACATTTCTGGAGCTTTACAGCAAAACAGCATTGCAGCTTTCTCCTACACAACCAAAGCAGATGAGGACCTGTTTTACAAAGTAAAAAACAACCAGAAGAAAGACATAAAATGGCTACATACAGCTCGTCTGACATAAACCAAGTCTCCAGAAGCCCAGATACCAAATTGATTTGAACAGATGTAATTTACAGGTGTTAGTCTAAACAATTGGTGTTTTTCAGGGAGTCTGGTGACTTCTTCCACTTTGTTCTCCAAAGAAGTAACCAATATAAGCTGCTGTTCACTGGATATTCGTCGAACATTTTCTAGATTTTTTTAATGAACTTGGTGAAAGTGTTTTCTCAGCTCCCATCGGCTCCCACATAACTAGAACCCTGGTTTCAAATCTAGCATATTAGCAGTAGTAGTGTAGGTAGCTGAAGTAGTCAATAGTAACAGCTGAGGCATCGCACTGATTTACTGCCACCTACTGTAGGTTACATCAGAGACGTTCTATTATTGTAGAGACAGGCCACTCTGATCATTTTGAATGGGGAAATCTGCGACGCCAAAGATGGCGCATATCCCGCCCCTTTCACCAACAGCCAATCACCTGCGTTGTCACAGCCGAACCGGGAAACTTATAGCCCAATCATGTTGTTTCACCAGCGCATGCGCACAAGTACTTTTTTACGACAGAGACCATCAGAGACTTTCAACTGTTGTAAAACATTTACTGCGTTCAGATCTTTATCTAATTTATACAGTGAATGATAAGAAATGATGTATTAGACATTATCTGGTCCATACATGAGTGGTCAGGCAGAGTAGAGCCAGAGCACAGCAGCCGGCACAGATTCAGCCGTACGATGGACGTCGGTGTCGTAAATCCCCGCGCATGCGCAGTGGAGTTTTCCCGGTAGGAAAAGAGCGTTTTAAACATCATTTCTACAGTAAAGTCGTTATTTTTTTGGTTTTTATTTGTATCTTATTTCACGTGCGAGCATGTCTGTATGTTTTTTCCGTCCTGCTATCACGTTAAAGGGTGGTTTTGACCATGCCTCCATTCATTTAGATAGGGGTCTGGTCTCTTTGGGCTTTTCGAGGCGTCGCCAAGATGGCCGCCGAGTGACCTGACTTGTCTAGAAGGACTTTGGTTACATGCATAGATCAAGCATGTCCTCACTTGGACATAACATGCAGCAGAGGGCATTTTTATATCAAGTATTATATATTCCAACAGAGGCGCCATTTTGATACATGTGCTAAAACATTTGTTAAAACAGAAAATGGTACTTGTCTGTTCTCCGCTATGAGTCTAAATATATGTTAAAACTTTACATACTTGAGCTACAACAGCCAGTTAGTTACATATTTCTGGAAAAGTTGCAGAAAAACAAGAAAAACAAAGAAACACATGAAGCCACCTTGAAACTACGGTGTCTCCTAACGGACAGGGCGCGAGGGTCATCACGTTGCCATGGCAACCAGGGGACAAAGGTCGTTTAGAGCCGTTAAGAGATTCTTCATTGTTAAAAATAAGAAACATTAGGTTTGTTGTATTAGCGAAATACACTCCGAGTAAGTTAATGAAATACAGAGACCTGTTTTATGTACTGTAAGACGGACATGCAGAGCACAAAGATGTGTACCACCGTGAAACAAAAGAAGAAAACTACTGGGGTCCTTAATAGCTCGTAAGTTCAGCTTTTATCACAGCTAACGTCAACGTTCGTCAGCTTGCTAAGGTAGCGCTAACAGCTTTAACGTTAGCTGATGAGAAACATACCGCTTGTCACTGTAATGTAACGTTATGTTGTAATCTGTTATGTTGATGTGTTATTTTCCTGGCTCCCAGATCTCCTCGATCAATAAATAATTCAGTATCAGGAGTTCCAAACTCCATCTTGGTTGGTGGCAGAAACAGCATACTCAAGCGTCTGGAGAGAGGCCACAATCGGGCTCCCAGAAAGACAGCTCGGGTATATTTTGTTATTTTGATAGACTATTTGCATTGGTGGTTCATGTATTAAAAACTAATATACTTAGGTAAAAGCCATACCATTATGTAGAAATACTCTTAGTCCTGCATTCAGTTTTACTGGAGTTAAAGAGTACTCATGCAGACCCATGACTCATTTCAGAGTAATGCAGTGCGTCCTTTATTTTTGAACTATAACTATCAATACATTCATGTGTGAGCGTGTGAGCATCATAAATTGTCTTTGTGGCAGATTTAGCGGCTTTATATACCACTGACAAGCTCAATCTATGAAAATGATTATTTGCTTGTTTATATTTTGTATTTATGAATCTGCAAAGTCAAAGCTGTCATAAGTGTAATGGTGTATGGAAATATTTAAAGTAAATTATGAGCACCTCAACATTTTACTCTAACCATAAACGGTACTCAAGTAATTCGGTTTCTTTCTACCATTGTCTAAATGTATCTTTGTCTGTCACAGTAGTCGTATTTAGTTAGTGTTGGTAGGGATGTTATTAACAAACATAGAGACATTCTTCAATCCTCAAGTCAACAAATAAGTAAGAATGACTTATGCAAATAATTATGGTAGAAAAGAAAAAATGTCAAGGTAAGCAAAATTAAATGAACTAGTTAGTGGTTAACCAGTAAGCCTGAGTGGAGCCCAATTGGGCTATTTTTGAGCACCTATGGTAACATGTAAGTGAAATATATGGTTTGGTACCTGATGAATTTTAGATGGCACAGATGATGCTGTAATGTGTAAAGTGGCATATTTTCGAGATTCTGCCTAATTAATCTGCACTAAAACCCTTCTAATTTTGTTCTGATGCACTTTATTAGCTTAAAAGTTGGTTGGTTGGTTAATTTTCAGATGTTATGTTATGGTTTGCTAGAGATTTGGAGCTGCAGTTGCATCATTCCTCAGGGATTTTTATTTAAAAACAAAATCTTTCATTTATGCTGTGTGCCAACTTCATTTACTCGGACCCAGTGAGACTTATACTTATACTTACACATCTGAACAAATATTGCAAGTATTCCCTTTATTATGGTACCTTGATTATTCAAATAGACCATGTAGTTGCAGAGATACACTCTGTTAATTATCGAGCAGAGACAGAAAATTGAGGCTTGTTCTTAACAGGTTAAGATTGTTCAGCAGACTTACCAAACAATGTTTTGTAATATGGGGATGCTTTTGCTGTCTTTTTCTTGTTTGCTATTTGTCTCAATAAATCTATGTTTGTTAAATTCTACCCAAAGGAAATTGATAAGGGAAGACAGAATATTAAGAATTGTAATGTAAGAAGTAATATCTCTATATATGTGAATTAAAAGCATTAAGAGTTTGAGATTAACAACAAAATCCAAACAGAATGTTAGAATTTAGACTTAGTTGTAATGTGAAGTAAATCTTATAGTAAATGTTTAACTCATTCTGGCTGTGGTTTTCATCTTTGCAGATGTTGGGCAGTGATGGCAAAGAAATCACTCCTCTGGCCATGTTTCAAGCAGAGCTGGGAATTATGCCATCCTCAGCAGGCAGATTCTTTCTGGGTGAAACCTTTTTCAGCTCAGGATCAGACCACATGAAATCCACCTCGAGCTTCACTGTGCACTCTTCCAGGTACCAGGGATTAAGTTCCATATTCACCAGCTGATTTTGAGGAAGTAAAGCAACAATTTACTTTACCAAATTCGCTGTTAAATATGAACAAATCCACTTACCAGTAGTGTTGACTGCAGATGTATTGTTACTGGGGATAGGTATGGGTGGTGGGAGAATAATAAGATAAGTAAAATAAAAACAATCAGAATCTGAAATAGAGTAATTGCTATTTAATGCTGGAAGAAAATGAAGAAAAAATAGCCATTCTTGTTCGAAAATGTTAATATAAAATAAAAACAGGCCAAATTTCCTTGTAAAAACATTATAATCCATTAAAAAATGCTGTGTTTCATTCAACCAGTACAGGAAGATATTTTTGTGCTGATTTTGAGAAAATCTAAATTTGGACAAATTCAAGTCAGCATTGCAGTTTGGCTCACAGCTTGTCGTGTATTTTGTATCTTTTATTGTCAACCCACTATAAGGAGTCTTCATACTTTTCAGATGCCACTTCAAATATGTTAAAGCGACCACTTCAGTATAGCATTAGCTTTTCAACAAACTGTAAGATTTAATTCATACGTTATTGGCATTATTCCACTTTTTACTGCCAGCAATGTGCTTTCAGCCTCAGTTCTTCAGAACTTGCCTTCTGTAGCATAATACATGTACATACAAACATAGCTTTCTTTGCACAAAAATGTACTCTTTCTCAGTAGTGACATTGTTTTGCAGTTCATTTGTGGGGAGCAGTCTACCATCCAACCTGTCTGCCATAGCATCACAGGCTAATGAGTCTGAGGATAGCTCTCAAAAACTGGACATACCAATCAACCCCCCGGCTCCATGTGGTTAATATTCTCTTTTTAAAAACTATATATTGTCAAATTGTTAATAAGTAATACTGTTTCCTCTTGGTGATTGTCAAATCCTCTATTATTTAAAATTAGTCTTAATATGTTATATATAGTATATATTTAGCATGTATATATTCTTTCTGTGATTTGCCCGCTGCCAGAGGTACTGAAGGAAAGAGACAACATTGAACAAACTTTGACTGAAGAGATGTTGGATGAGGTGGCAGAAATCTGCCTCACCGAGACAGATACCATTTCACTGCTAGACATACCATCAAGCATCTTCTTGACAGAGGATGCTGATGATGCAGGAGCTATTAAGTGAGTGAAGCCCCCTGCTTGTTGGTTTTCTTTAATATTAGGCAAGATAAGAATTGCATCTTCACTGGTAACGAGCTGTTGACATTTTCATGTTTTACAGAGAGAAAAACAATCAATATGCTGAGCTTTGCAAGAACAGAATAGGCAATGATAACTATTTGGAAGAATCAGCACAGACATTCAGTGGAGCACCAAAAGACAAACACACCCAGAGTGACAAGATCGCTAAGGAGGATAAAGGTTTATAGGCTTAATTATGCTCCTTGCATAATGTTTATTTTTTTATGTAGTAACGGGGTTGTTCACATTCATAAATAATAACAATTATCAGTTTGTTGTTTAGCTTTACTCAATGGAGCTCAAGTCTTGGATGGCAAGAAAGCCTCATCAATTTTCAAACACATCTAAACCTGAGCAGTAAAGCACTGGTTGAAAGCAATATGTCTTATGTCAAAGTCCAAACTTAAGTCTCTGAAGACAGCAGCTTAGTTTGCTGACATTATTTTCTAGCTTGTTAAAGTGAAATCAACACCTAAAAATTCATTCCATAATCAATTATCAGTTCAGATAGTAGCTGGCTTTCAAAGTTCAGATAGTTGTATCACAGTTCATCAAGGTTTGGTATCCAGATAGAATACATATTTTGGTGCAGGATTTTGGGCAGTTATTGTTGAAATGTTCTCGTGTCCACAGGCATGATTGCTACTACCTGGGACATCTATGACTCTTTCTGTGATCAAAATAAAAGCCCTGGCACTGATAAGGATGACTATACAGAGAGTACTGTGGGCACCTGCAAGGGCCAAGAGAGTGGAGAGAAGAGCAGGGGCAGCAGCAGCTACTCAGGTAACAGTACCTGCGTAAACATGAATGTTCAGTTCTTTGTCCCAGCGAGTGCCTCAGACTGAAGAGGTCTAGGAATAAACAATTGTGTCTGTTCTAAAGCCATTCATAGCATTACAGTATATTCGATACTCAGTATATAGTGAGAAATTAAGCCATTTTTGCTGTTTTGTAATATCAGACATGTATCATTTCATCATATTTCATTTCCTCAGACAGTACCAGAGGCTCACTGTTTGAACTGGAAATGTGTGGGAGCAGTTTAAATACTGAGCCTGACCCACAGCTCATATTGTCAGAGTCGTTCCAACACAGCTTATTTGTAATGGAGAGGATCATTGCGGGACAGATCTTTCAACCCAAGCTAGCTGCTTATAGACAGCTACCCATGCTAGAAGGTAAGGCTTGACCTTCCTTCTTCCACTCGAACTTAAGATTTAGCTTCAGTTCTAACATGTGTATTTGAAGAAATGCAGTTAACATTGTAGTAATGTTGATTGTTGAAGACCCTGACAGCACAGCGAAGCCTGGGACTGAGGAACAGAGCGAGGAGGGTGAGGAGAGCTCTTCATCTCCAACTCTGGAATATCTCTGGGCTTTCAGTTGTGAGCTAACCAAAGGACGCAACATTACCAGCATGGCATGGAACAAGATTAACCCGGTAACACATGCCAAAAAACAAGGGCCAGAGTGACTACATGTACAGTAAATAAGCTGCAGTTGTTTAAAAGCAGCTCAAAAATAGACAAATAAATGATTCAGTGGCTAAAATTATACAAGTTGCCCTTGATACCACTCAGAATAATAACGGGAATTTAAAATTTAACATTTGCTTTTATTTAGTTCTAGTCTTACTAGACCCTACTAGAATGTTTCTTGTACTGTAGAAAATGTCAAATGTGTCCCAATTCATCCTCTTCATTTGTGCTCTGTACTCTCTGTTAGGATATCCTGGCAGTAGCCTATAGTGACTGTGATCCAAGCCACTACAAACCAAGTCTGATCTGCTGCTGGTCCCTCAAAAACCCTATGGTATAATTATACACTTTTTTGCCCTTTATTTCCTTTAATACATCATCTTACAGTGCCTTATTTCAACTCAATACTGTAATAATCCATCCAATGTCTTCTATGGTAGCTTACTGCCTCTATTAGTGAGTATGGGTGAATGAGAGGCAGATTGTACTATTTACAAATTCTTTTGGGAGTGATGGTGATTCTAAATGTGTCCCCTGTGCAGTGGCCAGAGCGTGTCTTCCATTGCGATAGTTGGGTCACATCGCTGGACTTCTCAGCCATTAACCCCGGCCAGCTGGCTGTGGGGATGTACAACGGCACTGTAGCCATCTACAATGTCCAGAGACAGAACAACAACGTATGTATCGCCGACAGCAGGTGAGGACTGTCTGCGTGTGTGTTGATGGTGGAGCATGGAAATAAACAAATGGAAGAAACCCATTTTTCTGATAGCTTGTCTAATATCTTTGTTTGGTAGTAAGTGCTCTGAAAGGCACCTGCATCCAGTGTGGCAGGTCAACTGGATCAAAGAAGATACGTTATTTCTGAAAGAGGGCGGTGCAGAAGCTCTCATCTCTGTGTCAGCAGATGGCAGGATTACCATGTGGTCCCTCCATAACAATTGTCTTGACTGCAGAGGTAGTGTATGCTGACCTATGCGATTATCATTTAACACATATTGGGGCTGCTCAATTGTGGGGGGAAAAATGACAATCCCGATTATACTATCACTATTTGACAGTTTGGATATTGGAATGCAAATTAGGTTAAACAAAAAAAAATCAAGTGGTTGCTGGCTTTACCATGTTTTCGCAAATGGCATCTCAGTTGACCGCAGTGAGCTGAATTAAACAGGAATGGCTAAAAGTGAGTTTGGGGAGGGGCAACAAAGTGAGAGCATGATCTTGAAATGGAATGTGGCACAGTTCGTTTATCTCGATTTACTTGCCAATATCATAATTGAAAATGACATTTGATTACCGTAATTTCCGGACTATAAGGCGCACCTGAATATAAGCCGCACCAGCCAATTTTAGGGAAAAACACAAATGTGTACATATACAAGCCGCACCCGATTATAAGCCGCAGGTGTTTTAGCGTTTAATTACCATATGTAAAGGCTCGTGCACAGAGGAGATTGTCGGGAAAGAGACTGCTGTTTGGGGAAGCTTCCATTTTATTAACATTTCAACAAACAAGTTGCATATTTGCATAACCTATGACCACGCAAACGTCAACACGCAAGAGTCAGAGACGCACAAACAGACGCAGAAAGCTGCGGACTGGTTCGCACGGACAGTTAAAGACAACATGACTGTCATTTAATTCAACTAACAGCGAAGTAAAGTGAGAAACTTCTCGGTCAGACTGACAGACAGCTGTTAGCTCCGTTAGCACCGCCACCTGTCTGACTATGTGTTGTTAGCATAACAAACCTGAATCACTGACGTTGATGACGTCCACCGACAGAACAACGCGTTCCCTCGACGCAGAACTCCGAATGCTCAATGACGGTGTAGGGTCGACGACGTAGCTACGCTGTCGCCGCGACGCAGAAGCATAATAATAAACCAGGCGTTAAAGGTGAGGGACGTAACCTGTACAATCCATAGATTGAGGAGGTCCCCTAGTGGCCGTTAGCTGTAAAAATCCATAAATTAGCCGCACCGTTGTATAGGCCGCAGGGTTCAAAGCATGGGGAAAAAGTAGCGGCTTATAGTCCGGAAAGTACGGTAATTGCCCAGCCTTGACACATATGATTAATGAAGCTCTTAAACAATACACATTGTAGATTTAAGAGTAAACGGCAACATTGTTATTTATTGACACAATCATTATGAAAACATTTTAGTCACAACACCATTTTGTATTTTCTATTAATCAGTAGCAAATTGTGAGTTTTGAGATTAAACAACAGGAATAAAACTAGTCATCCGCTGGACTTCATTTTATATCATTAACTGTCCAATGAATTTCAAACAAAGTATGTTGTTTTGTTTTGTTTTTTGACACTTTTTAACTTTAAAGGCACTTGACAACATAAAATAGCATTTAATTTGGTTTATGTAGTCAATATTGCTTTAAGTTATTGACAGGTGAACCCTGTACAGCAGTGCTTAAACACAGTTATCATAATGTCTGTATACCTGTAGACCTGATGGAACTGAAGTCCAATCAACACACTAAGAAGAAGAAGAAGGCTGCAGGAACCAAGACAAAGACAGAGTGTTTTCTGTCAGTATTGACCCGAGGTCTTTGTCTGGACATCCATCCAACAGTAAGTTGACCACAGAAATTAAATCGATACTACGCTGGTTTTAACTGATCCTAGTCCTCAGACTAAAATGTTAAATGTTTTTGCAATGAGCTTCTTAAGTTGTATGTTTCTCTGAATTATAAAACATATGTCTTCTGGATTGCTCTTTATCCTGCAGGATTCCTGTATCTATCTGGTAGGCACATCTGAGGGCCTCATCCACAAGTGCGCCCTCACCAACAATCAGAATGTCCTGGACACTTACCAAAAAGACCTTGTAAGTTTTTATGGATAAAACATTTAATCTGAGGAAAATGTGTAAATGCACATTTGGTAAAAGTCAGCACAACTTTACAACATTACAACAACCCAAAACAAACATTTCCTTGTGTTAACTTCAGTGATACCACAGTTTCATCTGTGTAATAAAATGTTTTAAATATGGCGTTAAATGGTTAGTTACTGCTGTATATTCACCACATATCACATCTTGCTCTCTCACAGTGCCCTGTGAACCACATCGAATGGTCTCCATTTAGTTCTGATGTGTTCCTGAGCTGCTCCTCAGATCAGATCCAGTTGTGGAAGCAGGACCACTTCACCCCTGTGTTTAGTTTCACATCCACCCAGGAGGTCGTGAAAACCGTCAGGTGGTCCCCAAACTGGCCCGAAATATTTGCAGCCATTATTGGACGACAAGTGGAGATCTGGGACCTGGATTCAAACATGTGAGTCAGATTAACGTCTGTCTCTGGAACATGAGCCAGAAATAATCCTGTGTCCACTAAACACAAACCTCTCCTTTTAGTCTGGCGCCAACGATTGTACACCATGCTGCACCTGGAGTGAAGCTCACTTCCCTGTTGTTTACCACAGGGACAGACTGTGTCCTGGTAGGGGACAGCGATGGGCAAGTTACTGTCTACCAGCTAAAGAATCTAAGTGTGGGCAAATGCAAGAAGGTAAAACTGCATATAGCCTATTGCAAAACACTTTAGATATAAGCACATGCCCATATTCACAAATGTATTTTTTATGTATTTTTTTCTTTTATATCTCTTTTCTATGTATGTTCCTTTACAGCAAAGCAAACAAGTAGTTATATGCATGATAAAGAACAGGCTTGATGTAACAGAGAGGTTTTTTTTTTCTTCACAAAGAGTAAAGCAAGCTCTCGTACTTGGTTTCTAAAGCATCGGCTAGTCATTAGAGATCCAGAGAAGCAAAGATATAAGATCATTTTCTACCAACTTTTACACACTGTATCAGTTACAAGAGGATTACAAGAAAACAAATCAATCAGTTGTCTCCCTTGCTTTTTTCTTTCAGGTCGACACTTTGGACTACATCATTCAGCACATTTAGGGAGTAGGGAGAAGCATCAGCATAACTCAGTTGTAATACCACAAATCATTACAAAAAGAAAAGATGCAGGTTGAATTTCTTTGATAATCTCCTCTACAAAGTTAGACAAAAATGGATTTATACTTCATTTACAACATGCCCAGAAGTGTTACCAGGATGGTTAAAATTAATAAAATGTTGTCATGTAATTTAATGAATTTAATTTTGTTTTGTTTCTTTTACAAGATGTGGTTCATGCAGACAGTTCAGTTTTGGTCCTGACTGAGACATGTAGAATAAAGTTATTTTTCTGAACAGAAGCGCTCACCACACATGATTCATTCAACATGATTCGGATATGGGAAAATCAGACAATAATTTATACTTTTACTGTTTCTGGCTGTGATATATGGTGTAATAATGGGAAACAGAAACATGTCTTCCAATCCCTCAGCATGTTGTGGGGTTCAGGGATTAAAGTTTATTGGAGATCTAAAGACTTTATCTTGACAGAGTGTTAGACCTTGTTTTCAAGATATAGGGAGACCCCTACTGGCAGATCACATTAATGAATGCTAGGAGAGATTTAACCAAAAAGCATTGCTTTGCTCTCCACCAGGGAGAGTTTTGAGCATCATATAATCTTCTATTCAAAGATACTGCTGGATTGGGTGAACTGGTTTTATAAAATGTATGAAATCAATTATCTGACAGGTGAAAATCATCAGTTAAACTGCAGCAGAAAGAAAAACCCAATGGAACAATAAAATCTGTCATACAGATTTGTCTCTCTTACTGACTCTCACACTCTTTCTTCCTTACGAGACACAGATGTGATCTTAACTCCCTAAGAGATATTATTATCATTATTATCATTTTCAAACTATATCACTCACACGTAATTTAAAAAAAGACTGATCAAGATTTCAAAACACATGTCCTTAGACTTAACAGAAAGGCAACGTTTCAAGCTTTAAAAAAAAACTTAAACCAACTATATGAAGATAAACATCAGGAATAGGAAATAAGTAAAAAGGTTAGAGCATACAATAAAAGATTTTACCAAGAGAGACTATTAAAGTTGTAAAGTGTAGGTAGACGGTCATGCATTTTCCATTATGTCTGATAACAGTTATTATGTTGGTCAGTATGAGGACTTGTATCCGTGGATGCACGACTGAATGGCAGTAAACACCACAGCCAAACATTGTGCAGAACTCGGGAATGCATCAGCTAACTCAGTTATTCTGGATGACAGTGCTCTCTTTCATTCACACACTAGCGCCGACAAATTGCATCACGCTCCCCAGACCGGCTGGTATGTCTATAAATGACAGACTGCAGTGAGTGAAGCTGTGGCTACTTGCCTTCACATTCCCCTAGAATGGGTTTCAAAAGAGGAGGAGTTTAAAAGGAAAAATATGGACATAATAGTGAAACTGCTGTCATCCACAACTACCTCCTCATTTCAGATTTGAAATTATCAGATTTCCCCTCTGCTGCATCAGCATCACAAGATGAAGTCACTTTAATTCATTCTTGAGCAGTCAAACGTAAGTGCTGGAGCACTAGCTGCAGCTAGTGCAATAGTGTAGAAACTAGAACATTTTTCTTAATATGAGGAATGGGAACTTGGGTCATTGCCTTTGTCAAAATAAGAGGTTCTTTAGGATGCCCTTTTGGTTCTGGAGAGTTTTCAGAAGGATGTTTAAGAGCTACTTGAACTGTTGACATTGTGGCGGTGCCAGATGATGTTCCTTGGGTCTTTGGGGGGGATTTTGGGTTCTGCTGAAAACTGTATATGATCCATTTGGAAGTTCCAATGGTCCTTGAATACATTTCAAAGTGCAACGGGTTCTTCACAAGGCTCAAGGTAGCAGGCTCTTGAGGGGTTTTGAAGGGGTTCTGAAGGAGATTTTAGGCACTCATGAATAGGTTCCAGATGCTTTCAAGGATGTTTAAAAGCTTCAGATTACATTTTAGGCTTCTTGCTGAGGTTCTGAGAGACAGTGAGTGTTTTTAGGGGGTAGATAACTTTGTAAAACAGGGCAGTCAAAAACAAAAATGAGACCAATTTTTTAAAATCTAATTCAAGATGAACAACATAAACAATGTCATTTTAAAATATTGCTCTTGAGTTAATGATTAAGATGGGAACTGATGAAGAACTATATTCCTGCTGCAAACCAAGAATGACTTCCTTTTTGTTACTGTGTACGGCCTGTATCTGCTGACAGTGTGACTGCGGACACAATGACTGCTTGCCAGCAGGGCAAAGATTCACATGAGCCGTAGTAAAACACGGTGATGAAGCAACACGCAGACGAGTTATATTTTTACCCCGCTGTGATCTATGACTCTTTAGGGTCACGTATCCTCACACAGAGATGCTTAAGTAAGCTCTTCTGCCAGCTTAAATTAAAACACAGTGAGCAACAACGGGGAGGTGAAGATATAAATCCCATGATGACAGGTCACAGGCAGAGCATGTGATCCAACACATGGAAAATGAGCTGCACAAAGTATTTAAATGGTGAAAGAGGAAAACGGCTAAACATGTTTAAGATGAAAGATCTTAGAGTGCAACATGATACCTTCCCTCTAAACTACACAGTTTGGTTTGAATTTTAAGCAGCGTGCCTGAGAGGATGTGAGCAGTTTTGTGTTGTGTGGTCTGGGTTAACATCCCCTTTTAAATCCAAAGATTTTTACTTTGTGTTTCAGGCATAGTGAGAAGTGAACCTGGATTTGAAAGTGACATTACTGAAGTAGACTGGTTTTAAACCCAGTGTCCTTAAGTTGATACACTTTTTTAATCAGACAATACAGTGTTGAACCTCTAATAGGCTGTTATAGATATAAATGTGAGTGATGATTTAGGTTAGAGTTTCTTTCTTTAATATAAAAAAAACAAACAAACATGACCTACATGAGCAAACAAGACCATCAGCAAGAATATTGGCTATTTCTGTATAATTAACAAAGTGATCAGTGTTGGCTAAGACATTAAATGAAAACAGTTTTCAGGGTGAAGTGCTGAGGATGAGTTGAGGATGGAAAGAAGCTACACGGTTTAGGTTTTGTTTCACCATCATTATATTAAACTTGTACATTTACATTGACATACATGCCACAGGGGCCGCCAAAACAAACATTACAGTTCCTTGTAGCTGCTTTAAGCTCCATTAACAACTCCATGAAGTTCCCTTAGTTGTCATCACATGGCAACTGATAAATCGGAGTAAGTAGATCTTTAGTTAAGATTATTTTGTTGACTTTTTAATTTCTCTTTTCAATCAGAAAACACAGCTGCTGTTCTGTTCTGATTCATAAGATAGACAGTTCTGTTCTTCACACAATCTTTGTGTGGGAAGAGAAATATGTAACAATTTCTAGTGATTTAAATGAATAAATCACCTTTTCTATTGGCCATATGTCAGCGGATTGTAACATGATGTGAAAAATGGGTACTCACTTGTCTCTTTCAGTTGACTATACAAGCCTGTGGACAATTTGTTTAAGTTGTTGAATGCTGCTGGACTGTTTTTTTTTTTTGTGAAGGACTCGAGGGCAACAACTTTATCGTTTTGATACATTCTCATCACTTCGAACAGCATCGCTTTCACTCCCTGCTCAGCAGACAAAGTTAGCGACTGGCTGATGGACATAAAGTGGAGCTTTCAGCCGCTAAACATCCAGATATTGTTCTCATAGTCGGTGGAGACCAAAAACAGAGCTAAAAGGAGACCGTCATATTGAGAAACAACCCAGCATTTACAGAAAATTGAAAATATTGAAAATCAAAATAAAACAAATCTTTTTCCTTGTATTTCTTCTGAGTTTGACTCATAGGTGCCCTTGTGATGGGGATACATGAAGACATGAACATCACAGGAAAAACTCCTCAGCTCTCTCTTTCAAACGTTTAACAGCCTTTATTGTCACGGCAAGACTGGACGTGTCCTGGCATCTTTGTCCGACTCCCAGATTGATGCCGTGACAATGAAGGGAGTGCACAGGAGTTTTTTCTTGTGATTTCATGTATTTACTCCTGGCTGTTTAAAATGTTCCGCGGTTGAGGGAGCGCTTTGTTGGGACTCAGTATTTGTTTTAACCAAAAAAAAAAAAAAAAAAAACTCTTTAGTGCAAGTGTATACCAGCCAGCTACACAGTCATGGGCTTTTACATCTGTCAGACATTTAGTTGCCAACATAAACGTCACAACTCCACACAAACACCAGCCCTGTGTTGTTGTCGTTGTTGTTGTTGTTGTTCCTCTCGCTGTAAACTCTCGGACTTGTATTCCTAAATGTTGGACTGCACCTTTAATGTCTCTGGATGCGCCTGACTATTGGATTCGTCCAATTAGTGTGTAGGTGGAGCGCAGGAGGCGACCGAGCTGGGAGCGACAGCACACACACACACCGACACACGGACTCGGTCTGTTTCAGTTCCTGGAAGCGGAGAAAGGCGTGTAAAGTTTCCTCTCAAGTTGGCGATCGGCTGTAGAAAGTCAATCTCGGACAGTTTGTGGAGTCCGATGGTGCTGACGGAAGATTTCCCAATGATTGAAGTGTCGATACCTTCGATGGAGAGGGAAGTGGATGAGTCGGGAAAGTCCAAAAAGGTGAGGACGGTGTTTGTCAGTGTCACCTCACGTCGCATAAATGGAAACGCACTTTAACTTAATATTCCACTTTTAGTCTACCGCTTTTCGCTCTGTTATTGCACTGCCGCCTGTTCATAGTTTGATAGTGAAGGCGAACTGCGACGCCAGGTGAGCCAGGTGACCTGCAGGAGAAGAGTGAAAGTGCGTCCGGCTCAGAGGAGGCGCAAGAAATACTCAGATCTGGCAGGTAGAGATCTGAGTAAAAACAATGGAGTTTGGTGTTAAAAGTGCTGCTTTACTAAAACAGTGGTGGAAGAAATATTCAGATCATTCACTGAGTAGAAGGAGAAGTGCTACAGTATGTGAATATGTTCAATTGCCTATTGTTTATTTGATAGGGATAATGCATGAGAGATATTGATATTATGGAGCTCATTTCTGCAAGTTAAAGGAAAACACAACATTAAAAATCAGCTTGAACAAAAAAAAACATAAACTATAAATATGAAATAGAAAGTCAGAACTATGAAACAGAATTGTTAAATAAAAAGGCTAAGTTATTAGATAAAAAGTCTGAATCATGAGATTTAAAAAGTGAAGCTATGAGATAAAAGTCATAATTATGAAATAGAAAGTCAAAATTATGAGATCATAAGTTGCGAGCTAGAAGGTCTGAAGAGCATAAAAGTCGAAATTGTGACATAAAAGGTAACTGAAATAAAAGTAACAATCATGTTAAAACATATTTCTGATGTCAAAAGTCATAAACTGACGAGAGCCTGTGGCTCAAGTGGGTGGTTCAGTAATCAGTGTATTGATGTGTGTGTGCATGATGGTCAGTAGACTGGTGCTGTAGAAATGCAAGTCCATTCACCATCTGAGATTTTTTTTTCAAGTGGAAGCTATGAAGGAGAAAGACAACATTTTGTGATATGCAGTCGAAATGAGATAACAACCTAGAATTGTGTGGTTAAAGTCCAAATAATAACATAAAAAGTGATCGTTCTGAAATAAGAAATAATTATGACTGATTTTTTTTTAATGTTAAATCTTAGAATAAAAAAACTAAAGCTGTCAAGCTGCTCTCCAAAAGTTTAAGTACAGTACAAGAACCTGGCAGTAATATGTGCCTGTACAAATATATGCTTCAAATGTGTTTGCTCTTAACATGCGTGACCTCAGTCGTACTCACACACCTCCAGGTGTGTGTTTGAGCAGAAGGGAGAACCACATTCTCAAAGTCTTAACCTATGGTGGTTAAAGTACTCTTATAATTAAGTAACAGAGTAATACATCAGTCACTCGGTTACATGTAAGAGTCCTGCATGCAAAGTCTTACATAATTTAAATGATAAAAGTATTAAAGGATAAAGAGCATTTTGGTGTGATGAGATTGTTTAGTGAAAGAATCATTTTACTGTTGTAGTCGGTGCAGCCGGAGCCAATTCAAACTATATCATGTGCTTGACCAAAGAAAGACATTTGTCCCATATTTGTCCCCTAAACTATACTCAAATATAAGTACACAGTCTCACAAGATGGAATAAAGCATTTCAAAACTATTTAAGTTGATATACTCAATTATTTAGAGTCCAAAATGTGGATAAACTCATAAAGTTCTGTTCCCTCCTGACCTTTGTCTGGAGGGTTTCCGCAGTAGGACGTATGTTGTTATTTTGTTCCTATTTCAAACCAGAAGGCTGTAAAACATTAATGACATTATACTGCAGTACACATCCCCCTTCTCCCTCAACACACACACACACACACACACACACACACACACACACACACACACACACACACACACACACACACACACACACACGTACTAAAACACAGTAGCATAAATTGAGAACCACAGACTCGGGTGTATCCTGTGTAAAAGCTCATTAAGGCAAGAAAATGGGGGATATAAACACATGTGGTGTCTTTTACTAAAGTCTTCTGTGATCATAAACTCAGTTGATGTCAGAGGCTGAAGCGAAACTCATCACACTTCCTGACAGCAATCACCTAGCTGTGAATTTATAACGTATCACACTCACACCTACATTTGAAAATGGCAGAAATCAACACTCGCCTGGGGAATTTGTTCCAGACTCAGCAGCCAAGTCTCTGAAACCACAAGATGTTAGACTCGTGTTACCTTTTGTTTACGTTTCTGATAAAAAAGCTGGAAGCTGTAACTGTATAAACACTCGAACGTTTAGGTTTCTTCTCAGCAACACTGTACTCCTTTCCTATATCAGTAGTTCAGAGTTTAGAGTTGTATGGGGACGTTAATCTAAAGTGTCTGCTATGAAATAATTATTGACTGATTTAAAATGTTGAGTGGTGTTTGCAGAAGTAAAAGCACATCACAGACACTGAAGCTTAAAGTTTACCAGCAAAACTTTAATTTTGTTTTTAGAGCCATGTGGTGTTATGTAATTGAATACATTTACTCAAGTTTTATATTTATAACTATACTTGTGAAATATACATATGATTTTACAATTAACACTTGAATTAACGAAGGCACTGGCAAATGACATGGCAGTAGAAAATGTAAACAATATGTTCTTCATTCATTTTTACTCAAGATTTCAAAGTAAATACAGTAAACAGCAACATTATAAATAACATCTCAATCATTATATATGTTTATAAATGTATATATGTTAAATATATTTTAAAGGTGGTTTTCACAGGAGCAGAAATCTGTCGTCCATCTGTGTGCTGCAGCTGGAGTCAACAGACCAGCCGGCTGTGGTTACACACATTTCTTGAGAATGAAATCTGAAGCTCTGTGCCTCCTCCTGGTGGAGAGATGAGAGCGTCTGAGGAATAACCCACCAAAACATATACAAAGTTAAATGTTATTAGTCAAAGCTGTTAGTTTAACACAAAAACTGGCTTTTTGTATCATGTGATATATTTCTAGTCATCTAAACCTGATGTGTTTGACAGTTTTTTCGAATTTCTGTCTTTGCTTGATCGGATGATGTTTTAAATGTGCTGGATGATGAAGGTGGAAGGTGAATATGACAGTTGCAGAGCCACACTGACACACTTCTCCACTTTGAATAAAGACCATAACATTTACTAAATGCCAATGTTTGTCCTTCTTCTGTGTCCTTTTTGTCTTTTCTCTCCTTTTGTTTGCAGCGCTTCAGAGTTGAAGTCTTGTTTAACGAGAGGAAACATTTTGTGCTCAGAAGAAGCAGCGAGTTCCAGACTCTCCACAGAAAAGTATGTATATTGAAAATTTTTGCCACAGACACAGTAAAAACAATGTGACTGAATGATTGTTACACACAGTAATGTGTTAACAGATATTAAAACATTTAGAATTATATTAGGATAAAACAATGAAATTAAACAAAGTGTAAAGTGTAACGAAAATGTAAAAGAAAACTAAATTCTGTTTACAGGGAAGATAAACTGCACAGTTACATAGATCCATGTAAGGATATTATACACACACACACATACCAAAAATATGTACAATGTTTAATATGCAATTTAAAGTGCAAAATATTGAGACAGTAGTGTGCAAGGATCACTGCATTGGCTTACAGTGTGCCAAAAGACAGATTTTAAAGCACTTTCATTGTCTTTCAATTTTAGAATACTTGTTTTTAGCATATTCGGATGTCCCTGTAAAGCACTTTAACACAACATGGCACTACTGGCCATCAAAAAGTCCACAGGGTGCCTATTTTAAGTCACTTTGTGTGTCATGTGCTGCCGTGGCCAGCTATCGCATTGGATTTGAAGGTTCACGTTGTATCTTGTGTTACCTGCAGCTCCGGAAGATCATCCAGACTCCAGACTTCCCGAGCAAAAGGAACCCTCATCTGAGGACCAAACCTATGGAGCAGAGGAGGCAGGAGCTGGAAGACTACATCCAGGTAACACATCCAGGTGTTCACACAGTGAGCGGGGAACTTCTTCAGGCAACAAACATCCTTCGGCAGCAAGCCTCTGTTCTTTTGTGTGAGACAGATTGTTTTACTTTGATAAACAAATCCACCAAACTTCATTTGTATGAAACAGAAGTTGAGAACTGCTTTCAAGGAATAAGAAAAGTGAAAAGAATTAGATAAAATGAATTGGTAGCCGATTGGTTAACGAGGCATGCTGCACGGCCACCGCAGTGTCGCTGGTTTGGTGTCAGCCGGTGACCTTTGCATCTCGTCATGCCCTCTCTCTGCCTCTGCTGTCCAATAAAGGCTAAATAAAATGCCCGAAAACCTGACCTAAGACCAAAGCTACAAGACAAAAGACTCAATCATAAACGTGCAGTCTTGAAATTACTTTGACAAGTCAAATTTTACAAGTTGTATTGTTCTCTCATTGGCCAGGACATCATCTATCAGAATGAAGACGTGCCTCAGGTGCTGCTCGACTTCCTCCACCTGAAACACTTTCACACAGGGAACAAGATCAGCAGCACGGAGTAAGTCCTTCAGTCCGGACTCCTCTGACTGCACCCAGAGATGTCGGCCATGTTGCTATATTTAGCGCCTCTATTTTTGGATTGGGGGCAATGCAGCAACATAATAAAAATATGAACACATTTCTCACAGCAGCACTGAATGAAAGCCACAATACAGCTAATGACCGAGGATGGGCAAATGTACCGATACAAAACAGATCAGTCCAGACTGTATTTGTTATTGGTCTTCATTGTACTTTGGATTATTCCCTTCTTTAAAATATAGCTTATTTTCTGTATCAGGGTAACCTTGTTGTAAACACATACTGTATAATAACCTTTATTTTGACAGTGTCCTTGCAGGAAACGTGTAATCTTTATGTGCTCTAATTTCAGATCACTCGATGAATTGGACAGTCAGGATTACAGGTAAGATCTTAACGAGTGATTCACATTTTTTCTGTGTACATGTAGTACAGAATATATGCTGTGTCTGCTGGATGAGGTTCACCCTGTGTGGAGCATGGGTACCCGATTGAACCTGCCAGGCTGGGATCTGTCAAAAATTAGGAGGTGATGCTCGGGTTAGGCTCAGGTTTGGCTGCTTCTATTGACACGGTGCTTTCAAGTTCATATAGAGGCCTCCTGTCCTGCAGGTTTTTGATGTTTCCCTGCTCCTACACATCATTTAGCTTCATGGACACATGAAAAACAAGCAGGGCAGGGTGTGAAAACACGGAGCTGAACTGACACGGTGTTTTCAAGTTCTTTTAGTGAAAATATAGCGTAAAAATAAGTCATGTGTGATAACTGATAAGTCTATAAGCAACAGGGTTCTCCATGCATCTTCTGGCAAGTCCGGGGCTTCTCAGCTATTCCAACTATGGCATGTTTTGTGTGTGTCGCGTCAGAATGCGGGAGCAACACGGACGCCACAAAGAAGTTGTTCTGCATTTTAGCGCTCAGAGCGTTTAAACAACATGTTGACAGCTGTTTCCAGTGTTTGAGTGACAAGGAAGAGCGAAGGAAACAATATAGTGGCTACACAAAACATGACTTCGGCAAAAGTCTCTTACCATCAACCTGATGTTTACTTTCGTCCTTAACTTCTGTACCCACGTTTTTCTTGGTCACAGTTGCTGCTCTGACTTGCGTGGGCATTCATGTGAATTTTCCCAGTCTGAAAAACGTTTTTTTGGCCCCTACCTCTTCATCAGAGTCCGTTTTATTAAGTGCTCGGGCTTGTTATTTTGCGTGACAACACTTTGAATGCAACACAGAGGGTATTTGTTAATTTTCAGGTGTCAGACATTCATGAAGCTTATGTTGTCTGGCTGGGAGTCAGGTTTGGACATAAAAAAACAGATCGCCTGTTGAGTTCAGGTTGGGCTTTGACATATACTCAATTTAAAACAGTACAAAAACAGTATATTCAACAGTTTACCTCATCAACTTAATTTATTTTTGCCAATAAATTTGGTACAGGTTTGTTTGGGACAGGAGCAACAAAAGACTATGAAAGTTGTTGAATGCTCCAAAATCCCCTGTTTGGATCAGAACAGGTGATGGCATCATGATTGGGTATGAAAGGAGCGACCTCGAGAAGGCTCAGTCGGTCACAAGCAAGGTTCACTGCATGATGATGTAAAGCATATTACTACATGGGCTCTGGAACACTTTATAATTTCATTCTGTTTTAGTGTCTCAACTCATAAAGTCACTCTAACGAGCAAACATGCGACAAAACGCTTGCATGTATTATTTTTTTTATGCAAACTGACACACATGAATTGACACGATGCTGAGAACATGCTCTCAGGGGCCACCCCGAGGCCCAGGGCCCTGGATCAACTCTGTCCGGGCTTGCATCTGGCACATTCACACCAGTATATGCATGTAAGAGATTTTTTTTTCTATTCTTTTTTACCGTTGCATAAGAATAATTTGTTTCACCTTTGTTTCTTCAGTTATCAGTCACCACATCAGCGAGTCTTTGGATTTTTCCAGGATCCGTATGTATCTGACTGCACCTCAGGTGGGAGAGAACAGCACGTACAGGCTTTTTCAATAGATGCAGATATATCCTGGAACATTTTGTGAATTATCAGATTTTGAATTTAAAAGGTATGTTCACACAGTATTAAGTCTGAACTCTGTCCCGCAGGTCTCCCGGATATTGTCGTGGACGGGGTTCTTCAGGGTTTTTACCCCCGCGACATTCGGGTCAGCTTCACCGCCCCTATTCTCACAGAGCCCGACCCTGCATCTTCTATAGAGGCCTGAAATGATAGTTTGTAAAGATTTAATGTTTTAAAGTAGAATATGCAGTCCAGTCAAATACACAATGACACCGAGAACGACAAATGAAAGCATCCAGAAGATTGCAGAAGAAAACAGCCATAACTGGGTCACTTGGGTGATGCTTTTGTCACAAATCGGCGGGCCCAGTGGGATTTAAATGTGAAACCAAGGCTTTCTTTGTTTCGACACTCCTCTTATTGTGATGTTCAGCCCTTTCAGCATCTGATACTGAGGGTAAAAGTCATCATGAAACCTGTTTTCAGAGGTAGTCTCTCAGATTTTTTCTGTGATTTTAATCCTGACGGTGGATGATAGTTTAAGTAACATACAAACTGATTTTAATGAAGATTTCGGGCACACACAAACTTGTCTTTTATCCATTTTCGCAACACTGTAGCTTAGTTTTTAATTTTAGGATAACAGAGCCATGTGGGAGTGTAGAGGATGACTTGAAATCCAAGAGGCAGGTGGGGTTTAGTTTTTTAAAGGTATTCTTGTTTATATTTTTTGTCATTGTTGCTGCAGACCTGATAGAGGCGGGACAAAACAACATAGAATTGACAGTTTCTTATAGACATTAGGCAAACTCAATGAAGCCATTGGCCGAATACTGGTGTGAAGGCTGTGATGTGTTTTGACTGTAAACTAATGTTTTTGAAGTTTTGTATCGTTTTGTTTATATTAAAATTATAATAAAGAATCAGTCATGACTCATCCTGCCTGAATTCTCTACTTAAAGCGGAGCAGACAGACGAGATGATCAACATTCTTCTATTTGAGACCAAAGGCTTTGGACACAGCTATGTTATGACAGATTTGTCCTTGGAAAATATACGACATGTTAATAGATAACCTTTAAGACAACAATTGGATTTGAAAATGTTCCTCTGTGACATTAAATCCACGACTCCAATAAGCAACAATCATTGTTTAAGATGGAAAAAACATTGATTACTGTGAATTTAGCAGACAAAACTCAGCTCTTGTTCTGTATCATGAGGTGGTTTGATCACACTTGTTCAACAGTCTTGTCTTGTTTCCAAAAGTACACCTCAACTCTTAAAGCCAGTGAGAGACAAAACAGCACGGAGAGAAATCGCTCATGTAAAATAACCAAAACTTTGAGAGAAAAGGATGTTTATGTAAGATCTTATCACTCAGAGAAAACACATCTGACCCTTTAAACCTGCATAGTAGTTTAAAAGATATTCTGATCCCTTAATTAAATAAAAGTACAGTGAAAATACTCTTACTTCTGCACTAAAACTGCACATTACAGCTAATTCAAATTAGCTTAAGAAGTAGGATAACTAGTTATGACAAATTTTAGATAAAAGGAGCGGCGTAAATCATTTGCTTGTGAGTTGTTGAAATGTAAAATGGCACAAAATAAAAGCTTCAGTAAAGTGCAAGTAACTGGAAATTTGTATTTATGCTCAGTATGTGAGTAAATGTACTTAGTTACTTTCCACCATTACACCAACAGTATGTGAACACAGTGAGACGGATTCATTTAGTTTTCAGTCTTCTCTACATCCGCCACACCTCAGCCTCTGGTGAAATAGTTTACAAGCAGCAACATGCGGGCAAAC
Source organism: Diplodus puntazzo (assembly GCA_963678695.2). Taxonomy (NCBI): domain Eukaryota; kingdom Metazoa; phylum Chordata; class Actinopteri; order Spariformes; family Sparidae; genus Diplodus; species Diplodus puntazzo. The sequence continues at coordinate 16,251,281 of OZ023161.1, read as the reverse complement.
ACCCATATTTACCTGAGGGAGAAAAGGCACGAAGAAAGCAGCTGAGTCCTCAATTACATTATTTGTTTGTGGTTTAAAGCGGCTATAAACGGCCTCTTGTTGGGCTAATTTCAAGACATGGTGGGACCTGTTGTCTTAGGATAAAGGAACAAAATTAAGGCAGAAAAGTGTTTTTGCAGGTTGCTGTGTGAAGAAGTGCACTTATTGCAGAAGCAGTTTGGTAGTGATCAAAGTCTAGACTACTCACTTGAATAATGCATTAATTATAAGCCTGGAATCTTATTACTAAGTGTCACACATTATATTCAGCCATAAAGGTTTAAAATCCCCAGAGGGAAATGTTTCATTGTATTCCGTCTCGTCAGATGAACACAATTTATTTGAATTCCAGATTTGTGTAAACTGTCGATCCAACTAATCCAGCAGTTTAGTACTACACTTCCATAAAGCTGGGCTACTATATGTGCTGGAAAGTTCCCTCGAGAGATATTAAGCAAGACACTGTGTAATTCATCTCTTAAAAGTCATCATGTTCATATGTAAAAGGTACAGTATGTAAGAATTAGACATCTGTTGAAATTGTGCTCCTGACAAAGGCAGCATATCACCACAGTAAATGCTAACTGCGGCTAACTGTTTTCTGATCATGCATCCATGATTGCAGCCTCTCTTAGCTTGTTAGCTCAGTTAGCTTTGCAGCTAGCTGGACTACCAGGGGAGTGTTGGCATTTACACTGCTATCACAGGAGCTTTGGACCACTGGGAGAGCTGCTTAGCCTGCTAACCTCAGTAGAGACCCATGTGACACAATATATAGATATTGTTGATATAATGTCAAGATTATTTCTTTCATTTGATGATAATTTTAGTTGATTTAGAAATTATTGCACTAAAGTTCTTACATATGGTATCATTCAGGAAACAGTAAGTGTATTTGCTGACTCTTGCTGAGGGCTAGATGTGAAGATCGATGCCACTCTCATGTCAGGCTGGTTACAATAAGACTGCAATCAGCTGCCTGTTAGCTTAGCTTAGCACTAAGACAAATAATTGGAGACAAATTTGTCAAATCTTTGTAGAGCGAAGAGAAGAATGTAACATTTATGTAACTAATCAAAATTAGTTAGGGATGTTGGGATATTTAAGTGTCTCACTGTGTTGTGTGTTGTGTCTGTGACATATCTACATTTCTATTTTGAGTTTTGTGAACATTTTTCAGTTATTCAGGAGTTAAACTCTTTTTGGACCCTCTGTTCCTCACAGTCTGTACCATGAATGTACCCTCTAACCGCGCATGCGCAGAACGGTAGCCGGAAGCTGCTGCTGCTGCGTGCGTTTGCGTGTGTGTTTGCGTGCTGGCGGTGTCGTCTCGGGCTGCTGTCTCTCCCAATCATTGCTCCCTCAATGACCGAGTCCGATTTCCTCAATTACTTCTCCCTCCACCGGCAGTGATCAGCGGGCTGAATGCTCTGTCTGTGATTAACCAGGAAACAGGATCCTCTTCCTGAACTACAAACTTGAAGCCTGCACATTAACGGTACGTGCCGCTAACAACTATGAAAAGCTACTTCGATTTGAACCAAAGCTCTTGTTCGGATCTTTACAGAAAGTCCTCGGCTCACTGGATCTCCCCTTAAATTAGACTGCCTGCTAATCCGAGCTACAAGCTACTTGCTGCTGTCAGATTAGCTTTAATAGACTGTTAGCCAAACATACACCCTGTCCGCTGCTGTTAGCATGTTAGCTAACAAATAATGTATGTCCACGTTAGCAGTAACTTAACCCCTGCAAACTGGACCATAAAGTGCATAGCTGCAGTTTAAAGGGCAGTGCCGCATATTATGGTTATCCCAGCACTCCTGGGTAGAATGAGGAGACATGGAGACTAAGTTATGAACCTGCACTGTCATCCAAGAGTAAATGCTGAGCTCAGTGAAAGACGTTTTAAGTGAAATATCTGCAAGGAGGGTTGATATGCAAGGTGATGTTTAGACTCATTTCATATTATACATGTTGATATAAACCGTTAACATAATAAACTTAGTGATGTGCATGTTAATGTGCACTTAACTGTAAGTCCACACGTGCCTCCTCATCCATTAATATTGGTCGATTATGAACAGTATCGTGATTAACTTTATAGCAGCCTCCTCGTTTCTACATAATATGTGGCAGCAATTAGTCAGTCAGTCGATCAATCAATCAATGAGTTGTTCAAGAAAGGTCATTTTTCAAGCAAAGGTGCCAAAACATTTTAAATTTGCTGCTTCTCCTGGTCAGACATTGAAGTAGACTTGACATTTTCTTGGTTTTGGCTGTATCGATGAGTCGATCAAAAGAAAATTAGGACTATGTTCAAAGTCATGTTCATTTATTTGCATTGCATATGACAAGACTCGTAGAATATATAGAATATAAGATGAGAAGGTAGCACAATAAAAAGGAATCAGATAAAGAGGTATTATTGTTGTTGTTGTTTAAAGGAAATGATTATAATGGTAAGAAATGTTGTAATCGATAAATTGTTTGAGTCATTTTCATCCAGACATGTGGAACACTTGCATGCTCCAGCTTCTCAAAGATCCTCTGTGGTTAAGAGACGAGAAAGAGAGAAATGAAAAGTGCTCACTGATAGATTCTCATGACTGAGTTTGGATTTCTTTTCAAAAACTTCATAGTGCACCTTTAAATGCGAGTATTTGCTGCTTTTCGTTGTCTTTTATGACAATGAATGAGGAGTATCTGTTTTTTTTTGGGACATAGAATCAATATTTAGATTTCAGTTTGAGCTCTGAGTAATTGTGATGAGCATTTTTCACATTTTTTGACATATATAGATTAAGTCAGATTGATCCTTAATGAAAATAAACCATACAATTTTTCACTGTTTTATGCTGTTATATGGACCATATTATATTCATCGAGTAAATGATTGTTGGATTAACAGTACATCCTTGTGCGGTCTTGGTGATTTACCCACTCTGTTTATCACTTTCTTGTAATTCAGTCTAGGGCTGCAACTAATTTAGACTGTCATTATCAACTGATCTGCAGACTTTTTTCTTGAATAAATGTAATTTTGTTCAACTAAAACATCATCAAATATATATCATATAGATATCATCAAATGCCTTTTTGACCAACAGTCAATGGTAAATATTTGATTCACTATGATGCATGTTTGGAATTTTCACTAAGAAATTATTGGGCGATGAACAGAATAGTTGCTGATTCATTTTCTTTTTCTCCACCGCTCTAATTGAAACGCATGTATTTCAGTATTGTTGTCAATTTTCAGCTGAGTGTTATAATACAATGATGTGTTGGTTTATTATTCCACGAAAGCTTTAAGTAAAGACTCAATGAAAATCATCCAAAGATTCTGTTGTTCTGTTATCTTCCTCGATTACTTGTCGATCAGTTGATCACTTCCTAATGCCGATGGTTGATATGAGAGAGAACTGACTGCTTGTCTTTGTTGCAGGAGTGTGTGGGAGCATCATGTGGCGGAAGGCTTCGGTAGCGGCCCTGCTGGCGTTAGCTGTTGGCTATCTGTACTATGGCAGCCCGGAGCTGCCAGAGCAGATTCTGCAGTACATCAGCCTGCCAAACATCCAGTCGCCATCTCAGAACAGCCCGAACAGCCAGAAGAGTGTGGAGCAGTTGATCTCCGCTGCCTGGGAGACTCGGATCAATCTGCCGACCCGGCAGTGGAGCAAAGTGGCGGTCGGGTGAGTCTGAGAGCTGAACTGTGTCGCTCTGACTGTCAGATAGAGACGCATGTCTTTCTGTCACCTGGAGTCGCTCTGCTGTACACTGTGGTATGCTGAGACGCTGTAGTCAGCTCTGCGAGCGTAAAGGAATGTGTGATCATGAGTCTGTCCAGGCTCAGTCGCTTGTGCCAGAGTGCATTAAGTTACTGTCTATACGTAGCCTTTAGCCTTCATGCTGCGTTAGAGGAGCCAACATGCTGGATCAGAGGTGGAAGGTGATGATTGGCTGGACCGAAGTATGAACAGAAGGGAAAAGACTTGATTAGAAACAGTGTTTAACTGCGCACAAAAGCCATATCTTAGCAGGTTTAAGTGGGATTTCTGACCATTGGAAAAGGTGTATAACTGATCTGTGAGGTCACAGTGAAATGGCGGTAAGGGCTTCTATATCTTCTGTAAATGAAACAGAATATAGGGGTGCGGCACATGATAAGAGACAGCTGGAGAGGATCATCAGTCTTTAGCCATTCCTCCCTCGTTTTACGGATGCTTTACAAGATCACAGGAGATAACTAAAAAAGTAAATGCATGCACTGCAAAAAGGGAAGCTAGAATACAAGAATTAAACACTGAATATAAGGAAAAAATAATTACTATAAGTGCTTGGACAGACGAGCTTAGGCAGGAAATATTACAAAATATACACTCAATTGTCGAGCCAAACAAGGAAGCCGAGTCCAAGTTGTTGAAGTTAAAACAAGAACACAAGGCAAAAAATACACACTTGCAAGGCCAAGGAACAAAAAAAAAAATCACTCTAAAATGTTCTAATGAGAATGTTACGCGTTTTCACTCGTACCTGTACAACAAGAACAAGTACAACTTGTACTTACAAGTTAATTACAGTTTTAGGATTTCCTGACTAATGAGACATACAATACATATTTATGATTGATTTAAGAATGTACATTTAATCCAAAGATCGAAAGTAGTAAAAAACATATCAAGAAAAGATGATTAATCTCATATTTGCTCTAACTTTAACCCAAACCTGCACAGAACTTTTTGCAGAAAATGTCGTGCCATTTTCAAGAAACAGCTGATTATCACGCTGACACCAGACTAACTTGTTTCATCACTTGAGGCATTCAAACAGCCGAGCATATCTCATTTAGCCTGATCAGGCCGCCGGCAGACCTTTTTAATATCATCAGGATTATTTGGAGTTAAACTCTAGATTCCAAACCTGTCTCGATCTTCTCCCTTGTTCAGGGTGAACGCCTGCGTCGACGTGGTCGTCTCAGGAGTGGGGCTGCTGCAGGCTCTGGCTGTAGACCCCGGCGTCGGCCTGGATCACGAAGTGTTGCACTCCAAAGAGGACTTGAGGGAAGCCTTCATCCACTACATGCAGCGCGGAGCAGCAGCCGAGCGCTTCTTCAGCGACAAGGAGGTCTTTCAGAGGATTGCACGTGCTGCAGCAGAGTACCCCGGTGCGAAGGCAAGGCTACCTCACTGCACAAACTTGGTTGTTGTTTTTCATTTTTTTAAATGGTCTTTCTTCTGCTAAACTTCACTGTCGTCTTCTTTCAGCTTTATGTGGGAGGGAACGCTGCCCTTATTGGCCAGAAGCTCGCCACCTACCCCGACCTGATGGTACATTAGCATGTTTATACGTCTGTTTAAAACGCTGATGCTCAAGTTAAATGAATGAGCTCTTTCTGACTTGTCTGAGCCATTTAAATACACATACTCGATTCAAGCTGGTCAGTAGGGCTACAACTGACAATTATCTTTTTGTATGCTTTTTTTTTCTGTTGATTACTTTCTTTCTATTTCATAACTATATTTCCAGAACGGTTATTTTTGGTGAATATTATATGAATTTGCGTAAACCTTTACCTGCATCAAACCAACCAGGAGGAAGTCAAGTTTTCGCTGTAAACTAGCCCTATAAAAAAAACAGTTATTTGTTGACCTTTACAAACCAGGAAGGAGTCTAACAATGGCAAAGCCGTCAGTGTTAAAAACATTTTTTTAATTCGGGTCAATTGTGACCTTTAATCCAAAGTTCTATGCACTCATGGATGTGAAGAATTGTGGCACTTCTAAGAAACAAATTCCTAAAAATGCCATTGTTCCACTACATGACAGCCCCTTCTGAGGGAATATCTACAAGGTATGTTCAGGATGAAGCGTTTTACGGTTGACTGTGAATATGTTTTCTATCACAGGTTTTGTTATGTGGGCCAGTTGGTCCTAAACTTCATGAGATGCTGGATGAGCAGATAGTCGTCCCCCCGGAGTCTCTCCAGGAGTCGGATGAATACCACCTCATCTTGGAGTACAAAGCAGGTAAAGAGAAAAACACTGAGCAAAATTCCCTCAGACTGTGAGGATGTTTAACACAACAGTTGTGTTTGTTCTCTGCCTCCAGGTGAACAGTGGGGTTCAGTTCAGGCGCCTCAAGCCAACCGCTTCATCTTCTCTCACGATGTGTCTAACGGGGGGATGACCTCGCTGGAGACGTTCGTGGCGAGCCTGGACGACTTCCAGCCCGAACTGGTCGTCCTGTCGGGGCTCCACATGATGGAGGGTCAGGGCAGGCAGCTGTGGGAGGAGCGACTGAAGGAGGTCAGTGGTTAAAAGCTGCACTAAATGTGCATATTTTTTGCTTTTTTCCTGCAAATCATATATACTCAAAGTTGTAATCCTTCAGACTTCAGTCCTGGTTGATTTTTTTGACACCTGTAGATACTGATGGTAACAGCAATTACGGTTTAATACTGCAGATCACAGGATTCAGGTGGCAGCAAAACAGTCCGTTGTTGTTTTAATAAAGAGGTCAGGAAGTAATCTGACTTCCTCCATCATTCTGTGAGCAACCTGCAGCACTTGATCCAACAATTCACTGTGGCTACTCCTTTTAATTACCTCAAGAAATGACCTTTGTCTTGTTTTGTAGATCCGTTTTTTATTACAGTAGCTGTAAGTGGCAAGCTGAATAATAACACTTTGCATTTCCTCTTACTACTTCATAAAAGTGAGATCCCTTATCTTCTAGTACATTAAACTTGAATAGCTTTATTGCAGCAAACATTGTCCACTTTAAGTCCATTCATGTGTGAAAAGTAAATGGGATGGATTACTCATCTCTTTCATCAAAAACATGATTTTCCTTTGAACAATGATTAGCAGTATCGCACAAAAATGGCTTTGACACTATTCCTAGAAATGTTTTATTCCCAGTAGTTTGCCCAGGAGTCTGGATTATCTCTGCATGATCACATGGCAACAACTCAAACTGTTAACATTTTGGGCTAGTTTATCTAATATCCTGTACTTCCTTCTGCGCTGCAGGCCGTGTCTGCCATATCTGACATCCGTAGAGATGTTCCCATCCACCTGGAGCTGGCAAGCATGACCGACAAAGACTACATGAACAGCATCATGCAGGAGGTATATGTCGAAAACTGTCTTGAGAGAGGCTTTTCGTGTTGTGAACTTCAGAGTTCCTCACAGAGAAAAGATGAGTGTGCTCAAAACCCACAAATCCCCAAAGAGTTCTGTGTATTTAATTAAAGTTTTTTTTCTCCGCTTCCTGTTAGCAGGTTATGCCCATTGTCAGCTCCATTGGGCTGAACGAGCAGGAGCTACTCTTCCTCTCTCAGGCTGGCGAGGGCCCTCACTCAGACTTGACTGCCTGGAAAGGTATTCCAGACATGGGCCGGGTCAGCGACATCCTCCTCTGGATCCTGGAGCAGCATGGCCGCAGCGACCCGTCATCAGAGGCGGACCTGACTCGCATTCACTTCCACACGCTGGCCTACCACATCCTGGCTACGGTGGACGGATACTGGGGGAACCAGGCGGCGGCGGTGATGGCCGGAGCGCGAGTGGCCAGCAGTCAGTCCTGCGGCCTCCAGACTGTTGACGTTAGCAAAGTGGAGCTCAAAGCTCCGCTGGATTTTCACAGCTCACACTCTGAGCCACGAGAGAAGCTGTCCCTGAACCCAGCAGAGCCGGTCACCGTGTGGCAGCGGGGAAACGTCACCTTCCACATGACGCCGGTGCTGGTCTGCAAACAGCCACTTCGGACAGTAGGGCTCGGGGACGCCATCTCGGCAGAGGGACTGATCTACTCCGAGTTAAAGACCCAGCAGGCCTTCTGAGCTTCGCTTGAATCTGACACTCCGTTTTGTCTGGAAAACTCTGATGTGAAGCGCTGAAAAGACCCAGTGAAGCTTCACCTGCAGCTGTGGTTGCTGGTTCGGAGTCATGTTTTCTGTGTCTTCCTTCCCAAAGGAAAATCCTGCCTGATGACTCCTCTCCAGCCTCCTCTGTTCTCCTTCCTCTAATCCTCCAGCAGACACAGAAACTAAGGGAAGAACGTTCTAGAAGTGGATCTGACCGGGCTGTGAGGTGGCCTGATTCTATGCACTGGGCGCAGCTCAGAGCCATCGACACAAACTCCCCCAAGAGTTTTGTTGGTTCACCTGATTTGCTTTGACCTGCATACCTTCAGTATGCTGTGCCTTGAGAAAAATAAGACGTTATTCTTGAATATTTTATTCATATTTTAGAGCCAAACAACTTAAAGATAAGCATCATGTCAGTTACCCTTCTGAGATTCACGTATTTACACTCGCATATAAACAAATGTGTTTGACTGGAAACTGGTGAGCGTCTTACTATAATGTAGGATCTAAGTGGTATTCTTGATGTTCTTTGTTTCTTCATGTCAAATAGATCAATAGATCACTTGAAAGCTCATTCGGACACCGGTGGGTATATAACTGTTATCTAGATATACTTGACATTTTTGTTATCTGTCCTGTGAGGATAAATATGGTAGAGAGTATAACAAAGTTTATGTTTTCTCAGTTTGTGGCCTGAACACTCCCTTTTATAAAGATGTTTAAAGGGGCAATTTGTAAGATGTGGCTCGAATTTTAATTCAAAACGTTTTTAAAAAAATGAACCAACATTATCATAGGTCTGTGAAATAATAACCATGTCCACGTGTTTTTGAAGACGTCTATGTACCGTGTTGCAGAAATATCTACGGAAGTTAGCGTGCTAACAAGCTAGCCCCGCCCTGTCCTGTCTAGTAATACCGCTTTGTACCACAAGAGGCAGTAGTCTGATAGTCTAGTTCTTATTTTCTACTTCTCACGAGCGATCTTGGCTTTTTAAATCTAATAAATAAACAAAATTAAGTCACAAAAGTTCAACAAACGAATTTCTCTGACCTCTTTGTTCCTTACTGAACAGAGAAATACAACCACACGCCTTCTGGATTCGAGTTTCGGAACCAAGACGAGCTTAACTGCCTCAGTAACGCCTCTTAAATCGCACTTCATACCAACTCGACAGAAACAAATTAGACTCACCAAAACAGTCTTTAGTTTGCTCTCTCCAATCTACTCTGGTTTTGTCAAAATAAATTCTCAATTCATCGGGTAGGTTGTGAAAAAATTCCGCCTCTACGCGCGTTTTTCGCCCAACAGCCCCCTTTTTGCAGTCACTCATAGACACCAGCCACCCAAAAAATGCCCACTGCAAGATGGTTCTCTAGTGATATACTGCCCCCTATTTGTTTGAAGCGACACACAACAGGTGGCCATATCTTACACGTTGCCACTTTAAGGTTAGAATCTTCACATGGAGCAAACAACAGCAACAACTCTGTTGCTTGCTCTGCATTATAACTTCCCGAATGCAGCGTTCGAATAAAAGTGTGATCAATTAATGAAGTGTTACACAAAAAATTGCAAAGTTAAAGGTGGTTTGTTGGGGGATTTTTCTTTATGCAGTAAAGCAGTTTACAATCAGATTAACCTAAAGGCTCTGTTTGAAATTAAAGCTAGTCAATTAAAAGAAAAAAGAGGTGTGGGTCATATGTTATCAGGGTTACTGTATTTTTGTATGTACTCTTTTTTGTTTACTGCTTTCCCTCTCCTATAAAATGTGATAATGTACCAGTGTAACATACTGCAAGAAAAGTTTCCTGATTCCGGTTCTGGCATATACATGAATTGTGCTTTTTAGTTTCATGGGTTGTTTGTTTTTATTTTCTGAGCTTACGTGGGAACACCTGTATCATGTTAGATGTACATTATGTAACTGTCAGAACAATGTATTTGTATACCTCACATGGCCACTGAAGGCACGCAATAATGGAGTCTTAATGCAAACATGCAAGAAAAATGATGTACGGCATTTTGTTTAGAAGAATTAATTCTTTGCACTAGTAGGAAGTGGCAGGTGTGCCTGCAAAGGTGAATGTAACCTTAACTCCGAACCCCCCTTTTTATTTTTAGCAAGTACAATCTATTCATCTTTACTCATTTCATAGTTTGTGTCTCATGTTTTTAACATTTGTAACTTTCAACAAGTTTCATTTACTTGTAGTTTGTCATTAAAGTATGTATGGAGAGAAGAACTTGACTTGATTGTGCTGCAGATTATTAATATTTGTCATGTTGAAAGAACTTCGGATGATTGATTTGATGACCGACTTTCATCAATCTGCAATTTTAAACAGCCTGTAAAGATTAAAGGCCAAACATTTTCTGGTCTTGGTGTCTTAAAGGAGAAGTTCAGACGAAAATGATAATTCAGTCAGTTTATTCTCACCCCTTGCTGATGGAAAGTTTTGTAGTGGACAAAACATTTCTGGAGCTTCACAGCAAACACAGCTTTGCAACATATAGGAAATACCTCCACACAGCTCGTCTGGCATCGGGCAGCAAGGAGACATCATATAGATGTGTTGTGGAGTGTATATACTTTGAACAGAGGGATTTACTGCATTTTTACCTTCAAGGCAAGTTTATTTGTATAGCACAGTTCAGACACAAGGCAACTCAAAGTGCTTTACAAGGGTATAAATTACATTAAAATACATTTAAAAACAATAAAGAAGACACCAAGAAACAAAAAATTAAAACAGCTAAAATAAAATAGGTTTAGAAAAGACAAAACAATGAGTTATAGTACAGTTCGGATGTTGATCACTGCTGCTTTTTTTTGCCCCATTGGAAAAATACATAGCAGTCTGACAGTGGAGAGCACTGTATATAAAAACAAGAACCTTAGAATCATAATCTTAACAGGAAGACATTGTAAAGAATATGAAAATAACATGAAGGTTTGTAATATTAGACTGTACAGTGGATGACAACGAATCAATGCATAGAGCCACCTCAATAAAGGGAGCTTCTGATGTAGTTTTTTTTATACTCTTAATCAAAAATCCCTCTTTTAGACATTAACTCAGATAATCTGCGTGGTTTGGTGGGAACAAAAAAAAGGTATGCCCTTAAAATGTAATCATTAACGACTGAATTACGCGTCTGCGTCTGATTGGCTGAAACGCTCTGATACGTGAACCAATCAGAGCGACGTGCGTCTGTGCGCCGCGTTAACGTCCGGCCCCTGTGTCGTTGGAGGCAGCGCAGCCTGGAGCCTGGAGCGGCCGCCGCCGCAGTCCCCACCCCGGATACCGCACTACTGGCCCCGGCTTATATAAAGCTAGCACGTCTAACAGGCCGTCCCCGGGCTGCCCTTTTTTCTTGTTGATGGTCAGACTCTGCGAGAGAAGGATGAAGTTCCTTGTAGCGGTTACAGTCATTGTGGGATCACTGATTTTCCTCGCTTTCCCCAACGGCTCATCTGCTGACGAGAAGAAGAAAGGCCCCAAAGTCACTTCGAAGGTAGGTGGTAGCTCGCTAGCTAACTTTCCAGAGGATCAGGCAGTGAATCAGAGCTCTTCCTCATTGCTAGCCGCTAGCTGCGGATTGCAAAAGCCACGTCACACGCAGGCAAAGCCTAACGGGGGCATCCTTTTTGCTGGATCGGTGGGCTTGTTAGCAGGGAAGCTAACGTTAGCTAGCAGACGGCTGATGTGAGGTTTTGTGGCTAAAGATAGTTCGTTAGCTGGTCTTCGTGCGGGAAATGAATCACGTGTAAATCGTAGTTCTTGGTGAATATAACGAGTTTTATAATTTGACAGTTACAGGCAAACTGAGCAGATGTGGTCCTAGTTAATCTGCGCTAGCCAGCACGTCGGCCTCAACGTCAACTGTCGGTATTTTCAAATGCACCATTAATAAACTGGCCCACATGTGTTTGAGGCTTCAGTTATTGACTTCTCCTTCATTAGTTAAGCCCCCGGGCTGCAGCTCAGAGAGGCTCAGCAGATGTTATTATGTCTGGCCTTGTTGTGTCTGGGTGCAGCAGCTTTGTCCACGTCTACAATCACACTTTAAGGAAGCTGTGAAGTGGTCAGGAGACCCACCAGGCTCTTTGTTTCTAGTGTCCCTTTGCAGCAAATGTGGGTGAGAAACACTGACAGACCAATGCCGTATCTCTATATAAATGCTAATTATTAAAAACTGTCTTGCACCACAATAAAAAATAAATAAATGAATAATAATAATTGCATGGATATGCTATAATGGTCAAATGAAATGTGTCTATTTTTGTGTCTTAACTGAAAATGTCACAGAATAAACAAACACTCAAATATCCCAATATCTCCAGCTCTTTTTGAGTTAGTGTACTGACACTAAACTGGATTGCTCTTGTTTCACACTATAACCGGGCTTCTGGATAAACTGCAGTTAATGAATATCTCTGTCCAATCTCTCCAACAAGCCATTACACTTTCCAACATAATTAAAAATTAATGACATATCCCGATAACCATCAATTTATTCTTATAATTAAAGGAAGTATTGAAAGATGCTGATTCCTTTTAACCTTATTTTTTTTTTTTTGTCAGGAAACAAATATTTCATCACAGAAAGGACTTTTTTTGTGTCAAAACTGATCAATCACAGAATCTTTAAATGAGTAATCATAAAGTCTTCCTGTGCAAATAAAGACTACATACATGGTGGTAACCTCACCCCCCTGTTGATTTTCAGTTCGGAATCTGTGGTATTAAAACACATCTGTTTTTAAAGGGGGCACTATGCAGTTTTGGAAAAGAAAAAGCAGACTGTTAATATTTGAATTACAAACTAAGATTATTTTTTTTCATAACTGAATAAACAAGCTGTTCTCAAAGGAAAATACAGTCCCCAGATCACTGTTTGGAGCCAGAAAGGTGGCAGGGTCCGCCAAATATAAACAAAGTGAAAATGAAAATTGAATGGAATGTCGAACCCTCACATTATTATACGAATGCGCCACACATTTGCCTATAAGATATCACCTATTCAAAGATGTTAGGCCTCTACATTTATGTCAGCCCGTCCATTTTGATTCAGAATATTAGAGGGGAAAAAAAGAATGTTAGAAATAAATATTTTTGCCTCACCATGGGAGACATATAAGTAAGGTAAATTAACTTCATAACTTGACTTCTTTACAGGTGTTCTTCGACATGAGGATCGGAGATGAAGATGTTGGAAGAATCGTCATCGGGGTCTTTGGCAAAACGGTTCCTAAGACGGCCAATAACTTTATGGCTTTGGCAACAGGAGAGGTGAGAACGCCAAAGCTTCGTCATTTGTTTGGTAATACAGCTGACACTATGCCACAAAATGGGCACGCATTTAAAGGATCGTCCCTTTCTTTTACTCCGTAGTGGGGCATAGAAGAGGCGTCAGATTTCAATGATTGTTGAGGCTGAAATGAGCCATGTTGTGAACTTTTTAACTTGGGATAAACATCCTTGTTTGCGCTCCCAAACCACAAACCTCCACACTGTGAGGACACTTTGAATACGCCTTTCGACTCTCATTCATGTGGTGGCATTTAAATGTTAAATACTGGCAGCTGATGCTCCTTTTCAGATTTTTCAAGTGTTGTTTATTTTGTTGTGTTTGTTCTGAATCAACAGAAAGGATTTGGTTACAAGGGCAGCAAATTCCACAGAGTCATCAAGGACTTTATGATCCAGGGTGGAGACTTCACCAGAGGCGATGGCACCGGAGGTAAAATGGCCACCGACACCTGCAGAATGGCATTCACAGCGGGACACAGATTTGTTTCTGCAAGAGCAAACTTGCTCATGACCATCTGAATCAGTGCTGTCCTGAATATTACATTCCGTAGAGTCATTTTAGCCTTGGGTTCTAAAGGAATTTACCAGTAGTCAACATGAGTTGAGGATTTATTTAATGGCTTTTCAAAAATCATCACTCAAAGCACCATCTATCAAATCAATCATATCAACTAATTATCTGGTACGGATCTAAATGGTACAAATACCTTTTTTTTTTCTCCTTTAAATGAAGGCAAGAGCATCTATGGAGACCGTTTCCCCGATGAGAACTTCAAGCTGAAGCACTACGGCTCTGGCTGGCTCAGCATGGCTAACGCTGGGAAAGACACCAACGGCTCTCAGTTCTTCATCACCACCATTCAGACTCCGTGGCTGGACGGCAAACACGTCGTCTTTGGAAAAATTCTGGAAGGGATGGTGAGTGTGAGGAAACTAACAGCAAACGCCTGTGGTTTTTAGTCGGGCAATCTGGTCAAATTTGTCAGCATGTCAAGCATGAAGAGGCGTTGACGATGATTGTTATAGAGTAACTCTGAACTAAAACTAAACTTTTCTAACCAATGAAAACTTAACTGAAACAAGCAAAACTGCTCTGGGATCTAACTGAACTGAAAGCAAAGTAAATATAAAACCTATAGTAAGTTGTCATGTCTAGTTATCCACCAGCTATCTGCAGAAAGGCCAACAATAGCAGGGTAATTTCAGACTAAAATAGACGCTAGTTTCCTGCTCTGCGTCTCCTCAGGTGCACCGCGACCAGATCTCAAACAAAGACAGTCAGACTAAAATGCTTCATAGAGCAGATTGGTTTTCTTTTATAAATGTTTAATCTTTCCAATTTCCTAATTGCATCTGCATGTAATTACATCCTACTTTCACTCTGATGTCTAACAGAGTTTGCAAAAAGCAATTTTTATGTCCTCAGGCTTGTTTTACTGTTCCAGTTGTCAGGAAAACGCCTCGTTTCTGTTATCTACGTCCTCACGTTTTGATGAACATTTCACTATGGTAATCAACGCACGTGCACCTACTGACGCAGTACTTTTGAATTGGCGTCAGTAACAATTGCTGCCAAATGACTCAGAATCGAATAATGACTATAAATATCATCCAAATGGTGAAACTGAGTCATGTGCAGAAGAGTGGAGAGTCTTGAAAGTTTGCAGAATGCTTTATTTTAACCGTTCAAGGTTAGGAATATTCAAAAATACTCTTGAAAAATACATAGTTTTCAACATAATCTGGTGTTTCAATGCCACAATCACTCATGTAAACCAAACTTAATATTATGTTTGTAATTTTAAATGAAACAATCCGGTCATAATATATATTTGAGCATAAATAATCAGACCAAATCTTAAAATCCAAGTTGATTTGGACAGCTGATGAAATAAACAAACTGAAAATGTATGTGGTCTGCATTGAGTTTAAAGGAAATCTATAAACCTTCTAATAAGTAACAATTTAGATGTGATAATAAGGATTTCAAGAGCTGCGCAAAGTCTGAAATGTGCCAATTAAATAAGTCAACATAGATATCGCTATGCCAGTCCCATATCGCCATGGGTTAAAACTGAAAAAAACAAACAAACAAAAAATTGACCAGCAATTGAAAGCAAAAGCAGTATTTTACTTACAATTTAAGACACTTAAACTCAAGTACTTCCACTTCATAGCGCTGTATACTCTACACACATTATCTCAGAGGGAAGTATTGTTCTGCATTCATCTGGCTGCTTATTTGTAGCAGTTACTTTGCAGATTACGATTAACAAAAATCGGATAGTTCATAGAATATAATTAGTTGTTGCACATTAAAGTACTCAACAGTAAAACATTTGGTGTTGACAAAATGATGCTTGTATATCAAGCAGCTGGTAATGATGGTCAAACATGATGTATAATAGAACACTAAAAGTCCTTGTGATGTTGATGTAGGTTTTACATTTTTTCATTTTACCTAATCAATCTTCGATTTAAAATGCAAAATTTCTAAAGCAGTGTTCTTGGTTTGTGGCACTCCTGCTGAAGTAATGGAACTGAGTACTTCTTCCAAAGAAAATACCCTAGTTGTACCAGGCTACTGAAAATGATGTCATCATATGCAAATCTTATACAAATCTCTATGCAAATGTGAAGCTCAAACAACTAAAAAAAATCATCACAAGAAAAACTTTTGTCTAGTGTTTTATTGTTAGATTTTGACGCCACTGAATCATTCTGAGGTCCTTTTCTTTCCTTTTTTTTTTTTTTTAATCATCTAGGATGTGGTGAGGAAAATCGAGTCCACAAAAACAGATGGCCGTGATAAGCCTCTTAAAGACGTCACCATCCACGATTGTGGCACAATCGAGGTGGAGAAGCCATTCGCAGTGGCCAAGGAGTAGAGTGCTGCTGGAGGGTGGAGAACGGGGATAACAGGACTGGGGTTTGAGTGTGTCGGGTGGGTAAGGGGTGGGTGTGGGTGTGTGGGGGGGGGGGGGAATCATGCAGGCCACCTTGTTTTTATCACTACCAGCCCATTGGTCCTGGAGACGGGGCTTTGGGGTCATTCAGTGTCTGTGGCTGCCTTCTTAAAGCACCAGAAGAGCAAAATCGAGCAATCATGGCGACACTCGGGGTCCATCTACCAACGAGCATTCCAAGGTGCACTTACCCGTTGTTTTTGTAAAAAATGAAATCTGAAATAAAGGTTTCAAGTTTTGTTAAATTGCTGAGTGAATTTCATGACAACAAAGCATCACTAACACAACAAAAACGTTTTTAAAAAATCAAGTTTTGAGTCACTAGTTTACTTATTCTTAATTTATTTAGGAAGAACATGTGGATTCTTAGTGTTTTTAAAACTAGTTATGTCCACAAAGAAATAAGAACCACTTTTTAGAACCTATAATATCCATTCACACAGCTTGTGACACTTCTTCTTGTGATCACTAGGTGTCACTATTCACACGTCATCATATCTGTCCACAGAAGTGGACACCAAAGGATTAGAAGGAGCTGAGAGGTCTCTAAGAGTAAACTTTTCTTTTTTTTTTCTTCCTGCGTGCATCACATTTCTACAGAAAATAATAAGTCAAAAATAAATAAGTCAGTCCATTGGCCAACATAACTGTGTGTGTGTTTGTGTGTCTGTGAGAGAGTGATGTGCGAACTCTTTGGACACCTGCCTAAGGAGAAGTGAGAAGTACAAGAGAAGTACAATTTTGTGCTTCTGCTATATAATACTTTTCTCTACCGCAGTTCAGAGGGAAAATATTCTTCTTTTGACGGCACTGCATTTGTATTAAAACTTATAACTTGGCTCCACTTTTATCATCTGCAACATCAATGTGACACAAACATTAACAGATCAATAATCAATACAAACATGATATATAATTTTCCAGAATGGGCGAGTCTGCATACTGAGTACTTTTACTGTACTTTAAGTTTTTTTATGCTTTTGTACTAAGAGTATTTCTATGCTGTGGTATTATTGATTTAACTATATGAGTTCTTCTTCCACAACTGCTTAAACCCAGTGTGAAAAAGTAAACATACTGACGTCCTGCGCTTGAGTATTTCCATTTTCTGCTGCTTCGTACTTCTGCTCCACTACATTTTGGAGGAAAATGTTGTACTTTACTTTGCAGATGTCTTGTTACATCAGAGCCAGAGTAGTTCGCTCTTAAATTCACTTCACTTATCTGATCAAATAAACGCTGATTCAAATGATTCAAATAGTAATAATTAATAATAATGATATTGCTTGCACATCCAAAAAATTACCCCTGATACTTCAGCACATTTGATATGAGATGCTTTAAGATGTTTACTTTAACCCAAGTATGATTTTCAGATTGACTTTATTAATCCCAGTTTGCCTTGAACACATACTCAAGCATACAGAACATGTAGACACAAAAACAGATGAGTAATAAATGAAATGAAATAAAATATGCCACGGAGTACAGCGGGTACTCTCGCAGATGAAATGTAAGTGTGAGTCTGGCCTGCAGAGTGCTCCCTTTCACCAGAGATATCAGCAGCGCGGCACATCAGAGCGGTTCATGTTTGTGGTTTCACATGTGATTTCAGAGCAATAAAATGAGGAATTGTACGTTTCTGTGGTACTCTGTCTATTCATGATTGTTGAGGACATTAAGCGGCTCCTCGTGGCTTTTCCACTTTGCTTTGTTCCACTTGCATCACGCATCATCTCCCCGGGGGAAAGACAGTTGTTTACAGAAGAATTTGCTTTTGTCCTCCTCTGTGACAAACTGAGGATTTCACTGTGCCGGCACACTGAGGGTAACATTGTCATATACAGAAAAAGAAAATGGAGGTTAGGCACACATTCCTGTGATTGTCCAATCCTCCTGATGCTAATGTGGCACAACCACTCCCGTCTGCAGCATCAAGCGAAACAAACACTTTGACTCAGGTTCAGCATGATATCATGTCTGTACAGTGTGTTCTGCTGGACTGGCTGTAGGTCATAATTAGCAGCAGATTGAGGATCACAGTGTCTTCTAAAGCAGTGAAAATAATGATTTCCAGATCAGACTGGACTGTTTTTTTTTTTCATATTGAATCAGCCCGAGGGTATATTACTGACTGACTGAGTGAAGTGCATCAATAAAGAGTTTATTATTGTGCGTCAAATGCCTTCGTGGGTGCTCTTAGAGCATAAAGGCCACATTGTAATAAATGAAATCTGAAATCTCTTTATTATGATCAGGGACATAGCCATACATTTGAGGCTTAATAAGAGCTCCACACATGTTACAGCTTTGTGATAATCCCCCTTATAATTACTAATATAATCCTAAAATAATGTGATTTATTCCCATGCAGCCATTTTTAGAAGCAGTGACTGGAAACATGTGGAGGCCATGGGAACAGTGCTGTGTGAGGGAATGGTATTCCTAAACATAACTGACCTCATCTGCTTTTGTCAACACGCCTGCAGACAGAAAGTGATCTGAAAGTTGTTCCCAAGATGGTAAACTTCTTCTGTTTGTTTGAGGGCCTGATTGTTTCACTGGAGATCTAAGCAAAGTCACAGTTGCTACACAGTTGGGACTGATTGGTGGAGTACTTTGGGTGGCTGCGGCTCAGGGGGTGGAGCACTTAAAGCCGTGGAGAGTCGGTGGTTGGACATCCAGCTCCGGCTTGCGTGTCGGAAAACCAAAACAATGAGATGAAAGATGCTAAATCACTCTGTCAAGCTTAGGGGGTCCTGCAGAGTTGGATCCAAATAGTGATTCATGCAGTATTAAGTGAAGAGAAAAACAGATGAAGGCGTCTGACTATTTCCTGAGACTTGGCCTAGCGATGAGGTATTTCTGTGGGCTTACTCGGAGGTGAGCATCGCTCCGGTTCCCTCAACAAAAAGCCCTGCGGATTTTTGCTTTGGATTTTGGAATATGGCCGAAAAATAAGATCTGTAGCAAACTCAAGTTTATGTTACTTGCACGTTTCATTCAGCAAGATAATCTTCACAGATGAAGGCTACTTATGTGATTTTGAAAACACAAATTAAATCGTGAAAGTAAAAAAGTTGATATTAGGCTACAGACAGACTGAAGTGTGGTCGCATGAATTAGACAGACTAGTGAGCTGACGAGTCAACTGAGACAACTTCTGTAGTGTCATTTAGCCACTTGTTAGCAACCACCATTTTTAGGACATTTTTAGTCTCTTTTATTGAATTGTGGGACATTTAATGATGTATTTTATGTCCAAGAACAAAAACGTGTAAATGTCTTAATCCTTTGGTAACCACAGACCTTATTTCCGGCATTCAACCTCATTCACTTTGAGACGAGGGAACTGGATGTGCAAAAATGACGACTGAATTCTGGGTTTTAGGACTACAAACTACACCACTCCACCACTAACCCATCTTCTCATCGATTATATTTCAGATATTAAATCACGGCAGATGCACCTGTTCTGTATCAGCTGCATGCAAACTTTCAGGGTGAGGAGACAAGTATAAAAACATGCTCCACTGGTCCCTGTCAGGAGGGCAGATTGCGGCCGTTCGATCCTCCGGTGTGACAGAAAACCTCCACGCTCGGTGTTGTGATTCTCTCCAGTGTTCTTTTAATCTCGTTGACAAAGCCTCCTGCAGGAAGTTATGCCAGATATGTCCGGCCTGTCACTGCTTTTCCAGTAAACCCAGTAAGTGAAGAATAACACTGTTTCACTGGACAATCCCCAATCGCCACAAACACGGCCAAACCGAACAACAGAGGGTTTAACCAAGACCACGGATGTGCCGACTCCAGGGAATTCTTTCCATACTTTCCTTCTGGTGAGTCACTGGATGCCTGAGTGAATCTGGGCAAAACAAGGACTGCGGGGAAGAGATCCACGTTTGAAAACAGTTTGTTTTGGCTGAACTGCTGTTTGGCAACACTGAAGCATATTTCCATTTGATCAGTTATATAAAAGAAAAAGATTCACTACACTGAATACGACTGAGAAACGTACATCCATTTTTTTTTTACAACTTGAATCCTCTTCAGACTTGATTCACAGCTCATGAAAGCAAACGTGGATTGTATGGTTTCATGATGACACTCATCATAGCGTTGACTCACTGCTCTGCTGACGGACTTTCCCTGTGGTTGGAAGTAGTTTCAGGGTGTGGTGTACCTGCAGCTTGACAGCCTGTCACAAATCATATTTACTGTCTTGGTCAGATGGTTGTGCACAATTATGTAACTGTTTTTTGTTTCTGACGGCTGAGTCTGGATCACACTGGTGTGTTAGTACCTGAACTGAGAGTCAAACTGCCTGCCAGCTGTTTTTCAAAGGCACAGTTTGAAATACGTATTGATTTTATGAGAACATCTGTATGCTAAATATGAAGCTCTAGCCAGCAGCTGATGAAATAAGTAAATAACCTGGTTAATAAATAAATGTCTCTTTTACAGTTTTTATAGATTCAATTGATGGGATATTAGGTGTAAACAGTGTGTTTAAGAAGTGTTGTTACTTTTGGGCAGACTCAGGCTAGATGTTTTCAGTCTTTATGCTAAGGGAAGCTATCCAACAGCCATCTATAGCTTCCTATTTATCGTACAAACACGAGACGTGGTCTGATAGGCGTGTTCCTGGAACATAGAAAAAGGGTAGGAAAAGCAGACAAAGACAGGAAGTGGAGAATAAATGTAGATGTTACATTAAAATCTGGATGCAGTGTTGGAGGCGGAGCCCCGTTCATCCCAATGAAAGCTGCTCAGTAGCAATTTGGAGAGAAAAAAGCTTGAATTCTGGGCTATGAGAATACCAGGATCTTCTGCGTTGTTCCGTTGGATAAAGCCCCCTGGAAATATTTTCGGCCAGTTTGCTTCCCAAATCGCAAAAAAATCTAATTCATATATATTTGAAATGTCTTTTGAAACCTTTGTTTTTGTTTTTTTTTATATATAGTTTTGCAGATTTATAAAAGATAAAATGCTTATATACTTTTTCTCCCAGTAATAGAAAGTAAGGTTTTCTTGACCTAGTCGAGTTCTTGTTTGTGCAGAGTCTCCTCCACAGCCCTGTCTGTCTTGATCTGGAGCATCTTTTGTATTTAACTGTAATGTTCAGTCCTCTAAAGACTTCACAGGGTTCAAGGGTTCTCCACGACACTGAGAGAGTCCCCGAGCCACTCCGGTGTTGTCTGTCTCGTTTTGCATCATTGTTGAGCTGAAACTTGAATCTTCTCCTCAGTCTGAGGTCACATGGGCTCTCGTTCCTTTAAGCCGCGCTCTCTCACTCTCCTCATAGCAAAGACCTGACGGTGGGTGTGTTGCAGAGATTGTTATCCCTCGGGCAGTTTCTCCGCCCTCTGAGTCTTTGAAGGCTTCGCTGTAGTTGCCGGGGCTCCTCTTGTTCAGTTACTGTGTTTGGCAGCATTTCAAGCTGGTGGTTCATGTTCCTGATGGGGCCTCATCGTGCTCCCGCAGGCCTTTTCAATCAATCAATGAATACAGTTTTATCTCAGATGTGAGTTTTATCAAGAGTTGCGTGGAGTTAAGGGAACAGTTAACCCCCCAAAAACTGAAGATTTCGTCATTATGTGCACACCCTCATGTCGATGGAACGCCAGGTGAGGTTTCTTAGTCCGTAGAACATATCTGGAGCTTCACAGGAAAACAGAGCCGCGGCATTCTCATGAACAACTGAAGGAAATGGAGAAAAAAAACAACCAAAAAGAAATATGAAACCATAATTATCTATAATGCATTTATGACTCCAATCAATCAAGTATACAATTGTTCCTTTCAATAATGCATTTAAAGGATAAGGTTGGTGTTATTCCATATTATAGAGTTTATGTCTTATGTACAGTATTTAAGCCCAAAACTTGGACCTATGGCACAGAGAGTCCAAAAAAAAGAGGTCTTTTTGTGGGTTTTGTTGACTGTTGAAGAAAATTATAACCTTTCACTTCCAAAACTTGTGAACAAACCAGGTGCAAGATACAAAACTGACACAGGCAACGATTTTTGCAAACCTGGTCAAACCAGTACAGATAACAAAGAGCAGGTTAAACAAACCTACTTAGAAGGACATGACAGTCACTTTGACAGTGAGATATGATCAGTGATGGCTGGAGGTGGGTGGTATAGAACCGAATATTTCGAGAAGCCAGGTTTTGTGAGGCAGAAATATTCACATATGTCGTCGCGTTTAAATTACTTTAAGTCATGTTTGCTGACTTCCTTCCTCACTCGGACTCTCCTGGAAGTTACAGCGGCAGGCGTCC
Source organism: Diplodus puntazzo (assembly GCA_963678695.2). NCBI lineage: Eukaryota > Metazoa > Chordata > Actinopteri > Spariformes > Sparidae > Diplodus > Diplodus puntazzo. The sequence goes on along the minus strand of OZ023161.1, from coordinate 16,228,801 downwards.
AAATGAAAGGCACGGTTGCTTTGAAGAAAAAAAATATGGACTTCTCTTGGCTTGAATAATGTTATAAACAGTTAGGACGGTGTAAATACACAATTCAACAAAATATTGTTGTGTTTTTGCCGTTGCTGTAAGCATGATTTTAGCTAACTTCCCATCTGTTTTGCAGTTAGTACACATATACGTGTATGATGGGTTACTGACAAAACACTCCATAACAGCGGTAAGTTTGGAGAGTAGAACTATTTAACATTTGTATCAATAATAATCCCTGAAAGCAGCTTTGAATTGGAAACAGACAACTCCCCAGACTATTATTGTTGGGGCGGCTGTCGCAAAGATCATGAGGCAGTTTCCATTTTCCTTGGAGTAACAATTACCAACAACACCGGACAAAAGGAGAGTTTATTCATTCACTTAGTCAACAATGGAGACGTGAAAGCAGATAGAGGTGATGCCAGGCTGCCAGCTTTACTATTTGTTGGGGGGGAGATATCGTTCCCGGTTGCAGATAAAATAGCTTAGAGAAAAGCTAGATTCAGAGGGAGCCGATCTAAACACAGATGGTGTTATTGTTCAATAACCATTACACTGTGCAATCAATGTTACATTTAAAAAAAAACACCAAAACCATCTATTTCCACTTTAAAGAGGCTTTACTTTCCCCTCCCCACTTATTCTACAACTGCAGGACCATTGCCAACTATGAAACCAACAAATTAATAGACGCGTCTGCAGGTTGAAAGGCCAGAATAAAGCCGGGATCAAGCTCAGAACAAGAGCCGAAGCACGTCCACAAAGATAAGGAAACACAAACACGCAGTGTACGAGTCAGAGGGGAAGCGCTTCGACAAGAGAAGTATAAATATACAACAGCGGCGTGGGAAAGGTCGCCGTGGGAACTGGGCCTTGTTTTTTGTCAATGAGTTGTTTCGTAGGCCCGGCTCTGACTCCAGTACGACAGACTTTTGGGTTCCCACCCAGACCTATAGCCGAGCAGTGGTGTCACATCCATTTCTGCATTGTTCTCCAGCTTCCTCTCTGGTTTCTTTCCCCCTCCTCGCAGAGTTTGCCATGTTGTTCTCTGGTAGGAGCTTTTCTTCGGGACGTGGCCGAGGCTGCGGTGACACGCCAGGTTCCCACGATCTCCTGCCCTTCCTGCACAGTTACTGCTTGCTCACCGCTCCGAGCAGGAAGACGGTGCAACAAGGCCACTGAGAGTGCGGGCTAATTTAAGTTCAGCTCTGCTGGCTGTCTATTGTCTTTAAAGGGATTTATGAGAAGGACCATGTGCCTGTGTGTTCTCTGGAGCTCATCACCAGTAAACCGTTATAAAAAGTTATGTGCGCGCATGCCTTAAACTTTTGAGACACAAATGTACTTATAAGGAAAGAAAGATAAGAAATATTTCCATAATCAGTGAGGACATTTTCCAGTGAGCAGAGTTATGCTTCCTCTCTGGTTTTATCCAATAAGACTGTGGTTCCCAGCGTCGGTGTCAGGACCCCTGAAGCAATATACTGCACAATGCTTCTGCCTTCAAATCAATGCTTAGCGTGTTGATGATCTTTGGCCTCATAATGTGGGTTATTTACAGTTTGACAATGTTGCGGCTGTTTAGTTTTTCAGTTTTTTTAATCGTCCTGGTTTGAAATGTGATTTGTTTTTGAAAAGAGCTACCGATGTGAACTGTGTAGCTGTGTGTAACTGTGTAAATAAAACAAAGGTTTGATTATTTTTTTGGTGGTGAGAACATCTTGGTGGTGAGCTATCATCAGTGGGGCCCACTGGCAATTATCGCCTCGGCCCCCAATGGATTCTGGGATAACCACTGCCAGAGGATGAAGCTGACTGACTTCAGTGACCCCCTGACTTCTCCTCCAGCATCACAGGTAGGCTTAGGTTAACATTTGAGACCAACTGTTGAATGGCTAGCTGCGAAATTTGTTATGGGCATCCGTGTCTCCCCTTAGAGTTGATTGCAATAACTTTGGTGATCCACTGATGTTTGCCCCTCGCACCTTCACCAGGTTAATATCTTCCATTTCTTTCAATACTTTGGTTTATGATAAAAAAAAGGCATCTAATGACAGTCCCCATCAACCTCATCAACGCAGTAACTATAGAAAATGTTCACTTGTCAAAAGAACTTTTAATAAATTGTCTTGATTTTCTGTCCGTCATCTTGTCCTCGGCCTCAGGATTAAAAGGTAGTGAATAAGTTAAATCACGGGGGATAATGGCTTTCCACTCGCTCTGTGCAGACCAGGTGGCCTTAATGCTCTGTACGCTCTGTGCAGGGTACTCGGCTAATTAAAGTCACTGCCCCCCCCCCAACACCACCGCCTGGACGCATATTTTTGCGGACGTGATAAAACCCTGCGGCATGGGGACACTGTTAAGTGCTCTGCTGGAGACAGTAAAGTGCTGCTGCATTCCTGCTCGTCTCACGCAGCCGGGTGATAGCTGTGGCACTGGGTTATGCTGACTAGCTAATTGGGGGGGGTTGCGTAAGAGTTTGAAATATTCATCTTACTGTAGTTCTTCAGGCTGTGGAGCTGGTGCCAGACTTGAAAGTTATTTTGAATGTGCCTTGAGAGAAACAGAGAGAGTGAAAAGAGGAGGGCAAAGTGGGTAAGCGTGTGTTTTAATCTAATATTTATGGGCCCGCATGTTGGAGGAAGGAACTATTTACACTAAAAGTCTCCTCCGGGGCGTACAGACATGGTGCTGGATGGAAGTGGGACAGCAGGACTTATGTAATAAAACGCTGTGCTGAGGGGCGAGATGGGCTTCTTTTAGAATACTTGAGCAAGTATTCATGCAACTGAATCACCCAAATATTATCAAGTCAATAAGTTATCGATATCAATTATCCTATCCTGTCCTCTTGAATGTATCAGTGCAGAAACATTAACTGCTGACATTTTCGACATTGATTTCGCCTAATGGTTGGTGGGCTACCGTTTTGAAGTGTGAAGTTTTGACATCATGGTTGTTGATGATATTTGGATGGAGGTGGACATCAGACACAAGACCACGCCATACAGCATCCCCTGCTTTAGTGTCTGTTGTCTTTTCTCTTCAAGGGACCATGATTTACTAAATGAACACCATGGTGTATTGAAGAAGGTAACTGAGATGATAAATCAAGTCAACCAGTGGAGTGCCTGCAGCTGGCTATTACAGAGAATGTCGGATTGATTAAGATTTTTTAGAGCTGATACTCCGTCCACTCATCACGTTCTCAGGACAGTGAGACTCTCCTGCAGGGCTGCGATACAGAAATACAATCAGCTTATAAAGGTGCTGAGTATGAACATCACGGCTCTCAGGTGAGCTCAGCACGTGTGAGTTTTATCACGTGAGGGCAACTTCCTGAGACAAACACATGTGAAACATGTGGGAGCAACAGAAGTGGACCACGTCTCCTCCTCACACCCTGAAACTGTTCAGAGCCCCTGACAGCCAGCTGCAGTCAGACACACACAGGCAAGACTTCTCTGAGGTGTTCTTTCAACTGCATTTCACTACTGATGAAACCTTTAAAGGAATATTGCATTGCAATGTTGCATTTTTTAATCCATTTTGGTCAATTTACATGTCCTGAACTGACTGAAAGAAAGACAAAAATATATACAAAAATTGATTGTTCAATTGTTTGTTGTTCTTTATTTTTTTCCCGTCATTTCAAGCATTGTCCGAGGACTGTTTATGCTGATGATTTGTATTATCATTTTAGAATGAGGGGCAGCAGTCGGAGTGGAAACCTGTAGTATCTACAAGGACCCATCCACACCCCTAACAACACACTATAAGCTGCTCTGTCGAGCTGAATCCGGCATGCAACTTCATCTGAAGAACAAAGAGCGGACAACCTGTGCTTTCTGTGGCCGCCTTCACGCTTGGCTCCACTGTGGACGTGGACCTCACCCACAACAATCACCGTCAGCATCATAACTTCCACTGAAGATTTGGCATCGAGCGACTGGCTGATCCTAAACTCACAGCCGCTGTCTTTTCATCTGGTCGGGACCACAGTTACTGATATATTTGTTCAGTGCACGTGAAAACAAGAAGTGGGAAGATACTGGAAACCTTGACATGAACTTCAGTGTGTCCTTGTGTTTGTTGTGATTACCTGCGCAAGAATGTGGGGACGCTGCCAGAGAGGAACAATGGAAACTTTAATTAGATCAAGAGTTTTTCTAGGGATTGTCATAACACACATGCAGTCACATACAGAGGCAGGCACATACAACTACACAATTATTCTTCTCTTTCTTCTGCTTTGTAATAGATATAGCTCCGAGCATGAAAGCTATATATACAGGTATACACATAATGTATACGAGGAAATATGATATGTTTATTTTTCAGCATGTTTTCTTAAGTCTGATCTGACCTGAACTGTGCACCCGCAGGCTGTACTGTGAGAGCACAACAACAGCGGCCATATCAGCTTCTAATATGTGACACATTTTCAAGAAAAGAGAAGAAATGAGGCCACGACAGTTGTCAAGTGCAGCATCAAAAAACGGTCAGGTTGCCAGGACAGGGTTGTACTAGCCTGATAGTAACTTTCAAGCCCAAACACCCACTCAAGACTGGAGGTATCCATTGAAATGACCGATTTGGTCATATTTCTTGTGGACAGTCTAGCTCTAACTTCAACAGAAAACAATATGTTTGCGCAGGAACATTGCTCACAAGAAGCTGATTGAGAAAATATGTTTTAAGGACCTTTAAGAAATACAGATTTATTGCATTTTTAAAAAAATTGTGCACAGGTTTATTTTTCTCGGCCTGAAATAGTCAAATCTAAGAACCCAAAGTCTACGAAAAAGCAGTTTTAAAGGACCACCAACGGTTTATCAGGTCACCAAACTAAACTGGAGGTAACTCTGGTGTCTTAACCTCAAAGCTACCTAGAGCACCTCATCAAGTTCAATGAGGCAGAAGACGTCCTTGAACATGAATCTTAGTGAAGTCACTGGCTAAAAAGGCGTTTTTGGTAATTTCCCTGACAAGCTGTGTTGACCAGAAGGTTAGGAAAGTTCATTTGAGCCTGAATATTCAAATATTCAAATTGACTCTAAATAAATTTGGACACTGGAGCGAAACACTGTGATTTGAGCGCTATGACCTGCAGTGTGAAAAGTACTGTTTGTTAAGTAAACTTTTCTGCACTTCACATATTTATTGGAAAAGTGTGAGAGTGGCATGCTTTATTATTTGAATGATAAATAACCTGACTCATCCTATCTTACACTTCCTTTAACAGCCGGGATTATCCTCATCTCTGTTATCAACCGTCAACATCTGGAAACAACAGCAGGGTGCTCTTTAAGCAAGAGTTTCTCAGACTCCGTCCCCACTGAGCTCCTGCTGAATATTTCATCCCCAAAGCAGAGATAGAGTGTCCCGAGCTGTTCACACGATCTGCCTTTTGTCTTCAGCGTGAGGAGCTCGGTGGACAAAATGAAATATCAGGTCAGCGGTGTCGGTCTCAAACAGCATTGAGGCGACAGGTTGTAACATAAGATGTTTGTTTTCCAGCCAGCAGTTCATGTGCAACAGTGTGCTGGAGTGCATGAAGGGCAGCCGAGGGACAGTTTGTCCTGGAAACTAAGATGCTCAGCGTTCACCTGAGCTTCAGCCCGGGCTCACATTGCTTTTTTTCTGCCGCTGCTGTACATCTGCTGCAAACTGTAAAGGAAAGGACTGGTGCTGTGCTGTGGACAGAATTATTATTTTTTTCCTGCAATCTTATTTTATTGCTTGCCTGTTTCTTGATGAATTTATGTCTCTCTCCATACACTACCATACGTATTTTTTCACGATTTTAAGGTCTCATTAGGTCCACAGGGAGGGTCGTGACTCTGTTTCTCTGTTCGGACTGACCTTGAGAGCCTGTTAGCACTTTGATGTTAGCATTTAACTAAAGGCACCGCATACCTAAGTTCAGCCTCACATAGCTGCGAGCATGACTGGTGGCACTTTCTCTTGCTCTCAGATACTCTAAATATTAATTTGGTAAAATTAAACAAAAAGACTCATTTGTACTTGAAGCATTTAAGATTTCTAAACATTGCAAACACTGAAAATTTTGAAACATACTGAACAGTGAAAACATACAGTGCATGTGAACACATGCTCAGGCTCTGTCTACATTCGGCCATTTAGTGCTTATGCTCAAATCTGAGTGATCAGATCAAAGTGCTAATCCGGTAATCAGTCCAGTCTTTCTTTATGGGTTACTGTTCTGTTTATTCTTCGTTATCAGTCTGTTTTTACCCGTAGCATTTGAAGTATGAAAGTAAATACATACTGCAAACTTTGTGTCATGCAATCAATAAAAATAAAAATGTAATGAAAGCTGTGTTTCTTTTTATTCCCTCTAATCTCGTACTGCCTGTCATGTGGAAACAGCAGCAATCCATCTGTGTTTGAGACAGAAAAATCACACAAAGGGCAGCAGGGAAACATTCTTTGCATTACAAGTAATGAGGCCAAGAATTTGACCTCAACCTCAGAATTTGTTTGCAGTCTCTGTGAGACTGAACTGAAAACATTCTGGGGAAAGAAATAGGCCATAAATCTGCTGGTCCCATTCAAGCGTGAACTGTTAAATTATGACAGGCTGACAAATACCCTTAAATGTGACTCTTGAATTTTGCCTTAAAAAAAGAAAATTTGCCTAGGGAGACAACTGAGCAGCCCTTGAGCAAGGTATCTAAACCCTAACTGCTCGACCGAAGTGACCCAGCAGCCACTTGAACAAGATTGTTCTTGTGATTGGCAGCTCCCATTGTAAATGTGGCAACAGATTATGAACCAAAAGTCTCAGAAAGAATGAAAAAACAAATGCATTTCAAAATCATTTAAGGCTTTCAGTGCCACTGATGTTAATGTTGTTCAACAGAGAAACCATTTATATCTATTGCATTCACATTCACAATGTCCTACGTTAAAATATATACATATATATTAAGACAATAACAAAGAATATAAACTTAAGAAAACAAACCTAATCGATCACGTTCTGATCTTCTGATTGGATGCCAGCTAATTTCCTCTATCAAATCCAATTTGTAATTGTTTGGGACCCTGCTTCCTGTCATGACGTGCACTGAGGTGGTGAATCCTTGAAATAAACATCATCGTTGATTATCCTTAAATCTGTATCACTTACAGAGAAAGAGATGAAGATGATTATATGAAAGGACCTCCTGCAACCTTTATTCCAAAAAAGTTAGGACATTGCGTAAAAAACATGATGTTCATTTAGGTTTAATTTTTAGATTTTGTGTTGTGACATAGCTGTGCTTATTAGGTTTAGGCACAAAAAACACTTGTAAGGCTTTGGAAAACAACATTTTCTTGTTGAAAATTTTCAAAGGTTTGCCCTAATAATATCCAGTGGTTTGACACTTACAGATGTCGGAAACACAGTCTTGAACTGTGGTCACTTGCTTGGCAGCCTTCCCACCTGTGACTCTGCTGCCATCCCCTTCACCTCTGCAGAAGTATACACATTATTTACTCGAGTAGAAACGCAGATACCTAGGGAAAAAAAGATTCTGGCAAAAGAAGTACTGATTCAACTTCTTTACTCAAATAAAACTAAGAAAGTACAGGCTCAAGTATAAAAGTTAAAAGTGTCTAACTGAAGCATCATGAGATATTGACATCATTCAGAGACTATTAAACTTAGAGGTAGAGTCAGTAGGATTCGTCCGAGCTGTTCATAAACACAACAGATAGATAGTTGTTGAGTCTCCTTCCTAGGTCGTCAAATACTTTGACTTGCTACTTCTGCTCATGATAAATAAAAACTATTAAAAATTATTGATAATCAGTGGTTTGAAAACGTTAAATACCATTTTACAACCTTTTATTCTGGCTGTTGGCCTGGTTACTGTAGAGTGTGTCTCAAAAACAATTAGCAAAATTATCACATTTAGTTTTTTCATGTTTTACACAACTTTTCTGAGTCGTTGGGGTTGCAATTTTGAATTATTTGACATGTGGATACAAAGATGTAAATGTCTTCTTTTGAACTTGCAGACAGTCCCTCTTGACTCTGCTGCTGCCATTTACACAACACAGACTCCCAGTTACGTCATGAGGGTGCTGTTGCCCGGTGGCTGGCAGGTGGCAGTGACCCCTGTGTCCCCTGCTCTCCCAGGCAGGCTGGACAGGCAACATTTATGCTGTGATGTGCCAGGATCAAGTAGCTGGGCTGCTATCTTGTTACTAATCGGATAATCTGTTTGGCACAGGGGCTCCTTTCCATTCCTCCTTACATAACTGTGTCTATGTTCAGATCAAGCTGAGAGTTCGGGCCAAAAGCTGACCGCTGTGAGGGACGGACATGCAGTTTTACAAGAAGAAGGACTCTGATCGGTTCCAGGAGTTGTATAAAGCCTGTTTTTTGGGGGGGTTCAATTCTCTCTCACATATCTTTCTCCAGAGGGGTCAGAGGTCAAGGTCAACTATAGTGAACAAAACATGTTCCAGACCCCAAAACTGCTTCAGGGATCTAATGTGTCAGTTACCTGTGGTAATTAGAGTCACTTTTACTTTCATCACCCCACATTTTAGGGAAAGAGAAGGACTATTTCTTCAACCTCAACAGTAATTTAAGATTCTACAAAGTCTGCAAGAGTTTCCTTTTCTGGAATTACCTTGTGCGTCTCTTCTTCAGTCTAATTTGGCATCCATTTACACAGATTTTAAGCATTCACACCACAAAACTAGAGACCAATACGCGTCAACTTGTTCGCCTTGTGACTCGTGACTAGTCAGTAATGAGTACTACCACAGTTTGATCTGAACTACACACCTGTAAAGTTTTCTGCATCTGAATCTGTGACGCCATCGTGCCTCCTGACAAAAATCTGCAGACAGTCTTCTTATTAGATTTTGTGATGAGATGTAACGTTTAAGTAAGGAAAAAAATCAACATATTAAGACATTATCCAGTGAAGCATTAGATTATAAAGGTAAAAGACAACATTTCCAGGTAAAAAAGCCATGACGGAGAATTAAACTAGAAGAGAAGAGGAGATTAACAGTCATAAAGACTACAAAATCACTTCATAAAAATCTTCATTTTGGGCTCTGGGGACTGAAGGCCTGGCCACAGTGTATTATATGCAACATTCATACTGAAAATGTAAGGCTGCAGTGTACACTGCCTTGTTGACAAAATCAATGTGTCTGTATGCAGAGCACCTCAGTCAGGCCATAAGTAAACTAATACTGGAGAGGTTTACAGAGAAAAACATTTGCAAAAGTAGGTCAATCACTCAGGGCAGAGAACTAAAGAAATATACCAAATACATAGCATGTTATTTTTATGGATGCCTTAGAACATTATCTCTGAAGGAAAATGCTGCTTAAGCTCCTCAGTCAACAGTAATATCAGGGAATGTTTAGAATTGGAAAAAGGGATACATTTGCAAGTAAAAGTAGACATACAAATAAAACACATGTTCATATTAAATGTGACTTTATTTTTTTAAATCTTTTTTTATTTTAAATAGACTAATTCTACCGTGCATACTAATCATTGGTTCTGCTCAGGGTCTATAGTTACCGACATATCATAGCTGCCTTTACTCGGACTGTATACTTACTACCTAAGCTGTATTATATCTGCAATCAGTTAGAAAAAAATAATAAATAAAAAAAACCTTGATGAAAGATGAAAGATGCAAAAAATTGGTAGGGGGGCCTGGGGATGGACAAAACGCCGCCACGTCATGATTAATGCCAGGGTAGATTCAACGCGCCCTTTACGCACAGCTGTGGATGAACACACACAGAAGAATTACATTTTCGGAGGCGCTCTCAGTTGCGAAAATGATATCGACTTGATCGTTGTTGCTCTTTCAGATTATTTTGTTTTGTTAGGAATCATCGAATCTGCGTAGAAAAAATCTAGACGAGCACAATATAGATAATATTTGTGCGCACAAAATATGAATCTTTGCACAAAATATAAGCCTTCGTGACTCCAGGGTCTCTGTTTTAATGTTATTTATGTTTATAATCCCATAGTTGTGTGCTTGGTGCACACGTCTTCATAAAATGTAACATGAAAGGAATGGCTGGTGTAACTTAATGGTATTTCTTAAGGGCTGATTATTGGCAGTTACAGGTCATTTTCTTGAAAAATAGAATAATCGCAGAGGTTTAAAATGGTATGTTTGTATCATCCAGAGTCAAGCTCTGGGCAGACTTGCCATTAAAAGTGAGTCATCTGTTTTTACTGTTTGTACTCTCAATGGAGTTGCATAATAGAAACAATGAGTACAGCGATGCAAATGACTTGTTGATATGTTAGCACTAAGATTCAGTACTGTTCAGTGTTTCTATGATGCGACTCTATTTGGGGGTGGCTCACTTTTTATCGAATATATTCAACAGTGATCAGTTTAAAATGATTCAGCCGGGCAGCAGAGCAGCTGAGGGCACATTTCTTCTGTGTGTGTTTATCCACAGGTGTGCTACAGGGCGCGTTGAATTTACCCTGGCATTAATATTGACGTGAAAGGTGTGCGGGGAAACGACCTGCATTCACACCTCTTTTATTTTGGAATATTTACATAATCTCTGATCATATATGATTGATTGACTGACTGATTGATTGGTTGGTTGGTTGGTTGGTTGACATTTCTGGATGCTATCTGGAACTACTTGGTCGTTTTATTGCTTCTTCACTTCTGCCAAAATGTGTGTGTCGTGCGTGTCCGTGTGCGCGTTTTGTGTGTGTGTGTGTGTGTGTGTGTGTGTGTGTGTGTGTGTGTGTGTGTGTGTGTGCGTGCGTGCGCGCGCTGCGCCCTCTGATTTGCGCTCTAGAACACTGGCGTGCTTTCATACTAACAGTTCCAAAACGCCATGGAAACGTGCATGTAGATATAGTTTGCGGGTTTATCAGAGCTAATTCAGTTTGTACTCCTGGCATCTGATCAGAGCAGACCACAAGCTAAAAAACCACAGTGAGGATTTCCACATTACTGGACAACTTTCAGCAAGTTTCAAACTAACTTCAGCAAAGGAGCAAACATGTTCAAGGTGAAGCAGCACGGATCCCTACTAGACATCACATTGTTCGTCCACCCAGAGGCTTTCCAGACCATCGTGCGAAAGTTCTTCGACAGAATCTCTTCAGCACAGTGGAGGCTTTTATTTGGCGATATTTATGACCCAGGTGTCGACACAATACTGACCGAAATGCTCACTGAAATCGTACAGGACCTCTGTACATCGGGTGTCCACATAGCCTTACAAAGGCTTCGAAAGGTCTTGAAGAAGGATTCAAAGACTGATATGAGTACAGCTTTGGAAAAGTTCAACATAAAGCTGGGAGACGTTGTCACTGCTACTTTTGCTGAAGTCCTTTACCTCCCACAGCACAAGTGTGAGAGTGCAGAAATGCTGACAGAACTGATCGAGAATGAAGTCCTACATAAAGTAACTCTGGCCATCAGAAGATCTATTCTGTTGAAAGATGTTGCCGGTTTTGTCCCTCGCTCCATGTATGAAATAACGTGTATTTGTCAAATGGTGAGCCATGCTACCACATGTCTGAAAAGATATGTAAGTGAACTGAACTACGACTGCCTACAATGGTGGTGGCGGCCAAGAGGGACTGATTCTACAGCAAGTACCCTGAAACCAGGGGCATGTAAACGGCGTAAGAGCAAGAAATCCACGTTGAAAACATCAATTCAGGAAGAAGACTATGACTCTATGTTTCTTAGTCAGGATTCAGAGTCCTCTCAGCCAACACTCGGAGAAGAGGATGCCTCCAGCAAAGATTTTCTTTTACCAGGAGTTCTACCAGAGTCTCCAAGGCCCAAATCTGAGGCTTCCATTCAAACTAGGACAACACCATTTATCAGTGTGAAAGAAAAGCTGCCTTCGCCACCAGAATTTGATTCAGTCCAAAATGATGTTGAGTCCTGGTTTAATATTTCACACCTGCCAGAAAAATCTGCACTACATAAGAAAAACCTGGGGAACATGACCAAGCAGCTTTCAGAAGAGTTGACTGAATCATACAGTGATGTCATGGCTACCAGCACATGTCCGATTCCAAAGATAGGACAGGCAGAAATGGAGCAAACAAATCTGAGAAGTTACAGTGGTAAAGTGTCCAGTGCAGTAAGCAACATCATATGCCGAATCACAAAAATAGTGTCCCCGGTCTTCCACACTTCTACACCGCAGTGTACATCTCAGGTTGAACCTCTCAACGATGCTGCGCCATCTCCATCTTTTGTTGCTCTCAGAAAAAGCTCTGAAAATTCAGGAAGGGGACTCTCAGGAGACTCGGCTGACACCTCTTCTTTGATATCAGAGATGACAATCAACAATCTCATCACGGTTCTACTCACAAGGCTCATCGAAAATGTCCCTCAGAAAACCAGAAAGGCCCTTCAGACAGGAGACATTGACAGCATTATTAAGCGTCTCTCCAAAATGGCACGGGATAACATCATCATCGACGACTCAGCTGTTGGGGAGACAAGAAGAAACATGGAACAAGTTAGTGAGGCGGTGATCAGGGACCTCGAACAGGGCTTTGGCTCTCCTGAACAGTTACTGGATGCTGCAATGACATCAGACTCTTCATTTTTTGATGAAGCAATTTTGGAGTCTCTGATAATCCACCTGGATGCCCTCTACAGTCCAAAAAGGTCTACAGCTGCCAGAATATTTTTAATTGTGGGAAAAGTTCTAATCAAACCCTTTACGCTTTTCATCCCTGATCACGGCGAAGAATAAATCTCCACCTTTTGCACCCCCCCACACATCTTTTGGAAGCACACAGCATTTGTCTCGAAGGAAACAGGATCATCACACCTTCCACCAGTTGTTGCTGTGTGAAGTTTTTCATCTCCCTGGATTTTTAATGGGTTTTCCCCGAGTGCTACGGTTTTCCCATTGTTACAACTGTAGCATAAAAATTAAGACATTAAAGTGGTGCATCGAGGACAGCAGCAATAACAAAAACACCATCTTCCGCTTCACCTGGGATTGATGATGTCGCTTAGGTGTGTTGTTAAGCCGCATCTACATCGAACAGGACAAGTCAAGATACCAGCTGTGCGAAACATCGTGGCCACACAGAAGTTCATTGTTTGGCGATGGTCAGGATTGGGTTCCCAGCCTTGATTGTTGCCTTGTTGAGTTTGTTGTCCCACCGTGTTGGCATAGATTTTCCCCTGGGTGCATCAAATAAAATGACAAAACACGTAATAAAAAAAATGGAATTTTATTCATATGTATACTCAAGCTGATTCAAGACTAGATATTGCAAGTCTGCATTATACCAATTTTAATTCTATTAATTTTAATTATTATTTATTTACATGGTAAAAACAAACTTTTTGTTGCTAAGTATTGTTCCATTGTTGAATTGTGTTTCAACTGTATTATTTACTTGGATTCTTACATCACAAGTGCTTTTTTTTTTTACAATGTAACAACCACGTTTACAGTTTCAGTGTATTTGGTCAATAAATTGTCATTTCATAGTAATGTTGTGGAACCTATATACAGTACAGGTTTGTGTTGATTGCACAGAAAATTGAGTTACTTATTACAAGTCATATATTTTTTTAATAACCTGGTAATTACTTGGAAACAGGCAAGGCTTCTTTTACAGTCCAGTTTCCTCTAAATGTAAAAACACAACAGGAACACAAATTGAGCTAATTCCGATTCCTATCTGAAGACAGTCACCAAAACACCAACACACCCCCAAATTGCCTAAGCATTACAGGACAGGCGTTCTCGGAAATGCTAAATAGTGCAGATGTTAAGTTTAAGTAAAGGTTTGTCCATCCAGATCTAGCGGTCTTTCAGAAGCTAGAGGTAACTCTACTGATTCAAGAGGTGATTGTCAAACTTACCATATTTTGGTCCAAAACACTTTAAGTTGCCCGATCTAGTTTGGGAGAAGACATTTCAATCAGAAGATAAAGAGCTTCACTGACTGATTTCTTCATGCCAAAATAAAGAAACTGAAAGAAACTTAAAGGACAACACATTTTCATACCGTCTCAGTGTGCTTATTTTTGGTGGACCCTGCCACATTTCTTGTTTCAAACAATTTTCTAAAGGCCCTTACTTTCCTCTGATAACAGCTTGTTTATTCAGTTATGGAAAAAAAAATATGCCCCTTTTAATATGTTCCCCTTCAAAGTGATGGATCTAATTACCCTTCTTGTTCCACGACTTAGAGGTCCTATTTGTAAGACAAGCTGATGTTTGAGTCACATTCCAAACTCGTCAAATACTGTAATTGGGAATGGGAGTTGGATGATACTTAAAGAATTTACATTTCTTACAAATAGGACCTTTACACTCAAAATTACTGGGGCTTGCCATTCCAGAAAGAAATAAGAGAAAAAGAAAAAAACACAATGATCACAAGGTGTTTCTTGCTTGTGAGTGAATAAAATCTGCCAATGGATCAGTGAATATTTTCCAAAATCAAGGTATCTTAATTAGAGGCTGGATTGTTCAAAAGCAAAAGAAGACATACTAAAGTTACGTCACATTACGCCTATTTTAAAGTCTTCACGCTGGCAGTCTGTTAACCTTCCCATTGAGTTTCAAGGTACTACAAGGCCTTGCACCAGACTACATCACACAAATGCTGTTAATTTATGTGCCAGGAAGGCCCCTCGGATCCTCTTATTTATATAGATTTGTATTAATTTGTATTAATATTAACACTTGACTGCTGTTCTTATTATTCTTAATATTTTTCCTATATTATACATGATAGTGCAATATTTTACTTTATTTCTGTTATTATTAGTATTAGTATTGCTTGTTTTTCTTTCAAATGCTGCTGTTATTGTTGTCATTATGTGAGTTTTAACTGCTTCTGCAAGTTTGTTTACTTTGGGTGCTTCCTGTCACTTCCTGGTATGGATTACCCATGATGCCTTGCTGCGCCTATAAATACCCATCGTGCCGGTGCAGACTGCAGAGTCCCTGCTGTAAGAACAAGACAAACACATTCTCTCTCACGAACAGTCGCGCTAGAGACTTTTGCTGCATCGAGGTTTCGTCTTTTTTTTTACGGATGGTGAACTTTTCAGTGGAGTTTTTATCCAATAGCAATCATTTTAGTTGTGAAAAAGGATCTAAAGACCCGTGTTTCCTCGAAACTATCATGCTGAACACCGAGGAAAGGTAAGAGGATGCTAAAAAAACGTTAGAAAAAAATAAAAAGATAGACGTCGACGGTTTTTGTGGAAGTCAACCTGTCTGTTTGGTTTAATGCGAGTTAACTTTGAGAGGGTTGCTTGGTTAAATCGTTGCAACCTTCTTCAAGTAGCTTTTGCCGGAAAACAACTGACAGGTTAAAAAAAAATAGACTGTTTGTTCGTACAGCACAGCGTTAGATGCTGTGGATGGGTTCAGACAGGAGTTAAGCTAACAGGGACACAAATGGATGTTTTTCTCTCTCTGTGTATTCTAGCACCCAAAAAAAGAGCCTTAACATGTCACGAGCTATTACTGAATTTAGAGGTGCGTGTGTGAGGAGCTCAAAGGCCGTTGAAGGTCACACTGTAAACATTTACATACACATTACAACGCATAATGTAGATTTAGGATCTTTTCCAAGTTGTTTCTTGTTTTTCAGACACAGTACGAAATGAAGCAACCTACAATTATGTCCATTATGTTCACTATCGATTATTTTGACTGATTAATAGTCTGTCACATGGCTACAGAGCCATAAATATATTTATATTTACTAGAAACTGCGCAAGACACACTTTTTGTTAATTTATCAAAATACTTTCAGCAATAAAGAAATTAATTAAAGGCCCATTAAAGAAAATGCCCTCCCACCAATTAATGCAGAAATAAATAGGCGAGTAATGTACATGTATGGACAGAAAACCCATTGACGGCAATTTTGATAATCTCTTGTTTGAAATGAATTGTTTAAGTCATTTATCAAGCAAACATGTCAAACATTTCTTGTTCCAGCAAGCATTGACTGGTTTTGTTTATGTTTTTATCATATTGGAAAGTTTTGAGTTGCTGTGGTAGTGTTGTATATTGTTTTTATTATAGTGATGCACGATATATCGTGCAGATATCGTGCAATTTACATCAACTACTTATTTGATATCGGTGCAGTTGTAGCTACTAGATAAAGCTGATGATGCCGAATTGTCTGTCAGTCATTGTCCAGGTCAACTTTGTTCACTAGATCTCAAATCTTCTTAACTTGAAGTGTGCATAACAGGTCAGGAAATTATTGAGTAATTTCAAAATACAAAAAATGTCAAATAACTAGTTACTTTTTTGGTATCAACCATGAAAAACCCATAATTATACGTTACCTATAAATATCCATAACGTGCATCGCTAGTTTATTATTTGTTACTTCTTTCTTAACTTGAAAGTGAAACTGAGATAATCCAAGCATAAATATGAGCAATTACATGGATGATTTGTTACTGGAGCGTTTTCTTGTCTTTGCAAAATCAAAGGTGTAAGCCTTGTTGTCTACCTTTTTATGATCCGAATGAGAAAGAGAGAGGGAACGAGGTGTCCATTGATGCTGTTAGCTAGAGCAGTGACTATATTAGCTCTCTGAGTGTTATGGCCCTGTCAGCTTAAGGCATCAACTGGCCTACATCAGGGTGTTGCGTAAGACCCCCCCCCCCATCCTCTGTTTCACTTCTCAAGCATCAATGGAATGTGTGCTTGTGTGCGTTTGTGTGTGAGGAGAACGGGGATGCATTGAGTCAGAAACAGCTGGATTATCTAACCTGATCTACCTGAGTGTAAGTAAGTGCCCCTTTGAGTGCTCGGCAGACTGATCTCTTCAGTGTTTGCTGCGAGAGTCTAGGTCAGACGGCTGTAAAATTTTCCATTAAGCAACCAAGACATTAAGTGTGCCAGCCAGTTTTAAGCTGACATCTGGAGTTGTCAGGTATTATATACTGCAGGCGAGGCTGCAATTAAAAACCTCTGGAGTTGCATGCACATACAAGTGAGTTGCTGACGGGCTTTAATCAACACATACCACTGGAGAATTTTGAGAGCCAAGATGTTTTTCATTGTCATTTGACCAATGCTCCTTGGGGCTGATGCGTTTGGAAGTAAAAATTTCCGATAACTATATGTCAGCCAATATACACACACACACACACACACACACATACGCATGCACATACATCCACCTTTTGCATTTGATGATCCCTCAAAAATTGATATCAATCACTGGTGGCAAAGATGATAACCGGCCAAGTAATAAATAGCCTGGAATCTAGTGTTGGGCTTGTGAAATGTCAGACAATGGTTAAAATCACCATTTCCCAATGTGATGGGACTGCTATATAATTGAAGTGTTGGGAAACGAAAACAAGCAGATGTTATTGTTTCCATTTTCTCTCCAAGCAAGTTCTGGTGTCATCCACTGAAATGCAGTTTGGCACTTTATATGATGCAACGGCCCCGCCACCACAGATAATTTACTTCATGACACACACCGTCTTTGCTGTGAGGTGAACAGGTTGAAGTTGGTTCCTGGCAAAACTTGTGTTTTCATAACAAGCAACAGCCATGAAGGCTCAAGTGTTGTGTCAATATGATGGTAAATTATGTGTTTCATTATGTCACTTGGCTGTCAGAAGGCGTTCCTCAGTGTGGTTGATCGTTTACTGTCATACTTGCTTATTGTTCTTGTTGGACTTGTTCCTGTCCTGACAAAGCTACTGCTGAGATAGATTTTTGTGGTTTCTTTACTCCTCTGTGAAAAAGCTCTGAATGGCTTTTGGGCTTTGGATAAAGGAAGACATTTTAGGATGTCATCTTGGACTTGGAATCACTGATTTACTTTTTTCACCATTTTCTAACATTTCTTACAAGACCAAACAACCTATCGATTAATAAACAATAACAGTGATCGTCAGCTGTAGCCCGAATTTGGTTGGTTTCATACTTTGTTTTAAGACATTCGATGATTATACCTGCAATACTAGCAACGCTCCCCGCCTTTGCCGTTTGAGTTTAGCGCTGATTGACATATGTTAGCATGCTATCAAGCAAACAGATTGTGAACATGGTGAGCAGGCAATGCTTACATTTAGTTCTAAATTTAGCTCATCTTTAAATCTTGTGTCTTTTTAATAGTGAGTGAATGACCTGGACATTTTACAACTCTTTTGTGCTCTCTGGTTGGCGAACTATGTCATGGTGATTTTGTTTTTGTTTCGTCTTTAAATAGATCTTTGGCATTTATCTCTTAGATGTAAACGTGTCCATGAAAGCTTCTGTGATAAACTATAATCTTGAGATGATCTTGGCCATGTCCACGTATCACATGAGCTACATTTTCCATAAACATTGCTGAGTTGATTAGTTATTTGCTTTAACGCTTAGCTCCTCTGAATATCCTGAACTGTAGTTATTCAGACTCATTTGGTTGTGTTGTCTTCTGTGTGTCTGAGCAGCTATTTACTCCACTTTGTCTCTGGGGGTCAAACAGACGGGTTTTGACAGGGACACGTCCATCCACACTCAAGTTTCAGAGCATTTGTCCCTTTCCTGTTTCTGTCGCGACATCTTTTCCAACACGCTGCTCTGCCAAACTTCCGGGGGTCGGAGGAGGTCTGAGGACTCTCCTGTTTACTTTCCTGCATGCAGTTTTGTCTCCTGCCTAAATCATTCTCACCACATGTTTATTTTGGGGCCAATAATAAGCTTGTTTATGTTGACAGTCTGGGGTTAAGTTGAGTCTTTATCCGTTGCTAGCTGGTAATTTGAAGTGTGAGAAGTTGTGGTGTGTTTCAGACTTTTTGGAGGACCTACCACAGCACTTCCTGTTTTGGTTGGGTCGTGTGTTTCTTGGCTGTGGGTCAAACTACAGCAGCAGGCCAGCCCGGGCTGTTCATCCCCTGAAACAATTCACCTGAATCAGTTCTCAAAACAACTTGCAGCTCAGGAAGAACATACTGGCAGTGAGAACACACACATGCCCTCAGCTCTGCTGGGAGAATCGGACGATGACGCACTTGGCATCTTTTGAATCTCTCTGCAACACACAGATGATTAAATCCTCACCGGCATGCTAATACAGCCCAGGACTGTGTGCTTGGCCTTCATGTCGGAGTTTTTGCTTTCACCCGTCAAGTTGACCTTCTGTAGCCTATATTCTGTTTTTAAGGTGACCTAATGACCTTTTGCAGGGCTAAAGGTTGCCCCAGCTGGAGAGGCATCTTGGGGACAAGAGGGCGGGGAGGGCCGCTCAGAGTGTGGCTGAAATGTCAGAGGACGAAAGTGTTACCTTTCAAAACAAGCTGGCATTTGTATCAGGGACAAGCTCTTCTCTCTGTCGCTGAAAGGGAAGATGGAAAAAGAGAGGCAGGTCTTGACATCTTGGCAAGCTTGCTGATCTCCTACATTTCTATCGTACCTGCTGTCCCCGATGCAGTCTGATACAGTCTGTTTCAGTTTTGTTTCTCTGAAATAAGTCAAGAGAGAGTCTTGGCTGTCTAGACTGTTTTAATGTTGTGCTGCCAATTGGCATCTCACCCCAAACTACACTGTTTTTAAAGGAAATCCTGGTCGATTCAGATTTTTAAGTTGCACCTTCTGGGTGCTGAGACTGCAGATTTTCATGCATCTGTTTTAATTAGTAGGCACATTTAATTTAGTGATTTTTATTCCATTACTATAGAGTAATATTTTACACACAGAATCTATGATGACCTAATAAAATTTGATGTATTGTTAAAAATAAACTGCCCAAAATTGTATTAAAGTAATTACATTAGCTCGCCCATGCAATTAACTATGCTGCTTACATGTTCATGCATCTTAAACAACAAAGTGTCATGCTATTGTGACACAGACAGGAGCTGCAATGTGTACAACGCAAGTACGTTTTTGTTTCCACTACTTGTGCATTTTAATATTTTTCTAGTGTGAGTGCTACTTTTCAGGGCTGCAACTAACAGTTATTGTCATTTTTTAATCTGCAAATTATTTTCTTTATTATTCAGATTATGAAATACTAGCTACCTAACAAGGCCAAACCCCCAAATGTTTAATTTACAACCACATTAGACCAAGGGAAGCAGCAAATTCTCACTTTTGACAACCTGAAGACTTTAAAGAGCAATTAATAAATGATCAAAATACTGCTGATTATCTTTCTTTCACTTGGCTAATGTATTTATCAACTAATCATTGCAGCTCTACTACTATAACTGGATAAAAGAATAAAGGAGAGAAAAATGACAAGAAGCCACAAACAAAAATAGTAACAAAAATATGCATTAAAAAAAAAAAGTAAAGAAAATCGGTCAAGCAGAGCAGGACAGAGCTCTCTACACGTTAATGCTTCAGTTCATGTGTCGTCTCTGCATAGTTAAGAAACAAGGAAGTGTTGGTGCAGCTGTTGCTGTGAAGTGAACAGGCCAGGCATGATGAGCTTTGTTTTCCATCGCTCATTCTATGCAGATCAGGTCGCCCAGGTTACCTGTCTGGTCTGCAGGGAAACTGGCACAGCTCCTCCTCCCACACAGATAGATGTAGCTGTTGTTTTTCTGTGGCACATGCTCTCATGAACTAATATTCACTCATAAACTGGTTGGACCACTTAGTTTCAGACATAACAGGGTTTGTCCCTGGAGGTTGGTGGTGGTGGTGTTATGTGCAGTGGCCTTTGGCTGCAGCAAATATTTTTTGCTTGGTAATTTCCATAACATTTTAAATTCATGCCAATTAACCACAATTTCACATACTTTAAGCTAAGCAAGATATGGACTGACTACAGAGGTACACAATATAGACCTACAACATTTAATTTAGTCATTTAATAATCATAATTTTGTTGTTATATTTACTTAAATGTTAAAAATAAATGTGACTTTAGGGTCGTTTTAGACAGTCTTGCAGAATTTTTCATTAAGATCATTACATTATTTCGATTTATTCATGCAGAGCCTTTTTTAAATACACAGGCTTACAGCCTCTAATGGCAAAGAGGACATTTGTACAATGCATCAATATGCATTCAATAGTTTAGACTAATATAAAGTTGTGGGGGCATTTTGTAAGCCCAAGCACGTTAGCTGCCATAGCCTATAATTAATTAAACGTCAGTCTTAACACTTCCGTGGGCTACTCCGAATCAACATTGCTTGCCACTTGAGGATCATGATAGCCAAAGAGTTGATGAAGTACAACAAGGGAAAGTGGCGCATATGTTTATTTATTTATTTATTTATTTATTTATTTATTCATTCATTCATTCATTCATTCATTCATTCATTCATTCATTTTATATATTTATTGTGTCAGTTTTTGCTGACATTGACCATTTTAAGTGGTCGTGGCAAAATTAATATGCAGGAACAACCCTGCATAATAATGTGTATTGAGTCTGCTTTCAATACAGTTGTGGACTTTGCAGGGTGTGTCTGCTCAGGCGAGAATTTGACAAAATCTGAATCCCCAGGCCTCATGTCATGTCCTGCCCTCGCCCATCTGGCGGTATCGGCCGGCTGCCATCATGTCTGGTATGAGATGTAACTGAAAACGACTGAAGATGTGTGTTCCCGAAAGCCTCCCAAGTTATTTGCAGAGGTGTTTACAGATCATGCGCTTGTTTATGATACATGCCTTCCACCGCATGCACAACCCGTCAGGAACTCTTTGAAAGCCGTTATAAATCATAGCTTTAATTTTGTCTGTGTGGTAGCGCTGTCATAAACAAAGTGGCTGTGATGGATTTTCAGTGGCGGCAATAGACTGAAACTTTTGTTGAAGTAATCTAGTAATTTGCAGAGCTTGTCTACATCACATACTTGTTGGATTTATTCATTGATTAGGTATTATATTTTGAATTGATGTCCCAGATGCAAAGATCTATCTCTGAGGTTGTTTGAGGCCTTTTTTTCTTTTAATTATAAACTTGTCAGGTAGATAATTCAGTCTGAGAGAGGTTTTCGGATATCTGGTATTTACCATATTTTAACAGAAAAGATTTTGAGGCACACTACCATGTTACTTAAAGGAGTAAAGTCAAGCAGGAGAAGTTTGTACCATTATGTTTGAATAGATGTCTGGATCAACCGTGGGAAACCTGCTAATTACACAGAGGATCCTACAGATGAGCAGGCGGTATATTCATGTTAATTCCCTCGGGCTGTCCAGCAGTGGGGCATGTTGCCACAGGTGCATTAGATTTACTAATTACAGGATTGTCCTTACGAAGTTAAAATGGGACGCTGTGTGTGAGGCAACATGCTGAGGGTTTTACATCATTGTCAGAGCAGGATTAGTCATCATGCGTCTCAGTACCTTTTACTCAAACAGACAGAACTTTTGTAAGCAGCCAACAACAACAGTGACCATACAGTTGACTTTGGCAAGCCTACAGCTGGTAGTTATGTGTGCCAGTGAGTGCAGGTCTTCATTCATGCTTGTCACTGTAAACAAGGACCTCAAGAGGCCCGTTTCCTTTTTAGAACAGCAGTGAGAAAATGTAATTTATTTTTACTTTTAATCCTTTATTAAATATTGCTGATTTGCCTCCCGTTACAGATCTAAAGCCGATATAAATCGTGAATTTCTAGTTGGAAAGCAACAGAGTCAAAGATTGGGATGTTGCCTTTGAAATGTTTTTAAGATGGTTAGAACATAGTGACTGCGTGTGTAAAGAAATGAGAGTAGGTACAGGACAGAAGGCAATCTGAAACGCCAACTGTTTGGTCTTTCTCCTTGCAGTTCCTGGTTAGCTGGATCTCGGCTGCCCTGCTCCCTCCCTCAGTCTCCAGGGCCTCTGTGGTGCTCCTGATGCCCCTCACCCACAACTGAAGATCCCGGGTGGGCGAGGGACTGTGAGGGATCACTCTCTTGGCGTGCTACTACACAAGGTGACAGTCCTTGACTTCACACAACAACACAGAGCTGTAGTTCAAAGCCTCCTGGTAACACTGCAAATGTGAACCTATATTACAAATGGCTAAGATCGGCCTCTAAATATCACCTGAGCTGCAGTGATAAAGACTTAAATAACGACTTAAAATGTGACATATTTTCATTTGAACTCTGACTTCAAATGTTATTTAAAGCGAGCTAGATAAGTCTTTGTCCTAGATTAGTTTTTAAAGGCTTTTTATGGATTATATAGTTTCAGTGTGGGCACGTTTTGTTCTTATTCTGTGTAATCACTCTAGGAAATAACTACATGTAAAGTGCTTCATCCCTCAGGGACCACTCTGACTCAGAGCTCTAAACACAGGAACACCTTCCTAATGAGTTGTACTTTTCAGCCTGGAAAGTCGCCTTTTTTAAAGCTTACAAACCTTTTAATCTGTCCCCAACTTGTCATACGCACCTGCATTGAATTTAATTCACAATTAAATTATTTTAGTTTAGTTTCCTCTCAGATGGCTCAAATTTAATAATGTAAAGCAATGAGTTTATCCACATGTCACTTAAATTAACATTTTCATAAACACCTACACACAAACTGCTGTGTGCATGCTTGTCAAGTTGTACCCTAGACATGTGACCGACTCGAGGATTAGAGATTTAGGATCAGACAGATCAGTCACAAATGTCATATTGCATCCTCATCTGTCCTCAGCGGGCAGAAAGCCCTGTGACGTTTGGTCACCACTCTGAACACAAACTCTTGCTTGCATTCACACAGACTTTTATTTACTGTTAAACATGGAAGTTATGAAACACGATTTAACTTGATTTACAAGTCTGATTCAGTATTTGCATATCATTACTCAACAGTTACATCAATGACACTTTCATACCGTGCTGCTTGGCTTACATGGCAACAATAGATCTAATAATTGCAGACATTTGTCAACAGTCCCATGACCCAGATAACTGAACAACTATAAAAGCTTGAAATGCCACAGGAAATAATAATTTACCAAAGAAACACCTCAACACTGCTCTCAGATGCTATAACTAGTGGTGTAGATCTCTAATTTAAATGTCAACACTGAACTGTTTTAACCCACCCTCACTTGGGCTTCTAACAGTCTATTTTAACCAGAAATTGAATTTTTATCTATTTTCTGAAGATGTAGAACAGGAAAATGTCCGTATGTTGAGTTGTGATCAGTTTAGAAAAAGAAAAAATACTAAACTTTGATAATTTCATCTTTTCTACTATGTGACTTATTCAAATTTAAATGCCCAAACTATTTACATTTGCACTTTAGGGTACTTGGCAGTCGCTTTTGTCCACAGAGCTGATGTATCGGTCAGAGGATGTTACTGGCCTATAACAGATGCTTGAGATAATTTATAATCATTGCATTCCCAGTGAGGTGTTAAGTGTACTGATATCTAAACTTTAAAATATCATCTTTACATAACATTTTGAACCATAACCAATAATAACTAAAGCAGTTTTTTTTCTGTATTAATCCAGGATGAGAAGTTAACAGTAACACAGGCTGCTCCAGTGAGTGGGAACCCCTCTTTTCTCCGCTTCCACTACCAGCTGAGTGAGCGCCGCGCCGCCTTCTGGGATACGGCTCTATCAGAAGACAGCCTCTTCCTAGAGATCGCTGCAGGGCCGCTGGCGGAGGGGAGCAAGGAGGGGTAAGAATGTGTTGAGATCCTTTACTTGAAACACATAAAGGCTCTCTACAGGACACCCTCTTAAATGAATACTCTGGTTTGAGATTAAATTCTCACCCTCTGTAGGTTTGAAAAGTAGCTTTTGTTTCGCTAAGACATTGCTAAATATGCTCCCTCCGGGTAGTGATGAGGAGGTGAAGTAAATGTTGGAATCCATAGCAACCGCCATAAGTCTCACTACAACTGATGCCACACATTAAACGGATTTTTATGTGGAGTATTTGATGTTATCAAATTCTCTCATTTCACTTTGGCTTTAATGCATGTCACAGAAATAAATTGTGGCTTAGGTTGAGAAACTGTTTCACAACAGAGTTCGAAATTAACTGTTATAGAAATATCCCTGTCAAGTCCTCTCTAAAGAAGCAATTTAGTGGAAGTGTGCACACCGTATGGGTCTAACTTGTGCAGGAGAGGCTGTTTATCTTGTTTTAGGGCTTTCAGTGTGTGCCCTAAATTAAAACAGGTATTAATACGTTTCTGTTTCATTGCCCTTCTTTGTGTTTTGCTGTAATCGATGCCTGGACAGAGTAACCTTGCCTGCTGAGGGCACAGTGCCAGTCGGTTTTGAGCAGCTAGCTTTGCAGCTGCCACTGCATTATTATGTAAAGTTGCAGCGCTTATGTAAAGTGAAAAAAAAAAATAAAACCTTTATGTGCGTCATCACCTCTCCCCTCGTTCACTGTCTCTCTCTCTCTCTCTCTGTTCATGTCATCCTCAGGCTAACTGCTCTGCTCGAGTTTGCGGAAGAGAAGCTCAAAGTTAACTACGT
The DNA here is from genome assembly GCA_963678695.2 of Diplodus puntazzo. Classification (NCBI taxonomy): domain Eukaryota; kingdom Metazoa; phylum Chordata; class Actinopteri; order Spariformes; family Sparidae; genus Diplodus; species Diplodus puntazzo. The sequence continues at coordinate 16,203,354 of OZ023161.1, read as the reverse complement.
GTTCCTGTGGTTCCATAAAAACAGAGAGGATCGATGTAAGTGCTCCTGTTATTTTTAAATGCCCTTTTTGCTTCTTGCAACCTGTTTTATATTGATTTGAACATATGAGGCTTTGAGTCGATAGTAAAGATTTTCTTTATACTTGATGTGGTGTGTGTACATGACTGGATGCTCGGGGCAAAAAAAAAAAAAGGCTCTCTCGAAAGCTCGGGAACCGAACAATGCATTCAGGCCTCACTACTTAACATGCATCTTGTTGTTTGTGCATACACTGATATAGAAAACCGTTTGTGGTTTCAGGGAGATTTGTGCTAGAAATGTTTCTTGTCTAACAGTTTATCCAACTGCAGAGAGGGTTGCCAGATACAGTCAGTAAGCACAGGTTCTGTATTGGGTTCTGTTCAGACAGTTATACCTTTTTTAATTTGACTACACTATGGAAGCTGCATGCAGTTCAGTGCTGCCAGCTGTTGTTATAGCAACCTTTTTTGACTTTTAGAAGGTTTATCTATATTTTACATGACAAAAGTACAGAAATCTGAATATTTGAGTAATCATGACATGCAAGTGTCCCAAGTGTAACAACCTCCCCCCACACACACCTTTTTTAGGAACTTAATATTGTGCTGATTCCCCAACAGAATTCTGATTATTTAAATGGAAAGTACTAATTAACATTCAGTGAACCTTTACTGATAAATGATCCCACCAGGCCCTGTTTCTTACTAACCCAAACCGAACATGGGCGCTCCCTGTAAGGCTGGTAACTCGGCTGGACACGGGAACTGTTGCATGTAGGCAGTAGAAGCATCATCAAATGCAGAATTGAACTGCACTACAGCTGTTAGTATAGACTAATATTTCAGCATCGCTTGTAAGTCATTATCCATGTTAATTCAAGCGCCAGTAATCGAGGCTGGCGTCTGCTGTTGTTTTTCTTTCGGAAAAGGACTTGTTATGGGCGTGATGAATCAGGGAAGGGCACATTCACAGCGACATGGTCATCTGAGTCATCATTTCTGCCTGTCCACATTACAACGCACATGTTTTCAAACTAAACAGGTGTGAGCAATGTTTCCAAAATCTCAGTATCAGGTCCTGGAGTAGTGTAGACTCCTGACACCTGGCGTCCATGCTACTCGTATGTGAATGTGTATGTGTTTCAGAACAGAAATGTAGCCTGAGACTTGACATGACATCACCTCTGACCGTCTTCTTGTTTTCTCCCCAGTGTCCATCATCAAGACGTTCCACTACATGGGCTTTGAGATGGTGAAGCCAGGTAACCCCATGGTACCGGCCCGGCCTGATCTGGCATTCATGGTTTACTCTCTGGACAACAGCAGCTCAGACGAGGAGTGACTGTCACACATCTCCTGACACTCTCTCACCCACCCTTACTCCCCTCCTTCCCCTCCTTCCCCCTACCCATCTTCTTCCTCAAGAAATCAACTCTAGCTCTGACACAGACCCTTCCTCCCCCTCTGAAATCCTTCATCGCTGACTGGGAGGTGTCACTTTTTTATGGACTTGTGATTTAAGGGGAGCGGTAGGATTTCCATGTGATGCAGACTCCCCCACCTCCCCCCTTTCCCTTCCCAGACGATAACTACAGGGAGCGGCATAGCTTGAAATAATACATTACATGCATTGTGGGATTTAAAAAAAAAAAGAAATTGTCTACTTAGTGGTTCCTCTGTTGGCCACATTGTTTGTGCTGCCATCAACAAGACAAACAACTGTTGACATTCAGGAGAAGGTGGTGTTTTACATTAAAATTCAGCATATCTCTCCTCTGACAGCTTCAACCTTTTGCAAGGAAAGAGACCTTGATCTGTCTCCATGTGCTGTATACCATGCAAGCGGTGTTTTTAGGGCTAAAGAATAAAGAGGGAATTATGGGTTTGGTATGGTCAATAAAATGTTGATTTGCTTTTTGATTTTAGATGGGATAAAGCCTGATGTGTTGCTTTTAACATTAAAGCACATGCTAACATTTCTTTACACTTCTTCCTGACATATGTTAAGGCATCATTCCAGCACATCACAGGTTTGTTTTTTTTGCTCTTATCCACCCAAAACAATCACCTCACAAATGTGGAAACCCTGTTGGTCTGTGCGGACGTGTCAAGGTTAAGAAGCAGCCTGTATGTTGAAAGTCACAACAGCCTGGCTGCCAGCTCAATGAGACACGCACCTCCTCTCCACCTTCGCTCTGCAGTAATCAGCCTGTCAAGCTGACGGTGTGAGTTATTGATGAGCTGGAGAGGACGGCGGCCTCACTGTTGTTTCACTTTGCACGTCACACAGAAAGAAACACTTAAAGTTGTTTTTGGTTTTTTTTTCAGAGATCATAAGCTGAATAATTGTTGTGACATGGTTTTTAAAGAAACTTCCCTTCACTGTTGCTTTGCATTGAAATGTACACACAATGATTAAATCTAGTGAAGCTTCAGCCCCAGTTTGTGCTCCTCATGTACTGGTGTTAAATTCAAGTCAAGCTAAGTGTTTGTTAGAAATAAATAACTGGCCATTGTAATAAAAACAAAAGTTTATTAACAACTTTTATCTTCGTTCTGAAGTTGTTTATAAAATCTGTTTGGTTTTTTAAAATGCTCAAATTTATATCCAAATTGCCTGAAAAGACAGAAAAACATATTTTATGTACAAATGATCAAATCTGAGAACAATGCTGACAAATGTAATTGATAACATCACCTTTTTAATTGCACGTAATGTAAATTCTGGCTTCTGTCGTTATCCAGATCAGGAAATAGAAGTGCAAATTGGAAACATTCAGCAGCAAACAGAGTATTTTCCCATCCAGACAGTTCTTGAAATGTTTTCAAACCAGTGCTGAGTTTTGTTAAACCTGTGACTTGAATAATGGTGATACATGAGAGGGAGAAACTGACCGGTGAAGCTTCGTTCAGCTCTGTAGAGTCATCAGTATGACTATTCCCAAACCAGTTGAAAGCTCGGTGGAAACAAGGCTTTTTGTGCCTAAAGAGGAGAGTGCAATGTTAATATTTTTTACTTGCGAGTCTTATTGAGGAATGTGCCCGTTTCAGATTCAGACCCGGGATATGTAAGATGATCTCATTGTTGGGGTACAGCAGGAGCACTTCGGGTGATTATGCAATTAGAGTAAAAACACAGGAGGAATCCTGTGAAGGTTTTTTTTTTTTAATTTTGTTTTATCAGTTTTGTGGTTCTTAGTACTTTGAACAAAAAACGCCAAAGAATCCTTTCTGTCTGTAACCATGCTGTTGATTCAAATCACCTTGCTTTTCCAAATTTAAACCTGGTATGTAAAGCAATATTAACCTACATTCCCCATGCCAGCCATACTACCTGTAACACCTCAGAGAGACCTGATAGTAGTCTGTTCCATGTTGGTGTTGGGATTGGGTGGGCGCCTTTTTTCTTCTGCATGTGTTCAGATCATACGAGTCTTCGTTGCTACTGATTGAGCCCTGACTATAAGCTGTTAGGAAATGTCAATATATGAATTTTCTCAGAGGTATATTTTTATGTATGTATATTTCTCAAATGTTTACTGTGATAGTTTAGGGATTTATTTTTTGTTCTCGGTGACTAGTTAGCAAGCATTCGATGACAATCCACACTTGTATACTCTGGAAATTTCTGTCTTCGGGAAAAACAATAAAATTTGTTATCTAAATGGGTGTTATATGTGTTTTTCCTTCTTATTGGTTTTGGTTTAAGGGTGTGTATGAATGTGTGGCTGTCACATGTTTTCTTGCCACAGGGCTCAATTAAACCCAACCCCAAAAGTTAGTTTGGTGTTTAACAAGCAACTGTGAGTGTTGAGCTACAGAAAACACGCAGAGAGAACAACACAGGAAGAAGGGCAACCTATAAAACTGAGGAAACATGGGACTGTTTTAAATAACTACAGCTACAGCTAACAACGTTGGAGCCAAATTAAGGTTGATAAAACGTGAGAAAAAGTCGAAAGTAGAGCAGTGATGAAGAGGCTGAATTGAGGAAATGAAAGCGTGTCTTGATTTCAGGAACAGTAGTTGTAGGAAGCTGTTTCAGCCGACTGCTGACTCAGGCGATAATCTCCGACCAGCTCAGCTCGCAGCACATTACAGCTCACCGCTGGCTTCTCGCCAGAGACTGCAACCTCCCAAGTCAGTTGATCTATGAGATCTATTTTCAGTGACCGGGCCAGGACGGACTCAGCCGTGCTATATCGGCCTCCCTAATACAGCAGCAACCCGTTTCAAAAACTTTGTGTCCTCCTGAAGGAGAGAAGCCATTCAGTCTGTGGCCAGAGCTTTAGGCTGCAGTACAGAGGCTCGGAGGTGCCAAAACAAACACAGCTGAATGAAATATATATCAAAACATAACATTACAGAAAACACATTAAAGGGGCCATGCAGTTTTTGTTTATACATAAACAAAAGTTATGTACATTATTTTCATTGTTTCTGACCAAATCACAATATTTTCATACAGGCATGTGACTCAAGTCATTTGTTTGAATCTTGGGCATTTCAAGTCACTTTTTCCCCTCCAAGATCCCGCAGTCTCGCCTGCAGTATTCTGTCTTTATAAAGAGAAAAGACAAGGTATCAGTGCCTGTGTAATAATTATATTATTGGCCGATTTATGTGCCCTCTTAAAAAGTCTGAAAATGCATTGAATTTGGACTATACTAATCGATATTCTTATAAATAAAGTAATCAAACAAGAACCAAATAACTTTATAAAAGTGCAATGGAAAGATATTCCTTTCCCACGACTTTAACACAGTGAGATACTGACAGCAAGACAAATAAAAACAACCTAAAAACTGAACTGAAAACGACAAACAGAGACGAATCATTCCAGTCATCATGTCTCAAGTCATCTCTTTCATTGCAACTCATTAAAACAGTGACTCGAGTCACATGTGTGTTGAACAGATTCCCATAGAAAATATTGCCAAACTTTTAAATAATATCTTAAATTGTTAATACTGATGATTACTGATTAGATTTGCGGGTTACCGTGACAACTGTGGCTCCACAGCATAATGACAAACCAGTGACAGGACCGTGTATCACCATCTTACATGTGCAGAATACAAAACAAACCAGGGACCCAATTCATACAAACATTGCCCCATAGAGCTACAAGTGGTCAAAAAAAACATGTATTGTTTCTTCCAAAATGTTGTATTTACTTCTTGTGTATCCTGTTTTTTTGCTCTCCTGGACCACCACGTCTCTAACCCTGAGTGCAGCTATCTATTTGGGGCGTTGTCATTCCAATAAAACAAGACAACAACTCAAAAGTATTTGGATTTCACACATCATGACAGTCTGGAAAGTCCCTGTGTTAGTGTTGATATTTGACCACTAGGGGCGCTACAAACCGTCTCCACCTGTAAAATGTGTCTCTGGGCCCCAGAAGATGAATTCATCTTTCTATCTGAAGGGCCCCCTGCTGCTTCAGGCCTTATATAACTGCTTCTGCTTACATCATGTCATCATGACACAACGGTGCATTGAAAATCTGAAGTTAGTGGTTCAAGCTGTGTCACTAATCCCCTGGACGATAAGACAAGAGGTGGATAGTCCCATCCTGACCTTAATCTTACGTTGATTTTATATACTCACCTCAGCCTGAGGCTGATAAGCGGTTACCACATCAGCTGCACTCATGGCAGGCCGTTTTCCCGGAATCTGCCTATGTTCGTCCTCGCATCTCAGTTTCCAGTATCCGTTTAGCCGAGTTAAAAGCGAAGTCAACAGCAAATCCTCTCTAACGAGACTCACACCGCTGCAGACTGCGCTGAGGCCTGGAGAGCAGATCATATGTAATGTTGGAGTCGTGCTAGTGGCCACATGCAAGTCAGACTTTTTGGTTTCTACCCACTCCTGACGAAAATATCCAACTCTTCAGCCAGTCACTTCTCTGTAGGTTCATCTGCACCCATTTCACAGTCACTTCACACATGGCAGTAAAACTACCGATTAAAACTACTTTAAATGAATGTCACTGATATATAATGTTTAGAAACCACACCGACAGTATCGGCAAATCTTTCCTCCTGATCATCTCTCTAAACTTCCTTTTTCACAAGGTCTGGAAACCACCGAGCATCCTCACTTAAACAGAGTTACGCATATATTATTGTGCAATCTAGGTCTATTTCATAACAGTTTTAAAGTATGCATTACACAATTCATGCAGAATACATCGCGACCATCTGCTCTGCCCTGCAACAGACTGAGCACACACATTCAGCTATAATCCCATATTGATTTCAACTCTAAATCCACATAATTCATGAAAGTAACAGAAGGGATGCACAACAGCTATTAAACATTCAATGTGGGATGAAACAAAAAGAGCACATTCTCTTTAACCACTCTTGTTAGTTTAGTTCAGCCACTTCTCGACTGACAGGTAATAAATAATTCTTGTTTTGACCATAAATGTGTTGAGCTTTTTTTTTTTTTAGCAAAACACTGCAACTTTCAGCATGTGAAAGACGGTTAATGTGAAACAGATATAAATCACTTCAAAAGACAAAAAGTCACAAGTCAATAATTCATCATCTGGATTTATTTTAAGAAACAACACAAAATGCAAACATACCTGAAGACTCAGTTTTTACAGTCACACTCACAAGCTTCCACTCGTTCTCACACACAAAACTCAAAAAGGCGCGGGTCAGCGTCACTACTTGTCTTTCTCTTTCTGCTCCTTCTCTTTCTTGTCTTTCTCGGCTTTGGCCTCTTCCGCTTCGTGCTTCTTGATCAGCTCCTCGACCTCCTTCAGCTTCAGCACTTTGATGCAGGTCTTACCGTTCTCGCGGGTCAGTGTGGCGATCTCGACTGAAACAACAGAGAAAGACGCAGACAGTAAGGAACCAGTTGCTGGAAGAGAACATATGCGAGTGACTCTAATTATATGACATCTAAGAGAAAGCTCAAAAGTTTCCCACAGATGCATGTTGGAACGAGGATGCGTAGTTGCCACCTGACCAGTCACGAAACCGGTTGACCAGGTGTAATATGATAACCTACTGTGTATACTGATAGTATATGCTACACAATCAACATAAGCAAATAGATCCACATTGAAAGCACAAAGGTGGCCTTTATTTTCTGTGGTGTAGAGCTCCTGTTGTTAAAAACAGGAACCTCGAAGTAGTTAAGTTCAGTGTCATGAACACTGTAAACCAGACTAATGGATGATGACTACCTCCAATAATACCTGTATTTGTTTACAGTGGTTACAATAATACCTCCCTTTTGATTGGTTAGGTTTTACTGACGCTGAAACAGTACATGAGCACCTTTAACAAGGTTATTGTTTTCAGATTTTTTCTTTGGCTCCATGGGGGCAGCAGAGCAGGCTCTACACACAACACTTACATATTTGTTCTTTACAATGTTGTTGAACATGTTAGCAATCCACACATTCAGCAGCAAAGGAACAATGTTAAGTATTTAGTTATGTTATGTTCCCGCCAACCTGATAAGTCAGATATTTGCTACCCCTTTAGCTCCGAGTTGGGTCTCCACCGTCTCCTGAGGTAAATATCTTCCATTTTAGCCGCCAACTTCACTATGTTCACCAGATAGTTTTAGGGGTTGCATGGCTGTAACAGTTTTATTTTCATTTTTGCCCTAAACACAGCTTTGAAAATGATAGGTCAAATCCTTTAAAATGCTTAATATCTGTACTTCTCTCCATCCAACTACTAAAATCTGCACCTTTCTCTGCAGACAGCTTGCTGACGTCCATGGTTTTATTGAGAACTTTTACAGCAAGAGCGAGGGCCGTGGAAAGTGTCATCTCTCCCTCCTTGAAGTCCTGCTTCAGCATGGAGACAGCTGCCTACAAGCGAGAGCGAGCAAACAAACACAAAGAGAGACAAAGTTAAACGTCGCACTCAAGTGCCAAAACACCATCCATCAGAAGTACTTTCAAAACCTGTTTATTGTCTCCTGTCACATGTTCACCAGCTGCTACATCTGAATGCTCCTGTATGGCTCTCTGTGTGTGCACAACAGTAACACAGTCAGTGTGTGTTTCCGCACTGGAGACATGCAAACTAATAGTGCACGTACTCTGGGTACAGTGAGGCTGCTTGGACAAAAGTGTTTATACAATGCTCTGAGGCGACTCGGTTACCAACAAAGCTTTTGTGTGCAGCCCTGCGGAGACCCATTAGGATTCACAAAGCCACCGTGAATCAAGACTTACACGATTAGCTGTCGCCAAGAGTCAGTACAAAGTAGGCCACAGCATGTCTGTTTATTGTGAGCGCGTCCAGTCCTTTTCATGGCCACTGTGTTTTAAAACTGTGTGCAGCTGTGCCCTCTAGTGTCAGTGTGGGAAATAGCAGCTTTATAATTTCCTCACTTTTGTGTTAACGCTTCGACCAGATAAAAATATTAATAAGCTTATTATTCAAAGTATTATAACAATACTTGTTATACACTGGGAGGCACTTTCAAGCACTCCTGTGAGCCTTACAGCGCTATTGTTTCCGATGCAGGTGGCCTTCCAGCCTCCGTAGTTTCCACTGGGGTCGCTCTGGTAGAGCTGGAAGCCGTAGTGTTTATCCCAGCCCATGTAGAGCAGTGAGACTCCAAAGGGACGCTTTCCTGTGAGGAGAGACACACACTTCATTATGCTGACTTCGCTGATAAGTCTGTGCTGTTCTTTTCTGTGATTTTTTTTTAAATCACAGAAAAGGTCTGAGGGTCTGTAACTTTTTTATTTCAATATGACAATAGTTTCATATTGCGATGCTGTTTCGTACCTCCAAACTGGGTGTAGGCCTGTTTGATGTCACACAGAGCTGTGACCAGCTGCTCGCAGGGGATTGGCTCCTGGTACTGCAGCAGGTACCTGCAACAGCAATGCAGATCACCACATTCATATTAATGGTTTCTCCCACTTACACCACTCGGCTGAGGCAGCATGAAGACTGTGTTCCTGACTGAAGTTTACCTTTGTGCTATAAGTCTCAGTTCATTGGTCAGCACGTTGGCATCTGATGTGATTCCTGCCACGCTGCACGCCATGTCTCTGCAAGGAAATGGAAAGATGGAGGATCATCGCAAAAACACTGATTTTCCTTCTCTGTATATTTCATCATTTACGACAGTCACAGTCTGTTAGGAACATACGCCACAACTGTTGAATTTCGTTTTTCATAAAATGAATGAATGCCCTTTTGAAGTTGCAGACCAATGCCACTAAAGTACTCCAACGAGGCAGAGGCAGAAGGAACTCACTCATTCAGTTTGTAGATTTTCTCTGAGAAAAACACCTCATCCAGCAGCTTGTGAATGTTCCTCCTCTCAGCAGCCAACAGCACTCCATCGTTGGCTAAAATTCCCAAGCAGGTGCCCGCGTGGCCGATGGCTTCCATGGCATACTCGACCTGATACAGGCGCCCTGCGAATGAATGACACACAGTGCTGCCAAGATGAAGACGCAGACCCAAAGCAATGAAAGACATTTAAAATAAAACACAAGCTTCCTGCTCCTGGCTTGAACATGTAGAAGTTTGATTTATGGTTAAAAAATTATTCAAAAAAGAGGCTACGTTGACATAAAAAGCAACTGGAAGAAACATCATAAAAATCATCTTACCCTCTGGTGAGAAGATGGTCGTTCGTGAATCATATCGACGAGACTGAAAGGAAGCAGAAAGCAGTTGAAATCTAAATTGGACACAATGTGTCCACAAGGTTTTCCTTCATGCAGAATGAACATGCAATATTCCGTCTAATCTACTGGAAAAATAACAACTGAAACATTGTTTATCAATCACAAGGCCCAGACACAGAGCCATCTGACACTGAGAGCATCAGCATTTATGGCTTCAACTAAAAGTGTGCATCTTGTCAAAAAAAGCTGACTAACTGTGGAGATGATGTGTTTTCGTATCGTGGGAAATCAGACGGAGAAGGAAGCTAAACAGCACATCATTACTATTTATGCTAGCAATTGAGTTTACTCACCATTTCTGGAGACTGCAGTCAAACCCTGCCATCGAGGAAAACAAATAACAAGTTAATCTTTACTGAGGCAGTTGGTAAGGTGTATTAGAGCTAATCAGCTAGCGTCACGTATAAAAACATTAACTCAATAGCTCAGGATTTGCTTCGTCATCTGCAGCTTTAGTCAGTGAAAGTGAAAGAGACATAATCGCTCACGTCTTTCGCGTCAAACAGCTAGCAAGCTAAAGGTTGGTATAAACTCGTTGAGTAGCTCGGGTTGTTTAGGTTTACGCTAGCTAACGTTACTCACAGGTTTTCGTTAAACTGTTACCCGGTTAACTGCTAACACAAATGGAGATGAATCAACAAAATTTTAGCCACCGCTGCGCTGGAATCTTTCACGCTTAGCTAGTGAAATAATCTTAATTGTAAATATTTTACACATAAATCAAGACAAAGGACATTAGGTTTGTATAAAACAGAACTACAATCCTAATTCGTAAAACATGAAATTGCTTACCGTTTACAGAGCTTGTTGTGGCGCGCGCGTTGATGACTTCACCAAAAGGCGAGGCGATGACGACATTTAGGCGCGCCCGTATTATTTTGTATTCATTTATTTATTTGTCGCACTGACATTACCTTTTCCTGTAACCTATAAAGAATTTTTAAAAACCTGGTCATAACCGTTTGCATTCTGTATTCCAAATAATACAAGAAACAGGCGAACGTTAGATATAAATATATGAATAATATAATAATATATAAATCTCTATGTAATCCTACATATGGGCTAGCCTACCTCACAGATGTTTTTATTTCAGTCTTTACTGATATAGAAATTTGCTACACTCACACTCTTTTACAAATTTAATTTTACCGTAAAATTCTGGCTAGATTTAGTTGTTTTCATCATCTATTCGCAATCTCGAGCCCTGTTAAAGTCATTTATATTTTTGACGTAAATCCCTCCTGGATAATTTAACTGCATATATTATATTACTATTTTCAGTTGAATTTAACTTCTTTTTTTTAAAGTATGCCTGACAATGGTATTTTGCTTCAGGACTTTACATTTTTGCTAAACAATACACAATCTTTACAATTTAATTGACGGATCTGCATTTATAATAGCCTGCATATCAAATGAATGTAAATGAGATGTAGGAGTCACAACATGAGTCATTGTGGTTCAAATACATATAATAAGTTCTGATTATAAGACTTAAGTGTGCACTTTGTTGCTTAACTTCCTTCTTCTTTTTTAAGAAATATGAAGAAAGAAAATCTGAATTTATTTGACTTCTTCTTTCTGTGGCCACTCGGATAGAAGTCACTTTCAGCCTTATATATGTCATGAGTTTTAGCCAGTAGTAATAACAGGTTGTAAATCGTAGAATAACATGTTAAAACAGTTTTGAAAATGATGTCAACAGCCCACATGTGCAGTGAAACAGCTTTTGCTTCTTTTATCATAAAAAAAAACTCATATTCATACTGACTTTAAGAAATTCTGTCCTAATGGATTTTGTCCCCGATCTCTTTAATTGGAAGTGTGTTAAGAAGGGATCATACAATAGCCAATATGAACAGGGCCGGAGGAATGATTACAGCAAGCAAGACCTATTTCAATCTTATGGTTTTTAGACAGCCTTGAAAAAGTGTGAACCAATTATATAGGTATCAAATTACTTCAAATACATACAAAGACAATTTACAAACCTGAAGTATATCAAAAATAATTCACAAAGTAATAGGAATAATAAAGACAGTGATTCATACTTTCATTATAAGCAGTTGAAGCAGCGGGAGGACTGGCTGTGCCTTTGTACAATGAATCATTTTCCCCACCAGGGGGCCCCCTCGCATTGAGTATGTGGTAAAGATTAGGGCAATTGACATCAGAGTTTAACTTGGATTTATTGCACCTGGTCTGGAAATAGCTATCTAGTCATAAAACTGGCCAGTCAAAAATTAGCTTCAGCTTAGAAGTCCTCAAAGCTGTTAAACATTTTTGATCTATGGCTACTGCAGTAAATCAGCTCTTTGGAGTTTCTCTTTGTGGCGCTGTGCTGTAGCTGACCCTGACCTCTAACCTCTGACATCTATGGTTGGGTTGTGTGGCTGTGTGTCTATGTATGTACGTATGTGGTCGCATTTCAATCATTATTCAGTCTCTATGTTTGGATTTTCTCCTTCTGGATTTTCAGACTTATTCATATTCATATTAAAATGCTATCGCTGCTGTGACAAATGTGAAAGACGTACCAGAGAGAGATTATCCTGACTCTGTGTTTTATGGAATGGCTGTAGATTCAAACCAGTGTGTGGTGGGATTAATGTTTGGGATGATAAATGAATTGCTACTGAAACTGAAGAGGTGTTTTCCAAAGCTTATTTGCTCTTTTTTTTTCAGCGTCAACCGAACACACGGCAGGAATAATGACGCACAAACAGTCATCTCTGTTGTCAAGCAAAGTCAGTCTTCAAATCCTGTTTGGGCCTGAAAACGCATTTCCTTCTTCATCCGAAATCACATTATAAGAATCAGCCAGTGATTTATACTTTGGTCAGACTGCAATAATGAACTGTTGCTCTGTAGAAGAGACCTTTTTGTTTCTTGTGGGAGGTTTTCCTCTCAGTTACACAGCGTGCACGGCTGCCACAGCCTGGCAGCTTACCTTGAGATTATCAAAAATAATCACATCCTCACATTGTTCTCAGAGGATTGGCTCGGGAGAGCGCAGAGTTGCAGCTGCAACACCGCAATAAACAAGCCATAACACCACACTGTTTATTTGGAGATTGAGGAGTATACTGTGTTTTGATTTGTTTTGTTGGCCTCAGTCTCCCCTGTCGAGCTGGATATGACTGAAGACAGTTTATAGCTCCTTCACCATATTTATCTTTCAAAGGCCTCTGACGCTGGTCTCGCGTTCTGCTCGCTGCAGACTGTAATTCTTTAACCTTCGAGCTGAACCGAGAACATTTATTCTACGGCCACTCAGGATTAATCTCTCTTAGCAAGTAGCCACATTGTTTTGACATACAAGGCACACGGTTGAGTGATGGATGTGAACGATCCAGTCTTCTCTGGCCTCCCAACTGTTTGGTATCACCAAAGCAGCTTTCGTTTGTGTAATCATTATTTGGCTACCAGTGCTTGCAAGGACAGCTTCTGAGGGATTTTTTATTGGACACTATAAAACCCAACACAGCGGTAAAAGTTACCCAGCACCCTGATGAAATGTGGGAGGCTGGGGTGGCCAGCTACCAATCACGAGGATGGCACAGGTCCATAGATAAACCAAACGTTTACCCTCACCGTCCCGCTGTCAAACTCTCCCTGTAACATTACATCTGCATGTACTTAACTACCAAATGTATGCAAAGAATGTGGAAGGTGAAAAATACCACAACAACTCATGCAAAAAAGTAGGCAGAATACTGTATCTTTACTATATCATTGTAGAAGCTAATGCAGCGTTTCCCTGGGAAGCCACAGAGCCACTGAGTGGGAATGTGGAGTGAAACCAAAGTTAAATAGCCAAGATCTTTTAACTGAGAGCGTTATTAGGCTAAATTCTGCATCACATTCATTGAGAAGGAAGAAGGGAAGATTCAGGTTAGCAGGATTGAGCCTATACATGAACCAGTGTAATGAGTTGTAGGCTACAAGATGGACGGATCAAATCATAAAGCACATCAGTCAGATCCAAATGTCAGTGTTGCAGAGCGCCTTGTGTGCAAACTTCGGCTTGTTTTTTGTACAACTAATGAGAGACGTGTGTGAAAAGAAACACGCAGTTCTTGCGCTTGAAGTTATTTCAGTAAAATTCAGCTGGGATCCTGTTGTTTTTCTACGTTTTCTTGCATTATTATCACTTTATAAAAATGTCAGTGGGGCTCGAAATTTTCCCCGCTTTCAAGAGATGGTGTGATGTGAAAAAAAAATGTGGCAACCATCTGTGTGTAGCGTATGTGTTGGGAAGTGGGTAGCATTTGCTTTCAGTTTGATCGGTGTTCAGCAGGTCACCCACTTTGAACCTTGGTGTTTTGAATCCAGTAAAGCATCTGAGTGTCCATGTGTGTTAATTCCCTCAGTACCTTCGTAGAATATCAGACAGAGACTGTGCCCGGTGATTTCACCTTTTCAAGTTAAATCTATTTTAGTCTTGGTTTGCTGAGTCACAGAGTCTACCTGGCATAGTCAGCTGACTGGGCCAATATGGAAACCATGACAGAACAGAAGAAAATAGCTGCGATGTTGAAATAGTGGGACATCCAGGGGATCATGGGATCTGAGACAGGTATCAGACAGTGTGTCATCTCAGGTGGGCGTGAGAATATTGCCATTTCAGCACTGAAGCGTTCAATGTTTACGTCATAGCCTATTTGTTGGCAGTTAGTAAGCAGTTTTAGGATCTGATAGTTTAGGTATGGTCACCCACACACACCTGGCTGTTTGCTTAGTCAGACCTCAACCTCAATCATGTAACCAGCTCTGAGTTGGTTGACAGACAAATGAACAGAGGGAAAAATACAAATAAAATGGTCATCAGCAGGTCTGTAGCCTGCCCCACTTTTTTAAAGGAATGTAAAAATGTTGTATAATCTTGATTTTACTCATTAAGTATGTTACTCAGTTATATTTTGAATTCAAACAGCTGCCTAAAGACTCAAGTAACTAAACTCTGACTCAAATGACTGTCTCAGAGCGTCATCTCTGTTTGGACTGTAATTAGTACCAGGTTACATTGTTATTTCTGGGAAATTACTAGGAAATTACACACTGTTAAATAAAGAATCACTGTTGTGTTTCTGCTGCACAAATCGCATTTAGGTTGAGAAACACTGAATCCCTTATTCACTTATTGTGTTAGACTCGACAAAAAGGACATATTGATATATTTGAGCTTAAAAAAGGTAACGCTGATAAAATTCTTATGTACACAACTCATTAAAAAATGCAAGCATGATATATCCGCAAGCTTATAGAAAGGCACAAAATAAAAGTCAAAGTAAATCTCCCAATAACTCCAACCACTGAAGGTTACTTCCGGCTTCTACCGAGGTTTGTCAGCCAATCACATAACTCTGTTGATGGCGTTAGCAACAATAGCCAGTGCACAAACTGGCAACCACTTGAGGGGGCTGACAATTCGAACGGTGGTGCCGTAACGTGAATGCAATGGAAGACTATAGTTTGACATTTTGGGATATACACTTCTGTCCCCTTTGCTTTTTCTCGATGAGAATTAAATGAGAAGATGCTGTTTTCGTGCGCCGGTCTTCTCATCTAATTCCCCAAAATGTGAAAACAGTTCTTGAATTTGGCAGCGTCCAGGCTCTTCTGCACGTGGACTCTTATTTCACCTTACGAAATTTTCAAATGTGACAATCGCTGAAATACCAAGAGGCCCCATTGTTGCTGCTTTCTCCATCTCAGTTTTCTGGTTGACGTAGCCCCCCTGGCTCTGCTCCCCTCCATTTCAACCTTTCCAGTCTATTGTCTCCACCAGCCCACCCTGTGCCCTCAGCTACTGTCTCTGTTATTTTATGTGAAGCTCCTGTCATTTTGAACACCGGCGCTGGCCCAAACGTGCACGCCGAGGGCCCCTAGATGCGGAGTTGGATTCCAAACTTTCAGGGCCGAAGGGAGGATTTCCTTTTCAAAATGTCTGGCTGGTAAATATGTCACCAGGGTGGAAACCGATCCCGTGAAAAACAGGTGGGATGTTTTCAAACGTGCCACAGGAGTGTGTGCGATCTGTTTTCTTCCCTCACACACACACACACTCACAGGTAAAGAGTGTCAGTCCCATGCCTGCAGAGGTATTGTCTGTCAGGAGTAAGCAGCCCTGGAGCCGTTCATCTGAGATCTGCTGCTAAATCTGCCCTAATTAGATTCACCAAAGATCCACCGTGTGTGTTATTTCTATGCTCCTCAAAAAGAGTTGAATTTCACCGAACCGCCCCCCCACGGTTATAACAAAAACAAAACGACACTGACCTTTCAACTGATAAATCCATTTTGACAAGGAGGAGTGTTGTGTCAGTGTGAGTATTGACTCACAGAGAGCTCCTTGTCAACACGTCTCAAAGAGGAAAGAACCTGTTACTCATTCTTATAATTAAGTCACTGAAATGCTCCATATTTTCCACAACAAAGATGATTCCTCACACACTTACTTCTTACTGTCTAAGCTGAAAGCTCCCACACATACAAATCTGAATTCCATTTAATCCACAAATGTAGATTACGAAAATTTAGACGTGACTACTTGAGACTTCTGGTTAAAGAAAGCGGTCTGCACCACGCAGCCGGCCCACCTGTTGCAACATTTTGCCAGCTGAGTAGCTTTGTCTTTGTTTTTTTCATAGTTATTCTGCCGATCTTTAAGAACTACCATTCAGTTTGTGTAGATTAGAACACTGGATAATTTTACAGACCAATAGGTCCAATGTGGCCGACTTTTATAAGTTTAAAAACTAAAGTACTGGTTGGGTTTCACTGACGATGGCGCTGGAGCTAAAGAGAATACTGAACTCATTACAATTCATCCTAAGGGAGACAGACATGAATGTGCGTATCAAACATGATGGTAATACAACAGTTGTCAAGATGTTCCAGTCTGAAGCAAGTGTGAGCCCACTGTGACGTCCCCTTCTGGTTTGTGGACGGCTGTTTTGAAGCCTTGAGTTTGGCATCATGGCTGTTGCGATGATGTTTTTTTGAAGTGACCAGCTTTATAGTCTGATTACTCCACATGGGACCATCATTTGTAAAATGTATGTGATGTATGTGTAATGCATGTGTAACATGTTGTATTGAAGAAGACTTCAATAAAACAAAACAAACAAACAAACAAAAAACCCAAACAAAAGCTAATGGGAAAGCCATTTATTGAGGTCATGAGGTGATTTTCTCATAAGCTTACATACAGTTGGACTTCCTTTTGAAGTTAGTGGAGTTGCCCCCTGCTGGCCATTAGACAGAATGCATATTTAAGCCACTGGCTTCGCTTTTCAGACACAGAAGCTCTCCGATTAATACAGTTAATGCTTTCAATAAAAATGTAATCCTCACGGTTGCGTGACGATAAAAGTCTGTCCAACAATTGTTGAGATTTGAACAATCAATATCAAACAGGACATGTGAAATAATTTGCCCTGCTGGTGACATGTCAGGGGATCGAGCCCAGAACCAAGCTGCTTCTGTGGCTGAATCTTCAGCCAGTCTCTCAGTTCAAAACTTCAGTTTCCATTTATGAGAAACAGCACCCGCAGTGTGAGCGATTTTACGGAACAGTTCATGGGAGACATTACACCATCCTGGTATCACGCTGAAATGTTTGTACTTAATTATGTCTCTGAGTTTCAACCCTTTGACAACAGTGGCAATAAATCAGCAGTGCTGCGGTAACATGGAAAGCTAGAAGAAACACGTGAATCATAACTTTGCATGTGAGCAGAAGAAAGAAGACACATGAGACAAGATCAACGTTAGCCATGATAAACAGCTTTGGACATCATCCTGCAGGTTTCTACGCGGAACTGGTTCCGTTACTGGTCTTTGTGTTGGTATCCAACTCAATCTGTCTGCATAATATAAATATATATATATACAGAAGACAGTTTTTATCTCAATAAACTAAATGTTGTATTGCTCCCAATAGAAAGTACAGCTGAAAACAAGACTGGGGGTTCATGGGCCATTCGTGAGTAAATGAATGTATAAAATAAAAGATAAATTAGAAACATTTTTAGGTTTGCAGCCTTTCTGGCCTCAGTTTTAAAAAAATTCTGTTGTTGTTCATATAAAAACAAGTATCGCATTGCTACATCGATCAGCCACGACATTAAAACCACCTCTCAGTTCCTCTCGTGACGCCAGAGCATCTCTGATCCATCAAGTCATGGACACCAGACCTGTGGGGTTGTCCTGTAAAATGTACTTGTTTGTTTGTTTGTTTGTTTGTTTGTTTGTTTGTATCTCTGTACCGGATTTAGGTACCCTAATTTACATGTGTAGTCCCTGGGCAGAAGACAGAATCATCATCTCAAGCCCTTTTCAATGACCCATGTCTAATTATGAATATTTTCAATGCCCTTCCCCCTCCAATTCACAAACTTTCAATGACTACAAGCCCCTGTGGGACCCTGTCGAGGAAAATAACAGTGACAAATGTGTAAGGTTGAAATCCTGTCGTCTGTGAAAAGACACAAGGTCACTCATTGCATCAGTCAACCTCGTGGATACACACTTTGAATCGTTTAGAATTAGGAGAACATTAAGGGGATCTCACATTCTGCATCTTGTGTGTGTGTGGGGCGGGGGGGGGGTGTCCACACTTTTGGCCACACCCCACTCTGCTGTCAGTCATGTGCTGACTGACACAGCCTGCCTGTTACCAAATCCTTCACGTTCTGTGCGTCAACATGAAAAAACAAAACAAAAACTGAAGTAAATCCGAAATGAATTAACCAAATCATCTTTGAAGAGTGTTATTTTCTCTGAAGGGTCCTCCCATCATCCCCACCCACCCATAACGCTGCTCTGTAGCTCCCACCCTACGGCCCTACGTGGACGCGCGGCGCTGGTGCACGCACGGTACGGCTGGCAGTCAGGCAGCGGCTGTAGACGAGAAGAAAAAGGAGAGAGAGAGAGAGAGAGAGAGCAGAGCACAGAGGAGCTGTGGGAGGAAGGAGACTGAAAACACAAGCTCCCGGGACTACGAGGAGGAGAGGAAAGGGGGGACGCCGAGAACTGGATCGTATCTGCAGCGGATTTGGAGGTTTTAGTTTTTTTTTTTCATGAGCGGCGGGATACGTGGTGCCTGCGGTGAAATCAACCCGAGTTCTTGGACCGGAGGCGCACGGCTCGCCTGCTCTTCCTCGTCAGGAGAAGAGAGGTTTATAGCGGGGAGGCGGACTGAAGGCACACAGGAGGAGGTAAGTCTGTCTCCCTCTTTTTTTTTGAGTCCTCGTTGTATTTTTGCCGTCAGAAACGCCAGCGGGGCTCTGAGTGGGGAATGTCAAGCCCGGGACCAGGATCTGTGCTGCGGGGTCGCTCCCCGCCTGTCTGTCACTCCGGCAGCAGCTGGCAGCCTCCCGCTCCGCGCTCACATCTCACACCGGACCACGTAGCGTGTGTTAGTATGAGGGAAACGCATCGACATGGTCTAGATAGCCTCCAGCAGCCCCCCATGTACGCGCCCAGAGATCCGAGGCTCCCTCCTCCTCTTACTCCTCACCTCACCCCTTCATCGCCGCCGCCGCCGCCGTCACCTCGGATACATGTCACGCTGCTTTCTTACATAATGCGTAAATGTGCAGTTGCGCATGTTGCCAAAATGGTGTGTGCTGGACGCCACATCTGGGCTACAGTGCAGTGGTGTAGTAGTAGTGCGTGCGTGCGTGCGTGTGTGTGTGTGCGTGCAGTGCAGCAGCAGCAGCAGTAAACGTGACGCACTGATATAAATGAGATGGATCCATCCGTAGCTGGAGCTCCTTGTCGCAGAGGAGGGCTGGAGCTGTGGACGGGTTCGGTGCTGTGTGAGGCTGCAGGGGTTCGTTTATGTGTCTGTGACGGAGGGTTGTGACATTTTTGTCGAGGCTTGAGGCTTCTGCTGCTGCTGCTGTCTGGACACCAGGATGTTCAGCTGCTGGGTGCACCTACAGTCAAACAAGGCGGTGGTGCCGTGGATGGAGGGTGATGCTGTGTGTGTGTGTGGTGTGTGTGTGTGTGTGTGTGTGTGTGTGTGTTTGTGTGTGTCGGTGCACTGTGGGATCTCCTGTTGATCACAACAAACACAGACAAAACACAGCAGTTGCAGAAGACAGTGAAGCTGCTGTACGTCCATCACACTGCAGCTTGTCAAGGTTGGAGCTGAAGGGACAGAAATCTGAGCTGCAGTTAGATTTAGATTTTTTTTAAAATGGCAAAAACTGACCTGGTGTCAGCTCTTAACATGAGAATATTTGCTGGTCTGCTCACATCTTCAGGGTTTGGAGTCTTGGTAGAATAAAACAAGCAATTTGAAGATGTGAATTTCCACTTTTTGGAGTTTATTGACCATAAAACGGATAATGATATTAATCTTTTGATTATTTTATTGATTGGAAAGTGTTGAAAAATGTCTTGTTTTGTCCGCACCCCAATGATTTTCAGTTTTCTGTCACAGAGGAGGGAAGAAAAAAAGGACATATTCACTTTTAAGAAGCTTTTACAGCAAAACTGGTTTAAAGAACTTTAGTTGGTCTGTTTTTTATGTGAAGATGACGCCTAAGAAGCAATTCGCTGTGAGCATTTCTACTGTTTTATGTGAGTTGTTGAACGAACAATTGATCATTTATTAAAGGAAATAAACAACAGTAGAGCTGCAACCCACGACTGCTTTCATTGGCAATTAATCTTTAGTTTATTTTCTCAATTTATGTAGTTGTTGTCTGCTCTATAAAACCTCTTTGAATGCCTTGTTTTGTCCGCATGTCAAAGATGTTCATTTCACTGTCACAGGGGAGTGGAGGAACCAGGACGTATTCACATAGAATACGCCGAAATAATAGAATTTTTACTTTGTTTCTTTAAAATGACTCACACCGATTCATCGATCATCAAAATAGTTGGCCAATCGCTGGAGCTCTGATCAAGAGATAAACTGATGATGACTGTAGTTGTAAGCTGCAGCTCTTGTCAAGATTTAGGTCAGCTGTAGTCTGCAAACGAAGGGGTGAAAACATGTTGGATTTGTGGAACTTCTGAGGTGAAGTCAGCGTAATGTTTGTATCACATGTGGGCTTTCATTCAGAAAACCATTGTGATACAACTTGCTTTGGAACATGGAGTCGATAAAAGGCACAGATTAAGAGCATTAGAGCGTAAATGGTCAAAAATGCTTCAGTCAGATTTACCTGTTTGCTTTCTTTCTGTGTGAGTCTGACACCCAAGGCTGCAGCTAATGACTATAAATGTTATCGATTCATCTGTGGATTAGTTTCTCAATCGCTTCGTTGTTTGTTCTAAAAAATGTCAGAAAATGGGGGAAAAAATGCCGATCACTGTTTCTCAAAGCCCAAGATGCAGTCCTCAAATGACTTGTTATGTCCACAACCCAAACATATTCAGTTCACCGTCATAGAGGAGGAAAGAAACCAGAACATTTAGAAGCTGGAATCTGAGAATTCTGACTATTTTTCTTCAAAATGACAAAAAAATGATGGTTACTCTTTTATCAAAATAGTTGCTGATTAATGTATTAGTTGAAACTAATCAGTTAGTCGTTGCTGCACTGTCGACCCCAGTCACAGACACAGGGGTGTTTATTGTCCAGGCTTCAGTTGGAGCTGAAATGAGGTTGAATGTAGTCAGCTGACGTGTTAAAACAAGCTTCAGTCAGACCAGACCAGCAGTGCCCCCGAGGTCTCTGTCCACAAGCCCAACAGCTTCAAGAGGTGACCCTCCCTCCTCCTCCTCCTCCTCCTCCTCCCCCTCCCCCTCCTCCTCTGAAGCGCCTCTGTTGAGCAACAGCGGCTGCGTGTGACGAGCGTCTCGGGCGACCTGTGGCAACGTTCACGAAATGCCACAGGGACGGAGATAAAGTCATTACAGGTGGATTATTTTGAAATGCCAGGACAGACGAGAGCTTCTCACCTCCTGCAGCAGAGAGACGAGGGAGAGGGAGAAATCCCTCATTGCGCTGTCAACTTTGCTGACATTAACATTTCATTCAGGTTATTATGTAAGTGGCAAAGCCCTTGAGAGCCGCACTGAAAACATCGCTTTGACAGCTCCAGCTGCCCAGCGAGTGTGCTAGTGAACGCGGCTCTAAAGAAGCTCAGAGACGCTTAGTTTTCAGACGGGTGATGGATGAAGACGTCACGGCTGGAGAAAACTGACTCTTTCTGCCCAGTCGCAGACAATATAAACATGGTAAAAACAATCACAGGAAACATTCATTGTGGTTCATTTTAACAATTCATATAAGCCTCCTTTTTTTTCTGGAGCTGTTTGAAGACACTACAGATACATAGAGAGTCCGTGTTTTCTTCAGCATTGACACTTATGTCTCTTCTTCTGTCTTTCAACATCACCCAGAGTCCATCTGAACCACTCGGGGCCTGTTTTCCTTTGATTTTCAGACTGTTACGGATGCTTAATCAATATCTAGGAACTCTTTATGTCCAGAAAGAGGAGAAACAATGCGCCGTCCACACAGAACGATCAGAGCAGCCCCGCTGAGATTTAGTGGAACATTTAAAGGCTTTGTGTGATTTTATCAGAAACCATCCAGGCCCATGTAAGTGGATTTACTTTGGTGTATTTATGTGGGAAGCTTCTTCTTTAAGGTGCTTTCACTCCTGCAGTTTGGTTTAGTTAATCTGAACAGAGACAAAATGACACATTACTGCCTTTCATAGGTAGAACCGGGTTGGAGAAGAGTGATATTACCTGTAAAAAGCTGGTACTACTTTTAAACAAGAAGCTGTTTTATCGTCTTTTCACTTTCTGATTGATATATGGGTCTCTTAAAATATTGTTGTATTTAACTCATGCTAAGCATGCAAAATATTTTTGGAGCCACACTGGAGTAGAGAAGGGGATTGGGATTACAAGGCACAGAGTCTAAGGTTCATATACAGACTCCTGTGTGCGGTCAGGTTTAGGCAACAAAGGCACTTTGGTTGAGGTTAGGGAAGGTTGTGGTTTTGTTAAATGTTAAAGATCATGTTGTGTCCCACCGTAGTGGCGACTTTTTTCTGTCCAAGAAAAACAAGCATTAAAAAAATGTATTAATCCTGCAGATTCCTTCTGAAATGAGTGTTTGTATTGGATATTCTGTCAGAAAAACATACGTTTTCAATAAACATTTCACTGATACTCCAAGTACCAAAAATGTAGGTGACTTTTGAGATATGTTGATAAACAAATGTCCCCTTTATAATATTACAAAACCATTATGTTTCTCTCTGAACCTCTTTGCTGTTGTAAATTAATTGTTCATATACATAATTTCAGTGAGTCGAGATTGAAACTGCCTGAAATGTTTATTGGCGGAAATGAGACGTAAAATATCTAATCACATTAAGGATGTTTGTGACGTCAAACTGTACATTCACAATCAACATGGTTTTACTCTGTTTATTCATTTTCAATGGAAAAACAACAATCTGCCTATATGATCTCCTCACTGACCTTTTTTAACCATCATCCGATCAGTTTTCTCACGGATTTATCGTAATCTACAAGCTCTGATGATGATGTCCACATTAGATCATGGAGATAAGCTCATCAGCAGATTTAGCTAAAGGGCCCGTCCACTGTAAACTGATGAAAATCATTTCAATACACAAACACACTGACCTGCATTTCTGTCCTGCTTGACCTCTTTAAGGATAAATGGTTTGTGTTGTTTCTTACTGGTTGCCATTGGATCCCGCTGGTGTCCTTGCTTGAGCAGTCGGATCACGCTCCAACCTGCTGCTGCGACGCTCAAGGCTTCATGTAAGACAATACTAGGATGAGGTTAATGCTGTGCATACCATGCCGGTGCGGCTACATGCATCTCTAACCAGGTGTATTTTTAGAGCCCTCTACAATGGTGGAGGTGGTGTGTGTCTGTGTGTGTGTGGATCTTAAATAGCATCTGTCTTTGTCCGGACACAGACGAGAAGACTTGAGGAGATACTACAGTTGAAGTAGTCAGGTTTCCATTGTTGTCAGTGGCGTTTGTCTGAGGAAATTATCGCTTAAGGTTATTTCATGAATCAAATCACCCTGCATCTCCCTCAGTCCTTTTTACATGCTGAAGTTGCATTGTAATCAATTTGAAGGTAATAGTAACCTCTTGATGATTGGTGGATTGTTTACAATTGACTTTTCTGCTCCTCCAGCCTTCATCAGCAGCCTCTACTGCAGTCATTTATTTCCCAGAATGCTTTTCAACAACTCCCAGAAACGGAGCATGATCTGGTTGCACTAAGCTGTGGGGTTCTATGTGTCAGCCTTCAATTGTAAAAAACAATGGGTGATGTAGCTGCAACACAGTCTGGATATTAGAGGCCCCTGTCTGCGTAGTAATCGGCACGTCTTCCTGTTCTTATTGTGTGTTTGTCGCTATCTGTTTGTCATATGTATGTGCAAAATTGATTTGATTCTGATGGACACCACAATCTGACATTTATTAATAATGTTTCAGATACAAAAAGCTTTCTATTTAAAGGAAACATGCAGTGATATGTTCTTTATTTTTGTGGCTGTCAACAAATCCCATGGAAAGAAAACGCAACCAACAATGAATGGATCCTTCTAATAAGTGTTGTCAGTGTATCCAAATCCAAATATTTTGACAGGAGCCAATAGATACAGTCCTGCTGCAGCAAATACTCACAAGAGCACCAAATGTGTATTCATCTGCTGTGGAAAATAGTCCCTAATAAATGTGCTATTTACCAAGGGTGTGAATCAAAGAGTAACTCATGATACGATGCTTTTCATGATGTGCCGCCCATGATAACGATAACGCTGTCTGAGATGAAGAAAAAACACCAGCACCTCTGCATATAAATGCACTTAAAGCGATCTTCACATCTGAAAGCAATCCTATGTACTTCCTTGAATATCGTCTCAGTCGGTTGGATCATTCAGTGGATCCGTGACCACCGCCATGCGCCTGCTGTTTATGCTGCTGGTTGAGGCCGCCTGCTGACCTGCTGACCTCTGTTACACTCATGTGACATGGAGACTGAAAGTGATTCGTCATAGCGTTGAAGCTCTATTGGAAAAGACTCTCTTTAAGTGTTTAAGTGAAGCGGCATCATATTGACCACAGTCTCAGTCAGATGAGGATCGCCTCCCACAGCCACGCCTGCTCTCTGTCCTTAATGCGTCATCCGTAATCAAGGTTAATTCATGAAAACATCTTCCTTGTTAGGTTTTACATATTCTTTAGAACAAAAAAAAGACAGCCGGCAAGAAGTCCTACCTCTTTCTTGTGTAGCTGTCCAACTATATTAATCTCACTTTCACTTTTTCCCCAGTCTCCTTTTAAAGGAGTTGCTGTAGTATAATATGTGTCAGATCGTTAGCATGATAGCAGAAGTCCTTTTGATTCCAACATGGCTTGATTCTTAGCGGGGCGCTGATGTTTGTTATTCTCTCAGCCGTTCAAAGCCGGGCCCCTCCATGAATTTCTGCATCCATTACCGCTTCACACATCTCCCCGTATTATTCATTTAACCTCATTCAATGGCTGTCGTTGCTTTGGGCGTAAACACTGTGTCATTGTGCAAATAAACGCGTCTCGGTTTTGTTGCCGAAGTGTTTTTATTTTCGGGACATGGGGAACTGGAGCGCTTGATCCTGCATCTTGCAACAGGCGGCAGCTGGTGACGGCATGGATCAGTCCCGTGGCACCGCCCGGGGCAGAGAGCAGCCAGCAGCATCGCCACGCTCGGCTCCGTCCTGCTCGGCTGATCACAGATGGGGAGGCAGGAAGATAAAGTTTGACAGGGCGCAGGATGATTAAGAGAAAGAGTGTAGGCATTAAAAAAAGGTTGAGGGATTCCTTTAAATCAACCAGCCAGCTCTCTCTGCAGATTATGCTGCCAGCTCTTGCATGACAACACCAGCTTCAGTATATCGTGCATCCATGAGATGTTTTAATGAACTTCGGGCTCAGCTGCACAGTTGGGACCCAGACTCTGCTATCACTGGTGTTAGGATTAACTGAACTCTCTGGATCTTCCAGACAGGCCCTGAAGATTCAGCTCATGTGAGCTCTGGTTTTTGCCCTCTGGCAAAAGATATAAAGCTTCCAGTTTTATAGTGAGCCACTACAGGCAGGCATTTGTACTTAGATGTGTTGGTATTTGTGCAGCTGGCCTCGGGTTTGTGAAATGAGCCTGTATAGTTGGGGGCAGTGCTGTATGTACTTCTGGTAGATTTGGTCCTAACTGTCCTCTAGTCACCTCTTTCTGTCAGTGTTTACAGATGCACTGATTTCAGTTTTCTTGTCTGTTTCTAGGTGTTGTGGGAGGGGAGCAACAGAATCAGATATATCTGACACTGATTAGCTGCCTGCGATTGAATGAATGAATGAATCGTTTCTTTTGGTCACATACATTATAAGAAAAATATAAAATAATTTCACAAATTCTCACACTCAAAAACCCAAGAAGGAATAGGCTGAAGCTCAATGTTTGGCCAGTCAGGCTGCAAACCGGCTGACTCCGGTGTCTGACCGATCAATCGGTGCATCTATATCAATTTTACAGTGTGTTGTGTTTGGGAAATGAAATTTTCTGGGGTTAGTTTTGGCCAGCAGAAACCTTAAGCCCTATAGTTTGATGCACAAACAAGTTAGAAAACAGTTTCTAATTTGTACACATGCAGCAGTTACATTTGGATTTGATCTACGGCCACTCGAAGTCAATATTTACTCTCTTCCATCTATTTATTTTTTGGTTTCCATTAACTGAAATATCTGGCTCCTACGCTGCTAAATGCTCCACTATGCTCACCAGCTAATCGCTAATTGTGTCTGTCTGGTGTTTAGCACAGAGCAGGTAGTGTTTAGAGCCTGACTAACACTCTAGTAGTGTTTAGTGTGTTTTTAGAGGTTTTTCACAGTCAACTGCCTACCAGAATATGTGCAATATAAAAGCAATATCTCTGGTCCTGCTGTGTTCTATTTGAAGTCAGATAGGGTGATGAACCGGAGCGGCTCCACAATCAGACTGGCTGTAAACAATCCAACAGATTGGTCAGATTATCTAAGATTATACGCCACTTTATTTGGATGTTAAATTGAAAGTGTTTGAGTGCACCAGTGTTGAACCAGGAAGTTGGTCTGTGAACTCTGGTGTCTGACAACGGAGAGCTTGGGTCCTAATTTAGGCATTCAACTGCATTTCTGCTCTCAGAAAACCTCTGGGTTTGTTTAAATCAAACACGGTAGGCGTCATTTGGATGTTGTCACATTTCTCAGCAGTCGACTTTGTTTTCATAACTGATAGGATTGATTCCCAAAAGGACAAAAATAGGACTGAAACTATATGAAAACCAGAATTTCCCTTTAAGTCTCTCTCTTTATCTTCTACTCCTTGTCGACTTCTGAGTGGTTTCCTGTCCAGAGAGTCCATCCACATGATCCACATGACCTCGGTCCGAGCACTAAGCCGGCAGTCATCTGCCCTGCTGACAGGTCTTTGATCACATCTCTGAGTCCCTAGAAGCCTCCAGGCTGACACTTCAGAGACTGGAGGGAAGCAAAGGGAATCTCCTTCCAGTCATCAATGAAAAAAATATCACCAACAATATTTACCAACTCGGAGTGTTTTTATTCTGTTTAGAACATGAGTGGAGCAGCGGAGCACAGCCGGGAGCCAAACCATGACTCTCGCAGCTGGCCATTGGTTTGAGTAACCCACAGAAAACAATGGCAGGAGGCTCGGGGGATGTGATGCACAAATGTACTGAAAACTCTCAAATTCTGATTTTAATTCCAATAGGAGATGCTGTGAAGCTCCAGTCGCCTGTAATTTGTGTTGGTCAGGAAGTGGAAAACTTGATTGAAAGCAGTCGGAGGCAAACCCTCAGGCTTGCTTGTCCCTTGAACCTCCACTTAAAGCGCTTCAGTGGATTCAGGTGGTCGTTATTCCCTCTCAGCCGGTGTTTTAGCTCTGCCGCTGATGCTGACGCTTGCATTGTTTGTCTCATTGGTTGCCAGCAGATTGATGGAGCTGCTGCTCGGATTGACAGATCTAGGTTCAGTCAGCCGCTCTCCTCCAGAGCCAGCCAGACTATGTGCCTGTGGAAAAAAGCCAGAGAGGGTAAATCAGTAGTAAGAAAAAAAAAACTCTCCCTACCCTCTGCAATCAGCACCGTGTCATTTTGGGGTTCGGAGGCAGCCGATAATGTCACATCTCTCTCACCTCTGTGGTGCAGTTGTTAAACATATTTGATAGGATGCCTGCAGACTCAGGAGGCTGAGCTATTCAGTGCCTGTGTCACTTCCCCCAAGAGCTGAATTACTGTCTTTAATAAGTGCTTGTCTCATATTTGGGCCGTCTGTGCTGTCAGTTAGTTTTTTTTGAGCAGCGTCTGGTTTCAGTCACCGTGGACTGGCTGCGGGTTTGGGAGTCGCGGCCAAATGAAGCCCTGCCGAAGAGCGCTGGCAGCCGACACACACGCGAGAGGAATTTGAATACATGCGCGACACGACAGGCAGGCAAGACGAGCGTGTGACCTACTGTCTGCCACTGCTTTGTTGCAATATGCTGTTGGCAGTGTGCGTGTGTGTGTGTGTGTGACAGAGAGAGAGGGAGCGAGAGACAGTGGTGGCCAGAGCCAGAACAAAGCATTCTGCGACCAGAGGACTTGGGTGTGGCACTCAGTTTGATGAAGCACCAAATGAAGTCTGCCCTCTCGATACTTCTGCTTTGCTGCATATTGTTTATTTGTAGGTGTAGCTGTGCTTCAACACCACGTGGACCCTGACCGAAATATGTCTTTCATGTTGAGCATAAAAGACTGTCGAAGTACCAAAGGGATTTCTTGTTCGCATGATGATCTTGGTCTTGTTTTTCAGTGAATCTTTGCAACAATTCTTCTGCTTTTCTCAGTTTTACATCATTGTCTTTGTTTTTTGATCTGCCGGTTGGGCAAAATGAGACATTTGTAGATGTCACTTTGCGCTTTAGAATTGCCATGGAACGTTTTTTTGACATTTTATAGAAGACAGATGAAATGAGAACGTATTCTGCGGATTAAGCGTTAGCTGCAACCATGGATGTGGGAACTAGGGGTGTTGAGGTGGCTGCAGCATCCCCTGAGACGAGGCTGTAACATCTGCTGAGTTTCCAAGAAGGCCCAAATAATTAAGAATATGCCCGAAACTGCGCTTCAGAAAGTTTCCCCGAACTCATTACAAATGGAACAAACATTACAAAATTGAGCAATTTTATAATGGCGTCTGGGGAATTTCTCTCCTCTTCATCTCCTCGCTGCTGCTGATGACTGTAGTTGACCAGGCTGTAGTTGATGTGGCTGTTTTGACCAATAATATGTTGGTGTTTAAAAATGCTGTCGGTAAACTTGGCAACAGTTTGATTTGCCCAACTGGCTCCACTGGCTTTGTGTTTGAATATAATCTCAGTTCATGCATGTCTGAAAAAACATGTTTACATCAGGTAAAGTAGGTGAAAACTATTAATGCTAACACCTGTATCAAAAAGAAGTCCATTGATACCCAATCCTCTATTTGTAGATTTGTAGTATCTGTTGTCTTCCATCTACTTTATCCTTGCACGTCTCTTCTTTGTTTTCTGGCCCTAAAAGCTTAGTCATTCTTCCAAGGTTGTCTCAAAGTTGCTCCGTCCTGATGTCTGTCCTACTTTGGTGCAAAGCACCTAACTGGGACGCCACAATACGAATATAGCAGGTAGGAGTCGGTGGTTCACCGGCTCACAATCACATGATGTTCAGACTGAGACACTGAAGGTGAGGACTCTCTTAATGTTTGGAGGTTCTGTCCTTTATCAGGAGGCTGTAATCGTTCTTTGGACGAGAGTGGCAGCCAATTTGCCTAAAATGTAAATACCCCTGTTATCTTAGTTAAATGTGTAGGAGGTGAACATGTGCTTTGGCAGTTAAACATGGAGTCATGTGGCTCATCAAATAGCTGGAATCTGTCTTTTGTCTTCAGGATCATCATTAGTGGATGATGTTTGTCTCCAGAAACACTCATCCTCAATTTATGTTTTGTCTGGCTTTTGTTTTTTGTTTTTTTAATTCAAGTATTAGTCGTTAATTGTTCACTGTTTATCAAATTTGAGCATTTGCTGGCTTTTGTTCTTTAATATCATTGCAAATTGAATTGAAATTCAAACCAAACAATCCATTTTGAAGACTTAAAGTTTAACTGTGAGCAATTGTGATTGGATCTCCTGAGAAATTATATATTAAATAACCAACCAGCTGATTTGAATAATCTTGTAAAAGTCCTGTTGGGCTCCTTAAACACTCATCAGAGGCCATGCCTAGTCTCTTTGTCACGTTTCTTTCTCTCCTACTTTCAATTTTTTTCCCTTTGAACTTTATGATTCTTCAGGTTCAGCTGTCTCTCTTGTGCTTTTGGTTTGCTTGTCTTCAGGCTCTGAAACCACTTGGCTAGGGTAAATGTACCCTATATACCCCCTGTTTTGATTGGACAGAGATGGTCCAACTTCTTGTGAAAGGTCGCCGGTTTTGGTTTCTACAGATACAGATGGAAATGTCCGCAGGTATCCTTGAAACATCCAGTGGTGTGACTTGAACTCAGTTTGGCAGACTTGTTGGATTGTAATGAAATAATGCCACCACCTTCCCCTTGCACCTCCTGATGTGACAGGTGGGATATGTCACATTTGGTACACGTCAACTGTGGTTTGCCGAAACATTAACTGCTAAATTGATATCCTAGTCAGTGAGCTGATTGTTCTTAATACACTATCAATCCTCATGAGCTGATATCTGTCTTGTTTGGGTCCATAAACACCATGACTTTCACTCTCCTTTTTCTGTTTTCATCATCTTTATATGGTTTAAAAGCAATTTAGAGCTGAACATTTGATAAATAGTTTGTCGTCAGGACATTAATTAAGCTATATGATTGCAAATGAGATTGGAGCTGTTGACAGACATTGTTTTCTGACATATTCTACTCTAAATTCAATTCAAGTAATTTGATTCGATAGTGAAACATCATTAGTTGTAAAGCAGCTTAGCAACAGTCAGCACTGTGCTACGCTCTGTTTATGGACCCAGACAAAGACAGAAATCAGCAACTGAGGATCCTAGCACTCGTCATAACAATACAGATCCACAGCAGCTGTGTTTTCTCCTGTTTTCATCCTCATTATGTTAATGAAGGAATCAG
The DNA here is from genome assembly GCA_963678695.2 of Diplodus puntazzo. Taxonomy (NCBI): domain Eukaryota; kingdom Metazoa; phylum Chordata; class Actinopteri; order Spariformes; family Sparidae; genus Diplodus; species Diplodus puntazzo. The sequence goes on along the minus strand of OZ023161.1, from coordinate 16,172,447 downwards.
TAGCTGCTGTCGGCCCTCGCGGCTCATATCTTGGTCCCTTCTTCCCGCTTTCTGTGCTATAGATCATCCATTCATTCATTTATCGGCCACATACCTCTTCAACCTTCCCTGACAGGCAGCAGTTGCTAGGAGCCGGGCTCGCTCACTCTCAAATCAACAATAAGGGTCACTGCTGATGAGCGTCAGAGAGGTGCTGTGCTGTTTTATATGAACTCAGAAGCAGCATCAGGTAAGAAGGATTATTCTTATATTTCTGTTATTAACAGACTCAGTGAAACCTCATGAGAAGAGGCAGATCTTTAGTCTGACCAGGTGTTGTTTTTCTTTTCTGTTGGTGGCTTTGTCACAGAGAGATTCATATACTGTGATATTAATGTTCTTAGTAGGTAGCTTCAAATGGATTGATGCACAAAATACTAGAGCCGTAGTTTTTCTCTATCGTCAAAGCAAAAGTGCTGAAACGATCGATCGATTAAAGGATAAGTTGATCAGCAGAGAATTAATCTGCAGCTATTTAAAAAATGAATAAATGATTTAAGGTTTTTATGGTAAAAATGTCCCGCTTTCCAGCTCTTCAGTTGTGAGGATTTGCTGTTTCCTTTCTCTGAGTTGTATCAAATTTAAACTAAATGTCTGTGGTTTGTGGAAAAATGTGATGTTTAAAGAGGTAATCCTGGGCTTTTGTTGACATCTTTGGACAGTTTTATAGATCCGCAGATAAATTCATAATTAACATCATCTCCAGTTGTGAATATTTGCTGGTTTTCTTTGTCATCCATCAGTGAATTCAATATATTTGGGTTTCGGTGGCTGGTTGCACAAAACAAGACATCTGAATGTGTCAATATGGGCTGTGTGGAATTGTGAAGCCCAGTGTTACGGTTATTTTTTAATTAGTTAATTGAGAAAACCATTGTCAGGTTGATCAGTAATGAAAATAGGCGTTTCTTTCAGCCCTAATAGAAACAAATGGGCACTTCTATGTACCTTTATATAATTAGAAGGTGGACCTCTGCGACAAACACAACATGGAGCAATAAAAACTGATAACAAAAAGGAGCCCAAAGGAGCAGTTCAGGATATTCAGGTGACACAAAGACGATGAACTAGGAGCTGCAGTTAATACTATTCGGCGAAATGTTGTTTGTATCCAGCCGCTGTGTTGATGAAAAGCTCGGTTTTCCCTCCGAGGCTGCAGACCATCTTTGGAATAATGAGGCGAGCGAAGCAGCAGCAGCTCCATAGTCTCATCTAGAGCAATGATGAAAGCTGCTCATGTAAAACGAGCAGCGCACAGAGCTCTCTCATTGGTCGGTGACGGACGAAGGGAGGCGGGCGATTGGCTCGTGGCTTCCGAGCAGCTGTGATGTGGTTGGCTGTTGTCACGGTGTTGAAAAGTCTCAGCAGAGAGAGAGCGTGTGTTAATGTGGCTGAAGGTGTGTTAGTGAAAAGACAGTTTGTGTGCGTGTGTGTGTGTGTGTGTGTGTTAAAGCTCAGGTCAAGGTGAGCACAGTGGGGTTTGATTTAGTCAGAGCAGGGTGTGAAAGCTGGCCCGCTGTGGCAGCATGGGTGTGAATGAAAGGTCTTTGAGTGATGACACGCTCCACACACACACACACACACACACACACACACACACACACACACACACACACACACACACACACACACACACACACACACACACACACACACACACACACACACAAACACAGTGAAATTATGGACTATTTATCAATAATTCATGTTGTTTCTCTGCCGTGTTTCATATATAATAGGGTTGGGCTTCAGTATCACTATATGGTTCTATATCATATATATCTGCACTTTATCAGATGTTTAGATTTAGTTTCTATTGCTTCTCAGCCCTTGAATGTTTACTGTATTTAGGGAGCAACATAGAGCATGAAAACCCAAAAGTGAGGACATGTAACCTGTAATAACCCCTTCAGTTTCACTCTGACCTCATTTCGACTAAATTGGAAAACCCGTCCTTCCATCATTTTTGCCGAAACAAAAAACAAAGACAACAATGCAGTGACCCTGTGGCCAAAAGTTGCAATATTCAACTTTTGGCGAAATGAAACCCGACGTCACAATGTGGCGGCCAGTCACATAAGCCACGAATCAGACTTGCTTGTCAGCAGTTTAGTTGCTCAAGCCTTTTACACTGAATTTATAAGATGAGGCATTAGGAAGCTTACCAAATTGCTCTGAGTATTTATTATGTTGCATGGGGGAGTTAACGGACCAAACAGCGATACTCTCGCAGTTGTTGTTTTTTTTTTTTTTTTTTTTTTTCTTTTTTCTTTTTTTATTAGTGGAACAGGCATATACAATGTATAGACCGACAATACACTGACCAATAAACAAACAGACAAAAGACAAAAGAGCAGACTCAACAACACGACAAAGACATGACCAAAACAGGACAGAATAGAAATAAATAAATAAATAAATACACGCACAAAACAAAACAAAAAAAAACAAAAAAAAAACAGTTGTTTGTCCTTCCACCCCGCAGCACAGTCCTGCAACACATCACTGCAATGCCAGATCTGGTCTGAACGAGGCCTCACACAGTGCTTTCAACCAATAAGAATCCCCCAAAAATACCCGATTTACAGAGGTCTAAAAAACAGAGAAAATAAGCAGATCCTCTCATTGGAGAAGCCGAAAGCAGACAGTTAATGAATCAAACAATAAATTAGCGGTTCATTTTCCATTTTATCATCAATTCATCCCTCTACTGCTGGTTTAAACATGGTTTGTGAATGTGTGTGTGTTTGTGTGTATGCTTGTATACAACACAATCTCATTAGTGCATCCATTAATACAGGCTTGTAAAAACGAGTGTCAGTCTTTAAAAGCTCATTTGTCTCCCGTATCACCGCCCGACTGTGACGCCCCCACTCACGACAGCCACCGGAGATGAAGTTTGTCGAAACACAACGTGGAGCGTGAGGGGACTCTTCTTCTCGTAAAAACCCACGAGCGTCATTACTAAACCACGCTTGTCACTTCCTGTGTGCAGATGAGGTTTCCTAACTTTGGCCTTTTCAGAAAACACAAGGTCACACAAGCAGAACCAAGACGTCTCAGACAGCAATGATTAAGCCTTCCTGTTTCAGTCCAAGCAAGTTGTGATACTGACAATAACAGTGTGACATATTCTGTTTTTATTGTTCAAATGGCATCTTTGTTGTGAGATGCCCTTTGCTTTTGAATCCTTTCTTCAATTCATGTATGCATTACACTTGTGCAAAGGCTTTAAATGAAAGATTCAGAGAGCCCCGCGGTGATTCCTGGAGGAAATTTTAAAATCTCCCTCTTCTTCAGTCCATCTCCGGCTGACTGACAGTTGATTAGGTGGCCGAGACAGAGGAGGGAGGCAGAGCAGCTGCCGCCAGAGAGAAAACAATCAGCCAGTCGCACACTGGCCTCTAAGTGGATTTGGTGGCTGGAAGGATGGAGGGAGGGAGGGAGGGAGGGAGGAAGGGGGAGGGGAGACGGCGTCTGTGCTGCATGTCTAGATTGTGGACTGTGTGTGTGTGTGATTAGATGTGCCTTTTGTTTTCTAGATGTGTGTGTGTGTGTGTGTGTGTTGCCAGTCCCGCGCAGTGATTTGGTTTCGCCAGCAATGTGTTGGACATGTGTCGGGGTCTGTGTGCGCAAGATGAAATTTTAATGATCCATGTGGGGAAACTGGGTCGTTCCACCAGCAAATTAATACGATACGGTGAAGACGAAGTGAAGCATTTTAACAGAGGGACACGAAACAGTCTGCGACTGATAACAGCAAATGTGACGACGGTAAACACACCCAGTTGTCTGTTTATTGTTCCTCGCGGTGCTGTTGAACTGTATCACATTATACTGACGGGTGTTTCTATTGTTTTGTCCACCCCATTTTTTTTTTTTTTTTTTTAATCAGTGAGGGCAGCTAAACAAGACCTCTTTGTGTGATGGAATACGGCTCAACAGCACCACAAACTACATCCTAGGTAGGAGTAGGATAGGAGTTACTTCATGGATGTTGACTGCATCAGTTTTAACTAGATGTGCCTCATAAACTGGCAGCTGAGTGGAGGTTTGATGTGCAGTGTGTGTGTGTGTGTGTGTCTGTGTGTGTGTGTGTGTGTGTGTGTGTGCGTGCGTGCGTGCATTTGTGTGTGTGTGTGTGTGTGTGTGTGTGTGTGTGTGTGTGTGTGTGTGTGTGTGTGCATGTGTGTTCATCCTTTTGGTTTTACAGCCTCTTGCGGACTCCCACTGATGAAGTGGCTTTTTCCTCAAAGGAAAATGTCGAATAGAAAATAAGTTTTCCAAATTCTAATCTTTTGTCCGTGTGTTCATTGTGTACCAGCTGCCCCTTTAAAACATAGTTTGTCTCGTTGTTGTTGTTTCTGTGATGCAGGAGTCAAACTCAGTTTTGTTTTGCCACTCTGGTGTTATCAAATGATGCATAAATGGACCTCTAAGCTCAGACCTTGATCGTTACATGACTACATTGAAAACATAACGTACGTGGACTGCTGCAACACTACGCTTCCAATGTAATCAATAAAACAGTCATGAGAGCGGCGTGTTACTAATGCATTTGTGCCATGGAGAGACCAGTGCTCTGTATTTAGTCGAGGTGCGTGCCGCCATTTTAAACAGAAATGGGTCATAAATTTTGTTGAAATGAACGACGAGTATACAAGGAAATGACTGAATCTCACATATAGCTGGTGGATGCAAAGTAACTTTATCTAGCTCACTGTATTCTGTAAATGTCGTTAACTTGCCAATATTACACAAACTCCGTGAAAAGTTGAAGTTGCACGGCACTGTGGACACTCTAACAACTCTACACTGCACGTGCGCTACAGGTGCAGACAGTTAAAAAAAAAAAAAAAAGTCTGCTTCACATCAGTTCTGCAAGCGGCCCGCATATGCTGTGTGTTGCATTTAGCCAGAACATTTGTATATGCAACAAATTTTGAGTATTTATACATCAAAACTAGTCTTATTACTCTTCTTGGAGAATTTTAAAATAGTTTTACGATTCCTCTGGCACTCCACTCCCCATACATATGTTAATGTGTCAGTTAAAATGTGATTTTGGGGCAACTGGCTCAACATATACAGTAAAGCCGCTTTTGTCTGTTAACTCCTGATTCGTGATGCAAGCTATGTCACAGGCGCCAAGGTTTGCGTTTGGATGCCAGTTGTTTTCATACCCAAAAGTGTGGTTGAGGTCTAATTTGTTTATTTCTCCCTTGTCCTCTATCTCTTATCCAACAATGGAGGGAAGTGTGGATGACGTTGTTTGCTGTCACTGCGTATACCCATGAAGCCACACCCTCGTTGAGTTAGTTGTCCAATCAAATCCCATCCCTTAACAAATCGTTCAATTCTCTTTGTTTCATGAGGCTATACGATACGTCATTGATGCAAGAGATGCTCTAACTGCTGTTCACTCTGACTTAACGAGATATATAGATCCTCTCAAAGCACTGATGCTAAATTACCAATACCGGGAAGAAAACGTTTTTGTCTGCGCCATGCCTCTCGTGTAGTGCATGCAGGGACAAGCTCCGATCCCGAACAGGATTAAAAAGCATAGAAGATGGGAGGATGATTAGATGGTTGAAGCAATACTTGATTTTCCCAAATATTTCCTCTCTTGAGGCTGTGAAATGAAGATAAAATCATGCTCCAACAACAGGACCTGGCGGCTGCGTCTGCTGCTCGCACGTCTGTTGCTGACGTGAAGTTTCATCACATTTTCATCGCTAGTTGTTGCTGCAGTGAACCTTGACGTTCTCTGTGGCTGTATTTATCTTTGTTTTCCTGTGTGTTTTGAGCGCGGTGAGAGTTTGTGGTCGCTCTTAAAAGGAAGTGGAGAGAGCTCTGCCTCTGTTTGCCACTCAGCTGTCGGCTGGCACAGTTAATGAATCTGCTCAGGTGATGAGAGCAGGCTGCTTGCAAGCATCTCCTGCGTCTTCTGTTCTGTGTCTGAAGCTCGTTAAAAACAGCAAAGGGATGTCAGAGAGGATGTTTTTCTTGTATCTCTGATCAACCCCACTGACTGCATGTTTTCTTTTTTTTCCTCTACAATCTTTAACTCGCTCTTTCTGCAGTTTGTCCCACGTGACCAAAGCACGTTACCCCCCTTGTGGGATAGCAGACTTCCTCTCAATTACTCCGTCCCATCCGTACTTGATTTATTGATGAGAGTGTTATCGTCTTTCCTGTTGCCGGAGCGGATTCGCACACATGTCTTTTGTATTATTTATCTCTGCGTGGTCATGTGTGTTGAAATTCACAGAGAGCGCTGTGTGTATCTGTGTGTATAATCTCATGTTAGCGTGATGATGATGGTGTGTGTGTGTGTGTGTGTGTGTGTGTGTGTGTGTGTGTGTGTGTGTGTGTGTGTGTGTGTGTGTGTGTGAGTGACACTACCTTCAGTCCCACCCTGGTTTTTGAATCGTGCCCTGAGGCTCATCCTCGTGGGAGACACGTTTGGTCTACTGGCTGTATTCTTGGGACTAAATGGAGTGTACCTAATCCACATCATTGATATCCCCACAAACACACACACACACACACACACACACACACACACACACACACACACACACACACACACACACACACACACACACACACACACACACACACACACACGCTGACATACACACTCGTACGGGCTCATGTCTTCCCTCAGGGTGGAATCATGTGGAAGCAGCCTGGTGGCTGATGCTACAGTCGTCTCTATGCAGCTTTGCTCTTTAAAATGTCATCATGAATGTGATGCGTCTAAATGTTAATGCCCCGATCAGAAGCAGCCGTCGGCCCTGAAGCCTTATCACAGCATTAAAAGTGTATTCGAGCATCTCTGACGTCATCCAGCAGGATTTGGGTTGAATCTGACACCACTTTCCTCTCTGGTTCCTCTCTTTCTTCTTTTTTCTTTTTTTTTTCTAGCTGAGAAGACACAGACGTTTGGTCTGCAGGCAACATGAAGAGTTTTATAAACCTTGTTTGAGTTATTCGGAGGGTCAGTGTCGGGGCTCAGCTTCTGTAGCTGTGAGTTTGTCACTCGGTCTCTGTTTCTGTGATATAATCTCAGAGGATTCAGTTCCTCTGTATGATGGTCATATCTAATCTGTGCAGGATTGGACTGGGCACGGCAGAGAGGGTGACTGAGCCAGGGGCTGTTGCCATGGTAACCCCAGGACCAGGGATAACCACTGAGACCGTCTGGTTTGAGGAAAAGCAGAGTTCGATGCTTTTGAAGCTCAACGATGGAGAATTTCACCTCAGTTGAGCAGCTCAACAGCTGATTTTTGAAGCTGGATATTGTTTGAATGTGTCACTGTCGATGATAATTGAGCTTTGGTACATTTCACTCCATGTTTTGATGCATTAATCAACTAAAGAAGCCAAACTTTTCAAATGTTGAAGCAAAAGTTAGGGATGGGCGATCTGACAATTTTAGATCATGATCAGTCTCATCTAAAATCTTCTCAGGCGAATCGTACAGATCATGGTATTTATTGTTCTCTTACTTCTGTTTCCAAACTTCACATAACTTTTTGACTAGCAGATCTGCTAACTTACCAATACATTAGAGGCTGACTGATATGTGTTTTTGTCAGAGCTGGTATGGATAAAGATGACATTTGCAGTAAAAGTGTAAAAATGAGAATCTTAATGTCAAAATTTGAAAAGATCAAAACTGCAGTTTAGTCAAGCAATGTACACACAATTTAAGGTACTTTCATTGAATGTTTCCATTTTTCTGTTTCTGTTTACTTTCTCTCCACTACATTTATTGTATAACTGTATTCAGATTCAGATTATTCAGCATTGATAGACTTTTGTGACATGTAACCAATCAGGTAGTGTTGTGTGTGTGGGACATTTAGTGAGACCACAGAAGTCTGTAAGTAAGTAAAACAGATTATGAATATGAGCAAGGGGACTTTGGAGTTTGCAAGTTTTAGATATTCTGGGCAACACCATCTTGTTTGGTGGCCAGAGGGTTTTGAGGTTTGAGACTCTGACCTACTGATGCAGGCGCCCAATTTTAATAGTTAGCCTCAAACTCCACTACTGCACAAGTGTAGTAGTTCCCATGCAGTTCATCGCATGAATCTTTTGCTGGCTCACAAACCATACTGTGAGAGTTATTTTCTGAGCAGGAGGTTGTCTGGTGTTCGAGTGAGTAACTGTGACCGCCGCGGCTGATCTTGTTGAGGTAAGACCTTTTATTTATGACCCTATTTGGAGTCATCACTGCCAAAGAGCCTTTTGTGTCCCCCTCTTAGCCTCCAGGGTCAGAACTGAACACCAGCCATCTCTTTTAGCGCGTCACCCATTTTTCAATGATGGGACGCAGTGGAGCGCTCAGTGCTAGAGGTCTTCACTTAATAACATAATCACCAAGCCGCAAAGAGAAGATGAGAATCACTTTTAGCCCCCAATTCAGCTGCTGGCTCTGGTCCTGTAGCCCGCAGACTGTAGTTGTTGGGAACATATTGGATAGAGGATTAACTCAAAGTATCAGGGATTGATCTTTTCTGTTATTTCAGTCGCCAGTTGACCGGAAAGAGACATTCACTTCTGCACCAGCTTAAGAACCACAACACCATTGGCTCTAGTTTAAAATTGAGCCAGTGGTGCAAAGGTGAAGCCGCACAAATCGCTCACTTGGAAAAAAAGTATGTGATGCTGAGTATGTTTTGCAGAGCAGTTTGCTACTGTTAACCATTTTGATTATGCTTCTGAAACAATTTGGTATTTAAATGTGCCAATTATTACTGGTCTTGTCCATTTCATGACCATCTTTTCTGTAAAATAAAGCCTACGTTTACGTTTCTCCCCAAAGCTAGTCTCACGTGGGGCAGGCCTGTGTGCTATGAGGAAGGCTTGAACCAGTCAGGCAGCCCGCAGAGCCCAGTCATTACCTGCCGTTGCACCACATCCTCAGCACTCAGACCTGCACTTGACGTTTGTCTCTTCTCCTCCACGTCCCCTCTCTGTCTGACCTGCTCAGAGTGCTGCAGCAGCGCAGACAACAATGCAGCTGGTCAAGGGTGCTTGTAGGTAATTTAGGACGTCTGGCATGTTTAGACTCTCAGGTTTCTCACCGTGCAGTAGCCGGTGATGAGGCAGGCCAGACACAGCATAAGAAGGGGGGGTGTGCTCGTGTTTTTGCTGCTATGCGTATTCAAACCGACGATCAGGGGAAATGATTCATGTGTAGGAGGGGAACACAGTGCAGGGAGCTCTGTGGCTGAAACCTCTGAGGTGGAAGTGAAAGTGACCACGTTGCCGTGTTTTCCCCTCGCCTCTTATCGTGTCATGTTTCAACAGAGCGAAAAAGAGGACCTTGAAGCATCTTCCTCTTTCCTAATTGGAGACTCATTTCCTTTTGGATTTCAGGGCAGGAAGGAGGAACGCTTAATGCGGCTGAATGAAAACTGAGAACCAAGATAGACTTCTGCTGTCGAGAGAGAGAGAGAAAGAGGGAAATAGAAAGAGAGAAATAGAGTGGGAGCAAGACGATGTGAGCGGCTGCCAGTGAACGTACAGCAGCATTGTTATTGTGCCCGGAGTGGTTGAGTTTGCTGAATAGGTGGGGCCGAGGCAAACAATGCAGGCTTCTCCTCAGAAAACAAATCAAAACGTCAAATAGCATTTCGTGGAAGCTGTAACCAAGTACAGTAATCAGCCTCCCTTAATGAAACACCTGAAAAGTGACGGCAGGACCGGTCGTACGTGTTGTCACCTTGTGTGCGGAGCTGCTGCAGAGTCAGAGGTCAAGACTGAGATCTGGGTGTTTACAAGCCTGTAAACAGAGCTGGTCGGGCCACATTCTTCTTATTTTTGTCCAGTGATCTCAGATTTTTTTGGACCCCGCCTCCCTTCTTTCCTCTCTTTTACAGACATCAACTCTGCCTCAGGATGGATTAAGGCCCAGACAACAATAATACTAAACACAGGGCTTTGGAATTCCTGCAGTCCCCCAGTGAACGTATTAAGATAGGGGTCCGTCACAGAGCATATTTCACCTGTGAACTGACCAGTTCACCCATGAGTATGGAATTCAGTGATTATCTGCTCACCACTCAGGTGCCATTGCCATGAAAAATTTTTGGAGCTTAACAACAAAACAGCGTTGCAGCATTCTGCTAAAATACGCTAAAATAAATGGTGAATTGTTCTACAATGAGAAAAAACAACAGAAACAAAAAGGGATCCAGATTGCATAATCCGAGTCTCAAGAGGCCTTTCTATAAAAATACTTTATTTACACACACCAATTCTTGAGGGTTGTTGAGGGTGTAAAAGTTTTTTTTTCAAATCAATGTGGGCTTCCGAAGACTTGGGTTACACAGGACAAACTGTGTGGAGCCATTTTATGCTTTTTCAGGCATTTATTTGTGTCCGCATGTACTTCAGTCGATTCGGACAATTCTGAAACACTGCATTGCTGTAAAGCTCCAGAAATGCGCAGTCTACTACAGAACTTCGCCTGACTTTCCGTTGGCATGAGGGTGCGTAGATAATGACTGAATTTTCAGAAGGTGATTCTGGAGAAAGGTAGTTTATTGATCGTTCCCAGGTCATCAGCGCTGGGTTAGAACTTTGCTGAATACTGACCTAAAGCGCGAGTATTTGACGACTTGGGAATGAGCATCAAAAATGGACTCTCTTTCTCCAGATTCACCTACCATACCTTTTAAGTAAGATGTGTTTAACTTGAGAACGGTATATATTCATTCCAGCCCTCATCTCACCACTGTGAATGAATAGAAATGTATATCTTTCTTCTTACGAAACATTTCATATCTGTCTTGTTCGGTCAAGTACTCTTAAACAGAACTAAACTCCATTAACGCTGGATCAGTGTTTTGCTAAGTGGCTCTACCTTGAACATCCCCTCTTCCTCCGTCTGTCCTTGCTGACCGTGGAGAACATAACGGTTCCTCTTCCCGTCACTTGAATGACGCTTCTGCTTAACAGCCATGTTACCGTGCTAGGTCTCATGACTCACTGTGACAAGTCCCTGAAGCCTCCCGTTGTCTTCATTTGTTGTTTTCGTATCAAGGCCAACGCTTCATATCTGCAGCTCCTCGTGCTTCGTGTTCTGTGTGCCTTCCCTTTTCTGCACATCCTGTTTTCTTCAGTGGCACTCTCACTGCTACACTACTATCACACTGGCACCGGACGTAAACCATGTGCTGTAGAATCATCTAATATTGATGCAGATGTATTATAAGAACTGGATGTCCATATCGATTATGGTGCCCAATTGTGTGTTTCTCTCCCGAGCGCTGCACTGAGATGATGTCACACACACACAGCCACATGTGGTCACGGTTTCCTGTTTTACAGACATCTTTGTATAATGGCGGGCGTATTTGGGCTGCAGAGGATTGTTTTGCATTATTTTATTTTGCCACAAAGACAAATGGGCAACAATGCTGACTCACTGAGCTGTTTCCAGCTCTCATTATCGATGTTTTCTGTGTTTACACCACTTCGCCAGTTTAACAAGCTGAGAGGAATAAACCCAAACAATAGAGTTCTATAGCAGTAGAGGCACTTCTTATTTATGGGAATGATTTATTCCCATGGTTTATTCATTTATGAGTTGGTTTAGTCTCTCCAGTGGAATTTGCTGTTAAAATTGAAAACAGGAGTGATGCCGTGGTGATCCTTTTAAGGTCAAGACAATGTTGAAGAGGGATTAAAAGCCTGAGAACGACAGCGGGCGGCATGTCATTTCAGATTCCACGACAGAAAGTTTCAGAGCGTCTGGTCAAGGCATTGCCCAAAACTTGGGTGCAAACATGCAGTCCGACATCCCCTCTGCTGAGTGTCAAATACCATCCCGTGTTTTAAAGACATGCCACTGGTAATTCTTGTGGCACCCTTGTTTTACTTTTCTTTGCCTGTTTGTCTGGCCGTGCGGCGACCAGCGTCGTGTTTCAGGCCTCTTTTATTGAAGCGCTGCAGACCTCCTCATCTCAAAGACATTCGGCTGCGTCTGAAAACAGCTGCAACCGTTTTCATGTACAGTATTTTTACACCCGCGCGCGCAAACACAGGCACACAAGCACTCATTAGCTGCTGACGCGAACCAAAAGTGACAGAGTGCAGAGAGGATGTCGCAAACAACCACTTTAGCTGTCACACGCTGACACAAAGGCTTCACTCAAAACGTCACAAAAGCCCGCAGCATGGACAGCCAGCTTTTACATCTGCATGGAAGAGCGGACCCCCTGTTCCCCATTCAGAAATATGCACGCGTCCTGCCGGTCATGACATGTTTGATTCTTCCTGGTCCAGCGCTTTGAGGGCCATTATTAGGGCCAGACTCAGTTTTGCTTTGATCTTCCCAAAACGCCCAACGCTGCACCATTCATTACGCCTCATAACATATGCATGGGGATCTGTCAGTCTGCGAGCATTACTAAGCCTGAGACCCTCTGGTTATGGTTGGAAAGTAGTGGAAGTACAAAAAAAAGGCAGTTTTAAATTAAGGGTTAAAAGAGGATTTCTTCCTTTGTGGTCATTTAATTGGTCCTGACGTTTTACATCTCCAGGCCAGCTTAGAGTGTGTAATGCAGTACAAAATAATCTTTGTTATTCTGCACATTCTGAAATATATCTTTGCTTAATTTGATGGAAAAAAGTGTCAAATCATTTAGCCTCACCCGCCCCGTCCTCTGACATTTTCAGCCCCACAGCGGAAATAATGAATCAAGAGTTTATCTCATCATTGATTATTTTGAAAATGAAAAATGTGGACATCTAATGCACAAAAGAGAGGGGCTGATATTGATCATTCTCCTGCAGCCTCAAATCCCGGTATTGAACTGTGGAACCGACGGAAAACAGCGGTGGTGAAACTGGAGGATCGATGAGGATGATGGAGCCATTAGTGACACAGTGACCCTGGCGAGGCTTGATTGGTTTTTGTAGCGTTGTTTGGAAAGCAGGACTGTTGATGTCGGGTAACTGTGCAGCGGTTACGGCGGGCGGATGATGGTACCTCTGCGGTCGCTCTGTTGCCATGTCAGACGCAGGTTTTTCCTCGTCTGTCTGTTGTTCCTGCCCGCTCTATTAACTCCCACTCTTTCATTTTCCACTGTTCTGCGGTGTCCAGTAGTTGCTCAGCAATAGCTCCTCCGGATAGTGCTCAGCTGACCGCACCTCGAGAGCCAAAGCTGCGGGTGGATCATCGCTTATTCTGAGCAAAGCTGCTTTAATGCAAACACACTTGGGGGTGTTTCTGTTGGCCTCGCTCGGGTGGTGGGAGAGAAATGTAGGCCGAACTTGTCCTTGGCTCAGACTCACACTTCTGCACAGTAACAGCAAGAGAAGACAGTGTAGGGTGTGACTGGGATGAAAACTTGGTGTAAGATTCAAATTTTGTTTGAGATTTTGAAACTAAATCATAAAGTCATATCAATCTAGCACTGAAGCCTGCATTTTTGTTTTGAGCATGTGACCATACTCACATTAAATAAAGCCTCACATTATCACTATTAATCAACATTTAACCAAAATTGCAGCATGGCTAAGTGCACTATTGTAATCTGAAGAAACTGCAATTTTCTGTTTCTGACTAAATGTTTGGCAGAACAGTGGAACAGACCCCAAAAATGTCACATTGTCATCATTTGAATAGTTTTTTAGGTGAAAATGATAATTGTGTTGCAAAAATGATGAAACCCAATAATCTTTAATCTCAGAACCGCAATATCTGTCAAAAATAATGTCGACATGACCTGCATTTCTTGTTTTGTGTGAAAACAACTACCGGAGGGATTCTGTAATTTTCATCACACCATCATCAGGTTAAATTTGATCACCCAGGTCTTGTGATTTATGATCTGATAAACTACAACGGTTACCATGTTTGCATTGTCATGCATGAAATTAGCATTTAGCTCAAGTAAAGCCTCACAGAGGCCTCCAGTGTCTTGCCTGCAACATGGCCTGCTATTTTGACTTCAGTCTGTATTGTAGTTTTGAGGCTCAGTTCCTGTCGATCATGTTCAGGCAGAAGACCTGCAGGACACACCCCACCGCCCTGCAGGCCAGGTCCACACTTTCTCTCTGCTCACAGGCTCGGATCAATAACGACTCGCTGTCCATCACTTATAGAGTCATCTGTGTCTCTCGGGGGTTTGTTTGCTGCATCCTGAGAAAGACTAGAGCCAGATAGCACTCACATGTGCAGATAAAACAACCATTATATGTGTAAATTAATGAATTTTTATATTACAGGGGATGGCAGCGGCATTTTGACCAGATATGACTGTTATACATCATTTAAAAGGTCCTGTTGACCTGTGCTCAAAATCACGTACTGGATATTTCATCACAAATAAAATCCCAGAAAGGGAAAAAAAAGAAACAAGGTAATTCATTTGATGTTCAGGTAATTATTGTTTGGATTTTAAAGCTTTTAAAAACATTGTTTCAGCTCCATGAAACCATGTGAAGATTCTTTAATAAGACATTTTATTTTGAAATTAAGAAAAGTTTTTTTCCTTTAGTTCTATGGACTATTTTAACATCTTTCGGCTCATTGTGGTTGTTTGATGTTTGTGTTGTTTGTTTGAACAAATGTTTCAGTTCAACTGTTGGGTGATTAGTTTATTCTACAGTCGAGTAAGTGGCCCCCCAAAAAACATATTAATGCTCAATGCAGCTTGAAATAGATGGACAAGAGAGATTTGGTGATACAAAACACTGTTTTCTGTGTCCTGTTGAGAGACAATAACATATTTCCATTATGGCCCTTGACTGAAGACAGTGTGACATTGACGCGACATACTGCACAGAAAACACAGTGAAATCAAACTGAGAGGATGTAAGCTACACACGGCACTAATTGATTTCAACTAGCCTGTAACCACGGCAACAGGGATGCTCAGAAGATGTCTGATTGTAGCGTAGAGGGGGGTCTTCAATCAATACAGCTCCCTACAGTGGTGGCTTTTTCTGACACTGATGCTCCATTTGTGTGTGTGTGTGTGTGTGTGTGTGTGTGTGTGTGTGTGTGTGTGTGTGTGTGTGTGTGTGTGTGTGTGTGTGTGTGTGTGTGTGTGTGTGTGTGTGTGTGTGTGGACCTCCCTGTGCCAGGAGCAGAGTGGTGCAGGTCGAGGTGATGTCATCGCCCGTTGGGTAATGTAATGGTGCACAAGGTTGGTGAAGTGGCTCTGCATCGTGTCTCTAACACGCACACACACACAGTATTGACCTATACCAGTGTTGGGCGTGCTCACACTGCCGGCATATAAAGACATAAATAGTTTAAACATGCTTCTCCCCTCCCATTATCGTCTTCTCCTCTTCGTCTTCCTCACAAATCCTCTCCTCCTCTTGTGTCGTCATCTCTCCTATTCCTTCTTGACACCTCTTCTTTCGCTTTCTCCCTCTTCCTCCAGTCCTTGTTTGATCTCCTCCTCTACTCTCTCTTCTCTCCTTGTTTCCTCTCTCTCGTCTCCTATTCTCCCCCCTTCCCTCTCCTCTTCCTCACCCAGCCTTTCATTTTGTCCTCTCTTCTCCTTTATTGTCCCTGCTTTCCTTGTTTCCGCCCCATCTTCCTTTCCTCCTCTTTCTGTCCCCCTTACCTTTCCTTGTTTCCTCTTCTCCAAATCTCTTCCTTCTTCCTCACCCAAGCTTTCCTTGTGTGCTCTCTGCTTCTCTTTTCTCTCCCCTCTCATCTTCTCTCCCACTCCCTTCTTGTCTTCCGCTTCCTCCCTCCTCCTTCTCTCCTTGTGTCCTCTCCTTCTCTCTCTCTCTTTTGTTTCCTAGTTTCCTCTTTTCTCCCCTCCTCCTCTTTTATCTTTCCTCTCGTTTCCCCGTGTCCTCTCCTGTCCTGTCCTCATTCAGCGTCATCGTCTCTCCCCTGTTCTCTTCTCTTAATCCCCTCACCTCTCTTGATCTTCACCTATTCTCTCTGTGCGTGTCCTCTTTTTTCCTCTGAGTTGTTTCTTTTCTCCCCCAACATATCGGGTCAACCAAAGGTAAAGATGCAAAATAGAAGGAATCTGAAGAGTGAAGCAATATGACGTGAGGAGGAAATGTAGGATTTTTAGTCAGCGTGTTTATTTTGTGAAGACATTCAGTATATTTTGCAGAGAAGCTGTTCTTATTCTTCATCACCTCTGAAAGGCGTTGCAGCATCTGGACCGAACTGACTTACAGAGCATGAAACCAGCGGTCTTGAGTGTTTTTGATTTAGGCTTTTTGTCGGTGCAGAAATTGCAACTTGCGTGTCCATTTTTTTCTTTTAGACGTTCACACTTGCACACACACTTGTGAGACACAAACACACACACACACACACACACACACACACACACACACACACACACACACACACACACACTGCACTGAATGACTCGGCACTCTGTCTCAGTGTGCACGAGGTTCTGGCAGATGTTTGTGTCTGTGTGGGCTCAGTTCCTGTGAGCTCTGCTGGCCTGCTGGAATTCAGGAATTCTCTCTCTCACACACACACACACACACACACACACACACACACACACACACACACACACACACACACACACACACACACACACACACACACACACACACACAAGGCATTTATTATTTAGCTTTTTTTTAATGTTAACCTTTAACTTGCCAGTGCAAGTAGCCTGAACACATTTTCTGTTTCCCTGTAACCCTCTGCGTCACTTTCACATTTAAAGTAAACGCTGCAGTCTGAAGGGCTCAGTGTACCTTCAACGAGGTCGTCCGACCGCGTCTGAAGGAGAGAGTGTTCATGCCTGTTTCCAGGGACTAACGCCTCCATAGGGTCGTCGTTGAGGGGTGCAATGAATCGTATGAATGGACATAACAGCACGCGCTTTCACACTCTCTCCTCCATGATATTCATGATATTCAAGGTGGCTCTGGGTTCTTTGAAGAAGCCAGCAGCAGAAAGCTTTTAGGTGGAGGAGGGGGATTCAGATGCTTTTCCGTGATACTACAATGAGGCTCTCAGGCAACTTTACGGCAATTTTGGGGGGTTGTGTATATTGTTAAAGAGCACTGTCCATCCGAAAGAGAGAACAATGTGCGGATTCACTTCCTCTGCCCTCACTTTCCACAGATATCGCTGTGGTCTGAAAAGGCAACTTCTGTGTTGTCACAAAATATTTGACCTTCAAAATGTCAGACTTTTCAGGAACCAAGAAAACCGCCAGCTGCTCGTTGCACGATTCCACTGAATGTTAGGCATTAAACACTGAGGTTTAAAAGGTGTCATTAACTCGAGAAGTCTGACAAGAATTTTCTGAATTCCCTGTACAGACTTGCCTCTTTATATTAAAGCTGCTGTAAGTGGGTTAAGGTTATTATTAACGTTAATAATAACGGACTGTATAAGCGTTAATAATGGCATAATAAACACATTTATTGCTAGATTCTACAACATTGATACGCACTTTGTACATTGATTAACAGTTAATAGGCTTTTTCTTCACGTTTTTGTGGTTTATTGTTCATAATAGCATCACTAACACATTTATTTACTTTTTTCGCTGCTCTGTTATGATTAATACATGTTGTTATGTATTTATTAGCAGCTAACCAAGTGATAACAATGCCTTATTAAGGTTAGTAAATTCTTTATTGCAAACTTATCAGGGGCGTTTATTATTTGGAAAATCCAAGAATATACGAGTGTTTTCTTCAAGTAAATTTAAAGTAAAGCAATCGTTAAAAATGGGTGAACGAATACAAGAAGCAAAACAGTCAGACATCCAGACAGATTGGATTACACGCAAACCAAACACACCTTTCTCGATTTTGAATTCAGCCGATGATGGTGAGAAGTGTGGACACAAGGTGTGGTGTTCGTCTGAGCTGATGCTTAAGGAGCGTGTGGGTGTAAGTGTGTGTGTGTGTGTGTGTGTGTGTGTGTGTGTGTGTGTGTGTGTGTGTGTGTGTGTGTGTGGCGTAAGCGTAAGTAACTATACTATAGATCATCAGCAGCCAGTTGAGGAGTAAACCCACATAGGGTGTATAAAACATGCCTTTAATCCTTGAATGATCCTCTCTGATGAGTGGGAGTGTGTGTGTGTGTGTGTGTGTGTGTGCGTGTGTGTGTGTGTGCGTGTGTGTGTGTGTGTGTGTGTGTGTGGAGCTAGAAAAAGCATTACCGTGTGTTTGGCACAGCTCAAAGTGTAATTTAACAGTTTAGTTCCTATTCCGCCGTGCAATCATCCCAGTTTTGATAAGTACAGTGCAGCCCTCAGTGTTGGGACGGGGAAGCAAACACTCCTTCTGTGTTGAGAGATTTAAAGTGAAGTGAACTTGTGTGTGTTTACGTGTGTGCGAGCAGTGTTGAGGAATGCTGAGGTTCGGTGTTTATTGCTGTTATACTTGTGAGAACCGACTGTGGGAGAGGAGGGGGTGTTACCGTTCACCAGGCGCACTCTGAAGACCTGCACGACGAGTTGAGCTTCTCATCTGTATTTAATATCTTGGATGCGTGCCTGTCGCTGGCAGCTTTCTCCGCTTTTTATACGATCTTAAAGACTCCCTGTCTCCTCTAATGCATTTGTAGTAGAGACATGGTAATTTACTGCATGTTTGCTGCACTGCTGCTGTAAAATATCAGATTTTATTCTCTCTCTGTGTGCCAAAGAACGATCGGGAGGTGTAGTAGTTTCAAACATACCTTGTTTATCTCAGCTGTTAGAGGAGGAGAAAAAAGAGCTGCAGTTTCCAAGTCAAGTCTCAGGTCTTTTTTATCAAAGTCCTTTTAAACAAAGGTTTCCAGAAACCTCTCAGTCACAGAAACACGACTAAAAGTCCATTTCCCTTGCATCTAGATAATTTAGTGGCCCAAGGACGTTCCGGGTCCGTTGGGACTTTGATGGACATGGAACTAAATTTAGTTGGGTTGAGTTGACTTTATTGTGGTTACAGCAAAGTTTTAAAGAAAGACTGCAGTCAAAGATATTTTAAAAAGTAGCACTGATCATTATTGCACATGTGCAACTCTCAACAGAGATCAGGAAGGAGAAAGATGTCTCAATTCCTGGCAGCTTCCGTTAGCAGCTTCCATTAGCAGCTTCCGTTAGCAGCTTCCGTTAGCAGCTTCCGTTAGCAGTGCTGGAAAAAAAATAATGTGTCGAATTCAGAATGAACTTTCTTTAGTTCGATGAGGAGTATGATCTTCTGTTTACTACATTTTTCCTGCGTGTCCATTGGCAATATGAGCTGATCCCCCATCGGTTTTGCCCGTGTGTAAAGACCTCACATACATATCCTTCTCTTGATAGGTTGAATCATATTATTCATGGGTAAATCACCACTTATGATATAAAATGTGTGCATGTTTTCTATTAAGGAAGTCCACGCACCTGCAGGGGATCATGGTGGTGTCATTAAAAGGAGGAATTTCCTTTTTCTAGCATCTGACAGCATCAGTAGCAGCCCTGCATTCATTGTCCAGAAACTCACAATAACCTGACTCATAAACCGCCACACGTATCTGCAAGTACCGTCTGCCAGGAAAAGCAGCGTCTGAAGTCGTCCCTACATTGTTTATCCCACACTTACTTACCATACTTATTATATGCATTAAGTGATTAGTCACTAAGTGAGTCATGTCAGACACAGCTCAACCTTAAAAGATTTTTTATTGTTCCTTGGTCAGTAATAATAAATCTTGGGTTTAATGCTTTTATCTGAGCAAAAAACAAATACATAACTAATGGACAAACACAACCGCTACCGAAACGTAGACTTGCAGGCTTCATGGGAGGGACAGGATATGGGAAGTTATAGTGGATAATTGAATTTATTACTTTTTAGATCATATGTCCGAGCATTTAAAACAGCAAATGTACGTCTTGTACTTGTAATTGATCGTTACAGAGTGGAGACAGACTTTTACCGTCAGCCTTTTTCGCGTTCTCCTTTTTTGTAGAGCTGAAACAATTAGTTGATTAATCGACAGCTGTTTCGATATTCATTTAATCCGTTTCAGTCATTTCCTCCAGCAAAAATGCCCAAAATGTGTTGGTTTCAGGTTCTCATGTGTGCAAACTTGATGCGTCTCTTTGTCATATGATCATACACGAGATCTTTTTAAGTTTTGGACTGTTTGCCAGACTAAAAAAAGATATTGAAAGGCATTGTCTTGTTTTGTAGAATACTGTGATATGATTTTTCAGTTTTTCAGTTTCAGACAATAGATTATGAAAATAATAGGTAGTTGCGGCCCTACCTCTGTCTTTCACATTCTCCTCTCTAAACTTACATCTCTGTCCTGGTTTCCTTTCTCTGCCTGACTCGTTAAATATTAACATCGACTTGGAAGCAGCTCTGCGTTCTAACATTTGCAGTTCCCCTCCGACCTGAGTGATGGCTGCCTTTGAATGGCTGTGACCCGGGGCTGAACCTGTCCACCGGTCCAAAGACTGACACGCTCTCATTAAGACATCCACTACTCTTTCACTCTATTTCCATTTTAAAGCACAGGCTCATTCCCTCACCGCGTCAGCTCCCGGGGCCTTATCTCAACACGCTGTCAGCAGTTTAGATTCAAACCGTGTCAAAACGCGAAGTGCAAAAACATTTAGCGTCCTCTGCTTCACCGCCTCCTTTTGTTTGTCTTCTTTCCACAACTTTCTTCTCATCTCGTCTCCTTCCTTCCTCGCTGTGCCTGACTCCTATCACTTTCCAGCTTCATCCATCACCAGCAAAACTGTCAAAAAATAAGTTTCTCTCTAAATGCTGAACATACAGTAATAAGGTCATGTCCATCCATTGTACTCGGTGTCTAATAGCCGTCCAGTTCCCGCCTGAGTGACCTCACCGCGCGCAGCTGTTTCGAGGAAATGCCAGAAACGTTTTTTTCATCCCAACGCAAAATTTGGCCGCCAGCTCCGTAGCCCCACACACATGATTCAGAGCCTCAGCTGGTATGTAACCTTGGCTCCTCACGCTGACCTTTGACCTTGAAAAAACCATCCATCACACAACCTTCCAGCTACTCCTGAAGTCTCCTGCAGTCCAGTTTTGTGGTTCATGAAGTCTCAGCAGGCAGGGTACTCAAAGTAAGCAAAAAGGTTAAATTTCTCTGGAGAAACGCTGTCCAGTGATTCTCCTGCTCCGCTCCACTAGAAGCTGGAGGGTGACTTAGCTTTCGAGGCAACAATGCAGGAAGAGGAGAATTAAACTTGCTGTATATCCGTTTTTTTGGGGGGGAGGAAAAAACGTCATTACCCGAAGTAGGGATTTAGATTGGCCTCCGATCCTTTAAACTGGTAATCCGCAATATCCTTTTATTTTGGTGACATCTGTGGTGTTTTTGAATGGTATTTCCCGGAGATCGTTGTGCATCATGCGTTACTTGCACTCAAACGTCTTCTTCCTTTTAGTTTTCTGTTAATGAAATTTGCAAAAACAAAATCCTGCTTGTGATTTTTTTTTTCTGTTCATCACAAACAAACCATTTTTGCTTTTGCGGGAAATACAATGAGCTCTATTACATGGTGTCTAAAATTGATTTTTATGATGACACCGGCTGTTCAGCAAATGTCCATCTCCATATCAATCAATGATAGGAAAAGGGCTTGAAAGGCACATATTTGTAGATCTCCCATGATTTTTTTGTACATAATTGTAAGTTTCCTGCTGGATCATTTCAAAGTTGATATACGTATTTATATTCATATTTAATTTCTTGCTTAAAATGTATAACTGATTGTATTTTCTGAACACTATTCATGCAAGACATTAGATAACAGTTGGTAACTTGCTCACTGAAACCCACGCTCTCCCACACATACTGTACATTCTCTCCCTCGCTACTGTATCTGTGTCATCCATTCTCACTGTGAAAACTGCCTGTTTTAGCCCCTGGCGGTTAACATTTTAGCAACCACACGAGGACTTGACGATGACGGTCATAAGTCACTGTTTTCCAGCTTAGTGACTCGCTGAGTCAGACTGACAGCTGAGGTCAGCCGGCTACAGAGAACCAATGAAGAAGAAGCAACAGGAGAGCTGAATGAAAGCTAGAACAGCTGGTTTCAGTTGATATATATTTATATCAAACCCCAAAAAATCCAGCAGGTGGATTGTGGTCATACAGGGACTTAAGGAAAAGATGCTCAGACGCAGGAAGTGACAGTGTGGTAGTAAGAAGACAGCTCTCTATGTTAATCCTGATTAAATGCCAAGCTCATTAGGTTGCTTGAAACTGAAAAGTACATGAATGAGAACAACTATTTAGTTTTGGTTAAACACTCACGCAGTTTTAGTTTAAAGGCTCAGTCACATCAGCATACAATGATAGTTAAATCAGTGCATTTTAATGGAATTGGCCTTCTCTCTTGGGAGTGTAGAATATTTTCTTGAAATTGTTTGGGTCACATTCAGCTTTGAGGAACTCTGGTGCACACATTTTTGCTCCACTGACCATTAGCTGACTGTACTGACAATGCTAACCTTAAAGAGAAAACAACGGGAGACTTATAGTCTCGTTTTGTCCTTTGTCTTGCACCGTAATCCTCCTCATTTGAAATACAAAGTGAAGAGACAGGTTTCACTTACAGTAACGAGGCAAGAGTCGATGGTTCAGTTGTGTCTTTGTGAGCTAGCTGTGTCCGGGATCACCCCTTCATTCACTCTTTCACTAGCGACTGAGCTAACTCGCTTGCTAGCTTGTGCCTAACCAACAGTCGCCAACTCCCAACAACGCTAGCATCTTTCTGGCTGGATAGTGTCTCTGGATACTTGCCAACAACCGTAATTTGCCGAATAACACTTAGCAGAAAGTGTACTTACTACGGACACTGACACATCTATTGAAGGCACCGGTAGATAATTCTACATACTTGGAATTCACGTCCTCAAGTAAAATGGTCGACAGTAAATAGTGAACTATATCATTTCATACAATGTGAAATTTCCCACTAGCAACTGAGCTAGCTTTGTTTGCTAGCTAGCAGCTGACTAACAGCACACTCACCAACTGACAACGGTTAGCTGACACTTAGAAGCTAGCAAGCTTTGATACGTAACTGACTACTGCTAGCGTCTCTCTGGCTGCGTTAGGGTTAGAAATGTTTTGGGTCAGATTTTACTGTCACACTTTTTGGTGGTCACTCTCGAGATGCGAGCTAGCCATATGTTTTTCAGTGAGTGGATGTCTCTTTCTTTTTCTTAGTCATCACACAAAGACGTTTATATTCCTTCGAACAGATTCACACTATTCCACATGTCATCAGGTTTCAATAATGTGGCTGAAATGCCACAGAAGACTGCAAGCTAGGCTAGTAGACATGCATGTAAACAAAGTTCGATTTTAAGGTACTTAGAATAAACTACTTTGTAAATGTTTCAAGATGAAGGAAAAATATTCAAAACATTTGTTTGAGGTCAATCCACATAATGTGTTTGGGTGACTGAATATATGTAAATAGCCTAACTTTTGTTTGTTTACGAGAAAACTCTGCAGGGGGAGTCTATTGTGCTGATGTGATGTTTTTGACCCTTTTACGTGTACTCTTGTGGACCGTGGGTCACTGTGGCATTTAACTGGAATGTATCCATCCCATTCCTTTACCAGGTGTCGGCTGTGATGCACGGTTTCATTGTGTGTCAACTGAAGGTGCAGGAAAAAAGGAAACTGAGCCATTTCCCTCCTGTTTTGGATGTGTAGTGTGGGCGTCTTAACTACAGGTGTGGATGCATTTCTGAATCAACACTCTCACATACCGACCGAATTGTGATTGGAGGTACGCCTTTTTGTCCGACCTTCAGTCAGTTCGGCTGTTTGTTTTGTGCTGTATTGTACAAGAAGCATACAAACCCAGCAGGAGCCCACCAGACAGCACGAACGGACCACGATTTCAGACTGTATTTACATTTCTGCATAATAGACTTGAAACTCTGACCCTTCGCCCGTTTGAACAGCTCATTAGTGAATGCATCGGACGTGGGAGATATATTGTTTCGATTCTCGTGAGCGCTCTCTCATCTCCGCCTCTTTCTCAGTTCTGTCGTCTCTGCCTCCGCTCTGTCTTTCATCCCTCACAGTCCACCTCTTTGTGCCGTACAGATACCCGGCTCTCTGTTTCCTCTCTCTCTCTTTGGTGCTGGTGGGCTGCTGCAGACTGCTGTAGGTGGTCAGGATCAGTCCAGGCAGCAGGAGGGAGAGGAGGGTTTGTCTGGGGCGCTCAAAGGACGACTGGCTGCCTCATCCCCTCCTTCATGTTCTCTTTTGCACATGCTGTAGCTCAGAAAGCCATTTTTCAACAGAAAAGAGGAAAATGTTGAAATGTCAAAATGTTTTGCATGTTTGTCTTGATAGTGAATATCCAAAATGTAGCCAGACAGAAGCAGAAACTTCAGGAGAGAACCAGCAAAGTATGTCAAAAGAAAATAGGAATGGGTGATTCAGTTCACTGATTCAGAAAAGTAAGATTATTGACAGGATTTGTACAACAGAAAGCAAGAGGTGGCTTGAGTGACTCGGCAGGGATCAGCTAAGCCTTCATGGTGGTGGTTTTGCTTTTGGCCTACATATATTTAGATTAACACTTGTACTTCAGGGGTTATTCAGTGATGGGTCTGTCTTGTAGCTTCATACACAGTGATACTGTGCTTGAGCTACATGCTACATATAGTCTGGTATTGGCATCCTGTCAGGCGAAACAAAGGTGTCAGTCTTTAATTCTCATTTTCCGCATTTTGATATTATGCAGCAGAATTTAATGAGCCTCAATTCACAGATCCGACCAGTATTAGAGAGAAATGACAATGATGGGTTCAGAGTAGCGGTTTCCTTATAATATTCCTCTCAACAAATATAATAATGGATTCAAGAAAACACTGGCAATGATCCCTAAACAAAAAACAAACACACATCAGTGTGGAACCATTCCTCGCTAACACAAAGCGATTGAAGAGACCTAATTTAAATTGGCAGATTTGCAAAGAACTTCCTCTAAGAATGAGATTTTATCTACTTTACATCAGGAAACTACACTGATTTTAGCATTAATTGAATGACCAAGCATCATTATAAACATACGGTATATTAAAGCGTAAGCATATTTAACTATAATTTACACTTTATTTATTTATTTATTACATCACATTTGAAGCTTTTGCAGCTTCTGTGAAGTGTTTGTGTGTGTGTGTGTGTGTGCGTGTGTGTGTGTGTGTGTGTGTGTGTGTGTGTGTGTGTGTGTGTGACAGAATGGAGTGCTGTGTTCACTATCAACAGGGAAGTGGTGAATTACACCATTGTGCTCTCATTACAGCCACTTTTGTGTGGAAGGTGGCAGCTGTTAATCTTGGCGCACGGCTAGAGCCCTTGGATTATCACATGAGTACACATGCACGCATATGCGCGCACACACTCACAGGGTATGTAGCTCTGATAAGCTGGCCAGTAGCCTTTAAATTCATGAAGCAGCTACTGTTCCTCATTGTTTTGAATAGCTATCAGTTCTTGTCTCTCTCTTTGACTCCTGCTCCTCTTTGTGGCGTTTGTGATAGTAGTTCCCTTTACGATCCAAAACAGAAAGCCTATTGAGTCGGCCTTCTCTGTCATGGGACAGATGAAATCGCCGTGACTCTACTGACCCTGTTGTGACTCAGTGTACTGGAAATGCCCGAGGCTGCGAGGGCATGAACTGATGTCTGAGACAATCATTTCTCATTGAATCCTTGTTGTTCTGTTGCTTTGCAGCCATGTTTAATCTCTCCTCTCTCTCTGTCTTTATCCTCCTCCAGTTGGGATGTCCTGAGTCAGTCCTCTGGGCCCAGAGAGCGGTGTGCTGATGGGACCTGCTGCGCCACCATGAGCTTACAAGATGGCGGCTGCAGCTACGCCAGCAGCGCCAACATGGCCACCGCTAGTGGCAGCATGCGGAGGCGCCTGGAGGACCAGGAGTTCACCCTGCGTGTCTACCCAGGCGCCCTGGCTGAGGGCACCATCTACTGCCCTGTCAGCGCCCGCAAGAACACCACAGCTGCTGAAGCCATCGAGTGCCTCATCGAACGGTTGCACCTGGAGCGCACCAAATGCTACGTGCTGGCCGAGGTGAAGGAGTTCGGCGGGGAGGAATGGATCCTGAACCCTGGCGACTGCCCCGTTCAGCGGATGATGCTGTGGCCAAGGAGTGCCCTGGAAAACCGCAGCGGCTTGTGCAGTGGTGACGACTACCGGTTCCTCCTGCGGGAGAAGAACCTGGATGGATCTATCCATTATGGCGGAAGCCTGCAGATGTGGCTGCGGGTGACTGAGGAGCGTCGGCGCATGGTGGAACGGGGCTTCCTCCCCCAGCCTGCAGGGAGCGACCCTCCATCTGACCTCTGCGCTCTCCCGGAGCTAACAGAGCGCGCCATTTTGGAAAGCCTCCGTGCACGTTTCCGCCAAGAGAAGATCTACACTTACATTGGGAGTATTCTTATTGTGATTAACCCCTTTCAGTTCCTGCCAGTCTACAATCCCAAATATGTCAAAATGTACGACAACCACAGACTAGGCAAGCTGGAGCCCCACATTTATGCTGTGGCAGATGTGGCGTATCACGCCATGCTACAGCGACGGAAGAACCAGTGCATAGTCATTTCTGGTGAGAGCGGGTCAGGGAAGACCCAAAGCACTAATTTTCTCATTCATCACCTGACTGCTCTCAGCCAGAAGGGATTCGCGAGCGGGGTGGAGCAGATCATCCTGGGAGCGGGGCCGGTGTTGGAGGTAAGAAACTCACTTGACAACAGCAGCTGTATTGATCAACTGTTATATGGTTCTGTTCATATTGGTCTGCTGTTTTTTTTTTTTTTTTTTTGGTAAGCTGTGAAGAGCAACATCTAGAGATAGATTTGAGATTCACACTCCAAAATCGGAGGTGAATGATGAACGTTCATCTGGATCATATCTGATGATGAACATCTTTCGGAGCTGCTGGATGTATTCACAGTATGAGTGCACAGTATCTGACTGCCTGATTTGATTGTACCTCAGCTGAGTCTTATAGCCCTTTCCCAGTGCAGGGACTTTCTGAAAAACCCCTGAACCTTGTCATGATCTCAAGAACTGTGCCGGAACAAAACCTGCAGTTTGACTTTCACTTCCATGTCTGTGTAGTTCTGCACCTCAAAAAAGGCCGACAGGAATGTGCACAGAGAAGTTCAGTGGTCCTGATTTAGTTCCTGAGTTAAGTTCCTTTGACAATTTGGTGGAAAACAGCCAACATTTTGAAACCCTGAGGACCAAAGTAGACTACAGGTTAATTTGAAAAGAAAGTCTAATGTTGAGTCTCATTCCCAACTACAGCAATAAACCAAACACTGATGCTTTAGGTCCCCCAGGACGTCAACCACTGGTGCCTTGGGTAGGTAGAACGGGTGGGCCACCAAGTACTCAGTTCCAAAAATCGTCTATCTTATAAATTGGACCTTTAAGAGCGCTCAGGAGCTATCACAGTATGTCTTTTTAAGGCTCTCTAAACATGTCAACTGTAGACCTAAAAGATGTTTCACAGCAAGACTGACCGTAAAAAAAGGCTCAAGTAAAGATCAAAGAATGGTCTTGAGACCAAGACTTGTTGTAGTACTATAGGCATGGGCACTCTTTGATTTAGGGCTGAAATATTCCATTATGAATGCTAAGGTAAAAAGCCAACAGATTATATCTCCTCTTACTGTAACAGCCAGCTCAAGATGACCTGAATGTGATTCATATGTTGTGAATTAGACGCCTCGGTTGTGGAAAGGAAGTGACAAAAGCCTGATGAAATCTGAAGAGAAGTCAGCAGGTTATTTCTCTGGTGTTGGGATGTCAGCTCATGAGATGAGGCATGAAATGGATTATAGAAATGTCCCTCTGAAACTGGAAAGCCTCGACATGTAGGGAAACCTATATTTAGCCCCGGCTTTACCGCATATGACTCTTATATGTATTATTTGACCCAGAAACTGGGTTTTCCACAGTGTCAAATCTCTGCATTGATGGGGTAGAAAAAAAAACCTAATGGAATGTCGCCTAATCCGCCCTGGATTATAAATCAATAAAGGATTATGGATTATGGAATTTCATTGGGAATTTCATGTTTTGGAAAGGTCTATTCAAGGACAACATGTTCTCCAGCCTCGTTAATAAGACAGGGTGACCTCCCTGTACTTTTTCTTGCAGCCATTTTGTTCTTGCTTCCTGTCAGGACGTATGGAGATTTCAAGTCAGCACGCAGCTGTGCATGTTGACACCATGTGCGTCCCATGTGGAGGTCTGTACAGTAAAACGAGGCAGTTGTATGGTCAGTTGGATATACGTTTTGTCATCTGGAAATCATGAATCAACTTTAAGACCTCCTCGCTGCTTCCGAGGAAGAAACGCGTGACTGCAGCTGCGTTCGTGTTTACACTCTGATTACGTAAAACATAAATGGCCTCTGTTAAAACCTGCGAAACAGAAGCTGCGTTCATGTGTGACTAGTGCTTCGAACAATGCCATACATCCGAAGAATCTCTTCTACCATCACAAACAAAGGATGTTTTGCACGTGTTGAAAATGTGGAGGTTCTCCTTGTAGTTGTGGCTGAACCTGACCATCACAGCTGCACTTCTCTGTAGGTGATGATTTGACAGCAGGTGACTGAATACCTTTCACAGCTTCGATGCCACAGGCGACATCTCTGGGAGGACCGGAGAGGCTTGTGTTGATAATAACACAGATAGAGGAACATTACTCTCTGAGGAACTAGATACTGGTCGGTGGCTTGTTTGCTGTGCGTGGAGAACATGGCTGCGTCCCAGGCTATCACTTCCCCATCAGTCACCTGTCTGTTCGAGGTGTGAGTGCAGAGACCAACAAGCAACGGACAGGAAAACTTCATCTTTGATCTCTTCATCCTGTCTGTTGTATTCAAGGGACTGATTTTTGCTTGTTCACCTGACATCAGGATGAACGTTTCAACTACACTGTCTGTGACATCTATCTTTTATTGCTATCTCAAAGTGTGTTGTCATGATACCTGGAACAATATCGGTGCCAATACCGTTTCTCCGAAAAATTGAAACAATATTGAGAGCACAAAAGTTTTGGGAGCTAAGAAACAACCCCAGTAAAACCTCAAATTGTCGTTTTTACCATTCAGTTTTTGTAAAGACTAAACAAACCAGATGTAACATGCTAATTAGCAAATTCTAGAGGCGCTGGACAGATCAAGGCTAGCTGTTTCCCTCCGTTTCTGGTCTTTGTGCTAGGCTAAGCTAAATGCTTGCTGGCTTCAGCTTTAAATTAGCATTAAGACCCTGAACTCTTGTGGAAAAAGTTGAATAAAATAGCTGTTTGAGAGGAAGTTATAGCACCATTGGCTGTAATCATTTCACATGATACACGGAATGTATTGCCTAGATCACCAAAGATATGCAATTTGGAGGGAAGCAAAAGTAATTAGATTTTCAGAAATAAGAAACAGGAAACAATTTGTAAGTCTTTGCCATAAATAGATGCTTTTATAAATGGGATAATCTGATAATAAGACAAAAAAAAAAGTAACCACACATGCCAAAGTGACTCCATCACTTTGAACTTGTGGCTCTTGTCACCATCCAACAGCTCACGCACTATAAACGACCTCTGGCATTAACGGTTTTCCTGTATGCTGTAGCTTTTCCAATTCTCCCGGACAGCTGAACATGACGTCCACCTTAACTTGTGTTTACATCCTGTGACCAACAGCTGGATGCAGAGGCGTTATAGGCTGCTGTGAATGCATGTTTCTTTCGAGAAGCGGCCCTCTAGGGTAAAAAGTTTACTGCCAGCCAAGAAACGAGGCTGCTGAACTGAACCAGCCGAATTCTTTGGTTTCCACAAGTTGTAATGCCAATTACAGAACCATTTGCTTCGGTCAGATGCTGCCGCCGCTGCTGTGAAGGTTTTGTGAGAGTTTGAATGTTTGCCTGAGGCAGATTCAGGCTGAAAGTATGAGGTCAGCAGGGTCTTATTAGATGGATTTCAAAATGCATGCCAGTCTCAGAGTAGAATTAAAATTCTTCCACTAATCAGAAAGTTGGCGGTAAGTCCCAGGCCCCTGCAGGCTACATGTCGAAGTGTCCTTTGGCAAGATTCTGGCCCCAGAAATTGCTCCCAGTGGCTGTTTCATCAGTATGTGAGTGTGTATGAATGGCTATCGCTGCTGATAAGCAGGTGGAACCTTACATGGTAGCCTCTGCCCCCAGTGTCTGAATGTCTGAAGGCTGACTGGTGTTTTAAAGTATTTTGAGTTGTCGGTAAGACTACAAAAGCATAATATTAAGTCAGTCCATCCACCATTTCTTGATGGATCGCTTTAGCTCCCCTTTGACTTCCTGTAGGTTTATATTCTGTACATGTGACCCCTCCATCTACACTATGGCCCCCAAAATGTTGAATACTTAATAACTGTGGTATGATTTCAGAACTTGAACCTATTTTGACTGCTGGTTATCAGTGAATTAGCCACGATTTGAGGATTTTATTTATCTTTAAACGCTGAAATGTTTAGTCGGTAAGCTTTTATGATAATCAGTTGAACTTTTCAGTAATTTTTTACTCATTTTGTTGTGTACACATTAGTATTTGCATCAGTAAATGGTCAAAAAGAGATCATGAGATATCGTGCATCCCTAATTTGAACATCACATTTCAGGTTTAAGGGCATTTTGTCACAATTCTTTGACACAGTTAATCAATACATGAAACAAATCCAGACACACCTGAGAACTGATAGATGAGAAGAAGTACAAATGAATCTAAACTTGTACACACATTTTCATCATGGTAATGGTTTTATTTGCTTCACAGTTTTGAAAAAAAAAAAAACTGGATGTTATGCTTTTTCAATAAAAACAACCAAGGGAGAAGCAAAGGAATTTGAGAGATTGAGAGCAAACCGTGGCAGAACAAAGAACATAAACACTTTATTCAAGAAAGCACATATTATTCAAGAAAGCACATATTTCAAGAAAGCACGGAGAGTTTGTATCAACTGTGAAAGCTCAAACTGTAAGGACTGTCAAGGAGCAAAGGACACTGAAGCAATCGATGTCCAGACTTTGACATTAACTGAGCTCTGGAACTAAAAAGGAAAAATATCTCTCAGGATGAGCTATGTCTCGCTGGCGAGAGAAGCTGCCGTTGGACCTCGATTCGAGAACATTTGTGTAAGTGCCTGTAGACACAGATAAGTCATTCTCTTTGGATTCACTTAAGAAGCTTACTGCCAACCGCATGAATGGAGGGAGGGAGGGGAACCTGCAGGAGAGTGAAATATTATTTTTTAAACCTTGTTCCTTATAAATACTCAGAGTCAATTATTTTAAGTCGTGTGCCTCCCGTACTGTATTTGATTGACAAAATTTAAACATGATAAGCTGATTTTAAACAGCACCGCGGAGTGTGCTTTAAGGCAGAATCCAGAGGGGGATTATTTCCCTCAGTTTAACTCTAAACAGTGAAAGCTTCTTTCGTTTCTGTCCTCTTTCTCCTTCACCTCTGCATCTCTTGACCTCTCCTCTCCCGTTCATCCCTCTGTGCTCGATTCCAGCTGAGCAGAGTGGCGATCGGCCCGGCGCTTCACATCGCGTTATGGTGAAGTGCAAGGTCAACAGCATTGCAGGCAAAGGCTATTTTAGTCATTCGTCGAGCCAATGTGGAGGACTCTCCCTCCCTCCCACGCACCAAGAGGCACGAGCGAGCGTGTTCATATGCACATCATAACAAAATAAGCTCATCGCAGAAAACTGACAAACTGGCAGCTCCAACTGGCATGAGCATAGATGCATCTCTCAGTCCAAAGTCTGCCTCTTCTGATTTGCTCTTCACTGTTTATTCTTAGTCTGTGTCATTTTCTGTAAATAAATGCATAGATTTGTACGAAGAGCTTTGTCGTACTGTCTCGTGTTCTGCTCCAGAAGGCTCAGCTGCTTCCGGGTGCATGATCACTTTAGTTCTAATTCAATTAAGCAACTATTTTTATAAGTACACTCTGTCTGTTCCAAAACTTTCATGATTTTTTTCCCCCGCTGGCAAATATGAGACGATTCAGTGAAGAAATGTGAACATGTATTCATGTTTTAGAGCTGGGGGATATTTTGGTGTTACTCTGTGTTGACTCATAGTGGAATCATGTCGTGACACATACAATCACTGCATTGTCTAATAAGTTTGGCTAAAATTAATAAGCAACAACTGATCTGATTCACTGTAGCATTTTTCGCTGCATTAAACATCATGGGAGTATGTTGCACAATCGGGCATAGATTTCCATTTGGGCTGCAACTAACAGTTACTTTCACCAGTGCTGTGTCCGTTCGAAACAGCAATATCAAGTCTGTTTGATTTTTACGTTATAAAATCTGAAAGATTTCAGCAGCACTCTCCAAGTGGGACGAAAACAACCCATGAGAGAGGCATCCCAGACCAGCTGATGGTACAATCTAGCCCTGGAGGTCATCGGCAGCAAACCTGCAAAGTGTGAAGAAGATCTGATGATTGATTCTCAAGATATGTGATTCACATACAGACAGAGAGAGATTCCTTGAAGTATCTATTATTTGGTCAAGAGGTTCCCAACGTTTCTGACATCAAGGACCAGACACGAGCTATAATCTTTGCACACATTTGACCCAAATGTGACGTAAACTGTCAAATGTTTTCATTCACATACTTACAATTTTATATTGAAAGTTTAAATGTTAAATAAAAAATGATTTGCCTCGAGATATGTATTGAAAGGTTGCCATTTAAAAAATATCACGAAACACAATTCAGTGTCTGACAAACAGACCAACAATATTGTGTTTTCTATCCCATAAGACTACAAATCCTCACGATGGAGAAGTTGGGAAAATATTTGCTAGCTTGAAAATGACCCAAATGATTATCAATCATTATAGTTGCTGATGAATTTTCTGTCAGTCGATGAACTGACTCATCTTTTCAGTCGCTTATTAATGTCCTGACCATTATTTTAGCCGTCATGCACACAAATACTAATTTGTGTAAGCTTTAGCATTATTATCCTGGTGCACACAGAGACACATTTCCCAGCCCTCAACCGGCCCAGTTTATGACAGCGACATTGCTCTTCTTTCAAGGACACAGTTGTGTGTGTGTGTGTGTGTGTGTGTGTGTGTGTGTGTGTGTGTGTGTGTGTGTGTGTGTGTGTGTGTGTGTGTGTGTGTGTGTGTGTGTGTGTGTGTGTGTGTGTGTGTGTGTGTGTGTGTGTGTGTGTGTGTGTGTGTGTCTTAAAGGAGCACTACAACAGTCTCCTTACATTAAAGCAGTGAGCTGACTCACTCTGACCGAGCACATAGAGCTTTATTGTCCTGACTGTCGACCCTGAGCTCTTGACAGACACGTCGGCCGCTGCAGGGATCAGTCTTGTGACCTTTTGGCTACAGTGCATCCTTTGTAGCCGCTGGACCGCCGTGTGATCAGAAATGCAGCAGTTGAGCCACATGGCAAACGGTGACCATCAGCATTACATCATACCGGCGGTACCATCAAGGGTTTTCTGTATGCTCTGATGGCGCGCTGGAATCATTTCTTGTCAGGAAAAAGCCTCTAATAACGTGCCGCAGATGGCCAGTAACTGCAGCGGTGTGTAATCTGAGCTGCGTCCAGAGCCAGGCGACAGGGTAGATATGACTGTACAGCAGGGATAGCGCTGACGGTAAGACAGCTGGCAGGCTGATGGGAAGGACTCGGCCTCTGTGGTTTGTGTCTGGTAGTCTGATCGCAGTCAGATGATCTCAGATGCTCTTTTTTTGTCCCCGGCCTCAACACTGTATCCTATTGTGTTACACACAGCTAGATATATACATGAGGGGGAATTTGACTATTATGTGTTTGTGTTATTCAAGACTATAGGAACTTAATTGTGCTGAGATTTGTGTGTATTTTTTTTTTCATTGTTAAGGATAACTCTTGTCTTTGGCATGTTTTCAATAAATCCCATTAGAGGAGCAGAACCAACTATGATCTCACTCTGCTAACAAGTATTGATTAAGTGGCCGAAGCCTCATTTACTGTAGTCCTCATCTGTGCGACAGAGCTCCATTGTTGTCAACAAAGCACATCTATGAGCCATATTAAGAGCTTGAGGTGTGGCCAGTTCTCCAGCCGGAACATTATACAATTTCAGAAGAAGAGGGTGCATCAAGATGACATAATTAAAAGAGCGCCAGTCCAGCCTAAAACAGTATTTCATGTTTTAATGTGAGAGGGCTTATATCAGACTGAGACGATCGTCACATAAGCGAAGCAGAAGTTTCAGTCGGAGTGGAAACACCTCATCGGTCGTTTAGGTTTAGTATTCGCGACGTGACCGCTGGGTATCTTCATTACTATAAAAATTTAGCTGTAGATTATTTTGACTCAGTGCTTCAAACAGTGTCCTGCTGCTGTGAATGTATGCCAAAGCACCAGATATGAATCAATCCGTCATTGAAAGATGTCCCCAATAAATGTGCCATTCACTCCAGATTGAGAAATCATTAGTAAGCTAGTTAGCAGCTAGCTTTTTTTAGAAAAAAATTGAAACTAAACATTCATGATGAATTGAAAATTGAAACAAAACGCAAAATGAACAACTGGTAAAGTTGAGAGTATTAGTATTGAGAGACTGTCACACATTGTTGCGCAGAATATCCCACAATATGCTTCAGTTTCCTCTTTCCTAAAAATACACGATTTCAGACTAGAGTCTGACTTTTCGCTGGTCATGCAGAGTGTTTGCAGAGAGTTGTGTTTGACGAGTCAGTAACCTTCTGTTAGTATTAGAACTAGCTGGTGACAAATACAGATGTTTGGATACCATTTTTTTTCTTCCCATTACCGATTCAGATGCCAGAACTGTGTGTCTTGGCCAATGGCAAGTACCCATCTGATACCAGTGCATTTTAAAAATGTGTATAATTTTCAACAGCTGCATAGGACAAATGCAAGTCAGCTGACATGTGCCTGAAGTTACACAGGTTGCTTGACATTAATTCAGGTGTACGGGACGATGCTGGGAAGAAGCAGGGTCCAATTTCAGTGCTGATCAATTATGTGATATCACATCGGTGCGTAGTCTTACATACTTGCTGAAACCCGATCAAGCATTTCATGCTCTATTGGAGGCATTTCCGATGCTGGTATCAGAACAACACTAATAATAACCCCTTGTTGTCACTGAATGCTTGTGACAGTCAGCCTGCATGAGACAAGGCTGGAATTTATTGTAGAATCAACACAACAGTCCTTCAGATATAAACTTCACCAGCTGTTTCTCTTCAGGTATTCGTGATGCTTTAGTCCCTCAGAAGCCCTGTATACTGTAGTTCAAACAGCTCGGGCTGTATGTAGTGAAAATACAGAGTTTTGACATCATGCTGGAACATCAACAATAAAAAGAGACGACTAAATCATCAAGGGGAGATGAATCAGACGGAAAAGACATTTACTTCATCCTTGTTTCTGATGTAAGCTGGACAGATGTCCACACAGACTCATAAATTTGAACAAAAAATGATCAGTTTGTCCTGAAGTCTTGTGCTCTGCCTGAGATACAGATATTACAGCCACATTACAGTATTTTTCAGTACACACGGTCAATAAATTCAAGGACATTCTGGAAGGTCACACAGCTGTTGATGGATATGTTGGCAACAGTTGACTTGACAAGTTTTCTATCCAGAAGGACATTTTTTTTTTTTTGGTAGTCCACCTCAGTGAGCTGGCAACTGGCCTGCAGTGTTTGGCCCGCAATATCTGTTTTCCAGTAAACGCTGGAAAAATCCTAAATCCAAATGACCCTAAAGTAAAGATTTGGATCTTTTTTGAACAGTGGGAAGCAGCTCTTCCCTGACGTGGCTAAAGGTGAACCTTGCATCCGTGCCTCAAATCCTCCTGAAGGCTGACTGAGACTTTGAGAGTGACCCCAGCTGTGTGGTGCTGCATCTGGGGGCAGACGGGCCGAGGGCTCCTGGTGGGCCTAAAGGGCCAGATTACAGCCTGCCTTTGTTCTGGTGGTGTGGCCGGCAGACCTGCCCGCCCGCTGCATTAGTAGCTGAGCAGACCCCCCCTTTTACCAGATGGTTCCCATCCAGATGTCCCCCCTGCTCTTAACCAGGCCCCCAGGGACGAGACCTGTCTCCTGTGGCTGATAGATGGCTCCAGGTAGTGCCTCCTCGGCCCCCTGGTTTTAGAACCGTGTGTTCAAAGGCCTGTGTATCGTTAAGCGTGTGAGAAGCTGCCCAGCGCTCTTATCCAGCACCACAGACCCGAGGATTGGATACAGCTACTCATTTTAAATCTTTGATTCCCGTGTCGCCTCTGCATATAGACGCAGTTTCTGTACAGTAGCAGCACCAGCGCCGCTGTGTGTGAACCCAGTGAACCTGACAGACCAAATGCAAAAACTCTGCTGCCCGTGACGAGGCGGGCGGTTTGGCAGAGAAAGCATGCATTACGGCACCTATGCTCGAGGCATGTGCGTGTTGTAGGGGAGCTGCTTTTCTTCCTGCTTGAATGAGGGCAACGCCGATGTGTCTGTGTTTTTGTGTGTGTGTGTGTGTGTGGTGCTAACCTCTGTGGTGCCTGTCAGAACGTGTTAGCAGCAGCTCTCCCAGCAGCAGGGGAATGGGAGACGTTCGGTGTGTCCTTGCTCTTTAAATCGCAATGAGACATCCAAAAGCTCTCCGCGATCGGGCTGGTTTTTGCTGTACAGCATTTTACACTGCGGCTCTGCCTCCCTCGGTGAATGGTCACTTCAGCTCTCATTCATCTTTTGGGGATGCTAGTTTTAACAGGGCTGTTGGACTGGAGAAGCTATTAATAATTGAGTCCCGGTAGAATGATGATCAAAGCTCTATTTCTGGGTAAAACATGCCACTTTTGAACTCTTGTACTTCCTCTCCAGACTGCTTTAAACCCCGGCTTTTCTCAGAACAAGTCTCGCTTTTATTATATGAGGCTTAACAATAGCCGTTGCCTTTACCTCAGAGAGCCGCGCTCCGGCTAGCTACTGTGGCTGTGTGTTGGCTAATCATGTAGCCCACCTCAGGCCCTCCGTGTTCCCGTTAGCACGTCCATCCCTATAATCCGTATCCTCTGGGCAGCGAGCGTTCTTCGATGCGCTCCCAAACATCTGTTCGCTGGATTATCCCCACCTCCTCGACATTCGGCCTTTCTCTGGAGCATTCTCGCTTTCCTCTCTCAGGAAGCTCAGTGCAGTGTGCATTCATCCCCACAGACAGCTGTACACAGTGTACTCAAGTCCTGCGTGCTCGTATAGTTGACCTGGACGAGGTTCACCGTGACGCCAGTGGCCAAGTTTTCTGCTCCTGCTGCTCTTTTCTGCATCAAACACTTTTCCTTTACGTTTGTTTCAGTTTTAACTTCTTAATCTGTTTGTTGTTCATGTCTGATATGATCACAGCTTTTTTTGAGCAGTGTTTAGTGGTTCCCTCATGTGTAAACTGCCGCCTGACTTCCCAGCACTCATCCAATATGAAGTGTCCGTTCAGATGCATTCATGTTGTTATGAAAGCATAAAAATGAATGGAAATAACACGCAGGTAGTTTCTCCCGTACCCCTTTTGGAACCACAGCGAACCAAGTGCTGGTTCAAAGGTTGGTTCAAGCTGTGAACCGTTGAAGAGCCGTTCTGCTTTTCCACTGTATACGTCTCCAATTTGCTTAGAACAACTGTGGAGCTCTGGAACAAATTTGATGACATTGACTCTTTCCAAGTGCTGCTCCTGGCTTTGCATGCCTACATTGGCATCCAAACATGGCTGGTGCTCGGACAACTGCTGCTCCGATTAGTGAAAGTTGTGAAAATCTTTTGTTTATTCTTCCCATGGATAAGTCAGAAGACACTACACTAGCTCTGGTTGTTAAAAGAGGCGGTCACAGTCACAAGCGCCACGCCTCCAGCCCCTGGCGTGAGCGGTTCTTTGTTCTAGACTTTTAAAGTGTTTGTGCCACTCTGGAATCAAAATGCAAAGAACTAGTTCCAGAGAAATAACTGGCACTGAACCAGCACCTGAACCACCTTGGTGTAAAAAGGGTAACATTGAAGTATTGACCAATTGTTGTCATTTAAAGGTAAGGAGGACAATTCTGGAGAAAGATAGAGGATTGCTGAGTCTCATTCCCAGGTTGTAAAATACTGATGCTTTGGGTTAAAATTTCGGGGGTTAATACCGACCCAAAGTGGTGGTACTTGAAAACTTGGGAATGGGGCTTCCTTCCCTCACATTTTTCACAAAGGAGGTTATGTTTTCAACCTTGGCCCACAAAACCTGGAGGATGGATCCTGGCCCAGAATAGAACTTTTGGTGCGGATCCAGATACAGGGACAAAATCCAGATTTTTTTCCCTCACTGTCTTTAACACTATGAGATAGGACGTTTTCACCATTGTCATTAGTTTGTCAGGGAATAATACATTGATCTTGGTGGTATCAAAGTGTGGGTACAAGAGGGGGCTGTGGGGCTGTGGCGGAGGTATGCACTCTACTGAATGCAGTTCTAGGTTTTGAATGATGTTACATTCATTCAGGGTTACTGTTCAAAAGAAAAGGACAGGTTTTACTTGATCAAAAAGCTTAATACCAAAGTGAAAATCTGGCTTATCCTGCTTAATTATACTATAAGTACAAAGACGTTTTTAATAGAAAGATTTTGGCAGTGATTATTAAACGATTATTGTGCTCCAGTCAAGTGAGCTGAAATGTGACCTGCTGGTCCTCTTTGGCCTCTCCGAAGCAGCTCACGACAAGAACAGCATAGATGGACGACTATTAAGATATAAGCATTAGCTGACTTTACTGGTTTTTCACAAACAACGTTTAAGTGGCTCTAGTGAGCTGTGATGCACAGCCTGGCTGAGAGAATGTGTCTCGATAATCGTTTCAGCTTGATTATCTTGTTTCGATAATCGTTAGAAGCCAAAATCCTAATATCAAAGGCTCACTACTGCTTAAAGTTGAATTAAGCATGATAAGCTTCTGGCCTATGGGTATTACGTCTTTGATGTATAAAATATGTCCTGTTGTTCAATCCTGAATACATGTGATATCTTTTAAAACAATGACTGACCTCAACATTGGGACTGATGTACTCTTTTTCCTCTAACAGCCACATTTAATCCGTCTTCATGCCACGTCTTCTGTATTGCTGACTCCACTCGACTCCACTCAGCCAGTTTAGCGAGAGCCTCGCGACAGGAAATTGATTGTCCAAATGGGCCTGATTCAATCTGAGACTGCTTACGTGGTGTCACAGCAATCAGACACGGATGAGATTACAGACATTAGGAGTCACGGTCGGACACGAGGCCATCTGGGATGATGGGAGCAATTGAGCAAACTAGATCTGTGTTGGTGGTGTCGCCTGTTTGAACCTGTTAACTAGACCGTCATCCGTCAAATAGAATCTAATTAAGCACCCACCGGCTGTCAAAAAATGAAAGGGTTGTCTCTTTTCATTTTTCGTCTTTGAAATGTTTGTTTAGAATTTCATTTTCATTCCTAGAAAGTTTTCAGGATTTAAATTTACGTCCGTCCTGTTTTCTGTCTTTCTCATTTGGTCTGTAACGCACACAAAGCCAGCATGTTTCTCATTACCTTTTCTCTCTGTATTCTGTGGTCGCGAGCCACCCTTTGAAGAGTTATTTTAAGTTTCTAAAGAAAGCAAATTCGGCTTTTGTTTGTGAGTTTCTGGGGAAGGTTTGCCTCAGACTAATTGGTAGCCTTGGTGCATGACAGCGGCATAGTGTTGCACAGAGAGATTTCAGAAATTGAAATAACATTTTCCAAAAATGGGTGTGCATCACATGTGGAAGTTTGAAAGCCAGATCCATACTATAAATAGCATTTTCAAAACACAATTACAAAGCACTTTACAAAAGCGAGGAGAGGACGTTGTGTACAAATCAGTCATGTTTCACAATTTTTATTTTCAGCATTTAGTCTTTAAGATTACTTCCCCCAGGAAGCTTCTCTGATTAATGACTGGAAAGTAAACAGATAATGTGATCGATCAGCAAATCATCTCATTCAGGCACATACTCATGTACGCTAGATATACTGCAGGAGCAAGCAGCTGCTTAGTTTAGCATCTAAGCACCCAGTTTAGGCATTCAATTGAGCCTCCAGCCAAGAAATAGTCCACCAAATAACCCCACGATAAAACCACAATGTGTTTGAGGTGATGTTTGAATTAATGAGCATTAGACGTACTGGAATGAATAATTCTATCTACTATATTTACTGATATAAGAATGTTGTCAACACTTGGAAATTAAGCAAATAAGTAGGGTGCATTTGAAGCTTAGAGCCAGACTGATGAACTGTAACTTCATGGTTGGAAAATAATCTGGGAGCTTTTTGTTGCTCCTTTCTTTCTGTCATGTATTTTCTCCACTGTCGCTAATTCAATTAAGGCATTCAAAAATTGCTCAGATGTCCACATATTTCCCAAAAGGTTGAACTCTTTCTTTAACCAGAATGGCAATCAGTCGAGCGCATACCTCCCTCCAGGCCCAGCAGTACCCTTGTGCACTCAGTCATAGATTCCAGGCACCTTAAAACGCCTGATTTTTTAATCATGATCCGAGCTTAATTCCCCTTTCTTGCACTGTTAAAGAGATCGAGACTAAGACCCGTAAACCATCCAAGTTTCACAGAAATCCGGTGAGTAATTTTTGTGTAATCCTGCTGAGAAACCAACCAACAAAACAAACTGACACGGGTAAAAACACAACATGTTGTGAGGAGTTAATAAGTCTAACAATACATACAGTGAAAATGAAATACATCTTCTGACATTTGTGTAGATGCTCGTGGCTGCAGGTGTGGTGGAGGAAGAGGTGCCTCCGTTATAAACACCGGGAAAAACCTTGATCGTTCCTTTTGGGGTCATGTTTATCATTTAGATCTGAAACCTTGACTACATTTACATTTCCTGTAATACAACAACAGTGACAGTTGAGCTACGACTGCAAAGATACCTGTCGCTGTTTTGTTTGAACTTGAATCTCCAGTTGGGATGATTTGCATTGAATGATGGCAGTTATAGCTAAAAGCAAAAGCCCAATTTTAAAAGCAGCTCATAGGGTTTTAAAAGGTATGAGGACATTAACATTTTCTCAACCTACTGCTACAGCAAAAGAAATAAAGTTTAAACTCTCATAGAAGCCACAGGGAGTTTCTGTCTCGCAGCCACAAGAAAGAAAATCCTTGTTAATGGACTCCATGACATTTAGACTGACTTATAGCCAATCAAAGCTCTAATGATTGGGTTGTCTGTCCTAGCAGGAGGCTTTATTATGTTTAGCATGCCACTTGATTCCGCACAACGTCCTGAGGCAAAAGAAATCCAGAGATACACGGACACACCTCAAGTTGGAACATACTTAAATCATTAAATGTAGAAAAAATATTACTCACATCAATCAATCTGATAACAGTTGAGGTATTTCTGTCAACAAAACAAGTCTGTCTTCAGTCCCTGGAAGTCTGACTAATCTGTTTTATCAGCAGAAAGTAGTTTCTGTGAAAGCTATTTACTGCGAGCTCTGGTTATAAAGAAAGAGTGTGAATCGTAACTATGCTTGTAGTCAAACTGCACACTCTGTTCACATGGATTTGGCTCAGCTGCTGTGTGAGTTGTGTAATGTCATCAGTGGTGTGTACTAAGCCCATGCCGGTTTGCATTTGTCTGTTTGTGAGCATCTTTGTGCGTCTCTGTGAGTATCTGGATCACTGAAAAGCGCTCCAGACAATAGACGCCCTAATCATTGTCTTTGTGCTGTTCCACAAAACGTAACTTTACACACGAAAGCCTCATCCGTCAGGTTTCAACAGGTCCCATTGAAATAAAGCTGCAACCGAATGAAGTACGGTCACGTTCGGTCTAGTCACTGAAAGCAAAGCTGGCTGTTGAGGCTGAATGAATGATGGATGACATGAATGGTGCAGATGTGCCATTGAGAGCGGCCTGCCGAGTGTGCGAGTGGGTGGGTGAATGAAAAGGCCGGGAGTGGCGGGTGGAAGTTTGAACATGTTCCCAGAATAGCTGCTGTTCCCAGACCGAGACTGACAGGTGATGCTTTGGTTCGGTTTGTCATTTGACTGTACGCACACCTGTTTCTCTGCCACTGCTGTATTATATTCAAGACTGACGAAGCCGAGCATGTGAGTGTTTTCAGTAGCATCTTAGCTTGTGGCAGAAGATGGTGTTTACCACCTTCCTCTTTCCTTTATGTCCCTGCCTTCACTTACTGAACCATCTGTAATACGTTTTCTTACATTAATTAATACAAGCTTTTCCTCTCTCAGGTATTCCACTTACTTGAGGGTCACAGAATAATACAAAATGAAAAGTCTCATCCCTACAGCTTCAACCGATTCCGTACCTGTTTGTTCTTCTTAAAAAGAAAAGTTTAGAAACCCCGATGAAGTTTTTTTGTCTTGATTATTTGACAAATTGTCCTTACCACACTCTGGTGGCTCTGTTCTGATATAAATCCTGTTCTTTGCCGGTGAAATGACCCGTTTTCCCCATGGGGATCATTAAAGTTTCATTTAATCTAATAGACCATAACAGCACAGTTGACTGATGCTGCTGCTGCTGCTGCTGCCATAAACTGTGGTAATGTACAGTAGTAGGTTGTGGCAGCTGCGGAAGTTGTCTTTCTTTTTTCAGAATCACAGGGAAAGTCTTGCAATCTGTAGTTTGAAGGAAATCAGAGTTGTGTGTTACACAAAATGTGATTAATTCGCCGTACAATCTGACGCTCGACAGACCTCAGTTCATCTGATGTTGCCGTGTTGGTGTTGTTTCTAGAACATCATAATTAGCGTTGCTCCAGGACCATCGCTTCAACTTACAAAACAGCAACAGAGATTGTCAAGCTGTCATGACTAAATAGGTTAAGTAGGACTCTGTTCCAGGAGACGAGTGTTGGTATCCTTTTTGGATCATATTGCTGTGCGGTTTAATTACTTTTTCTTGCTTTTTACCGCTTTTCTGTCACAATTCTCTTTAGGCAACAAAAACACTCATTGTTTGAGTTCAAATGGACTCTTCACAATGTGAATAATGTTTTTGAAAGGATAACTTCTCCCCTGCGTGCAGTTTTTTTTAGCCTTTTTCCTGAGTTGCAGAGCTATGACATTACAAAAATGTGATTCTTCAGTTGCATTGACGGTCCTGGAGCAACATTGATAATGATGTTGTAAGAACAACACAAACACATCGATAGTTGGTCACATATGTTCTAACTGTGTAAGCAAGTTGGGAACACAACTTTGACATATTATCACCTTTGAAATTGGGAAAAGCATGAGAAAACCATTTCTTATTCCCACATCCAGCAGTTACAGACTAACATAACATGTACATAACTAACATAATTCATCTGGAGTCCATAGGTCCAATATTCACTGTCTTTTACCTCTGTT
This sequence comes from Diplodus puntazzo, assembly GCA_963678695.2. Classification (NCBI taxonomy): domain Eukaryota; kingdom Metazoa; phylum Chordata; class Actinopteri; order Spariformes; family Sparidae; genus Diplodus; species Diplodus puntazzo. The sequence goes on along the minus strand of OZ023161.1, from coordinate 16,128,939 downwards.
TTTGGTTTCTATTAACTCCTGAGGAAAATATCTGTCTCTATAGCTGCTTGTTAAAATCTGCACGTGGTGGACGAAGGCAATGCTACAAAAGTGAGTGAGTGAGTGAGACAAAACAGCCAAGTTGTTGGTTGGAAGGCTAAACAATGATCTCAAAGTTATTACGCTTCACATTTTATGTACAACCTGAATCATTTTCTGATAAAGAGTGCCTCCTAAAAGTTGGCAATATTTATAATCAGTAAAGCAGTCTGGATTCAAACATCATGTTGTCACTCCAGTCATCTTGTCTTTTCTCAGCTGGATCATGTTACACAGAGCAGCACAGTACAACAGCATGGCAGGCTATAAACCTGTCAAAATCAACAAACTGCAGAGCTGTGATGGAAAGAGAGAGCAGCGTGATGTATGTGCTGTTTCACCAGCCTCATTTCTGCCCACTTCTGTTAGCATCTGCTAACAATGCTAACAATCCTGGATGATTATCTAGTGCACTCAAATGTGAATCTCATGAGTAAAACCAGAGGCTTGATATAGCATATCTGGGCAGAGGTCATAATTAATATGATATTTGTCATAATTCAGTGATATTGAATATCTGAACCACTGCTATCCCCAGCGAAAACATTTGGCCAAACTGGCAACTCAGAGTCTATTATTAGTTATAATTGAATCCTCAGTTTCATCTTGTTATGAAAGGCTTATTTGAAAATGAAAACAAAGACGCACTTCCCTAAAATGTGAGTTATATTTGTCTGTTTGTTCGCAGCAAAGCAGGAAGTAGATTGCCAGGATTTCTGTAATAACATAATAAATAACTGGTTCACAGCATCTGCATGTTGCTTGAGCTGAGTCCAATCATGTCTTTGCAGTAAAATGTTCTAAAATGGGTAAAACTGCATGAAACACGTCAGTGCTGTACAGTATGTTCTGTTCTGCTGTATCACTGCAGCTACTCGCTGTCTCCCCTCTGATGCAACAGCCCTGCAGAGAGAAGATGAAAGCGCTCTGTTGCAGCACCCTGCCTCCCTGCCTTCATCTTCCCTCCATCCCACCCATCCACCCCACTACACCACCGGGGGGCACATTGGGGGGGGGGGATAAAAAGGAAAAAGGGGGAGGATAGCGCAGAAAGAGGAGAGTGAAGAATGAAGGGGGGAGGAGGAGGAGGAGGGAGATGAGACGAGGGGGATGAAATCCTCACTTAAATAATAGAGAGCGGGAGAGTCATTTTCGAGCGAGCGTGCTCCCAAGTGTCCCAGTTTCTGGGGTTTAGTGAAATCGAGATGAGGCTGGCAATGGCGACAGATTTCACCCTTCCTGGAGGTTCAAACCCGGTTACACTCACAGCACTCTGGGGCCAGAGGTCAAGGAGGAGCTCGCTCAGTCAGCGGGATGTGCACAAATGTGCAGTGTGGTCATTTAATGCAGAAATTCCACATGAGTAAATACTGAGGGATCCCACTAAGGCTGAAGGATTTGGCAAATTATATTGCGAATGGGACATGACTGACAATTTTAGTGGTTATATTTTTTTAATTTAATTTCACTGACAAAAAATGATGAATATGATTTGTAGGTCAGTGCTTCTTTTACAATGGTATGTAGCGGAAACATCACTTTTAAACAAAATAAGTGCTTGAAAAAAGTTGAATGCACACATCATTTATGTGACGTGACAGAATATATGAACAGCTTTTTCTCTTCAGCGATGATCAGAAGTTTTTGATGCTGCAAAATAAACTTAAAATAAATAATAAAATAAACAAAAACCTTGATTAAATATCTATTTAGAAAAGAAGAAAAGAATACATGTGATTGTCTCAAGAGATGTTATTGTTTAGAAATGTTGTCATACTTGTCAATGTCACAAACCTCAGATGTCTTTAAACTCTGATTAAGTGTCATGGTTTGTTTCCGAGTGTGTATTCATTATGTCACCGTGATGTTAGCACAGACAAGATAAGAGGTAGAGTTTGGAAAGTTAGTTATGGCATTACTTGGGACCTACAGATAGATAATTGATGAATCCATGTAGAGCTGTTGTGGTGATGGAATTTCCCCTGCAGTGATTCAGAGCGGCTCAACAGCACATTGAGCCTCGTCAGCCTCGCAGCTCTTGGATGCAGGTTTTTCATAGTGCCTTGTCTAAACTAACTGCGGCTCGTTTTCTCATTCGACCAGAGCAGCGGACGTGCCAAAAAACACGATCCAATCACCAGAATAAATGTACGTTTATGCAAAACCACAGATAACTTCAAACCTTTAGGTTCAATTCCTTTTTTTTGTCTCTCTATTCTCTGGTTGAGTTTAGGAACAAAACCCCCTTGGTTAGGGTCAGGAAAACACAACGCTTTGGCTTAAAATACCTTTTTTGGTTTGCGTCCCGCCATCGACACAGCCTGTGTGACACTTACAAATATTTAACAGCAGATATATAAAAGTTGCAGTTAAAACAGCAGATTACTCCCAAGAATGTAAGTATTTGTGTACGTGTAAGCATTTTCAGTGTGTCTTGATACACAGGTATCTTTCAAAGGTCAAGTCAAAAATATGTTCAGTTTGAGTGCTATCACAGATTGTGTTTCTGTAGCTGTGACGTGTTGTGTGTTGGACAACACATGCCTGTCGCCTCCTCTGCGACATCCATCTTATCTTGCTCATGCTTGTTTACTGTGTGAAGATAAACACTGATGTGACGCTGCTATCGCCCCACCATCGCGTCTCGGCTGTTTGTTAACAGCCGTTTGGATGATCCTGTGGCACAGCTGTTGTTTTTATGGTGAACGTGGACGAGCAGTTTGTTGTGAGGATCCACGGGTTTTGCTCGGTGTGTGTGTGTGTGTGTAGTAAGCGTGCATTGGTTTTGGAATTACATGCGGTGAGTGTTTCAGTGGCCCGTTGCACTGTTCACATTGGCGTTGTGCATTTTTGCGGCGTCGGTGTAAAAATAGATCTTGTGCAGCATCGTCCTGAAGCCTGAATCATATCAGGTCAGAGAACAGATAAGATAGAGAGGAGAAGTGAATGACAAAGAAGATAATGGAGTCTGCATGTTGGGAGAGAGGTAGAAGTGGAGCCAGCCAAAAAAGGAGAAAGGAAAGCGAGAACGAGAGCGGTAGAGCGGCCTATTATTAGCAAAACTTGAGAGGTAAAGAGGGAAGAAGAAGTAATGAATGGCTGCTCAGTTTCCAGAGAAAATCTCTGGCTAATTTTCAGATAGATTAAGAGGAAATAGTTCAGTCTCACAGGAAGACAAGAGTGTCTCTCTTTTAGTTGCTTCACCTCCTTCCGATGTTTCCTTCCCCAGCAGACAGAGATAAGAGAGGAGGAAATGCCATCCTCCTTTATTGAATTAGCTCACCAAATCCACTGTTCATACAGAGCTCTAATTTAACTTCCCCGCTCTTGCTTCCCCTGGCACTTTGGTAACACAATATCCCATCCATGAGCAGAGAGATCGGATGATAATTCCACGAGAACGGACATTTTGGCTCCTAACCCATTTACAGAGTTATGACCAGTAAGGTGACTCTCAGTTAAAGCTGCAGATATTTATTTGTGTTTGTGGCCAAAGTGAAATATGGTTTGGACATGGAAACGGCCAAAACTGGAAACTGGACTTGTTGGCCAAAATATCTCTAAATCCAAAAGGTTTATCTCATAAATCTGAAAGCTGTGTTTTTGAAGAGGAGGTGAGCTCTCCTCCAGAAAGATTAGAGAGCAGTGTGGAGAGCTACATATTTAAAAGTTGCTATTTCTAGCTAATATTTTTAGCCACCCTAGCAGCATGGATTTACGGATTGCAATATTATATATATATCGGTCGGTCTATCACTTTAGACTTTTTCTCCAACTAGCGGATGACTTACCACAAAATCTGGCAGAGTGGTGTGAGTCTTTGTGATTTGAGGCTCTGCCTGTTGAAGTGAGGTTTCAGAAGATAGAGAGTAGCCCCATTCACACAGCCGTTTGCATGCAGGGATCCTGCGCCAATTCTCCGTACCCTCCTCTGTGTGAAAGTTTCAGATGCAGCGAGGGGTGAAATTTTGCTCCGGTGCTGATCCGCCTCTGGAGGTAGTGTCAGGGCCGTATTATTGGTGAACTGAACCAGTGTGAACGGAAAAGCCGGCGACGCAGAGCGGGGGTGTGTCGGTCGTTCAGTCTGATAACTGCACAGGTCCTTCAATCAACGTAATAAAGAGAAATCTTCCGCAAAGCAACGTTACACGACCAAACAAAAGTAACGTAGTAACTGTCTTTGGCAACTTATATGAGGAAAAAAATACAGCAGCTGGAGAAGCGTCTGTCCTACTGTCTGTCCTCCCGCCCATCCTACCGACTCTTTCTCACATTTCTGCCCGAAAAACAGCGTCTGTCACCATAAAAAAACTCACAGAGTGTTTGTGATGAAAATAAATCCCCAAGACCGTCAGCCCTCCGGACCGAGACTTCAGTGAACTTTCCCCTGGAAAACAGCCTCCGTCCCCGCGACTGAGGGAGTCAGACAGGTTCCAGTTTAAAAAATGCAATTTCGTCACTTTCCAGGATGTTTGGTGGGTCAGGATCTCAATCACTACAAATTATAACAGCATCCATATGGTTATAAACTGTCCGCGGGTTTAGGTTTACAGGGGGTCACCGGGGAGACTCTGCTGTTCTGTCTGAAGTGGGGCTCTTTCCCTCTCATCATTTTTGACCTTTGAGACACAACAGTCCCAACATGATTGATGAGGTTCTCTGTACCTCTCCCTCTCCGTCTCCGTCTCTGTCTCTTAACAGACCTTTTTAATGTATCCCATGTTTGCAAAAGTGCTTCATGATTCCGTTAATGATTCCTCGTTGATTCCTAACGTTGCAAAAAAGGGTGTTTTTTTGACATTCTGGTTGATTTCTCAGGGAATAATTAATGGATCTTGATGAAAAAAGCATGCATACTTAGGTGGCTGTATCTATGAATGACTACAATGATGTGGATTATAGATCTGGAGAGCCTCAATTGGGGTTAAGCTGGTATTGATGGGCTTACATTTTGAGTGAGTTTGATGTTGGACAAGGCTTTACTGAATTAAAGGAAACTGTTGGGCCTTGGAGGAGGTATGCACTCTACTGAGTGCCATTCTGGTTACCAGTGTGAGGTGATTCCCATCTCTCTGTGTGTTATAAACCATTGTGCAGTGTATTGGGTTTGATCAGCCTTTGAGCGCATGAATCAAACTGGATCGTAATGAATTGCCTTACCGGTACTTTAAACGACACAACCCCACCATCGCCAACATTAACCCTGCACTGTTTTAATTGGGCCCTGCTGTTTTGTGATTAAATTGTGTACTGTATACATGTGTTAAATATTATATGTAACAAAGATGTTGCACAAGAGCCTAAATCCTCCTTTGTATATTTTATGAACAGTAGCACTTGGAGACTGCACTGCTGACAAGGAAATGAAAAGCAACGATGAGCTTGCTAAGGCCTGTTGGACCGAGTTAATGAAGTAAATTTAAGAGTGTAGCGGAGGAGAAAAGGGAGATGAGAGAGGGAGAGGAAATGCCTGGGGTTGTAACCAGTGTTCCCCTTCCCCTGCAAAACCCACAGTAAACAAAGCATAAGCGTGTACACACGAACACATATACTGGAAATCTATACATGCCACGTGAGATCTGCTCACTGAATGCGACAGAAAACTGAAGAAAACTGCTGCTGTCGGGACAACAGCTGTTATAGTCTCACAAACACACACGACAAGAGACAAACGAGCACTCGTCTCAAACACTACATTGCAAAATGTATGGACAAACACACACTGCTGTATGAACACGCACACCCAGCGCACACACACTCCCAAATCCCTGAATTAATCATCTCGCTGCTGCTCCACATGCACGCACACACACACACACACACACACACACACACACACACACACACACACGCACACACACTTGCCCACTGCAACATGTAGGAGTCAAGCTCTCGAGGGATTAACACTTCAACACACTCAGTCGTGGGATTTTCCCACACCACCTCGCACGCTGAGTTACATTTTCTGTCAGTCATGCCGCGCGGGGTTACAGGCTCACCGCCAGCCCCAAGCACACTCCCAGAAACCCTCAGGATTTGCCAAAATGCTAAGAAGCTGTGGTGCGCCAGAGCGCGCGATCGAAGCAAAGGCGGTTCGGGGTCGATTAGGTGTCTTAATGTTTGTCCAAAGGCTGTGTTTTGTTTTTTTCTATTGGAGAGGTTGAAACACATCTTGCAAGCAGATACATTGGCAGAGGCAGAGCACATGAAGCTAGGGCATTCATGATGTGTGTCTGGATAGACGCACAGGCTGCTCTGGAGCCAGTTGTTCAGAAAACCTCTCTCTGAAACTTTCTTCCTCTTCTCTGTCCTTTCCTCCTCCTCCTCCTGCTCCTCCTCCTCCTCCTCACCCTCGTGTACCTCTACTCGATCTTTTCTCACTTTCCTCCCCTCTGATTGTTTTCCACCCTTCCTCTCGTCATTCTACCTCTCCCACTTCTTATGTCTCTCTGTGCCCGTCCTCCTCCTCCTCTCCCCACCTCCCTCGCTGACAGTGGTAGAGGGCCTGTTGACAGTCCTGTGCCGTGGAAGGCTTTTATTGTGCCTCTGTGTTCAGCCCTTCCTGAGGCCAATGGGATCCAGATGTGGCCCAGCACTCTAGTGACAGAAGCCATTTATGGAGAGAGAGAGAGAGAGAAGAGAAGAGAATGTGAATGCGTGTGTGTGTGTTGTTGTGCGAGAGTGTGTGAGAAAGATGTGAGTTGTCGTGTCCTCAACACGCTCTTTAACTCTTCTCAACACGTGCACAGATGTGTTCGGCTGCGCTGGACTCAGATTGAAATGTTTGTAGAAAAGAATGGAATGCTTTAAAGCACACTTTGTGAAAAATGAATCCGCACGCGGGTCAATATGAGACGGCAGGTTAAAGGTGTCGGTCCGGTGTTTAAAAGGTGATTGTGATGGTGCACAATGTACATTTTTGTGTCTGGATCTTTTTAACTGTGAGACCTTCAGACTGAGGACATTTTTGACATTCCTCGTGTCTTCAAAGAGCTGTTTGGGGTTTAGATGAAGGTTTTAAGGTTAAGGTTAAAATTAAGTTCAGCGCGGCATCCTAATGGCTTGTTGTCGGACACACATACCGCATAACCACAGATTGAAATGGGGACCAAATCTTGAGTAAAACTGGCATCATTTCAAATTATTGGGCATTTCCATCCACTACTTTTAATGCGATTATTAGGAGTCGGTTGGTCGATATAAACAGCCGGTGATGCTAGTGTGTGTGTGTGTGTGTGTGTGTGTGTGTGTGTGTGTGTGTGTGTGTGTATTTGTGTGTGTGTGTGTGTGTGTGTGTGTGTGTGTGTGTGTGTGTGTGTGATGTAGTAAACATCCACTGCAGAGCTGTGTCCTTGCATGTTGCATGTTTGTGTTTGAATGGAGTAATGGGCCCCTGTTGAAAGGCTGACCCTGACAAAGCCACAACAGAGCTGCAAATGACTCATGCCGTACATTTGTGCGGTCACATCCTGGATACGTACAGCAACACTGTTCGTCAGGCACAGAGAAGCATATAGGCAGGGATGATATGCTGTGTTTGTACAGTGTGTTCTCTCTGCAAAGTGTTTCCTCAGCTGCACTCAGCTGACTTTGTTTATTTTCTACTTTGTCGTGTATAGGCTTGGATGAGGATCAGTGTCTCACATTTTGTCTTTATCTGATTTAATCTCAGTCACTTCCATGAGACACACTTGCAGTCTGCCTTCTCCACTAAAGAGTATATTAAAAAAAACAGTTGTACTGAACCCACTTAAGTTCAACCACATACATCCAGAATAAGCCTTTTTCACATTTAACAGCCGTGTCTGCTATACCCTTTTGCAGATCCACAGGCCAACATCAGCTAGTTGTCCAGTTTTAAACCTTTTTGTGGTCAAATTGGGCAATAAATACTGGGCATTTACTCAGATGGATGAAAGTTGGCCAGCAGAGTTTTTCACGTCGAGCACCAGTCATTAGGCTGTGACGTTAACTGCCCGGGCTCACCACATGAAACGAACCTCCAGCTGAGAGCGTGTCACCTAATAGCAGAGCACCATTAGCCAATAACTGCAGCCACATGGACAGCCGCGATGATGCCGGTTCCTCAGAGAGAGGAAACCAGTGAACTCTGTAGGTGATCAAATATGGATGTGATTCACGTTATGCTTGATAATCAATATTTCTTCAATTGAATCCTTATTTTTGATCAAACTTGGAATGGAACCTGTGTTGCAGAAAGGCTTTAGAACAAATATGCTTATTAAAATGATAATACATCATGAACTTCCACTTAATGTACCATTTAATTAGTAAACAGTTGATCATCGTTGGCAGGAAGACAGCAGCTCAATAAGACACAATAAATATGAGCTCATGAGGGGAACGATGAAGTTCTTGTGCAGGAGTAAGATGCTTCATCATTGTATTTTTTAAAGAGATAGTTTGACTTTTTGGCAAAATGTTTACATTAGATCAGTAACACTCTGTTGATGGTTAGTTTACCTGAAGGCTGCAGAAAGTCCAGCTTCCAGTTTACCAGCTGCCATCGAACTGTTTAATGAGCACTAACAGTATAATATTCTATGTAATGCTTCCATGTACTTTTATGAATACATGTTTTATATTTTTTGATTTTCTAAAAAAATATGTATTTATTGTTTTAGTTAATACAAATAGCATTTTCACACATTGCACACTGTTTTTTGGTTCAATTTTCCAGTACTTTGAGCCTAGTATAGCTGCACATAGATGTCTTATATTTTAATGTTATTTCCTGTAAAAGATCAAAAAAGTATCTTTACAATTTTATAGTTTCAGACCTTCACACAAAGCCAGGCTAGCTGTTTCCCTCTGTTTCCAGTCCTTAAGCTAAGCTAACCATCTCTTAGCTGTAGCTTCAAGAAAGAAAATTAGCATACTTCCCAAAATGTAATTGTATTTTATCAAATCTGTTGTTGAGTTTTTAGTGGTGAGAAAATATTAATATTTACTTCTGTGATTTTAAGTTTTTCCTGCAGCTTTAAAGGGTATATAAAAATCATCAGTGTAGCTGGTGAATAATAAGAGACAATAATTGATCATTGTAAATTATTTAGTGATGGTTTATGTTTAAGTGGCTGTACTGAATGTTCAGCCGGTGAATGAGGCTAAACAGGAAATAAGGTAATGGTCTTTTTTTAAAAGCATGGAGGAAGTTAGCAAGTGCTTGATGGCGATATAAAGTAAGTGTGTGTGTGTGTGTGTGTGTGTGTGTGTGTGTGTGTGTGTGTGTGTTGCACTCGCAGGCTTTAGCGAATGCTTGCTTGAATATGTGCGTATTTCCATTTCAAAATGCCGTATTGTATTTCTTTGTTTCTCCGCCACCCAAACTAACTGCGCACCTCTCCACACATGCCAGCTGTTACAAGGAGGCCCCTGTCAGGATTACGTAACTGTCCCCCTACTCCGTCCTCACCTGCTTTTCCCTCCCTTATTTTCTTTTTCCTAGAAAGGAGGGCTCATCCCATGTGTCTGAAGTAAAAGAAAGAATTAGAACAGAGAGAAGAGAGAGAGAGGAATGAGACGAGAGTGAAAAGTTAAAAGAAAGTCATAAAGTTGAGATGCAGAGGCTTCATCAGCTTTCTTGACATTATTTAGCGGCCTTAATTTCACAGTTCCAACCACTCATGGTCCTGAATCCTTATACATGTTGATGAAGACATCTAGATCAGTTGTAGTTCTTTGTCTCTCGAAGTAGTTCAGAGATATTCAGCGATTTTCTTTTCCTGACAAAATCCTTGATACAAATGTACTTATTAGCTGGTTTGATATTTTATTTTCTGTGACGTGTACGTAAGACAACACCTAAAAACATATAACATCACAAACCAATCACTGATGTGCTGCTTTTATCTGTGTAACTTAAAAGAAAAAAAAACATTTAAAGACATCAACTTGGTCAAACTCGTGAGTTTTTCACAATTTTTTTTAAAGTTTTGTTGACTTAGCAATGATATAAAAACTGTAAAGGACAGATTAACTCATAATTAAAACAACAGTCGGGTTGCAGAAATATTTTGTCCAGTTAAGAAGGAATAAAAGCACCTGTCTGCTGGCAGACGATGGAGCGTTGCAACCTTCAGTCACTGTATGAGTCAACCTCCCAGCTGCTGGCGACAAACACCAGCTAGCCCACTTAATGAGGGCTTGTGGACGTCCAGATGCAGGTAATAGCAGTTTACACACTCAGATTAAGGATGAGGCGCACTTGAGCTGAATGCAAACAGACACACACACACACACACACACACACACACACACACACACACACACACACACACACACACACACACACTCTCACACAATGTTGTCATTTGTCACATCTTATGAATGTTACAGCTCTCTGCTACGAAGGGCAGAGCTCTTCACACAAGCACCTGCTCTCCTACGCGAGTGTGTTTTCAAGCCTGACCGCACACCTAGAGGAATGGCTGGCACTAAAGCTACTCTACTCTAACCACACACAAATACACGCACACACACACACACACACACACACACTCACACTCCCAGCCTGCCATGTGAAGCCGGCTACACCTGCTGAGCCGAGCGTAGGAATGCGATGTGATGTCATCTCGCTGAGAGCTGCTGTGAATGTGGAAGTGGTAAAGCTCTTTAAAAAAAACCCCTTTGGGTCTAAAAGCAGACTCAGACGGCCCTCTCGGGGAGAATCCGCACAGCATGAACTCATTGTGAAGGATTGTTTTTTAGGCATTTCTGCTGCCCCATATGCTGTTCAGCACAACACAGGGAAGGAAAGATGGATGGGAAAGAGACAGAGGTGATGAAATGGATCCAAGGTTACCACATGATTGGCACAGACATCTCAGCTCACCTCAACTCAGACAGTCAAAACAAAATGTAATTTGTGTGCTGGAATGAATTGTGATGATGACAAATGAGTCTGACTCCTGTGATGAATGGTTTCGCTCTTGAAGTGTTAAGGGCGTTGCTTGTTGGGATTTAGCTGTTGGTTGAACCGCTTCATTAAGTCAAGCTGGCGTTAAATCTTGGGTCAGATATTTCAGACCCTGAGCTGAATTCGACGACCCCTGCTGCTCTGTGGCAGAGTGGGTAGAGCAGCAAGCATTTCCACTGTATCTACAAACTTTACACACGGTTGATTGGATGATTGATGACACCTGATTTTCTCTTATGCCTAAACAAACTAAATAAACTGTCTTCGTTTTCATGACTGAATAAACAAATCTGAGTTTGTATTATTACATCATGAAGATCATTACTATTAAAATTTTGACCTTGAATTTCTTTTCCAAAATGCCTTCAGTTGTGCCAGGGTTGTTAATAGTGGAGTGTTTAGAGTACAAGTCACAAGTTAACACAATCTGTTAGAACCGCAGGCTGTGTGGTTAAAATTGCTGGAAAACTTTTCCTTAAGGTGGCAATGGACAGCTCTCCCCCCTGGTGTTCTCAGCTTATTGTTGCAAAGACATCTGGATTATTTGCAAATAACAACAAAACAGAACAAGACATGACTTTGTTCAGGTATTTAGAGTATAATGTAAATGGATTGCCGGTTAACCTTCCTTTTTGTGCAATCAACATTTACTACATAATCGTACGTTGAAGCAGAAAATTTGTCTCAATTCCTTTCGTATCGAAAATATCATTTCAAACAATATTCAGCCGTAACTGTTACTGAGAAGAATGCCTACTTGTTCTTTGCACAGTAGCATGTATAAGTATTTGTCAGCCTATGAAATAGATTAACTGAGTTTAGGCAGTCTTACTTTCCACATTCCTCCAGCTGTCTCTTTCTGTGTTTTCATCCCACTATAATATGCTTAGAAACGGAGCAGAGCAGACGTCTGCTTTAATAATGGCCCACCGGGCTGAAATTAGCCGCTCTGGAGTAAACCAGCACTAAGCAGTCCAACTATTGAAAGAGGAGGCCTTTGATTAGAGGACAGGGCAGTAACACACTTACAATAAATCCCTTGATGGTTTCTTGGAAACATTCTTGAACGCTTTTTGAGAGATGAAAACTATTTATTCTCTCTGTTAGTCATTTGTTGTTGTGAAAATGCGTCACAGTTTTTAATACTGAATCCTAATTTGTGTGACACTTGAAGTCGTGATTGCAGCGAAACTGTATCTGCAGGTGCGAGTATTTCCTTCCTTTGCCAGTGATGAAGCTGTCAGAAGCTCAGTTTGACATGTGCAACTGTTCATGCGTATCGGCGGTGTAACTTGGCAGTCTACTCCTGTCGTGTAATACTTGTCTAATGAAGCAGCAAATGAGGTTAATGTGATCTGGAGTGTGCATGTGTCTGTAAGTGATGGCATTTACTGTATCTGCTACCAAAATCATTCAGCGTGTGGTCGCTACATAGGAGATGTGTGTGTGTGTGTGTGTATAATCTTGACTGACACATACATGTAGCTGTTACTGCTGTGTGCTGCTGTCTGGATGCCCACAAGCTGAAAGCAGAGCGGTGGCTCGGTTTGGTTTTGTCAGGTTGCATCTGTGGAAGAAGGTTGAGATCTTGAGATGCTGGTTTTAAAGCAAAATTTACTTGGAGCAAAATAAAACAAAAGCCAACCTACATTCTGGAACCGCTCGGTCCAAGTACAATGCTGTCTGCGGCGAGTGTGAGTGACATGGGCAGTACTGCCACAGTGATAAGACTACGAGTGATGTCCTGCCACTTCAAAGGTCTCGATGACAATTAGCACTCAACAGAGTGAACAATAAATGAAAATATGAGACACACTACTGTGTTTTGTCATACAGAGTAAAAAAAAACCATTTACCTGCTAGTACATTGTGTGCGTACTTAGACAAAATATAGACAGTATTGTTTGTAAGGTTTGTCAAAAAGGGCAATGAAAGAGATCGAGATAGAGGCTTATTGAACAGAGGCTATTTTAGCTAATAAAAAGCTAGTGTAACTGAAAGAAGCACTATCTCCTGTTTGAAGATAAAGTTGTTGATTAATAAAGAACTGTACAAACTGTACTTGCTAGTACAGTTTGTACAGTTCTTGTAAATATTTAGTTGAAAATGTTGACAGTATTGTAAGCTTTTTATAGTCTAGCAGAACACATGCTAGCATAGCTAACGTAAAGCTAGCATTACAAAAAGCAGCTTGCTTTTTGTAATGCTAGCTTTACGTTAGCTATGCTAGCATGTGTTCTGCTAGACTATAAGAGACTCTTGTCTCAAGAAAAAGAAATGGCTTGAATGTTCGGTTTTTCAGCATTGACAGCTGGCTTAGAAGCAAATTAGATAGCATGTAAAAATGTAGGGAATGTTTTGTTATTTGCTTCAGTTTTACAGTATTGTGCAACTTATAATGTTAAAATGTTAGCACCCAAGGAAGACCCAAGAAAATAGCTCGTTTTCAGGAAATAACTATGTAATTGGATACTAATTATAGGATACAATATGAATTTTCTTGAATGAAATGCAATATTTAAGTCTAAGTGTGTTTATTCAGTAATCCTTGGAAACTCTCCATATGTTGAATTGTATGCCTGCCTTATACATTTTTCGTATTAATTTTACCTGCTGTTCATTGACTGAAATACCGTCTGTTACACCAGAGATTAATTATATTGCACATCATCTCCAATATTATAATATTGGTGGCCATGTTTACATTACCCCTACCTAGCTAACAGCTGGTTAAACAAAACAGCATCGGTCTACCAAAATCGTCTTGAGATGTCTCACGCAGGTCTGCTGCATGACGTCGGCTCTCTCTGACCTGGATATTCACAGAGGCAGAAACAAAGAAACTGCTGAAACAAGCAGTCACCGTCACCTGGACATCAGGGTGCCGCATCCAGCATCAATAATTTTAACCACTCAGCACCCCGTGAAACACAGAAAGCTAGCTAATGGAAGCTAGCCCAGCAGAGGTTTTGGCAGGTCTTTCACAATCTAGGTCACCAAACGGTTTTTGAGAGTGTTTAGGGAAACACTGCAGCTGTGCTGGAGAAGCAGCCAAAATGGGAAATAGAAGAAAGCACCAGGTTATTAGCATTAGTGTTTGAGCTGATTTTAGACCTGCTTTAAAGAAGGTCCTGACATGCTAATTAATGGGCTAGCTCCCATCTTGTTCCCCACCATACTAAATGCGCCAAATCCTGTTCTGAAATAGCAACACCACTGCTTGCTTCCACGGAGGCTGAGGAGGCTTTTCCGCAGCGGTGGAGGAAACAACTGGCGTAATTTAACGTAATGTGACAGCATGGAAGAGCCCAAGGGGGGCTAACACAATGCATAAGCATACATTAGCATACTGTCCATATTGAGCCAGTGTTGCCATTTGGATTTAGACACACACACACACACACACACACACACACACACATAAAGTCACAGCAGGATTAAGCCTTGGGGTCAGCACATTTGCTTCAACATCAAATCTAACATATGGTCGGCAATGTGTGGAGCTGTTTTTAGCACACTTAAGTTGGTTATTTAGTCTCCATATGGCACCGCAGGCTATCCAGTGTGAAGGCCAAGGTTAATTCTGTTTGTATTGAGTCATGTTGAGTTTCAAATTGAAATGACAATTGATTGATTTAAGTCCATGAGAACTGCAAATGTGTCCACTCTGTTTTTTTTTTTTTTAATTCCCCGAGATTTCTTCACATGTGACAGGCGAAATAACAGTTTGCTATGCTTGTCATGGTCCAGTGAAAAGGATTTGGAAGTATGTATTGGCAGAAATTATGTTTTCATTTGTGTATAAGAATCAGTGTGTTTGGTTACCATAGAACGAGCCTTTACATCTACAGAAGGAGCAGGTCGTCTTCCACAAGAGTCCACCATGCTGCACCAAAAGCAACCTCCAAAGGGGAGGGTGAGATGAGGGGTGTTCAGTTGGTTGCAGTCAGCAACCTCTTTGCTAGATGCTAAATCTAACTAAATCCTACACACTGGACCTCATTGCTTGTCAAAAATCTAGACCAAGTCCAAACAAATCCAAACATTAGACGTTTTCGGTGATGGAAATATAGACGAGTTTCTGTACATTTACAGTGTATGTGTAGAAAAATGGTTTATACACAATTATGTAAGGATGCACTATAGAGATTTTTTTTTTAGCTGATACCGATAATTAACAGCTTGTCTTCTTCTTCTTCTTCTTCTTCTTCTTCTTCTTCTTCTTCTTCTTCTTCATTTTCGTCTTCGTTTTTGCCTTCGTCTTCTTCTTTAATTTTGGAATAACCACAATGATATACAGTGACATGTTTTTGTTCTCTCATACGCTCCCTTTTGTCTCCCTCCCTCACCTCTGGTTTATCCATATGTTTAGCAGACACAAAACATACCACACACACACACACACACACACACACACACACACACACACATACACACACACAGAGTAATCACTGATTCACAGTGTGTGTTTTCCTGTGCTGTGGTCACAGCATGCGTTGACCATGAAGCAGAGTTCACCGCTAAATCATCCAGACACTCCTGCCCTGCTCATTAATCTCTTTCTCTCACAGATGCTCTTACACACACACACACACACACACACACACACACACACACACACACACACACACACACACACCCCACGCATACACGCGCACACACCCGCATACAGACACACAGCACTCACACATGACACAAACAGAGGTGCATGTATTATGAGCTCAGACGCAGTCCATACATCCTACTGTACTCACAAACATACAGAGAATATCTTTCCTGTCTATCTTCTCTCTGTGTTTCTTCTGCCAGCAGTGGCTTGATTGTCATTGACAGTTTCCATTAGAGCCGGGTTCATTTCACTCAATCATTTCAGGAAGCGGATTTTCCTCTAAAACTCAAAACTGGAAACATTTAGCCACAAAGGGGCTCTTATATCCAGAAATGATTGGGGATGAAAGCTCTGTCATTATCATGTAAATTGCAGTTTCGATTTACATTTTGGATTGAGGGAATTGAAGGAGATCTCGCTGCTGGTCCGCTCTCACATTCACTCTGTGGTTCATCTGACACAGCCACAATAGGGATCTGGTGGAGAGAAAAAGAAAGATGGATGGATGTGAAGGAGAGAAGAATGGAGAGAATCGAGGGATGGACGAGCATAGAAAGCAATAAATGCCATCGTATTTGTTGTTTTGTTGCTCTCTTTTGTCCTGATTGGCTGGTTAAATGTGTGTCAGGTTGGCAGTGTTTGGGGGAGTTTGAATGAATCATCGAGAGATCAAAGTCTGATTCAGGAGCAGGATCTTACTTTATTAACCGTGTTATTCCAGAGCTGTAGTGTTCACCCAGCAGCCACACTCAATTATCTGACGCCCACTTCTCTCCCAGACTCTTCCTTATCCTCCCTCTCTCCCTCTGCTGTTTCCTATTTAGTCATTTATCATAACTCCAAAATACTGATTGCATCAGCCTGAAATTTCACCCCTCCTTCAGTAAACTGAAATATGGAAATATGTTTTTCTCTGTCTCTCTCACGCTACATGTAGGCGCTCCTCCTGTTTCCTTTCTTGTATTTTTCTCCGTATCCACTCCCCTCCTTCTGTCTTTGTTACTCTTCTTCTTCATCATCTCATTTCCCTAATCTCATTTCTCACTTATTTTTGATTTTCTATCTATCTCTTTGTTGTTATCCTTTCCTAGTCTCCTCTCCTCTCCTCTCCTCTTACCAGCTCCACTGGGGCCATCAGACTCCTAATGAGCACCTGAATGCGTCCTCCAGGGGCCCCTAATGATGGACTCCTCGTTAGAGTGTCTGTGTGTGTGTGTGTGTTTGTGTGTTTGTGTGTGTGTGTGTGTGTGTGTGTGTGTGTGTGTGTGTGTGTGTGTGTGTGTGTGTGTGTGTGTGTTGGCAGAAATGCCCACATACTCCCACGAGTTGTTACTGTGTCTGTTTTCGGCTCTGCAGTGTGTTTGCCTTTATAGGAATTTGGCACTTTAGGGCACAGTTGACGTGTCTGAGAGTGAGTTAGTGTGTGTGTGTGTGTGTGTGTGTGTGTGTGTGTGTGTGTGTGTGTGTGTGTGTGTGTGTGTGTGTGTGTGTGTGTGTTTTTGTGTGCCTACTGCGGGCCCCTTCCTGAGCCTCATGACCTCTGGTACAGTACTGTGATTGGTAGCTTTTCCCTCTCCTCCTCACACATTTTTTCACTTTGGTTCAGAGTTCGGTTCCCATCATAAAGCCTGAATGTAGAAATACAGTATTTTTAAGACCCTGTAAAGCTATAAAACTTATGTTTTTTGCTATTGCTTGTTTATTGGTAGTTTTTCATTCGGCTTTGGCAAAAGCAAGTTGTAGCCAGTTGTCGCGTCTTGATGTAGATTTACTTTATATGCTCTGGAGCCGTTTGTAGCAGCCAAACCTTAAGAAGGCGAAACAATTTCTTTATCATTATAGGAAGTATGTTATTAGATGATATATGTGTCCCGTGTGGCCAACATTGACACTGAGGTGATGTTAAATTGACACCCGTCGATGCTGTCATTGTCACTACTACCACTGTGAACTGCATGCAGCTTCAGGACGCCAAGACATCAAAACAGTTGTTCAATGGGTGTTTTCTTTCTTGAAGTTCCTTGTTCATTTGACAAAGTTAAATTGGTTATTTGGATTGTCGCTTATGTAGAAGAATTTTGGGAATACATTAATAGAATAGCCTTTTGTCTTTCACATGTGTATTTCTTTATAGAAAAATAGCTACGTGGCTATGTGTCTTTTTATTTTACTTCTGTGCATAAAGGTAAAAGGACACCAGCTTACATGTGTACCTGTCAGTCATCACCTGTCTGCATGCCGATGTGTTGAACTGAACTAAAGTTGTCTCCTTCTTTTTTCTCACCAGGCTTTTGGGAATGCTAAGACAGCCCACAACAACAACTCCAGTCGCTTCGGCAAGTTCATCCAGGTCAACTACCAGGAGAGTGGCACTGTCAGAGGGTGAGACTCACACACATAACGCACACATATAGAAGATGGTGCATGATTCAAGTATTAGTAAACATAACATTTAATCAGCTGCACATGCTGATCTTATAACTACGTGTTACTTAATTTCCCTGTGTCTGACTTGTAAAGCTTGGAATTTAATTAAATGAATGTCAAAGCAATGCAAAACTTGGGATAAAACTTTCGATGAAATAAGTCATTTTATGCTTATCAACGGACATAACTAATAAATGGGCCTTTTTGTCAGCCTACAAAAAAAGATCGCAGGGACCAGAATGAGGTTGTTAAAGGGCCACATTAAGTTAAATTGAACTAACCTAGTACTTACTTAGTTTAATTGAATGCTAAAAATAGCTGCTGATTAATATTCCACACTGGTCACATCAAATTATTAAGATAAATAATTAATTTGCATGTTGTGTCTGTGGAAATGAAATGGTCTAATCTATGAATACCTCAGTTAATAATATGATTAAGATGCTTTCATTGGATCCTGATTGTAAATTTATAACTGCTATTCATAGCACTTAATTTCCTCAAGTAAGGAAGGAAACTGAATTATATCAGCCATTAGGTTATCTTGAGACTTGTTAATAAGCCTCATTTCACCAATTATTAAAAATACAATTACAACTCTGCCTCGTAACTGTCCCTCCTATCTGTTTATATGTTAATTTTCCTTCATGAGACATGAGTCTGCAACTTGACCTTCTTCAAATAATCTTTATATGATAAATATCTTGATGTGTTTTTTGAATGTATGTGACTTTGTTTGCTTGTGTGTTTGTTTATCTTCAGAGCCTATGTTGAGAAGTACCTGCTGGAGAAATCCCGTCTGGTGTATCAGGAGCACAATGAGAGGTGAGCGGAGACACAGGAAGCAAAGATTTGTGGATTGTTTACTGTTTGGGTTTTATTATATCCGGGCTGTTGAAATGTTGGCTCACTCACCACAGGGTTTGGTCAGGTTATTGTCATGTAGTTAAGACATCTCTGACATGCTCACATTGTTAGATGTTATCCAAGGTTCTCCCGTATGTTAGATTTTAGTTTGAGGATGTTACAATGGAATTCATCAACATTGATTTCAACCATTTATATGGAGACCTACAATGCTTTTTAATTTTTTTCCTTACCTTCAGTGTTTTATAATTGTTGTTGTGCATGTAAAAGATCTTGAAAGTTAACAAGGTCACCAACAGGTGCTCCTGTCTCCATCAGAAAACGCTGCTCCTCAAATGGCTCGTCAGGAGTCCTGCCTTTAATTCTGTGACTTTGTGACATCACGCTATATCACCATGTCACACATTTGCATACTTTATGATTACCAGCTAGTTTGGCATACAAGAATGGATTTAGCACACATGCTCTGTTGTTGTTAGCAGTGCTGGCTCAGGTATGTGTAGCCAAAACAGAGGGGGAATACAGTGCCATAGCAAAGTATGAGAAAACTAGTGTGTTTAAGGCATAATGTAAACCTAGTCTGTTGGTAACACAAAATGACTCTTTTAGCTTGAAATGAGCATAATGTGTCTCCTTTAAGAGGATCCCCTTCAATGGTAACAGTATCTTAAAGCAGCAGGAAGCAATTTCAGATGGAAGGACACATAATCCATGTGAAAATCAGTTTGAACCAGTCTGCTCATTTACAATTTATTTTTTTCTTCAGCGAAATTATTTAAAAGGAAGACATAAAGAATCTTAAGGAACCCAGGGTGCCGTGGTGAAGCCATAAATTGAGAGCCATAATCCCCCTTGTTTGAGAGATAAGATTTCAAATCCATATCTCTGCACTGATATCTTCTTTGTCTCAGAAACTCAACACTAGAACAGTCTTCATTTCCTGTGGAAGCTGGGGATATATCAGGTGTCTGTCTGAAATAGCCCTCTGCCCTTCATGAAGTTAACACCGCAAACTATCAGCTTTCCTTCTCAGTTTGGTCACTTATGCACATAGGAGGTGATCGTCTATTTATACTGATTACACATCAGACCAAATTTGGAGAATGATGAAAGAGATTTTGTAGACACCAGCGTTCCCTTCTGTCTGCTCTCACTTCTTGTTTTTTAACATACCAGCAGAGACTGTTGTTGAATCTCCAATACAGCACTCACACATACATAGGCGTCTCCACCTGTACCCACAAAACTTAAATCATTTGTTTCTTCTCTCAGTCAACACATACTGCTCGATTGGCACTGTTTGTCCCAGTCAACAGTAAAACCAAATCACAGATCCCACCAGAATAATGGCTTTGTGAGGAAAGGGGAAAAAAACAATGTAAACCCGTCCACCGGTCATTTAATCCCTCTAACCTTGATTGGCACGGGGTTTCTATTTCATCCCGATGACAGGCCCTGGCGGCCATATTGATAGGGTGGAAACTAAAGACAGAACCTCCCAGACGGCTCAGACCTGAAGCAGAGAGGTGAGGGAGCAGGCAGGCTGATGATAAACTGCAAACTATCTTAAATCTTAAAGCCAAGCTCGTGACAGGTTGCCTCTGTACGACCCCAGTGGATGAAATGGAACAGTAGGAGTGAGCTAGCTGAGCTCTCTAGTCGGGCTTTATGACTTTGATGGGACTGTAGTGAAAGTGAGAGGCTGTTACTTAATTTTTTTTATTAACTGTTGTTCCGTCTCAAACGATTAGTATGGTTTTAACTATTCATTTGTTATTCACATATCATGTTGTCATTTTTAACTGTAGCTGTAGGGCTGCTTAGCATGCTGAAAATCTGCCAGTGTCATTGTCATAAATCAAGGTAGCAATGCCACAATTGAGCACATTTGAGTCTCATGTGTTATAAGTGGCTGCAACCAATCTTATTTTAGCATCTTCAGGAGATCATGTACCTTCAACTTTGTTCTTAAAGTCTTGAACAGTTAACCTGTTAAGCCCGAGCAGAGCTCAACTGGGGCACATACGGGAACATATAGGTGAAATTTATAGTTTGTTCCAAAATGTTCTCAAAGAGATTCTGCCTGAGTACTCTGCACTCTCTAATTTTGTTCTAAATCCCTTTAAGTTGGCAGAGGTAATGTTCAGATGTTTTGCTATGGTTTGCTAGAGATGTGAAGCTGCAGCTGCGTCATTCCTCAGTGATATTTATTCTAAAATTGTAAATTCAAAAAATAAAAAAAAAAAAGTATGCTGTGTGCCAACTTTTTTACTGGGACCCAGTGACATACATACTTACACATCTGAACAAATATTTCAAGTGTTCCCTTTAGGCCATGTACTTGCAGATACACACTCAGAGACACAAAATAGAGGCTTGTTCTTAACAGGTTAAAGAGTTGTGATGATAGGAAAAGTTACCTTGAATAAAGCGTGAGGCCGTAGTGGTCGTATATATAGTGGCAATAGTGAACATTTAGTGGCTTATTTACATCAAGCAGTACTAGTACTACATCTCTTGTGTTTCATTGCTCACTTACACTATCGATTATATGGCACTGATCAAAAAAAGAATTCTATGTAAAAGTGCAGTACAAGTGATTGAAAAAAACAGCAGACAAATGATAAATACAAAAGTAAAAGGTACTGATAAAGGATAAATAAAACAATATACATTACTGTATCGCCTCTATAACTGTATACAGTTTTCAGTTAAAAACATCCTCCCTACCCATCCACCAACCACAGATCTGGATTCTCTAATATCCTCCCTGGGCTCTTTTACTTTCCACCACCATCAGGCACTAAGTGTCCCACTGCAGAGGAATGAAGCTCGTTTCCAGCTGTAATAGAATTACATGTCAGTGCGTTGGCTGAAGCCCCAGCATTTGTCACAGTGGCTCGACTCCTTACCTCCAGCCCGCACACCGCATTGCTGCTTTGTTTGACTTGAAACGTGAGCCTACAGGAGGTCAAAGGTGTGACCGTATTTGTTATATGTTGTAGGTTTGGGTTGTGAAATAGGAATGCATAAAGAGAGTTTTTCACTGTTCTCTCCTCCAAAGCTCAGGCGTCGTTTTCAGAGAGGAGATGTAAAAGCTGCTGTCCTCTGTTTACCTCTGAGGGAATTAAAAATGATTCAAGGAATCAATACAGGAGAAGAGTTTAAAGTAGAGTTATAGCCTCTAACTTTTTGTGTATGTCTGTAGGAACTACCATGTGTTCTACTACCTGTTGGCCGGAGCCAGTGAAGAGGAGAGGAAATCCTTCCACCTGCTCAAACCTGAGGAATACCACTACCTCAACCAGGTCCGCACACACACTTTCATGTCGATATATTTATGATGATCTGTTGTTGAATTATTGAAATGCTGTTTCTGACAACATGAAAGGAAGATAGAGGGAAAAACAAGTAGTTTATATCTGTTGATTTTAAGAGTTTGAGGTAATGTTTGCAATTTGCTGCGTGGCTCCTAAAAATGTCTCAGTTTGTGTACGATTGTGTAAATGTGTTAGTTCACATCTAACAAAGTTGCTCTTTGTGTTTGCATTCATGCTGTCAGTTCGAGTGACAAGAGTGTTTTTTTTTTTTTCAATCTAACCTTTAGTTAATCAGAAAATATATTTCAGGAGTGTCCATGCCAAAATAGGTTGCAATAACAGTGAATTATAGACTAACTGCATAAGGGTTATATAACGAAATATGCCATAATTACACAGAAAAACTAAATGTTCTAGCACAAACAGACTATACAGTCAGAATTGCTTGTTTCAGTGCTGTTACAAGACTATCCAGCCACAGAAGAATTCAAAACATCTACTTTGTATTTTCAAAGAAGACATTGGGCCTCATGCAAGAAGCAAGATTCCCTAATCTCTGCACAAACTTGTCATTAATGGCTTGTTTCAGCCTGATGAATACCGCCTGTTCACCATTTTCCTCTGACATCACGCTCAGGTTGGGAAGCTCAAATGTTGTACTGCTTTGTTCCAGGTTGCAGGTCGCCATTAACACGAGCAATCTGACAATTTGTTAATACTTCACCTCTTCCTGATTGATAAGAAACTGAAAAGACGATGGACAGTGAAAATCTGGAGGGACATCAGGCCATATTTCATGAGCATTTAGCCACTTTCTAGCTCGCAATACTCATTGTTACCTAAAATATTAATGCACAGTAACTGACATCTTGGACACATTTGATTAAGCCTGAAAATGAAATGCACTGGATTTTACCAAACAGTAATGTTAACTAAGAAATGGTTAAATGCTGACGTTAGCTGTCAGGTTATCAAATGTGTTGTTTTACCCTGAGATATGGCCCAACATCCCCCCACATTTTCTCTATCCATCATCTTCTCAGTTGTTGATCAATTGGGAAAAGTGTGAAAAAATAACAATGTCTGACCTGTAACCTCGCAAACAGCCACATATGGAATTATCCCAATATTTGAGCATCCCACCCTGAACGCGATGTCAGCGGAAAATGGCTGGCATGTGAATATGGTCCATCGGTGCCCCTAAAATTGCCTGTTCTATTCCATTTGTGGGCAGGTTTCATTCATAAACACGTTTAGCAGAGTCAGTAGTGGTATTAGAGGAGCTAAAACTATACTTACAGATGTCAACGACATGTCATCAGAGGAACAATGTACCGCTCCAGAAGTAAAGAGGGAACAGCTTGTTTAAGAAGACTTTTTTTAGCATCTATATAAGAGATATGTAGGGGGAAGTCTAAGGGGATATAAAAGCCTACAGTGGGTGATGTTGTAGTGTAACAGAGACCTTATAGTTCAAGAATTGTCCTAAAAACTTCTACAATGTATATGCCAATACAAGTTAAAATCTAAAACGAAGTTATGAATACGTAAAATACTTAGTAATTTATTTTGTAATTTATAATGTATTGAA
This sequence comes from Diplodus puntazzo, assembly GCA_963678695.2. Lineage (NCBI taxonomy): Eukaryota > Metazoa > Chordata > Actinopteri > Spariformes > Sparidae > Diplodus > Diplodus puntazzo. The sequence continues at coordinate 16,105,108 of OZ023161.1, read as the reverse complement.
TTTCTGTCTCGTATTTAAACCTACTATGAACTTTTAAGTCAAATAGGTGTTTATTCTACTGTGTAGAAAGGCAGATAACCTGTGCTTGAGTCATGCACCACGTCTCCATCAACCAAAAATGTCGTGCCTACCTAAGAAACAATGATAAACACAAGAAAAGGAGAAGGCCAAAAATTCTCTTGACTCACCCAAATGTGCCACATAAAAATGAATTTGTTTGTACAAGTGGTTCTTGCATAAGGCCCAAAGTGACATTTCAGTTTTACCGACCTGCAACAAATTCATTGTACGTTTGAACCATTTTCTCTCCTCACGAATGGGGAGAATTCATCTGAAAAAGTATGTAATTTAAAAAAATTAAAAAAATAAAGCTCAGGCGCCACGTGGGGAGATTTATTGAGACCCTGAGGATGATGTGATAGAACATTTCTGCGTCTCCTTTCCCTCCCTTTTTCTCTGCTGGGTCTTATTTACTCATTTATCATAAGAGGATCACTGCTCAGCACTGATGTGTTGATTGCATCAGCTAAAAAATTCCTACCCTGCATCTCACATGTGTCCTTGTGTGTGTGTGTGTGTGTGTGTGTGTGTTGGGGGCTGAGTGTGTTTACGTTCTTGTGCACATGCCAGAAGCCTCCATATGTGTGCATCCTTTGCAGTGCATCTGTGTGTGTTGGCAGCAGATGTGTGAGGATTCATATTCCCTCGTCCTATGGCAGTGCACGGGGGACGCAACAGCAAAAACCTCCTTTGTTCCTCTCTTTTGGCTTCCCCAAAAAAGTAACAGTTTTTTTTTTCCTTCCTCTCCTCCTCCCTTAATCCCCGCGACAACAACCCCATCCCCACACCCAACTCCGTCCTCTGCTGCTGGCTGCCTGTTAGCATGCAGCTCTGTTTCCATGGCAACAGGAGTTAATCTTGCTCTCGTGCAGAGGGTGCCGGCGGTCGCGTGTGTTTGTGTGCACACGCGTTCGTCTGGGCACACACACAGGCACTCCTTCTTACACACATGGTGTCACAAAGGAGTAAAATGATTATTCATATTTATCCCTCTGCTCTCTCAGAGATGGATTTTGTTTTCTGTGTCTCTGGCTGGTTGTCTGTCTGTCTGTCTGTCTGTCTGTCTGTCTGTCTCCGTCTGTGAGGCTGTGACCAATATTTTTATACTAAAAAGGACAACGTGAAAACAATGTGGTATAGTGATGAACCTACAGACAGTTGGAGATTCGATGGGGGATGCCCTCAGCCTTCTCAACAAAATATCAGTAATATGCAGATTGTGTCCTAGCGTTTGTTGCAGTAGGAAACTCACAGACCAACTGCATGTTTTGATAATCATTCAGACGGCAAATCTGTGTATTGCTTTGTGATTGGAGTCAGACAGAGGAGACCCCACCACTACCAGTACAAACTACCTCATAGAGAGGCAGAATGTGCGTAATTTGATAGGATATTGCAGAATAAATGCAGTCAAAAGGGGTTTGATTTCATGAAAATCTTACAGATTATTACCTAAAGTATGATTTTGAGGTGCTTGTGACTTACATTACTTCTTCTCCACTACATTTCAGCAGGAAAACATTTTACCTTTTAACGTCACAACATCTAGTTGATGTCTGTAACTACTAATAAGTTTGCATGATGATTAATTTATAACAGTATAGTCACAGATTAAACTACCTAGTACAGTTTATAATGAAGCTTAAATGAGCTTGAAACTTTAATTCCACATTACACATCATTTATAATAATCCAATTATATACTGCAATATAAACAAAATATAACAATAACTGGGTAATAAAAATTATGCTTCTGTACTTTTACCCAGAATTTATAAGGTTGTATTTGAAACTGAGTATTATTAGACTTTTCTACTTTTACTTAAGTTAAAAATGGAATTGATGTATGCAAAGTGCAAGAAAGACAGTTATGCCACCCTGAACATAAAGTTTGTATCCGCTCTGATCACGTCACATCATGGATCAGTTATTGCAGCTCTGGACGTTGTGTGTGTGTTTGTGTCTGTGAGGATTAGTCATTTTCCCCTCATGTATTAACACACTGTGTGTCATCTTTCCTATTACTGTGTGTAATTCATGCCTTCTTAACCGCTTTGCCTTGCTTCCAGATGACAAAGAAATCGCACAAACACCACTGGGACAATTACTATGAGAGCGATCTGGTCAGTATCATGTGGATGACAAGCTGTTTGTGTGCGTCTGTGCTCATGGGTGTGTCGTGGTACTCTGGGTTTTTGGTGCCAGTCCTGGTCTTGTCCTCTCCTCGCTGTCCACACCCGCCTGCTTTGACTGACATGGACTAAAGATGGAGGCGACCTTAACTGACCTCAGCTGGTCGAGCTCCATAAAGAACTGCCTCTAAAGGGATTCCTTTAATGCAGTGACTTTGACTTTAAAGTGAGGTATTTGCAACATTTGATAATTGATAGCAAAATTAACTTCCTTGTTCTAGTTCCTTGTTTTAAAATGGTATCAGAAAAGTTTTTCTGTCTCTTCAAAAGAGACATCTATATGCAAGTCAAAGCTTTTCTAGATAAAGTGGAGATCATAATTCCTTATTTCTTTTGAAACAAAGAACTTGACTTATTTAAACCAATTGATCAAATACAATTCAAACATAAAGGAATCCCTTTGATCTAATCTTTGGCTTTGGATGCTTTGCTGTTGGGAGATGGGTGATGATGTCAAACTGGAAACCGCCGTCTTTAAAGGGAAGGTTCAGGATCTCACCTTCAACAATTATTTTCATGTTTATTAACAAACATGCACTAAACTCTGCTTTACATGTAAATGTGCTGTAGACAAAGTAGTAGCTGTAGAGTAAAAATACTGTGAAATTATAGTAGCAACATCCAACAGTGTGTTCTCCAATTCAAATGCAGGGAAGGAAAAACATGAAATAAGCTTTGCCGTTGAAGTGGTCAGTGGCAGAATGGAAAATGAGTTTTCATGCAGACATTTCTAGTTTGAATCACTGGTGATTAATATTTAATGCGTGTGGCCTCTACTGTTACAGATATTTGAGAATAAAACAATTAAAAAAAAAACACTTTCCATGAGGTCCATGTGTACAATCCATTATACCACATAAAAACAAATGTATAATTTGTTTTAATCCATCTATAATGATATATGATAAGAGTTATAAGTAACATGTAGGATGCAGAAAGCGATAACTAATAGGGGCTAGAAAAGCATTTCTTTAAAGAAACTGCCCGTTGTTCATTATACTGTATGTGGAAGTTTTAGTAGTGGTAAACAGGACACGCTCCACATCCTGAATCTTCCCTCTAAGTGTGTGGTCCATTTTGTGTGCGTGGGTGTTTCACCGGCCGTTGAGCGTGCCACTGTCTTGCCAGTCTCCACCTGAAGTGAGTAATGTTTGGTCAGTGGGATTTCTCGTGTGTGGTTAAAGGATTCAGTATCTGCTAATGGGAGATTATGTTACTTTGACTTTGCCCTTGAGCAAACACTTGACATGAGAGAAGGATAGTATAACTACAGCTCACACATTGGTCTTACTGTATTTCCCTCTTGACTTTGGCTCTTTGTCTCTGACTTTTTTAGAACTGTTCTTGTATCCAGGAAAGGCTTTCTGAGGACACTTGCTCTTTTTTTGTTTAGCATATAAATGTACCCCTCCTTTGCAAGTTAAAGGGGTAATCCAACTAAAATCTGTTTGAAAATCTGTCGATCTTTTGAATATCAATAACTCAACTCCTGCAAAAGGCTGAAAAATGATGTTGTCAATTTAGATTCTAAGAGAATAAAATGGATTTGAGTGGTGAAATAGAGTCATGGCAAGAACTGTGTAGCATCACTCCTGCAGAACAAAATCCACTTTGTTGCTCCTGTGCAAGCAGCATATCTATATCCATATCTCATATCTTAAATTACTGAACATGTAGATCAATGCTGAAGAACTAGATTGTGCTACAGGAGTGATCTGAGAAGTTCCTGTAGATGTTTTGTAGACGTTTTGATTCATGTTTGTACTCTAGGTTGACACTTGAAGTTATTGTAACTAACTTCAACCTGTAACCTGCCATCCTCTGAAAAGGAGAAGGCTATGCTGCAAACATTAGAGATCCAACCTCCTATTTGATTGTTTATAGATTTTCAGTTGACCTTTCGTTTGCGTTATTTTTCGAGGTCGAGCTGAGAAAATTGACTTTTGTGAGTTAAAAATGGAGCTAGAGTCCGGATGTCTTCAGCCTAGCTTAGCACAAAGAACAGGAGCAAGGAAAACTAGCTAGTCTGTCTTTATCTAGAGTGAAACACTACATTTATTAGCTGTCATTTCATGGTAAGATTGTGTAAATAAATCAACTTTAGAGAGGTTTTAGGTGTATTGAAAGAGCCTAAGCTAACTGATGTCCCCAGTCTTTAAGCTAAGCTAGGCTAACGGTGCCCCGATTCCGCCCTACTGTACTTGTTATCCTTATTTTAGTGTTAAAGGGTTTCAGTTGTTTCACTTTGAATGACCTGGTTTAAATGTGCAACAATATACATATTTATTTGCCTTTCCTTATCAAAAGACATGAGATTGTAATCAATCTTTTAATCTCACTCTCACAATGGAAGCTAAACTTCCTATTTCCTAAAATGTTGAACTACTCCTTTAACTTCTCAGACTCTCTGTACTCTTTTTTTTCCGTCTCGTAAATGTTTCCTTACACAACCGTCCCCTCTTACTGTCTGCTGACACACTGTCTCTCTCAGGGGTCAGCCAATGACCTCATCAGTCTGTGACCCCACCGTCTAAGGAGATGATGTCACTGTCTTGACAAACCCTCTCACACATACAGAGAAGGCACAGCAGCCCTTGACAGCTGTCTGAGCATCTGACCGACCCTTTGGGCCTATTTAACCTTTGACCTTCAATGTTGGTTGATGTGTGGGGGGGCACGCTGCAGTAAATAGAGACACTCAGCACTTTGAACAGTGACAAGTGTACACAGATTCCAGATGCAACATCTGGAACTGAAAATAGAAAATAAACGAAAGTGATTTTTTTTTAAAAATCAAGTATTTGACTGAAGATCCCAAAGACCAAACATGTTGTGGATGTTTGCATTTGATGTGTGCAGTCGGGTGTTTGGTTCTGGGCCTCGGTGGTTGTGGGTTTGCATTTTGTGCCTTTTTGGGTGTCTTTGGTTTTTGGCCGTGTGGAATGTCTAGTGACAGGATGGCATGCTGTTTTTGGCAACATCAACCGGGTGCCTTGACAACATAAATCATGCTTAAGTCATGGTAAGTAGCTGGAAAGCTTCGTCTGCATGCACACAACTTTTAACTGGATCCACGAGTGATCTGTTAAAAAACTCCATGTGCAGCGTCAGCTGGGCTCCTGACTTGACTTAATTCAGTGTAAACCTGCACCAGAAGTGTTGCAACTGGCATAAAATATCAAGTTCTTCAGGGAGAAAAGATTCTTTGTTTAAAATGAGCAAGAAGAACAGATTGTTTCTTAATCATCCCTTTGCTGCACTCAAGCATCCCTTGTTCTTTTTTTTGTTTCCAAGTACCAATACCTAAGGTTTGGGTTTTTGACCAAAGTATTCCCTCGCAACTAGCCAAAATTGATCTCTTTATTTTCTCAACTTCCTTCAACGTATCACATTGTGCTGCTTGGCGCTGATGTCCAACATACCCAGCAATTTGAAAAGTGGCTTTTCCCGGGTCTCGCCGTTGCTCGAGAAGCCTCAAAACCCCTTTCTTGCAATTGGAGAAGCTCACAGGAGAAACACGATTGTTGGCTCTGCAGCTCCTGACTAGTTGTAAGCCAAAGGAAAACAATGGAGAGGCTGAAGTGTTGAACGTTCAAGTGTAGAAGAGGCAATCCAGAGTGTGGATTATGGGTTCCTGTGTCTTCTTTCGCCGGACGGTCGCTGTGGTATGTGTTGATTACAGCCTGAGAGAGGCTCGCTGCTGGAGCAGAGACATGCTAACCGACCGGAGGGCCTGAGGAGACACACACACTTACACACAGCCACCGTATAAACACATATCCGCTCTCTCCTTTACAATTACTGTATCTTCGTGTCTCCCAATTACTCAGAAATTCAGTCAGACTTGCGTTTAGTTTCCTCAGCTGACAAAAACTCACTAGATTTTCTTCCATTGCTGACATTAAGACATGCTGCTTTTAATAATCACTTCAAAGTGAACCTACGATTTAATTGATTAATCACTGTCATCTGCTGAACTGAGTCAGACGACCATGACAGCATTTTGTCTGCTGTAATCACTTTAGTTCCAGCATGCTGGTGTCACCCATTGAAAACATGGCCTTTGCGGTCTCATGTAGCTTCATTACGAGCAGACTTTAAAGTAGACTTTGACTTCAACACCTTTGACTCATCACTCCACTTGGACTTGGACTTCAGCTGTTTGGCTCGGAATGACTCCGTCCCAATGAAATTATGTTATAAATAAAGAAATATCAGATGTTGATTTCTTTGAGTCAGTCCAGCAGCGCTCCAGTACATTACTCAAGTAATGTATATAAGTCCCATTTTGAGGTACTTGAGTATTTCCATTTGCTACTACTTTATAGTTCAACTTCACTGCAGTTGATGATTACTTTGCAGATTAAATTCTGAATCAGAGCCAAAGTTGCACATTTTTGAATTAATTTATTTTATCAGCAATTGGATAAAGAAACCACTGATGATGATAATCAGAAAAACGTTTATTATTGGATCGATAATCAGTGTATACAGTTTATACATACATGTAAATATATGTATAATTTAATTTTACTTTTCTGATATTTAAGTTCATTTATTGCCAGAAAAAGACTTACTTAAGTACGGTTAATATCAGACTTTTACTGAAGTGCTGTCCATATGAGTGACTTTCGCTTTTACCAAAGTAATATTGTAACACATAATCTTTACTTTTATTGACGTATGTTTTTTGGGGGTACTTTAAACACTAATGACTTGTTTTAGGACTCGATAGGCAATGTGAAGGACTTGGACTGGACTCAGGCCTTGTCGGTCTCGATGTGCGGACTTGAGATTTACATGTGACTGCCAAAACAAAACTCTTCTAGCTCTGATTCATTGATATACCTCACAAATAAGTGGGATTCTTACGATGGTAGCTGAATCCTTCTGTAGTTCAAGGTGCCCTTCTCATATGTGAAACATGCCAAACCCTGCATAGTCACATATAAAAAGTGTTGTTTAACTTCCGCAGGACACTTGTTCAGTAGATACATCTGTCACAGAGAGACAAGTCTTTTTCCTTTGTGATAGTACAGGTATTGAACAGGTTTTCGTTACGCATTATGCGTCGTATATTCCTTTCAAAATCCTTTGTGATGCTGATGCCTCTCTCTGTCTTCCTCTCTTCTTCTGTCCTTGTGTGTTTCCACCTGACACCAGCAGGACTGCTTCACAGTGGAAGGAGAGGATCTGAAACACGACTTTGAGCGGCTGCAGCTGGCGATGGAGATGGTCGGCTTCTTGCCCACCACACGCAAACAGTAAGACGAGCTACGTGATTTATAGAAAAGTTCTCATCTAACTGATTACAGAACCTCAAGTCAGTCTGTTAGAATCAGGGTCAGAGTGTTTTTGAATTTGTATTTAATTATATTTCTGTTCAAACATATTACGAGCTCAGCAGATGTGGGAACACGAAGGGGCTTATAATGATGAGGACTGATGTCTCAAAAAAAGAAGGAAGCATTTCCTTTTATTTCTCATGTTCCTTTCAGTAGCTGAAAGCATGTTGTGCCCCTCTCCTTTAAATATTTATAGTGTTTTGGATATACATGAATGGAGTCCGTTAGGTAATTGCACTTTAGTTTAAACTCTGAAAGTAAACAGGCATCAGTCAGAAATTAAAACTTCATTTTCAGTTACAATAACTTCAAAACAATCATTTTCTACCCACTGCAAAAAGCAATCAGCAATAAATATTTCCTCAGATGTTTTTTTTTTTCAGTGTGTGTTTAGTTTACAACCATGGATCACATTGGGCAGGACTTCATGGTGCATTCAAGAGCACATAATTGTCATTATTTTCTGGGATGCGTAAGAGGTGTCAGTGTGTATTTTTTACAAAAATCAATAAAGTTTGCAGTTTCAACATTAGGCATCTTGTAGTGCTTACATGGATATAGTTAGGAAATTATTTGTAAATAATTGCATTCTGTTTTTGTTTAAATTTTTCACAGCATCCCAACCTTTTTGAAAGCAGGTTGATAAAAAAGAGACCATCCAATAGCACAAATGTCACACTGTGTCACAGCAACATGTTCAGCGAGACAGAAGCTCGGTTTTCCATCATCGTGTAAATGTTTTAACAATAAGTGCCTTTCTTCTTCGTCAGGATCTTCTCCCTGCTGTCAGCAATTCTCCACCTTGGTAACATCCGCTACAAGAAGAAGACCTACAGGGACGATTCCATCGACATCTGCAACCCAGAGGTCCTGCCCATCGTCTCAGAGCTGCTAGAGGTGAGCAGATTTTTTTTTCACTGGTTCGTCAAACTTCGACTATTACTAATCTTCATCACATTTTATGCAGCTGGAAAAATGTAACTGGATTTTGATAATAATCCAGTTTCCACCTAAAAATCCAACAGAAACAGCCACATATATAATGTCTGAATCAAAAGACAGACAACATTTTGTCTTGCTGACTTTATGCTGACATACAATACTCAAAATACTTTGAAAGAAGAACTGGAGCAGGGCTTTACCACAGAGGGCTTGTTTATTGTCCCTAAATACCTTCTTTGACGTTTTGTCTCCCGAAGTTATTCCATCACATGCCTGCTGGACATACTTAAAACTGCACAGACTTCGTGAACTTTGAAAAACAAGTCGCATCCATTTGAGCAAATGAGTTTTTCTTTTCCTAGACACTGTGAGAAATCATGATTCCTACTGCCAGAGTTTATCTCCCATGTGGAGCTTTACAAAAAGCCTTTTAGAGAGCTGAGGACTCTCTGCCTACAAGCACAGCTTGTGGTGACAGTCGAAATTAAGAGGTGCTTCAGGTCCCAAAGAGCCGTCCAACCACCCAGTGCTTCCACAAAGTGCTGTTTGTGTTGAGGCTATTTTCAGACCTCTTGTGTCGGCAGGCTGTTGCGTAGGTGAGCTTTCCCACCAGTGCCGAGTAATTGTTGTTGTCCCTGTATCGCCTGCATGGTTAAATCATAATTTGATGATTTTAAAAACATATTGGACACTGATTAAAGCGTCAACAATGGCACAAGGGTCATTGTCAATCTGACTTGCCTTTCCACAACTTTGTGTTCTTTAACTGGTCATAAAACAGCCTCAGTTTAATACTGATGCCGCTATAGAATCTACTTTAAAGGGTAAGTTCACACAAAATGAAATTTCAGTCATTATCTACTCGAATTACGTAGTTTACAAAAAAAAACAGATCACAACAACACAGTGATTTAGCATTCTTCTAAACAACTAGATTAGATGGAGACTAGAAAACAAATGAAACTAAATCATAGATTGGCTCCACCTGACCTGACTTTCCATCAACATGAGGCGTACATAATGTAGTAAAAGTACATAATGATTGAAATTCCATTTTTAGGTTACTGTCCTTCAAAGCAAACCAAGTTTGGCTGCTATTTCAAAACTATTATGTAATTCTTAATGCTGTCAGCTGGTCAGATTGAGACTTATCTGGGGTTAACAAGTTAACAAAGATTACAAACTTTGTCTCCTTCACTCAATTTAAAATGATTGCATGCAGGCCGCCAGAATCATGAAGAATGAACGCTCTTCATAGCAGCTTTGATTTTGAGATTAAATGTTTTTTCAAATACTGCTGGGTTCTGCCTCGGCTCATCAGCTGTAAATCGTCAGTCACTTGCAGCATTGATGTGTGGTGGGTGGTCAGTGCTTGTCCAATCACATCCTTGCTTGTACAGTCATTTTCTTGTCTAATTGCATATTTGCAAGCAGATTGGTTTGCTCAGTGGCAGCACTTTGTCTCTGTGAATAAAGTTCAAATGAGGTTCAGCCAACAAATGGTTTCGGAAACATTATAACAGAAGCGGCTCAGTAGAAGTAAAACTGCCTCGGATTATTTATAGACTGCAGCATCAGTGCATTGTGGACAGTCTCATGCTGATTCATTGTTCCTCTTTTGCTTCATTTAATGTATTCTAACATTTTTGTAACCTGACTTTTATTAAATTGCAGCATAAACAACAGCTAATATAAGAAGCGGTTCTTATGAAGGCTTTGATCTATGGATACATCTTCCTGACCACAATATAGTAGTAATTATCCAACACACACTAATCAGTCTGGGCTTGTAGCTTCAGGCTGCTCTGGACTCTTAATGGTCTACATGGAAAAACATTTCTTGGCATGGGTTCACGTGCCATGCAGGGTGTACAAATTTATGATGTTGTGCTGAATTAGGTTAATTCTTGACACTGAGCGCAGACCACACACACACGCACACACACACGCTCACCAGTGTGCACCGCGAGGACAGCTCAGACATCCACATGCTGTTCTGATTATACCTTGGGACTGAGGGGTGGTGGCACGTCTCAGTCCCTGTTGCAAACTTCAATGACTGGCCGGATGTGCTTGTTGAGTCGCTGACAAAACAATGTCCGAAGTGTGCCGGAGACTCCTGTCAACAGCACAGCGGGGATGTTATGGCTGTGCAGAGCCTGCCAGGGTTCCCTTTAACATCCAGACTGGTGTCTTTGACTCTCGAGAGGCCCAGAGAGGCAGTGACGTGAGCGGAGCCACATGTCGGCCACATGCTCGGGGTTACTGTTTTAAGTTCAAGTTTATTTGGATGTCTGTTATGTTGGTGCAAGGGCAGTGGCTATTTGTCCCCGGGGACGTATAAAGCATTCTTAAACCAAAGGAGAAGAAAGGAGGGAAAACCAAAACACAGCTTAATGAAATCAAACAAAGAGTCGCTATGAAACAGCATTTTGAGGGCTTCATAACCCTTTAATATCTGCTGAAACATTAAGGTTAAATGAGGGGTCAACCAATGGGGAGTCAGTTTTATTTGATGTGAGGAGTGGAGCAGAGGTCAGATTATTAAAGATTATGTGATGGTTTTATTGGTTTCATGCAGAAACTGTTGAGAACATTTTAGGAAGTTTGTTTGATTTAAAGATGCAACAAATAAGAGTTGGCCACATGTTGAATTCATACTCCAAACAAAGAGGGGCAGCACATCACCAGAGTTGCTGCTAATTTAGCCGTGTAGCTAGTGGTCCTATAAACCGACTCATGTATGCCCATGCTGTGAGCTCACACTGCTGGCAAAAGAGCCTTGGATCTAGCCGGGGTTAGCGGGATAGCATGCTAACTTCAGTACGTTAGATGAGTAGTAGACTAGACGTCCATCACATAACATCAAAACTGATATTTCTTCACATTCTGTTGATAATTTTGGATATTTTTTAGAAATTCTCACAAATTGCACCTTTAAGAAAGACATTGGTTAAAAGAAATCATGTCACAGGAATTTAGCTAAAAAGATTAATTGTAACTTGACAGCAAACTATGTATGTGCTGTGGAAGTACCTTTGAATTTGAATTGAATTTGCTTGATGTTAAGAAAATGGATGTAAAGACCAGACAGGCGCCATCAACAGAACTGCACTTTATTTTTATGATTATGCATGGCTCTATTTTAATGATCCTTTGCATAAAAGGCTAAAACAGCTTGTTGATGTTTGCTAAAAGCAGTGTTGTGTGAGTCATGAGAGGCTGGAATTGCTTCAAGGCAAAGTTCAGCTAAAGTGCAACCACTGGCTCAGGGTGAGGTCGTAATTTACATGAATAACCAATTAATCATTTCATGCTTCACTTTGATATGTAAAATTGGCAACATTTTAGGCAGGATGCGATGTGAACCACTGGCAGTGTACTGACGTGAAACACCTCTCAAGGAGAACTGATTGGCACAAGTGTGGATTGATGAGTGAATGAAACTAGCTGTGACTTCCTGTTTCCTGTGGAACTGGAAGAGGCAGTAAAGCTCGTAGGAGCTAATGGATGGCTGACAGACTGGATCCTCTGAGCTGTTGAGTTGAGTGATTTGACTTAACCACAAACATTCCTGCACAAACTGACAATCAGTCCTGAGAGAGTATCTCACTGTGAGAACAAATCCCACTAAAGCTGAATTTTTTTAATGGTATTTGAATGCAAAAATAAAAAAAAAACTGAGCTTGAAGCGCAGCCCAGGGTCAGTCCAGTCCAAATGTTCTGTGTATTTTGTTTCATTTTCCTTATCAATAAGCAAACAGCGGTTTCTCCTCAAGCATCTTTTAAGCCTTTTTATGCCTCCACGCCATTATGTTTATGGGTTCTCTGTGCGTCTATCATCCTTGAGGGAATTTCTTAAAATTTGGCACAAACTTCCACTTGGACTTACATAAATGTCTAATAGGATAAGATGATGAAGTGATGACATTCTATATCCAAAAGGTACTTTACAGTCACAGCTCAACTTTACTTTTAAACAATATTTAATGTCAGATGTATTGGTGTTTAACGTCTATGGCTTATCTACTACCTACTGCAGATTTCTTTTACTGACTGCAAGACAATCAACTAAAGAGAATGTTAACTACTAACAGCTACAACTGAAAACATATATATTATTTCCTACTTTTAATAAAATGGTGTCATGTCAAATGTCATGATTCACCATATTATCCTGATAATCATCAAAATATTCTTAAAACTTTAAAATGAAAAATAAAAATGCACTAGAACTACTTTAACCTTTCATGTTGTCAGGATATAAATATTTTAATTGTATCACAGATTGGACACACATCTTATTAAGTGAAAAACATTCATAGAATCTTAAAAAAGTAATCATAAATCAAAAGGTCTTCTTGCACAAATGAAGGAGAACAGTGTGCAAGCCATGTGTTCAACCTCAATGACAGGCTTCGGCAATTCAAAATAAATGAGGAAACCAATACGGGATGGCACTTCGGTGAGCTAGACAGCTTCTTCAAGTCATCCATGTGAAGATATTCACGTTTTTCTAGACACACAATTATCCCGATGTAAGTGTTTTTTATCGCAATCCGTGATAAAGTGTTTTATCGGCCCATCCCTAATCCACCTGGTTCTGATTATGATCTGACTGTGAGGTCTTGCTTTTTTAGGCTTTGGAAATTATATTAAAACACTGTTTACATGATCAGGATACAAATTGTTGCTGTTAAGAAATAAGCTAAACATGTCTTTGGACCATCTTCAGTGTGTCTTTGCTTGTGGTTCCATATAACACAAAATGTAGGGAGAAGAAAAAAAAAACAAAGAGGTGACTGATGTTGTCCAAGTTCGAGGGAAAGCCGTGGTGCTTAGGATCAGCCAATTTTGGTGGTGTTTGCTTTTCAAAAAGAGCGAGCAGCATCTGTCAGAGCTAAAGATTTGCCTCCCCAGAATCAGACTTGAGGGAAAAAAAAAATGAGAACAGAATCACTGACCCCAAACCAGTGCTTACACACTTCTGTGTATTATGGTATTAGAGTTGTGATCATAGACGGAGCAGCAAGCCTGTTACCAAGCGACTAATACATGGAAATGTAGCGGCTAAAGACCAATCACCAGGCTGCAGAATAGGCTTTACTCATAGTCGAGGGATTATCAGGCAGTGTGAAATGAAGTCTGATTATGCCACCACCCCCCCCCCCCCCCCCCCCCCCACCCCACACACACACACACACACACACACACACACACACACACACCGACCCAATCCCACACACACACACGCAGCCCTCCTCCTGTCCTCCCTCCTCTGTTTATGTCAAAGTCTGCACAAAGGACGAAAGTGGATCCATAATGGTTTTAACTCTAACATTAACACCCTTTGCCTATTATGCATGAAGACATCAGGCAGTCACTCAAAGACACGCTGTCATATGTATTCACACACACTCGCACACACACACACACACACACACACACACACACACACACACACACACACACACACACACACACACACACACACATAAACACACGTGGTCTCAGCAGCAGCTGTTCAGCCCAATCCCATAATCCTTGTAGATGGAGAAGATGTGTGCGGTGACATCTGCTTCTCCTGGTGTGGCCCTGTCATCAATGGTCTGTCAGAGGCCAAGTGCAGGGGTCTGTGCTAACTCGCATGCAAGGCCACATGCTGTAGTATTGTACTACATGTGAGGACATAGAGCAGAGTTTACTTGCTGATGTCGACGAGCTGTAATAGTTAGAAGCCGCAGTAATTGTGTGCCACTATGGAAATGTATATCACGATATGGTACATTTCCTGCAAAAATCCACCGAGCAACTGCTGATTCTCTAGGTCATCACGTTGCTGGAAAAATCCTGTTAATCCAATTTAGCCATAAAGCAAATACCTCGCATACCTCCGCCAAGGCCCAACAGTCCCCTTTTATACTCATTCATACAGTAGATACCAGCCACCTCAGAACACCAGATTTATTTTGTCGAGATCCATGCTTCTTTTGCAGACAAATGAATGAAAATATTCTATCAATGTTAAAGAAAGGGGGGGGGGGATCCCTGAATCTGCACCAAGACTTAATGGGGTCTATTCTGGACCGAGACCCCTCCCTCATCCAGGTTTTGTGGAAATCTGTTCAGTAGTTTTTGTATAATCCTGATCACAAACCAACCGACCAACCAACCAAGAAACGGACACAGATGGAAACATAACCTCCTTAGTGGCAGTAAAGAATTACTTTGGTTTAAAGAAATATGCTGTTTTCTCTACCTTCAAACAAATCCATGTTAAATCCTCTTATTGCCCAGCTGTGGGGTCAGTCATCTCCAGCTATTAGTTGATATCAAATATTAATCTCACATTTTTTTTTGACAGTACTTAACATATACTTAATGGAGGTCAAAGTTTAAAGCAAATCAGAAGGACATTTCTACAATGTTTTCCTACGATAAACTATCCAAATGTTCCTTCAATCAGACTCACTTGCATGAAAACTCCCACGATATTGTTTCAATGTCTTGTTCAGAGGTGCTTCATTGTGTGATGTTGTGTGAAAAAAAGATCGGCTCTGGCTCTGGAGTAAGTGTAGTCAATGAAGCACATCATAGTGATAACGTCATGAATAATCTTGGCTTTGGTTGGAAAATAAACATTTTAATTTACCAGAATTAGTAAGGGGTATGGAGCAGGGATGGGTTTTTAAAAATGTTGGTTGAATTATGGGAAATGTAGTTCTTGGAGCCTGAGTCACACAAGGAGCCAAAAGTCTTAACATCTCATTTTCTGCCGCCTACATTTTTTACCATTTGTTTTTCAAAACCTGTCTCTTCTTGAATCCTCCAGCTCTAGGGCAGTGAGATATAGAAGTGCTCCAGATCCCGTTTGATAAAGTGATGCTCTGTGACACTGTTACGTGTTATCATCCTTACTATTCTCATGACTTTGTCAGTTTTCAGTTTCCCTGATCGTACTTGAATGCATCACACCTTAAACAACAAATCCCTCCAACATCATCTAAACATCCAAGTGACAGGAAACTCTTTTTTTCTCCTCTTCAGGTCAAAGAGGAGATTCTGCTGGAAGCCCTGACGACCAGGAAGACGGTGACAGTCGGAGAGAGGCTCATCGTACCCTACAAACTCGCCGAGGTGACCTTTTTAGTTACTACAGCACCACATCAAACTATGACACCTTCCCTCCTTAGTATCAAACCCACTGACTCAATCTGACCTTCTTAAACTGATAACCTTTTACCGAAAAGCCCCCTCTGAGGCTGTGTGAAGGTGGCAGGAGGAGCATGAATGAATTCCAGTCAGTCTCATGAAAGCATGCTGATGGCGAACGATTTGTCATGAAGTGCGTCAGCTGTAGGGGAGATTCTGTTTGTGAGCTTGTCTGGGGAGTCTGTTGCCCACTTCCCCTGCCCCCACCTTCTCTTTCTTAGGCTCCTTTGATAGGGGTCTCTTCCTCTGCAACTTCCTGTTTCCTGTCGAGTCAAGGAACAGTGCGACTTAACCCTGTCCATACAGCCCCCTGGATGTAGTCTGTGAAATATGCCTCCAGTATGCCTAGCTGACCTAGATAGACTCCTCTGATGCCTCTCCTTGTGCTAGTGGGTATTAATATTCAGCGGTTTTTCGTTTATCTCGCCGTCCCTGAAGTCTTTGATGGTTCAGCGTTGGATTGAATGTGGTCCAGCTCTGTGCTCGTGTCTGCAGGGCCTTTACTCTGAGGAAGGAAATGCTACACATAGATGGTCTGTTACCCTGCTCGACTCCACCCCCACGTCTGATCTACGGGTTAGTTTAGCCCAACAATGGGTGCTCCCGCTCTCACACGCCCCCCCATCTCTCCAGTCATGTGGTCTGGTCTCAGGAATGTGCAACCTTCACTGGAATATACAGTACAGAGGCCAAAAGCCGGCTCTAGTCTGTCTCCGTTTGTCTCTTTCTCTCCCTTTCTCCGTCAGTCAAACACATCCCTTTCATCAAAACTAGCTGTGTAACGGAGGCTCAGACGATGTGATCAGACACTTAATCCTGGACAAGGGCTGCAGCTATGATAAACCCTGTCCTGGAGCTTCTGGTGTCGTGCCATGGAAGTTCCCTCCTATCCTTCACAAGAAGGCCTTATCTTGAAAAAAGCGAATGGCAGATGGAAATAGAAAGACCTGGAGAGACTGAGGCGGAGACCTTTCAATCTCTGAAAGTCCCCCACTGACAGAAAAGGAAAAGATTGAAAAAAATATAGAATAGCATAACTGGAAATCCCCAGATGTGCGCACGAAGAGAAGGAAAGAGTCTTATTACCTGTCACCATAAAGCTGTATATGAAAGCCCATTTCTGCCAGTTAAAAAAATAAAATAAAACATAATTATCTTAAGTTAAAATAAATACCACCTCAAGTCATTATTATGAGATAAAAAGTTGCAATTCTGAGATAACAAGTCAAAATTATGAGATAAGAAGTCAAAGTTGTAAGATAAAAACACAGCTCACAGTTTTGACACAGAATCATGATTTAAATGTTTCGGCAGGAATTAAGGGGATTGGCGGATGTGTTGTGAATATTTGACATGCCCACTGAGCGTCCATTGTGTCTGTAATAGAAATACGTGTCTCTTTGACCTCTTACTTCAATAGCTAATTGCTAACTACCTGTGTTCATGACGTGGTGCTGGGCAGGTAGCACACAGTGAGTTTAAAGAACTCTTTTGCTGAAAATAGCTGCTTCAAAATAACACAGAGAGCTAAGAGTGAACCAGAATTGTAAAGTTATGGGCTGTAAAACCAAAACAATGAGCGTAAAGATGTTGTGAAGAGACTTTTCACATACACATAGTCTTGTGATCCATTATGAGCACAGTAATATAGATTACAGTCACTTGAAGTCAAGCCAGCAGATATCGAGGTAAGGAGTACACACACCCGCAAGTTTGTGTTGCTGCACTCTCAGTACCCTCATTTATACAATGGATTCTCCAGCCACTAACCCTGACTTTAACCATCACCCCTGTACGCCTAACCCCAGCCATTCCCCCTGACCATGACCTGAACCTAATTCCAGCCCTTTAGCAAAGTCCCTGCCCTCAAACAACCACTTGAATACGTGAGCATCAGCCAAAATGTCCTCACTTTCCAAAAACGTCTTCACTTTCTTTATCTGACACTCAAAATGGTCCTCACAAAGATACACACACACACACACACTACAAAAGGAACGAAAGTGGAGCCCTGCCCTGACCTGACTGAGGGCCGTGGGAGCGAGTCGAGGCCACCTGTGGAATCCATAACACGCCTGTTTTTATACAAAGGAAATGTGGAAAAAAAGAACCTGGCAAATGTTGCTGCTTCTTCTCAGAAATGATTTCCTCCTACTTGGATGAGACAAGTTTGAGAAAGTGTGCTAGGCAGCTGTCCCATCCACCCACGATTGAGATGGGGAGGTTTTGGCGAAGCGTCTGACCTGCTGAACCTTGGCCTGCTGCAGAGTCGAGGTTGGACGGGCCCTGGTTGAGTCAGGTGGAATGTGTTTATGAATTGCTTGGCTTTGGTTCCAGAGTATCAATGAGAGTAGAAGTGATTCCTTAAAGTGGAGAAACTGGGCTCGGCGACCTGTAAGTAGTTTAGAATCTGGAGTTGAGTTTGTTGTTTCAGTCAGTGACACATAAGAAGTGCCTCGGGGGCTGAATGGGTCATGAAAATGCACATTTTAGTTTTAAATCAACAGTAATATTTGGGTTTTTTTTGAGGCAATGTTATTGAGGCAATTGATGCAAACCAAATTTCTACCAAAGTTTCACCTCTTTTTTAAACAGCTGTTATTCTTGATTTAAAGTTATGGGGAATTCCAGCCTTTAGCCAGTCATGCTGAATGCAGATAATACACTTTTGCTTGTTTAGCCCCGTTTTAGAAAGAGAGTTTATTTCAGGTCTGGTTTGAAGAAGTGAGAAAACATCAGAGTGTGTGCCTGTTAAGTTCACATGCCCGCGAGCCCGTGTCTGTCAAGATAAGGTATGCTGTCTGACTTTGACATTTTTTATGTGGCTCAAGATAATTTGACTCCACCACTTCCTTCTTCCTGTTTAAAGACAGACATGACAAAGGGAAAGAGAGGGGGGGGACATTCGCAGTCTTTGCATTCATAAAGATGGTTCTGCTTCATATTAAAAACCGTTTTGATGGTGTTGAAACCTCGAAGGGAGAGCACAGAGGTAATTCAAAATGCATCGCACACATACATGTACAAACATGGGCGTATGTATAGGCTGAGACAAAAACAACAACTACATGAATACAAATTGAAAACATATGCAGGTTGGCATATTGTGGTGAAACACGCGAGCACACACTCAACATCCTGCAGCGAGGGAGCTAGCAGGCCATGTGCAGTGTGAGCTCATGCTGGTGTTTCACACCTCCTGTGGTTTTCAGGAGAAAGGAAGAAATGGAAGGAGAACAACAACCAGCGAAGACCTGGTTTAACAGGCGGACCGTTACAGTTTTACAAAAAAATCCAATAAAGTCTTGCTGATTATTTTGTCAGTTTTTCGGGTGGCCCTCCTGTTAAACACTTTCAGCTTCTATTTGCTTCCAGCCATGTTCCCTCTTGTTCCCGACTTGGTCCCGTTGTTGTGAATAATTAAATTACATGGCAAACACAGAGACAATGCACGCTCAGTGAGCATGTCAACTTTTCACATCACAACGGCCAATCCCCCGAGATGCCGCCGAAGCATTTAAATAGCGATTCTCTTCTCATATGTTTGTATTATTCATGGCAATCTTACATAACTTTGCGGGAGCAGCAACGTCACAGGCCTGCGTGCTAAAAATATCATAAACAATCAATAATGCAAGAGTGAAGAGGCAGCTTTTAAAATGCACGCTTTTGCTTCATCACGGCTGTTGGCTGCATGTGGTCTCAGCAGGCAGCGTCTCTGAGAGTCCCTCAAAGCGAGGGCAGCCGCACCGGGGCTTGATCAGGTTCACCGTGTTCCAAAAAGGCTTCTGACAGAGGAGGGCTAATTTAATTATTTATCGTTATATAACTGTTTTAAGTTATTTTGCTTTTTTTAGTTTGTATGTTCCGGTATTCTGAGCCTGTGTGCCTGTTTTTGTTAATTGTTGTAGGAAGCTCCAGTCCAACTTCCTCCCACCCTTTGAGTTTTCTGTCGCTTGAGTTGTAACACAGTATATAGGTGGTATTTTACATTGATTCTTAATTAAACCTGGCAAACCAATTAAAGGATTAGGTTGACAATTTTTTGTCCGTCTCAAAACAGTAGTCAGTTGGCCATGTGACCATTGAATGAGGTTTTGCTTGCTACACTGATTCTCCGTGTTCATCCTGGCCATTAAGAGATCGATTTCAATGCAGGTGATTGGTGTTTAAATCCAAACCTCGGCAGTGTAAGTGACACAGATCGAGTGTTCATCATCTTACAGTCTTTAGGATAAAATTCCCTCTTTGTGTTATGATCCTTCACCTCTGCAAGGACAGACTGTCCAAGCAATGAAGGGGGGAATTTTGAATCCTAGATCACTTTAACTGTATACAATATACGCTTGGTTTTGTCTCAATATTAGCTTCATGTATTAACGCTTCTATGGAATGTAACTGCGTCACTGCATCTCACAGTTGTTTAAAGCAACATTATGAAACTTTTTGGCCTTAAAATAACAACTTCAGAGTCCTGTTGATGGTTCAGTGTCTTGGAACAGGGTGAATGGTGTCTCTGTTTCAGCCATTCCGCCCCCCTGTCACTTGTTTCTGCACTGTGTAACTTCAGTGAGAGGGTCACATCACAGTGTTACATACATGTTTACTTCAACATACAAGTTTTCGACAAATAACATTGTTATGACATAATGAGTCTTGTTTGTGGTCAGCACCTACATTACGTCTTAACAAATTGTTACAGACCTGGGATTTGTATTTATGACAGTGATGTTGCACTCAGAAACTGTAGGAGGCGCCAAATCACACAAAAGGCCAATTTCTACATAATGTTGCTTTAAAGAAAGAGGTAAAAAATGGTCAGACTACTTTAATTCTTTAAAAACATTGCTTAACTACAATAACAATGTTGATAATACATAAATGAAAGCTTTCTATGTATGTGGGAAGATGACGTCCCCATTCTTAATCCAGTCTTCCAGTTGACTGTTTCTATAACTGGCATAGACGTCAATGAGCAGAACACCAGGCCTCTCTGAATGGCTAAACAAATCTGCAAACTGGCCCGGAACCAGGCTGAACTGCATGCGTCTGCCATTTTTAGCATTGATAGAACTCATAGATAGACAGCAGCAGTTTCACTGTAGAGAATTGCTGGAGTTATGTAACTCTAAACTTTAATCACAGTGCATCTTCAGAGAGATTATACGGACATTGCATTATAAATGATGCATTTACATTCAGATTTAGTCTGTTACATCTTAGTGAGCTGTTTGGTGGGATCCTAACAGCCGGAAATAAGGTTTAAACTCCTTTTCTGACATCAGAATTACCAAACATACATGCATTCTGATGCCAAACTTGTCACTTAACTTGTTGACCTGTTAACCACAGACAAGGTAAGTATTTAATGAAGTGAACTAGTGAAGTCCAGGGGCCTTTGTTAAGGTTTTATAAAGTCCTGAGCAGTTATAAGTGACAATGTGTTGTCACAAATACAGAAGTTTCACCCTCCCCATATCTAATTTGTCTTCACTCTGCATTCAATTGAATCTGCTCTGATTAGATTACAATAAAAAAAAAGGTCTTGTGGTCTCTGTTTTAATGCAAAACTATTTTAGGGCTTCCTGGTATGAAAATGTTTGACCTAGTTGAAGCAGATTGTCTTGTTCCACTCCTTATTCAATCATAACACTTCTTGCTGCTAAAGAACGTGCTCGGGTGTCCAAGTCTCCATTTAACTGGCTTGTGTTAGCTGAGCATGCATTTCATCATGTCTGAAAAGAGAGCAGAGTTGCTCTTTGGCTTGTCGAGGCTTAATAATGGCTCCTCTTGGCAGTGTCGTTATTTATTTTATTTTTTTTATGGATCAAAAGTGATCAATCTTAAAAGTCCAAATACTGATATGCAGGTCTGGAGGCACTTAAAGCTCTGGCTCCTGACTGAAAACACCTGAAGTATGTCAGCAGCTCACAAAGCAAGACAACCAAACATAAGAACTGAGCTTCAACTCTTGGAAGAACTGCTTGTCCTCTAAATACAAAGCGGCTGTTGTTGTAATCTTTATGTTTTTTAATAACAGCCTGAGATGATATCATGCATCAGTTCTGCAACTCCGTGGCATTCCCGTCTCTGAATTACTGTTAGCTTGATGGCAGCTTACTGGAGCTAATAGCTAGCCTACGGTTGTCCAATTAATCTCCTTTGAGAGACATTCATGCTAATTGGCTGTTGGCTCGCTTCAACAACCTGGTGCTACACTAGTGGTGTTTGTAAGCCACACAAATAAACATTGTGTTGATTTATGGATCTTGGTTGGCTGTTAATTTAATTAGAGGGTTAGATAAGAAGTTTGAAACCGCTCTCATGTCACTCTTCATGTTATACTGGATGTGAAGGTAAAGCCAGACGGTGATTAGCTTAGCTTAGCTTAGCATCAAGACTTGAAAACAAAGGGTAACAGCTAGCCAGTGGTACCCCTTGTACAAGTGTTGGCCACTCCCCCACTCAAGAGAGTGTATGCATAGTGTACTTCTATCTGATATTTAACATTAGGGACTATTTATTTACAGTAAATCAATAAGAAAAAATAAGGAAAAAATGAGAAGTAATGCATAGATTAATAAAATTTGGAGGGGGTTGTTGGCAGATCTCTACTTATTTTTTAACTTGGCTTGCTTCCAGTCTATATGCTAAGATAAAATAGTTGTCTCCTGGCCTTGTCTTCATATTTAGCATATGAATATGAGACTGGTATTGATCCTCAGCTAATTTTGGAAAGACAGCAAATAATCTATTGAGCTTTACTTCATAAGGATTTTATACTAATCAATATTTACGGTGGGTCAAAAGGCAGCTCACCATTGTTTTTGTTATCAATGAATCTGTAAAGTAATTTTTGATAAATCTTTAAGTCATGAAATAACAGAAAATGGTATGTCCATCACTTAACGATGTCTTCAAAGCGCTTGTTTTGTCCGTTGATCCACCGTCCAAATACCAAAGGCTGTTAAATGCAGCATTATCTAACACAGCAAATGTTTGGCATGAATACGATTTAAATGATTAATGTAGATCATTAATTTCCCATCTATCAGCTGATCATCTATTTATCTATAATTTTAGCGATAGAGTCAAACTGGCTTCCTATAGTGGCTTGACTTTCTCATCTGATTTAAAACAGCTACCACTGATTCACTGTTCATCACACACGTCTGACCTTTCCACCACTGCTTTTCCTTATTGGTTCTTTGTCTCAGTCAATCCCGTCAGATGACTCAGCCATGCGCAGTAGTTCATTAGACTTCTTCTCTGCCCACTTCACACATTTAATGAGACACTGATCCAGTTCTAGAGAAGAGAGAGGGGGCATTCATGTTATATTTGTCTCGTTGCTCTGTCCTTAGTTGCTGCAGTTGTGGCAGATGTTTAGATTAGAAGTGAAGTAATCAGGTTTCTAGGTATTTTTAATCACTCAATAAAAAGACAAAAAAAAAACAAAAAACATGTCAACGAAGTGATGGGATTGTTTTGCTGGTTGCACTCTGTATTCATTTAACACTTGTGGGCCACCACAGCAACTTTACCAGCACCACTGTGGATAAAACTGTTAAGCAGCAGAGGAGTTTTGCTTCAGTCTTCAGAGGCTGTAAGTGATAAAACACATTCGGGGGGTTTAAACAGTATTTGGCTCCTGTTCCAGATTATGAAATCCATATGTTTTTGATCAGGGAGAAACTGAAATGCTGTGTGTGTGTATGTGTGTGTGTGTTTAGGCAGGCACGGTGAGGGACTCGATGGCCAAGTCACTGTACAGCGCACTGTTTGACTGGATTGTGTTCAGGACCAACCATGCCCTGCTGAACAACAGGGACCTGGAGGACAAATCAAAGGTAGGAATGAAAACGCAAACAGACGCTTGAAGACATCTCATACAGAAACACACTTGTTTTTCGCTCTAGTCTTAATGAAGCCAGCAACAAAAAAAACATATTGGCCTCCCTTTAACTATAGAAGGGAAGGAGGAGTAGATTTTGTAAGGCTACAAGCTCATAATTGGTTGTTTTTAGTCTAAATAATTAATCATGAATTCCACCTTCTATCATAAATAAATAACAAGAGGAGACATGTCTGTGTACTGTTAGTGCTTGTTATCATTACATCATACAGTTTTGTGTCCAGCAGTGGTAGGGTGAAATACATGTAGTATTTATGATAACAGTGCTGTAATAAAACGTCTGTGTATTTGTTTAAATTGCTGCCAGAGTGGTTAAAAATCATTTCCCATGATGGCAGCAAACAATTTTCTGTTCTAGTCTATTCTTGTGCAGTGACAGTCAACACTCGCATTAAAGGTGTTAAAGGGTTTCCTGTCTCAGAATTGCCTTCTTAGAATAAGAAAACACCTCTAACCACAATTCAACCACATGTTAAATTCAGTTTAAGCTAGAAATGCTCTTCAGGATGAGCTCATAGCTCAGAGGTTATGCTTTCTTATTTTACGATACGTGTGATTACGCTCTTTCTGATGGTCCAGTTTTGACAATTCAGGCATTAATGAGACTCACATGCAGCAGGAAACCGCATGTGTAAGTGATGGTATTAACGAGGGCTGCACACCATTTAGCTTCACTAGTTTCAGAGCGCTGCTGCTGTGTATGTGGACTCACTGACTGAAATGCTAAACTGGATCAGAGCCATCATTAATGGTATTGATTACACCTGTGCCTGACGGTCTGTTATCAACATCCCTTTGTTCTGATCATGTGTCCCCTTTGTTCTTTGAGTCGTTCCTCATCTTCATCTCTCTGTCTGTCAAGACATGATTCCCTGCTATGGCTTCCTCCATTCCCAGAGGCAGGGAGTGGTTTGATATGAAAATTCCTGTGTGTGTGTGTGTGTGTGTGTGTGTTACAGTGGCAGCTGGCTGGTCAGACCCTGTGGGGGCATCTAAAGGATTAGAAAACAGATCATTGTGTGTGTGTGTGTGTGTGTGTGTGTGTGTGTGTGTGTTGGCGTGTGTGTGTGTGTAGGTGTGTGTGTAGGTGTGTGTGCCAAGAACATTTGGGCAGATGGCATCAAGTTCCCCTCATCTCAGTTTACCCCCTGTGGTCCTCGGCTGTCCCAGTGCAGTGCAGTGTGTGTCTGTGTTTGTTGATGTGTGTGTGTGTGTGTGTGTGTGTGTGTGTGTGTGTGTGTGTGTGTGTGTGTGTGTGTGTGTGTGTGTGTGTGTGTGTGTGTGTGTGTGTGTGCTTCCCTTGGCACTGACATCATCTGTGTGTGTATGTGTGTGTTTGTGTGTGTGTGTGTTTGCCCTCCCTCCGTGCTGTCAGGGGGTCGATGAGGCTGCACTTTCTGTCAAGGTCATTGTTCTTATCGACCAATAACATTTTATATATGCAGCGTGAGCTCGTGTTGTATTTTATACGCTAGAGTAATAAAACAAAAATCCTACCGAGAGAAATAAAACACTGCTGGATTAGATTAGATTAAATTGGGAAGGGCTTTTAGAGTCCATTTCATAATTAAAGGCGGTCTTTGAGTGAACGCCTCCTTCAGATGGTGCATATTAATGATGTATGATGATATGAATCTTACTGACACCCCGGGGAGTAGCCGGGTCACCGAGGCAGAAAAGAATGAGATATAAAAAGAAACACAATAAAAATATCTCTAAATAAAGATGATAACGGATCATAAATCTTTACTGATGTTTACAGTGTTGCCGGAGGACATTTACCACACTTCTTTCATTCTGTCTTTGTCTTTTTTTCCCATCAGATTCTCTCTATTGGAGTCCTGGACATCTTTGGCTTTGAGGACTATGAGAACAACAGCTTCGAGCAGTTTTGCATCAACTTCGCCAACGAACGGCTTCAGCACTACTTCAACCAACACATCTTCAAATTAGAGCAGGTAGAGTGTTATTTTCCCTTCACTCTCTGCCATTTCAGCCCCTTTTTCGCCATCCAGACAAAGATTATTGTGCAGCTGCTGATAACACAGCATTCCATTTTGTGTTTCACTGCCGCTGTGACGATCTGCTGCCCTGTTCTTGCTGCCCAGTGACGTCGGTCTGTGCTTGGCCGGCGTCACATTATTGTGGCTGTTACACGTTTTGAAAAAAATGCCTTTATGCCTTTGATTGATTCGTCTGATGGAGTGAAGAATAGCCCCCGCAACGCTGAGTGACTTTGCAATTTCTGCCTTCATACGTCAAACTGGGGGAAAGGGATGACTTCCTGTTCAGCGGAGAGCTTTGAACGCAGCACAATAAGGTTTAACACATTGTGAGAGAGACGCTACTTTTGTGCTGCTGATTTTCTGGAATCTCGGTTATTTGATTGGATCTGTAGGTTTCTTTCTTTTCTATGCTACCCTCACAATGCTCAACACACTTTCAATAGAGGCTGTATGATTGCTTTGTGCTGGACAGCCACGTCCCCCCTGACATTACAGCACAAGCAGCTGTAATTATGTAGCTAGGTTAAGTTAGCACGCACATGCATTAAAGTAAAAGGTCAGAGGAAAACTGCTGACTGGCCAAAACGGGCTGACAGACCGGGTTAGAGGCAAGAGTCAAACAGAGCTGCATGTTTCCTGACAGCTAAATGCTGCTAACGCCGGCAACACTTTGAGTTTTGTGTTGGCTCTAGTACATATTTTTCTGACTGGGCCTGTTTATTTTTGTTTACTCTTCGTGCCTCTGAATGGTTTCACGTTCCCTTTCTTTTCCGGTGTAATTTCATCACTGCTCCTTTTTTTTTATCTGTTATGACTGTTGTGCTGATCAGACAGACGTCAGCTCCAGCCTCAAAACTAACTACCCTCTCTCTTCCCCTAAAAGGACTATTGCTGAACCACTAATCCCTGACCAGCCATATTATGTATTCATTATGCTCATTTATTCAGATACCAACTGCCAAACCACTTAATATTCGCTGCGTATGTTCCCTTTTTATCCCAGAATGGTATCCATTCAGACAGAACAGGCAGGAGAGCACTGAGAGGGAAAGGGAAGAGAGACATTTTGGGGGAGATAACGAGTCTTTATTAGTTGGTTCTCGTCTCCCTCGTACTGAACCCTGATTGGCCGTGGCAACTTAGCAGGCGGGCCTATCGCTGAGGGCCAAATGAGGAGAGGAGCAGAGTGGAAAAAAGGAGCAGTGTTTCAGTAAACCAGTGCAGTAACGTCCCTTCACCCTCAATGAACATCACAGACCGCCGGTGCACTAATGGTTCTGTTATCTGTTTCTGACAGTTAGCCCTCAGGCTCGGCACACACACACACACACACTGCAGGATGTAACATGTGCTAACAAACAGGTTGTGTTACACTTGATGAAAACGTGATGGTTAAGCACTCTGACGCTTTAATTTTCTGACAGCTGACTGTCATACAAGGACAAAGTTAAAACTAGAATGACTCTCAGTAAAGTGCATATCTCCACCAAGTCAACTTTTTTACTCAATCTAATGTAATCTAATGACAATTAAAACCTCTTTAAAACCAATCCAAGCCATAGATCCACGCATTATTTCCTAAGAAACTAATGAAAATGTTTTAGTGTTAAAGAAGATTTCTTGGACTCGAACCTTTATCCAGATATGCACTTAAAGCTAATGGGGTCTAGTCTGGGCTGAGACCCGTTCCCAGAGGGTGCTGCTCAGCCTTGCTTCCAATCTGGCCTGGTGGCAACTTGTGGTATTGCAGCAAAAAAAAATCCCCTGCAGCCCAAAAAGCATTTTCCCCATAGAGTGCCTTTATAAAAGAGATGTCTGTAAAACTGATGACAGGACGTCGGCAAATAAGGTCAATTATGGCTCTTTCCATTATGAATTTTTGATCCATGGAGGATTTACAGTTGTAACTTTTTCAAAAAGTGATTTCAAGATCTGTGACATGATAACAGTATAAAGTCTATGGGCTGAGCGGGAACTCAAGGGAATGCTGGAGTTTAATAGTTCATCTGAATTCCTCAAAGCAGCACTGACAGTTTACTCAATTAACAAGCTACTACCTTCAGATAATATACATTTTGCCTGAATCATAGCTGTACATGCACCCATGTGACTCTACTGTAACAGAATCTTGACTTTGAAGTCAGGCCTGCACAGTTTGACACTTCGATCGGACTTCCATGAGCCTGGACAAACCTGCAGACTAGAAGCAACTTGATCAACAACCAATAGGACGAATCAGCTCAACAAATCAGCTAAACAAGTGACTTGGACTGGTGACATTCCTCTGTCAGTCCCCGTATCAGATCAGCCCCATATTGGATAAACACTTGTGAGTAGCCCACACGGGCCAGGTCTGGTAGAAATCTGTCTGAATGGGATCGTGGCCAGACAATCATCTGCCAGAGCAAATAAAAGATGAGCTCAGCAGATTCATCTGGTTCCCAGGCTAGTTTATGACCAAATGCCTGAAAAATTAATAACACTCCCATCAGCTGCTAATTTGAAAATGTTGTCATGCTAAGCGATAAGATAATTCCACACATGGACACCGTGTTTGCATTGTTATTGTGGGCATGCTGACATTAGCTTTTAGCTTGAAGCGCCACTGTAGACTATATATAATACAACAAATGATTACACATATACATGTTTTTTTTTCTTCATTAACTGGCAAAATGTTTAATCGTCGTTAAATAAAACACAACCTTCATTAAATCCTTCAGAGAAGAGTATATAGAAATATTTTTTTCGGCCTGCTTTACATTTAAATATTCAGCAACTTGTTTACTTTTTGTGTTGTCAGTCCTGTTGGCAGGTGCTCCTCCATGGCCATCCCTGTTTTGATTGAATCTTTCTCTTGGAGGTTTGTTCCTGTGTTATGTCCAGCTAATAAGTGTCAAAGTGCTGCTGAGACGCTCGCCCTCACAGGGCGCTGCTCAATATTGTTCCAGCAGAGTTCACGTTTATTATCCTTTAATCACCGGGGTCCTCCAAACCTTTGGCTCTCGGCCTCTCCAGAGTTTATTTGACAGGACAACAGTTGAGGTGGTGCTGAGCACCGGGGGCCCCTCTGAGGCAGGTTGGTATAGCTTCCTCACCCAGGGCTGCCAGATCTTTACTGATTTGTGTTTGTTTGAATAAAGCTGTGCAGTTCACGCCACCGGCCCTCTCTGCCCTCAGTTTGACGTCATGAGGGGAGAAAGCACTCCACACCTCGTCGGTTGTATTGAGCCTTAAAATAATGGCACCTTTGGAAGATACAGAAACCTTTCTGGATTATATGAACTCACCTAACCGATTGGTATTCAATAGCAAATGTTAAAGCACTCGTTCAGAAGAAGACTATGGCTCTTGATATCCCATGAATGGAGATGAGATTTCAACATTTGTGCCTCGTCTTTTGGTTATCTGAAACAGAATTAGGAACATTTATATGAGAAAGGAGAAAAAAACCCTGTGCAAACATTTGTTGTTGTAGCAATGAGTAGATTCCCCACAGCAGCTGTGTTTGCATCCCTTCATTCACTTTATATCCATTATTTATCTGTGTGATAGCGGTAAGGTTCGCCTCGTCTCATTACTAAATATGACATTCTTCATAATCACTGTGGGAGGAAGCAGCAAGTGGCACTGAGCAGAGGGTTTGCAGAAGAAAACATTTATCCAGATGTGGGCTACTGAAACGTAGAAAAGATATTTGTTAGAGAAAACAAAAGCAGCCCAGCCCAATCACAGTTGTTGCACTCTCTACACGTTAACTTTACTTGTTTTTTTCGTGGGGTGCACATCAGCTACAGCAGTCTACAGTTTCTGTAGTGTCTCCCTACATAATCCCTGTCCTGCCAAGTGAACAAGTTTCTACTTTTAGCTTCACCCTCTATTTAAAGTTACTTTGGACAACGAACACACACAGTGAGTGCTCCTGTGTGATATCAGATACTTCACACAGATTCTCTAGGACCAAGATATTCACCAGGAATCAATCATGAATATTATGATGTTTACTCTGTCCTGGCTATTGTCCTAACACTGTTTAATATGTAAAATCTGACTAACTTTAAGATTGCAATTCATCTGCAATACCTTGATCAGTCACTGAATTGCCTCAGGTCCACGCCCATGCTGCCTTTATCAGACAGGTACTGAGTCAATACAGTTCGCCACAGCAGTAATGGCAGCGCTGCTCGATGGTGGATCACACGAATCGGTCACAGGGATTCTTCCATGTTCAGTTGAAAGGTTTCGCTTGCAGCATGTAATGATTTGATAAAGACCAAATCAATGAATTTACCAAATCAATTGTAACTTGCTCTCTCTCTCTGTGTCCGTCACTCTGACTCCGAAAGCTGATCTTGACTTTCCATCGGGGGATTTTCCTTCTCTCCTTCCTCCGAGCTTCACCCCCCCGTCTCCGACCAATCAGTTGGTCTTATCAGCAGTGTGTGTGTTTACCTTCGGAACGGCAGCCAAAGCTAATAGGACCACACCAACTACAAACTCTCAGTGAGACGGAGGAGGGCGTGTGTGTGTGTGTCCAGTGTTTACACTCAACATGCCAATTGGTGCTTCGTTTCTTTTCTCTGCGAGGACGGTATATCAAAGTAGGAAAGCACATGACAGCCACCGCCGCCTTAGGCAAGCACAGTATCATGTTTAACGCATGAGATGTCTTGATTCGTAAAGAAATAACAAACATGGACAGGTTTATCCTCATGTGATAGAAGAGGAAGAAGAAGAAGGAGGAGGAGAAAAGACTCCTTCTGTCTACTGTCTGAGTTTCCGACCCCTACACCCTTCTTCCAATCACACAGTTCAGCTCGTTCCTTGACGTCATTTTTATGAGTCATTCTGTTCGGGTCCCAGTTGCGCTCTTTGTAGCCGGACCACAAAAAAAGCACAGCCCACTTACAGATCAGAGCTTCCTTAATGACAACACGGCGCACATGTCTCTGTCAGTCCTCTGTGTGCTTTTAAAAAAACCACCAGAAGTTGCTCCAGCTCACATGATTGCCCCGCTGTTCCTCCTGTCCGCTCGATGAAAACACTCTGCTGTGATAACAAGAGAGGAGGGTGCTGAGGGAGGGAGGAATCTAAAGAAAGAAGAGAATTGAGAGATAGCAGCAGACATGAAGAATTGCACAAAAACACCCATGGCCTCCCTCACCTCTACCCGACCATGGACACATTTCAGAGGACGGATACAGAGCTGACTAACAGATGAAGGGATGTTAACAAACCACCACAACAGGTCTCTCTGCTTTCTTCAGCACAGCAGAAAGTCTGAGGCCGTGCTTTGCCTACAAATTGGATTTGGTTTGGAGATTTTTCACGTCTCCATCTTTTCACTGTTATGTCTCTCTTTTGAAAGTGGTCAGTGGACAGTTTAATATATATTTCAGTGTGGGGACACTGAATGTGAAAGAATGGCTCAAATGTGCTTCCAGAAATGTTGAAATTATTAATCAGACATATGGTGGACATTACAAAAGTCAAATAAGTTCTTAAAGGGTAGCTCCACCAACTTTACAGGTGTGTTTACAGGTTTTGGGAATTACTATGCACATGTGAATAAAGTATTATAAAGCCTTTTGTGGCTGGATCTGATAAAGTGATGAAAGATTGGTTTTCAGCCCTCACTCTGCCATGTGCTCTGAGATGCTCTGACTTACATTTTAGATAAGTCTGTCATTTCCATCTGATGTGTCATGTCTGCTGCAGTGTTTTGATTTAATGCCCCAGTCCTCTCTAAACTCTGCTAGTTTTTGCCTTCAGGGTCCAGAGAACTGATGCTTTTTCTATTTTACCAGGTCTTTCACTGTGTTCACTTGCCATTCTAAGTCTACATCAGACCTGGATATGAGGACCAATAGTAATAGAGAGGTTGAAGTGAAAAACAAGCTATGCTCAGAGGGCTGCAACTAACAATTAGTTACGATCATTTTGTTGAGATAGTGTCCATTATTGACCCAAATTTGAAGATATTAAGTTCACAATCATCTAGAAGAAAAAAAGCTCCAAATCTTCAGATTTTAGGAAACGGTTATTTTAAAAAGTTGTCGTTTATTCTTCTGTTCATCAACCGAACAGTAATGAATTGTTTAAGCTCTACTTCAGACAGTAGCAGCTGGTGAGATGGGCGGTCATATGAAAATTTGAAGACTTTTTATATAGTGTTCAAAATAATCCGCCGGCCCAGCTGTTTACGTAAATGTGCCTGTGTAATATAATGGCTGATGAGCGTGTGCTTGTTTATCTCTTTTTATCTGTGTGCCTGCATCTAATTGTCTTTCTCTGAGTCAACACATGTGTTAACAAACTCTCTCGCAGACGCAACAAAGTGAGCCAGATGAACTGAGTCAGCCGTCGCTACGTGCTCGGCTTGATGAGCTCTAAACAAAAGCACACGCATGCGACTTTTTTACGGCTCTGTTTTCGTTTTGCCTGATCAACGTCTGGGCGAACACAAACTCGCCACATGTTCCGAATGCCTCGTCAGTGATTCAGCAGCCTAAATATGGAGGAGAGGGCAGAGGTGTCGCGTATGTAGAAGTATGTTCCAGAGCCGTTTCAAATGCTCGACTGCTGCCTCGCTACTGTGATTGATGGTCAAAATATTCGACATTCTTTCCTTAATTACTATAATGGTAGCTCAGAAATAAATGCACCCTTTAATGGATGTATACGACGTGGTGCCAGGGTGCAGATGTAGAGACTTAAATGTATTATCACACCTTCAAAATATTTACAGTACGCGCATACTTACACACGGCTGTACACAGATCATTATCGTCATGTTTCCTGTTGGGTTTATTTAGCTGTTAGCCCCAGTCATTATGCACATTCATTATCCATGCTGGATGTTTTGTGACCGCCTGCAGGCCGGGATGCTTCAGGCCCTGACACACCAACATCAAACAACCAAGCTGCGTCAAAGGCTGACTGTTGCGTCACCTTACGTCTGCCAAAAAGCTGCACTTGAACACTCTGCAAAGATTAGAACCTGTAATTCTGTGCCTGTGTGAAAGGAAATACCTTTCTGTTGATATACAAACTCTCGTTTTGAAGCCACTGTCACTCGTATGGGGACTTCCGCTTAAAAATATGACTGATTAAAAGTTGAGAAATGGTGCTGGTGAGGAGGCAAAGGAGAAAAATAAGGAGACACTACACTAAATGGGTGAAAACCTGCATACTACTGTGACAGGCTCAAGGTTCTCTCCCTCTGTTTTTCCATTTTTTAAAAATTTTTTAAAACCTAATATTTTGTGGTTTACACTTAATGTCTTGCCTTCTATTTCTCTTGTTTTTCCGTTGTGCGCGTTTCTTCCTGCTGCAAAGCTTTGGAAGAGCAATACAAATAGTCCATCAATCTAAGTTCATTAAAACAATTTGAAAGTGGATATCTGAACTTCTGGGTTTTCATGAAATTGACATGCATATTCATGGTATCCATAGAATGAGATTCTATGTTTTAGTATCACCATGAGCACAAAATTCCCACTCAAGCCAAAGAACATTTATGTTAAAGTGCATGAAATGCACTCAGCACATTCATGTTCCCCATAGGAACAATTTGTCAAAGTTGCACCCAACATCTGACATAATCTAATAGGCTCATTGCTTTTAAATGTTCCGAGCACACTCACGCTTCCAACAGAGATAAATCGTTTTGTTGTTAATGACCCCACTGCTTTTTATCCAGCTCCTGGTCGAGGCTCTAAGAACAGTCTAATTAGCATTATGTTGTTCTTCCCATTACACAGCATTGGGGGATGCAATTAGATGGCTGCCATTAGTGCTTTTACCATTTTTTGTATTGATTTATCTGAAACAAACACTCCTTTTCTTCTCTTCTTGTTCAGCTGGTGGGCTCACTGCCTTCTTGCTGCTGCTGACCGTTAATGTTCAGTGATATTCAGTTAAAGGTTTGCCGAGTGTGCGCACTCTTTTCCAGCAGACCGACAGTAAAGACAGACTGTTACCTGAAACTGTTTACATACCTCGCTCAAATGTACCCGAACGGTAGCTTTCAAGAGAGAGAGGAACATTACGGACTGACCTTCCCGTCACTTTTCATCTGAGCTGGCAGAGGTGTTGTAACTGGTGTTTGTAACCGGTTCCTCCCTCTGGGGTATTAAGGGGACATGGGTCGTATACTTCAGTCGTCATTGGCGCCCAGAGGCACATAGACGTTTCCAACTGACAACCAACTAGCAGCCAGGTGTTTTCATAGTGGGGATTCAGGTTTTTTGTGCCTTGAAAGCTTCGCTCAGACTTGTTGTATTTATACCGTTGTATAGTAGAGTGTGCACAAGAAGAACACGTTTGAGCCAAACTTGACTTCTTCTGAAGAAGCTGGAATATTAAATAGGCAGAGGTCACAGAGGCTATACAGCAGCACAGCTGAGTGATGCCTCAGGGAAGGAAGTCAGTCACTGTTGGGGGTGCTGTAGTCTACACTACCAACTTTATAGACTTTGTGCAACTCCTTCAACGACAAATTCTTAATTATTTTGGCCTCTTTCTTCAAGCAAATCACATAAATTCTGTTTGTCCCCACGATGCACATCTTTGTTTGGGTAATCATCCCAATAAAGCAGCGATAAAGTATTTACCAACTTATCTACCCACTTACTGACTTACTTAACATGCCTCTTTGTTAAGAAAAATTCCTGCTGAAACCATCAAGAAAATGTTCACCAAAAACCCAGATTATTCTCTTGTATGTTAAGATCAATATAAGAAGTGTTAAGTCAGTCTCATTCAGGTAAATGTTAAATAAAAAGTCAATAATGTCGAGCATTTACCCGGCGTTTTCTTTCCTCTGTGTTTCCCCCCTGCAGGAGGAGTACAGGGCAGAGGGCATCACCTGGCACAACATCGACTACATCGACAACAGCGGCTGCATCAACCTCATCAGCAAGAAACCCACGGCGCTGTTCCACCTGCTCGACGAGGAGTGCAAGTATGTCACCCGCTGAATTACAGTCGGCGCTTTAAGAAGCCAAATAGAAGCGTTTCAAATTATATGTTAATAAGTAGCAACAAAAGATATTTAATTGGGAAATAAAATGGAAAAGAATTGATTATTTGATGATGGTGAATAACTTAAAATACACTTCCTGTGCACTTGCCTGCAGTTAAAGCATGATTTTGCTCCATCGTTTGAGTCTGGGCTTTTTCCCCCCGTGTAGGTTTTCAGTGCCGTCGTTGGCGTGTTCGTAATTTACATTCTTTACGTGTCAGAATGTTGTGCAAAGCCAAACATATTTCTTCGCAGCGTGCTTTGTTGAAACGACCTCTTGATCACCCTGCCAAAGCGCATCTTAAGTGGAAGAGACATACTGCTCCCTGTGCAGGTTTTTTGCTCATTAGCCTGATTGATATCAATGCTGGGACTTCTGCTTTGGGCTTAACTAAGGCATGAAGATAGGCTTATTTCTCCGCCTGCATCTCTGGGTCACTTTCTGAAATTTTCTCTGTTGTGAAACTGCTCTCCTTCTGCAGGTCAGCACTTCGCCCCTGCGCCTTTCTCCTCATAAATCATATCCAGCACCCTGCCGCCTGCCTCGCATAAAAACACATCGGGCGGTGCACACACAGCCGTATTTATCTATGTTAGCTGTCATCTTAGTTGCCACTTAGTGTAGCCGGTTCATCTGGATCTAATAACACCTGGAATGGACCGAATGGTGTGTATATGTTTGAATGTATAAATGTGTGTTTTTGTCAGGAGGTGGAGCAGTTTTAGAGAATTAGGGTCAAAGGAGGATCTGTAAAGAAAAAATAAGGGGGGACAGGGTCTCTCCTGGGGTTTAATGCTGCACAGAAAGGGGCTTCATGCTAAATGATTACATGGAGAGAAAGAAGGACGCTTACAGATCTCATCATTCACAGTTAGTGGAGCTCGCGGGGCTTCGGGGCCTCTTGAGGAGTGGATTGGGTTACTGCAGGGTAGGGGGCGAGTGTAGGGGTTCATTTCTACAGTAACTGCATCAAGCTTTAAGACCCCTGCGGATATACCTCAGCCAGCAGAGGTGCAGGGAGGAGAAGCTTAAGATGATATGCAACATCCCTTTAGGTTTGTTGATCCAGGCCGCCCGAGGACAGTAGAGAAAGGGTAAAATTTCCATGAAGCAAAGGTGAAGAATGTGGAAATAACTTTGGTTAAATTTGAGCTGGAGCATTACATTTGTCATAGTTTTAATCCCCGAGGGTTAGAGGAGAGGAATTCAAGGTACTATTTCTTCTCCCACATTTTGAGAAAAACATGGGATTAGCTGCCAGAGTGGCACTGCCTCGTCGTCCAAAAAAGTAAGTGGATGGAAGAGACACAGAAGGCTGTTGCAGAAAGAGAATTTTCCAGAGAAAAAATCCTCTATTTGTGTGAAATCAGAGATTTATTCGTAATGTCAACTTTTCATTTTCATTGATTTGTGTTTTGAACCTGGGCCTGATGAAATCCCTGTTTCCTCTAGTTTCCCTCAGGCTTCCAATCAGACCTTGCTGGACAAGTTCAAGCGTCAGCATGAAGGAAACAGCTACATCGAGTTCCCTGCTGTCATGGAGCCCGCCTTCATTATCAGACACTACGCTGGTAAAGTCAAGTACGGAGTCAAGGTGAGACGCACGCTGCTGCATGTCACTATATGTTTACATGAGTTGAAGTCATAATATGTAACATTTTTGCATTAAAATGACAAACACCACTAGACCTTTTTTAATATATTTTGTCAAGTTGTCCACTTACATTATTCCAAATCTTTCCAGCAATGTTAAAACCCAGAGAAATCTTCTGTTTAATTCAAGGAAACGGTGCATTTCATTTGATCACCTGTTGCTATAACTCAAGTAGACCTTATTTTTTTTTTAGGGTGACACATGAGAACAATGCTATTACACTACAACAGCCAAACCAAATGTGAGCGTTTTCTAAAGAAAAATAACATGATTTGCCATTAAGGAAGATTAAATCTCAGCCTAGTAAACCTAAATGTTTACAACTCATCATCAGAAGTCAACAAATAAAAAGCAGAGGCAAACCACAATCCGGATTAATGCTCAATCAGCGTTGAACATCTAAATCATGCACGGACAAAACTATAACAATTGTGTACAGTCACGTGTCTGGAGGTTTGACAGAGCAGTGAGCTGGGCTCGGACGTCCTCTGTGTATCCTCTGTTGTCTAATTTTATCTTCCTTTCGGTGACAGAATGAACAATTTTCTTCATGACTAACAAGTATGTTGGATAAATCAAGCAGTCATAACAAGGCTGTCTTTTTCATACAATGAGGAAAAAATAATATGGCCATTAAATGAAGTGACGATCCTTTGGTGAGAATCAGGGATTGGATCTGGATTAACACTGTGATTTAGATTAAAAAAAGGAAATTAAACAAACTTCTGCCGGTGTTTAAAGTTCAAAATCAAAGCTGTGAGCAGATGAATGAAGCTCCTTCTCACTTCACTTAAACCTTTAAGAACTCAGCAGACCCACTTGTTGTTCCGCCGACCTATTTTTTCAGCTAAATCAAATTCCCCGTTCGCTTCCCAGCTGCGTTTTGATACAAAGCACATGTGCTGGAGCGGGCCGGGCGTATTGTTGTTTGACTATTTAATATAAATCTGTAACAGTTGGTTATCGTGGACGTGGAAAGGTATCCCGTATCTGCTGCGAGCCAAGGAGCTGTTTGGTGTGAACTGTGCAGCGAGAGCCACAGTCGTGAAATGTGTCTGACGTTGGCCCGCTGGTGAACACACAGCTGATTCGTATCATACAGGGAGAGAGAAAGAGCGAGTGTTGAAGGGTTTATAGTTCATGGCTCTGTTATCATAGCACCGCTTCAGTCGAAATATTTAATTGCTCACAGACAGATGGAGCAGAGGAAGAGACGATGGTTAACTGTGTGTGTGTTTCTGTACCTCATAGCTAATGTACGGAAGTGAAAGATGTACAGAAAATCATATGAGAAGAGGGAGGAATTAAACATATGGAGATTAAAGGAATAGTTCAGTATTTTGGGAAATGTGCTTGTTTGGGTTCCTACTCAAAGTTAGACAAGAATATTGACACCGCTCTCATTTCTGTCGGTCAGATATGAAGCTAGAGCCAACGACCAGTTAGCTTAGCTTAGCTTAGCTTAGCATAAAGAATGGAAACGAAGGGAAACTGCGAGCCCAGTTCTGTCCCAAATCGGCCTTCAATCACCCCTAAAGTTCACTTATCAACATAAGATATTTTGTTCAATTAATACAGACAACTGCCGTGCGTCTCAGGCTTGTTGAACACTAACAGCCAACCTACTGTCAAAGCAAAAAACAACCATAAGAATGACCTAGAAATTCAGATTTGAGTGCTTTGAAACACCCAGTTCTATAAATACGTAATACGTTTTTGTTACTTACTGATCAAGTAGATAGAATGGCGTTTTTTTTAACTGTCTTACAACAGTAGTAAGAACACATATCAGCAAAGGAACAGACATGGACACAACACTACAACATCCATTACATTGTGCAATCGGTATTTACTGATTTATAGATTTACAGATTTACAGATTTACAGATTTACAGATTTACGTAAAAGTGCCAGAGATTCCAGGCAGTTACTGCACCATCCAAACAATAGCCCCTACCCCACCTCTTCAGACCACTATAGAACGACAGGATGTCATTTTTACATTACAGTTTTTGTCGGATTAAAATCCGTAAGATGCATCATGTCAACTATTGAGCTTTGAGGTGCCTGTAGATGTAGTAACCTGTGGACGGAGCCAGACGACCTGTTTTTCCCCGTTTCCAGTCTTTATGCTGAGCTAAGCTAACCAGCTGTTGTCTCAATCTTCATATTCAACAAACAGAAATTTCAGTGGCATCTATCCTTTAATTAAGGGGTAATGACAGTGAAGGTTTGCCTCTTAATAGTTGTAAACTGATCTACCAACTGGATCTCTACTGTGTAACAAACACTGACCAGAACAAGCCAATATTTTCTGACACTTTCTGATTGTCTGTGTCAAAACTCAGTCCTGAGGACTAACTAACCCTCCGCTGTGTCTTTCCTTCATTCAGGACTTCAGGGAGAAGAACACTGACCACATGCGTCCTGACATCGTCGCCTTGCTCAAGAGCAGCAAGAACGCCTTCATCTGCAGCCTGATGGGAATCGACCCCGTGGCGACCTTCCGCTGGGCCGTGCTGCGAGCGTACTTCAGAGCCATGGTGGCTTTCAGGGAGGCCGGCCGCAGACACACCCACAAGAAAACTGGTGAGGAAACGTCTCTTAAGTCCAGCATGATCGTGAAATGGGGCAGCAGCTTAGAGGTTAGAGGCCCTGAAAATGTATGATGTGATAGAAGATCTTAACTTCCTCACAAACACACGTAGTTAGACTAAACTGTGATTAATCTCTGTAAAGAAAATTGTTCTCCCTGCCGCGGTGCCCAAACGCCTGTTTTAATTGGGCCAAGAACAACATGGTGTGTTAGAGGAGACGAAGAGTTTTAACTGAGTTGGGATTCTGCTGCTGAGGATGGCGAGGAGGAGGAGGAGGAGGAGGAGGAGGAGGAGGAAGAAGAAGAGGAGTGGGTTTATTTTCACAAACTGGGAGGAGTGTTACAGTGCAGAGTGTTTGAAAGTGTCATCACTGACTTATCACAGAGGGGTTTGTGTCTCTGGTCTTTTCACTTGAATAATTCTCTCTTTAATTCTTCTCCCTTTTTGTTTCTGCGCCTGTCTGCTGCTTTTCTTCTGCTGTTCACTGGTTCACCTTCTCAACACCTTCTCCTCTTCATCTCCTCTTTATCTCCTCAGATTACTCATCATTTATATTTTCTTTTTTAACATTTGAAAATATTTTTCCTTTGTGATATTCACTGCAAAACATGAAGTCTCTTTTTGTGTCCCCCTCTCTGTGTCTTAGGGAACGATGCAGC
The DNA here is from genome assembly GCA_963678695.2 of Diplodus puntazzo. Classification (NCBI taxonomy): domain Eukaryota; kingdom Metazoa; phylum Chordata; class Actinopteri; order Spariformes; family Sparidae; genus Diplodus; species Diplodus puntazzo. The sequence goes on along the minus strand of OZ023161.1, from coordinate 16,065,500 downwards.
CGTTCCCTGTGCTGTAGTCAAAACCGTCGACAGCTTCAGTTTCCTTCACCACCCGGTTCACCAGAGGAGCCTCGAGATCCTTCAAAGATGCAAAGATGAGAAATACAGTAAGTATTAGTATTAGTAAAAATATCTCAAGACTCACTGCCATATTGTGAGATGTGTTGATTTTTGTTTTTAACAAATGTTAAACAAAAATATAAATCCTGTTTTTAAGAAGGTGTAAAAGAGTTCAAATTTCACCAAATTTCATTTAGACTTTTTGATCTCGTGTATCTTGGGGCTTCCTGCCACAGGAGGATCTTCTCCTAACCTAACACTACACAGTAAACATGGACTTCTTGAGCTGAGGGTAGGAGGTGAAAAAAGTGAGGAGGGGGGATTTTCTAAAGATTTTTGACATTTGACCGCAAAAATTGAGAAATTTCTCCAAAAAATAATAATGGAGCATACAGGTATAAAAGTGACGAAGGTAACTTGTTTATGTTTTATGCTTCAGTGCCCCAATCATTTAGTGCAGATGTTTTCAGAGGGTAGAAGAGACTAAGACATCATTTATAATTGTTTCAGTCCCGAAACTTGATCATAAACTCTCTCCACTGTACGCCTGTATGCATAATTCAATACAAATCATTTAAAATTCAGGACTGTTTTAAATGAAAACTTGAAATTTTAATCCCATGTTCAGGTGAAAAAAACATGTATAATTCCACTTAAAATTTGTGACAGCTTTGAGATATTAAAGCAATGAGGCAGCTTTTTGTAGGAAGTGGTTCCTTTTAGAGCCCGACAGATATATTGTTTGGCCAATCACAGATATATCAGTATTGACATATATGATGTCCAATTTGAGCTGATAGTAAAACAATTTTGTTTGTTTCAGTGCACTGATGTCATTTTAGACAATAAAGCTCATTATTAAACTTTTAAATATCCTGGCTCCATTACATATCATTGTTACCAGTGTTTGATAACCACCAGAGCCCAGAGTGAGTAAAAATGTGTCAGGAACAAAAAACGCCCAGTAAACTTTAATCACCATGTGAAAGGGGCTCCCTGTTAATGGGGATTATAATGACATGGATTCCTGTCGATAAAGGTCTGTTGAATCAAGGTGCTTCTATCAGAATCCCCTCACTGAGCTCAGCCCAGGGACAGAAACCAATCCAGGCTGTATTGAAAAAGTGATGGATCACTGATGACTCTCAGCCTCAATGAGGTTTTATTACATTGCTTTTAATAAGATATTGGAAATCTGGGTCATTTTGAGCTCTGGTCAGATTGACTCACCTCACAGCAGCAGCTCATAACCAAACATGTTCCCACACATGAGCGATCAGAGAAATGAATCAGGGCCCACGAGGGCCGGCAACGTCTAATGACGCCCCCAGATTTCCTGGTCAACCTTTATTACAGATTTCTGCCGTAGTTGTTTGTACATGAGTGTGTTTTTGATAGCCTTAAAGTGTGTGAATGCATGTCGCATGGCTTTCATCTCAAGGGGTTTAACAGCTGCTGGTACAGAAACTGATTTCCAAAGAAATTTCCAAGTGAAATCCCTAAAGAGTTTTGTCCAGTTAAGGAAAACCACAGTGATTTTACACATGAACATCAGCGCACTAGTCATGGTTTGTACTAATCAGCGTGTGAAAACATTTGTGTTTGATATCTTTGTGTGACTGTGGGGCAAATGTCAAGTCTTGAAAATAACTCTGGTGGTGTCAACAAAGTTATCTCTAAATGGTAATCCTTTGTTACAAACTGGTGCGGTAGGACATGAACGTGTGGGCTTTTACCAGGATCGTAGTTTATCGTAGTTTTTATCATGAAAAGACAACATTGTTATGATGGAAGTAGCGGATGCAGTGATGTAGTGTATAAAAATTGTCATATTTCCACCTTTGTCGTATCAATTTTCTAGCTTTGTTTTGTCTGACGCTTCTGAAATTCCCAAATTTTATGGAAATGTAACATTAATTTGCTGGAGTCCACTGCGAACGTCTTCATAGAGAACATCTGTGATAAACCAAATCTACCCAGCTAACAGCTAATTTGAGGTCAACTCAAGCTGCCATGGTCTTTAGTTTGTGGCCCAAATGGGGAATTCAGTCTCTAACCTAACGTTAGTAAGTGTTGTTATCATATGAAGTCGTCAGAAATAAAAGTATGTAAACTGGTAGGTGGCATGGGGGTTTTTCTACCTTAGGTCCGTGTAAACAAACAATGTGATCGCTTCGATCTTATGTTAATAGTCAGAAGAGGAGATTGATACCATTACAGCTGCCAGGCGACCAGCAGAGACTCTAGGAAGCTAGTGGTACCAGTCCAGTTTATTAGCGGTGGTGGTCTGCTGGGTTGGGCTGTTTCCAGTGTTTGTGCTAAGCTAACAGGCTGTTGGCGGTGGCTTCATACTTACTGTGACGGCACCAAAGGGGAATCACTCTTCTAATCTAGCTATCCTCAAGAAACACAATGAGTGTTTTTCCCAAAAAAGTAGAACTATTCTTTTCATTCCTTCCAGTAAACTGGAAACACATGTTCCTCTGCCAAAATCACACAATCACACTCAAAAACCCCTGGGACCGATGCAGGAAAAGTAATGTCAGTATAAGACAGGAGCAAAGATGAAGCGTTAGTAGTCGATGAAAGCAGGAGAGAAAGCAGCGACGCAACCACATACGATACAGATAAAGGAAAGGTAGCTGGGAAGAAACAAGGAAAATAAGAGTAAAAATTCCTTGACAAAATGCAGTCTGTAGTAACAGCAATGAGGTGGTGGTTGTAGCTGGTTAAAGGTGAAGTAATGGAAGAGTTGGATCTTTTAGCTGTGATTAAAGATGCAGGTGGAGATGTGTCAGCTTTAAATCTCATATCTCTCCTCTCCTCTCCTCTCCTCTCCTCTCCTCTCCAGGTATCACTAGGAAGAATCCTCGAACACCTCTGTCAGATCTTCAAGGCACCAACGCCCTGAACGAGAAGGCCAGCTGGTGAGTACGACGCTATACTGTAGGCTTGATTCCAGAATTTTAAACATTGGTATCACACCAGCATAAAAAAGGATACTTGACACCCGTTTCAATACTGCACAAAAAACAAAAGAAAGACATCATCACTAAAAATAGGATCATTATTTCTTAAATGAAGAAACCTGTACACTGTGCTATTACAGAACAAGTCAATAAAGACAAAGCAACACATTTCAAGGACATCAATTTTGTTTTGCTGTGTCCTCAGTGTGTGCTGTGATCATCATTAAAAAAAAGTGACAAATCAGAACATAAAATAAGCAGCAATTCTGTTATTAACATTATCTGAAAATACTTGTATGTATCAACAAATTCATCAACAAACTTCTCCACCCCTGTCTCTGTAGGGATGGCTACGGTGTTGGCTGTAACGGTCGCAGCTCCAGGTCCGGTCGTCTGTCCTCCACGGGTCCCGCCCTGGAAGAAGATGGCATCTTCCTCAACTCGACGAGCAGCAAGCTCCTGGAGAGAGCTCAGGGCATCCTACTGTGAGTCAGACACAATCATATGTAAAAGGGAGAATGCTGGTACTTATGTAGAATGCTATAGCAAATATACTTTAATTATTTGCATTTCTTCACTGGGCATCTCTGGTTCCATTGCGTCCATTTTGAAAATTAATGAATGGACATACTTTTGTAAATGTTACTGTTACACTCTGAATGATTATGATATCTGTATTTAAACAAGGAATATTTCTCACCTATAGGAGAAACAAAAACTGCAAAAGCAAGCTGACCCTTCCCAAGGTAAGACCTCTTCAGAAACAGTTGTCAGAGGTCTCACAGCAGGTATCAGCTGACAGATACGGGTTCATATATGATGTGTTTTTGTGTTTGCAGCACTTGCTGGACGTGAAGTCTCTGCGCTACCTGAGCAGCGTGTTGCTCCACGACCGCATCACCAAGTCTCTGCTTCACCTGCACAAGAAGAAGAAGCCGCCCAGCATCAGCGCTCAGTTCCAGGTCAGTGCTGCCAGCGCCCTCTGCTGGAGCATCAGTGAATTACAACATCATTAGTGACTCAGCAGCAGCAGCAGCCTGTAGTGACTACTTTGCAAGATAAATACACAGATTCTCGCAGTTAAAGATGCAGATTTTTCACACTGAATGTGGATGTGTCATCACTGTGTGTTTGTGTGTGCAGGCCTCCCTCAATAAGCTGATGGAGACTCTCGATCAATCAGAGCCGTACTTTGTCAAGTGTATCCGCTCCAACGCTGAGAAGGTAATTCCTGCTGCGGAAGAGCTTCTCCTCATGACTGACTGCTGATTCTGTTTTTATCTTTTAACATCTTCTTTTCACTCTGTGTTCCTTTAGCTGCCGTTACGTTTTAATGACAGCCTGGTGCTCAGACAGCTCAGATACACGGGAATGCTGGAAACCGTCCGGATCCGACAATCAGGATACAGCATCAAGTACACCTTCCAGGTAATCCAACCCATAAAACCGTCTGTGCCATGTTAGTTTTACAGTGTTGTGTATTTGTAGTACGGCGCAGTTAGTTCAGAGTGCAGAGATTATTGTTTACCTGTTTTAATACTCATTTTATTGTCGCTTTCTGCAACCCTGATCCTACAAAAGTTGTGATGCTGTGTAAAATATAAATCAAAACAGAATCCAATCATTTGCAACAAAAGTTAGGTCGTGCCCCCAAGTCCGTGTCACAAAGTGGTGACGTCACTCTCTGTATTTTATTTATGTTTGACACAGCATCCCTTTTTGGGGAATCAGGGTTGTATGTACCTTTTTTGTATCTCATGCATGTACTATATGTTCAGGATTGTTTGTTTTTGTTTATCTTTGGTATCCTCTCTGTAGCTGTATGTTAATGTGAATCATTCTGCAGGGTTGGTCTTGGCACTGTGTGTAAGAACACTGTGAACCATCAGAAACACAAGCCAAATCCTTCTTATGTCTCAACATACTTGGCCAATAAAGCTGCTTCTGATTCTAATCTTACTTTCTATTGCTGCATAAACATGGCAAGATGTTGAGATTCACAGTTTTTAGTCTAATGGGAACACAGCTGTTTTATAGCCAGTGTCTGATTATGAAAATGGAAGAGCAGGCTTTCCTAATACAATGAGATGATTGATTATATACTGTTCGTCACAGGAAACTACCATGAAGCCTCACTGTGTCGAAACTGATTTTCTGACATCATGTTGCAGGACTTTGTGCGTCACTTTTTTGTGCTGCTGCCTCGAGGCACGAGTCCAACCAAGTCAGGCATCAGGGAGTTTTTCAGACGGATCCACCTGCCACCTGCTGGGTATCAAGTGGGCAACACGATGGTAGGAAGTCTAGAAATCAGTCATCTGTTTCCCTCGTATGTACCATCCCGCAGCCCTGATTGAAATCTTCCCATACGATGTAGGTGTTCCTGCGGGAGGCGGAACGTCAGCGCCTTCAGACCTCCCTCCACCAGGAAGTCCTGCGGCGAATTGTCACGCTGCAGCGCCGCTTTAGGGCCGTCTTGGAGAGGAAGCACTTCGTCGACATGAGGAGAGCCACCTGTGTCATCCAGGTGAGAAGTCGTGGTATAAAGAAGAGGTCTTGGATGTCCCTGTTGCTGTGGTTTTACTCATGCAGCTGAAACAATATGTAATACTCTGATTAGCCATAACATTATTGCTGTAAGTGTGTCATGAATCACTTTAACAGTCGTGCACCAGCAGAGTTTCTTCCTGCCAACGTTTCTGGAGGAGTTTCTACAGTCCATTAAGGCTACATCGCCTGAGACTGTTTACACATTAAGTGATTAATAGCTTTACATTAACTCTTGATATACAAGGAAAATGCCTCTAAATATAGTCACACGATTAGAGATGATACACATTTATGCCCCTAGGACAGATTCTAGTTATTAATCTGGCTGTTATTGCTCCAAGTCTCTAATGTCTGTCTCCTTGATGGATTGGCTTTCGTTCCAAAATAAGATTTCTACCATTAAAGCCTCCGAGATCCCTGTAACAGTTGGTTAACATCCATCAAAGTCTTGTTTTTGCTGACCTGCAGTGGTTTAACTTCAAACCTTGCTGCAGTGTACATGTGTACTCCAGGACTGTGTGCCATCAGTTTTTGGTGTGGTTACAACCGACCACATCCATCATCGACAGTGCAAGGGGGCCAGAGACGAAAACAGGCCTTAATCTTTCAACCCAAAGAGAGCAAATCGCTGCTTTTCAGTCTTGTGTCTGGTATCTCTTCAGGGACAGTAGCTGACTGAATGTGTCGGTTGACTAAACGATTAATAATGTCTCAAGCAACAACATTAAAAAACATTAAAGAGGGATTTTATTTTCCTACCTGAATATTTAAGCATTTATATCAGAGCTATTTAAAGTCAAGCTTGTAAATCTGAAGAAGGGACTTGAATCAGTGATTCTGAGAAGGATAAGAACAGATATGTTGTCAGATTGCAGACCCATACTGTTACATCTGTCTGAGGAAAGACAGAGAGACAGAGGGAGAGAGAGAACGAAAGAAAGCAAACAGTGAGAGGATTGACGGAGGGAGAAAACACTGCATTCAGGCGGTATGTTTTCTCTGGAAGAGCCCTCAGAGGGGAGCTGTCCAAATCTTTGTCAGGCTGAAAGAAAACAAACCCAGAAACAGTGAAACACTGAGCAGGAGCCAGTGAAGCACAGATAACATCTATGAGAAGAACAATAAAGCATGAATGTATGCTGCAAACTGCTTTTTGTCCTCCGATCATTTCGAGGTTAGGTAATTGTTATTTTAAGATGGAGAAAGGTTATCTGAAATGTCGATGTTAATTAGCAAAGTTAGCCATTTTTCAGTAGCATGCTGATAGTGTTTCTGTTTGCATGTGGCAAGAATACAATCTGACATTCAATACATGTTTTAAACAGAAAGAATGAGAGTTATTCCAGGGTCTAATCAAAATAACGTGAGGCGTTTCAGTCTGTTTGAATCAGTCAAAAATTTCAGTGATGTCTTCCAGATGCAGGTGCCAGATAAGTCAGTCATACTGCAGCATGCCATGAATAACATAAATATCGAATTCCACAAGCTTCACTTAGGTATTTGGCCATCACGTGAGGTAGGTTTCAGGGTAACACGCTCAGTGTTGTAAAAAGTATGTTTCTTTTTTTGTTTTCCTGCAGCGATGGTGGCGACGCTGCCTCGTCAAAGACTCCACCATCGACTCGCATGACGAGGAGGAGGCGGCGCTGTGTCTGCAGGCGGCCTGGAGGAGCTACAGGGAGCGCAGGAGGTTCCTGCAGTGGAAGGACTCTGCCATCGTCATTCAGAGGAGCTGGAGACGTTGCTGTCACCGCAGATCTTTAGCAGCTTTGACGGTTCAAACAGCCTGGAGAGGATTCAGGGAGAGGAACCGTTACTGTCGGACGTGCAGGAGCGTGACGCGGCTTCAGGCGGTGGGCAGAGGATACCTGGCTCGACTCAGGTGAATGAATGAATGAATTAAAACATGAGTGTGTGTGTGTGTGTGTGTGTGTGTGTGTGTGTGTGTGTGTGTGTGTGTGTGTGTGTGTGTGTGGTGGGAATTTTGAGAAGATCATGAGTCACTAAGGCTTCTTGTGGCTTAAATTTCAAATAAACTTTAAAAGACAAAAACATATTATTAAACAGTTTATTATAATGCATGGAAATCAAATTGATTTTAGTGTAATCCAATTTACCCCGGGGGATTACATTTCAGTAAAGGATTTGAATCACAATGCAAGATAACAACATCAATACAAATATCTGGTTGTAATTTTGGCTTTTTGACTTCAAACATTACCGTGCAAACACTGTAGTTTAACTGCAACTGTAGTTTAATTCATTTTATTTCTAACTTTAAAGGCCACACATCTTTTTTACTTTCCATTTCTGGAATCATTATCTGAGCTTCTTTGAGACAGAAGGAATATTGTGATCAGCATCTTTTTGCAGCTTTTATCAATCTTATTGTATTAACAATGGATAACATGACAACTTCTATGTGTAAGGAGATTCTCTAATTATCATCTGACTGCAATTCTGCTCAGCTCTATTTTAGCTTCTTTCACTTTATTTTGGTTTTCCTCAAAACCTTTTTTGATTGACTCTCAAAGCTTCTAATTCACAATGCATCAATTCCAGTTTCAGCCGGCAACTATTTTCAGTGACAGAGCTCTAAAAACCCACTGTACCAAACAGCTGACACAGTGAAAAACTGGTGATCATAAAGTAGCATTTAGCAGCTAAAGAGCCACAAAGTGAATCGATTTAAAAGGGGAAAAGATGTTAATGTCATGCTCACAGTTGTTTCTGCTGCCCTCAAGTGGCCAAAACGATGTATTGCAGGTTTACGCAACACTGCAATACCATATAGAACTTAATGTAAATCATGTTGTTATAAAAGGATATTCTGTTATGCTTTCTGTGGAGATAGTTGTTAGTTACACGTTTTGTATTTTTCACTAAAATAATCTCTTTAGGTTCAGTGAAGTGAAGGAGCAGCATGAAAGACTCAGTAGACAACAGAGTCCACCAGCAGAGACGGATGCAGGAACCATGGAGGACCTCCCCTCATCAGGACAGGAGGGATTCATCCAGGATATCTGCGGAGAACTTTCTGAAGACTCGAAGGTTGTCCTGTTAGACGCGGGAGAGACGGAAAAAGAGGATGACTCAGAGCGAAGCAGGAGCTTAGATGAGACGAGTCACAGGAACCGGTCCAAACGAGAGAGCAGACGGATGAGGGAGCTGGAGCAGGCTCAGTTCAGCTTAGAGCTCCTCAAGGTCCGAACCACCAGCATGGGAGGTCCTCCTCAAGAAGAATCGGCCCCAGACAGCAGCACCTGTCAGCTGGAAGACCATCACAGACATTCGCCTCGGGGATCTCCAGCTAGCCATGGAAGTTTTGAGCTGCTCAGTGTGGAGGACATGGAGACCGAAGGCTCGTCTGCACCCCAAGAACCAGATGCTCAACTGCAAGAGGGGCTGAGGGATTCAAACTATAATGAGAAGCCTGTGATGGAGCCGATTAACAAGGCGGATGGACCGAGGGCAAGATTTTATATTGCTTCCGACCAAAGTCCTGTTCATGAACCAAAATTCGAAAGCCCCAGCAGATCTTACAAAGAGAGAAGAGAGTCGACGTCTCGACGGCCCGTAGTGGTGTTGATCAGTATGCAGAAGGAGAGCCCTGTGGAGGAGGGGGAGCTGCTGGCAGCCCAAACCCTAGAAAGAGCTCTGGAAACAGAAGCAACATCAACTGATTCCCAATCGACTCCCATTGCAGGCTTGGAGGTTGCATCCAAGGCGGAGCAGCCTCATGGGATTGACACCCAGGCCAAGAGAGATGCATTTAGAGTCGACCAATCATCATCCACCCGTGGGTCAAGCCCAGAAGTACCTGGGATTTCCTCCGCAGAGGTGGACATCCAGATTGTCCTTGAGCCAAAGGACATTGTTCCCGCTGTTGTCCCCAATCAGCAGCAGAGGAAGACGGTCCGGCCTGCACAGCAAGCTCCAAGCCCGGTCCTGGACACCAAACCTCCAAAAGCCCAGAAGAAGAGCTCAGGCCAGACTGTGATAGTGAATATGGTGGAGAAACCCTCCAACAGCGTGTTCTCTCCACCCAGACGCAAGCTGCCCTTCTCCAAGTAAGTGGCACATTAAACCGAAGGATATTACAGCAGGTTAGAGAGTGTAAAAGGAAAAGTTCTGTAAAAACCCCAATCCAGTTCCTTTACAACAAACGACTTCTATAAGTAAAGATTTTTATCATAATGTATGTCATCATTTGATCATTTACAACAGTCGGTACTGCTCCACTCCTCTATAAATGTCTGCATAATGAGGCTCATCAGGTGTTCAGTGACCTTGTAAAGATTTTGGCTCAGCACCATGTGAACTCAAACTGAAACTGTATTTTGAAGACGGATCATACATGTAACCATGAATGATCCGTTGCTTCTTGCTTTATGGGGTTTTATTGTATTCTAGTTGTTCTTCTGTCGGTATTTTTATTGAGTTCTAAGGTTGCGGTTCTGAATGTATGTATTTATTTTTACGTTCATTATAATACATGCATTTATGATTGTTGTACAGGCCCATCTAGGGACAGGCATTGCAAATTAGCCTTGTGGCATGTGTATAAACTACATAGTTGTGCCTGTACAGTTTAACAGCACTTAATTATAGCAGTGTTGCTTCAAGGCTGATGATCATTTTCAAGTTCGAGGTTTTTGACTTTTTTGCAATGTCTGTTTTCTGTGTTGCAGGTCAGATAAGGATTTGGTGAACCAGGAAAGATCTCTGGCCATGTTTAGAGACGACTCCAAATCTGCTGGATCCAGAAACAGAGAGGTATGTCACACGCACCCACAAAGACTAATTATAATACATACCATCTGCTGAAATAGTCTGGTAAACCCTCAGACTCATATTCACTTTAATTAGCCACATACATACAGGGATGGTTTTTTGACTGAACAGCTCTTATTGTGCTTACAAATATACATAACAAAACTTACAGAAATCTTGTCAGCCTAGACACTTACATTACAGATTTATTCAGGACAAAGATCACATATAACTATGATGTACAGCAGGTAGATATGAAAATAAACCTGTAGAAATCCCGAACTTAACACTTTGTTTAAATAAAAAGGAATGTAGTCACCAGAGATTCTGTGTGGGCCCTTGAAGCCTCCCAGTGCTAAAGATTCACTATTTATTCACTAATTAAATGAGGTTTTCTGAAATGCACCATCAGTAGTTAAAAATACATATTCACACATGAATTCACAGATTTAATTGCAAATTATATTGAATTGAGTATCTGTAGCTTGTTTTCGTTATCTTTGCGAAGGTTTGCTACCTACATAAACACACATACAGTACAAACACACATTAGCAGCTGACCTGTTGTTCCTGTGGTTGCCTGGAAGCAGGTGGGCCGCCCCGGCCCAAAAAAGAAAGCGCGAATGTCCCGGACGCGCTCCGACTTCCTCACCCGCTGTAACTCCGAGGGGGCGACCCAGTCGGACGACGATGATGAATACTACGTCCCTGCCCATTCCCACACGCTGCCCCCCTCCCTGTCTTCCTCATGCGTCCACCCAGAGGCGGACTGTCACAGTGACTCCGAGATGGTAAAATACCGGATCTCCAGAGGTCCCATGACCTCCAAGCAACCTCTGGCTGTGTCCCCCTCCACCCTCTTCTCAGGTGGATCTGGCCAAGCGGCAGGGGATGAGCCTTTTAACACTGCTAACCACACTTTGGTCGTACTGTTCACTTCTTTGAGACTGTCTGACTACAGTCTATTTCACTCAACCAGACCGTCACTGTCTGAGGCGACTGTTCCTGCACGGCGCTCTGCTGGCTACTGGTTTCAGCCCAAGCTGAGTCACTCTGAGCTATCACTTTGCGAATTCTCTCCTTTTTCGTCTCTATCAAGGGATACATCACCATTTTGATGTTTTATCTCAGATGTTTTCCTTCACTAACCACACGCTGTGTTGCCTCACAGTTGTACAATAAACAAGTATTTTTTATTATTTATCTTTTTTTTTCTTAATCATTTAGTAGAATGTGTAGATGTGAAAATAACTTGTAAAACATTGTATCTCATAATGCTTGTTTGTCCAAACAACAGCAAAAAACGTAAAGATTCCCATTGACGATGCTGTAAAACTTAAAAGGCAGCAAGCCCATCACTTCTGAAAAACTGGAAACAGTGTGTTTTGCATTTTTGATGGATTAATATCCGACACTATAAATCGACTGTTGGAACTGTTGGCAACTCATTTTCTGCTGGCCAAGTTATTGAATAATTGAGTAAAAGCACTAGTTAAAAATGAAAGGTGTTTGTTTTGTGAAGCCAATTTCTTTTTTTGTAAGTGTTTAAGCCATAAAGGAAGGCAAATTATACATTTTTCACAGTGTGTAGGCTGTCTTGAAGGAAAAATCGAAGTTTAAACTCAAAATGTCAGTGCATTAAGGTATCCCTGTATCTACTACTTCTTCTGTGAGCAGAGCTTATCACAGTGAGGACAGAATGAAGATCTTCTCCACTCATATTTTTATGAGTTGCTTCAACAACAACTCGACATCGCACCTCGCGTCGCACTGCACGCCGACCGCTGCTCCTGCATGCTGGAATTGTCGAAATCTCGAGCAAATAACTTCTCACTAACAACGCCGTTTTCTAACAGGATCTTATGAGCATGACTTCTGTTTCTGTCTCAGTATCTCAACATCAACATAGCTGTTGATTTCACATTGAGTTAGAATATCAATACAATTATTACGGTCATAAACAAAATACTACAAACTTGTACTGCCATAATGTCCGTCCGTTATTCTATACTCCATGATGTGCAGGAAATTGTATGTTCCTCCATGACATACTGTTTCTGACTTCAAGGTTCCTTATATTAAACACAGGCAAGCCAAGCTGTGTCATCATACAAGTAAACCACAACATCCTGGACCTGTTTTAAACCTTTACACCTTCCATTGAAATAAAATCATTTTTTTAAGTGTTCTCATCCAATTGTCGTTCTCTGCTCTCCAGCCATCTCACAAAGACCAGAAGAAGATCCATAAGACCATGTCGTCAGGAGACCTGGGCAAGGTAGAGGTTCTCAGGAAGACCTCCAGTCACGACGGAAGGTAAGACCACTACAGAGACTATTTACCAAAAAACACTCCTGCTTCTGATAACTTGCATCATCTTCTACAGAGCTGTAGTCGAGAAATTGTTTGTTTAATGTTTGAGGTTAAATGTGCAAGTTTGAAAGGGAAATTTGAACCTTAATGACCGATATGCTTTAATTAGTTGTTTGTAATCAGACTTTTCCTCCAGGTTCTTTTGGTTGAAATTGGTGTATGTTAAAATATGTTGATCTTACATTAATCAATTTTGTTTGTGGTTTAGCCGGATGAGGGGAAAGATGAAATTCTGGAGTAAGACGAAGCATGGCGAGAAAAAACTGTCAAGAGAGAAGCAGACCAGCATGAGCGAGGCCGGAGAGACACATGGTAAAACAAACAACACAAAAAAACGTTTTTATAAAAAGGTTTTATGAAGATTCTATACAGACTTAAGTACCCTCACTCTTACATTTTGTATTAATCCACCCTCACTCTACCTGCCTCATAGCAGAAGGCCCTTCTCCGCCTCACAGTCCAGACTTGGAGGCAGCCTCCTCTCGGGTGGTCAGGGACAGTAAGGAGAACAAGGAGCCGTCTCCGAAGATGAAGAGGCGTCGCAGTGTGAAGATCAGCAGCATCGCTCTGGAACCCGCCCAGTGGCAAAACGACGCGCTGCACATCCTGACCTCCACGCACGACTACCGCAGCATGAACGACTTCCTCATGAAGAAGGTGAGAGGGCTACCTCCACAGACATGTACACAATAAACTCAAAGTTTTACACGACCTGCTGTCGTTGTGTGAGGACGTCATATTACCAAAAACCTTGGTTTCAAAATACAAAGTTGAAAAAGGAACAGCTCCTAATTCTGCTAAAGCAACAATAGAACCTCCATATCTTAAAACCCTCAGGTGTCCAGGTTTTGACATGTCTCTCTACGATGTTTGAGGCTGATATTTTGTGTCGAGCTCACAGCACTGAAAAGTGAATTTTAGGAAAGGAAACAGCCACATCTCACTCCGGAGACAGAGACCTCAGCGCCATCAGTTATCATAGGGATTATTTATTTTGTAGAACATTTAACCGTTCTCAGTAAATTCTGTAGATGATCCTGCCCAACTGGAAAAATACTTCTGACAAGAGACAGTGCAGATTCATGTTTGAAAAATGTCATCTTTAAAGCTTCAAAACCAAAATTCCCTTCCACCTCTTTTGTTTTGACAAATTAACGCCGTGGGTTGAGACAAAACGGAGAGATAAGTGAGGAAAAATCTTTTTAATGAGGGGAAACACTGAATGTTACACCAGAATCAGTTGATTGGAAATCTTGCACTTTATTATTGAATATGTGGCCATCTGGTGTTGTGTCAAAATAATCTCAAACGTCCAGACGTCTGGCAAGATGCATTTACACCCTTGTTTTGAAGTGGAAGTAACTTGCTGCTTGAGTTTGTTTACTTTAAACTCATTCGTCCCTTCAGATTGCTGACCTGGACTCTGAAGATGGTAAGAAGGACACAATGGTGGACGTCGTCTTCAAGAAAGCGCTGAAGGAGTTCAGGATCAACATCTTCAACTCCTACTCCACCGCCTTGGCAGTGAGTCCTCCTTCTTTTTCTCTCTCTTTCTCCCTTTGTTTGTTCTCGTCCGCTTGAAGCATTACAGATCTCTGCAGCAGTTGGATATTTACCTGTAATTATCCATAAATGTCAAGTTGATGTTCCCATCAAATATTTCCTTCCCTTCACCTTCCCGCTCACCACCAGATGGATGATGGGAAGAGTATCCGTTACAAGGATCTCTACGCCCTATTCGAGCACATCCTGGAGAAATCCATGCGTCAGGAGCAGAGGGACTGGAGCGAATCGCCGGTGAAGGTGTGGGTCAACACCTTCAAGGTCTTCCTGGACGAGTTTATGACCGAGTATAAACCAATGGAGGGCACAATCGGCAGGGTAAGAAAGTTAATAACTGCATACAGGCATTGAAAAAAATCAAAGAAATATTTTTTAAAATAAACATCAAAGGTGTAATTCCTCATTTTTAATTGTGCACTCAGATGAACGACACAAAACACACACATGGTAACACATTTCTCTCTCTTCAGGCTCCTAAACGTGAACGCAAGAAGTCGAGGAAGAAGGAAACCGACATTGTGAGTAAATTTAATTCCCTATTAATACTTTTACTTTTACTTTTAACTTTTTATTGTGTTGTAATAAAAAAGTATTTGTAATATAAGCAATGATGGAGCTGAACTGGGTGGTGTCTCCGCATCAGGTTGAAGAGCACAACGGCCACATCTTCAAGTCCACACAGTACAGTATCCCCACCTACTGCGAGTACTGCTCCTCCCTCATCTGGATGATGGACCGAGCCTGCGTCTGCAAACGTGAGGACTGGACACACACACACACACACACACACACACACACACTTAACTAAGACTGTGACTGATTGTGAAATTTAAACTTGAATGAATCTCTGGGAAACTCATAGAAATACCTGTTTGACTGAAGTATATCACCTTGTCGGCGTTACAAATTAAAAAGTAAGTGGTGGATTTTAGTTTGAGTGATGTGAGTTTTTTGAAAAGACGATATTTACGCCCTCGACTCGAGGCCGAGCTGGTGCATCCTCTTCAGACGGGGTGCTTGCTGGCACTTCAATATTATAAACCTCTGTGTTCGTTGGGTATTATTGTTTTTTCCTTTTTTACGTATATGTTTCTCTTTTGCATGCTTGAATTCATCCTTAAAGCAGGTTTTAGACATCTTCAAGTCTGCCCAATATGACGCACACACACATACACACACCAGCAGCAGTTCCTAATGTTCTCCTAACTCACTTACCCACAGGCTATCACGCCCATGTGTGTAGTTTTTATTTCCACCCACACGGTACATTACACCCCCTCCTACTCCTTTCACACACACACTAATACACACAAAAACACACACACGCACACACTACACTCATACTGACAAACCTCACACTCCTGCCCTGCCTAGCTGAGTGTCAGAAATATTAGATTAAACCTCCCTCTCCTTTCATAAATCCATCTTCTATCCAGTTACAAGATCCTACTGCACTCTCACGGAGCAGCAGACATCACATCCAAACTCTCTGCTGCCGTCACCACCGCCGCCTTAACGTCTGCAGTCAAGTCTTTGGGGTCGTGACTGACTGTCAGCTTGACAGCTGTTGTTGCTGAGGCAGGAGAAATGCCATCAGTCTGATTTTTGTTGTGCTGCTTTGTCTTTCTGCAGTGTGTCGCTACGCCTGCCACAGGAAGTGCTGCTCCAAGATGACCACCAAGTGCAGTAAAAAGGTAGGAGGAGATTTTTTTTGTCTGTTTTCTGAAGGAATAATCACTTTCCAGAGTAATTTTGTTTTGGCTTTATATCTCTGTAGATACTCTCTATTAGATGTAAACTTTAAAAAAAACTTATTTATGAGGAAAACTTTAATAGCTGCTAACTTAATAAACTAAACACTTCCCTCTTTTTCTTGGTTTGATATTCAGCCTTTAGGTCTTAAAGATGAAGGCATCCATTGGCGCGTATGTGCGCCAATGGATGAACCTCTTGAAAGAAAACACACATTTGCTTCATTAAATACACTCAGAGGTTCTGCTGCTACATGCCTACTGGCTCTGGTGCAACCAGTAGATAATCGTGGCTAATGTTAGCATATGTTAGCACCTCCTGTGTCTTTATCTTCATGCCATAACAACAGCAGGCACAGCAAAAGTTCCATGCAGTACAGCAGGCTCAATTTAATGTTATTTTTTTAATGTTTCTCCGTTTGTATTTTTGTACAACAGTACGATCCGGAGCTGTCATCTCGGCAGTTCGGTGTGGAGTTGTCCCGTCTGACCAGTGAGGAGCGGACGGTGCCTCAGCTTGTGGAGAAACTCATCAACTACATTGAGATGCACGGCCTCTACACAGAGGGGATCTACAGGAAGTCGGGCTCCACCAATAAGATCAAAGAACTCCGCCAGGGCCTGGACACAGGTGAGACTGATCTGACCCCACAGATATGAAAACAGGAAGTGTTCTTCATCTCTGTGTGAGCCTAGATTCTTCTTCTTCTTCTTCTTCTTCTCCTTCTTCTTCTTCTTCTTCTTCTTCTTCTTCTTCTTCTTCTTCTTCTTTGTCTTCTACTTTCTCACAAGAGAGAAAGCTGAATGAAAGTTGGTTTACCTGAACGTGTCTTTCTGTTCCAGATGTGAACAGTGTGAACCTGGATGATTACAACATCCACGTCATTGCCAGCGTTCTCAAACAGTGGCTCCGTGACCTGCCCAGCCCTCTCATGACCTTTGAACTGTACGAGGAGTTCCTAAGGGCCATGGGTAAGCTCATAATTAGCTCCCACGTTGACTCCAGTTCAGAGACTCCTCCAGCTGAGAGTCAGTTTCAGGAGGTGAAATGTTTTCTTGGTCTGATGGTGTGCGCTTTTTTTCTTCTCAGGTCAGCCAGACAAGCGGGAGGTGATACGAGGGGTGTATTCGGTGATCGACCAGCTCAGCAGGACACACCTGAGCACACTGGAGCGCCTCATCTTCCATCTGGTCAGGTGGGTGATGAGATAATAATCAACATCAGCTGTACAGCCTCAGGCGTGACTGAAAAGGGGTTTTTGAAATGAGATCTGAATATTGTTTTTGCCTGTGAGCAGAGTGTCTGTGCAGTTTAATATTTGAAGCCGAGGTTTCAGATTCTCTTTGTTTTTCTCTGATTTTTTCTCTGATTATAAACACTCTGGATTCTCATGCCACCCTGTCCGGTGTGTTTGGTGGGAACGGGATGTCAAACTCTGTGAGGATCGACATCAGGATTAACTGGATTTCATTGTGGTTTGTTTCAGGATCGCCCTGCAGGAGGAGACTAACAGGATGTCAGCCAACGCCCTCGCTATCGTGTTTGCTCCCTGCATCCTTCGCTGTCCTGACACCATCGACCCGCTGCAGAGTGTCCAAGATATCAGCAAGACCACTGCGTACGTCCACCAGCCTTTAGCTTACCTCTGTAGTTCCCCAGATTAACTCTTTAACTCTCAGAATAGTGTACAGAACAAGTCAATCCTTTGTTCTGCTCGCATTTAATTCATTTTTATTCTGATCTCTTCCCCGTAGGTGTGTGGAGTTGATCATTAACGAGCAGATGGGCAAGTACAGAGCGCGTCTGAAGGACATCAGCAGTCTGGAGTTTGCAGAAAACAAAGCCAAGAGCAGACTGACCCACATCAGGAAGTCCATGGTAAGATAAGACTTCAATCAGCCCTCTAGGCCAGGTAGCTTTAATCATGATGCTGAAGGTGTCGGTGCGATAATACCCGACACTCACATGGAAATTTTTCTGCCTGTTCCTCTCACTCATCGTTTAAATGGTGACACAACCGTTTTTTCAGCTCCATGAGCAGCTGGCATGGTTCTCTCACGACCATGGCAGGAGTTCATTCCTCTGTGTTTTCTCGACATCTTTCATCAACAGATTTTGCTCTGTTTTTGTAACACGAGCAAAAAGCTGACGTTAAAATTCTCCCAGCAGCACACAATCAACTACTTTTAACTTAACTCAATTTTTAGCGTGTTTCTAACTATACTGACTAATACCTCTCCAGTATTAATACATGTTCCAACTAAGGGTGTCACAATATATTGATAATGACGAAAACCGTGATATTGAGAAAGGAAATATTGATATTGTATCAATAATATATGATAATATTGTAGATCTTTTTTTTTTAATGTGTTCATTTCATTGCCGTTTTATTAGTCATTAAGTGTAATTGTTCTTTTTGTATGCTGTCTTACAGTTATGGTCTCTTTCTCCATTTCCCCACACTTTTATTTTGAGTGTGAATTATTTGCCAAAAAAGAGACAAAACATACAGTGAATAAAGTAAAAAAAAAAAAAAAATGTTTTCAGCTTGACGGTGTTTTTTATTTACATTTTCTGCAATAAATATCATGATAATATTGTTATCGTGAATTTGTTTGACCAAGATAATCGTGTGGTGAAAATATGATATCGTGACACCCCTAGTTCCAACTCTTATCTACTGATTCTCGAGAGCTCCCAAAGTCTTCTTTTCATTTAGAGAAGAACAACATCTATATAAACAACGAAACGGACAGTGGATAGAGTGAAAAGCAGCTTGGGGCTATTTGCCAACTGCAAGTATAAGCCATCAGTGACTGGTAATGATGCTTATATTAGTTATTTAAATCATTTAATTTGCAAGTAAATAGGAAACATAAGCATAACTTCAAACATATACTTCTCCTTCACATCAAATATGAACTATATAGAATAAAACCAACTTCCCATTATAGCTGCAAAGACTTATTGAGTTCACTCAATATATTGTATAATGTTTCTTCCTATGATTACATTTTACTAGGGAGTTAAATTGTCGTGCTTCCTGAGGAGCATCAGGATAAGTAATATTTCTTCATAGCAAACATTAATCTGAAAGATGGTGCCACCTTGTTCATGATTCCCAGTTCTCCAGAACTCTTCTACCAATCAACTGTATCAATACTTTCCCATTGAACATGGATTTAATGATTTGCAGCTCAAAAGATGTCTTCCTCTTGGTTAAAACTTGGCTAAATAAGGTTAAAACAAAGTGGTGTTTTTAGCTCAGTTTTAACCTAAATGTTATGACACCTTTTGAGCAGTGAATCAGCAGATCCATGCTAACTTGATTACCATCATCACTCCTTAACCCTAACCTGTCCTTCCTTCCTTCCTCCCCCCACCCCTCCTTCCAGAAACCTGTACTAATTGCTGTTAGGTTTATGAGCATAACCCGCACTGCCACCCCGGTATGTATGCCCCTGCCACTCCATGTGCCACCGCCCACCACCAGTCCTGTCCTGTCCATCAGTCTATATATGATCTGTCCACTCATACTGTCTGTCACACCTCCAGTCATAGTAGTCTTTGTCTGTAAGGTAGTTTTTACTCAGTACTCTTTAGTATTCTGTTTGTGTATTTGTTACTGTTTTGTTCCAGTGTTGTTACCTGAACCGACTGGAAACAGACACCAAAGAAAGAGTTTGAAGGTTATCTTTTTACTCTGAGAACAGTGTGATACTTCTATATTCATTTTGTTACAATTGTGCGTATATTTCAAGGTAATACCTCCTTGGATTAAATCATCACTTCAATCGGTTTTATTTCTTAGGGTCTTAATAATTATAAATACTACAATACTACTATAAATAGCACATAGCACTGAGACTCATGACTTCAGGCTTGACAAGAAATTTTTATATTTTCAGAAATTTGCTATAATTATTGTTTTTTAAAGAACGATTGCATAAGTTGTCATTCAGAAGTTATAGAAGTTATTCAATTATTTATTTATTCACAGTACAACATATTTGAGGCTTTAAACTTATGGTTTTCTTTGTCACCGTTCTGCTTGTGAGCCATCTGAAGAGATGTACTTTTCACAGCCGCTAACCTTGGCTAGCTGTAGCTATCAATTAATGTCAGTTATTTAGGGTAATAGTTGGCTAATGTTTGCTCGATGATTAATGATAATAAACTAAGCATTGTGTAAATTAAGTTAATTCTGATGAAATAACTTGTTCTTTAAGTTAGCATCACCTGTCACATGTTTTGAAGCTAATCTATATAGATGCTGCTAATGTTGTTTTATTGATATAAGGTCAATAAGGTCTTAATCAATTTTTAAATATGGCCAGTAATGTGTCTTTCTTGTTTGTGTAAAGTCAATTGTCTTTATTTCCATCATGGTGTTGTTGCTTTGTATTGTGTCTCCCGAGTTTCTGTTGAAAGCCAGCCAAGCTAACAAACTAGCTTGTGTCTAGCGGCATTCGATCTAATGTAGAAACACAGCTAACAGGCTAGTGTTACTGTTTTCACAGAACAAATGATGGTTATTTTTTCATGTTTCTTTATGAAAAATTAGCCAAAATAGGCAAGTACTGTACTATTTTTTTTACAGATTCAAGATTAGTCCAGTGAAAGTACAGTAAATAGGATTATGTTTGTCTAGCTGTCTGAGTCAGCAGCCCTCTGACTGTTAGCTCCACTGACTGCTCTTTGCTTTCTGTTTTTGCTTCACAACTGATTAACACGCAGCCTAACACAGCTAAACTTAAGGTAATGCTTGTGTGTGTGTGTGTGTGTGTGTGTGTGTGTGTGTGTGTGTGTGTGTGTGTGTGTGTATGGCAAAAGAAGTGTTTGTTTGTATGTGTGTGTGTCGAGCAGCAGTAGTAGTCTCCTAGCGGTGATGTTGTGAACTGTGGTCAATGCATCCTCTGCATAGTCTGTATGTGGTCAGAACATTTAACCGTGTCTATGGCGAGTTCGCTGTCTGTGTCCGCCATCACTGTCACTGTCAACAAAAACAACAGATGATTAGAATTGGTCCGCCTCCGCTGACACACTCTCCTGCTCTGTGATTTTTCTGTATGAACTTGCAGAGCAAAAGTCGAGTTCGGCAAAGCAGCGGCCACACGCCCTCGCCTCCTCTCAGCCCCAAGGTGCCCCCTGTGGTGGATGGAGAGAGCGCGGGAGGTGGAGATGGTGGTGGAGGAGGAGGAGGAGGAGGAGCAGAGGATGCTGCAGAGGTCGGGCTGAACGAGCAGCAGCAGCTGGCAATGCAGCAGGAGGAGCGAATCCTCACCGAGCAGATCGAGAGTCTGCAGAAAGAGAAGTACGATCTCCCCTTGATGACGTTGGAAGTGTTTTGTTTGACTTGTATTAAAGTGTGCACGCAAGCTTATCTTTTGATAATCGTTTCAGTACTCTTTCACAAATGTCAAGATTTACTGCTCTTGATTATAGTTTATTTTCAATACATTTGAGCTTTGAACTATTGGTTGGACAAAACGAGCACTGTCTGTGTGTCACTTCGGGATCTGGGTAATTGTGACGGCACTGCTCACTATTTACTGAAATTTTACAAACCAAACAATCAGTCGATTCATGTAGAAAATACAATACAATGCAAAAACAATAAATGTCACATCTCTTATCAGGACAAAATCACTTTGACCCTTGCACATCATTACTAAGGGTTAGGGTTAGGCCATCAGGCCAAGGAGGGCCTGTAGGTCAATCTGCTGTCCAAATTCCAAATTTGAATGCAAAAGGAAAAGCCCAAAAGTTCAAATAGAAAGAAAAAAAGTAATTCAGATAAAGCTCATTGTAACCTGTCATTTCCATGTGTGTGTGTGTGTGTTCTGTCTGCAGGGAGGAGCTGACGTATGAGATGTTGATCTTGGAGCCGCGGGCGTCCGACGATGACACTCCTGAATCTGAAGCATCCATCGGCACAGCGGACAGCTCTGAGAACATCACCATGGAGACGGAGGGAGCCACCTCAGACCCCTCTGGTACGTGTGAGTGCCATATTGTATGTCTGAACATGATGATGCTCTCATAGGTTCTAATTTGCAATGAGTCACGCAGACTGGACCAAAATGTTCACCTTGACAACCCCCTCTACATCCCCTGCACTCACTCTGCTGTGTGGGGATAGAGAGCGGGAATGGCGGGTTAAAAAGGGGGATGCATTTTGGTGTTTTACTAACAAGGCAGCTGGCATTTCCCGTTATATTGCCCACTGTTTGCTAAAGTAAAGATTATGTTCTGCGCTTGGAAAGATGGATGCATTGAAACCTTTCAAGACAGACTTCCCGAGTTTTGAATCTGTCTTGAACCGTTGGTAAAATTTTAATTGGTTTGTAATCACGTACATTGTTTTTGTGACGACGTTGATCTCTCTCCACAGAGCGTGGCGCTTATCGCTCCAGAAAGTCGGATGCAATTGGCAGACGAGGTCTGCGCCGTCAGCCGGACTCCCAGGACTCTGCTGACTCCATCTCCACCATTTCTTCCTCCTACCATCCTTCCTCCTCTCTCTCCTCCAACGCCTCCGGCTCTCCCTCCCCTCACTACCGATTCCGATCTTCCTCCTCTGGGCCCCTGCTCACCTCCTGTGGTTTGGGGGCCCCGCTGGCCGAGGCGGAGGGGAGCCAAAGAACTGGTAAGACCCGCCACAGGCTCCGGCTCAGTCGCAGTTCACCGCGCGAGCCCTCGGGAGGCCACCGGAGGGAGTCGGACTTTGGCTCGGGGCCACAGCAGCTGGTTCTGTACGGCAGCAACGAGTTCATGGTGTGAAAGCGAGGAAGGAAGGAAGGAACGCCGGCCGGTGCCGCCACCGCCTGTTTGAGTGCAGGAGGGTGTACGAGAAGGGGAGGCAGGAGAGTCCGGGGTTGAACGAGGCTGGTCATGGGGCCCAGTGTTGCCTGCTGCCCCTCCTCAGTGCCCACCCCCCTCCTCCCCTGGTCCAGTCAGAGGAAGATGGACGGAATAAAGGAAGAGAGGACTGGGAATATGACACAGAGGGACAAAAAGACAGATGGTCAAAAAAAAAAAAAAAAGGACTGATGACTAATGTGAACAGCAGAAAGCTGGAACAGAGTGAAGAGACATGGTCGGCCATGTTTGTTGACCCTCTGACCTCAGTGCTGTGTGACCCCTGCTGGAGCACCGGGGGTCGGTTAGAGGACAGAGCAAAGAGGGGAGGGACGGGTGGTGAGACACGCAGAGAAAACCCACACCTGCAAAGCCAAATCTTATAAATGCTCCGTCTTTATTTTTTAGCATGCGGGCAGGTGGTTGAAGCCACCCAGAAGAAATGTAGCCATACTGACTGAACTGGCGGACATTTTGTCTGTAACCAGCGCCAAGCTAA
This sequence comes from Diplodus puntazzo, assembly GCA_963678695.2. NCBI lineage: Eukaryota > Metazoa > Chordata > Actinopteri > Spariformes > Sparidae > Diplodus > Diplodus puntazzo. Next base: position 16,042,097 of record OZ023161.1, on the reverse strand, counting down.
GTCTGCTTTTCACGTTTACACAGGACACACCAGCCAAGAGGATGCATGCTACTCCATCACACTTTTTCCTACGTCTGTTTGAAGAGACTGTACAGAGATATGTTACAGCTGTATGTTACATTATTATTATTATTAATAATATTATTATTATTATTATTATGTTACAGAGGAAAAAAGTGTACATAGAAAGAAACTCCAGTGCTGCTCCTGGGTCGTTCATGTTGATCTCTTTTTCCTGTTCCTCTATTTTGCAAAGTGAAGTGTCTGGAATTCGGGTTCCACTTTTGTTTCTGTGCTGGTTTTGCTCAGTTTGCTTTCATTTGTTTTTTTCCTCTCTTTTCCTATTTCACAATGAACAGAGCCAGTTTCGTGTGTCCTCGGGTTATACCCATGAGAAACAATTGAAGGAAAAGCTGTCGCTCGCAGTGCTATGACGTGTCTGGTGTCACATTTACTTGACCGGAGGTGTCAAATGTCAGATCAGCCATAAGTGAATTGTATTTGCCTTTCCCTGCAAGCTTTTTTTTGTTTCCTTCTGTTTTATTCAGAAACATCAGTGTTACTACATCAGGACTTGAATTTTTTCTTCTTTTTTTTTATATATATAAATATAAATATTATTGCTGTATTATAGGTGTTGTTATTGATATCAAAGATGTCATGTTTTTGTTGTCAATATTGTTTCATGGATTGTTTTTTGTTCAGATGAAAGCCATTTTTTCTTTCCTGTAGGGATGCGTGTATGTGTGTGTGCGTGTGCGCGCATTTCTGAATGAGCGAACGAATGAATAACTCCTGCCACTGTTTCAGCTCCACCTTTGTGCATCTGGAGTCTTCTCTACAAACACATACACTAGTATTTCCTCTCTCGTGAAGGTGGAAAAAAGTCTCTGCAACCGTCAAGTGACACTAAATCACACTCAACTTGACAAAATGTTTTATTAGTCCCGGTCTCATTGCACCAGTGGGGAAACTCTTGCACTCTCACAAACTTTCAAACCGTCCACGATGTCCTCTGAGCCACTCAGAATATTCTCTTCTTCTTCTTCTTCTTCTTCTTCTTCTTCTTCTTCTTCTTCTTCTTCTTCTTCTTCTTCTTTTCACTTTAACCATATAGACTCTTCCATCCTCTTCTTTCCCGGCTCTGGCTGTGAAAAGTAGCATTTAATCTGCCTGTTAACCAGACAAATACGAGTAGCAACTGACTCAGACCGTCCACTTGTTTCTGCGTATTCTTCTTCTCTTTCCGTTTCTGTCCACACAGTATCCAAACAGTCAGTGTAATAATCAATCTATGGGCCTACTGAGTCGCTTCACGGCAATGATGTCTCCGTACTTCAGCTGCAATATCCCTCCGTGCTTGCTGCGTCTGCGATCAGATACTGCGATCTCACCAACACAATCAGTGTTAATCCACTTTTTCCTTGAAGCTGGAAGTCTCAGTAAAGACTATGTTGGTCTCGGTTTCAATGCAGGCGTGGAGACTTGCAGTGTGCTGTCTTTTTATGACTTAAGCTGTAGACCTGTTTGAAAAAAAGAAAAAAGCTGTTTCAGAGGTGAGCTGAAAATACGAATCTGATTCCAGGTCAAATATCTTTACATTGATATTTTGCTGGGATGGTCTTTGTTCGTGTCCAGGCTGTCAATATGGCAAAAAGAGAAAGAAAAAAAAAACTTAAAAAAAACTTAAAAAAAAGTGAATGTACCTGTCACTGGAAGGCATGCTCTGCTTTCTCTGGTTGTTTTTGTTCCTCTTTTATACACAGTGTATGTACTATTTATGATCATGCTTTTGGGGTGTACATTGGTTTAAAAGAGTCTGTCATAAAAGGTGTTTTAAAAGGATATATTATCCTGTGTACGGTTCATTATCTACTATTAATCATGACAACATTTTAGCAGGCCGCACTGGGTCTGTCATGTTTGTGCTGCAATGCGAGAAAAAAAATAAAATAAAGCGTGTCTCTTTGTCTGCGCCACTCTGGACACAGCTATGTATAAGGTGCGATTTGTGTTATATTTCTTTTTCTTTTTTTTTTTTAATGATACAAACATGTCTATGGTTGTAAGAAAAAATGGGGGAAATTCATCTGCTTATTAAAAAAGCAAAACTGCAGCCAAACACAAGTGAGTGGAGTGATACTTTACGTGATGACGTCCAGAGAGAAATGTGCGAGTTGTTCTTTGAAAAGATAAGCTGCTCTGTAGTCTGGTGGTACGGCAGCAGATACTACTATATCTTTAGTCATATGGCAGCAGAGTGAACCAACTATGGCTGGGGTAAGTTTTGTGTTTTAGGTAATTCAAAAAGATTCCACCAATTAATACAACATTAAACAGACACAACAAAAGCGGTTGTCAGGGGCCATTCAGACATTTCTCCAACACAGTAGTCATTTGTGTGTCTTCACTGGGAAACAGCATCACACATTGTGATCAAGGTTCAAGGTTCATTTATCATTCTACAACACGGGGCGATGCAACGAAAGGCAAGTTGTAGTCCCTTTATATTACACAAGAAAAATATTTTTTAGGATGGGAGTGCAGGAGATGGTTTCAGGAGTCTCGCAGCCTGACACTGTCATTGACAAAACATATCACCAATCAAAACAACATGAAACAAACACAACAAACACTTTTTTTTTTAAATCTTCTCTGAGAGGCTGTTCACATTTGAAGTAAATAAGCTCATGTACAAAGTTTGCCAAATTTACAAGTAGGCCTAAATAGTTAAAAATGTGTTGTAGACAGTGTTTGAAAAAGTTTATACAGTTTCTCCCAACGCATCAAGTCTCAAAATTAAGCATTTTTTAAAGGGAGCCTGGTGACTTTCTGAACATGCAACAAAGAAGAAGCCTATATTAGTGCTGGTTATTTTTTTGCTAACCATGTTATAACCTTCAGTGAATTTGGTGTAAATGGTGAAATGTAAACAGCCTTCCAGGACAAAGTCACACGGAGCCCTCTCCAGGGCTGTGTGCTTACCTGAGGGTTAGCGTCGCCCTAGTTCCCTTGACAAATTTACGACACTTGTATGTTTCATGCAAGTGTTTTCAGCAAGATAATCTTGACAGATGAAAAGCATTTTTGTGATTTTTGAAGCATAAATTAAAGTAAAAAGCTAACGTTAGGCTATAAACAGACTACATTGCGGCGCATGACCTAAACCATATCACCACTAAGCGTCTGACTATACAATTACTGTACACGGTGTTTATAAACTGATCAATCTACAAGGTGGAAAGTTAGAGTTACAATAGATTGCGCCTTAAGTCGGCCTGTGAAGATGGACTAGTGAGCAGATGAGACCCCGTGTTAGGTGTGATTACGTTTAATGTCCGTGACAACTTCTATTGTCTCATTTAGCCACTTGTTAGCAGCCGCCGTTTTTAGGACACGTAAGCACTTTTTAACTGCAGGACATTGAATTATGTATTTTATGTCAAAGAACAAAAGAACACAATTTTGGTGCAGAGAGAACAATCCACTACTCAGCGTCAGCAAAACCAACGAGCCGATTGATGACGTCAGAATAAAGCTGAAACAGTTTTAGGTAGAAAAGCCTCTACTTGAAACTTTAAAGGGCAACAGGTCAGATCCAAATTCTCAGCAAGGACAGGACGGCTCTACAGAGTGTGATCAAAACCACCCAGTACACCACCGATATCCATCTGCAGGGCAACAGTGACACCCGTGAAGTGAGATGTCCGCACCGAGGATACTGAAAGACAGCAACCAGCCAGGCCACAGTCTGTTCATCCTGCTGCCACCTGGCAAAAGATACAGGAGTATCTGCTGTCGGACCAACAGACCACGGAGCAGCTTCCTCCCTCAGGCTGTGCAAACTCCTCAATTCATCATCAACACTCCATTTTATTGGAGTGTTTTTTTTTCTCTCTACGAGCACTTACAGTCAGTTTCGTTTTAAAAACACAGTGACAAATAAATTAACCTTTAACCCCTGATGCACCTGATAAATACTATATAAATACTTATACTATACTTATACTAACAAAGAATTGTCATGTCATTTGTCCAAATATCCAATAATATAGTATTTTTATGGCAGCCTTTGTACTAAATGTAGTCTTTGATCACTTGCATGGGGGTTTAGGTTTATCAGAAAGGAACACCCCCTACAGGACACAAGGGGAACAGCATGTATTTGGCCGATGGACCAAAACACACAGCCCTTACTCAGTTTGATTTTCGTTGGGATTTTGAATCCAGCCCCAGGCGGGTCGATCATTTTAGTTTCCATTCCTTTGACCGTTGTTGCGTCATTTTGCTCTCAACAAATGATACAACGTACATTAGTAAACTTTAGTCAACTTGAATAATTCGTCAATCACGATCTGATGTGTGATTAAAGAGTTCCATTAATTGTTTTGAGTAGTGTACAAAGCCGTGTACAAACTTAAAAAACTGTCCTGTCTCGTGAAAAATAGTATAATAATAGACATGATCTAATGCTGTAATGACTGGTTCATAGTCTGTAAGACTTTAAGCGGTCTGTCACGCAGGGTGTTATTGACTTATTATGTGACCTTCACCAAAATCTATGCAATATGCATTAAGACCAAAATGATCCAAAAAGTAAAGTAAAAAAACTTCAAATGTATCAACAGCTACACGCGGGTTAATATTTATTTATTTTTGCAATTTGTTTATTTAGTTTCTCGTTTATTTACGACTTTATTTTCTTTTCAGACATGCGTTTCATTCTCACAGTTTGTCCACGTGACTGTTAGCAGAGCAGACAAAGCCTCTCCTCTCCTTCCCCTCTCTGACTCACTCACACACCGCAGGTCAAAACCGAAACTAACAGAGCAGAACAGTGAAGAAGTTTCCACCGTCACAGGGAAAGAAAAAAGAAAAAGAGAGAGAGAGCTCATCTATTGTTTTGTCACCTACGACAGGACCACAGCGGCACAGCTGAGCGGGGAGGGGACCAACAGAAGGAGAGAGAGAAAAAACTCTGTTTCTGTTCCACTGAAGTGAAAGTGGACTAACAGTTGAGTTTCTGTAGGTTTTGAAATGATGTGGCAGTGATTTCACCTGTTGATGAGCCGGATGTCCATGAAGACATCAGAGGTTTTTCGTACAGCTGACTTCACTTCTCACACCCGAGCCAGCTGATACACACCAAACAGTCCACGGTGAGCTGCTCCTTTCTGCATTTCACAACTAATCAGACGTGTTTTTTTTTTTGTTTTTTTTAAAGAACTGTATTTCTTGTTTGTGCTCGTCTACACTGTTGAAGCTAAACTTTACAGCTCATGTTTAAATGTCTTTCTGTCATTTCTGCAGATGTCTTATGATAAAACCATCGTTTTCTTTGACCTGGAGACCACTGGATTAGGTAACAACCTGTCTGCTTATTAGTAATTTATCAGTGTCAGTGTCAGGAATAAGATTCAATGATGCCTTTTATCCATCTTTATCTGACAGCAGTGTTTAAAGTGGAAAAATTATTTTCTTTTCTTGTTTTTTTTTTAAACAAAATATTTTTGTATTAATTATTTTATTGAGTTTGAAGGTTTGTATGTGATCTTAAAAATAATATATATAGTAATAATATATATAACTAATATAACTAATAAGATAATATAACTGGACATTTTTGTTCTACCACTGTGAGGGACAAAAGAACTGAACTAGTCCTTTAATCCTTTAAACACAAACAGCGGCCTCCTGTGTTAAAGTCCTGTGCTTCTTTGACCTGACTGTCCATACCGATGTCCTCCTTTGCTGCCGTTGCAATTACTTCAGCCACTCGAGGTCGACACCAAACATTAAATGTAAATATGGGCGGCATTGATCTGCCTGTGTGGTAGCTTTTCTGGTGAGGATTGGGCTGTTTTAACACCAGTGGTCGAAGAAGCACTGAGATCTTTTACTTGAATAAAACTTGCAACATCACAGTGTAAAAATGCTCTTGTCTGTAGTCCTTCATGCAGAATCTTACTTAAAAGTCCAGCGTTTAGGATTTAGTGGCATCACAGTGAGGTTTCAGAGTGCAACACATTGAACACACCTCATCTCACTCCCCCTTCTATGGAGGCGGCTAAAATGTGATGGATTCATGGAGTCTGTATGTGATAAGGAGGATAATAAGGGCCTGTGTCTGTCGATGTGTAGCATCGTTTTTCAATTGTTCCTAATGAGGAGGGGGGCAGCAAACGGGACCTAGAGAAAAGGCCCAGCGTCTTCTACACCTTTCCTGTGCACCCGTTCAAAGCACTTAGGGTCGGAAATTTCTCAGCATTTCAGAGAGCCGCTGATGACGTCAACCATGCCTCTTTTACTTGGAAGAAGCAATGATATTCACAGTTTTTTTTTGCGTCTCGCACCCACATCCTTCTTGCTCATTGCATTATTAAGCTCATTGTCCCTACAGAGTATGAGGGCAGGCATCCTCTGTTTGGTTCTCATGGTATATAAAAAAAAAAAAAAAAAAAAAAAAAAAAACACCATATCAGAAAGAAACAAACAGACTGTATAATGCCAAAGGGCAGGGGGCTCCTGGTATTTCACTCTCTTCCAGTTTGTGAGAAATGAAAGTGTACAGTTTGATCAAAGACGGGCAGATTATCACAAGACTGTCATTACATGTTGAGCCATTAACATTACACAACAGAGAGAGAGGGAGGCACGACAGACTGGAAGTTAAGTTGCAACATGCAGATTTGATCATCATGCAGATAAAAATAGACGGTGACTATCCTAAACGTTAAATACAGGCCCCTGTATGTGAGCTTGGCAAGATTTGTATAAACTTTCCGGCATTTTAAATTTCAACGGTTATTTGATTAATGGAGAAAATAAAGTATTCCGTGGAAATAATCATTAGTTTGTTATGCCAGTCAGTTAAAACCGCCCTTCCTGTGGTAGGAGGTAGGAGGCTTCAACCTTTTGAAGAAACTGAAACTAGACACAGGGAAGAGAAGCGCAGTTCCTGAGTCTGCGGTACCGGCTCTGCGTAGGTGTGTGCAGCTTGAATGACTCAGCGGCTACAATGGCCACATGACAACAGAACTGCATATGCAATCCAACTGACAGTAGCAGACATTCATTTATTGACAGTACATTTCTCAACTTTTCTTGTTTTGGTTCTTGGCATCAGTCACACGCTGCCACTCTCATGTCTGCTCCTCCATACAGCTCGTCAGGCATATTCCAAGTCTCCAGAAGCCCCGGCAAGATCAGAAATTGATTTGCAAAGATGTTATTTAGCTGAAATCTTGAGTGTGGCATCTAATCTAACGTCTGAAGTGGGTGCACGAGCTCGACCGTGCATTGAGAGTGTAAATAATTTGCATCAATTTTAGATCTTGAGGCTTCCAGAAACTTGGATTAAGCCAGACAGGCTGTATGAAGCCATTTGATGATTTTTGTTTGTTTTGGATGTTTTTCTGAACAAGTCACTGTCCAGCACAGATGTTGAGGAGAGGAATTGTTTGTCATGTTGTCCACCATGTGTCAGTTGATCTTTGTGAAATACAGAAAAGCCACAATATTTCAGGCGTTTTAGAAATTATGTACATACATTTCCTTGTTCTCTTAATCAATGTCTTTCTGTTGTCAGACACTGGTCTGTGTGACCTCATCCAGTTGTCGGCCATCAGTGGAAACAGTGTCTTCAATGAATACACCCTCCCCCGCCGGCCCATCTCAAAGAGTGCCGCAGAGGTCACAGGCTGTACCGTCCAAGATGGCCAGCTGTTCGTCCGTGGGACTCCAGTGTGCACCGTCCCCGTCTCTGATGCCCTCACCGCCTTCATCGCCTTCCTCCGCTCCTTCCGTCGCCCCGTGCTGCTGGCGGCCCACAATGCAAGGCTGTTTGATGCACCGGTGCTCATCAGAGTGCTGCGACAGTTCCACCTTCTGCAGGAGTTCCAGCAGGTGGTGACCGGGTTTCTGGACACCTTCCTGCTGAGCAAGAATGTCTACCGAGGTCTGAGCAGTTACTCTCAGAGGAACCTGGTCCTCCACTTCCTGGGAGAGACCTACGACGCTCACAATGCTGAGGAGGACGCCAGGATGCTGCAGAGGCTGTTCAACGCATGGAATCCTGGAAGCAGGGATATCTCCAGGTTCATCTACAGGACGTACCAAGTGTGATGAACAACCAGCCGGAAAAAACAAGAGTAAACCCGTCAAGCCATGAAAAGAGCATTATTCCATTAAATTATTCCTTTTCTTTAAAGTTTTTTTTTTCTTAGCGTGTTTGGACAGACTGATTTTTTTAAGCATTCAGAAGACAAATAATATATGATAAACCCCAAACCGACAGATGTGTTCATTCTGTATTATTATAGTCTAGATTTGTTGTTGAACTGTATTGTAACATGTCTCATACTCACGAGTGTTGTACTCTTTTCCAAAAAAAAAATGAAATAAAAATCAATTAGATTCTTCTGCACAACATTTAACTTCTTTCTTTATTATTATTATTGTTTGTTGTTTTTTTTATACTGTTTGATAAAAAGTGAGTCAGGATCCTTAAAGTAGAGTTTGATCAGTGGAGCTTTGTGATAGGAATGCATTTTTGAGCAGTTACAGACTTTATGTCATATTTGGATGTATTGTAATTTATATGTGTCATATTCCCTGCCAAGTAATTTATACACAGAAGGAAAAGATTTAAAAAATGGGAATCAAAAACTAATACAGTTTATTTTTCACAATAATAATAACGACAGTAATATAATCAAAGTAATCACATCCTTTGGAATCTGAGGATTTGCTATCAAAGTGCATATGGTACCACCCAAATTATCCTCTAAATACTCTATTACTACAATTAAGAGCATCTTAGAACTATAATCATTGACAGCATATCCACCATCCAAGCTGTTTATATATTGATTTATATATGGCATGGTCATATCCAACTTTTATTTACAACAGTCTCCAGTGATGGAATGTAACTAAGTATATTTATTCAAGTACTGAGGATAGTTTCTTCTACTTAATATTTAAAATCCACGACACTTTAAAGGCAAACATCCATCTTTTTCGTTATTATTTTTATAGTATATTCGAATATTTCTTTTTTACTTAGTAGTTACTCTGTTGATTGCATTCCGCATCAATGCACTTTTAAGACTGATTACATTGATCGGCAATCAGATTTAAAAAACAAAACAAAACAGAACACTGATCCAGATCATCTAAAAAATGCTTGACATCAGATCCGATAATTGGCTAGGGGGTCATTGGGTGAACTAATGCGTTGCATAGTGTTGCATACAACATAATACATACATTTAGATTTATAATTTACTTAAGAACATGTAATGCCAGAAAATGAATTATGATATCTAAGGTTATCAACTGCCTACTATTTGTATGGGTAGAAGCTTTCACTTCTACACAAGTACTGTTTTACTAGAACATCTTTTCGTGTGACTTCTGGGCAAGGGCGTAACATCGGTTTGAAAAGTGGGGGGGACACAAAAAAGTGGGTGTCTGATTTGAATACCATTTTATACATTTCCACATGATTTTAATCATATTCCCAGCTACTTAAAAGCAACACATTATGATGAACATGGCTATCATGCTTAGTCATAGGTGTGATTGGCAAAGGACAAAAGAGCAGGAAAATATACGGCTCCACGATGTCTCTCTTCACATATATTTTGTTCCGTTGTCGGCTTCAGCTAAGAAAGAAATAGTTCGCCTCAGGTGTCCACAATTCTTAGAACATACAGTGTTTCCCCTAGATTGTTCTGGTAACTCAGCAACACTAGGGGGGTCCGGGGGCATGCCCCCCCGGAAGAAAATTTGAAAAATAACCCTTTAAATGGTGACTGCTGGTGAGATTAAAAAAAAAAAAAAAAACATTTTCAGAATTTCAGAATGAGAATCTAAGACATGAGACATTAGAGAACTTTTTAAACATTATTTTCTTTATTATTATAGATTTTTATGGAAACAGAATCTGTTTTAGAAGTCAGTGGGCCACCTGACATGGAAGTTACTGAGAAATAAATCATAATTTCTGCTTACAAGTAGTACAATAGTACATTGTAAAAGTACAATAAAAAGAGCTGTGTCTCATGTGTCCAGTTTACTGACACAATCTGCTGCTGGTTTGGAGTCACTGGGTCACATGACATGGAAGATATAGAAAAAACTGCAATTATTTTGTATTAATATATTTGTGTTAAGAAATTTAATGACGGTCCCTAAATGAGTCTCAGTGATTCAGCACGAGGCTCTGGGAGGTGAGCTGACCGTCCTCCTGCTGCTCACACTGGACGAACCTCAGTAAAGTCTCGGCTGGACCCGAGTAGAGCTTAGATCGGGCCTAAATAATCAAGCCCGGCCCGTGCACGTTGTGTCCGAGCCCGGCCCGACACATTAACTGTAACTGTAAAGCCGACACAGGTCGTCACTGCCCACGCGTTACTCTCTGACCACTGTTTTCAGTAACGAGTAATCTAACGCGTTAATATTTCCAAACCAGTGATCACTGTGCGTTACTATTATTTTTGTCATTTTCCTTAGTAAAAAAATAATAATTTCTGCTTTCTTCTTGCGTCTCGGGGTCACGTTTCCAGGACGAGGATAACTCACACAAGTCACGTGTAACACCACGCAGCGACACAAACACAAACAATGGAGGGAGGAGAGAGATGCGTGTTTTCTAGCTGGAAATACACTCATTATTTGAGTTATTAAAAAAACAAAACGCAAATGCTTGATCAAGAGCCCGACCCAGCCGAAGACAATGGCCTGTTGCAGCCTTTGAACGCAGCATCATTACACAAACTGTCCGCGACTCACAGCGAGAGTGGGTTCACTTGATTACTAACCTGGCATAGCTGGTGTTGCATCAGCGGGCGGAGTTTGCCATCAAATTAATGTAAAATAAGCACATCAGTATACGCCAGGGTAGATTAATCAAGCGGACATGTTTGAGTATCGGACCCTTGAGAGCTACTGCGTTCGGCTGGATTAAATAAAAGTGGGGGGGACAAAAACGGGATTTCGGAAAGTGGGGGGGACATGTCCCCCCTGTCCCTAGTGGATGTTACGCCTATGCTTCTGGGTACTTTCTCTGTCTCGTTGCGTGTCTGTATGTCCTGTTGGGGAGCAGCACTGTGCCTGGGACGCCTAATCAGTTCCGTATTTTACGCACGAAGAAGAAGAGTTTCTGCGGATGATGCCGACTGTCATTAAACAACAAAGAAGAAGAAGAGTTTCTGCGCTTGCGCAGAGTGATAGATTTGGGGAAGTGGATTTTCTTTGAACAGTCTTGTTTTTGTTGAAAAATGATACTTTAACTTGCCACCGACACACCCCACATAATAACTGCAGGCGTTTTAGACGAAGTGTATGCTTTAATGTTCGGCTACAGAACCTTTTTCTGGTTCTCTTCGTGTAAATTCATCATCAACGAGGCTTTTGTTTTGAAAGTCTCGGGTCGAGGCTGTCAGGCTACGCAGGTATTTAAAACGAGGGCGGGAAGATTTTCACATTCATAAGTGTTTACTAAACACTAAAGATAGCTAAATACGCACTGACAGTGTCTGTACTGTGTCTTTGATTTGTTTATTTCACTAAACGTCGCTGTCAGGTTTCAGAAACGTCATTGAACCAGCAGTGGAGAGATGCAAACATCAGAACCAGATGGAGGTGAAAAGTCTCAACAGCCGCTGGTTTTCTTTGACCTGGAGACAACTGGACTGGGTAACATAGCTTATTTTCTCATATGGCTTCTGACAGATTAAAGTATGCTGTCATGCCATGAAGTGTCCATGTGTTGTTAGTCACTCATCTGTTTGTTTTCTGAGGGTTAATCATAAGACATGTCCACAGTTGTTTTTCTAAATGTGGGTGTGTGGGTGTTGTGGACACTGGACATCAGGGGGTCCAGCATCATCACTGTTAATTAGTTCAGTTGTTTTCTGATTCACTACAAGTTAAATGAATGAGTGAAAAGACTAAACATAGATCAGTTCACTCTGCCTGCTTAATTAAACATAAAGAAAGCACAACACCTGCCAGGTGTGTCCCTAAGAAAATGCTTTCTAGTTCAAATTCAGACATTGTCAAATATCAGGTAAAGTATGATTTTCGACCTCTTGTTGATTAATTTGGTCTAACTGTGGATACTCTGATTCCGCCTGCTAGGGTTAGCGGCACCTGAAGATTATTTTCATTGTTGATTAATCGATTAACTGTTTGGTCAGTTAACATCAGATAACGATGGGAAAAAATCTGCATTTTTCAAAGCCCAAGATTTCGTCATCACGTGTCTTGTTTTGTGCACAACCCAAAGATATTCAGATTACTTAAAATAAAATAAAACATTTTTTTATTATTAAAATGTATTTCTTAAGATCAAAGCTGTGAGATCGTCCAGCTGGCTGCAGTGAGCGGAGGACACTCACTCAACCTCTATGTCATCCCCGGGTGTCGAATGCAGCGAGGAGCAGCCAGAGTGACTGGCTTCAGGGTTCGCAGACAGAGACTGTACCTCCATCGACAACTTGTCCTCACCAACTCCCTGCGAGAGGTCCTGGTCGCCTTCATAGCTTTCCTTCGAATGCTGGGACGCCCACTCGTCATAGGCCACAACATTCGCCGCTTTGACTGCCGGCTGCTGGGTCGAGCCCTCGATGAACTAGACCTCAGAGCAGAGTTTGAGTCGTCAGTCTCAGGCTATGTTGACACACTCCCACTGGCTCGTGAGATGCTGAAGGACCGCGGCCTGCACAGTTTTCGACAGGAGAACCTGGTCAGGGAGCTGCTGGGTGTGAACTACAAGGCCCACGATGCTTTGGAAGATGTGCGGGCATTACAGGCACTGTATAGTGTGCTTCAGCCCACACCGGAGTTGATCTGTAGGCACAGGTTCACTCTGGACACTATGGAAAACAAGCCAGCTCCTGTATCCAAAGTGCCCTGTCAGATACCAGAACATCGACCCCTGTGGGAGCACTTCAGACAGACAGTGAAGGTCACAGAGAGCAAAGAAGAATGCCGAGATGGAGAACTTAATGAGTCATAAAACTTTCTACATGAATAAATTATTTTCAGGTTGAGAAAAGAAATCACAAACTGAGTCAATTCTTTCAGTTTCCTCCAATGGTTGATGGTGGAACAAATGAAAAACTGACTAGAGAAAATCCCTTCAGACGTCTCCAGTGAAGAAAAAGGGAAAAATTATTAAACTTCAGCACAACTGGAGGAGCTGAAGCTTTCAAGAAGTGAGGGTAACGTATAAACACAGTGCAACACTTTTTTGGCCAGATGCAGCATTTAGATTAGAGTGTGATGGGTTTTTTCCTCAGCCTAATTGGGCCATTACTTCTTCAAGACAGTCGTACTTGGCTTTGTCAGTCTGGAGTTTCAAATGTAAAAACCTCAGTCTTACTCTCCTGCACTTTCATGTATTGCACATTTCTGACCAGACTGGAGACGGGAGGGTTTTTATCTCTTAAACATGCTATTTGCTTCATCTTCTCAACTTATTTCAACTGCAACAAATAGGTACATTGTTTTTTTCCATGTTGAGTATTTCTCAGCAATAAGAGATTCAGACATCTGTTTACTGGATTTGTAAATGGTGAAAATGTAGTTGATTGGTGGCCAGACTTTAAAATGTATCTCCTAGTTTTTCATTATTGGTCATCACTCAGTGGAAATAGCGATGATGACTGACGAAGACTTGATGTTCTTATTGTGAATTCACTCATTCAGGTTTCGATGAAAAAAAGTTTTATTGCTGGTAAATAAATCTGCTAATAAATGTATTATATTTCTACACTATGTCCCAAATAATTATACTTTATTGCTGGTTGGTGTTTTAAAAATATGAATATTTCAAGTAGGTCTGGTAGATTATATCTCACCATAATAATGAAGCACATAGGGGGACTTAATTAAAAATGTAAAAAAAAGTAAACCTAAAAATGAAAATGTAATTCCACAACAGCATTATAATTACCCACATACTGTATGACTGTTTTTCTATTTTGGGTTGAAAATTATGATAAAAATGCATTAATTCAATTGGCATTTTAACATACATGTGTGGGCACTCTGTTACTGTATTAAAATGAGAATAAATTATCATTTACATTTGCAAAAGTCACATTTAAAATTAAAATGTAATTTTATGCCAATGTGAAAATGTATCAACATTCAAAACACAGTCATCCTCAATGACTTAAACTGCTCAAGAGTGCTCAAATAAATTTAGTGCATATAAGTATGTGAAAATGAAATGCAAACTGAATGATCCGTTTTTTTTTTGTCATTTATATTTTTACTCGAATAACACATGTGAAAAATTATAATCCTATTGTAGAGTTACATTTTACATTTTCAAGTCTCTTATGGGCTTCCGTGCTATATGGCGAAATTCTACATTAAAAAAATCATAAATAATTCAAATTGTCAATAAATTTCTCTATGGTAATATACTACATTATATACAACTATTTGCAAATAAAAAAATTGTTTCGTTTTTATTTGGACTTTGCTCGGATTACACAATAAAGTCACAGGATATGAACAGACTATTATATGATTTCACTCATAGGCAACATGGCTGTTTATGGCACTGAAGTAATTTAAGGTTCACTAAGTTATCAGGACATGAATGTGTTATTGTAAGGTTTAAACAACAAGCAGTACAGATGCAGCACAAACAAATAAGGAGATCAGACATTGTAGTAACAGAACAAGGCTTTATTAAACCACTTGAGCATTACAGACGTTCTCTGCAGTCCCAGGCTACAGCATCACCATAATCATCAAAAATGCTAAACCATGCCTTCACTAGAGAAATATTCCGAGAAATATTCACATAATAGTTAAATAAAAGAATTAAGGTTAAACATTGTGGCCTTCAGATTAGTGTGCATTTGAAGGTCATGAGTTAAATGTGAAAAATGTTAAAAACCCCAAACAAATAAAAAATAAAGAATCTAAATGATCTCAGAGCATAGTCCTGGATGTACAGTATTTAAACTAAAATGTGACAAAACAACATCAGTAACAAAGTTGTGATTGTTGGAATCCGATACGGTTTGAAACATTGGGGAAAGATTGAAAAAAAGGTTGGTTGTTAACAAAAATAACTAAAGGTGGAGAGAGATGCAGAAGGATGGACTTGAGGTAATGGTTTGTTAATCAAAAAGATGCAGTGATTTGAAAAATGAACACTCTTCTATTCCTTAATATTCTCACATATTTTCAACAATCGTAGCAACAACAAACAGCTAAAGGTTTATTGCATCTATATAAAGAACAAGCTTAAAGATCACTGAAGTCAGTAAAAGCATCACCAGTGTTGGCTCAGTCCCCTGTAGTCAAACCAAACAGAAATATTTACTTACTGGTGGGTTGGCAGGCTGATAGTGCATTTATTCTCAAATATTTGACTCAAGATTACCTATAAAAACTGTTGCAACAAGAAAAGTCCACTTTAGAACTGATTGAAATCAGACTGACCCTGGTATGAACTGGAATATTAAGCACAAGTTTGCACCGCACTGAAATAATCAAGCTATTTTCTACCAATATGTCGGAAATTGGTCACCATAAAAGATTTCACTGTAAAGATAAACCACTCACCCCATGATGGCATAATGTACAGGAAACCCTTATAATACAATGTGGTTACAGGGTTTAATTCTTATTTAATGACATGTAATGATGAATCAGTACGAACAACAAAAACATGCAGAGTCTGAAAAATTTGGCTCCAAATACGAAGAAATACAGACTTGATTGTTCCTTTAATACTATAAAACTGAATGCAGCATTTTGTTGTACAACTGTACAAGACATGGACGTGTAAACCGGCCAGGGTCGAATTGTTTAAGTATGTAACAAGCAGCAGTAGCACATTTTTAATTATAAACTATAGAACTAGGAGTTTTAATCAATATGCGTACCTTATTCCCATGTTGTCGTGCTTCATGGGATGAAAATAGTTAGCGGCCCTTTTGCTTCGCTCCTGCTTTGTTTTCTGTTTTATTTTTATGATTGTTCACTACTTTAGAGGAGAAGTTTCCAGACTGTCATCATGCGCTGGTAACAGTTAAAAGCAGTAATACTTTAAACTGTCTCCAGTATTACTGCTTTAAATCAAACATGCACAGGCATCTCAGTATTACACTATATACTCTCAACTGTTGATATACTAACAATGTTGTTTTTTTCCCAGAAGAGAATATTTACTCGTTCAAGCTAAACTAACATGATGAAACAGGAAGTTGCACTAGTTGTTCCTGCAAAAGGAAAACTGCTGGCTTATACAACAGACATGCTCAGTCAGTCCTCAACAAGGTGGTCCTGTAGTTGCAGAAAGCAGTAAGTGTTGGTGCACTGCACCAGTGTAAACATATCCCTTACCCTGCTTCAGTGCGATGTAAGTAAATCACTGTTAGTGTGTTACTGTTGTCAAACTGGAAGATAAGAACATACAGCTGGAAGTGCTTTAGGAATAAAAAGGGAAAATGTCCAAAACACTGAAGGGCAACCAGTTAGAAATAAAGTAATTTCAGCCTTTTAACTGTATCTCACTGCCATAATCAGCAGACAGAGATTTTGTTTATTTTTTGAGAAAACAATCTCATCAAAAGTGTTTATTTTTATTTTTATTCATTAGCTGAAACAGGGTTCTGTGTGTTTCTTCTAGAAGTATGCAGCTGAATCAGAAGTTTCTCCAGTTGATAACAGCAAACTTCCAACAGAAAAAAGGGAACTGGAACGCATAGATTAACAGTTAAAGAGTAACTTCACCAATTGTACACATTAAATTGTGTTTACAGGTCTTGAGGAACACTACTGCATATGTAAAAAAGAAAGCAGTACAAAGACTTTTGTGGCTCCAGAGGAAGCTGCTTGTAATCTGATAAATTGCCTCCAGTGTTGTCAATGAGCGGCTCAGTTGCACTGTGGGTAATGAAGGAGCAGTCCACTGGTTTAGCATTGCTCTCCCCTAACACAACAAAAAATAAAGGATCAAAATCAAAACAGCAGAACCAGAAATGTTGCCATTTTATTCGACACATTCTTCTTGCTTTTCAAAATCTGCCGGCTACATTACCCTCAATGCAATTTAGCTACTGAGCGACTTCACTGGACGCAATTTTTCAAATGACATACATGCTTCCCCTGGAGTCACTAAAGATGCTACACTACTTCTCACATACGCAGAAGTACTCCCCAAGACCTTTACTTTAATTTGTAAAACTGTGTTTATTGATTAGCAGCTCTTGAACCTTTGATCATATAACTAATATTCATCAGCAGATTTTTTTACCCTGTTTTCACAAAATTTGGATTTTCAAATGTAAATTTTTTCTAAGCAGCAAGCTCAAGGGACTTTAGGCTCCAGAAGCCATTAAATGGATATAATGAGGTTGTTTTCTCAACTGCTGGTCTCAAGGTGAACAACAAACTTTAATGCAACAGTCTAAATGCTCAATCTTTATCATAAACCATCAGATTCCTCAGCAGGAACCTAACAATGATCAAGTAATCTAAGCAGTGTCATTTAAAATTGGACCCGATTCAGTATTATGGATATACTTGAATTTTTGTATTTTTGTGTGTCCTCTGTCCAGCACCTATGAAGAATTTGGGATGTGTACATCCTCTGCTTTTCCTACAAGATGTAATTGCACCACTACAGGTAAAAAAGAGTTAAAACCAGGTAAAATCCAGCAGCAGTGGATTACTGCTGGATTCTAGAGTTAAAGAACATTGCTGGAGGCGGCACAGAAGTCCGCAGGTCGAGTTAGGGTTGGGGGGGGCAGCGGGCACAGACGGGCATCGATGCGCCGTGTTTGAAAGCTCCCTCAGCATACTACCGACTAAAAAGTGCACAGCAATCATTGGGCTCAATCTGTGTAGACCTTGCTGAGTCGAACCAGAGGGAAATTAACACAGGTAGTATGAGCTTTCACACACAGCTACAGACTCACAACTACAGCAGGCAGCAGGCTCGGAACATGTTCATCCCCGACTGGGAAGTGATATGCAGGGAGACGCTCTCGTTGGCTGAGATGAACAGGACGGTGCCCCGCCTCAGTGTGACGTCAGAGAGGGCAGCGGCAGAGGTTGCCGTGGCGTCGCCTTCAATGACAAGCAGGATGCTGGCACTGTCGACGGGAGCAACAGTGTACTGCTTCACCGAGCCTGGGACCTGCAGGAGGGACGGATAAAACCGAAATACATGGTAAAACAGTTTTGATTTGCTTTTGATTTTAAAGTTGTACCTAATAAAGTGGCCATCGGGCGCATATCACTTTTCAGTAAGCTGAAATTTCCTACCTGTATCCTTATGACGCTGAAGTCTGGCACTGGGGGGTCGTATACAGAAACGCAGGGGTCTGAAGCATCCTGGACACATGGGAAGATTTTGGAGCTGGTGGGGGCAGGGCTGTAGCTCAGCATCTCACACAGCGTGTTAACGTCGATGTATTTGGGTGTCAGACCGGCCCTCACCGTGTTGTCTGAGCAGGCCATACATTCGATGCAGTCTAAATGGAAGGTACAGAGAAGAAAAGCAAGTTTTAAATAAACAGAGCAGGCAATCGACTCGCCTTCAAATGGAAAAATCAATTCTGAGATACTCTTACACTGTGATGTTAAATGCATTACAAGAGTTATTCCATCTCTTCCACTCGCCTTATCTAATTCTCATGTTAGTGATTTCCCAGAATGCCTTTTGACAAAGAGTGTGATATAACACTCAGCTGCAGGATGAATATTTGGATGGACTGGAACAGTTGTAGGGCAGGCAAGACTGACAACTTTTCCAAAGATAAAGGTGAACCCAGCAAATCTTATAGCTGCATTGAATTCTAGTCTGTTAGGCAGCTGCTAGTGAAGACACTGTGATCCCTCATGATTTGACAGAGAGCTGAGGTCTGAGAAAAGCATTAAGAAAATATTTCTAAGGGACTGACAAGAAAACTAAAATGATTCTCTCCTCTGCGGTCTTAGCCAGAGTTTGACACTCTCTGATGGACTTCGTGGTGCATTTGTGTGTGCGTCTTAAACTTTGCAATCTGCACTGCTTTTTACGACGAAGGACATGTGTTCCAAAAGGGTCGTCATGGTGCCTTCAAGTGCACCTCATAAACCCAGAAATCTATACACGCATGTCTAGGAAGGTAATTTAAAATGGGAAGGTTTCATTTTATCTCTCATTTTCCTCAACCTAGTTGAAAAAGGCCTACATCTGTTAAAATTTACCTCTTCTTTCACTCCAGCACTTCCAATAATTAGATGCTAAAATAATAATACCCCTTTAATTTCCACAAAGACAGTTTTTGTTTTTTAAATCTATGTAAAACAATCTTATCAAATTGTTATCAGCAAACTCAAATACTCCAGTACAGCAGGTCCCTAAACTGTCTTTGATTTCAAGTATTTTTTTTGGAGCATTTTTAAATGATTCATTACTAAAGACGTCAGATGTGAAAGATGTGACTTTAATTAACTGAATATTAAATGTTATTATGTTATCGCCGATCTTTCTGGACCACCTACCTTAAATAAAAATCAAATGCGGACCTTGACTATAAAGTGTAAGAACCCCTGATCTAGATCGCTATATATCATGAATATAAACAAATGGCATCAACTGACCTCCATAAAGGTAAGCATGCGGCTCGTTGGCTCCCAGGAACATGGCCTGTCCTGGATCCAGGACCATGTGGTTGAGGAAGTAGATGGAAAAGCAGCCGATGTCTCCGGGGTACTGGGAGTGGAGGCGGAGCAGCAGGTCACCATTGCTGCTTGATGTGTCCTTCCCAGCTGCACCTACACGGGTTAGAAAATATCCGTAAATATGATTACGTCTGTAAAACATATTTCAAAAAAACAGAACAACTGGCCTGTGCTGTTTCTAAAGTTGTTATAAGGCCACCAATTTGTAGGATTATAAAATGCCTGACTTTGGTGCCTCCCTGTGGGAATGTCACAGAAAGACATGCAGCAGACTGCATTATTTAACCATAAAGAACAATTTGGAAGAAGCTATAATAACAGGAAAACATCTACATATAGTGGCTTTATGCTTTTCATCTATGAATGTTTTGATTGATTGTGTTTTTACTGTCAGATGTCTTTTGTTAACCTGTGGTGAGCCTGTGTTACTTTCTCTGTGTATCACACTTGGCCAAACTAAGTGGGATCTCCATTATATAAACCTCTGCTATATCCCTCAGCCTCCTCACCCTCTTCTGTGACTCTCTTGACGAGCATGTTGAGCTGATCTACGAACACCTTCTTCTCACAGTTCATCATCCTGGTGAAGCACTTCTTCAGCGCCTGGCCTGTTTGAACTGCGTCTCCCATGCTGCATCGCAACTCATCTGCGGTCTCATTTCCCACCAGAGCACGGAACTCTGGGACAGCTGATGGATGCACACACATGCAAAAGGTATGAATTCATGAAATTCATGAAGTATGGTACTTTACCTTCCCCCGAAAACACATGTTTATTGTTTCTCTTTTAACTGTAGAATCAATCCAAACTTAACTAATGACCCTGTGGGACTCACATTTGAGGAATCCCAAGATCTCCTCCACTGGTCTGAAACCACAGAGGCCCTGGAAGCGGGTGAGAGCGATGGCCATCTCCGGCTTGTGGTTGTTGTCTGGATAGTGCTCTGGAAACTGAGCATGGAGACGAGCAGCTAGCTCCTAACCAAACCACCAAAATGTCATAAAAGGAAGAGGGTTACTGAAGAAGGAAATCAGAGTGCCACATACGGTATGTCAGTGTACAGTACAGTCATTCACCCTTCAACTATTCATATGTTGGTAGTACAGTAATTATAAATATATATGCAGATTTTTGTACAGTACTTTGCTGAAATAAAGAGTTTAAGCTTCAAACTTCACCAACCAGTTTGAAATGGGAATAAACCTCTCATTCAATGTAACTTCACTTTATGATACAAAGGTACTGGTATTAGACTTTCAAATTAAATAGGTTGCGTTAACCCCTTCGACAATGTTGTCTGACTCAAGATGGACAGTTACTTTAAGTTTCAAAAATGAAGCAGAGCCAGACATAGGCATATATTTATTCTATGCATTCTTCTAAAAACCTGCTGTCTACATTACCCATAATGCAACCTGAACACCTACAGATAAGTCTGAAGTTTGGGGCGTGTTGTGCTAGTAGCAGCTAATGTTGCCTCAAGCTGTTAGCCTCAAGCAAAGACGAGAAGCAAATATTTTTCATTTTTAAAACTTATAGACTTCAGACCGAACCATAGATGATACTTCTCGCAGCTGTATTCAAAGAGAGAAAACATTGTGCTGTTTTTAGCATT
This sequence comes from Diplodus puntazzo, assembly GCA_963678695.2. Lineage (NCBI taxonomy): Eukaryota > Metazoa > Chordata > Actinopteri > Spariformes > Sparidae > Diplodus > Diplodus puntazzo. Next base: position 16,020,768 of record OZ023161.1, on the reverse strand, counting down.
AAAAATCCATGCTAACAAATTTCTCAATTCAAATAAATGACTCATGTAATGCAGAATTTGAGCACAGTGTAGGTGTGTGTTTGTGTCTGTGTACTCACTCTGTTGGGGTGGGCTTGTATGGACAAAGCTGTATTGACAGAGAGCACTTTAAAGAGGAAGGGCAGCTGTCCCTGGAAGGTGTCTTTGACCTTGGAGCCCAGGCAGGCGGGGAAGTGGGCGATCCACTGGCCCAGCGTGGTCTGTGCAATCCTGTTGTCTTTAATCTGTGCATCGCCTTTTGGGTGAGCGCCCATCCACAACTGGAAGAGACAGCAGAGATTTCTCCAACATCATCCAGTATTGGAATGTCAAAATACCAGTCAGTTGAGCAAGACACAGACTAAAGGTTGCAGAAGTGGGTTTGTGAATGATTCAAAAAATCGCAATCTAACTAGAAAGAGATAAGTGAAAAAGTGAATGTGAAACATTCCACTCTTCAACATGAACCAACAATGAGAACTGAATCCCAATTAAAAGTGTAATTAATTCCAACTTGAACAATGTGGACGTGGCACTTTTGTTGCTGCACTCCTTGTTAACAAGCTTTCTAAGGAAGTCCCAGTTGTTCCTCGTCCCTCTGAGAGAGAAAGGCCTGCTATCATACACTTACATTTAACTAATTTATCTAATGCTGTAATCCAAAGTGATTTATACTCGGAGAGAAAGGAGGAACCCTGCCATCTCTCTCAGTGTAAATCACTCTGGATAAGAGGGTTACTCTAATGACTTTAATGTAAATGAAGGATTCTGTCTCTCAAAGACACACTTGTAGGTGGACAAACACTGACTGCAGCAAGAGGTTCAAACCTGTAACATTCTTAGTACTAGCTGGTGTCTCCAGCCTGAATCCTTAGTCGTCAGTACTCAGTACTATCTCCCCAAAAATTGCAAATTTTCCTTTTTACCAGCTGTGCTCATTATCCATCGAGATTGTAATGAGCACCACGCACAACTAGCTTAATTTAATGTTAACAGATACTGCTAGCTCACCTCACACCACTAAGCTAGCTAACGAGTCGTCTATCCATGCATAGATGGGTGCTTTCCTCTGTGCAGTGAAGTTCAATAGACAGAACATAGTTACTGTGAAACAGCTCACAAAAAGCTCAGTGGATTATCTTTGATTATCGGGTCATGATTTCTGGGAAAAGACTTTGAGTTTAAAATGTATTTTTTGGCACTTTGAGCACCACAAGCCGGGTGCCATCTTGTTCTATTATATCTGAAAGAAGGTCGTCATCTCTGCGGCAGATATCTCACACAAAAACAATCTAGATGGGTAAATGTCATTACAGCTAAGTGCAAAAATATGGATTTTTGATTTTCTGGCTGAACAAGTAGCTGTTAGACTAACACAGCACAAACATGCTGTACAATAACCATTACACTGTCATGTAGGATAAAACATCCATACCAACCTCTATCTCTAAGCATGACCAGCCATGACATGTGACATCAGTGTGACTTGCGCTATTTGAAAATGTCACCACTGCCATAACGTGAACTCATGACCTTCATGACAAACCCTGCAGAGCTGCTGTAGCTAAATAAAGAAAGACTTATGAAAGGCATGTAGAGAATAAGGCTCTCTGCCAAGACACGGAGGAACAACATGATGGATCTGATGATATGAGGTAGTGTAAACAATGTAGCGCAAGACTTTAAAATCTTAAAGGTCCTGTAACAATGACAGTAAGTGTTCACACCTGTGTTATTATCCTATATGGTCTATTAGGGGATCCAACAACTTCTGTCATATTTTTAAACACTCAGAATACTGGAAGGAAAACACATTTTTCCGTTATGTTCCAATGTTTAATGAATGGAATCGAAAATGCATTAAATGACGTAAAGCTGCTCATGCGCTGTCAGGTATTTCTGGTTCAACTTTGACAAAATTTACATCTCTGTTTTGTAGCTCATCATTCAAAAGCACCACAACCTACTAGACTAGTCAAAAACATGCTCCAGATTTTATATATCCACTTGTTTCTCAGTCGCCTACTGCAAATAAAGTTCACCACCTGGTTGAGTGTCTTGCTCTAGAACCAGTCTAATGATCCCTCAGAGTTAGAACCTTACCTCTGCATAGGGCTTGCCATCCTCGATGACGGCCAGCGGGTCTCCACCAACCACCAGTTTGGCCACCTCGCTCTCCGCACCAACCTTCCCCCACGCATAATTTTGCACGGCACAGGTCAGGGGAAACACTGTGGAGAGAGAAGACTTACTATGTGAATACACACCTGATCCTAGTATATTTCACTCCCTTTAAAATCCACAACTCAGTATGTGTGTCTATTTACTGATTTTCTGTTAATGTATAACCAGTTAGTCCACATTAATAAGAGACAATTAAAAGCAGATAGCAGGTCTCCAATACCTGATTTTCTCTCCATACATTTTGGAATATAAACCTTCTAAACTGGTTTGCTAACTGGCTGACCAGCTACTTCAATTAGCCATGGCTCATTTAGACAGGGAGTAATAATCCAACACAGCCGGTCTGTGTACATATCCTCAGTATGAAACAGTGAAACCGGGGGAGCAGGTTCCGCCGGGGATACAATATTTGGCAGAACACCGGGCAGCTGACGATGCAGCGTTCACTGACAGAAACACACACAGTAAGCAGGTTTACATTTGCGAGGCACCGAGTCCGCTCCCCGGATTTGACTAAATTATACACTTTACGTATGTCTGCGGACATTTTATACGTGGATCATAAGGCCTCGCTACGTGTTATTTCACTGTAGTGCTGCTAACAGCGCTGCTTTACACAGTATCCGCTCCCATTCAACAAACAAAACGCCGGCTGAAATAATGATGTGGATGCTAAACAACGAGCTGATTTGTTCGGTAGCTTCGTGTCTATAACTCGTACATCAGGTGTCATGTCATGTGAATTAACCGTCGCACCGTTAGCAAGCTAAATGTTTATCGATAAAACAAATGATTAGAAGCAATTAAGGAGGAGAAAATCTCACTCACCTCTTACTTCCTCCATGGCTGCGACGTCGGCTGTCAGACCGCTGCTGACGTCACCAGCCGACAAACAGTTCCATAGATTTTTTTTTTTTTTTTTAGTTTGTTGAAACTGCTACTGTAAAATTAATAAAATAATCAAATAAATACTGATTATTTATTTATTTTGTTTGCAAACATTATTTAAAGCAGTACAGAAGCTTAATTTATTGGTATCCGTATGACCCATTAAAAATATATGTTAAACATGTTTTGTTTTATTTTATATTTATATTTATTCATAGTTTTGAATGGGGGCCCTGCACGGTTATTTGTTATTTTATTTGTTATTTCTCTATTCATTTATGTTTATATTTATTATGGGTTTATTGTAATTGCTATACTATACTATACTTTACTATACTATACTATACTATACTATACTATACTATACTCACTTTCAATGGAACGACCTTGACTATATTATAATATGCCACGCTATGCTAGACTACACTATATTTTACAATACTATGCTACACTAGGCTACTATACTACAATACACTACACAATATGATACTATACTATATTACTTCTATACTATGTTACACTATACTATACTAGACAACATTATACTAAACTATACTAAGCTTGCTACGCTATGCTATGCTACATTACAATATACTACACTGCATTACACTATACTATAGTTGCTTTTAATGTAACGTCCTTGACCGTACTATATTATGCTACACTATGCTAGACTACACTATATTTTACTATGCTACGCCACACTACACTATACTATACTATACTATACTATACTATACTATACTATGCTACACTATACTATACTATACTATACTATACTATACTATATGATACTGTACATCACCACACTACACTATCGTATACTTCTTACTTTTATACTGTTACACTATACTTCACTATACTATGCTATATATGCTATATATATATATATATATGTATATAATTGAATCATTATATACATATTATGACTTTTCAATAGACCTCTGTTGTGGCTTGGCTTTATTGGAATTTAGTTAGGAATGAGGACAAGAAAACTGGATAATAAATAAAAATAATAATCAAAACAAAATAAAGAATGGTGTACCAGAAAGGACTGTCCTGTCTGCACTGGCATCTGAAAAGAAAGTGTGTAGTTTATTAAAAACACCATGGCCAACACTATAAAAGTATACACCATAAAAAATCTGTTATTGCCTGTATTGATCCATATTGTTGATTTGTTTTCTGTGTTGTTTCTGTATTGTCTGTGTTCACTAAAGAGAGGAAGAAGAAAAAAAACAGCAAAACTATGCAGCTCTATAGGAATATCACAGAAATATTTTTAGGAGCGGTACCAGGTGATAAAATTGCTACAACATTATGAGTGTGATCACTCATATGAACAGCTCCCTGCCTTAAAGGGTTGCTCCTGCAACTTCTATCAAGTTTAGAGACTTACAATAGACCCATTTTTAATAGAATGGTCAAATGTAATGAAGAGGAGATTGAAATATCCTTAGGCTATTTTTAATCCAAGGATTTTTTTATTGCAATTCAATGGCAGCTTTCAATAGACCCTCCCCAACTGTCATATGCCTTCATCTGTCAAACGTCATGCACCAGTTTATTGCAGGTTTAAGTCAAAAATGTAAATCTCAATTTTAACTCAGATTAGGCCAGATTTTATCATCAGAGATTGCTTTCTCAGACTGAGGTTGATAAACTCTCTTTATGGTGGGTCAGACTGACCTATATGCGTAAAATGTGCGGATTGGGCCTTTATGCGGTAAGCGTATGTTTGCTGAGCAGGCACATTGTGGAGCCGCACAGTACAATTACTCTGCTACATGGCGATGACATCATATTTTCATTCGTCGCGACGAGTCATGCATCATGTGCCTCTTCAAAAGATCAAGTCACAGTACATGTTTCCATTAACGTTGCATGTCTGATCTGAAATCCACAGGTGGCGCGCTCAGCTTCGTGTACGCCGTGTCAACTGACATACACGTCATCGCCCAGCTGGTCCAGTGCGCATGCGCCATAAACTTCATTCGAGGAAGTGAAAGGAGAGGCAACACAAACGACAGAGAAGAGTTTCTTGTTTATTCCCCGTTTCAGATAGGACAAACCAGCAAGCAGCTTTTTTTAAAATGTCGGGATTTGATAGCAACCCGTTCGCGGAGCCTACCGGCGACAACCCTTTCAATGTAAGTGTGTGGTTTTATAGATTTAATAGCTAGTGAGGCACAGTCGAGCCTGGGTGCTGACATATCATTCGTGTAAAGGTAGCCAGCACGCCAGGAAACTTGTTGGGTGGATTTCGGGGCGGGATCTACTGCTGCTGTCTTGGTCTGTCATTGGTAGAGTAAGCTTGATTGGCAGTCCATAAACCAATCAGCAGGCTATGTTTGCAAAGAAGGCGGGGCATGCTGCGAGATAATTTGCAGGAAGTTAAACTGTAGCCAACTAGTAATGTGTGTCAAACCTTTTTAGCCACATTCAACTGTTACTATTGCATTTGGTGGGAATTTGTATCATTAGGTGGATTTTCTAATATGTTGAATATGATTTGATATATTTCTTTAGCCCTTTTCTTTCACCTACAATACCCAAAGACACTTAATTTCAACTACAGCACTTCCATGGGTGCTGCTGGTTAGTTCTTTAAAAATATTTTCTAACCTACAGGATGTAGGTCTATACAGAGCTGTAATGTCATTGTGTGAATGAGAAAAAGGCCATCATCTGGCACTTGTTGCTTCCATGTTGAAGTGGCTGAACGTAAGATGATTGTTTATTCTGTGACATATCTGAATTTGTATTTTGTGAATATTTTTGATCCCCAAAAATAATTTCAGACATGTAATTCGACTTTTCTTGCAATCCATGCCCATGCAAACATGCACCCATATCCCAATATCCCTAACTAGTTTTGAGTAGTGTATTTCAGAACAAAGATGCAATTACAGATGTGACAAATTCAAGTTTCATGCAATTTACTTTAAGTCAACATGACTCATTAAATGGGCCTAAAGTCTAGAGATTTGTGAAATAATGGTGTATCTGAAGCAGGAAAGGATGTGATATTGTAACCTTTATTTTCTAATATAAGTCAAACTCTAAAATTCTGGATCCTACATTTCTCCTGCTGTGATAACACTTGCAAAGTATTTTTTCCCACCTCCATGCCTGGTTAATTCTTTCAATAATATTTGAGTGTATTATATCAGCTTTTAATCATTGTTCACATGAATATAATGTTATCTGCGTTTTTTTTAATTGTAGCTGTAAAACTATGAACACATTACGCAGCTACAGTTGAAAATGTGCAGAAAAGAAATTGTTCAGCAGGCAAAACTTCCTCTGTGTTCCCATGACTGTTCTTTGATATCACTGTTAGAAAGGTGACATTTTATGACAAGGACTTCCCTCAGAAATATGGTAAGGGGTTTACATGCAGAATTTTTTGTATAAAACTTTTGTCACTCTGGAGAGTTTATTATATGTGACTTGTCCCACTGAGCAACTCAGATGCCCAGATTGCAATGCCTTTGAACACTGTGCTAGATAAGATCTAATCTAAAAGTTATAGCACCACTTTAGGTCTCTATGCTGTAATATTTCCTGTAGTGACCCATTTAAAGGACTCAGGTCTGCCTCATTTGTTATGTAAAAAAAGTATAGGAATAGAGTTTGTTGCAGACACACACAGTTTGTTGCAGACACACACAGTTTGTTGCAGACACACACAGTTTGTTGCAGACACACACAGTTTGCAGTTTTCATGATTTCAGTGACATTACGTAATGCAGTCACCTTTACAGTAGTGCTGCAGTGTCACACTTTATTTTGTCAGGTGGACAATTGCCATGACGTCAGTGGGGACCACTGTTTGTGAGCTGGGTGTGGATGTGGCTGAATAAATAACCTAGAGGCAGCTGCAGTATGTTGTCCATGCTGTTTAAAAGAAGTCCAATACCAAGAAGATATATCACACATGATGGCAGTCTGCTGTGACATTAAATGGCTAATATTGCCAACTTTTCAAGGATATTCAGAAGAGAAATATTCCAAAATATTCAAACTGTGTAACATTTGTGACCTTGCTTTTACCCCCAGTATGACCATGCACTTATGATAAGTAAAAATAAAGTATTAGCACTGTTAGGCTTTGTTATGCAGTATGAAGTGTGAAGTCTTTTTAGGAGCAAAATCCACCTGCAGTTATAAAATGGGTACACCCAGAGCAGCCACACCCAGGCAACTGAATTATATCTCAGGAGGTTGTGTTTTCCGGTACAGAGATTTAAGGTCAGAATATCACGCTTATTTATCCCAACTTTATTTTCGCACTGTTAGAATTAGTAAAACTTTCACAACTGACCAGCAAAGAACTTTATAAATATAGATCGGAGAGGTGCTTTTGTGTGCGTCTCCACACCCCTTTGCTGTTTTTTTAGTATGGCGTTGTCTTGTTTTAGCTTGTCCCAAGCTTTGCTTTTCAGGCAGGCTATTTTTTTTGGCTTTGTTAATTTCGTTTATGCTGTGTCATTAAAAGACCAAAGAAGTCTTGCAGTTGTGACTCAGCTGACATTTCTCCTGCTGTTTATATGGTATGAGGTAAACAGTTTTTGCATCATGGGCTGTTTTGAATATCTCAATTGACTGAGAGGTTTTTGTCTTTTAAGAGCTCCCTCTCAAGTAGTCATTTTTATTTAAAATATATGCTGGTTAGATCATAACTAAGAAAGTATCATGTTGGCATTAAAGATACGTGTAAAAGGATGTCATTAGTTATATGTTTGACTTAAACTAGTTATTTTAACAAAAGGGGGGGGGGGGTTAGAATTGAAGCTGTTCAGACATCGATCTGTTTCCTGCTGGGAATGTTTACAGGTGTGTCATGAGGAGATAAGTAAGAGTGAGTGAGGCTGGTCAGTGAATGACGTATTGGGTTATCATGTGAGGTTCCTGTTCTTTCCTCACACCTTTAAAGGAGAAACTGACACAGATAATAGAAACGGTTTAGGCTTTTTGGCCTTGTTAAAAAAATAGTTCTATTATATAAAAGTCCTACAACACAGACAATCCATTCTGCTGATTTTCTTAGTAGAATAACTGCTCATATCACAGATGCAGCGTAATTGGGAGGACTACATGACATGATTATTTTTGTTATTGAAGATTCTGTCAGTTATTTTCTGTATTAATTGATTAATTGTTTTGTCTTTGAAATATAAGAAAGTATTGAAAAGTGCAGCATGAATTCCCATAACCCAAGTTTCTATCAGATATTATGAACATCAAAACACTCAAGGGCTGTAAAGCAAAGCAAAAGCAAATATTTAAAAGTTTTAAACATTACTAAAATAATTAATCTATTATCATAGAAGCTCTAATATGGGCACAGTAGTTACTTGAGCATCATCAAATAAATACGTCTGATGCGTCTTTAAACACAACCATTAAAAATGCCCCACTGCATATTTGCAAATAATTATAAGATGTGTTAGTACGTTGCTTTGTCCTTCAACTAGTACTACAACTTCAATGTTTTGAATATCATGGGGTGTTCATTTCTATACCAGACTGTGATTATCAGGGAATTTCAAGAATTCTCAGAGAAACTCGTGCTCCCTGGTACCCGGCATCAGAGGTTATTGGGTCAAGACCACAAAATATACGATAAATGGGTATTTTGCATGACTGAAGAGCTGGAGATCAAATAATTGTACTAATCTCTTGTTAAATAAAACACAGGGTAGTATTTTTGATTAATTCGTCAGTTATTTTCTCAACAAAATGATTGATTGTTTAGTCAATAAAATGTCAGAAAATAGTGAAAAATGATTATCAAATCTTCCTGGAGCTCAAGATGACATCTTTACATGTCTCGTTTTGTCTGATCAACAATCCAAAACCACAAAATAATCCTTGTAGAAATGTGCTTTTAGCAGTTGTGCAGACTGGTCTTGCGTATCATTTAGAGACACTTAAAATTGTGAAATCTTGGATCATGCAGATGAAGCTGCAAGAGTCAATTAATGTTTACCAATGGTGTGTGCCCGACTCCTGTTAAGAAATAAGTTCTTCCAGGTAATGATTCATCAGGACCTGTTGAGGTTATTACAACAATTGCTTAATGTTATTGTCCTTCATTTTATGACTCGGTTAAAGAACACCAGGCTTCAAAGTCTGCCTGACTTTTTTTTAAGGTTAACTTAAAAGTGAGAGTCCTTCTGAAGATAAAATGAACAGAAGGAGATATTATTTGTGTGTTTTTTATATGTCAAATGTGATGATTCAAAATTTGAGAATGTTTGAACAAATCTACAGATCTAGCAATTTAGTTATATCCACTTAAAGGCCAAGAAATGCAGCCCTGTAACTGCATTGATGCTAACTCATCATCACACTCCATCTAGAACTGGCCTAATGGTCAGAGACATTGAATTTGAGTATAAATTTAAAGTTCACCGAATCCTCGTTTTTTTTAATTTATTTTTTTATCAATGTCTTTAAGCAAGACACAGCTGTATTTATTCCAGCTGCTCTGACCTTGCTCAAAGAGACATTGAAGAAATATTTTCCGAGATATCAACAGAGTATAATAGAAGTCAAGCAGTTGAAACTGGATTTGTTATTAATTTTGATCAAGTCAAGTAACCTGGTATCTTTTGAATGTATTTGTGGTGTTTTGTTCTGTTCCAGGACCCGTCAGTCACACAGGTGACCAACGCCAGCATAGAACCAGTTGACCAGTACAACCCTTTCCCTGCCACAGTAAGACATCTGAAACCTGTGTTGTTATCATCATCATGTTGTTTTATCTTCCTTCTTCATGTTCATCTTTAGTTTGGCTTTTCTGTTCTTCTGTTCTCGTCTCACTTTAATCTGTGTTAATCTCCTCTGTCTGGTCTAGACTTGTCTTCTCCAAAATGATCTTTCTATAATGCCTGGTTGTTTTTGACTTGTTTTCTTCTTGTTCATTGTTTTCTTCTTCTTCCACACTTTCTTGTTAGCCTTCATCTTTCTGTCTCATCCTTGTAATTTACCCCCAAGTCAAGTAATTTGTTTTTTTTTATTTTAACTTCTCAGGGTGACCTAGCTGGTCAAACCACTCCAGCCTCCACAGGTCCCTACCAGCCTGCTGTGTTACAGCCGTCTACAGAGCCAAGTCCACAGGTGAGTCAGCCATACTGGATCTCTCTCTGTGTTAAACCCTCCACTTATTTATTGTGTCAAAGTAGATTAAGGGACGGTACTTCCTTGGGTAAACTTCCTGTACTGTATATGTTTGTCACAGAAATTGGTTAAGTCCCTTTTGCTCCTGTGGACCACCATGGGACCTTATCTTAGAAAGAATATATATAATAGTTAATGGCAAGAGACAAATTGTCTTTTGATCAAGCTGTTGAAAAAACAGTCCCATAGGTAACGTCTTGTTTAATGCTCTCTGAAATGCATAACCATACCTTGTTTCCTGCTAAGTGATTCACACTATTCAGAAATGAAACTGCATTTGACAATCCACTAATAGGTCTAATGGATGTGCTACAATCTAAGACCCAAAAATGAACCTCCATTGGGATATCTTAGATGCTACTATCAAACTAGAGCATGATACTCCTTGGTGCTGCCTTTGTAGCCAAACAAATACACTGATATTGCATCATTTAAAGTCAGATGTTCACCCCTGAAAGGCCTAATGGACAAACCACTTCCTGTTTTTAAAACCCTTGAGAGAAAATGTGTGGTATTGCTTTGGTTCAATGCACAACTGCATTATTAATGATGTCATGTTTACTTCAGAATTGTTTACATAGATGTTAGAATAGAGAGCCTAGCAATATCTGATATACAGCATTTAGTCAGTTTGCTTATTTTACACATCCATAATAGCTGGGTGTGGCTAAACAGCGAACCATCTGTTTCTTGTCCTCAGATAGCAAGTGTTACCCAAGGATGTTTGTTGGCTACACAGACATCGATTCAGTTTACACAATATTATAATGAGCCTCTAGATCTACTGGTAATCTTATGAATATTCATGGTTCTCACTACAGATCACCTGTGACCTTCCTTTTTCTGCCAAGCCAGCTATGATGATCATAAATATGTATTTTGGACCATACTTATTTTAAAATACATGTATGTCTTTTCTAAACACTCTGAAAACATTCTGAATGCTCTGAGTGGCTTCGACCACTACACTTGGCCTCTGTTAACAGTTCACAGTGGTCACCCCAACCTTAGATGTTAAACAGTGTGTAGAATGTGTAAAATATAACTTTGTCTGAAAAAAATCTACGTTCTTGCCTTGCAGTATTTGGAAGGTCCTGTTGTATCTGCGCCATTTATATGTAATGTGAAACTCCGGAGAGATGTCTATGTGTTTCTGCACGAATGTCTCCAAGATCAATTTTCTGTACGTTCAATATGTTTGTTGAGTAAAGTGTTCCTGACTCTCTTCCTTCAGGCGACTGCTGCTGCAGCTCAGGCCAATCTGCTGAGGCAGCAGGAGGAGCTGGAGAGAAAAGCTGCCGAGCTGGACCGCAGAGAGCAGGAGATACAGAGCAGAGGCTCGACAGGTCATTAAAGACAAAACCTCTCCTCTTCCCTCTGCAGTACTATCAGAGGCAGCACAACTTACTGAGACAGGGAAACAATATGCAATGTGTGCATTATGTACCAGAGAGAGGGATATAACAATATATTTGCACGCAGGCTTTAAAAATTATTCTGAAATCCACAGTATCAGTTCTACAGGGGTTCATGGCCAAGATTTTAAAAAAGCACAAAAAACACATTGATGTAGCAGCTAATGTTGACCTGCAGTGAAAAGCTTAGGCCCTAATGTGTGTTTTCCCTGTTAATGGGCTGAAACAATTAGTCAGTTGAACACACATATTATTGATAATATGTGTGTTTAACTAACCCCACATGATAAGAAAGTTGTGGTCAAATACCAAACATTGGCAGATTACAGCATCTAAATTACAAAAATTTGCTTTTCATATTCATACATGTATATCTACTGTGTTTTGTTATAAATTTTAGTCTTTCATTTCCTGCAGTTGTATAAACTGTGTTGTGGCGACACACCGTTTTTGTCTAACAGGGTATGTATTACCCTAACAGGTAAAGAGAACAACTGGCCTCCCCTGCCTAAGAGCTTCCCCATCAGACCATGTTTCTATCAGGACTTCTCTGAGGAAATCCCCCCAGAGTACCAGAGAGTCTGCAAGATGATATACTACCTCTGGATGTGTAAGTACATTAAACCAGGCTGAGATGGAAGATGGAATTTCAAGAACTATGTACATTTTTATGTTTGTTTGTTTTTTTGTATTCATTTTTACCCTTTATACAGTAAACAGGCACAAAACCTGTGATGTCTCACTAAACAACATTTGAAAACCTTCATGTATTTAAGTCCTCTGAAATTTTTTATTAACAAAATGCCAACATGTATTGTGTCCTTATGACCAGTACTGGTGTTCATATGAATTCTGATATCATAGTTACATGCAGTAGTAGTGTTGCTGTAAATATGCCACCTTGTGGCAACATACGCTCTCTGCATGCAGCTCATGCTGGTGCCTGCTGATGATGTGGAGGATGTTGGCATTTAAGAATACATATTTTCTTAAATATGTGGTTCTTTTATTTGATTTACCGGTAGACATCTTTAGACCTATATGTATAGACCTCATTCACTTTGTTCATGATACAGTTTCCCTTTCTTGTCTTTAGATAATCCAGTGTGGTATAAATACTGCTAACCATGCATTATGTTTCTTATGTGCACAACTACTGTCATCAGTATTTACAGCAGCTGTAGTGGAGGAATTCCTGTTTGCTCTATAAATGAAGGGGATACTGATATGATAATTAGTAAAATTATAATTGATTCTCGCCTCTCTCTGCTGTTTCCTCAGTCAGCTGTGTGGCTCTGTTCCTCAACCTGCTGGCATGTTTGGCTGCCTTCACCACTGCTTCTAGCTATGGTATGGATTTTGGCCTCTCCATCCTCTGGCTCATCCTCTTCGCCCCCTGTTCCTTCCTCTGCTGGTACCGGCCCGTCTACAAGGCCTTCAAGTGAGTTTTTCAATGACACTGTGGACCTTTGTAACAGCCCAGTTGATTAATTTAGCCATTCATAGTAGTAATAAGTATTTATAGTATAGTGTATTTATTATATGCATTATATTTCCGGGCGTACCATGCATCATTAGCTGTGGACAACAAAAACAAAATTATTTGAGGACGTTTTTATTAAGAGATCTTTGCCGTTTTATTTTGTTTTATCACCACACAAAGACAAAGAAGATACAACTTAAAGAAAAACTTGTCAGTGTCTTAAATATAATTTCCGTACCTACATAGTTATGTGGCCGTGTTTGCCTCGATCTCTTTGGTTTATATATGTAACTAGAGCAACAAAATATATAATTTTTTACCATATTACAAGTGAAACTCACCCCAACAGTGGGTTAAACTAACTGACAAAAAATGTTTTTAATTTTAATACAGCAATCTGAGTAATCTAAGTCACAGTAAAGAAAATAATGGACTTGCATGCATTATTGGCTGTTATAAGACTTACACCTACTCGACACATGCTTTCTAAATGGTAATGCACAAGATGATGAAGTGATGAAGAACATTTTGAGTGACGTGCATGTTTTCTGTTTCTTGTTTTTTAGATCTGACAGCTCCTTCAGCTTCTTCTTCTTCTTCTTTGTGTTTTTCTTCCAAGTTGTGATCTTCATCATCCAGTCGGTTGGCATCCCCAACTGGGGGAACAGGTGAGTCACTTGCTGACATCTGGGGAGGTTTATAAACATAAAGGTTAAATGCTTTGGACTGTGTAATGTCCAAAGTTTCAATAGGCCTAATTCCAAATCCATCTAATTCAATTCATAGATTTGGCCAACAGTTTTTATACACTAATTCATAAACAAATAGATTGTAATTAAGAGTGTTGTTTTAACCATTGTTAAAAACAAAAATTCTACGAAAATGACCTCACAGACTTCATTGCCTTCAGTAGTAGTTCAACCAGTCAGCTGTTCTATCAGCTGCTCTCCTCTCTTTCCTCTATTTCTCACTTCTTTCTTCTTCCATCTCTTCTCACAGAGACTTTTCATCCTTCAGCCTCTAGCCTGCTGCCTCTCTGTCTGCTGGTAACTCTGTAAGTTTCTGCTGCTTACTGTCTCTGTGCTCTTCTTGCTTGGTCTTCAAAAACTTGTATTTTGGTTCTGAAATTACACATCAAGTGGTAAACAAATGGGCTTAGTGTACTGGTTTATAGATATTGTATTGAAACATTCTTATGGTAATAACACGGCCAACAATCTCTAGTACAAGGCAGCTGGTTTGTGTGTGCTGAGGATTAACATTGCAGAAGTCATTATGACAAAATAGATAACAGAACCTTCAGAAAATAAAAAGATATGGGCAGATTAATACCTAAATAACAGTCCGTTTCCACATTAAAAATATCAGTTGTCATGGATTTTCCATAATTCTTCATGGCTATATAATTCTCAGTGAAGTATTTGTGAACAGCTCTTGATCCCACTCGAGTATGTCACAAGATGTTCCTGCTTTCTTTTACCTAACATAGCCAAGATACAGCCCACATGCTTTACAACATCCTTCATTAAGCGCACCTGTCAGAGTCCCTGCAAGATCAAAGTGGTGTGGTTATATAACAGCTGTCCTGATGTCTGTCCTGATCACAAAAGGGCTGATTTCAAAATCCTCAGACGACTTAAAAGGCTTTAAGGCACGTCCTTTAAGTTCGCTTGAAGCTGGTTATTTAACTTTTCTGAGATTTACCAAATAAATCTGCTGGAGGTAGAGCCTTTGCTCATCAGGTTCCTCTTATTTGGAATAAACTTCCTATTCAGATTCAGGAGGCAGGTTCTGTTGAGATTTTCAAGTCACCTTTTTCTGTCTGATCTAAACCCTATTAGTTTCATGGCTATGTAAACATTCAACTGATTTCTAACTTGTTACCTCAACTCTGTCATTGTTGCTTCATCATGTTGATGGATAAGCTTTTTCTAATCGTCTTTTCTTTCTTCTCCCTGCATGTGAGGGCATATTTTTACATGTGAAGCTGCTAGACGTGTGCCTGATGTTTAACGTGTGCAAAGACTCTATGGTCAATGTGCATTTTAATAAACTGAAGCTTAGGTCGGAAAAAGCCCTTTGATTTCCAAAATGGCACTTTATCAAAAAGACCCTTGTCAAAGTGGCTCTTTATTTCCCTGTTTTCCTTTTCATAATGATGTTGCTCTTTTCATCATGGCACTTTGCATAATGTCAAAACAGGCACCGTCAAGGGGACCATTATTGTTTTTGTGGCTCTTTCTTTACAGATGAGATGCAAAGCAGCCCAATGCAGACAACATATTCTGAAAACAACAAAAGCACTAATAAGATTTTAATGTACCGACACTTTGACATGTTTTATTTGATCTTTTAGAGTATCTATTCATGTTAATACTACTTTTGTTGTGTTCATTATTGAGTGAACTGAGTCACAAAAGTTTTGTGATTAGCAACATTCAGTCTGCCTCTGCTCTGCTTTTCATGCTCCTTTTTGACACGTTCTTCTTCTTTCCCTAAATGTGACCCAACTCTCCTCTAGAATATGTTCCTCTATGTACCAGACTGTGTTTATGTTCAAACGTTTCTGTACTGTTTGTTGGCTTTAAGATCAACTGAAACTGTTAACTGCTTTTTTCACTCCAGTGGTTGGATCACTGCCTTCACGATCATCAGCTCAAACAAGGCAGTGGGAGCCATCATGATCATAGTGTCCATCCTGTTCACCATCTGTGCCGTGCTGTCCGTCATCCTGCTCAAGATGGTGAGACTTTTCTTAAGATTTTACATTTAAGTTTGTGGGTAAACAGCTTTCTCCTTTGACCAATCTTTGCTTTTGCTTGTGGGTGGGAATTAACATATTCATGTGGAATTGTGCCCCCATGAAGGTCAGGTCAAATCACACATTTGTAGAAATTTCTGTAGCCTGTCTGTAGCCTATGACATGTACAAATGTGAATGTATCAGTGGTTTGCATAAACTGCTAACATTTTACCCAGTCGATTAGGCCGACCAAACGCATCCATCCATAGTCTGTCAGCACGGCTAAAAATGTGAGCACAGAGATGAAGGTTGGATTCTCACCACTTGCTCACAATCTCTTTCTCTTCAGGTCCACAGCATGTACCGCCGGACCGGGGCCAGTTTCCAGAAGGCCCAGCAGGAATTCTCGCAGGGAGTTTTCACAAGTAAAACCTTCCAAACAGCTGCTGCTACTGCAGCAACCTCCGCTGCCCAGGGAACCTTCCAGGGAAACAACTAATGGTAGACTGAGCTCAGCTAAGCTCTGTTTAACAGGTCAAGGTCTACATGTTATCAGGTCTAGATTATTAATTAAAACAAAGTGGAATGAAGCAGTGAGTTGAAGTTCGTTTAGAAGGTGTTGGTTGGCACTTAGGTAGTAGGAAGTTATGGTGACTCTGGAAGCAGCAGGTGGAAATTATAATCTAACCTGGTAATGTATAGACCTTGAGCTAGGTGAGGCTACATTATTAGCCTCGCCTCCTTTCAACCCCACTACCAATGCACATGTAATTCCCCATATTAACTTTGCTTCACTCGTCCAGCATGTCTCCTGCAGAGTGACTCCATCTCTGTGTGGGTGTAAAAAGCAGTCAAGGGGAAATTCACACATCAAATGCATTCTGGGGTGGAAAGCATGAATGAAGTTGAATGATTGCTGCTTCAGTGTTTCCTGGCTTTGTATATTTTGTGTGCACTTTTTTGGCAATGCTCTTCAGTGTAATATTTGACTGTGTGTGTGTGTGTGCGTGTGTGTGTGTGTGTGGTGTGCGTGCGTGTGTGTGTGTGTGTGTGTGTACTGGCATGCTGATCACATGTATTCATGTGGGTGAAGTACGCTTTTGTTCCTCAACTGATGGCGGACCCTGATTCTGTAATATAAACATGATGAAGTGTTTCTGGTTGTCATTGATTGGCATTTTTTTCTGTCTCAAAAGCATTTCATCTTTGTTATTGAACCTTTTTTTTGGCAAACCATTTCTTTTGTGTGCAAATAAGAAAGAAAAGAAAATGTAACAAATCATGTAATTATAATCTGTCTAGCCTTAGATTTGGGGATAATACTGTAACTACTCACTTAAATCTGGGATCAGTTATTTAAGAATGATAAAAATACTCCTGATCACTTTTAGAAATGAATACTATGGCAGTTTTTAAAATGTGTGCCTTGACTTTTGTCTGGAACCAAAATGTTGCCAAGATCTTTCTTGAAAACCACTGTGGTGTTGGTGGAAATATTGTATATTTTGGTAGTTGGTATTATATGATGGTTTCTGCATAAGGATCACATCCAGAGGAAAAACTGAAAAGTGTTTTTCTTCGATAAATTTCAAGAAAATTACATTTCTACTTTAGTTTAGAATCCAGACTTAGCTTCAGCTTCATCTTTGATCACTGCTTTTGCTCAAGAGTTGTTTCTAAGGAAACCAAAGCAATACTGACTAAAAAATGAATATTTTGTTATTAAAAATAAACATATTTACTCCAGGCAGATCGACACCAATCTTTACAGTTGTGTTAATGGGCTGAGCCTATTCTATTCATTTCACGACTAACAGTGAATGCAGAAAGAGGAAAAGCTTATTTTTTAATGAAGAATAACATTGTAGAAATGTATGTGTGAATCCTGAGGAACTACAGAAAAGTTCTCAGTGTCTGACCTGAATACCAGATTTCCCTGATGTGTATCTGATTAGAGCAGTGTTAACTTAACACTTAGCTTCCTTTCAAAGAGAACCAGTGTCTCATCACCACCAGTGTGCAGCAGGCATTTACTCTACTTCTCATAGACGGTTTCAGTTCTAGAAAGAATTCTCAAAAGTCTTCCGAACACCATCAAGGTCTAAATTATTTCTGTACTGATGTATATTTTCTATGTGAATTCTTGTATTGAAAAACATGCATAGTTGTGTGTGTGTTTATTGTCTGTACTGTTTGAAAACATCAGCTGGGATGTAACATGTAACTGTATGTTAGCAATCCTTAAAAACATTTCCAACCTCGGGAACATTTCTGTGATGTTTTTGCAACAGGTAACGGTCTAATTTAAGGTTTGATCTCACACCCATTATATGTTTTCATTCACACATCTCTGTATGCTTTTGTTTCGGGAGAACAGAATTCAGTGCCTTTTGTATTTCAATGTTGAATATAGCATCTAATAAAATGCTTTGCTTTCATTTGAAGCTGTCAGTGTATTTTTGTTTTTTTTCATCATTCTCTAGAAGTTTAAATATCAGTAGTAAAATATTGAACATACTGTAAATAAGAAATCTGGGTGTGTGGGAGAGTTTTGAAGTGTTCTGACGCTTTAATTTGACTTGGTCTTATCAAATGGATGAATCCGTGTTTTATCAGGTTTTTATTATTATTAAGTTCTTATAAACATTCAGTCTGTGCATATGAATTAAGAGATAACCCTCTTAATTAAAGGCACTTCTCTTTTTATGTTAACTGCAAATTCCACTCATGAAACTGGCCTAAAAATGCAGGCTGCAGATTATCCACAAGAGGAGAGCTGCTGGGTCGTTGTCAGGCCGTGATGTCAGCATGCACAATGTAAAGCTATGACTCCCAACCTGTGGGCTGGGGCAAAAACTATATGGCATAAGATGAATAACAGATTGAGAAAGCAGAAGAAAGACATACACAACTATTTATTTGCATTTATTTTAATCTAATTTGGGATGAGAATTACTGAATTACTGGCCCTCTCTATAGATATGAAAGACTCAGGATATGGTAACAAAAACACAATGATCTCAAGTTTAAATTGAAAATGGATCAAAGTGAGCTCAGCATTTCAATAACTGAAATCAGATGCAGGGTGTGTGGTTCCCTCAGTGCTTTTCTTTTCTCTCCAGTGGTGTTCATTCATGGTTTTTTTTTTTGTTCAAATAAATGTTATTGATTTGTTCGGGAAGATGGTTTAATCAAACAGATTCTAGAAACCAAACTTGTGACAAACTGAATTTCTATCTTATCATGTAGAGTCTAGAATCTTTTTTCTGAAACCATATTTCCAAAAAATACCTGCATCCTTGTGAACTATAGGCCTTCGATTCACTGATGTTGTGCTGGAATGTTTCTTACTTAGACATTATATTTAAATTCAGTTTGGAAAAAAGTTAAACATACTGCAGACAACATGCTCATCAGAAGCTCTGGGCTATTTTCTCATCTTTGACAGTCTGACATTTTTCTGTCAGTTTCCTCCTCCAGAGAAGGACAGAGAATATCGGACACAAAGTATGGAGGAGAGGAAGACCTTTGTGACTGCTCTGACCCAGACAGTCTGTGGGGAATCTGCGAAGAAACCCAAACTGCTGCTCCTACTATCTGTCTGTCTGTCACTCTGCCTGTCTGTGCGTGTTTCTTTCTCCAGGCTCTGGCTGTCACTCTGTCTGGAGCTCAGAATAACTGCAGCAGAACTTCACATCAAACTCAACCATCAGCAACTGGTCCACTAATGTTTGACTCTTCTCTGCGCTCTGACTCCAGAGAGTGGCTGTTTGGTTTGCTCTTGAAGGATTTTCACTTTGACACGCAAATTATTAGTTATTGTTTTTCAGATAAGGCTTCCCTTTCTTAATGTCTGTTATACAAGGGAATGCTAAAGGAAAAAAAACATCCATGGTTTGCTGAGATAGTGGAACAAATGAGAGACGGGGAAAGGTCACATCCCAGCGAGTCATCCGGTGCATACTAATTAACTAATGATCTAATTACCAACACCTGGGTTTATCTAACAAGCCAGCCACGGAGTGAGTTTGGACAAGTGTTTTTAATGTGTTTTACAAAACTGAACTGAACCCTCTTTCAACAAAATTCGTCTATTTTTTATGGAATAAACATAATCGGTAAACTTCAAATACCATTTAATTGTGCAGTGTTCTGCGCTCCCACTGGGACATGATTCCCCATATACATAAAAACTCCACAACCTTATGTTTAATACAGTTGCTTTATAGTCCCGGAAAGATGACACTATTGATGAAGCCAAAGTTTTACAATAACAACGTGAAACTAAAAACATTTCCTCATAGGATCAACATGTAGATGTTTGTTTCCAGATCCTTGTACTAGGTAACCTGAAGACCATCATTAAAGGGGAAGCGCTTGGGGAGTGCTACTGCACATGTGATAAAAGTAGCACCCTTCTGGCTCCAGAGGAAGTTGCATATAACTGGGCAAATAGCCTCCAGTGATGTCATTTTGTGGCTGAGTTGCATTGTGGGTAAAGGTTTATACAATTTTTGGGCATAGTGTCCCCAGTCATGTAAACAACCCTTTATGTAAAATTGATAGTTACCTTTTCAGTTTCTACAAAAGGCAGTCAAATCATTCAAAGTCAGTATAAATTCTCACACAATTTGTAATTAATCCAAAGCATATAATTTACTCGAATCTGCTTTTCTTTTTTTTTTTCTTTTTTTTTTTTTTACCTTGCTGCTGTATAAACAGTTTTAAGGTATTAATAGGAAAGCCAATTTTATTCTCATATTCTATGTTTTATTCTTCGGTACATTTCTCTATTAACAACTGACATATTGATGCACTAGATTTGATTAAAATACACATTTTTATCTATATAGCACATAAGATTGTGATGGTTGAAGAATATATAGACAACAATATGTTTGAACATCAGTTGACCTGCAGATGGCGAAAAAGAGGCAAATTCATAGTCACCGTAGAGAATCTTGATACATTGATATTGACTATCTGGTCATTGGAATCTAAATGTAATGTAAATCTAATCCAAACTGACTACATCGGTGTGATTTGTCTGACTCTGGACTGAAAAATAGGAATTAACTGTAAATCAAAAGCGAAATATTGGGAAGAATCATCAGTGTGTGATTAAACATTTGCTTTGTCTGTTTTCTCCAATAGAAAAAAATCCCACAAACTGTGTATTCTGTCAGGTCTTTTCTCAGCCATAATCTAAAACTGTATTGTAGTTTACATCATCCACTTACTTGTAGTGAGTTGGGAGTCTGGTTCACTACCACTAGAGGGAAGCATGGCTGTGGTGTGAGTCCTCTATAGAGTGAAGTGCTGACTCACTGTCAGAGAGACCTGCAGCAAGAAACCCATATGAGGTATCTTTACACTGCTGCCGTGGGATGTTACACACAGTCTCCTTCAAACACAGCTGACTAGAGCAGGTAGTAACTACACCAAATTGATCAAGTCGTATAGACTTTAGCCAATTCAAACTGAATTCAAGAATTTTTCACAAGATATGAACCCTTAATTGGGTCTGTTGCTCTGTTTTTTCTATTAGTATTTTGGAAAATTTTCCATCAGCGTCGATATATACTCTATAACTGGGTCAGATATTTGCAGCCATCTCCAGCAACATCAGTGATAATTACAGTTAAAGGGAGGTTCAGACTGATTTGTGAGGCCCGACAGAAGTTGGTGTGGCTCTCCTTATTATCCCCTCAGTGTGGTGCTGACAGTTTATGCTGAGACGCCCTCTGCTACACACTGAAATGTGCCATGCTCAAGGTTAACTGGGAGAAAAGCTGAATGAGGAACACTTCTCTGAGAAGAAAGAGGCTATTTTAAGGCTGGTATGCATTCACTCTCCTGCCTTTATCTTTGTATGTGTGTGTGTGTGTGTGCGCGTGTGCATGTGTGTGTGTATATAAAACACGTTTGAGCTCTGGAGAAATTGTCCTTTAATATTCGACAGATCATTCTAATAAATCCTCCACATTCTCTGCACCAGGCTGACTACATTCATACATCATCTGAATCCTAAACGCAGACTGAGTGGGAGCAGCGGGGCCTGATTGACGTTTAGTGTGGTCTAATCCTGTTTTACTTATAAATCCTGCCAAACTATCTGTACAGTCCTTTCCATAAAATGTGTAAATTGTTCCTGCATCACAGTTTATTGTTATGCTCCAGCTGTCTCCCTCAGGTTTTGTGAGTTTTCAACACATTAGCTCTGACACAGTAAAATGCTGAATCTTCAGGCTCCGTTTTTGTTTTCACTAATTTAATGTCACTACTTTAAGTGGCCAGATAGTGCATAGGCAGCTGTTCAAGAATATATATCCAAGAATAAATGTACATAAAAAATAATGTAGAGCTGCTCACTCACTATTAACCATTGGCTCTTTTTGCGTGTTTTCGATTCTATGGAGCATGTACATATATAGCTCCTATCTTATTGCACTGAAAAATGAAAAAAAAAACACTCATGCCAATTTATTAGGTGCAATTGTACAATTGTAGGGTACTCGCACTATACTGAAGTATTTGCATTTTCTGCTACTTTATACTTCTACTCCACTACATTTTGGAGGCAAATATTTTTTCTCCTATACATGTATGTATAACTTTAGTTACTAGTTACTTTGCGGATTACATGCTGCATCAGAGCCAAAACACATTATTACTGACATTTTCTTTTATCTGCCTCTGGATAAAAAGACAAAAAAACAAAACAAAAACAAACAAACAAAAAAAAACAAAAAAAAAAACAGACTCTGATAATCAGAAAAATTCTGAATATCAGATTTGATAATCTGTCAATCTATAAATAGGCAGCACAGTAGGCTATATATATATATATATATATATATATATATATATATATATATATATATATATATATATATATATGAATAAATATGCACAATTTTGATACTTCAGTACATTTAATATTAGAGACTTTTTGAGTACCACTCATATAGGTGGGGTTCACACCAGAGTATTATTTTAACTATGTATGACTTTTGGATACTTTTAAAACACTCTCAGTCCTTCAATAATTTAGTAATCTCTACCTTCATATGAGGGTTTATTGAAACTCTTTAAGATATGTGTTAATTCAACGTTATAATCATTTTTGTGGTGTCTTATTCAAAGATATTTCTGGTATTTAGCCTACTACTATTTTTCTACAAACATCTTCCTCCAACCATGACCATACAGGTGAATCAATACCTGTCTGAAACAGTGTCAAGAAAAGCATAACCTCATAGACTTCTTGAAGGTTGAATTTATTGAATGTATGCTGCACTTGGTTTAAATAGATGAGGTGTACCTAATAATCTGGCAACGGTTTCCCTGCTAATTAGTTGGTGTTACCAAAGACAGTGTTGTATTATGGGTTGTTTGTAGCTTTAATATTGTTTGGCTAGCTGCAGTGGAAATATCCAGCTCAAACTCAGTCCAGTAAGCACAGTCTACCACACAGTACAAGACTTAGCCTCAAGCTTAAGTAAAAGTTACCTGTTTTCCACGTTACCTGTCATGTTAAAATAACTCCAGAAGAGAAGCTGTAAGCTGTCCAAGCTGTAACAAAAGCAAATAGTGTCTCGTAATGTCACGTTAGAAGATGGACACACCGTAAAACAAAATACTAACACCGTATTGAAACTATTTCCAAGAGAAGTGAGGATGTACGGGACCGAATAACATAATGGATAACTTTAGCTTCACTCGGAAACAAACCTGGACAAGCCACCCCTGCTGGAAAAACCAGCATAGACCAGCATCCAAACACAGCATATGTTGTGTTCATAGCAAAAAAACAAAACAAAACAAAACATAACATAACACAACAAAACATATGTTGTGTTCATAGCAAAACAAAACAAAACAAAACAAAACATAACAAAACACAACAAAACATATGTTGTGTTCATAGCAAAATAAAACAAAACAAAACAAAACAAAACAAAACACAACATATGCTGGTCTTGCTAGTGCCTGGTCACCAGCAAGACATAATGTGTTTTGGTGCTGGTCTATGCTGTTTTTTCCAGCAGGGACAAAAGGTAAGAGTTCAATACGGTGCATTAAAACAGCATGCCAAACTTCCACATGCTAACAAGTGACTTCAAGGAAAATGATGCACTGAATTTGGCAAATGCCTTGTTAAAGCCTAACGCCCTAATAGCCTTGTGACTGAGTAGGATAGATGCAAATATTACATCCTGCTAAGTAGGGCTGCACGATTCTGGAAAAAATGTGAATCACGATTTTTTTGCTTAGAATTGAGATCACGATTCTCTGGCACGATTTTTTTCACAAAATGTTTATTGCACTGATGAACTTGAACAAAACAAAAAACAAACATTGTAGCAATGTTTTTTTTGTTTTGTTCAAGTTCTATCATTGGATGAGAAATGATTTTTACAAGAGTAAAAAATAAAAAAAATAAAAATAAAAATTAGTCCCCAAGATGAGAGAGCATCCTTTAATACCTCATGTTGTACAGTGTTTATTGGGGCCGTATCTTTGGCTAGGTGATATGTGATAGCTGCTATGATCGGCTTTCTAAAACGGAGGCATAATATTCCTCCTTTTCCAAAAGCCGCATCTGAGGTAGGCGTAAACATGTGACGTGACGTGAAGCTCGAAGTTGAGCTGTGAACTGTTATCAACAAATTTGTCTTCAAAATAAGAGCTTTACATTGCACCCATTGGAGTTTAGAACTGGGTTTTTATCGGGGGGCTTTTAGTTTGAAAGTAGCGACCGATCCTAGCTTGTGGCTACAATAACAAGCTAACACAACCACACAGCTAGAGATCCAGGAGACGCTAGCATCTTCCGGATCTCAGCGGCTGTCCAGTTGACCATCTAGCAGGCAAGGTGGAAATGGGTGTACCGTCCGAGGCGGCAAATCGGCGGACCAAAACAGACCCCCAGTTTGCTGCCCTCTGTCTAAAACCGCGGACTGAGCCTCCAAAAGGACGGGTAAATTGGCGACTTGCTGCCCTGTCTAACAACGGCTTCTCACTCACTGCTCCCAAACACTCAACTGCAGGTGGGCTTCCTCCACTGAATCACGTGCTGTAAAGACGCTTTACCACAGGTTGACGGAGGAGGTAGCGGCAGTGCTGCGTTTGGGGGCACTTCAAAAAATCCGGGAGGAAAATAGGAACATTTGTTTGTGATTCAGCTCGAGATATAAAATGCTTCAGAATCGCCGAGTGTAGAGATGAGATCACGTGTATGTGTGAATCGAGATCGCGATTTTTTAACGATTTTCTGTGCAGCCCTACTGCTAAGCTAAGGTTAACTAGCTTGTTATCAGCATCATGTGTGACCTCAAACTCAGGCAGATCCGCTATTCAGAACTTTATCATTGTATTTTTTCTTACTCAAAAGAAAAGTTAAGCACAAAATATTAAAATAATATGGATTTTTAGGTTTAGATTTTTTTTGTGGCTGAGCTAGCTGACTTAATGTTTATTGTGAATAAGCAGGTCAATAATCACAATTTGAAAAGTTTGGGAAAGCAATTCACCAAAACGCTCTTATGTTGAAAGCCCCACCGGAAATAAACCTTAACTTGGCTGTTTACCACGTTTCCCCGTGTCTTCACCTCCCTCCCCTCCCCTCCCCGCACCTCTCAGCATCCTCCTCACCCACCGTGTCCCCCCCTTCCCCCGCCCTCACCTCACCAGACTCTTCCTCGCTCACACCGGTAGTTGTCATGGCGATGGAGTCAGCCTCGGCGTCGGCTCCGGGGGTTGTTGCCATGGAGATCCCGGTGCGAGGTGCGCTCCCGGTGGTGGAGGAAGACGAGGGCTACATCGCTACGCCGCCGGGGTCCGAGGAGCGAATACGGTACCGTAGAGGAGGCGCGAGGCGGCGGCGAGGGGTGCCATTCAACCGGGGCAGCTACTACATGCTGATAGTGATCGGGGAGATCGGCACGGAGCACCAGCTGGACACCGCCAAAGCGCAGATAGAGCGGGGTGAGTGACGGGACAAACCGCCGCTGTGTGAACCTGTGGTCGTTATCTGTTTGGCTAGCTGTGTTTCAGTGTCTAGAAAGTCACGGATAAGGTGTAAACAGGGGACATCAACAGGAGGGAAATGTTTTGACGCAATGGATGCAATAGTATCCATAGGTAGAGGCAGTTACTGCAGCATTGCACCATGGGACACCACGCATTTCCCTTACCCACTGTGAACTCTGTGACTGTAAAACTGCAGACTCAAGTTATGAATGCAGCAGAGGTATTTTCACTTTAATAAAGCAGCCTTCCTCTCTAGTGACAGCCAAATACAAATCTCTACTATTCAATAATTAACATATCAGACCAAATCATTGTGCCTGGATAGGTGAAGTCAAGCAAAAAATGTCCACTGCTCCTGTGTTGCTGCAGCCTTCTAAAATGCAGTTTGAGCTGTCGTGTGTGTTCTTTCCCCCCTTTTTTGTGCCAGTGTTTGTGTCTCTACAGGGGTGTATTCTGGGTGTGGTGTCATTTAGCTTGAAACCAGTAAACAAACAACTCTGTAGGCACCATAAGCGCAACAACTTCCCAGATAGTTTAAAGGGAATACACATAGCTGACTGTCCTGGACTCCTATCTCGTCCAACTGAGGCACCATTACTCAGCTGAATCTCTCCTCTTGAGGAATTGCAGCAGCAGGCTATGGTCATTTATTGTGAGCTGTTCAAGTTTTAGGATTTGAAGGGAATTGTTGTGCAGTTGTGAAAGATGTGTGGACTCTGGAGTATGCCAGTCAGCAATTCCCTGCTCTGCTGTTGCCACTCGGAGCAGTTCTCGGTCCAGATGATCAACTGGACTTTTAGATGTCCGACGCCATAGCAACCCCATCCATCCCCCTGACCTCCTCCTGCCGCTGTAAGGGAGTTGACAGCGCTGCTGCTCTGTGGCGAGCTCAGTATCACACCCCCTCTGATCATTACAGCATCGATTCTTTCGCCCAGGTCGGTGTTTGAGGTGTGACTCACTGCCAATGAACTGCCGTTGACTCTCATTACATGTTAGCTGCAGGGTCCTTGTGTAGGCCTGCAACAAGTCATCGTCACTGCAGTGCAGTCAAAATAAGAGGTTAGAGGCTTTTCATTTGGACAGTTTTGATATGATGATCCTTAAAATCTGCCCAGTGCTTAAACAAATAGTTCATTTCATCATTGATTAATGTAGCAATATTGTTTTTACTTCATAGTTTTGTCTCTGAAATTCAATTAACTGGCTTCCTTTCTTCATCCTTAGACTATAACTAATAACTTAATTAAAATATTATTATTCTGCCTGTTATTCTCTCAAATAATGATATAATTGTTTGGTCTTTTCAAAAAACTGAAAATGTTCACAAGAAATGTAGAAAAAAAAGAAAAAAAGGCCAAAGTGACATCTTCAGAACTCGTGTTTCGTTGACCAACCCCTCAAAACCTAAAGATAAAAAATGCTGTCACTATTAATATTCTAGAAGCTGGAACAGGCGAATGTTTGGCATTGCTACTTGAAAAATTACTTAAAGGGAAGTTTAATATTTTTAAACAGGGGCGTATTACATATTTTGGTGTGTAAATAATTTATACTTACCAAGAAGTTTGGAATCGGTCCGGTAGATTGCTTCTTTGGGGCAAATCCAACTGCCAAAGCTACGTAGCCCAAAAGTGTTTGTTTTTGCCACGGACACCCTTTAAAGCGAAACTCTCGCCAAAATGCAACCTAGGCTTTTTTTGTGAATGTACCCGAGTCAAACCTTTGTGTAAAAGCATAATAACGACGAAAGAGCCACTTTTAAGATTTACCGTATTGTTGTTTTCGGGTCAAAATCATTTTCAGTGGCATGCTAGGGGCACTTTTTTGATAGCATTTTTAAAACACTAAGAAGGCTCGACACAACATGAAACTTTGCTCGTAGTTTCACCAGGGTCTCTACACGTGAACATGAGCATTGAGAACACTGTTTGTGTACACAGAGTTTACTAAAAAGAAGGTTTTTGAACAACTCACCTTAGCAGTTCCTTGTTCTGCTCGCCGCCGTCATAACAGCCGAGAAGTGTCGATCTCAGAATGCAACGTAACATGGAGGACAGTTAAGGTGGAATGCTCCTAAAGCTTAGTTCCATATAAATGCATGGAGAATTCGTTGTTTTGTCGTTAGCGAAAAAACAATATTGACCTTGAAGTTGGAAAAGGAGCCTCATATAAGAAACAATACTAAAATCAAAAGTATTTCATACCGTTGCAACCTTATTAATGTGTTTCTCATGTCAGAAACTAGTAGCCTACACGTATTGGCAGCATCTTTTTAAACCCTAGGCTGTGTAAGCCACACAGAGCCCAAGTCAAAGTCTTTCACATGTTTATTTTTTAACTTGTGGTTTACTGCTAGCCTGTAGGAAAGCATTCAAAACTAGACCCCAAGATGAATAGATTTATCCTCACATTGCAAATTATTTGATTCTGACTAGAAAGAATATGTTTTTTTATGTTGTCTTCTCTGTATTTTGGGATAATAATCATAATTTGACTTTAACTGCCACAACTTGAAAGATATGTTACTTAACATTGCGCTGCTGATATAATCTCTTTGTGTATTTGTTAAGCGATACACACATTTCATCATCTTTTCTTCATTTTGCACTTCATTTCCTACACCATGTGTTTGTTCAGCACTGTGTGTTTACCTGTAGTGTCCCTGCACTGAATCCCTAGTCCACTATATTGATCCTGACACAAACAGCACAAACACGTCCTGAGCTTGTGATCCAGTGTTTCTAACAGAGGTGTCGGGGAGGACTGTAAGGATGAACACCCTTGAGGCTTAGCAGATCGGGAGCCTGGAGGCAGCAACATAGAAAATGAGTGTGACTGCAGCTCTGACACTGAGCTCAGTGCTCGTCCCCTCTCACCTCAGACGGCATGAAGACACCATGTTCCAGCCCTGAATTAAGCTTTGTGCTGTAACACCTTTACCTCCATACAGGCTGCTGTTGGTGTTCTGCAGCATTAAGTGGCTGTAACCTTTTGGCTGCAACTCAGAGTGGGAATTGATGATATATTTTACACACAGTAAAGGACTCATTTAGTAATAAAATATTTATATTAATACCGATATTAACATTTTGCATCGCTCTCATCCTCCTACCTTTGAGCACTTTCAGCATGCCTTCTGTAGGTTTGAAAAGTGGCTGTAAAAACTTTTATAGTTTTGCCCTTCACAGAAAACTGGCTGTGGTCAGTGTGACAGCAACAATGAAGTCCTAGTTTTTACAATAGACATGAATTATCAAACAGAATGTTCTCAAACCACTCCCGCATCATGACCCACTACTCTCTTATTCACCCATAGGCTCAGTATACATACCATGGTCATAATTTGGCAAAAGACTGTAAATCAAACCGACTGTAACGGCCTTTTTAAAGGAGAAACTCCAAAGATTTACAGCAGCCTTTAAGACTGAAGCAAATATGTGTCTGATACTATAGATATTGTGGCTAGACTGCCTGGTGGATTGCTTTAATGCTCACTTTACTGGCCAAACACTCGTCAAAAGCTTATTCACGTTGAAATTGATCTATAGATATATATAGATATATAGAGAAAGATCTCAGGGGCGTGGTCGGGTGAAGAGTCTGCCAGACTGCAGCTGGACTCCACTGATTCACAGCTGCAGTGAGTATTTTCTGCCCCTCAGCTTTCGGGGCAGTAATGAACCAATTACAGCTGGGTGCACAAGAATGGGGCAAAAACTTCCTTGGATATGTACGGAAGAGGATTAGGGCCACATGTGAATTCTGACTTTAATCTCAGAATTCTGAGAAAAAAGTCAGAATTCTGACTTTAAAATCAGAACTCAAAAAAAATTTCACATTTGGCCCTAATCCTCTTTCATAGATATGTGACATAAAGGTGACATAATATGTTTTATCAGTTAGTTAGACATTCTGAAGATAGAATTTAAAATTCAAAAACCCTGCATGCTGCAGTTGGACTGAAATATTCTGTTATTTGATTTGCAAGCAAATGAACAAGCAAATCAAATTTTTCAGTATAACTGTATAATATTTCAGTCTAACTGCATTCTGGTGCACCCAGCTGTAATTGGTTTATTACTGCCCCCGAAAGCTGAGGGGTAGAAAATAGTCACTGCAGCTGTGAATCAGTAGAGTCCAGCTGCAGTCTGGCAGACTCTTCACCCGACCACGCCCCTGAGATCTTTCTATAACTCTAACCAAGCAGTTTTGATGCTTAAACCTAACCATTTAGAGGGTGTATCATGAAGTAGGTAGACCTTCTTGCTGTGAGTGATGAGCACTGCAGTCATATAGTGGGTGTGCTCCGCTTCTTTACAAGAAGCAGCAATGAACACACCCAACACTAGTTGAAAAAACCCACTTGTACCAGCCACACAAAGTTTATGTTTTCGGAATTGTTTTCAAACAGTATGTTTTGGTTTTCCAGCTGAGAAGGCTCGGATGAGAGAGAACAAAGTTGGTGCTTTGCAAATGCACATATCGAGTCCCACCTCACAATGAACAGCAGTCCATAGCTTCTTCTCTACATGAAGAATCAGTGAGTATCTCCAGCACAGTAGATAAGACGGTTCCAAGCTGTGCCATCATTATGTATGCACATTGATGTGCAAGTCTGGGAGACTCTGTGAGTTTGAGCAGATACTAAAAGCTAAAAGTAAAAGATACAGAGAGGTTTCACTCCACATTAACTTGTAATATCAGTCTCTTAATGGAGAGAGAGTTTAATTGCATTTTCTTAACTGGCACAGTGTAGCGACTAGTTTTTATTTTCATAATATATTAACCTCTCAATTATTATTTTTAATGAATTAATTAACCTTTTAGTTTTTTAAATGTTAGTAAATGGAGAACATGTTTTGTGCAATGAACAGTCCAACGCAAATATATAACATTTTTGATATGAAAGCGAGAAAAGCTGCAAATCCGCCATTTGAAATGCTTGAACGAGCAAATGTTTGTCAGTCTTGCTTCTTGCTTCAGAAAATGACTGAAATGATTAACTGATTATTCCAATCTATCTATTTCAGCACACAACGTTATTACGTTTACGATCATCAACACAAATCCGGGTCACTTTCACAGTAACAAGTGAAGTAAATTCAACTTGCCGTGCACATTCACTGATGGCTTTTCTCTCATCTATAAACAGCCAGTTATCCCTGAGCTTTATGTCAATGTTTAAAATGTCGACTTTGTTAACTTGTTGACTGATGTCATCCCCCCAGATCCACGCATAAATATGAAGGCCCCTTTTCCTATCATATCCCCCGTCTTCTGTGTACGGTAGCACTCTTTATCTTGAGGATTCGGGATGAGAAGGCATCGACATCAGAGGTTGTAATTTTCTGTGTCTGCTTGTGCAGAGAGACGTTTGCCACCGAATTCTAAGGAAAAGTTAATACGAGTGACACAGCATTTCTGTAGAGAGACTGCAGTCTGCAGTGAGGGAACATTTTCTCCTCAGTTAAGGGCAAAACAAGGTCTACAAAGTCTCTTCTTCTTGTGTAAGAGGAGACTGTAGCACAGGGGTATGGATTTGAAAAAATTAGAATAATCTGATTTCTTGCTCTGGCTGAAGGAATCCACAAGTGGATGAGATGAGAGACGGCTGTGCATTGGTGAACTGCTGAATGTGATCTGTCAAGTTCTCTCTGAAGTTTGATTCACTGCGGCTCAGAGGGATCTGATAAAGCTGGTTTGTGTCTGAGAGAGAGAGAGGGAGAGAGAGAGAGAGAACTCCTATTACTTTCATGTGTAGTGCTCATGTTTATGTGGGGGCCTTTACTTTATCTTAGGCCTGGCGATGTGGCTGAAAATTCTAACACGATAGTGAAGTTTTGTATCAGTCAAAATAAATAATTATTGATTATTTTTAATGACCTGTTTTATAACCTGAATAACAGGTTGAATTGAAGCTCTTCATCATGGACTACCTATGGGTTGTTTCTTGAGAAGTAGCAAATACCACTAATCTGTCATTTATTGATATAGATATAGATAACCAAATAAAAACTAATTCTGAAATGTACACACAACGTCGTTGATCTTTCATTTGAAGCTCTATGTCAACAATGAACGTATAATTTCAGACATATTGCTCACAGTGAATCATCTCCTTACTCTGCATTACATTTCAGGTCTTCAGGTTGTTTTAGCATCTTTCAGCTCATTGTTTTGGTTTTCCAACCCTCAACTTTACTGTTTTGGTTCACTCTCACTGCTCTCATCAGGCAGCTGTTTTCAACTTCAACCAAACAGTAGACAGAATACATTAGAGCATTTAGCAGCTAAAGTGACAAATATTTTCCGTCAGGGATTGGAAGACATCAAAACAGAGCTAAAAGGAGAGAGTGTATCAGACATCAGATCAGCCTGACTGCAAACAGAAACTAATGTAGATTTAAGGGATTGTGTGAATCAGCAACTGTTCCAAACAGGTTTGCCCTATCCATGTAAAAGGTAATGATATGTATTTTTATTTGTTCACAGCTTATTTCTACAGCCACACATTTTCTGATTTTGGTTTCATAAGTTATGTATTATAAAACATTACTACTGATCTGTAAAGACCAGGGTTGCAATGGTACAACATTTGAACAATTATCATCCAAAAAAATCTAGGTTTCCCGATATACAGTATATGCACACAATTATTGTTGTTATTATTATCAGTCACAATGACCTTTGATAGGCTGAAAATAGATTTGATTTTTGGTTGAACGTACACTGTAAGATTTTCCAAAATATCATGTTCTGACAGACATGGAGCTTGATAGAAACATGAAAAGAAAATGTAATAACCCTAATTCAGTAGAATTCAATACTGTTGATGATAATGGTAATTTTTTTATAACACAGTATATCAAAATAATGGCCTAAATAAATGACATAAACAAATGTATTTGTATTTTTTTTATTACACTTAAAAAGTTAATATCAAGGTGTTAATTACTCCCTTTTTAAAATAGTTGTATAGTTTTGTTCACTTTCATGTAAGCAGTGACTCAGCAATAGAATATCACTGTGGTGTTCGGCTGGGCCTGTGGTAGTGTGGAAATATTGTTGAATGACAAAGCAAAAACTATTCAAGTGACTAGTGATGCAGTAAGATATCTGTGTGTTCATAAGGTTAGTAATACTGATCTGAGAAATGCATGTTGTATGAGTTTCAGTACATTTTGTATAGGACTTTCTGTTCATTGACCTTCTCTGCAGCTTAATCAGTGTCAGATATGATGTTGAAAGTTGGTGGAAAGAAAGCTGCAGCAACATCTGGTGAAAGGTTACCTCAAATTCAAGAAACGGATCCAGAAACATTACTTACTTGCATGCTTAATGTGTGTTTGTGCCGCAGGTTCATCAGATACCTCCATTACTTAATGTGTGTCCTTCCCTGTTTCGTGTTGTTATCCTCAAGCAATCTTTGTCTTCCTTTCTGGCAGGAATTCGATCTTGGGACGTCGACCTCAAGTGCTGCGACCTTGATCAGCAGCTGCAGCTGTTTATAACTCGTCACTCCGCCCACTTCTCCTCGGCGGTCAGAGGTCAGTGTGATGTGATGCTCTTTTAGCCAACAGACCAGTGAGGACCACATTCAGGTTCCTTTACTCATCTAAAACATGCAATGCACTGTCACTGTAGAGTCTTATTAGCAAGAATTTATCCTAAATAAACACCTGCCCTGTTAGCTACAACACATTAATCTAATATTCTCCTAACTGTGATGTTTTAGATGTGCTTATATATTATCATGTCAAATTCTGGTTGGTCTGTATGCTCTTTCTAAAAGAAGGGATGAATTGCATATGATCAGGAGATTCTCCCACGTTCCTCGAGTAGGGCTGAAACTAGAGATTATTACCTCTAGTTGTGTTTTCACTCGTGTCCCTTTGTTATTTGTTTGGTTTGTCAGCATTATTACACAAAAACAATTGAACTGATCTACACAAAATTTGGATGTAGGATGGGTCTCCACCCAGAATGCCCCACTAACGTTTGGTGTGTATCTGAATGAAGGGACAGATCCAGAAATTTTCTTTAACATTTAGAGTTGATTGAAATTTGTCTTCATTTCTCAGGGACAGATGAATGGATCTAAAAATAAGAATAAATAAAAATAAGCCGTTTTTGGATTGCTGGTATCTGTGAGTGAGTACAGTTTGACGTGGATTGTAGATCTGGTGAGTTTGAATTTTGATCAAGCAGTTACAGGTAGTTAAAAATTTAGAGTCATACAGGGCTATTAAATTTGAGGATTAGGCTTGATTAAATTAAAAGGAACTGCTGGGCCATTGCAGAGGTATGATCTCTTCTGAACCCCATTTTCGTTTCCATTATTGATCAATCTGCAAATTATTTCCACAATTAATTGTTTTTCCCAGAGCCCAAATTGACATCATCAGGTTGCTTCTTTTGTCCAACCAACAGTCTAAAACCCAAAGACTCCTCGTTCACTGACATCGATGACAAAGAAAAGCAGCAATTCGATTATTAAAATGCTTGGTGA
Source organism: Diplodus puntazzo (assembly GCA_963678695.2). Taxonomy (NCBI): domain Eukaryota; kingdom Metazoa; phylum Chordata; class Actinopteri; order Spariformes; family Sparidae; genus Diplodus; species Diplodus puntazzo. The sequence goes on along the minus strand of OZ023161.1, from coordinate 15,986,303 downwards.
TTCATTTTCTTTTGATTGATTTTAATCAACTACAGTACAATCAACTCATAGTTGCAGCTCTACTTTCAGGCATTCTTTGGTACAAATCATCGCACACAAGCTGGGCTGAGCGCAAGGATGCTTTGTGCTATTTTCTGATGTTATGTCACATGATTTACGGCATTTGAATTTCAGATTTGTCAGTCAGCTGCTGTCATTTGGAGCTGCCAGTGTGCCAACAAATATCTAATACAGAGAGATGAAGCTCTGAAAAAACTCATGGTTACATTCACTTCTTTCAACCTGAAGATATGGTAGATTTACTGATATCATATTAATACTGGTTTATCAATATAATATCGATATTGTGACATGAGACTTGATTATCCATTTGTCCAGTGTGTTGATTTTTACTGTTCAGTAATCTGAGTTTCTGAACTTACTTACATGTTTTGGTCTAATCTTTCTGACTATTGTATTCACTTTAATATATATGTTGCAACGACGATGAATTTATAATAACTAATTAACTGGAGGCATGCTGGGTTACATAACACAACTTACAAATGCTTAAAATTAGAATATTAATGAGAGAAACAGACATTTAAATGTAATTTCATTACAATGACATTTACAAAGACATTTAAAATGAAATACTTTTAAAGTCATGGCTGTCAGAATGATTCATTAAGCATATGGAACTAGTTAATTACTGTTGTTTTTTTAATTGCAATAAAATACCAAGACAATAAAGTCATTAATTTCTGATTAAAACGTCATCAACCCATTTTATAATTGTGGATTGATTGAGTAGTGACTTAAGTAGACATTTAATCCATCTGCATTGCATCAAAGCTGAACTGTGTGTATTATCACCATGGTGACTGTTCAGGGAGCCATGGACCTGCAGCATTAGGCCTGTCTGTGTGTGTGTGTGTGTGGTGTGTGTGTGTGTGTGTGTGTGTGTGTGTGTGTGTGTGTGTGTGCGCGTGCTTGCCTCTTGTGTCTCTGCGATGTGATGATTTAGGGCTCAGAGCCCAGTTGGAAAGTACAACAGATGCTGAATAGGGAGTTATTTCAATCATCTGCCAGGTAAGGGCTACATGGGATCAAGATCAAACACACACACACACATACACACATAAACACACACAAATACAAAGAAACAGACTACCTCAGGATAGGTTCCAACTGCACTGGTGGCAAGTGCTAAGTAGTAGCAACAGTCAGCAAAAAATGACACAGCGTTTTTCAACACAAATATCTTCAGAGGAAACAGAGGAATTCCTGTGAAACAATAAACATTATTAGTATCCTCCGCCCATCTGTCACCCAGTCTGTCCTTCTGTGTTAGTTTTATAAAGGAACACTCCTCCTCGCCTGTGAGCCAAAGTGAGTCACCTTCGTGTGTGCTTACAACTGCTATTTATTGTTACAAGTGCTGATAAAACAATCCACATATTTTAGAGTGATTAATTCCCTCAGCCTGCTCCAGCTGTATGAACACAGGATGATGGGAACACCTATTCTCATAGGTTTTCTGTTTACCTTTGGGACGTATACATTTTTTTCTATAGATAATTATTTTGACATTTAACAGAGATTTGAGTTGTCACAGAACATCTTGGCTTACTTGCTCATTTTGTCTTTTGAGAAGCTGTATTTGAGCTGCATTGATTTCTAAATGGTGTATTAGATTTCTAAGGCAAAACTGCATGGTTGCATAGTGGTCAGACAGGACGCCCTGTAAGTGACATCGTTTCTTGCTCAGTGACCTTAAGCATCATCCCTGCAGACATGATGCTGAATACCTGCAGGTCTGGTTCATGCTGGTGTTTCTGTCGAGGTCGACAATAACAAATTTGTGCTCCCTTTAGAGAATATTTGTTAAAAACTTCTTTTTCATTAGATGTTCACTGCTGTGGTGATTCTGTGCCTCCCATTTGTTGTAAGCTACTGTTGCTCTCTGTTAGTGGAGTGGAAAGAGACACTGAGGCAAAGTAACTAGAGACAATGCAGAAAGTCACAACCTGTGGACTGAAGGTTGACTAATATGTTTTTTTCTTGGCCGATGCCGATACTGATTGTGCTTAAAGTTAGAATTTGGAATACCACAAACTCCAACACAGAGCTTTGTTCAAATGCTTATTTAGAATAAAACTTTCCAACATTAACTTATTACAAAAAGTGTAGGAAGTTGGCAGCAGTATTTCTTCTTCTTCCTTCTTCCCATATTGGACTTTAAATTTTTTCTTTATTGCCTCCATCTGAAATGAGGGGTTCATGGAGATCAAGGTGAGGCTGCTTCCATTTGCTACTGACCTGCGAGTGAGGCTGTAGTGAAATCACCTCTGCGTGTATTAGATTTAGCAAGGGTGCATTTTAATGCTCAAGAATTCAACCTTTAATCGTAAATTCAACTTTTCATTTGCCAAAGGATCAATTGGTCATTTCTTCTTTCAGATATCAGTGTGACTTTGATTCCAGTGTCACATAAACTTTATACTTACTGTTTACTGTTTACTTACCAAATGGTTAGTATTTGTGCACTGCTTAGAATCTAGATACCATGTTTGTGGTCCAAACTGGAACTGTTGAGAAGAGAGAGTCATGTCATCTTTATTTACTCTAGTATGATTTTTTTTTTAAAGCAATTGTAGATAGTGGAGCCTGTTAGCGGTTCCCTGAAGTTGGCTGCAAATACTAGCAGCCTACTATTGTAAACCAACCGATCAATAAATCATCTATTAACTATGAATTACCAAACCTCGTACTTCTGTCTCTCTGTGTTCCTGCATTTAAATTGCCCGCTTAGAACTTCTTGGAACCATCTTAAGTCTGTGAATCACCTGATAATCTGCATTTTGAACTTCCGTTGTCGAGACCCCCTTTGCTCAAGGGCTCTGGTCCAGGAGCACCAAAGCTGCATACCTGTGTCGATTAAGTACTCGATTGTGTGATGTGACCCATCACTGACATGTTACTGCCGTATGCATGGCATACTAATACGCTCCAATATAAATAACCTTTAAAAAAGAAACAAAAAAACACCAATTCTGGCGTATTGTTGTTATCATTATGGAGTAAAACTGTGGTGGAATGTAATTAAGAACATTTACCTAAGTACTGTATATAGGTACTTGTACTCTACTTGAGTTTCTACAACTTTATACTTCTACTATACCTCCTTTCCTGTCCAGTGAAATCCGTGTATCACCAAATGTGCTGATTTTGAATGTTTTGTGGGATACTGAATGATGAAGTGTTCTTTTATGTGTTGAGAAGATTCTACTACTTCTAAGGCTTCATATACTATTTAAAACCCCTCTTGGATGAGCTGTCATAAAGCTGAAAGCAGGCTGTTTTTTTATCTGAGCTCTTGAAACTTTTTAGAGATATGCTGTTCTCACAGGAAACACTTGATATATCTTATAGAATATGATGCATTGTTGTAGCTTAAATTACCCATCAGTGTATAAAGTAGTTAAAATGCAACATACACATTACTGCAGCAGTAATGTTAATCAAAAAACATCAGCTGTAACAGTTGCACAATGAGTACTTTCACTTAAAGTATTTTAGTGATTACATACCTTTGCATAAGTATGTTTTTAAATGCTAGACTTTTACTTGTAGTAGTATTTTTACTTAAGTTATGGATCTGAATGCTTCTCTCACCACATGTTAACACTTTGTACGGTGCTGTATATTAGTACTCAACATGCATATGTGCAATGTGTTGAAAAGTAACACTGATACAGGAGCCTCATCCCTTTTAAGAACGCAAGGTAGCTGAGGGTGGAGGACCGAGGATGGAGGCTGGGCGTATTGATTACATCCCCCCCTTATTCCAGTACAGCACACAAGGCAGATCAATAGCACTTCAATGGAGAGCAATCCGATGGCTGCGGTGCAGAAATAGATAAGGGGATCACATTGCTTTGTGTTGGCGGAAAAATTTCCATTGTGGGAAAAATGGCATCAACAGTGCTCCATATCTACTGGGCTGGTTTTGAAAAGGAGGTGATAAGTTGAGGGAAGGCTGATCGGTTTTTTGATAAAGTCGGGGAAGGGTGTAAAGCAGGGTGTTGTCAGCAAAACTTGTCTGCATTTATAAAGATTCTCAATATTGTGGTAACTACTGCAAAAGAAAGACTTACACATATGTATTTGATTTTGATTTGATTTTGAGGCTTTTCACAAGGCAACAGATAACAATAATAATAATAAAAAATATTTTATCTTTGAAAGAAAATTCAACTGTTACTTTTAAAATATACCTGTTTTGATGGAGAAATTCTTTTCATTCTCCAAATATCTCAACTTTACTCAACTACGGCCTTCAGCTCCTCACCATCTTTCATTTTTTTACACTCTCAGTTGAGTGTGACGTCTTTTGAAACATTCAATGACATTTTTTTGTTAGATTTCTTATTTTGTAGCAAAACCCCACTTGTTAACCCAGTATGAAACATCTTGTCTTTTATTTTTCTCGATGCACATACCCTCTTTCCACTTGTGAATGTGCTGTTTTCTCCAAGGGGCAGTTGTTACGGAGGTATTTTTATTGATGTGCATTTTTTAGGTGGAGCTGCAATCAAAACCACTTTTTAGCTGTGTCATGTTAGCAGCTGAGAGACAGTGTTTATTCTTCAATTTAAAATGCTGCCAGCTGACCAGGTCATTTGTCTATGACAAAGCTTGGTTCATTGTTCAAAATTAGATTTGCATTCTCCCCATGTTATTGCCTATTATCACCACTTGTAAGCTAAAAAGAGCAATTTTTAATCTCAGATTGTCAGGATGTTATTAAATGGGCAGGATACAACATTTCTAAGGGTCATTACTGTTCAACATTACACAACAAGCTGTTCTAAAACTTAGCTAAAATAGTTAATTATATCTTCAAATTTCACAGTACTTTGGTTTTTAATAAACATTTCCAAGGGTGCCTGTGCTTTTGTAGACTAAGAAATATGTTTTCTTCAAAATTCAAAATTTAGTGGCAAAGCACAAGTTCACAACAGTACTGATACACAGTGTCATCAGAGGGATTTACTGATGTGGTTTCATCCGATAACAAAGATAAGAACTGCTGCGTCCAAAATACTGCAGTTGTTTGTCCACAGCTTTGTTTCTGGGCTGTTTATTTCTCTCTTCAGACATCCAATTTTAATGTGTCAGAAGCCAAATCTAATGCAGAATAAATGCATAAACTCCTGTTGTGTTTCTGTCTTTAGCATCTTCAAGGAGCACACTGGTGGTTTGGGTGTGTTTAGATTCATTTTATTATTATTTATTTAGGTTTTTAACCAGGCAGCAGTATTGGGCCATTTTAACAGAACAGAAAATAAAAAATACACAGTACAGTCAGAGAAAATGTTCCTCCAAAGTTGCCGTGGTCATCATTTTCCATTTAATGGGTACAGCCAGGATAGTGATGACAGTGCTGTCCAGTACAGCAGGCTCACTGTCAGAAATACAATCACCCTTTTCCTGTTTCTAAAAAGCTGAACTGTACTTGCTGCTAACGTTTGGATGCCAAGCTGAAAAGCAGAACAACATATCAGAGACTGAATGTGACATATTTGATGATATGAGTGTTTAGTTAAAGTTTTTTGAAGAGTTCAGTACTCTATTGATTTTTCTCCCCAATTGAAATACTGTTCATATGGTATTTATAGTCACTTAATATTTTCATGAACATCACTCCATAACAAATATTACACAGTGCCCCCTAGTGTTGAAATGTTGTAATGCAGTGATGACTTTGTATTTTTGGACAGTGCTGTTTTTTTTGTTTCAGCCCACTAAGAAGCTCTAAAAACCTCGCAGCACACATCACCTGTGAAGCTCAACCAGTCAACTTACATATAAATGAATGCACACATACACAGATTGCCTGCACAAATACCCAGACGAGGAGGGTGAGACAGGCCATGGATTAGTGTCAGCGATTTATCCTGATTAACCCTCCCATACTGAACTCACCCTCCCTCACTGCCCATTCTCAGTGTGTGTGTGTGTGTGTGTGTGTGTGTGTGTGTGTGTTTTGTGGAGTTTGTGTCAGTGCTGATTCCTGGGTATCAAGAGTTCTCACTTTTTTCCCCCTTATGTCAAAAAGGGCTCTAAGTCATTAAAAAACCTGTGTCCCTGCTGTGGTTTCACAATAAAAGTTCCTAGAAATGTATTTTAGGAACACCACAGAGCTTCTTTCTTGGGAAATCTACCTTTATATGATTTGGTTTTTGAAAATCTCTGTATTGCAAAAGGAGTTCTAGCTTAAGCTTTCAGAGTTATGTAAGGTGAAGAAGTGCAGAACGTGAACCACATGTTTATGAGGAACTTACTACAAAAATTCGATACAGTGCCAGAAAAAAAGGATAGTATAAATAATAATTATTTTTTTTAAATGAACAAACTGCTCGCTGTGCTCCTAGAGACAAAGTCACTGAACACATACCAAAACATTTGTAATAATGTTGATATTTGTTTATTAGATCTGATGGTAAACCTGTTTTTTCATACCATCGCTACTTTCGATGTTATCAAATTAATAATGACCAACGATGTCATGTCATTTTAAGACCTGGTATCTAAAAGTATATTGATGCTTTTGAAAAACTTAGTGGACGATTACCTGTCACCATCAGTAATCTATTCATCTTACTCGACACTAAGTACTTTATTTAGTATTCTCTTTTTTGACCTAGTGTATTTTTTTTTTTATGTCCTTTTAAGTTTTCCCCAAAGCTCTGCAGGTCTTGAATGATGAGTGTTTGTCACAAGTTTAAACATATTAAAGGTACATTTGTCTTATTTTTATGACATACCCGGGAGCTATTGTAATGTTTTATCATCTGCCATATAAAGAAGAACAAGGCAGGACTGTCATTCTAGATTGCATTTTTTATTTTTTGTTGTTTTGAAGGAGCTGGACACAGTGCATCAATGGTATAAAAAGTGATTCAGTAATAACGGTTAAACCCTTTTATTTTCAATAACCAGACAGGTAAAACATATACATATTATTACACAATTATTATATACACAATATTACATACATAAATAAATTAAATAAAGCATACAAAATAAGGCATATCTAAAAGCTGAATATATATTTTGGTGCATAACGTCCACCGGTATTAACAGATTATAACAAGTTATTTATATATAACAGGTATGTGTATAACATCTTACTTAATCGAAAAGCATTTTCTGCCCATGTTTTTTTAAAAGAGGATTTAACAGTTATCAGTTATAGAGATAACATGCCAGGGCCGATAATTGGTCTACCAATAATCAATATAATTTGAGCTGTAAAGATGATGATAAACTGGATTCATGGACAAGGTTTTGGGGATCTGCCACCTGTGATTGGGGCATGGTGCTCTAACTTAAATGGTTTAAAATGGCTGCCAAATATGTGTCCACTGCCGTTAATCAACTGACAAGTGTATGGAAATTTGGAAAATTGGATCACTTATAATACTGAGTATTTAATAGTTACGGATACTCCTGCTAGCCTGCTGGTGCAGATATTTCTCAGATGTTTATGAAATGTAATGAACAAGGCCCTGAGAATGATAAATAGGACTACGGCAGCAGCTGGCTGATGGGAAACAGGCTTCGACGTCCCAAAGGTCCAGAGATCCTTTTGAAGTGAGATGTGAAACATAACGTCTCTCTCCTCACTCTTACTCTCTCCGTCTCTCTCGCTCTCGTTCAGGGAGATGTGGGCGGAGAGAGAGGGGAAAAGTAAAAGAATCAGTGGGAATAAACTCGATGTAATCATTACGTGTGGATCCTCCCTCCTACACACACACTCAGACTCACACAGGTTGAACTCTGGATGGCTGAGTCAGGCAGGGAGCTCATGAAAGACTATAGACTTCCCGTGTCTAATAAGAGGCTTCTGGAACAATCTGCAGTACGGATGCTGTTTTATAATTCTGCTGCCCATTCACGAAGGTGGTTTGCTAATATTAGAGTTTATTTTGTCGCTGTGCTGTGTGTATCTGTGACCTTTGGAAAAAAATATGCACATGCACTCGATTAATAAATAAATAATGGGGATTTACCGAGCAAGAAAGTAATTTCAGGTTGCAGCTCTACCTTCCATAATTAGAAAAATACTTCATGAAATGGTTATGTTTTCATTAGAAAAACTAATTCAGTTTTTTTCCCAGATGAGTTTCTCTCAGCCTGGCGTGTGTGTGCGCATTTAAAGAAACACATACACAAGGGAACGTTATCTCCGTGGCGTTATCTGACGTGGACGTGGTGGAGGTGAGAGTTGGCCCAGGGGCGGGGCTGAGTGATTAAAGATTCACATTCGATGATGGAGCCAATTTCACCGGAGCCAGGGGAACGTGCCTTTTCATGGCTGTTGCTGTAGCGACCTCTCCAACCCTGCCTGAGTGGGATGACACTTGGAAGACCCTGAAGGTGTCGAAGATGAAAGGTTAAAAGAGGCTGTGTGACCTTTTAGCGCTATATCATGATGGAGGTCGAAGAAGGCAGCGGCTGGGGGAGGATGGACAGGACAGGTGCTGAAAAGCAAGAGAAGGCGTTGTGTGTGTTTTTTCTGGTTCCATAATTTAATGTAGTTTGGGATAGGATGTAGGGTTTCAAAAGCTCAGAAATACATAAATAGAATATTAAATTTGTGGTCTAGATCTGTATCTGGTGCACTGCGAAGTTACTGAAGAACAGTTCTGACTAGCAATTCTGAGCGCAGAAAAACTGACTTTGGCTGACAGAAGTGCTGGTTAATTCAATGAAATTCAAAATTGTCAGTATGTTGAGAAGTGAACAATGAAACCTCATAAAAAGGATCAAAGCTACAGCCACACCAACACTTACAACTCTGGTGTGTTCATGTGCATCATGACGGAATGTGGAGGCAACATGGATGCCTAAAAGAAGTTGTTTTGCATTTTATCCCTGAGAGCGTTTAAACAACGCGTTGACGGCTGCTTCCAGTATTTGAATATCCGGGAAGAGAAAAGCAAATGATACAGTGACTGTACAATACATGATTTTGGTAAGAGTTTCTTACCATCAGCCCAATGTTTACTTTCGTCCGCCATGTTTCAGCGTTGTTTGACATCAACTCGGCAACTCGTGTACCAAATTTTTCTCCAACTCAACGAGTTGTCATTCCAACTTTTTATTACTCCTCTTATCTCAACCTCAATCTAACAACACATTCGTGTTCAGCAAAGATGCAAATCAAGGGATCCAATAGATCATATTTAGAAGAAAGTTAAGTGTACGTGTTCACAAAGCTGTGTTTTCCCCACTGAAGCAACATTTAGGGAATTGGTTTATTTGTCTAATGCAGATGAATAACAAAGGAGTTTGGAAACAATATGACTCAACCGGCTGACATCTGTAGTTATTAGATGGTTCTTCTGTGCCATTGCAATATCTGCCTTATTTGTTTACTTGCTTGTGAGGATTATTCAAACAGTTTTAATAAGAGTGGATTAAAGTCATCACATGTCAAGGAATTGGTGAAAATAGGTCAAACACAAATTAACAAAACAAAAAAACAACAGGCAGCCCACATAGAGACTTGTCAACCTCTAAAATAAAATGTTGACCTGATGGTGCCACTAGAGGAAAAGTTAAGGAAAAGTGGCGTGAAACTGCCAGACAGACTGACATTGTCAACCCATTGGCATGGCTGTGGTTTAATAGTTTTGTGTTCCTTCTTTACCTTCTCCTCTGCAGTGGATAACAAACAATAGAACACGTGTTACAGGCAGGACACTGCGCCTTACAGAGCACAAAGAAAGTGGCAAGACAGCAGAAGCAGAAGAATTTGAACACATTTTAGGAAGACTTTATGTTACATTTATTGTTTTTAAGTTACATCAAAGAGTTGTTGTGCTCCTGTTAGAACCTGTGCGCTGTTGGCTACATGGATTTATGCTACAGCCACTACAGCTTGTAGTATCTCAGCTGAGGGTCCACATCAAATATTCATGTAACTGCAACCACTGCACTAAATGCCTGCCTTTAGGTCACAAATCGTGGCCACATGGGGCATTCTGCCTGTTGGTGACCTTTTTTCATTTCAATCTTTTGAAACAGTCACAGCCAACCTTCAGGGTTATCAGTGGATCCAATGATGTATGTAGCGATGGAAAGTAACTAAGTGGATTTACCAAAGTACTGTACTTCTGTACTAGTACTTGTTGTTTGAGTATTTCCATTTTTTGCTCTATATTCCCGCTGCACTACATTTCTGAAGAAAATGTTCTACTCTATACTCAGCAACATTTATTGAATATCTTTAGTTACTAGTTACTTCAGAACCAAAGTAGCACATTTTCAAATTAATTAATTTTATTGGATTAAAGAAACAAACACTGATCCTGATAATCAGAAAGCCATTTTATTCAGTATGGTACAGTACAGCTAAAACAAGAGAAGCGTAAGACAGCAGTGAATCCCGCCTTTACAGGGTTTTAATGCTCAATTTTAAGCCTTTTTCAAATAGCAATAAAGTATAATGAAGCAAGTTATAATTTTTATCAAGGAACAATTTATTTCAGGATGGTTGTTAGACTGCAGCTTTAACCAGGTGCCCATAATCATGTATTTGTAGTTAGTGACTCAGCAGACCGTACAATAGGAGCATTTTAAAAGTACTTATTTTAAAGGTCAGGCTTCTTATTGGATTATTGGATAATGCTCAGCATCTGTTATCACTCAACCTGGGCTAAAGTATTAACACTGGGTTTCTAATAATTACTTGAATACTTGATGTAAAAGTTCACCAGTGGTCAGTCTCTCAAAAACTTAAGGAGAGTGGATTGAAAACTTTCCTTTTTGTTAACGTTTTTACACGTGCATGGGCTTTAGACTTCTGTATATTAGGAGCTAGTACCTGCTTTGTTCCATTGCCTCTCTCTCTCAAATCTCTCCCCAGCACTTATTTCCAGATATGTTCTTATCTAGAGGTAAAGAAAACCCTTCACATCCCCCGTAAGCTCTCGTTAGTGTTTTGCATTTCTTACTCTTCTGTCTCACATTGTGATTTTAAGCTTAAATGATTATTTTTCCATCTAAAATCCAAGCAGTAGATGGCTTTATTTGACAAAACATAAATCTATTTTATCTCTGTCCTAAGTCTTCATATAACTTTTGTACTCTAAAATGGTCTCTCCCAGGTCACGACAGTATTTGCTCTGAACTTTGAAATGCACATTCGTCATGCTGAAAGGCACCTATAGTAGCAGTTTCAGATGTTGAAGATGCACAAACAAGGAATAATTCAGATGGATTAAGCAGTTCTGATCACAGTTAACATTCACTCTGCTCCACTGAGGCCTTGATAACTGTTTCCATCACCACCTTACAGAGGCTGCTGGCATGTACAAGAGCAGTGAGGGTCATGATCTTTAGCTGCGGGCTCTCATCCACATCCATCCCTTAACATATAACCAACAAATCATTTCAGCATCATCATTTTTATTTACTTAATAAATTCACTGCCCATGTCTCATGTTTTACAGTTTTTTAAAGGGAGAAAGGGCTGCCCACACACACTTTTTATTGCTATAGACTGTAAAATAAGGGAAATGCATGAGGGGGGGAGACGGGAAATGTACGATGTTACAGGATGTGAAGTGAAGTAAATTTGTTTCCTCTCAGATAATAATAATGATTCATAATATTCAACATCGCCTTATGATGCTTGACACGGTGAATCACAAGCTGTATTCTGTAAATGATACAGTTGATATGGAGTCACTGGAAATCATCAACCATAAGTGTGACTCAGATGATATTCTGCAAGCAATTACCCTTTTTATGTTTTTGTATGCACATTTTACCTGCTGAGCCATACTTATGAACCCGATCCTCTCAGGTGATGATTTGTAATTGCTCTCATCTGTTTACCTCTGATTGAGATCATAAATATTACATCACTACCCGTTCATACGGGTGGCAGAAGCACTAATTATTCAATTATAGTTTTGACTGATACTGTACTACGATGATTTAAGGATTTGAAATTTCCATCAAATTGTCACAGACCATTTAAACAGGACACAAAAGGAGATACAGATGCAGGCAGGTTTCAACAACAAAAAGCAAACAACTGACGGCAGGCAAAGGAGAGTCCAAGGAAAATGCAAGTGAGCTGGAAAAAGGGTGGGCAAACAGACAAAGACATGAAGGGGAAAGTAAAACATGACACTTGAGGATGTGATCTACAAAATAAAACCAAACAAAAATCTAAACCATGAAAAAAATATAAAAAATTGTAAAGGTTGTTAAATTCTGGTGTGTTTGACCACTGCATGTCTCAAAAATGTGGAAAAGAAGGCAAGATGGATGATTGACTCACTAATTTTTCTCTAGCATTAGTAGTAAAAGTTTTGTCAGTGATTTACGACAATGAAGTTCTGAAGATTTGATGGAGAGAGTTGTTGATGGTTTTTCCCTGAGATGATCTTCGACATTTATTTTTAGTTTCAAAATGAAGGAGGAGTCTGAATCTTGCTCATGTGAATTTCAAGTGTCTTGGTTGTAGTTTGATGCATCACAGTAATATAAACTTCATGGATTCATACCTATGTACAGTCTCACTCTCATGTAGCAATTATTCTGCTCTGTTTACTTAAGTAGAAGCTCTGGAAGAAACAAAGATAAGTCTAATGTTTGTTACAGAGACTGAAGAATAACAAGGTGAAATAAAAAATAAAGCAGCAACATTGAAAACAAGGACACCCCTCTGGTGATGGTGATGGTGATGGAAGAGGAAATGGATGTATTCAGCTCTGATAAACAAAGTAGCAGGAGGTCAAAAAACTGTCTGTGTAACCCAGCTGAGAATATGAAAATGTGTGATATGACGCCCACTCCTCATCATTCTCCTCTTGTCTCTTCATTAAGTAAAGATATTACAAGAAAGGTTCTCCTAAAGACGAAAATTCAGTCATTATCTACTCACCCTCTTGCTGATAGAAAGTCAGGAAACGGCTTTATTTACGCCCTTGATGTGCGATCCAGCTGGGTCTTTAGCAGACACAGTGAATATTTCTGCAAAGAAAAGGGTGTATATAATGTTTTTTGGGATCTAGGGGCCTCTGGAGACTTGGATTATGCCGGCGAGCTTTGTGGAACCATTTTATGTTTTTGTTTAAAACAAGTCACCATCTTCACCAGTTGTTTAGGAGAATGCTGCAACACTGTTTTGCTGTGAAGCTCCAGAAATGCACTGTGGACCCCGGCATTTGGGGGTGAGTAGAAAATGACTGAATTTTCATTTTCTGGGTGAACTTTTACCGACAGATCAACAGAATCAACACCTTCAGTTGGTTTCTCTGCCATACATGTGCGAACACACACTAACAGTGAACCGGATCTTCTCCACTCACCTCTGAGCAGAACAAACAATTGTGTAATAACTTTACAGTTTCTTGTGTTTACGGCACCGTTGTTCCTTCCTATTCCCATCATGAATCACCTCCTGCCTCTACAATATTTTTTTCCTGTGTCAATCTCTGTGTCCGATATTGGATGGTGAGAAAGAGACATTTTCGTCACTGTTAAGCTCTGCTAGATTGCCTTGAAGGAATCGATTGAGCACAGTGGCAGCATGAGTTATGGTTGGGAAGCTGGAAGCCCTTTTCCCCAGTGCTAGGACACTGTGTTGGCGCCTCATTTCCGCTGCTTTCTGCCTGCTGTTTCAGCCTGCTGTTTCAGAGCCTTTTTGGGTGTTTTCCTCTCATATATTGTTGCACGGCAATTAGTCATTTAAAAATTGACATTTTCACTTTCAGTGCACTTTCAGGATTGCCTGAGGTTGCTGTTCTTATTTAGTCCCAAATGGCTTCTTAAACAAAGTAATCTGGTGCTGTGGAGAATCCAGGCGAGCATGACAAAAAGCTCCTCGTTATTCAACTCACAATCAGTATTCAGCTCACAAATTCTGCACATTTGTTCCACCTAACATTTCAAGAAAAATGTTTTTTGAAGAGCATTTCACATATAAATTATTGAGCATTATCTCATTGTTTCCCACCTACATGTATTTTGTATTTGTTTTTCAGTGCCAGCTGTGTCTGTAGTATTGATCAATGACATGAGAATGTTCAGTATGCTCCGGGCAAAAATGATGTAGAACTGTTCTTTGCTCAATTAACTTCTTAACCTTCAGTGTCCTCAATACAGCCTGCAGATTTCTCTGTAAGTAGCTTTAAATTTAGATGTTAATTTTTTATGCCACATTGTGTAACAAAGTCACGCACAGTGCGGCGCATATTCTTTATCTGCTTGCTCTGAAGGTTCTTTGAATCGGTGTGTTGGAGGGAAGTTTTCTTTCTGATCTCTTTTCTGACCTACTTTTGTGTAAACTATGTCTGACATCAAATTAACTGCTTTATATATGCGTTCTTTAGGCTCTCATGTGTAGATACAAACCTAATTCCAAAAAAGTCTGGACTCTGTTAAATATAAATAAAACAGAATGTGATCATTTGCTATTCCAGTACAGTAAAAAGACATAATGTTTTATCTTACTTTAAACTTCATTGATTTTTATGGATATATACTTAAACTGAATTTAATACCAGCAACACGTTTCAATCAAGTTTTGACAGGGGCAACAACAAACTGGGGAAGTTGAAGATAAATAGGTTAACTGTTAACAGGTGATAGTGGGTTTGGGCGATGTCTACCAAATTGACATATGACAATGTCCACAGTGGAATACCGTAATATACAATCACATTGTTTTGGGGGGTTGGTGGTTTACTATGTGTGGCTGTATGTGAGATGTTGGGTTCCCATAATGCTGGAGTTACCAGCTCACCAGTGCAGTGACCACCGTTTCCCACTGTGGCTCTGTCTCATCCCGATGAGTAAACTGTCTCCGGACACCAGCGAAGAGTGCAGGCAGATCGGCTCTCACATCCAAGGGGTCTTTGTCTCCAGACTACGTTTCCATACATTTTTGTGTTTTCATTGGGTTCTCATTGGTCCGTTTGTTATCAGATAGCCTATTGGCTACAAACTGTTAGATTAAAGGTTTAGATATTAATTCAATTTGTGCTGAGTTATGAGTGCAATTACAGACATGTGCTTCTGCCCCAAAGGTGTACCTAAATACAGTTATTTGAGTAGCTTTAATTAGTGTCTTTCACCCCTGCATGCCATCAACACCAACAGCTTCGACCTTACAGCTACTCTGGACACACTACTTTTTGTCCTTGTGGATGCCTTTTAAGTCACTATGCAATAATGGTAGAGAACTCAATGGCTTAAGCAAAGTAACTAAGCAAGCCAAGGTGATAGTGTCATGATATGAAAGGGGGGAATCCTCCAAAGGCTCCATCGTTCACAAGCAAGGATGGTGCGAGATTCACCACTTTGTGAAACACATGATAATATAAATGTTATTAGAATTAGGTTTGTACACATAGGTTGCACAACATTTATTCAAAAGAAAGCTCCTCCATTTGTCACCGCATTCAGTATGTTTTAAACCAGATGCTACTGTGTCAGGGATCGTATCGATAACATTTAACAAAAAAAGTTGCATACATTTTGAAGTACATTGTTGAGCTCTGTTGGACCATCATCTGTGAGAGCTTACTAGTTGATCATGTTCATCAGCGTCAACATCTCAGCTGTGTATCATTGGCTGTTACATCTCTCATGATAACCAACATTTGAATTCTGCTGTGTAACAGTGTCCTGACCTACAGTGTGACACAGCAGTTCTGTTGTCTCACCTTGTCGCAGCAGGACAGGACAGGGAGGAGGTATCTCTCTCTCTCTCTCTCTCTCTCTCTCTCTCTCACTGTGTGTGTGTGTGTGTGTGTGTGTGTGTGTGTGTGTGTGTGTGTGTGTGTGTGTGTGTGTGTGTGTGTGTGTGTGTGTGTGTGTAAGATTGTCCCCTCTGGTGCTATTGGGAAGAGTGGGGAGGGGGTAGCCGCTCTTTTGGATTTGGAGATTCATTTGTTCAAGCCAAGGTCACAGAGACTCACTTCTGGAACGCTTCAACCTTCTAACCAAACCTGCTGAGAACACACACACACACACACACACACACACACACACACACACACACACTGCTCTTTCTCATACTGTATGTTCACGCTGTTGTGGACACACACTCGGAACACAATCTGCTCTACACATACAGTCAGCTATCGTTATAATCGCATCTGAGGAGCTGTCGGTTTCCATTCCGTTGGCCCTGAGCTGAACCAATGTGGAAAGACCGTTTGCACTTAGTCGACTCGTTTCTTTCCACCTCTCTGCACATCTTCTTGTCTTGCGCTTTCTAGTAAAACACTCCCCAGTGCCTGGAGGCAGTGAGTTGGGTGAACAGTTCAAATTCCCTTAAGTTCACGAGTGCTTCATACGGTTAGTAGAACATAAAATTTTTATGTTTGTTTCTAGTATTCATGTCGTCAAGTTGTAGTTTCCAATAGAGTACTTCATTCATTCCCCTGCTCAGAGTGCAAATGCTAAACATGAAGCTAAATGCTTACCTGAACTGGTTCAACTGGCTGTGAACTTACAGTTGTGAAGTAGGAGAGATTCTACAGTTTCAGAAGTATAAATCGGGTCATTTTCTGTGTGGAAAAATGTCTGTAAGCGGGGACTGTAAACTGACAGTTGGAGTATTTCTAGAATCTTGGATTGAATTATCAGTACAGAAAAAAGGCCATATCTGCCCTGCCATTGCTCCACTAACTAACTCACAGACACTGCAGCTGGGAAAGCTGAATAGGTTGGTGTGGTTACTGGGAAACCTACAGCTCACAATCGGCTGTATGAGCTTCGCCGAGAGACGTTTGTTTTACAATAACCTACAATACAGTTAGGAAATAGCATGCTGGCTAGCTAATTCTTGTCTGTTGATTCTTTTGTTACACAAAAACAATCAGAGTTGGAATAGGGCGATTTTCAAGAATACTTGTGGGATCCATAATCACGCACATGCATCATTATTGCTGAAGATTACACTTTGTAGATAAATTGCTTAAATCCCCACACTGTCAGATTCTGTGTCAACTTTGGATGAACTTTTGCAACTATGGTGTCATACTTTGTTCCCAGTTGTAACATCAAAGCTCTGGCTTCTTCTCCATATGGACAGCAGCTGAAGCTTCTGGGTATCGTAGTAGTTAGAGCTACCGACCATGCCAAGCTGACAAATAAAATAAATATTTCCCAGGAAATAAGCTGCATTTCACTTCACTTGTAATTCAAACTGATAACTAGAACAATAACCCGTAGATATTAAAGTTATCCAGGAGACTATTGTGTTTGCTGAGGAAACATTTTGAAATGAGAACCAGCAGCTCATCAGAATTTGCATCTCGCAGCACACCATAAATAGCAGCTCTGTGCATGTCGACTACTAATAAAATGCTAATGCAAGAGCCACAAGTTAATTGTGTTCATTGTGATTAATAGACACATTTTCGTCCTTCTGCTGTGGCCTCAGAAACTCACCACGGTAACAAATACAAGGTGAGCAAGGTGGTGAAATCAAGATGATGATGATAATTGTACTTCCATTACATTTTTTGGTGACAAGATCTCTGGACAGTTGTTCAACTGCACCACTAGGTTCTGAATGGACCTGAGTGAATCTACAACTGTGTGTACACTAATGCTAATCCAGCAGTGTGCAGCGTCATCATGGACTGCTCCCCTGTAATCTCTTTGGGATGGTTCGCTGCCTAACCCTTCCCATGCAGGTAAAGAGAGGATGTGTATCTGTTATGTTGTAATATTTAAGTGGTATCTTCAAATATGATTTGAAGAAATAAAGTTTAACCTAGAAGTGGTGATTGAGTCCATCACGGCTGATGTGGATTGTGAGAGACGACATCTAAAGCATTTTTCCATGGAATTTTTCCATTCCAGGTAAAATATGAACAATATTTACTGTACGTAGAATGTGAGACATTTATGAACTCCTTTAAATAATGACCACTTAGCTGTCTTTTACCAGCAGTGACCCTGCTGTGCTGATGCTGATGCACAGCTTGTTGACTCATCCTCTTTTTTGTTGTCCTCTGTGACATTTCATTTAGTCGTGTGATCTTGGCAACGAAAGGAGCAAACTTATAGAGTGTTTTAGCACTGAACTGCCATCTTAATAACAGATCCGAGACCTGCAGAAAACAAATCGGACGATGGTCATAGTTCGTAAACCAATTTCACTTCATTGTTTGCTGCGAGGGTTGACTCACCTGTCTGAAGACAAAGGGAGACAGAGAGAGAGACTGAGAACAAGGCTGAGAGAGACAGAGAGAGAGAGAGAGGGAGGCGTCTGTCCAAAATGGCTCATTGCGTCATACATTATTGAGGCAGCTGTTGAATTATGCAAAGCGTTGATATTGATCCCAGGGCTTGCCATCACTGCAGTCTGAGGGAGAAAGTAAGTGAGACTTAAGAAGAGGGGGATTAAGTAAGGAAGGGAAGATTGGAAAAAAAATAGGTTAAAAAAGGAAAAGAGGTGTACACTTATACAGGAACTTATGAGAGTTAAGGGCGATGAGATGGAAGGAAAAAGACGTCAAGAGAGAAAGGAGCGAGTAATCCATTGTGAGCACAGTAAGAAAAAGATTATGATATGCTGAAATGCCCATATGGTATGTGACAACAGGAAAACATCCTGTATTCATGAGCTCATTTCCCACCTTTGTTTTTCATGAATAAAAATAACACCTGCAGTTGAGAAGTTACATCAGAAGTACGAAGGCTACAGTAAGATTCAGTATTCAGTAACTTCAGAGGGATCAAAAAGAGAGAACGGTTTAGGAAAAATGTCATTCATCTGGGACCAGTGCTTTTGTCATCATAATCTCTGGAGAGAACAATATATAGTCCTGCCAGGGCAGAGCAACAGACCTTGACATCCAGTCTCAGTCCTTCTATTAGACGCCAGTATTACACACACAGACATCTGTCATCCATCATGAGCATGAAGTTGATCTCCAAGAGGCCTGGCTTGAGCTTTTACTAGTGGGTTAAATAAGTCTGATTTGTCTGTGCTTTACTGCGACCAGTGAGAGATAGAACTGAAACTAGACATGATGCAGTGTTGTGCACCATCTGTTCGAGACATTTACCTCTGCAAATTATCGATCAACGTGATACTTCCATGTGGGCTAGTCAGGCTGTGAAATTACGGCCTCAGTGTGAAAGTAAAGCATTATTATTGTGTCAAACTGTCTCCTTTCTAAACACTAGGAGCTTACTAGACCTATTATTTTAGTTAGAGCAGAAACTACCACTGTAGAATAAACTTAATCTTTAGCAAGTTTACAGAGAATGCTAATCCATATTGGGAATGCTTCACATGTATGACAAGGTGTTGAGAAATGGGAAAATAAAGGACCAGCATGGTCAAAAATTTCCAGAACGCCGTAGATTTCCTGTATTGGTAAAACACTGACACAGACGAAGCAGAGGAAGCTGTAAAGGCAATCCAAATTCAGATTTTTTCATTGAGATTACTAAATTTCACTCTGCTACTTGACTAATATTTGCCTGCTTGCCAACTCATGTTTAGTCTTGTCTCATAACTAATAGTTTTTTGTGATAATGCGATTTAATTTGGACAGCAGCAGGCCAGTACAGTAGCTAGCATGGTAGCTAACATAGCTAGCTGGCAGATGTTGCCCAGCAAGGCAACCCAGGCTGTCGGTCGTCTCTGGATGGTGAGCCAGAATTGATAACAAATCTCGTGAGAGTGAAGTGTTTTTGCGCCTAAACCTATCTAGATTTTAATCTCAGCCTTGCCTCAATTATAAAACATGATTCATTAGTTCAGCATGCGCAAGAAACAAATCTTGCGAGTGTTATGCGAATGTTCAGTTACCATCTAGGATTGGCTCAAGCTGTTTTCAAGAGACTCTCTCTTTTCTAATTTATAGCCAAATAAATAAATCAGCCAATATTAGCAGTATTTATTGTCACAGATACATTGCATGTAGGCTGATGAGTGACAAGAAATTTGATAATGTATTTTTCTTTTACTTTACTGTGTTCAATATGTTGGTTACAAATCTTGGAAATCTAATTGAAGAGATTTTTGTAGGAAAAAATGTTTGTATAGGTTGCACATTCAGGTTAAAATTACATATACATTTATTGTTGTCTCATTTTCTGACCTCTTAATATTTGTAATTGCCTCAAAATTGCAGTCTTTAATGTGGTTTGACATATTATGAGCAGTGTTTTACAGTAGCATAGTAGAACTGCTCACTGTGACTCAGCTTTTAGTCCAACCCAGAAAAGCGTTGATTGTTAAAGCCGTTTCTCCAGCTGCCATTCATGAAAGCTACACCAAACCTTTTGCATCACTCCACACAGTTTGAGATGTCACTAGTTTTGTGGAACCAGGCGAGCATTACTTCCCTGTCCATCTACAGGTATGACTAAGATGCTTTGCTGCCAAGTCCTCCTCTGGCGGAAACTGCAGCCTTATCTAATCAAAAACGTGTCTCTTGACTGCTCTGATTGGCTGTTTATGTGAGAGGGCGGGCACAGTGAGTGGAGCGGTGTGGTTTCAGGATCTCATGAATGGGCTCTGGTGATCTGATCAGCTGACGGGTTCTGTTCAGGTGACGAAGGAGATAGAGAGGTAGATGAGGTGTGTGTGCCGAGGGGATTGTTTAACTGGTGGATGAAACAGGGCAGCAGCTGGTGCAGTATAATGACCAACCTGACACATCTTAATACATGACATAGAATAATAGCAAACACACACACACACACACACACACACACACACACACACACACACACACACACACACACACACACACAATCCCCTTTACTGTGGCGTAAACATTTTCATCATCTGCTGTTATAATTAGTTTTGATTTATTTTTATTATACAGCATTACACAGCGAGGTAGAAGAGATTATAGGAAGTGTGAGAGAGAGAGGGTGGGCTGCTCTTGTCACATAAAGCAACTAAATACAAACGTACCAGTGTTGTGGGCGGACATTATGCACACCGTCAGCATCATGATTAGGGCCTGTTTAGGTCAGATTGCAGCACTGTTGTTTGTGCCTTTTATTCCTCTCTTTTAGGACGATACTGTAAGCCCAAAGACGCAGTTATTAAAAATGCAAACACCTATATGTGATTGTTAAACAGCTCATAACGAAACCACGGGCCTTAACGTGGTGCTCTAGCGGCCTCCACTCTTCTGTGAATGCTTTCCACGAAATGTTGGAACCAGGCTCGAGGGATTTGCTCCCATTCTGCCACACGAGAATCAGTGAAGTAGGCCACGGATGTCTGGTTCACATGGTGTTCAAGTTCATCCCCAAAGGTGCTGGATGGGGCTGAGGTTAGCGCTCTGTGCAGGCCAGCCAAGTTCTTCCACACTGAAATGTCAAGACTTTTTCTTTAAAGGTCTGTCTTTGTGCATGATGAGACTTACCATGTTGTAATAGGGAAAGGCAAAGGTTACGAATTTAGGTTGATAACACAAACCAATCGGGGGTTAGGGTTACAAAACTATATGATAGATGCTAGGATGTGGACTGAGATTTCTTATGCAACCTCCAGTTCAAGTGTACCACCAGGACCAAGTTTCTTTTGACGACTGATCTGAAGCCTCAACTCTGGCATTACAGTTGCGTTGCTGTCTTGTTTTTTTGGAGCGAGAAGTGACCATATATGGACGAAAGGGTGGAGCTGGTGAAGATATCCTGATTGGATCTGATTTAGAACCCGAGCCAATTACAAGGTAGCCACACCCCAAATAATACTTAGCTATACTGTCTGTTTTACTCAACACGGAAGATGATGATGTATTGAGGAAGACTTGAAACTAGCGATTGTGACCATCAACATGTTAAGCAACTGTTTGTAATAAAGCAAGTGAGAAGTCAGGTCATTTTCTCATAAGCTTCCATACCATCTAACTTCTTCTTTATACCAGTAATTAGTGGAATCGCCCCGTGCTGGCCATTAGAAAGAAGTTTTAAGAAACTTCAGCACTGGCTTCACATTTACGAACCAGAAAGCTCTGTCTATGTTTAACACAGTCAGTGCTCCGGCTTTGCCCCCTAGTGGGTTATTCTGGCTGTTCTTGCTGGGTGGTTTTGTCAGACCTCCTTTGGTCTCTCCTGCCTTGATTGCCCTGCAGTGAGGGTGAAATGTTGGTTATGATAGTGTTGTTCTCCTGATGTTGATGCCTCTTGATTATGGTGAGATCGTGATCTTCTCCTGTAGCGCCACCATCAGGACAAAATTTCCAGATTTCTGCCTTAATTTCACCAAGAAAAAATGTACTGGCCAAGGGGTGATGATGCAGATGATTGTATGTACACCTACAGATTAACCAGTCATGTTAGCACACTTTACTAAAACTCTCTCCGGCTCCAGTCGGACCTTGTTTATGAGAAATCCCAATTGCATTTTGTTTGGTGAAGCTTAATCGTATTTATAATCTCTTTTAATATTCCTGAAATGTCACATGCAGCCAGTAAATATCAAATTGAATCTGGCATATTTTTCATCATATCCTGCATTGTTGTTTTGTTCCTGTATGTTGTAGCTGTTTCTATGGTCCTGTTTGACAAAGTTGCCGCCTGATGTATGAACTGCTGAGATTCTTCTCATGGTGTCATTGTAACACTGACGAGTGGCTGACGGTGGATGTTTGTATTCAGCGCTGTGAGATATGGTGCAGAACAGCACTCACTCACTCACTCACTCACACACACACACACACACACACACACACACACACACACACACACACACACACACACACCACAGGGCTGCTGTTCCCCTCCCTCCTCCGCTTACAAAAGCGCCCACCACCCACACCGCCCCGGCAGTGAATGAGTTACTGCTGGTGCAGTGTGTGAGCCTGGTGCGCCCCTCCCTGGTTGGACCGCACGCCGCTCGTCGGCTGTCTGCAGACGGATGTTGCCGCATCCCGGCGCGCTGCGCTCCGCCACCAGGTTGCGTTGCTCTCCAAATGTGCCAAATCTCCTCCTCTGTCCTCCTGTCTCCGCCTGGCGCACTCGCACACAAACACACACACGCACCGCCGACGCTCCTCTCCGGTTCTAGACACACAACTCTCCGGTAAAGTGGCTCATCATCCACAACGGTACGTAAACTGTTTTCTGAAATGCCCAGCTGGTATCTGATGTTTGTTTTCTGTCTTTTTCACGCGGAGTTGGCGGCAGGTTCCTTGAGTGGGATGCTGTGGAGCGATTGCTGCGTATTTTATGTTTTTTTTCTTGCCTGTTTTTGTCCCGGCTCTGATTTTTCTCTCTCCTCTCCGCACAGACGTGACGTTCACCCACAAGCAAACTGCGTTACAGTCGCTTTTTTCTTTTCGCCTGTTTTTGTTGCATAAGCTCATCCGAGCGTCCGACACTCGAGGGCGAAACATTTACTTTTATGCGCAGTGTTTTTGATGGCGCGTCAGGGGAGACACGTCTAGTGCGAAATTAGGGCATGAGACAGCATAAACTCGTTAATCAATCAGTCCTCTGAAATCTACCTTGACATAAGAGGAGGCATGTCAGGTTCAGTCAGGGGATTTGGGCAAGTCCTTTCTTTATCCAAAGTAACGGGATTAATGCAGCTGACAGTACAGGAGGTGCCTATTTAACCTATTTTCTCTGTGGAAATAGACAGTACATGAACCAGCAGATCAATACCAAGAGTGTGAAAGCTTTTAGTGAAATGAAAGCATAGTTTTCCCGATGAAAAAAACATTTTTGGAAAACTTGCCAAAAGATAAGAGGTATGATGATGATGTAACAGATGAGATTGTCCCGCAACTGCAAGGACACAGGTTTGATCCCCTAAAATGAGCCTCTTTCTGCCGAGTCACTGTGAGTCATATGGATGAGTCCAAGAGATACCTTGCATGCAGGTAATGCAGATGAACTCAATGCCCCTTACAGACATGAGAAGGAAAAAAAAAACGAAGAAGAAAGCCCAGTTTCATTGTGTCATCGCTATGGTTTCCAGTTGGCATGCTGGCAACGTAATGGGGTGAAGTCAGTCTCCGGGCTGTGTTTTGGTCCAGAGGAGGACAAATGACCGTGCAGGTTCAGACTTGAGTGTGCAAAGAGGGGATAGAGACTGTGTGTGTGTGTGTGTGTGTGTGTGTGTGTGTGTGTGTGTGTGTGTGTATGTGTATGTGAGGCTGGGGGGGTGGGGGTTGGGGGGATGTGTTTTGGTCGCGAAACAACCAGCCATCATCTGTACAAAATAGAGAACTGTGTTTTGCGATGATTCATTCATGCCGAAGATGTTGCCATTGCAGCTAAACCATCCTCGTCTTCTGTGTGTGTGTGTGTGTGTGTGTGTGTGTGTGTGTGTGTGTGTGTGTGTGTGTGTGTGTGCTCGGCTGTCTGTGATAACGATTGATGCCAAGAAAAGCTGTTATTTTTCAGTGTTCGTCGGTATTTGTCCTGTTTTATTGGGTTATCATCATGTAACAGGTTCTTCTAACAGTTTCCTGTATTGGTTCCTTGGGACTGGATCTTTCCAGTGACTCAGCAAAGGTGGTTCGACCCAGCCACCGTCTGCGTATGTGTGTGTGTGTGTGTGTCTGTGTGTGTGTGTTTGTCACCAATCTAAACAAGTGTCTGTCTGCGTGCATGGTTTTTTTGCTCCGAGATATAGACTCTGATTGTCTGCATGCATGGCCGTGCCTCCATAATTACTCTGCATAATGCTAATCCGTACTTTAATTCTGAAGTAAAATTGAGCCATCAGCTCCTATAATCATGTGTCAGAAGAGATTTCCTCCTTTGATTTCGTTGGTAAAGAATCCTGTGTATCAGTCCATGAATTTGTTTGAAAAAAATGAATCCTCCAGAGTAGAAAACTCAGTGATCATTTTATTGAAGTGTTTCTCCTTCATAGAATCTCACTGTAAAGTTTGACCTCTGATAACTTGAAAGATATTGTTGGAGCCGGGGTACTTTAACAGTCTGCTTGAGTTAAACTTGGCCCAGTTGAAGAGCTCTGCTGCTGTAATAAACTGTGTATGTATGTGTGTTGTGTTTGCCATGGAGTTAATGTGAGCCTGGTTTTGTCCATATTTGTACTAAAGTAATACATGTCTGTGTTTATTTGAATTCATGCCAAAACTAATACCTCTTGGAAATATCTTTAATACTTCCTAGAACAGAATCGGGGCCCTGAGGCATGTTGGGAATCTTTAGCACCATTTCCTTTGCCAGGCTACAGCAAAAGTTGATCCCGACTGTCTGGCCTGCCAGTGATTCAGCTGCTACAAGCTCAGCTAATGTTGCTGAGTCACTGTTTGACATTTAATGCTTCCAACTGACAATAGGGCTGCAACTAATGATTATTCAATGATTAGTTGTTTCATCTATTAAATGTCAGAAAATGGTGAAACGTGTCGGTCAGGGTTTCTCCAAGCCCAAGATGACATCTTCTGATGTTATTTGTCCACACTCCCAAAATATGCACTTTCCGTCATAGAGGAGTGAAGAAACCAAAAATATTCACATTTAAAAAGCACAAATCTGAGAATTGTTACTATTTTCCTTGAAAAACGTACACAAACTGATTCATCAATTAGATGATTGGTTTGAAATAAAAGAAAATGTACTTAAATGAAAATATTCACATTGAAATCAGAGATTGATTATGGAAAACTGATTATGAAATTATCAAAATAGCTGGCATTTCATTTGATAGTTGACAACTACTACTATTACTTGTTGCAACTCTAATTGTTGAAAAATAAATAAATTAATCTGCATGATTAAAATCCCCGGAGCAGCAACACCTTGTGCTGCTGAAGTACCACTGAGCAAGACGACACAGGAATAGAATGCAATTAGCCAGTGAGCTGCGGTGAGAGTGCTGAGTCACTTTTCGACATTTTCTTCCTACAATCCCATCCGCACATCCCACACTGACTCCACGTAGATACAAGGTTTCTACATGAACTGTAGAAAGCTCTGTGGGCTATACAGAACCAAATTACAGTAGATGACTTGTCAAATAATAAAATGTCTTTCTATTTAGGCGCCCAGCAGTTGTAATAGTCTTTCATCACAAACCAGAAAGTCGATGTTGATAAATCCCCCTGGGTGTCTTTGACAGTACAAAAATCACGATGGAGGTTTTAACAGATATGCCTGTAATAACCCTGGAGGGAGCTCTGGTGCTGGTTTTAGACTCTCTCAAGCTTCAGACATTGACTGGTGTTCCAGTTAATCTAGCAGCAGTAGCAGAAAGGTTTGAGCAGATTTAAACCAGAGGATATAAATCTCTGTGGAGAA
Source organism: Diplodus puntazzo (assembly GCA_963678695.2). Taxonomy (NCBI): domain Eukaryota; kingdom Metazoa; phylum Chordata; class Actinopteri; order Spariformes; family Sparidae; genus Diplodus; species Diplodus puntazzo. The sequence continues at coordinate 15,960,017 of OZ023161.1, read as the reverse complement.
AGAAAACGCAAATGAATGAGTTGTTGTGTTTTATCAAAAATGAGCCCCTGAACAGCGTCACATTCTCATCCAGTACATCTGAGCTGCTGAAAGCGGATATTTGTTGTTAATGTGTATCTTTGTTTGCTTGGAAGACTACAACACGAAACAGATTTTGATGTTTCTGGGAAGACAGAATATGACATCTCAGTCTTCATTTTGAGCAACACATTTAATTATTATTACCTTTAAAGAGATGAGGTTATTTCATATTAAGAAAGTGTTGTGATAATTGGTCACATAGGGGCAGCTGTCTTTTCTCCTGCCCCCCTCGCTACCAGGAGGTCAGAGGTCAGGGTCAGCTGGAAAACAGCTGTCCCTGAGCTGGCTGTCTTTTTGCCCTTCAGTAGAGCAGGCGTTTGATGAAATGGAAGTCCTCCAGTAGAAACATAGATTCTGCGTAGAGGCTCAAGTACAGACTAAGAATATAACTAATAATTAAAGTAGCGTTATAATACTCTTTTACCTTAAACAGCTTAACAATCATGTTGATGGTAGAGTCTTGTAATAGAGTGAATGGTGTCTCTGTCTCAGCCACTCGGCCCACCCATCACTTGTTTCTGCACTATGTAACTTCAGTGAGAGGGTTAGAGTTTTTTTTTGCAGTTAGCACCCACATTACGTCTGACTAACTGTCACAGACCTGGGATTTTTATATATGACAGCGATGTCGCACTCAGAAACTGTGTGTGTGTAGGGGGGGTGACAAGTCAGACAAAATGCCAGTTTCTACATAATGTTGCTTTAAATTATTATTATTATTATAATTTTTTCTTTTTCAATTAACAAATCAATCATTTGCTATACCAACCAAATCGCAAGAATAAACTAGTGTAGGTTTCTGAAAACCATGTTAAACCTTAATATTCCTTCTTTCTTTCAACTTTACTTTAGGTCAGATTTTCAATTTTATCTCATGCGAACACTGTGCTTATGGTCTGGTCACATTTAGAGGGAAATACCGCTTGGTTATGGTTAGGAAATGTTTTGACTTGCCTCGTTCTGTAGCCACAACACACAGCTGGAAAGTATGCTGACATCTTGTTAGAAATATACAGTGGTGTCACGCTTATAAATGTTGGAATGCCACCACAGATATGTTTTGTTGAAATGTTATACTGTATGTTCAGGTAAAAATTTGAATGTATCTGTTGTTTACAGAAATGTTATCATGGGGACTGGGCTGTATCTACAGAATGTCAGAACATTGTGAAGTATTTTCAAATCAATGTCCTAAAGCCCAAAACACTAAGTTCATTATCACATACTGTACGACAAAGAAAAGCAACAACCTCGTCGTTTTTATTTTTGTGTCAGTATACACAACATCTCAGCTGTAGTTCAGATGATACCTGGAAACAAAGCAGGTTAATTTATGAAGGACAACTGGCTGGTCCATCGGTCCATCAGGTGATAAGACTTTATCCTCTAGCTCTTTCACCATGAACTCAAACACATTGTAACTTACCCCAGTTATCAAACATGTACGATTTGCTTCATCAGCAGCAGACTGAGCTGCATGTTTTCAAATCACTCACTCCTAGCCACTCAGGAAGGTGCTTATTTGTTAAGCTGCAAGGATTTGGGATTTTGATGGAGACAATGAACCGCGCTCGCTCTCAGATTAGCTGCTGGCCAGCTTAACACTACGGCGGGGAGCTGAGCGTCTGGGGAAACTGATCACATGATAGAGCAGACAGCTCATTTAGAATAAGTTCATCGATTGAAATCATACTCGTGGACACACACACAAACACACACCTCCATCCCATTTAATATCTCTAAACCACTTAACCGCTGACCATTATAGAGCAGCATGAAGCCTTTGTGGCTCTCCTGGGACCACTTGACTGAGCTGAAGGTGCAGACCACTGTAATCATTGACATACTTCATTAGGTCGTCTTATTAAAGTATTAGCCGTCTTATGTCACTGGGTAAATGTTCGAATGGGGCCATTAGACGGCTTCCAATTAGTGACCAGCTTGATTATGTAAATGCAGTCGGATAGCAGAGCTTGAAATCGGCTTGAACCAGCTTCTCTTTCATACCAGCTGGACTTTGGGCATTCTTCTCAGGTCAAGTCCTGTTTTTACCCTTTTCAGCGAGTTACAAAGTCCAGTGATCGGGTAATTCAGCTTTAAGCTTTACTATATCTGCAACCAACCAACTCTTTTCTTCCCCAAAACTGTCTCAAATCTACCAGTTGCCATTATCTGCTCTCCACAGGCCCTGCAGGGTAGTAGACTTGTTAGAGAAGCAGACTTGTAGCAGGAGAGTTGGAGCTTTGATGCCAGCTCCCCTCAACAGAATTATGTTATTTTGAGGGGATGGGGGGCACACACTGAGCCCCTACCTGCTCAGTTCAGATAAGAGCATCAGCTGAATGCAGAAATGTAGTTCTGTAGCACTGTGAGTGTGTTGCTTTGTGCATTGTTAGATGGACTGAAAAGACATTATACAGCCAATCCAAGAAACTGGCATTGTCAGGCTGCCGGATCATTGCCTCGAGAAAACCTGTCAGGTGTAGTCTGGGTCCAAAATTAACTTTATTGGCTCGTCCATCAGTCACTGGCTAACTAAGATACCAACCAGTTATTTTTAGTATAGTTATATTACATTAATATATACCAGACATACCAGAGATAGTCTTTATATTTCTCTTATATGTTTATTTTCTTATTTATCTTTTTATCCATTTTCAGTGCTGTATGCATGTAGATGAGGAAAGTAGATGAAGAGACAAGAGTAGATTTAGTTCAGTATTTGTTCAGGTTACTCATTTCTCTTGAACATACTTGTTATACATTTTTGGTGGCCTCGCTCACAAATGCTTTGTGTTGCCAAATTGACACATTTCATTTAGAATTGAGCTAATTAGCATTCAAACAGTGGAGAAACAGTAGCCACATAACCACTCCAGACTAATGTGTGAGTCAGTCAATCAGGATGTTTTTAGCCATCCTGTGGATTATAATATCTGTCAGTCCACAGCTTTTGGAAACTATCGGAAACGCTGCCATGATTCTTACAGACATTCATGTTCCCCACACGATTAGCCTTAATGACATTGGATTCATTGACTTTTCCCTCAGTGACCTCATAGAGTTAATATTTGTGTCACTGAGTGAAATTTCACAAAAAATATTGGAATTGAATTGTGTTTACACTTTCATGTCCGCCACAGGATGAACTATAATAAATTGGGTGATCCGTTAACTTTTCACAGTCATCAGGTCAAAAATGTGTCTAATACTTTGATTTAAGACCAAACGCTGCAAAACTAAAGTCATCTCCATCAGCCTCAGCTGCTGTTCCCTTTGTGTTTAGTGCTTACTAGCTAATGGTAGCATGCTAACAAGCTAAACCAAGACGGTGAACATGATACCTGCTTAAAATCAGCATGTTAGCTTTGTGATTGTGAGCATGTTAGCATGCTGGCATTAGCATTTATGTCAAAGCACTGCTGTGCCAATCCACCTTATTCCTAGCTCTCATGTTACCATGTGCGACCTCGACGCTTCCATTTTCCACGGTAACAGGACCCTAATCCTCTTTCCTAGAGCCACTGGTATGGCGTATCAGTAATCATGTAGATTAAGGCTAGCAACTTTATCGTTTGAATACTACTAACACTATTATTATTGCTAAGCAATCTTAGCTAAAGCCTTGAAAGTGCTAACAGTTTATCAGTTGTACTTTCTTACTTGCACTACCACCAGCGATATCACCCATAATCCATACTCCATAACTCATAGCGAGTGTTTTTTGTTAGTCCGCGATGGATCTCTTTAGCAGATTTGATCATTTAGCTTTCTGGATGTTGATTATTTATTATTTGTTCAAGCTTTCCCAACTTTTTGTACACAGATAGGATAAAGATTATTGCTTAAATGATGTTAAATTTCATGCATTTTATAGAGAAATGTATTTTTTTAAATTATCGGTACGTATTCTTGATTTAACCAGGTAAAAGCCTCACTAAGATTAAAATTTCTTTTCAAGTATAACCTATAGCTTAAAGGCCAGCTTAAACATTGTCACACAATGCAAACATAGCCCTGTCGCACACTGCATGACTACACTTCTCTACACTACTGTTGATATATACTGCATGTTTTAAATCTGCAAGTTTCCTGATCACTGGTATGTGATGACATAGTATAAGCAAACAGTTTGTAAAAGCTGTAATGAAATGTTCTCTTATTTGTATTAACAGTATTTATTAATATATTTGTTTTTTCGGTCTTCACTTAAAGGGTTGGTGCAATCTAGACCTTTCCCTGCTATTGGGTCACTCCATCATAAGTAGCAGCTGACCTGCCTAAAATATTTTAGGTTTCAATGGAGAGCTTTAGTGTCCCATTTTTTTCTGCTGTGTCAGAAGAGACACTGAGTACTGCACTGGTATTTTAGGGGGCATGAAAAGCCATTAACATGCTGAATAGCATTTGAAAACGCATTGTCTTATAGTCCAAAATACTGATGCAGACTTTTATAAGGGCTCACTGGTCAAACCCTTACAAGGTCTACATTGTAACTACTGTGTAATTTCTCACAGTACAGATTAATGCTGTTTCCTGGTGATAGCTATGGCCGATAAAGAAATAAAGCCGGTTACATAAATAAGAACCAGGAACCAGTCGCGCGTCATGCTGCGTCAAACATATATGTGTACATATGATATCTGTTTCCATAAACCCTGGCCAGATTCGATGAGGTAAAGGATGAGTATAGAAAGAACAGGTACTGAGCCGAGAGTCTCAGGACCCGACGACAACAATGGAGAGAAAAGAGGGGAGGTTCTGGTTCGGAGAATGCAGCAGTGAGCAGTCTTTGCAGCGTTTCGCACCTCCCTGTTTCCTCTGCTGCTTTAGCCATCTCCCCCTGCTGCCGGAGTCTGTGTGTGTGTGCGGTGTGTGTGTGTGTGTGTGTGTGTGTGTGAGAGAGAGAGAATGTACAAATATGCAGAAAATAGCCATGCTGTGTTTGTATTATGTTTATATAAAAAGAGGCTGTTTCGACTCGAGTGTAGACCAATGCGGCGAAACCCGTCCACCCCTCCCTCTGCTCCCTCAATACCTCCTGCTGAGATTAGAGTCCCGGTTTTTCTGAAGAAAATAGAGTCTCAAGGTGCAGAGTATGTGTCTCTCTATTCAGTTTCTATCGCTGCTTCGTTCTGGTTGACCAGCTCTCTGTCTTTCTTCACAGGATCGCTCCTTCTGTTGTTTTATTCTGTAACGTCAAAAATTCATTTGTTATTCTATATGTCTTCCCGATGCAACCATGCGACCCAGATCCCGTGGCGCTTGAATGTGCTGCCACCAGCCGGTAGATCACAATCCCGGACACAGAGGGTTAAAACCTGAACGTCTTCGCTCAGTTTGTCTCTTTCTGTTCTACACCCTGGGGGCTATAGAGCATAAATAGAGAGGGATAGATATATGACCTGAAACAGAATAAGGTGCATCATTATGCCCCTTTTTACAAGCTGGAGAGCAGGAAGACTCAGTGAAAGCTGCAGAGATTGAAGAGTCCGAATGACAAAGCAAGAAAAAGGTAGAAGGGGAGAAATAAAATGGGACATAGTGAGACGGGAAGTAAAGACAGAGAAGAATGAGCAGAAAGACAGTCTGACTGTCTGACACCCTGAACAAAGGCAGAATGACAGCGGCTGACTCTGACAAATGGACGGACAGACAACCGGGACGGTACAAAGACAGAGTAGTCACACCGCAGTCAGGCGATTCATGCGATTCATGCTGATGGCAGCCATATTGGACCGGAGTGTGGAGCTGATGTCTCCACCATCAGAGGGGAAGAGCAGCAGTAAACATTGATCCCTCCGTCAGGAGTTGTTCCCAGGGGCCCCAACCTCCATCCCCCTCTGTCCACTCTGATCTGCTGACACAGACGCCACAGTGCATCCAATGAGTCTGACACACCCACACTCTGAGGGGATGGACCGCAGCAGAGAGCAATGTATGGGCAGTCCGGATGTGAATGAATTACAATCCTGTTTTTGTTTTCAGATTCAGATTTAAGACATCTTAAAAATTCTACAAATAAGTTTTTAACTGGTTAAGAAGCAGTCTCAGTTTAATATTGATGCCTGTCAGTCACCTAAATAAGCAAATAAGATATCAGCGAGACATTTGGCTATTTCTGTGCCTGTCACTGCATTGTGGCTGCTGAGGATGAATTTAGGGGTCTTACAAACTGAGAATAGAAGTGCTCTGTAGTCTATTAGTATGGCATAGAAACACAACTTCTCTTTTTTCACTATTGACATTAGTTATTAATAGTGCACAGACATGAATAGAAACATTGTCTCATGGCATGGCATCCAAACAGATGTCTTAAATGTGATGTGTTAAGTGCCTCTTTCTTCCATTTGCTTTAAACAAACACAACATTGTTATTAATTCCATGACATAGTTAATTGCTGAGATCTGGGAAAGCAATGACATTGCAAAAAGAAGTTTGGCAAGACACACACGCTTAATCAAAGAGAAAATGATAACAAATGACAAAATATTTATCAAAATAAATGACGTGGTCTCACGTGGTCTACTGATAGAGGATGGAGTTTGAGACTAAAGCTGAATGATCTTTTAAAATCAGCATCTATTTTAGGTGTTTCGGTCTGAAACATTGTCCTTCTTTCCAGAGCCAACACTTTGCACTGATGGTCAGTGTCAGATAAAAAGAAAACCACTCATTAAAATACAGAAATATGAATATGTAGCTGTTCTGCTACTTGCGCCACATGTTTTTTTTCCTTTGTGGTTTCTACTTTTCCACAAATACACATCTAGTCTTTTGTTTTAGTGTGCAGTCACAAAGACGTGGGAGGTGTAACTGTTTAATGCTAGAAGATGAATGTTATACCTTTGGTAAAACAGAAGGTGCTCACATTTTCAAACCTCTATGGGAAAGTGCAACAAGAACATGTTGTTATCACTGCTGCTTTTTTCACTCGAACGTCTCTCTGGTAAATGTTGGAAAAATGCAAACAAAAGCATCATGATTCAGGCTGAAAGGAAGTGAGGTCATCAAAAAAGTGTTTTGAAAAAATGTCTTCACAAAATCTCTCCTGTGATGAACCAGCTGTGTGTGTGTGTGTGTGTGTGTGTGTGTGTGTGTGTGTGTGTGTGTGTGTGTGTGTGTGTGCGTGTGTGTGTGTGTGTGTGTGTGTGTGTGTGTGTGTAAAAAAAAAAAAATAGGAGCTTAACCCAAGGACCTGTATCTTGCTGAACATAGCAGCTTTTAATGTGCTCTGCAACCAGGGGATGCAAATGAGGAGGGAGACAATAACTAATGAGGAGCCGGTGTCCGCGGTCACATGTCCTTCGGTTAACCCTGTTGTAATAGGAAGTAAATTCTCCTTTGCAGTCCTAAAATTATTAACTTTCTTAATGCAAAGTCTTACAGATGCTTAAGCCTTCATTAACATGTCTTGTCAAAGTAGGGGTTACATTTTCAGATATTAAATACCTAATTTTGCAGTTTTGAATCCTCAAATCCCCCTGCAGACTTTTAAACCTGCAAACAGAACAGCAGATTGAAAAACATCCTCCACGCCAAGCTGGAATACTCCTGAAATAAACCTGTGTGTGTTGATCCAAATCTACGAGACGCTGAGCCCAGAAAGAAACTGGAACACGCAGCTTTTTTTTTTTTCTTTTATTATAACTTTGAATTGAATGCAGCCAATGAATAATAGTGAAAGCAGAAGCTGAGTGCTCCAGTTTTTGAGCTCCACAAGTCAGAGATTTGGATCTTTGCTGGCTTGTCCTTCTCTGAGAGCCTCAACAGCAAGATACAGTTTAATGGCAGTATAGTTATTCAGTTAGAGGAGCTTCTGTATCTGTTAGACTGGATGAGCAAACAAGTCATCCTCCAGCCAAAGCCTCGCATCTATGAGGCTGTTGTTTCTGATAAGCCCTTATTACCAAGCGACCAGCCAGTAACTTGAATCTGCACGCTGGCGGTTTTAAAACCACCTTAAGCTGAGAGTAAATCCCCAAAGGCCGATGCCTTTCACCCAGGAGCTGCTGCAGAAAAAGCTCCAAACAAATAACAGTCTATCTGCAGCCAATTTAACAGCCTGTGACTTCTGAATTGCATCTTTTCTCACCTCAACATTCCCATTTTCTCCTCTCAAGCTCTCTCTTGGGTTTTCTCCTCTGTTAGGGGAGGAAAGCTCCTTCTCTCCCTCCTTCATCCCTTCGGGTCTTCCCACCTTGACGGATTGAATATCTTGTCATTGTGCGAGGAAAGGTCACACCGACGCTTATTTTTCATAACTGTCGTCTGCCTCGCCTGTATGTGTCTGACCCAGAGACCCCGTCTTGTGTCCGTCACCATGATGGATGAGACATCCGCGTTCGTCAACGTATTGCTGACAACCAGTTTATAATCATTGTAGCTCTCTCCTGACAGCGCAAGACCTCAGCGATGAAAATGAGGAATGTTCTTTTTCAGAAAGGGGTATGTGTACGTGTGTGTGTTGGAGTGGAGATGGGGTCGATGCTGCATATATTTCATAGTGGAGAATAAGCTGTCAGAACATCAACTCATTTCTGCTTTGAGACAAAATTGTTAGGGGAATTTTCTCTAGTGTACAGTTTCCATGTGGTGTGGGTCTTACTCTGGGTTCTGTGTGTTTTCTTTAAACACTTTGAAGCAAGACGCCACAGATGACATCACCATAACTTACCCTCAATTGTAAAGAGAGAAAGCATTCACACAGTCTAACTTTTATAAAGGGAACTTCAAGAATGAAAAGAAGAGTGCATAACTGAGCAAAATTCTCATTTACAGAATTAACAAGAAAAATTCTGTTAGCCACCATTGTCACAACAGTACAGCGACCTGTGACACACAAGCCTTGACAACTTCACTTTTAATCAAAAGATTTATGAATGAATGTAGATAGAAATTACATAAAAATGTCAATACATTCACTTTACACTTGTTTAGAGTAAATCAACCTTACATTCATCGCAAAAATGGAAATGAAACAGAGGAAATGCTCAGAACCAAAAGTGAAATTTAGTGAAAATGTGAACTTAATGTGTTTACTTTAGCAGGAAACTGTTAGAATTCTATTAGAACAAATCTTCTCCCATAAAATGTCTCCCATACCAGCAACATTTTAAGAAATGTAAGAAAAGTAGGAAATATGACAAGGGAGGTTATCAAATGTCTCTGCTAAATTATGGGTGGGTGATGTGACTTCAAATGTATTTTGATGTACATGCTTGCAGACAACAACGGGGAAAGAAGGGATGTTTGTTTGTTCCTTGTGTGTTAAAATGTGACAACGGCAACATGTGTGAATGTGACTTCTTGTTCTAGATACAGCCTGAACACAAAAGGCCCATGATCGCGGGTATTTATACTGTTAGACAGTGGGGGGAAATGTTTGTGGTGGCCTGAAAAAGATGCTCTGACACATTTTAGTGTGGTGTTTTGGCAGCATGTACTGCACTGTAGTGTTTGTGTGTGTGTGTGTGTGTTTGTGTGTGTGTGTGTGTGTGTGTGTGCGTGTGTGTCTGTAAGTATGTGTTTGTTGTTTGAACTGCTTTCACTGTCTCTTCAGGCCTTTAGACAGCGGGAGGAGTACGGGGGGTAAAAGCAGTGATGTCATAGCTGGCACGCTGTGGACCGGACTCGAAGAGACACCGACACTTTGCCAATATTCTCCCGCTGCCCTTTTCTAGTGGCAGCTCTAACTGCATTTTCATGCTCCTCCTCACTCTCGGGTGGTCAGTCCGCCTGTCTGTCTGTTTGTTTCTCTCACTGTCGTTCTGATTATATTCTCTTCGACTTGACTGGAGTGTTTTAAGTTTCCGTATGTCAACACACATGTCAGTTTCATCAATTAATCAGTTCATCTAAATCTGGTTCTGTGCACGCCTGTTTGTGTAAACTAAACTATTTCACATCGTTGATCCTTAATTACCAATGCATATGCCGGTATACTGTCACCTAAAGTGCAATATCTGAAAGGTTGAAAATTGATTTTGAACCCTGATATAAGTTGGTGAATTAAGTATATCTGAAATGCTGAATCAAGCAATTACCATAACCATCACTAGATATAAATTCATGTAGGCTGTTCTTTCAGTCTTTTAGTTGTTCAGGCTTGTTTTTGTCTAGTTTTAATAAAAAACATTATTTGTGGTGGTATAAATGCTATTACAGTGGCTTTTCCCTGATGACAAGAGTTAAGTTCTCTTATTAACCTGAAATCTGGGCCTGAAAGTAGTAAAGCTGAACCAATACTGGGTTTTAGATATTGTAAGTTAAGTAAATTGAATCGTGACATATCAGTTGATATACATTTCTTTTACATAATTATAAACATTTTGTTTTTGCAGAGAAGCCCATAAATGTGGTTATCAAAGAGTCAAGACCACAATATGACCTGAGTAGGACATTTTATAGTTGAAATATAAACTGTCAGTGCTCTCTGGTAGAGGAATGATGACTTTGTACTGACGTTTCTTTATCTATATACCTAATACATCAGCTGATAATCTGCTTGAGAATATAATCAAATTCATAAAATCTTAATATCTGCAACTTACTGTAAGTCCAAAACTTTGTGTCAGACTTTGGTGCTCAAATGAATGCATGTGTGTGCAGGTGCCAGTGCGAGTGAGTGTGTGTGGATGTGAGTAGGGCATCACCATGGCAGTCTGCAGCAACAAAGACTGAATGATAGACTTGCAAAAGGAGCTCAGAGGCCCTTCAAGGAGTGCACGAAAAGGGGGAGATTGGAATGGCTGGTAGTATGGGAGCTGTATTAGCTCTGAGTGAAAAAGGCCTTAAATACTGCGGATACTTACACGCTGAAACACCAAAGAGCTGCCGACTCTTTCATCAACACATCCTTGCCCTCTATCTTCTCCTTTTCTTCCTATTGATTACTTTTAATGTGTCGGACGTGATGATGGGGAGCAAACACTTCAGCCCTGTGTTTAATCAGGTGAAAAGTTCCCCCTGAAGCGACTGCAGAAGTCAGTGAAGCTCAGCTACTAAGTTCAATCAGTTGGCTAATATTCCTTTTTCTCTCATCTCCTCATTCATGCGATAATGACTCATGCGCTGATAATGAGTGGGAGCTATTTTAGAACCCGATTTTAAGTACTGCAGACAATGTTTTGAGACTTTAAAGATGTTTGATCATTATCATCTTATGACATTTAATGTTAACGGGGATGTTGTACGTTTTTGTACATTTTGTTTGTTGTATCTCTAATTTCAGTTATTGAATTTTGAATTTCTCAGACACAGATACACATGATTAAAACTAAACTAATAAACTTAAAATTGGACACATTTTGAGGGGGAACTGCTGGAAAACATCAGCTGACTAAAGAAAGATTTGAATGCAGGACTTACATAATATTTTTGTAGTATAGAATTACCACATTTACTCAAGTAAAACATCAGAATACTTGTGTTTTTTTTCCACCACTGATCATAATCACTGCCTTGTCCTTTACCCTGTCCTTACAAAAGTAAGCAGGCTACATAAATACAAATACAGTTAAGACTTATTTGCATATTTCTATTTGTCAGATTTTTGTTGAATGTTTTCAAATTTGCTCCACATTCAAAGTGGTTGTTTAAGGTGCAGATTCAAGCAAGCGAGTCGTACTTGCCACCGTGCTTGACCGAGCACGTTGATAATGGACAATTATCAATGTGAAGAACAAGAACATTAGCTGTGAGAAAACTTGCCACTGATGGCTATGTGTGTATATATAATCTCCGAAGGGAGAGACTGAAGTTATTTTCTGAGGCAAGATAAACTTTAACAGATCCCTGTGGGGGAATTTTAAAGGATTTGCAGAGATTTGGGCATATAGTCACTCATTAAACCAACATTGTGTTCCTGACTCTACAAGAAGCTACTGTGAAGGACTTACTGCATTGAACTTCAGAGTTAGATGGAATCTGTTGTGTTGAATATCTCTGATTCCACTTGTATCTGAAAAGTGTTTCTCTCAAAGTGTGTCCAGACTTTAGCTTTAGCTTTTTTTGTCTATTGTAGTACTCCAGTCCAACACATACATACGCTGCTCAGTGTATGGAGAAACAATAATTAGTCTGAGACTCATTTCTTAAAACATACTGACTAAACAATGTTTATGCATTTAAAAAACAAACTCAGGTCCACCTAATGCAGTTTTTCTGTCTGATGCCATGATGTGTCATAGTTTTTAATTCATTTAATGGATGGTTATGTACTGAACTGTATGTGAATAGTCATTGCCTTTATCACGTTGATATTTCCGACAGCTTTTATTGTTTTGGTTCTTCCGGTTTTCCTTAACTGAGGAAACCTTTTAAGGGATTCTGTGCTATAACCTTAAATAAGTTCATCAGCTAAGGCTAATTTAACCCTTAAGCGTCATACCTCAGTATTTTGTGCTTTTGTGCTTTCCATTTGGACTTTACCTCCCTGATTATATTTTTGGACATTAGCCTCAGTTCATTTGGCTAATTTCTGATCAGTACAGCCCGGATACATATGTTTTTTTTTTCTCTTCCTAGAAAGGCTAAGTGTTTCTGGCATTGAGGCCTTAACTGGCTTAGCAGCCAAATGATTCAGTGCTGCCAAATCACAGGACCAGGATTAGCATCAGGAATAAGACTCTGGCTTCCTGTTGCTGGTGTGAACCAAAGACACGGATCGTGGTTCAAGGAGCGAGTTTCTATCCTGATGGTTGCGTTTTAAAATGTTTGATAAAATTGGGACTGATTTCATGAATTTGGACAGAGAAATTAAATCATCTTCACTTGGCGAGCGTTGATTGTAGTCGCTGAGGCAGTCATAATTATGTATTAAATTACAGTAAATAGATAAGATAAACAATTTAATATCTACCAGTAATTAATCGGTGCACCCATTTTGATTCATGCGCAGCTTAATATTCTAAGTGGTCATAGAGCAGCGAAAAAACATATGAATAATTTGTCATATTTTAGTTACTGGACCTGCATTTCAATACTCTGCACTGCAGACTCCAGCAGTGACTCAGCAGCCACTTGAAGCCTTTAGACGCAAACAAATGCTCGGACTTGTAGTTTTGATGTATGGCTTTACTGGTGGGTGGAGATGCGGTGCTGAATTGAGCTTGGAGACAGCGGGGTCTGTAGCGGCTTCTCTAATTTTCCAACCCACTTCACACCACTTCATCTCTGAGCTCAGACAATAGTGGTGAGGGAAGGAATCAGCCCACATTAGGCAAATGAGATTAAGAACAGGGTAATAACTTTTTGATGTCAGCTTCAATCAACCTCTGTTGATCTGACGTGTATATGAAGATGAAGCCTGAGGCGTCAGTTCAGCTTCATTAACCACACATTACTTAACTTAATTTTGCTTGATTAACTTTAAACAGAAAACAGGGGCAGAGTTACAGCAACAGGATACTTGGTAGGGTTGCAACTACTAATTATTTTCAGTCAGTCTATAGATATACAGCATGAAGCTGTTGAGCAAAATGATACAAGCTTTCAGAGCTTTTAAAACCACATCTGGTGTTCATGACCAGCAGATGCAGCAGGCATGTCAGGTGTTAATACACGACACAAGTCAAGGACGGTTCAAGGACGGTCCTGCTAGATGACTTCAGTAGGGGTCATACACATTGTGGAGGAATTTACATTATGTTTTTCTCTGTATTCATTTTGCAGTAATTGTTTGTTTACTCATGTGCATCTTCATTTATTTCTCTGGATTGTATTGTCTCTATATTTTCCATTTCCACTCTTTGGCATTCAGTTTTATTCATTCATTACCTTTCAGCTTAAAGTCACTGTTGTCTCTATTGTGGTCCCACAAGAGAGAGGTTGTATCCTGGCGCTTCATTCACTGATGGAACCAATCATGCAAAAATGTATTCTCTTCACTGATTGGTGTCTGAACCTCATTTATTTATATAAATTGTCATTTCGGCTGTTTTGATTATGTTCATGATGGCTTCTAGCTGAAACACCTTTGCCCTCTATTTATCTGGCGACTGCCGGTATTCCGGTTTTGTTGCCGGTTTGTTTTGGTCCTGGTAGATAAACCTGTTCACGGATGGTCTTTGGCATAGGATTTGATCACATCATTGATATCTGAATTTCAATATCTGTGTTTTTTGTGTCCAATTGTGGACCACAGCATTGCCTCTTTGCTGTGATCTCAGTCAATGTCCAGTCTGATTGGGTAAAAATCACGAGAAATAGTCTATGAGCACGTAATAACCTGAATCTGCAAAGTAACTAGAAACTAACTTGAAGCTGTGCTCTGGTTTTCATCCAGAGTTACTGGTTCACTGGTGTCGAGTTCCCCAGGTGATGTTATACACCTCACCAGACTTCCCCTCAGTGTTGGAAATGTTTTCTAGAAGGTGTTAGACCTCAAGACTTGCAAACTACAGTCTTCCCTTAGGTCAATTAAACATTTCTTGTTGAATCATTAAGGAAAAGGTGGAAAGTATGTCATCATTCGTCCATGTGATAGTAACACATTCACTGCCAGAAACTGAGGCTATTTTCATAGATCATTCTTTATTCTAATGTGTCCCTGTGGAAGAAAAAGTCTGCCAAGGAAGTTATCTTAACTTCTAATATATACATTTCTTTAATCAACTAATCATCTGAGCTGTCGACTCCAGCCGTCAATCAACTCTCCTTTGAAGTGGTTGGTGCTAAAAATTTGCATTAAAACAGCACTGAAAGCTTTGACCTTGTGTGTGCTGATGTGCGTGGCTTTACAATGAAATACTGTCTACCTTCAAGCTTTAGAACAGGATGTTTGCTGTCTGGCGTTACATTAGAGTTATGACTTTAACATTTGAAAGAGGAGCTGTCCTCGGTACTGAATCATTTTGAGCTTTGTGTTGGATTTTCTGATTTACTAACATTTTCCTGAATCTAAGCTCTGAAACACTGATCTTGAGTTTAATTAAAAGTTCTTTCTCCACTTTGAATATAACAGCTTGCTAACAGTGATGTTGTAGAATCTGTCTTTCTCGAAGCAGCTACTGCTTTATATGTTTCACCTGCTGTCTTTAAATTCCTTGAACCCTCTCACCATCCCTGATGCCACTGTAAATGTGGAACATGCTATCTGGAGCAGTGCAGTGGCTGGGCCTCGGACGATCAGTGCTCCGTTTTAGTCGCCTTTAAACAGAGCGTTCTCGTTTGGGGAGTTCAGACGTGGGTATTTATAACAAGCGGGTCAGCTGAGGAAGAGCCGGAATGAGCAGAAACACTGAGTTCTGTCTGACAAATGACCTTCCTTCCTCTGGGCCGCGCAGTTATGAACAGAGTCACGCAAGGACTGAAGAGGGAGTGAAGAGTTCACTTCCCAAGATCCTTAAGTCAACCTACAGAAGCGGGCCACATGACATCCAGCGTCTGCTCTGCCATCAAAGTTATTTTTGTCAAGAAAATGGATCATTGCAGATGTGTGATCTCGGCTAAAACAGATACCCCTGCTGGGTTACACAGTACTACATGTTTCTTCGGACTAACATCCTGATTGGGGAAATTTGTTTGTTACATGGCATGGCATACATCTATAAATAAAGATATAAATCTATAAATAAACATGACACATTAAATGTCAGGTTGGCCGAAAAAAAAAAACAATTAATAATGTCTTCCCTATCCTTCAAGTACCTGAAACTTTTAATCCCAAGATATACTTTTCATGGAACTGAAAGGTTCAATGACGAGTCTTTTGATGTTTGACTGAAAACATCAGTTTTGGCTTAAAATACCTGATTTGGTTGTCACAAACACATCTGGATATATCCATAGGTCTCCATAAAACGCACAGTTTTTATCTAGATTGATAGACTCACACACACTTGTTTGTTTTCCTTTATCGGGAAAGAAGTTTTCTATTTTTAGCTTCACAGGATGATGCTTTCGAAGCAAGGAAGCTCTGAAACATACTTGAATTCTAAATATTAAGTATCTTGATTTAATCCCTTTTTGTTTTCTTTTGGTGTGAACTGAGTGAACTGCAGAAATGTGTCACGATGATATGCTAATGATATACGCCGCTTTGATGTTCCCAATCACAGCCATATTTACTGAGCAACAGAAGCAGCTGATATGATAAGAAGTGATGAGTGCTTGATTCAGCTGACAAAGACAGCAAGGAGGCAGTAAACCCTGTGCAGAAATGTGAGGTATTTTAAACAGTCTTAGTAGAAATCATTTTCAGTGTGAGATTCTCAAAATGCCTTTGGCTGAAAGTCACTCTCTGTGAAAGGATGATGCCTCCTCTCTGTCTGGGATGCCAGTAAAGGAAAGCCACGGGGATGAATAGATGAGGGCAACTTGGCTGAACATCGCACTCTTCAAAAGGACTGTTTAAACAAACACATTTAAGCTGAGGAACAGACGCTGGCCTGCCTGAGGAGGCTTTAGCTTTGCACTGTTTGTATCTCCGTGGATGCAGTGAGACCCTCAGGTTTGACTCACATCCTTGGGTTGTAATTTCCAGTAAAAGTTTTGTTATTACAGCTTTAAGAGCACGGGGACGGAGACTGGTTCGATGATCTATGTTTGTCATGAATACCACACAGTTTTCTTTGTGTTAGTCAAAACGTCCTTGAAATTTGCCTGGAACTAGAATTGTTTATCTCTCTTTAAGTACTTTTCTTCGAGTAGATGCATGAAAATGTGTCACAGATTCCAGCCGTGAGGATACGGGCCTGAAAAGGCTAACATGGAGGTGTGGAGGACTTCGTAGGAGGTGGAGATGTGTTTAATCAAGGCGCGTCTGACGCACTGCAGTGATAACTCCATTGATTCCCACCTTGACTCAAGTCATTGAAAATTCCATCACTCTTGTCCGTTTGACAGCTTTCTTTAGGCTGAGCACATTTATCATTTTTGTAAGTGAGAAGTTTGCTCATGAATCTGACATCTGTCATTGCCATGCAAAGATAGATATTAATAAACATTAGTAAGAGTGTGATTGTGTTAGCTTATTGATTAAATTAGTCAGACAAAGAACCGTAAAACCCCTTTGTTGTCTTTCTCTCAGATTCTATTTTTGTGAGGATCATTTTGTTGCTAAATCACAAATAATAAAACAAATGTTACTACTATGTAACAAGCTCTCACCACTGTCGGCAAGAGTTTCCTCATGGTGGAAATGTTGGCTCTCTGTTAGTAATCAAGTAATAGTATGGTCTAGACGTGCTAAAATTGGAAAGCGCCATGAGATAATGTCTCTTGGCGAATATATAAATAAAAATCGATTGATTAATATAAGATAACAATAGAACCTGACCGAAACTTGATTTTTGGGCTGATGTTGAGGAGAAAAGACAATAATGACAATAAAGACAAAAAATTATATATCGTCTTATATTATTATTTACACAGAATATGTAGATAAACACGCATGTATTGCAATGATCCTCCAATGTGGTTATCACCTGTGGAAAAGATGGAGGAAGGTTATTTTACAGTTTATTAACAAACTCCATCATCCAAAAAATTGAATTTAACTGGGAGTGTAACAATTATGAACTACCCAGAACATCTTTTTCTGCATTATGCTCCAAAAAAAGGAAAAAATTTGAACAAAAAGAAATGTTAAGTTTCAACATATCCATGGTCTGTAGAAATGTACATTGCCAACATGGTTCTGGCGAATGAGTTGTACATTTGGAAACCTGAAATAAGTTGATGTCATTAAAATGCTTCTTAACCAGATGTTTCACTACATCAATGAATTGAAACACACACCAACATAACATATGTATAATGTTCTTAAAAGTAACATAGAATTCAAGCTGTGATAAAACAACACACCCACATCTGACAATGACCCCACTTTGTATATAACACTGTCATCCTTGCCCAAAGTTCCAGGAAAAAGTAGGAGTGATGACTAACTCCTTCACGCCTAAAATCCTCCGTTGACTTCTCAGTTTACATACCATGAGTGATATTCTCTCACAAACACCAGTCTGTCTCTGCTGCAGTGATGCAAAGGTCTTAATCAGGAGTGCAGGTCAAATGAGACACATGAACTAATGACATGCTATGATTAAATATCACTTCAGGTTGGGTGACAAACCAGTATGAGCTGTTTTAGTGGCAGAGATGAACAGGGTGGATTTTTGGTGAATGATTATTTTGCTATTTATTTGAGCGTGACTGTGGCGGCTTGGATTCTGCTCAGCCACTCTGATGCACCTCTGTGACTCTGGATTTGGCAATGTTGTTGTGTGTCGTTCTGCCAGTGACACGAAAAACTCTTCTAAATCTGGTATGAGCTGCCAGAGAGCATCCTGACTGAGATGCATTTGTATAAAATCCAGTTTGATTAGCAATTTCAACCATCTCCAGATATGGTTTGGATGCCGTTTCTTCGCTGTCCGGACTCATAAAATGAGTGCATAGCATCATAAGTGTTTTCTTCATTAAAATCTTCCCATTCAGGCAAGTTTTTGGCAGTTGAGCCCAAAAACCTTAACTCATCAGGTTCATAGCATGTGATTTGGAGATTCTTGTGCTGTTGACCCGTCATTGTTCAGTATTATAACTGCTGTACCGATGAAGACTTCATGAGGGCTGCAACTAACAATTATGTATTGTTGATTAATCTGCAGACTAGTTCCTAAATCACTTTGTCATCTATAACCTCATAAACAATAAAAGAAATCCCACTTTTCTTGAGTCCAAGTTGATGTCATCAAATGTCTTTTACAAGAGAATGTTTGCATTTACTGCTTAAAAATGACTTAAATCAACAACAATCAATCAATCAGTCAAACTTTATTTCTATACCGCCTCTTAAATAAACCAATAGTGCTTTACAAGTGATTGAAAAACAATTAAAAACTAAAATGATCTAAAAAACTGACAGAAATAATATTTGGATAGTTACAATAATAAACGATAAAGAAAAAAATATAATACAAGCAATACAGGACTACACTTGATTGAAAAATGTATTTAAAAAAATGTAATACAATATAATAGTGATTATTATAATCTATATTAATCTTTAATTAATCTTGATAAAATCTAAAAATAAATAGGGCTGCCATTATTTTTGTTATCAATTAATCTTGCCAATTATATTCATTATTAATTGATTCATCACTGTCTGAGGCTATATCATCGTTATTTCCCAGAGCTCAGAGTTAGTCTATGAGTTGTTGAACTAACAGTCTGTAGCCCAAAGACTATTCATCTACCGTCATAAATGACAAGCAGCAAATCCTCACATTTAAGAAACTGGAACCAAAAAAATGTTTTGACATTTTTGCTTGAAAAACGATTGAAATTGTATCAAAAATAGTTGATGAGAAACAACTACACAGTTAATCAACTTATCACTAATCACTACCTTTATTTGCAAAACCTCATAAAAAAAACAATGCTCTTCTTCTGAGTTACAGGCCAAAAGCCAGAAAGCTGCGTTTTACAGAACCTTTTGAACTCTTTGTGCACCAATGTCACCTCCACAGAATCTCGTCCATTAGCTGTGTTTGGGAGTGAAAGTGAATCTGATCTGAGAGTCCTGCAGCCTTTAGTGGCAGTGACAGTCCTCTCAGACGCTCTGCATTGTTGATGCTCTCTGACCGCCCCGAGGGGGAAAACAGCAGCGTTTCAGACTGACTTAGAGCGTCTTTGTTGTTGTAGTATCATGTTGTACCAGTCTGCAGTGTCAGCGAGCAGTCACCCTGCAGGCAGCCATCAGCAGCAGCAGCTAATGCAGTCTCTTCTACTCTGTTTCACCTGAGAAAAGCACATCAGGAGGTCAAAGGGACACGCTGCCTCACTGGGCTTCGGTCTTCTCAGAGCGGATTTACAAATGCATAGGTTTGACGCAGGTGTCTGCAGCACCTGTATCTTTGCGTTAGCGTTGAGTGTTGCTCTTGCTGAAAGTATCAAAGCAAACTTGCAAATCATCGCTCACCCTCGCAAGCTTAGTCATCATGCTGTGAAACCGGACGAGTCTGTGGGCAGATCTGCTGAAGTGTTAGAACTCCTCCTGACTGCTGCACCAGCAGGTTCATCTGTACAGTGAAGGGTATCATCGTTGTCCATCCAACAACAAAGCCCTTCAATCACCCGTCCTCACTCGCTCCAGGCAGCGGTCTGCCCAGCGATGGTCATTGTTTTTTGTCAGACATCAGTGATGGACACTGCAGTGTGTCTGCGGGGGGAAACATGGCCGTCAGTGTGTCGTTTTAACATCAAAAGAGGGAGCCACGTCATCTAGTTTGCTCCAGTGATGCTCTCTGAATGTCACTTTACTTAACATCTGTTTTAATCTTTTAACAATTTTCATCACATTTCTCCAATTGTTGAGCTTGAGTTTCTCTCTTTAGGTGTGTCTCATCAATCTGCAATCTGTTTTTTAACATCTGTGGAACAAAGTTTTTTTTTTGTTTTTTTTTCACTGTGGCAGCACTGTCGGCTCAAACCTTCTGTTTCTGATTTATTGTGATGTTCGTCTCATTGTCTGCTCAGCCATTGTTATTTCTGCTCAAACCCAAAGCAATTTATTTATCTGCTGTAGCACCTTTGATACAGAAGCAGTTCAGTGATACATAGTCTGTACAGAAGAACTTAAACAGCTTAGAAAGTAACTTCATAGTTCAAACATTGAAATGATTCAATAGAAAAATGTCAAATCAAAGACAAAGATGAGGCAAATTCATTTGAACTATAGAGCAAATGTTAAGTAATTTAATATGCTTGACATAAACCGATGGGAACACAAGATGTTATAGAAACAAAGCAAATCAATAGGATTTTAAAACAATTTGAAATTTGTGGTTAAAACAATGTTCAAATGGAAAACATTATTATAATTTATTATTAATGATTAACCAAGAATCTATTGTTAAGGCAGCCGGCTATCAATAAAAGAACCCTGCTAAAGAAATTCCCATGAACTTCAGCTCTTGTCCTCAGTACCAAACAGCAAATGTTGGTATATTCACACACCAAACTCAGACCATAGACTTCAGACATTACCATGAAGCGCTCATTACTGCTGTACCTGGTGTTGAAAGTCTGGCAGCTGCATATTGAACAAGTTGAAGTTGCCCTAGAGCTTTTTTGAGACTGTTACTAAAGTTTAATGATAACCTGCTCAAGATGAATATATGGAGCAGCTTTTGTTTTTTTATGTATTCTATGTAAAGCAGTGTTGCTGCTAGACGTCCTAAATACAGCCTGCTGTAGGGATTAAGTTTCCAAGAAAAGCTACCGGAACAGCCAACTAAAAGTTGTCCTAATCTCTACGAGAGGAGATAAATCTTCTGACAATTCTGTATAAGAAAAAGTCACGGAGGACTATTTTCTAGATAAGAGGAAAATGTGTTTGAATATAAATCGATTTAATTCAGTTCATGTTTTTTTTTTCATGATGTTAATTCCATTTTGTTCAATGAAAAATAAGAAAGCATACAATGCAATCATCGGCCGAAGGCAGATACTATGGCTGTGATTAACATCTGTAATATAACAGCCTCTGCATTGGGTGCTTCTTCCTCTGACTCACAGATGGTCCAGACTTATAATTACCGCCCTGATTACCTTATTGACTTTAAAGCTGAACCATTTCTTTAATGTGTGAAATTACTTTTCTTATCAATCTCTTTGAATCTCAGCAGTTGTAACTCTTGATAATTTCATAGTGTCTCAGTCCTTTGCACAGCATCTGAAGCTAAAAAATGGTTAACATCTGTGTTTTGTTTTTTTTTAATGGGAAACACATGTTGACAGCCCAGATCCTAAAAAGACAACGAAGAACTGCAAACTCATGGGATGCACTGAAGATTCTGCCGGATGTTGGAGTCAGTCAGAACGCACTATTATTAGAGCTGTCTAATATTAGAGCCTGCATCTGTGCTAAAACAAAGGGGAATTCAAAGCTTAGCATCACCTTTGAGAAGAATTAAGTCCTGATGCATAATTATAATGAATATGCATCAGGATGTATGGAAATGTGCTCAACGGTGTCATGATTTAGCAGTTTTCTTTGGTTTTGTATGCAAATTTCCATGTATGAGTGGTTTTACTCACAGAATTGTTTGGTCTTTTAATATTTCTAGCCTGCATTGTAAAAATCAGACTTCTTTTGAACGCACTGCGGGTAGCGTATATATATATCTGTCTCTAGCCAGGGGTCTAGTAATAGGAAAGCATTGTGAATATTGCTCTCAGCCTTTGTGTTTTGTGCTCATGGCATTCATTTTAAACTTCACCCAACAAGACATCAGTGACCCATTTCTTGTTTCAACTTTTGTTCTTGCGTTGATGCACAAGTGGGTTGCCTGTCTTTGTATAGTGATTGCCCCACATACGATGCAGAATGCAGTATAGTAATTCTTCCCGACTCAAAGAGGTTTTCCAGATCTGGTCTGGATGTCGTCCAGTAGGATGTCTTCAGGCCAGACAGCTCAGCGTCTGGCAGCAGTGTCTGTCAACTTGTTTACCTCATTCAACCTTCGAGCCTTGATGAAGTTAGATCTCAGGCTGACATCTTCTATTCATGAAAGACTAACATTGTGTTTTCAATCTTCTCCTATAGGACAAAGAACTCTCCACCACAGAAGTGATGTCCTAGAGACCGTGGTGCTTGTCAACCCTTCACAAGACACTGTTGTATCAGAGGTAATGTCAACTTATTCTGAGGTATAGATCCCTTCTGGTTACATGTGCACTGATGTATCAATGGTGTGGTATATGTCGTTTACGTCGTTTTTTTTGTGCACTTTTAATTTTTAGATTATTGGCTATTTTGTTTTTAAAACATGTCTCTCCTGTTTTTCTCTGTATTTTTCTGGATGGAAAAAAATGTTTGTTGAATGTTTTTCCCCGGGACAAAGAATTTTATTTTATTTTAAATTTATTGAAAAGTCTCCAAAAGTCCCTCTGTAACACCTTTCATTTAAATTTATCAACAAAATGAAGCAATAAGTTTGAAACCTGGCTTTATCCAGTGTTCAGGTTTATTTTCCCACATATTGATGAGCTTAAATGTTTACCCTATTTCCCTTTAAATCAGAATCCATCTGATCAGTGAAGCTTATAGATCTGGCCAGATGTTCAGTGGCTGCTTTCCGTACCAGACATTTATTGATAGCGAAATGTTATGGACAAAAGAACTACTGAGACTAGATATCCAGCAAATCACCTCTTTCATGTTTATTCAGGATAAACGACAATATCAAATTAACCTTGACACAATTAAAGCCGCTCTTCCTTTCCATTTCTCTCTCTGTCTTGGCAACGTTGTCTCTCCTTTAACTGTCCTCTTTGTCTTTCTCCTCTCTCTCTTGTTCGGTGTGTCCCAGATCCAGTCTCTAGTCACAGACTCAGCAGGACACAAGCTTCTGGTCTTGAGTGGCCAGAGCTCAGATCACGGTGGCCTTCTCCTTCAAAGTGGGGTTTTGACCTACCAGACCTTCTCATGTGTCTTTGCTGATCCTGGGGTGAGTCATATCTACAGTCCTCTAACACTTAACAACGATCAGATGAAAAATGTATACTGTACATTCAAGAATGCTCTTTTATTCATATCAATTTTTTTTGTCTTTACAACACAAGTCCGCCACATTTGGTCATTCATCTCTGACTGATGTGTCTGGGTGTGTCCCCCATGGCAGGTCAGTGAATTACTGGGCACAACAGCCCCAAAGCAGCAGGCTACACTCACTGTGTCCTGCCGTGGGGAGGTGGGCTGGAGCTCCCTGGGACAGCAGCAGACCCTGCGGGAGTTCCTGGAATACAAACTAAACCCTGAGTCTGTTCTCCCCAAAATGGAGGGCGTCACCGAGTTCACAGAGTACATCTCTGAGACCGTCGACGTCCCTTCACCTTTCGACCTCCTGGAGCCACCCACATCCGGAGGCTTCCTGAAACTGTCCAAGCCATGTTGCTACATCTTTCCTGGTGGACGCGGAGACTCCGCTCTCTTCGCTGTGAATGGCTTCAACATCTTAGTGGATGGAGGCTCTGAGCGAAAATCATGCTTCTGGAAGCTGGTTCGTCACTTGGACCGCATTGACTCAATTCTGCTCACACACATCGGTGCTGACAATCTCCCAGGGATCAATGGGCTGCTTCAGAGGAAGATAGCAGAGCAAGAGGAGGAGCAGTCTCAAGGCTCCACCAACTATAGCGACTGGATGAAGAATCTGATCTCTCCTGAACTCGGCGTTGTATTCTTCAACGTGCCAGAGAAGCTTCGTATGCCTGAATCAAATCTTAAAGTGAAACGCAGCATCGAAGAAGCCTCGCTGACTTTGCAGTACCTTAACAAACTAGGAATAAAAGCTGAGCCTCTCTGTCGAGTGGTCAGCAACACCATTGAGCCCATTACTCTGTTCCACAAGATGGGAGTGGGCAGGTTAGACATGTATATTCTCAACCCTGTCAAAGATAGTAAAGAGATGCAATTTTTAATGCAGAAGTGGGCTGGCAACAGCAAGGCCAAGACTGGCATTGTGCTGCCCAACGGGAAAGAAGGAGAAATTTCTGTGCCCTACCTGACATCAGTTACAGCCTTAGTCGTCTGGCTCCCTGCCAACCCTGCAGAAAAGATCGTCCGAGTGCTGTTCCCTGGGAATGCACCGCAAAACAAGATCTTGGAGGGGCTGGAAAAATTAAAGCACCTTGACTTCTTGCGCTATCCTGTAGCCACACAAAAGGACATTGCCTCAGGAGCTCCTCCCTCTGTTATAAAACAAACCAAATTAAAGCAAAGAACAGATAGCAAAGAGAGTCTTAAGTCCTCACCGAAGACAACCGCAAAGGCCTCAAAGAAAGAAACTGAAGGACAAGATGACGTGTCAGCTGCCACAGAGGCAAAGAGTGACTCTGTGAAGGAAAATATGTTGGAGAAAAAGGAGGAGAAGAAGCCTACTAAAACTATCAAATCTAAAACGGACATGCCGGAAAAGAAAAAACTCATGAAAGAAAAATCCTTAAAAAAGCACCCAAAAGAAAGGGTGTCAAAAATGGATGAGAAAAAGGACAAAGAAAAGAAAGAAATCAAGAAAGTAAAGAAAGACGACTCCTCTAAAAAAGATGACAAAAAGGATGTTAAGTCCAAAGAGGACAAAAAGAAGGACACATCCAAACCTGAGCTGAGAAAAATGACAAAGCCTGACCTGAAACCACTTACACCAGAAGTCAGAAAGACATTACATAAAGCTAAAGTGTCAAGTAAAGCCAAGACTGGAAAAATCAAAGCGACAAAGGCTGAACCTGCTGAACCGAAGAAAGAAGAGCCAAAGCCTGAAACTGTTCAACCTGAGCCAGTAGAGAACGGAGCTGTTGAGGGCATATCTGCTCCCTCAACTCCTGAAGACCTCACCAAGGATTTTGAGGAACTGAAAAAAGATGATGTCGTAGCTGTATCAGCAGAGCCATCAGACAGTAACAAAGTTTCATTGGAACCAGCGGCACAAAGCCTTACCCAAGAGAAGCAGGAAGCACAAGAAACTACATCTGAAATTCCACCTGGCACAAAGTCTCCAGAAGAGGAGGTCCCAGCCCCAGAAGCTGATGACAAAGATGCAACACAAGAGAGAGAAATGGAAGACGCTCAAAAGTTTGAGGATGAGGGAGCAGCAACACAAGATGAGGAAGAGGAGGAGGAAGAAGAAGAGGCCCCAGCAGCTGTAAAGAAAGCAGAAGAGGAGGAGGAGGAAGAAGATATGGGAATAGGTGAAGAAGAGGATGAATCAAAATGGAAGGAGGCAAAGGACGATGGGCTTGACAGGAAACATGAAATAGAAGAAATGGAGAAATCCGAAAATCTCTCGGCTATGGTTATGACAAAAGCTGAACCACAAATGACTCTAGCTGAAGAGGAGGAGGAGGAGGAGGAGGCAGTGGAGAAAGCCGAACTGGAGGAGGTAGAAGATTTAGATGTAATTGCAGACGAAGAGATCAAAGTCAGACCTGAAGATGCAGCTGAAGAGCAAATGGTCACTGAAGGCCAAACCGCTGAAGTTCTGACTGCAGCCAAAGATGAAGAAGAAGAAGACGAGGAGGGATACCTGTCACATGTTGCAGGGGCCACAGCTCCCATAACCTCAGTAGCTCAAGGAGCTGCTGCAGCTGAACCCATCTCCTACATCCAGGATGAGACCATCCCTGGATACTCTGAGACAGAGCAGACCATCTCTGACGAGGAGATTCACGAGGAGGCAGAGGAGAGGATACCACACCTTCAGTACGATGTTGGTGCCTATGACATCTCTGTTCCAGATCAGACTGAGTCATTTGTGAACATTCACGGCATGAGAGAGATGCAAGCTGCTGCTATGACTGAGAAAAGTTTTATCCCAGGTGTGCAGGAGCAAGTATCAGTGTTCACCAACATCATCACTGCTCCGCTGGCAGAAGAGGAGCATGTCTCTTCTGCAACGTCCATCACAGAGTATGACAAAGTCTCCTCCTTTCCTACTTCAATCGCCGAAGACCAATCTGTGGCATCTGTCGCTGCACCTCCAGCTGAGGAACCAACCAAAACCTCTGTTCCTGTGTCAACCCCATCGGACACTAGCCAAGGCAAAGATCAGCCACTCTCTGCAGGAACTCTGTCACCACCTTCTTTAGAAGACGACAAGCAATCCAAGTCTCCATCTGATGACTTGCAGCTTCCTGTTGCCGAAGCGAAGATCGGTGCTAAAGCTCCTGATGCTCAGGAAGAGGAAGAAGAAGAAGAGGAGGAAGAGGAAGAAGACCAAACTCCTAATGTTGAGATGTCACTTGAAAAACTCCAAGAGGGCTATGCTGCATCCCAATTATTACAGAGTAAAGAGAAAGATACCGAAAAGCTCACTGGCTCAGTGTCTCCAGTTTCAAAGTCTATAGAAGACACCAAACCAGTCCACCTACCAGTCGAAGAGGAGAATATAGATGCAGTTGCACCTAAAGATATTTCCTCTGTTGTGCCTACTAGACCTTTTGGATCAGACTCGGTAACTTCAGAGAGCGAAGAGCGCTGTTTCAGCCCGGATGATATCACTGTGAAAATGGCCTCTCCTCCACAGTCCGGACCACCAAGTGCAGCTCACTCTCCACTTCGGCAGTCACCAGTGGAAGACAAAATGAAGGTCTTCCCCGAATTGGAGCTGCAAAAGCAAGAGGAGCTACTCGATGTAGTCACAGCAACTGAAGACAAAACTAAAAAGACAGATGAAGTAAAAACAGAAACAAAGGAAGATGCTGACAAACAGAAAGCAGATCAGCATGACATAGAAGTTTCAACATCCTTGGACAAATCATCTGAGAAAGACGTAAAAGAGGTTCCAGTGATGAAGGAGCCAGAAAAAGGCACTTCATCAGTGCCAAAAGATGAAGGCAAACAAGCAGAAACGATGCCTGTTGTGGCTGCAGCTTTGACAGAAGTTCAGCCACCCTTGTTAGGGAAGGATTCCCTCATCTCATCTGGACAAAGTGATGAAGAGGCTGACAAAGGGCCTCATGACAAAGAACCTAAAGTTCCTGTTCCAGGGAAATTTCCAGAGAGGGACAGTCGTTCCCTGGATGATGATGATGATAACAAGAAGGATGACGACGATGATCATCGTGATAAATCTGCAGTTAAAACTGTCAAAACGGAACAGGAGAAAGAAAAAGATGACACCTCTGATGTCATTCAAATCAAGGATGAGCAGAAACAGAAATCTGTCATTCAGGAAGACATTTCTGCCGTTAAGTCCATCATGGATGAGAAAGCAGAGAAAGAGGCCGTAAAAGATTATACATCTGATATTAAACCTATCGAAGAGGAGCAAATTGTAAAGGACACTGTTGATATAGCCATTAAAGATGAACAGAAAGAGCCTGAAAAGGACCAAGTTCCTGAAGTCAAAACTACTAAAGAAACAGAAAAAGAAGATTCTGACCTCAAAACCACAGATGAGGTCACTGAGACAGAGGTTAAAAAGGAAGATGTTTGTGAAAGCATGATTTTGAAAGGAGAGGAGAAGAAAGAGACAGAAAAGGATGATACTTTGGATATAAGCTCTATAAAGACTGAAGAAAAAGAGATCGAAAAGGTCCAGACTGCTGATATCAAGCCTGTTAAAGACGAGACAGAGAAAAAGGCAGAGAAGGCCGACATGCCCATCACTGAGCCTGCTAAAGATGAGAAGAAAAAGGAGACAGAAACATCTGATATCAAAGTGATCGAAGATAAGAAAGAGGAAAAAGAGATGGAAAAGATAGATGCTTCCGCTATCAAGCCGTTAACAGATGAGCAGAGGGAAAAGGAGAAAGAGATGGGTGACATCATTGTTGCTAAACTCACCAAAGAAGAAGAAATTATCAGTAAGGATGATGCGTCTGCTGTTTCCATGACAGAAGAGAAGGCAGAAGAGGTTTGTAAAGATGCTATCTCAACCATCAGCCTCACTGGAGTGGAGGAAAGGGATGTAACGTTGAGTAAAGATGAGATTGTTGCTGCCAAGCTGACCACAGAGCAAGAAAAAGAGAAAGAGACAAGCAAAGATGACACCAAACTCTCCAAGGAACGGGAAAAAGATATGACAACAAGCAAGGATGATGCTCACATCTTCACATCTACTACAGAGGAAGACAAGAAGGAAGACACTAGTAAAGATGATACTGCTGCTATAAAACTTGCCAAGGCAGAGGAAACAGATAAACTGCCCAGTAAGGAAGATGATTCTGCTATTAAACCAACCTTTGGAGAAGAAAAGGAACAAGTGGAAAGTAAAGACGATACTGCTGCCATCCAACTAACCAAGGTGGAGGAAGAGCATGTTAAAGTTTGTAAAGATGAAGATTTCTCTGCCACATCAATAAAGGTAGATACAAAAGAGACTTTTAAGGATGCTGTCAAACCAGTCATTGAGGAAGAAAAGGGGCAAGAAACAGATAAAGTTGTCACTTCTGCTGTCAAGGAAGAGGATTTAATATGCAAAGGTGTTTCTGCTGTCAAAACATCAGAGGAGGTAACAAGCATGAAGGATGACACGTTTGTTACTAAACTCACCACACAAGACGAAAAGGAGAAGGAAATCAGTAAAGATATTTGTGCCGTCCCATCCACAGAAGAAGAGGGAAAGGAGGAAGCAAAAGACAAAGAAGAAACTATCACTGTGAAACCATCCAAGGAGGAAGACGTGTCAATTCAGGACATTAGTGTTGCCATCGAACCCATCAAGGACGGAAAAGATACAGTACCAGTTAAAGATGAAATTTCTGGTATCAAACCTGAAAAAGAGGAGGAAAGCAAAGACGCTGCTAGTGTAAAATCCCTTGCAGTGGAGGACAAGAAGGTAGATTTGAAAGATGTTCCATCTGATGTGAAAGTCATCGAGGGGAAGGCAAAAGAAATCAAGGAGGAGGCAAAAGATATCAAGGAGGAGGCAAAAGATATCAAGGAGGAGGCAAAAGATATCAAGGAGGAGGCGAAAGATATCAAGGAGGAGGCAAAAGAAATCAAGGAGGAGGCAAAAGAAATCAAGGAGGAGGCAAAAGATATCAAGGAGGAGGCGAAAGAAATCCTGAAGGATAAAATTCATGATGAAGAAGTTAAGGTAAAAGAAGAAGAAATGGAAAAAGAGAAAGACAAAAGTGATATATCTGATTCTCTATCTATTAAGGAGCAGAAGGAAATCGACAAAGATGATACTTCTGTCAGAACCACTAAGGATGAGAAAGAGGTGAAAAAAAGTGACCTTCCTGGCAAGGAGGTTGAAGAGGAGGAAAAGAAAGACATCTCTGACCACAAACCAATTTTGGAGGAAATTAAGGATGAAGAACCCGTCACACAAAAGGACAAAGAAAGAGACTCCAGTGTTGACCAAACAAAGGACATGAAAGAGAAAGAGCCATCCAAAGATGAAACCATCAAGGAGGAAATGAAGGATGAAGTCAAACAGGGCAGTCTAGAATCTGAATCCATCAAACAGGAGACAGAGAAGGAGGTATACACTCCAACAATCAGCGTCAAAGATGAGAAAAGGGGGAAAGATGATCATCCTGTTGAGCTTGAATCTAAGAAGGATGATGAAAAAGAGGTAGATCTTCCCGCATCTCAGACCGTGGAAGAGGAGAAAACTACAAAGGACGATATTTGTGATAAGCATATACATGAAGAAACCTCTGATAAGCTTACTGAAATCCAAAAAGAAAAGGAAGCGTTTGCAGCTACTTCAGTAGAAATGCAGCAAGACACTTCTGTAACTACATCAAGTGCTGCCCTGAAACCAGTGAAAGATGACATTTGTGTGCCACCCAGCCACATTCAAGAGGAGAAAAAAGAACAAGATAAAGAAGCAAAGGTCATCATTAGTCAAGAAGAGAAGATGGAGAAAGAAAAAGATGATGCACACGTGGCTGAACTCAGTAAAGAACAGAAAATGGAAAAGGAACAAGAAAAAGAATACACCTATGGGACTGAAGACATCAAAGATGAAAAGACAAAACCAGAAGACGATGAAAAAGTTATTAAAGAAAAGGACGTTTCTGACACGAAGACATATGACAACACTGAGAAAGACTCTGATGCTGACCACACCAAAGAGGAAAAATGGGAGCGGGAGGAGTTACAAGAAAAAGACCTGGACAAAGCCATGAAGCAGTCTGCACAGACAGTATTAGAAGACACAGCAATGGCATCCAAGCCAGATTACAAACCTGCATTTGTGGTTCAGTCGTCTGATGAAGACAGGGAAGACGAAGAGGAGGAGGACATTTGTATGGGAGGAGCAGGGTCCAGACCTTTGTCAGTGGAGCCAAGACAGTCAGAACATGACATCTCGTCTGCAGGTCTGCCCTCACCCCCAACTCCACAGACAAGTGACCAAACGAAACCAGCAACACCAGAACAGACCACAATCATTATACCAACATTTACAATGCAGGAGCCCTCTATTGATGAAGACTTCAAAGAGTTCGGCAAAGAAGAATCCAGACTTTCACCGGAAGCAGGCAAAGATGTTGGGAAAACAGAAACCACACCTGCGCCACTCGCCAAGCCAGAGCCCTCCTTTGATATTGTCACTTCAAAGGAAGAGATGACCTCTGATCCAAAACAAGAAACAGCGTCTGATATCCCTGTGCCCAAAGCAGAACCAACGCCAGACTCAACTGAGAAAAAGCCTGTGTTATCAACAGTTTCAAGCATTGAGAGTCAACCCATGAGCTGTACGCTTTCAAGCACCGAGAGCCAATCCAGTGTGGACGAAACACCAACGCAAGAGAAACAGATTCCATCTCAGGCAAGCTCAGAAGTCGGTGCTACAGAAAAGACAAAGATGGATGAGAAAACAGGAAAAGAGGCTGTGAGGGAGATGGAAGGAGAGCGAGAGGTGGCTTCTCCTGGATTATCACAACCTTGTTCGTATTTCTTGCTGGACAGAGATTCTGAAGATGCCAGCAACGCTTCGAAAAAGGAGAGTGTCGATAAAATGACCTCAGAGAAGGAAACGATCAGTGGAAGTCCCAATGATGAAAAGCAAACCTTTGGTGCATCCAAGTACGATCCGTATGAAAAGCCCATTCCAAAGGATCATGACTTGGACTCTAGAGAAGAAAGTGAGGTTTCTTTAGGTTTTGATCACGCCTCTGATATGGGTATTGATGATAACAGAAGAACAAGCCAGGCAGAGGTTGGAGGAGCCATGTTCCTCCTCGATGATCAGTACAAGGAAGAGCCTTTGTCCTTCAGTAGAGTTGACTACAGCCCGGTGTCGCTCACAGAGAGCGAACGGAGCAGCCACCACAGCCGAAGTGCCTCGCCTAAATATGAAGACAGAGAGAAAGGCCAAGAGGAAGAGAGGGAGAGAGAAGAAAGACCAGATACACCTTTTGTTGAAAAGAGCTTTTCATCAGTAGAAATCCAAGATAACAAAATGTCCCAGGCTGCTGAGTCTTACTCTTTCAGTCCCAAAGAGGACAAACCTGAGAAATCAGAGAAAGAGAAAGAGGTTATGACCGAAGGTGCTGCAGCAGCTTTTCAAACAACCGGGGCAACAGGAGAAAGTGATACGGTTTCTACCAGTGCAGCTGGTCAATCTGCAGGCACATCATTAAGACAAGATACACCATCTCCATCATGGAGCCACTTGGATCTCGGTCCCCAAGTCTCCGCTTCTCCTGTAGCTTTTGGAGAATTCACAGAAAAGAAAACAACAGAAAAGGAGAAAGAAAAATTGCTTAAAGACAAAATGGATTCCTCTGATCATGACAGAGAGGGATCTCCATCTGGTCGGCATTCACCTGCAGAAAAAGACATTTTACCTCGACAAGCATCTTCTGTAGAGAAAGAAGGAACCTCAAGTGATTCGAGATCTGTACCTGGTGCTACATACTTAGGACATGAAATAGATGATAATGTTTTGGCATCTGATAATAGTCAAATTAGCAGCTCTGCCACTTGTAAATCCACGTTAGACTTTCCTGAAGGGAAAGACAGCCTGATAGATAAAAGGATACTCGTAGAGGGAGAAGATTTCAATGTTGATGATGATGAAGACGAGGACGAGGAGGAGGAGGAGGAAGAAGAGGAGGAGTTAAGTGATATTGATATGGAAAAGGGTGCCAGAGAACAGTCTGAAAAAGAAATATGCAGGCGTACCTCTGATGATAGATCTACATTAGCAGAGGTAGAGGACTCAAATAAAAAGTCTCAGTTGCCTGAATCAAGCATACTTAAAGAGGAAAAGGTTTGTAAACCAATACCTGATGATGCCTCAGCTTCTAAAGTCACAGAGACAGACAAGGAGGACAGGAGTATAAAAACACCATCTCCTGAAACAAAACCAATCAAAGAGGCTGATAAAGCTAGTGATACCGCCACATCCAAGCCTCCTGAGACACGGAGTGAAGATGTATGTAAACCAACTCTGTCACCAGGCCCTTGTGATAAAAAAGTAGACGAAGGTGCTATAACTACATCAGATGCTGTAAAACCTCCTGAAACAAAGAAAGAAGAGAGCACAGACAAAAAGCATTTGTCTCCTGAACCGACCACAAAGAGAAGGTTGTCATCGGCTGAGGATTTTGCCTCCTGCGATGTACTTGGGTCAATGAGAGGAGATGAAGACCAAGCATCTTCATCACCAAGCTTTTTGACAAAGGAAACTTCTCAACTGACAACAACCAGCAGCTTGACAGGCAGGTTTTTGCCACCTGACTATTCAGAGTCCATGTCCAAGACTACATCTAGTCCCTCTCCTCCACTTAGCAGCAGCTATGCCGATATCGGACAGAGCAGATCTGGAGATTTTTCTGAGCATTTTTACTGCGGGGATCGTCAAGAAGGATCGAAGGAGGAGAAGGAAGACACCCAGCCATCAAAGCCAAGTGATGATAAATATTACACTCAAAGAGACGTCCAAGAAGAAAGAAGGGATGAGAAGACCACAAAACAGGAGGAAACTTCTTCATCATCTTGCACATACACAACCTTAACATACTCTTCTTCATCTTATAGTTACTCGTCCTCAGCCTCAACTTCTGCCTCTTTGAGCCAACATTTCGGAGACAAAGGTCAAACTTCCACAGCACTATCAAGCTCTGAAGTAACTCTAACCAAAGAGGAGCCATCCACCACAGAATCTTCAAGCTCCTGCTTTGGAGGGTTTCAGAGAGATGAGTACATGGAGGTGACGACCAAACCTGCAACAAAAGTGTCTTTACCCAGCCAGATTGATGAGACCAAACCATCATCTCCAGTCGTGTCTACCACTGCCAAACAGACTGAGGATCAAAGTGCTTCTGTAAAGCCTGAAACAGACACAAAGTCAAGCACTGATAGTTTCTGCATGCTAGAAACTAAGATTACAACATCTACCGTACCACCATCTTTACAAGGTGCCGAACCAGCGAAGGTGTCAGAGACTTTATCCAAATCAGAGGCTTGCTTCGATGTCTCTCCCCTTCAAAGGGCTGAGTCCTCTGACAGGGTGTCCCAAGGGTCAGCGGAAGATGAGGAGCCTGTTACACTTGAAATGGAGGACAGCACGCTACCATGTCGTATTGAATGTCAAAAAATCAAAGTGGCTGAGCAAAAAGAGACTTTTTCATCAACAACTGAGTCATATGTGGTGGAAAGTACCATAACCTCCAGCGAGATGAAGACGGTCACCGTCACCTCTTCGACTGTTGTGTCTAAACCTGATGTGGTGATACAAACAACTCACCAGACAGCCTCAGCTACTCTACCGAGTGATAGTGGAGCTAGCAAAACCACATGTGCCACAACAGACGTGTTCAAAACAGAGGAAGGTATGGAGAAAAAGGAGAAAACACAGGATATGAAGGAAGAAAAGACAAAGGAAGCTATTGCACCTTTGAAAGAAGATGAAAAGGTGTCAGAAAAAGAAAGAAAAGAAAAAGATGAAAAGACAGAGACTGCTAAAGACAGTGAAGTCAAGCAGAAAACAGATGATATGAAGTCGGAAGAAAAGACATGTAAAGACGGTACAGAGGAGAAGAAGGTAACAGCTGATCCAAAGATGTGTGAAAAAGCAGAAGATGGTAAGAAGGGAGAAGCAGAAAGGGCAGAGGAGAAGAGCTTGTTGGAAAAGCCATCAGAGAGGTTAGAGGTCAGGAGAAGGAGCAGTATATCTGATTGGGAGCTACTACAGAGACCTGATGACTGCCCAAGTGCCCCTCCTCCAGGCTACGGTGATGATGATGAGGAAGACGAAGATGAGGAAGCAATGGAAGCGATGGAATGGATGGCCACTGTCCACGGTAGCTCGAAGTCCTCCTCAAAAGATACCTATCAAACAGAAACATCAAGCAAAGGAGCCACGAAGTCTGATCGTCCATCTGACTTGAACACAGGAGCTACCTCCTCCTCTTCCTCCCACACCGGCTACTCCTCCTGCGAATATAAACACCGCAAAGGAGAACTTTCTCCCTCGTTCATCAACCCAAGCCCTCATCAGCTCTCCAGTGACGAGGGTGGTGAGGAAGAGCACAGTGACCACTCTCGGGAAGGAGATGAGGATGAACAGGAGCAGCACTCTGTCAAAAGGAGGTCGCACAAGCAGAGGCGCCACCACCCTCCAAGTTATGGAGACGCTGGACAGGGGGCACACCAGCTGCCTGGCGCCATGTCATCTGGCTTGGCTGTGACGTTAGCTGGAGAGGAAACACCTCCGACATCAGTGAGCGAATCATTGCCTTCACAGTCTGACTCTGACGTCCCTCCAGAAACCGAGGAGTGTCCGTCAATAACAGCCGAAGGAAATCTGGACTCTGATGAAGACGCTGAACATCTGCCGGTGGACAAATCATCTGCATCTGGAGCTGGGGGAGGTCACCATCCGTCATCGCCAAGATCAGCTCAGAAGACTCATGATCCCCTCCCTACCCCGATGAAGGACCCTCTTCCCCACCCTCCCCACCCAGATGTGTGCATGGTAGATCCAGAGGCTCTTCTCAATGACATCACCAGCACAGAGAAACTTCTTAAAAAGGAGCACAAGACCACCAAGGGCCTAAGGAAGGGCAAACCCAAGTCAGCCTCCCCTGCTCGTAAGGGGGAAGTCAGGAAGAGGTCATCTACGCCAGTGAAGCAGACTTCAAAGGACTCTGCCTCACCTCGATCAGCCTCCCTCAGGAGGAAGGACACTGACAAAAGCTCCAGGCTAATTAAGATGTCCGAGACCCATGGCTCCAGGAGCGAGATCCTCAACCCTGGAAAAGGCTTGGTCAATGGTGTCAAGAGCAGTTCAGGTGGGTTAAGATATTGTCATTGTGCAACACGTGTGCCCACGTGTACCCCAATGTGATTTTGAACTCCTTGTGCACTTGCAGCTAACAACTCCCAGAAAACGGGCTCGGCTGTCCCCCCTGGACCTCCCGTCTATGTCGACCTGGCCTATGTGCCCAACCACTGCAGTGCCAAGAACGTGGACCAGGAATTCTTCAAGAGAGTGAGAGCTGCGTACTACGTGGTGAGCGGGAACGACCCGGGCAGTGGTGAACCCAGCCGTGGAGTCCTGGATGCGCTGCTCGAGGGCAAAGCTCAGTGGGGCTCCAATTTACAGGTATTTCTCACGATTTCTGCAAAAAAAAAAGTCATGCACATGAGCACAACTTGTCATCTTTTGTTTAAACAAAAAATTTCAAATGTTGTAATAATTGAGCTTTATGGTGCTGTTTGGTGGATTTTATGCCAGATTAGCAATTTCCCCTGTTTACTCTACTAATGCTAAATTAAGCTAACCAACTTCACATTTAACATGGTAATAGCCTATGTGCGTAAGTGATGTTTTATATATCTTCTTCAGTTATAGCTGCTGTCTTTTTCTCCCTCACCTCCCCCTTTTATCTGCCACCTCATTTTGTTTCCTCATGTCCTCGTCAGGTGACTCTGATCCCGACCCACGACACGGAGGTGACCCGGGACTGGTATCAGCAGACCCACGAGAGGCAGCAGGACCTGAACATCATGGTTCTGGCCTCCAGCAGTACCGTAGTCATGCAGGACGAGTCCTTCCCTGCCTGCAAGATCGAGTTCTGAGCTTCACGAGCCCCTCTGCGCTTTCCCCCTCCCATCCTCTCCCTCCCTGTCATCTGTTGTCACTGGAGGTAGAGCGAGAGCTTATAGCTTCTGCTTCTTCAAAGCTTCTCGCTCTCTCATGGTACCAATCTCAAACACATTTGCTGCAGCCCTCAATATGTTAGATTCTGTTAGCTGAAATCAAAGTCAGAACTCTGGGTTTATGCTCTTTGCGACAGTGGGGCTATCACACCAATAGCATACTTTGTTTTTGTTCTTCTGTGATTAAACTGTCTGCCCCAACACACCTCTTATGCTAGCACTAACAATTGTGACTAAAAAATCAACATTATCACCTCATATCTACCAGGCAAATGGACATCGTTATTCCTCAAAGGCAAATGCCACAGCTAAACTATAGATTAGAAAGGTTTGCTCAAATCAGTTAACTTGTGAAAGGTAATATTCTAAAGTGGCAAATTTCTTATCAGGTGGCCAAAACAAGTGCCAAAACACTGTTAAAAACAAAAATTCTCATTGGTTACCTTCTCCAAACTGTCTCCTAAATGAATCAGTAATCAATAATTTGTCTAGATTGTATGCACAGTGTTTTAAAAAGGGTAGAATATTTTCAGTTTCTTAATACGAAGCTTTCCTTTCCACCTGTGCACACAACAAAACTCATCCTTTGTAATTCTGCTCACGCTACAGTAGTTTTTGGATTAACTCAATAATGACATAAATTGATGTTATGTAAAGACAAAAAACAAAAAAATGAAACGTTCCTTCTCGTCATTTGTGGTGAAGTTTTAGGAGGTGCCTGAAGTTGACACTATTTCAGCTTTCACAGCTTTGCTGGTGCATGATGCTTGCGTTTTGGCTCGGACTCTTTCAGAACTGCATAGGGTTAAACCTTTCTTTAGCCAGCCTTCAAGTGTGGAATGCAGTATAGTGTAGATAGCTTACTACACTGTTTGGCTGTCTACGCTCAAGTGAATTCAATAGGCGCCAGACAACGGAACGACGTTTGTACACTAATCATATCTCTGCTGGATGTAATGGTTCCTCTTTAAGTCTTATCATGGTCTTTGTTGGTTGTATGTACTCCAGTATACATATTAGGGTAAATGTTTCTATATCAATACAGAGGTTATGTTAAATAAATTATATATTTTGTGATGATGCAGCAAATTACGATCTGAGGTGAATGCAGCGTTTTTGATCGTGCATTTAAGAAGGTTGAAATTAACATTTCTGTCATTTCCTCCCGTTCAGTTACATTTTACCGTCTCTGTCAGTATCACAAAGCGATGGATAAAACAAGCAGTGACCTGTGACAAATGTAGCAATGGAAGCTCAGCTGCAAGTCCCTTCAGAGGGAAAGTTACACCAGTGGGAACTGCAATGTTTATATTTATTATTGGGGCGATTTTCAGGGAAAAAAATGGCGTGAAGTGTGTTACAGGAGGCTTCTTTCACGTGCCTTTAGCTTGTGGTTTTGGAGAGAGGAGGATATTTTAAGGACATGTCAGCCATTTTGACGCAGAAGCAGAAACCAGGGTAAATAGAAAAAAAAACAAGTACATGACTTTGAAATAGAGGACCAATCAGTTCATACCGTAAACACACAAACCGTATCCAGACCCAGGATAATACACTATAATGAAATAACTAAGCATTAATTCCACATTTTGAAATGCCACTTTTAGCCAAAACAATAGGAATGTCTTCGAGCAGGTATTGCACCAAATAGGAATGTACTTTTTCGAAGTGGGAGAGGAGCGTTTAGAGGTTGGATGCTTGATTGTAGTTGAAGCACAGAGAGTTAGCGTAGTAGCAGGAAATAACTTTGAATTGTGATGTAAAATTATTAACTAATATTAATCCAAGAGTAATCTTTATAGAATGAGCATGAATGTGATGGTTATGATTGTACCGGATGCAGTTATAAAAGAAGGAATGTCTCTGAAGTAGTTTTGTGTGTGTGAGAGTATACAATACACACCGAGTAGCTGTTTTTATACCACAGAATAGTTTCTAACGGTGACGTGGCGAGTGAGTTTTCAGTGGGTTCTGTATGAAAGGTCTTTCCGCTTGTTCACAGCCAGATTCGAGAGAAGCTCGCATCAAATTTATATGTGGCCGAGTTTTATTTCTTCATTTGATTTTTTTTTTTTTTTTTTAGAAGACATTCTTGGTATCATTTTCTTCAATTTTCAGCTGAGAAGCAAGTGCAATTCTCATTATTTTCTGTTTACATTTCAATTTTCTAGAGATGGCTCATCACATGCTTGTTAATTTTGTTGTTGTGAGGACTGATTTGAAGCTATAGGGGACAGGCCAGGCTGGGCGAAGCATGGGGAGGCTTGGATTTCCAGTAAAGACTTTGCTTGAACTGATGACAGATTGATTGTTAGGATGTTGCCAACTAAAAGCAGGGAGAATCATCTGCTTGCACAGTTTAACCCTCATTATTTCCCACAAGATGATTCAAAATATGGAAAAAAACGTCACAGAAAGCAGAAGCATTTATCAGCTTGTGCTAGCCTGGGACCAGTGCCATTTTCTTTCCCTGTAAACTCTCATAGTAACTCATCCTCCAAGGCCTCCGCACTCTCTGCTCTGCCTGGCCTCCCTTTAGTTTCACAGCATTATACTCGTCCTTTACGCATTTCTTATCCCACTGCGGAGAATCTGAGTTTGATGCAGGTTGTGTATTAAACAGCTGGGTACGCACAAGTGCAAACACTCCAGTGTGGAGGGAGTTGATTAACTGAAGGCCACATTAATATATGCACACTGAGGGACAGTGAAGACTCAAAATGACTCCCTTAAAAACAGTTCACGACTTGGTGTTTGCAAACCGATCGATCAAGCAAAACGTACTTTTCACCCCGTCTTCGATGCTGTGTGTGCCCAAAAAGCCAGGGTGCAGCTTTCACTGTATGGATCAGATGCTGTGGATGGTCTGATATGTTGTTCTGTCTTTGAATAATGTTTTTAAGTTGGCAGATTCCAAAAAGACGGCCTTGAAATGTTCAGGGCATCAGTAGAACGCTGTGAATCACTCAATACTGAACTGTATGACTATACAGAAGCTGAATGCACTATACAGGAGATCTATTTTTCTGAATGTAGAGTTGGTACTACCATGCGAATGCTGCTGGAATCGAAAACAATAGAGAAAAAATAAATAAAAACAAAAAAAAACATTCACAACAACCGAATACAGAAATAAATTTCATGGCACAGAGAATAAGGGCAGGAACTGTTTTCTGTTTTGACAAATTGTCATTTCAATTATGGTTCTGCTCCAGAGGAGAAGAAGGTTTGAGGTGTCAGAAAGAAACTGAGATCCAATAACACACATTAACAGTAACAGACAAATATTACTAACTGCAGCTGCAACTTTTTCCTTTTCCTGAATATGACTTGAAACACATGCAGACTCAAAAGACAACCATCAATAAAATTAAACAAACGCTAAATGTACGTCGATGTACTGTACACAGATTTGTACATATCGCTCTGGAAAGAATAAAAACTCTGAAAGATATAACAAACTATCCTTCTTGTAATAACTATTCATTTTAGCTGATTTTAGTGACAGTATGATCAAAACTGCTACAGTAACTACTCCTCGAACCAAGAAAACTACACAAAACGCTGACAAGATACAGAATGAAAAAAAAAAACGTGCATCTTTCAGTTCAATTTCATTCATCACCATACCTGCATTAAAATGAAGATATCATTTGATCACAACATGGTGTCATCCGTCCATCTAATCTCTCTGCATGTGATTTATTTAGTTATAATCCTGAATGTAATTGTTTAACATGGAAATAATAATAATAATAATTAAAAAAATACAATGCTATTTTAAAGAGGTATATTTGAAAAAAAAAGCTAATTGTCTTAACTGGTACTGAAATGACCTACAGTAATATAATACTGGGCTGTGCTTTTAATGTTTGCCCTATTAACATGTTGTTAAGAAGACGCTGTATTAGTAGTTCTGTTTGATTCTCTCTCTCTTTCTCTCTCTTTTTTTTGCATTGTATTAATCTTAGTTATGTTTTTCTTCTTCAGTGCAATATTCAATATCTCTCTGTCTCTTTAAATCTAACTGGTAAAACTAGAACTACTGCAGATTCATTGTAAAAGGGAAACAGCCTGGTGATCATCAATTAAAGTACATTGAAATCTAAACATGTGTCTTGGGTGTTTTTTGTTTGTCTCCTTTGTCTCTTTACACTTCATTCTACATTTTTTAAGAGGTTTAAGGGATTAACTAAATACATCTGCTCAAATGATTAAAAGTTATTCCAGTACACATTTTAAAGATGAAACAGTTGTGCTCTGCGAGGCGCCCAGATTTAATGTTAGCGGTTATTGTTTCTGCAAACCACAGATGCGTCCAAGGTCGACATTTGTACCAAACGTGGCATATCATGTTCCCATTATATGCTCATTAGCCACCCTCCATAACAGGACATGGAGAGGGCGGTGGTGGTATTATTACAAACTAACAAGGCTGCTGAACAGTCGACCGTAGTTCAAGTCACACAAATTGATATTTTTATGGACACCTTTTTACCAGCTGTTTGTGCCGACAATACTGGCAATTTTGACAGGAAATCGAACCATCTCCATCCGAGTCACACCATGATGTTTTCTAAACACTAACCAAGTGGGTTTTGTGTGGAAACCTAACCATAGCATATGTTTGTGATGAAACACAAAGAAAATTAAACCAAAACAAATGTTCAGTTTTAACTTATCTGTAGTTTTGCAGAAACGTACTTCGGGCTAATAAGCCCATTCAATGGTTATGTCTGGTGCTAAGTACAAAAACACTTTCATTTCAATAAAAAGTCTTAACACAGGCTGTTAAAGCAGAGGGAGAATCAAAGACCTACTTTTTTAACCATGTGTTTAAATAAAAGTATCGTCTTTACACATTTAAATACCAAGCTTTACAGGTCAGAAAGGGAAATTCTTTTTTTTTAATTTAATTTTTTAAAAATCAAAATGTACTTGGTTGGCCAGCCTCATAGCATGCCCTTCTTTATAGTGAAGTCTTCCTCTAAATGGGACAATATTTAACTTGATGAATAAAATGCAGTTTTGAAGAAAGATTAAAACAAGAACCATGAACTCATTACAAAAGCTTTGCCAGGTAATAAATCAAGTGAGAAGTACATTGTTTTCAGCATGAGTACATACAATCTGACTTCTTTTTGCAACCACTGAAGTCGCCCCCTGGTGGCCATCAGGAGGAATGCAGTTTAATGCACTTACGTACGTTTTATTCTGGGCTTTTCATTACGATAACGTGTCTCTTTGCTTACCGCGACTCTTCTTCTCATCTTACTTTCTCCATGTGATGATGTGAGAGAAATGAAAGGCAGAGACGCTTAGTTTCTTGTTCTAAGTTCATCCCGAAGCCTCCTCTCTCTCCTTGGTCCCCGCTCGTCTACTCAACCTGGATTAAAGGATCGGAAATTCACCCATGATGGTGTCATGGGAATATCAGGGGCATAATGAAAACAATGCTTCTAGCTAAATGCTACCATTGGCATGCTAACATGCTCACAATGACAATGTTAACATGAGTTTCACATGTTCACCATTTACAATGTTCAGTGAACGTACACTCTCCGTCTGTGTTGTTTCAGTCACAAACCTGCTTTTAATTCTGCTCTTGAAATCCAAATAAACAACATGCTGCCAGCCATTACTGTGATGTATTGTACTTTGTGAAATAATTGCTATTGGAGGCACATTTCAGCTATTTATCTCTGAACCAAGTCTACATTAGGATTTTAAAAAAAGAGAAACTGGACCATTTTTTAGTTTATTGCTTTATTTGGACGTTCTCATTAACTGTGATTGGTTACAGCTGATGGACAAACAGCTATTTGCCTTTGTACCAGCAGTGACTGCATCTCAACAATTATTTAGTTTCTACTCTGCAGTACTGTTCAGCAAATCTCTTCAGGCTACAATCTGACATGACGACGCTGGGATCAGGGATTAGTGACAAATAAGCCTTGAAATTTGGTTTAAGATGAAGGGAGTGATGGTTAAGTGACGAATACTTTTTGTAGCTAGGTCCCATCGGCCCTTCACAACACATTTGTCTACTGTCTAACGACATTTGTGTAACCCTGAGAAACTAGAGCTGCAGGAATCCCCACAGGTTGCTTTCCTGTGGGACACTTTTAAAGGCTCAGTGTACAACAAGGTACCAGAGGAGAGCAAAATCCAAAAAGAAAAGACCAAAATGAACTTAGAAACTTGAAGCAACTAAATCTGACATTATTTAGAATTTTAGCAACAAGTGATATTGTATCTAGTCTGTTTGTTGGTCCACCATTTTGGTCCAGACTGAATTTTTGAATGAGTTGTCACTAAAAAGGCGCAAACATTAATGCATTTTAATAACTCTGATGATTCTTTAA
Organism: Diplodus puntazzo; assembly: GCA_963678695.2. Classification (NCBI taxonomy): domain Eukaryota; kingdom Metazoa; phylum Chordata; class Actinopteri; order Spariformes; family Sparidae; genus Diplodus; species Diplodus puntazzo. The sequence goes on along the minus strand of OZ023161.1, from coordinate 15,916,993 downwards.
CATTTAGCCTAGTGTCATGTTAGCATTTATCATTGTCCAATACTTTGGTTTAGGAGCAATTACATGGAAAAAATAAAGACATCTGGATCAGCTTCAGCTCCTCGCTTAGTGCTGCATTAAGCACACCAAACTATGGTAAGATGGTGAGCATGCTAAAACATACAGTATGTGCTAAACATCAGCGTGCTAGCATGATCTAACATGCTAATGTTAGCATTTAGCTTGAAGCAAAGCTTCTCTTGTTTTATGAATAAATGGTGAGCAAAAGTAGCTAAATGTTTTGTAAAATTAATTCAAGTCATTAAACCAAAAAGCGAAGGTCTTACCTGAGCAGGCTTTTCAATATGCAGCGTCTCCAAAATTGCTGATTATCTGTCCTATGAAACGAAAAACTGGAAACTAATGAAGTGGAGAAGAAAAGAAATTGTTTTAATACATAAGGTTTCTCAGCAGGCCAGACATTGGGAATGTAAAAGTCTGGCTGTCTGTTTTATTTGAAATCTGGCCCTTCCAGATAAGTAGCTGAATGGGCCTGTTCTAGAGGAATAAACTTCTGGAGTCACATTTAATTTTGCTCTGATCTCAAACTGTTTGAGATTATTTTTTAATTTTTGGGGTAAAATGTGATCAATCGTCTCTCCTGTTCATCAACCTGACTGCAGTAGAAATCCACGGAGGTGACCTCCATTGTCAGGTGTTTATATACTGTAATGATGACTGCAGACTTAAGCTAGAGGGGAAATGTACTTTACTTTGTGAACGTAATGTTACAGAGAAGAGAGGGGAAAAGGAGAGGGAACTGGAGTCTCAGGTGAGTGAGCTCAGCCAGCAGACACATTCTCGCATAGGCCATATGCCTGTGCTGGCTAGTTTTCAGCTACTGTGTGGCTAAAGTAATATGACTGATGATCATGCGGTCAAACTCACAAGATGAAAATTTGCTTTGCTGATGGAGATCACACCATTAGACAAGTGTCATTGCTGATGAAAATCTATCTGCCGTGAGTCAGGCAGAAATATTCACAACTCTGACTCGCTACTGGATGTTAAAGTGGCAGGCGGCCAACTGAAACACAAGTTACCTTATGAACTTGTGGATTACTCAGGTTTGAACATTGCTGGAGAGATTTAGGATAAATGTAAGAGCACATCTGAACGAAATATAAAACAAAGGTCTTGTCCTTTTTTGGCCATTTGGATGCAGAAATAGTCTCACATATGTTATCCCTGATAGTTTCGGCCTCTGAAACCAAAACATACAGTAATACAGCTGTTGAGACGAGAGCTCGAGCCACCAGTGTGGTAAGTAAAATCAAAACTTTCTGGATGTATTATTTAGTGTAGTACTCTTGTACAAACCTGTGTTTGCTTTAAATCCGTAAATTAAATATGAGGCGAGGAAAGGTGCTTTTGGCTTCAGTGTCGGAGATAACAGGCCTGGTCAGTGAATTGATCGGCTTTGATTTTTCAGGTGGAAAGATGAAAGAAGTTCTGCTCCAGCAGCACTGCCCATTTCTTACTCTCCACTTGTCAGGAGAACTTGGCAGATTTCCATTTGACATTTACAGATCTTTGACTAAAGCAGCGAGGGAGAGAACGACTCAGTGGTCTTAAAACAAAAACAAAAAAAACCCCCACTACATTCTCCCTGAGGGGTGGGGGAGACGGATCAATTTACGCTCTAAAATCAACCTTGATAGATCCACACCCACATCTGCTGCTGTCTACACAGTCTGCATTAATTTCAGCCGGTGATGAATTGTTCTTAAATTTGTCTTTGTCTCTTGTTTAATTTCTCTCCTGCAGTAAGTGTGTCAGCCTCCAGCCTCTCAGGGAGAAAAAGGGGGTGAAACAGAAAAAGAAAGAGGAACAAATTTGGCCTGTTGTTCTCTCACGCTGGCAGTGCCTCTAAACTTGGATACAATACTATTAAATGCAGTTTGGGTCTCTGGTGGGGTGGCCGAGCCCACACGCCGCTGCAACGACTGCCACATCGACAAGCAAAACAACCCCCCCCCTTCTCTCTCCTCGCCAGACCTCCCACAGTTACCATGACAATGCATTTCGACTTTGGAAGTGGGTTTATCTATGACGGGGGAGTTGAGGACGTGGCACCCAAGGTATAACCGGTCACCATCCCTGCCTTCCTGCTGGGTTTGGATGGAGAGTGGATGAGGGTAATTCTCTCATCAGAATGTCTAATAGTTACTCTCGTCTCTTCTCTTTCCCTCCTACTCCTGTCTTTGCATTTTTAGCTGAGTACAAATGTAGTCCTTGAATAGTAGGGAGGGAGTTACTGTAAGGGTTTGTGACTCGGTGACCTACAGCAACAGAGATGTGACAGAAGAAATAGAATAAGGGCTAAAAAGACTTCAGCTGAGGATAAAACTCTTAGATCAGGTTTGAAAAGATCTGTAAACCTCAGTCTGTAGTTTTTTATTTAAAATGTTTACCTTTGTCTCTCGCAGGACTGCAGGAAAGGTGAATATAAATAAAGGAATCTAGTATATTTCCAGTTAAGGAGTGTGACACCAGTGCTTCTTTTCATCCTTTTCAACCCGGCTGATTCACACGGTAAGCGAAGGCTTTCAGGATCACACAAATAGGCTCCAAAATGGTTTTCAATTTACTTTTTTTGTGTTCCCACTTTCCCTCAGCCTATTTAATTCACTTCTACCTGTGCCTTTATTGCACTCAGGTTCACAGAGGCCCCTCCATGGACAGGAAATTAAGCAACTGTGCCCATAATGGCTTTGTTGTTGTACTTTTCACTGCTGGAACTCTTTCCAAAATAACAGCTTTAAAAATTCTACGGGACTGAAACCACATTGTGGCAGTTTCTGCTGTTCAGCCATTTGTAGCAGCATAAATATCTTGACCACTCACATGGAGAGGTGTCCAGTACATGTAAAAAAGAGTCTTTAAACCGACTACACTGAATTCATCAGTGGCACCTAAATGAATCAGAAGGATTTAATGGTAGCGCTGCTCTCACCGTCAGTTCAGGTCACTTCCCAAGACTTTGTGCTGAGTATCTGTAATCGCGGAGGCAATCATCAAAACTACAAAAAAAACAAAAACTGAACAATGACAAAAATATCTTTTCTCCATGGACAGTTACCCACAGCTAGTAAAAACTGAACATCTTGGCCCACCAGTGAATCACTTTCTTGGTCAGTTTTTTGGCAAATCAATGTGAAGCTTTGATGCAAATTCCAGCCTCATTTGCATGCATCCAAGGGTTGACATTTGCACCAAACCTTCGCAACACATTAAGTGCTTGTTAGCTAATTTTCATATTGCAAGATAGAGGGGATGGTTGTATTATACAAGCCACAAGACGGCCGAGCGACTAATGTTCGACTCTGTGGGGAGGATTTTCAGGGGAAGGTGGACCATCTCTAACTGTTCTTGTGGTGACAAAAACAGGAGACGTACAGACTTTTCCAGATTTCCAGGACATTTGTGGTGACAAAAAACAGGTATGGCTATTTTAAGCAAAACCCTAACAAAGTGTTTTTTGTTTGTTTTGTTTTTTTGCTTAAATTTAAGCAGACCATGAACACAGAAATGTGACGAGAAAGAAATAGAAAATTTAACCTAAACAAACATAAAGTAGCAACATAAATAAATGTTAAATGTACAATGTGTAAGAATCTGCCACCTGTCGAAGCAAGGTCACTCCAAACATAAAAATACAATAAGGGGAAAGAATAACTGTTAACTACTTCTAACTGTAGCTGCTGTTAGCCAGTTAGCTCAGTCAGCTGTGCAGTTAGTGGGCCAGACTGGGATCCTGTGGGGGTGTTACAAGACGGGACAGGATGGGGCTAGCTGGTTAGCATACCGATATCGGTAGATATCTCTTCAAGACAACACAGACATCTTTGACATAGTGTAAGAACTGTTACTTTTTCAAATATATTGATCATTTAAAAAAATGTTTTGAACCAAAATTATTCCTTATTGCCCCATTAAGTATGAACTTTTGTGTGGTTTTGAATAACGATACTTTGCTTACATATATTCTAGCGGGCCGGTTGTTATTTTTCCTGGCAGAACATGGGAGTTGTTGGTCTCATGCTACCTCGATTTGTTCGTTTTTGTAATATTCTGTGACTAGTGTTTTAAACCATTGCCCTTTAATGTTTAAACATACTGCAATCCCCTTTTGTACAGAACAGGGCTCAGACTCTGTGCCCTGACAGACTCGCTGGCATTTTGCTCTAAACTTTGTGTTTGATTCCATCTCTTAAAACATTTCTGTAGCCTCTACATTAATGACATTTATTTTCTTTGTGACTCGGCTACTCGAGTGAGAACTTGATTAAGGTCACACAACTACCTGCAGCCACACACTGTAGTCTTGAGAGCTCTTTGGATGAAAGTAGCCATTGTTGAGTTTGTATTGAAGCAAGGTAGGCGGCTCTGTGTTTGTAACTCAAAATGTGTGTGTGTTTGTGTGTGTGTGTGTGTGTGTGTATGAGAGCTGATGGAGACTGAATGAATGGACATTTGTGTGTTTAAGTGTGTGTGAATGTAGAAAATAAAGCCAGAGAGAGAGAGAGAAAGACAGATGGAGTGAATGACATCAGCTTTTGGCTTCCGGTGAGTCGGCGGTCTCTCGCTTTCTCTCTCTCTCTCTCTCTCTCTCTCTCCATTCAACCAGCATCACTCAGAAGGAGTCAATTACATCTGGGGGCGTTGCCATGGCAACCCATGGCAGCAAAAGGGGGAGGCATGAGTCATCACTATTCTTAAGAGCTGTTTGGAGAGGACTGTGAGAGGGAGAGGGAGGAGGAGACAAGAGGAGAGAACTAGGATAGAGAGGAAAACAGGTTTGGGGAAAAATGACAAGAGAAGAGGGAGAGGAAAAAGAGGAGAGAAAACAGGGTAAAAGAGGGTGAGGGGTGAGATTAAGGAGGAGAAGAGGAGACAAGGGAAGGAGAGGATACAGAGGACAAGAGTAAACAAGGGGGAAGATAGGAAAGGAGATAGGGAGAAGACAGGAAAAAGGGAGAAAATAAACAAGACGACAAAAAATGGTAAAATATGAAGGCGATAAACAGAGGAGATAAGGAAAAGATAGGAGATAAAGAGATGAGATGAAATAAGGAGAGGAAACTGAGAAAATTGGGAAAGGAGATAAAAGAGAGGAGATGAAGCCATGGCAGGGGAGAAGGAGAAGAGATGACACAGGGAGAGGAAACAAGGGCAGGAGATTATAAGCTGAGGATATGAAGCAAGGAGAGGCCATGAAACAAGGAATGGGAGAAAATGAGAGGAAAGGAGATACTGAGCAGAGATAAAATAGGTAAGAAAGGAGATGTGACAGGAAGAGGGCATAAGGAGAGGAGAGGAAACAAGGAGAGTAAATAGGACAAGAAAAGGAAATTCAACACTGGAGGAGAGGAGAGGAGAGGAGAGGAGAGGAGAGGAGAGGAGAGGAGAGGAGAGGAGAGGAGAGGAGAGGAGAGGAGAGGAAACAAGCAGTGGGGACAAGGATGAAGATAGGAAAGGACAAAAGGAAAGGAGACAAGTACAAGATAAAAGGAGTTGGGAGACGAAGGGAGAGCAAGACAACAAGAAGAGGACAGGAGGACATTAGGAGGGGGAGGAGATCAAAGAAGACAATGTGAGGCAGCAGGGAAAAAAGAAGATGAAGAGAACACTGGGGTTTGAAAGAAAGCACAGAGGCTGGTGGAGACAAGAGAAAGGTTAAGAGGAAGAAAATAGGTTGAGGTAGGAAAGGAGAAAAGAGGAGAAGACATAAGGATAGGAGAGGAACAAAAAAGAGAGAAATTGGGGATTAATTAATGAAGGAGGAGTGATGGGAGAGAAGAGAAGCTCATTAAACACTAAGAAGGAAGAGAGGTAAAAATGGGAGAGAACAAGAGAAATGAGACGTGGAGGGAGAAGTGTGTGTTGGCAGAGCGGTGACAAGGAGCTTTGTTTATGGAGCAATAACAGGCTTATGTGTCTGCACTGTGGATCATTAATAATGGCACACACACACACACACACACACACACACACACACACACACACACACACACACACACACACACACACACACACACACACACACACACACACACACACACACACACACACACACACACACACACACACACACACACACACACACTTTAAACAGGCCTGTTGCAGGTGTGAACACGTGATTTTTTACACTTAACAAACTGAACAAAGTTTTCACTGTTTAATTGATTTTCTTTTATTATTATTACAACAAACATATTTTACACATTTTAAAAAAAACCTAGACTTTGTTCTCCAGCAGCCAAACTCATACCAGAAAATACACCTTCCTCTTTGGCTGACATTAAATAGCACATTAAATAATCACATAAATACAGAACTAAAATTACCTACATCAACCCACCTTTAGGTACAAAAATAATTAATCCTATTCAGATCTAAAACTAAAACTCTTCTCATTGTGACTGACAAATACACACATATATTTATCTTAGTTCTACAGCAGGTGTTTCCAGGTTCTGGGGTCAGTCCATTTTCAGTTTAACCAGTTTAAAATGAGCTGGGAGCCATTTCATTTCTCCCGTTTATACTCAGAGTGTTGCAGACTGAGTGTAATAATCACAGTGCTTTATTGTAATAAAACTGCATGTCAGTGTTGTCTGATCCATTTTATGAGATATGAGCTTTAACTCTACAAATTTTGGTCAAAGTAATACAAGTACTTCTTTGGAGATTAAGGTTGTAAATTCACCACAAGATGCATTCCTTTTCAAAATAATTGAAAGTGAACTGACCCCCTTTTCAGTCACATGTTGATTAAAAACAATTTCCATCTGCAGATCACTCATTTAATCATTAGAAACAGTTATTTGATTCATGTAACATTAATATACACATTTAATTTGGTGTGACATCAGGAAGTCGTCATGTAAAAGTATATTTATACTCTTTACCAAGTCAAGTGGTTATTCCCTTTAATTCTAGAATAAAACTACACCACAGACTTTCTCAAAATCAAATTTCATTTGTTAAATGAAAAAGTAGTAAAAATACAGCAGGTTATCCACAGTGTCTACAATATTCCTTACTTAAATCATTTAAAGGCACACTGACAGATACATTTTGTTTCACTTTAACAGCAGAGTTTCGTTGAAAAGGCTGATACGATTTGATCGAGCTGGCTCGGGTTTTACATTATAAAAATATTCATAAAATTTCAAAATGGAGACTCAAGATTCAATTATTTTGGATCTATACAGTGAACTAAAATCCTGTGAACAAAAAGTACCAAAACATGAATGTAGCAGATACAAACTTGAGCCAAATATATAACTTTAAAAATCAGATATTCCTGCAGATTGAGAACAATTCATTTGTAATCTCTTTTATTGGGCTGCACCCGCCCATTTGATAAAAGTGTATTTATATTCAAAGGCCCCAATTGGCCTCAGAATTATGTTCTTTATCCCACAATGTGTTGTTTTTACACTTGAGTTTTTATACTTTAAATATAACAAATAAGTTAGAGTTGATGATTAATTACTGTTGGACAGAAACAGGCTAGATGTTTACACTGTCTCAAGTCTTTATGCTAAGCTAGCAGCCTGCCAGCTGTAGCTTCATATTTAATGAACAGATATGAGAAACTATATCATCTCATCTCAACTGTTAGCAGGAAAGTGTTAAACTATTCCTTTAAGCTCTAACTTTGAACCAATGTTAACCTGAAAGACACCACATACTGTGGTTATAGTCAACCTAAAGGGTGCTTTCACATCTGAATGTCTGAACCAAGGTCCAAACCAAGTTTCAGGTATTTGTTGCATTGTATACATTTTTGGTTTCAAACTGCAATTATTCCTTAAACATATATACTGACATCCATCATCATTACCTACTTGGGCAACATCTCCCTAGACTTGACACTGACTGGTTTGTTGACGGGCATGTGTCTTACATTAGCATGTTTACAATTCGACTGGTAGCTTACTTTCAGCTTCCATTGTGGAGAAAAATAAAACGGATTCATCTTGTTGCCATTGACAGTTTTTTTTCTGGTTCTGACGTTAGCCTGTCATAACTTCCTATAATTGGTCCGAAAGTCAGAAAACTTTCAAAATAATGTTTTGACATTGGAATGGTACTGAACCATATTTCAGTTTGATATGGACTGAGACCACCTCGGACCAAGCATGGCTCGATGCACACCATGGTCCAGGGGAGGTTTTGCACTTGTAGTACGGTCCAAACGAGGTGTGAAAGCACCCCGACACTCAAGTTCACTTGTATTTCAAAAACAATGCGTTTGGTTTCAGGCTGTGATTAATTAGCCACAGTGCTGTGGCACAACAGTGTTGAAAAATAAGCAAATCGATGGCGGTTGACACGATGACTCAGTCTGTAATGCGTTTCAGTTGTACATGTTTATGGTCAGAATTCAAACAGCTGGTGTGTGTTTTTTTTTTTTTGAAAAACAGCATTCGGGAGAGAAAAAAAAAGAAAGAAACAAAAAAAATCATAGCAGCAGGCACTGCTGTTGTTTTAGTGTAGGCAGCATCTAATTAAACTAAAGGCACAACTGGTCTGAATGTTGGCTTGATGCACTGTTACTCAGCGGGTTTATGAATGTGTTGACAAACTGAAGAGGAGGATGGAGATCAAGAGAAATTTTCTCGTCCAGTGTTTTTTCTCTTCATAGAGCAGAGGAGTTATGGAGGTGTAGTCAGGGTGAAGCAGAAGAGTCCAGTTTGTGGAGTCTTATTTACAGTCTCTCCAGAGTCTCTTCCAATGTTTTTTTTTTTTTTATGTGAGCAGAAAGACAGATGAGAAGATGAAACGGAGTAAGGGACAAGCAGAAGCCATCAGATGGTGCCCTTAGACACCCAGAAGTCCTTGTGTTTTCAGACAGAGTCTACTCACTGAAGCTGAAGTTCAGGCCGGAGCTCTCTGTGATTGGGGAGGAGGGGCCGGCACTGGATACAGCACTGGAGGGGATACTGCCGTCTTTAAAGAAAGCATAGAAAACACAGTTAATTATCTTGAGAGTCCAAGAACAGATCATCTCTCTGGTACAAATACCACTTGTTTAAAAACTCTGCCGATCCCTGATAGACGTATTCATCTCGTAACCTGCACTATGAGAACTCACTCCACTCCAAATTATTCATTCGTTACTGTCTGTGCGTCACGTGGAGTACAGAAAGTGAACAAAATGGGGGGAGTGATCTGGTAGAAAAACAGGAAAGCGACAGCGTCATTCCCTCGCAACTCCATCTTCTGTTGCCATGGAGAACTTCATGAAAACAGTTTTTTTGGGGGGTTGCATAAATCAAGTCACATGTACCTCAATGTATTATTACCTTCCAACATGAGGATGAGAAAAAGGTATATTTTCTTCAGTATCTGCAAATCAACTTCAACATGACTTCAGTTCATGTAAAGAGCGTATCACCCAGAGAGTCTCTGTACACTTTACAAGTGTGCAAACAGCAAAATACAATATAACAGGTGAGAAAATGTGCACACATTTGAAAGCGCTCACGCACACAAATACACAGGTGATTGTGTTTATAAGACTACGTACGTCCCTGAAGTAAGGCCCATGTATCCATAACAGGATTGTCAAAGTACAGTCAGTAGTCCCATTCACATTGGTCTTTCAATGCAGGAATCATATGCTGATAATCCACCTTGCTGTCTGTGTGAAAGTTACAGATGGGGAGAGGGGGGGCGACTCTGAATCGCCTCCAGAGGTAGTTTCAAAGCAGCAGCAAAGGCACAGATCCTTCACCCGTCAAATAAAAGTAGGTAACCGGCATTGAGGGGACGCAAACAACACGAATGAATAATAGGATAAAATAAAGTTGAAGATATATGAGGGGGGAAAGTCCATTAAAGGCTTTACAGGTTAGAACGAGGGGTTAAAAAAAAAAAAATCAGCTCTTGCGTGAACCGGTAACCAGTGTAGAGATATAAATGGCAAATGGCCTATAATGCCCACACCCCATACAGCCTTACACCACAGGTTAATAGTATAAAAACCAAGGACGTGAATGTAAATTGTACAGTAGACCTCCAATAAGAAGAGGAGAAGGGATAAAATGATACAGGACTACAGTCTGCAGAGCGGGACAGAAGGTAAATGTCCATAAAGGGGAAAGTCTTTGTGTGCAATTTGGGGGTGTATCTCTTCTTCATGGGAGCAGTTTCATCCAATTTCAGCTGCCATCTAAGTGGAGCGCAGGGACTCCGGTGACTCACCTCTGCCTCTGTTTTTGGTTGCAGGTACCACAACACAGCTCCCCCAGAAAACAGAGACACTGCCATTTGTTTTGTCTCACGATCAAATCTGGAGATTGACGGTGCAACATGAATAATTCTAATTTAAAACATTGATAAATAAATCAATAAAATGTATCAACAGAAGGTGAAGTTGGATGTGATGTAAGACAAGCCTTCTCCTTCCTGTGGTTTATTGCCTCTTTGCTAGTGGTATAAACGCAACAATCCCCCGATGCTCCGTGCTTCCAGACCGAGCAGACTCTAGTCAGATAATAGGACTGTTGGCTGCACTGCTAACTGTGCTAACTGGCTCATGGCAGCAACAGTTATAATCAGTTAGCAGTTAAATTGGTGTTATCCCGGGGCGCCCTTTAGCTCAGGTGGTGGAGCGGGCATCTCATGTACAGAGGCTTTGTCCTCGCTGTTTGCTGCGTGTCACCCCCCCTCTCTCTCATCCTGTTTCCTGTCACCTCTTCAGCTATTCTATCAATAAAGCCATAAAAAAGGACAAAAAATTGGTGTTATCCTGCGCAGTATTTGTTTAGAGAATGAATTCGACAGGGAGCCAGTTCTTACATATTGCTCCTGTAATGAGAGAAATTTCCAATCAGGAAAAATAGGGAGACACTTCTAGTCTAGCCTTTCACTAGAAAATACTGTAAGACTAAGATTACTTGCAGCACATTCATAAGGTAATACATTATTTCATATTTTAAGATCCTTTTTAGATCCAGTCCATAAAAACATCTCAAGGACTGAGTGACATAGTCGTGCCCTTGCACACAGCTCTCCTGTAGCTACAGCCAATAGGAGGACAAACCAGAGTCTGACCACCAGCAGACCGAGTGTCGTATTCATCCCGACGTCACCTCCAGCATCTGTGTCTGAACGCTGTGTGATAAATGAGGATAAATGAGTTATTGGCTGTTGCAGCAGCCCGGATATGGAGCAGGTACTACCAGAACAGAGAGAGAGAGATCGACAGAGAGATTAAAAAGCCACCCAAAGTGTGCACAGCGTTTACGAAATACACAAGAGGTGGATGAAATAGGGAGAGAGATAGACAGATAGGAGAGCAGATGCTTTATCAATCAACAACAGTGGCAGGAGGATAAATTAATAACCTCACAGGGGTTAAAAATTTTGAAAAACAGCTTGAAGAAAAAGGGGGAAAAAAACAAAAATGAGGAGCTGTTGAAGGGGCTGCGATTTTCTTGAGGAGCCCTATTTTTTGAAGTTTTTTTAAGTGATGCTGCTCCCACAGGGTCGCCTGCCAGACATTTACATTCTGCTGTTATTTAGCTCGGCTGACAGTTTCAGGGCTGTTGAAGGGTTTTCTTTTTTTTATGAGTTACTAAAATTACATCTCATTGTGTAGACATATAGGCTGTTCATTAGCAGCCCTCACTTCCTTTTAATGTCATGTGCACAGTCTTTTCATATTGATCTCGTATCCAGAGGAACGTAAGGTCGATGTTCAGAAAAGAAGTGAAACAATTAACAGATCATCAATAAGTTGACGGACAGAAAATTAATCTCCAAACTTTTTCATAACAGTTAATTATTTTGGGGAAAGGATCACAGCTCTTTGTTGACCTTTTAAATATCAGATGACAAAACAATCTCAACTCAGTTAATCATTTAAACGCACAACAAGGAACTTCTAATTCGTTGTGAAAGTTTTAATCTTCTCTTTGATGAGGTTATGTAGACACATCTGTTTTCAATTGTGTATGAAGATTGTGTGTATTTCACTGTTAATTGTAATAGCTGTTCTTCATGCCAGTCACCGGGTCAGATAGGACATAAAATGTAAACTATTATTTTATGGCGGAGAGCTGAGGATGAATCGAGGGGGCTTGCAACCTGAGGAGAGAAGCTGCTCTGTAGTCTGGTGGTAGAGTAAAGAGCCGTCCACAACAAGAACTATAACCGTAAGTATAAGAATAATTATGTGAGCATTCACACTGGTGAATGACAAAGAGAACAGCGTGTAGTGTGTGTCGGCAGCTAAGGAAAATGGATATTACCGACTTTATTATCTGTTACTGCTGTACGCCAACACTGCACTGAGAAACAAAGAAAGAAAACCCCCAGAAGGATGATTTTATGAAATTTTTCAGAGGTGAGCAGAGTGAGGACAATCCAGCACTCTGTTAGAAGACTCGTCATCTTCTGAAAACAAATTTTATTCATACTGGTGAGTGTTACAAGGGACATCACAAGACACTTCAGGAACCCCATCAGCACCAAAGACAGTTTTACGTGTAATATGCAGCTTAATATGCGTAATGTAAGCGTTTAATAAGTTGTATTAATTACCAAGGCTGAGTTATTAGAGTAGACCATCTAAAAAATGTCTCCTAAATGCTATTGATTAGCTCACATAAAAGAGGTCAGCTACAGTTAGAAACCAATATTTTAGGCACTCCTGCAAAATTAATTTGTAGACGAATCTGCCCAAAATGAAGATTGATTGTGCTGTAATTTTGTGTGTATTATGATTGACTATTAGTTTATCTAACATTCTTAAAAATACTCTGGGATAAAGTCTGCCATCCATTTGGGTGAGAAAGATTATTAAAGCTATCCGTTTGTAGTTATTGTTATAGTTATTATTCCTGGCATGGACAGCCCTAAAGACACGAGTTCACTTTGTTTCACCCTTGTCATATTTAGTCCAAAGTGGTAAAATCAACAAAAACTTAAAAAGCTTTAAGTAATCTACCAAAATGCTAAATATTTTTTCAGCTTTTCAGATGATCTAAAAAAATAAACTAAAAAACCCGGGAAAGAACAAAACAAGCTGCCAAAAAAGTGCTCCATCACTCCTTAGGCACGCATGAATCACTTTGTTTCACATATTAAAGCCCTGTGGCTCATTATGCCTTTTATATTAACCCAATGAAGTGTATCGCTGTAAATTGATCGTAATTTTTTTTCACTGTGGGGTTGTTGTTGTGTTATTTTCTTATTTCTCTTGCAGTTGCCAGCACCAACAGCCCTGCAGAGCACACTGTGAACAAAGCTGTTTGTATCTGTCACTTAAAAATGGATCCATCCATTAAGACAAATGTCAACAGATTAATAAATAATGAAAATACCCATTAGCAGCCTTAGTCATGGGCTGAGGGTCAAGGACAGCTGATGTTGGGCTGACCTGGTTGTTGTGACACAGATAGCATCTGTAACCACTGGGTCAGTTAAGATAGATGAGGCCTATCGGGTCACATCTGCTCCCATCTACAGAATGTGAAGGTTGTTCTGAAGGTGTGGAAGACCTTTTTATCTTGTTCCAGGTTTTGCTGACTATGCACGGTCTTTTCCAGCATCACTCTGCTTCTCATTGGTACAGTTACTCATTTTCACACATGGGACCTGTCAGTGAAGCGATGGTCTGGCCGCAGAACAGCTCTGGGAGGATTATAAGCTTTGTTCAAGGAAGAATTCGAAATTGATAGTCACTAAGCACCAACCATATTATATGCATGAAAAATGAAGTCAGAACTGGGCTTTAAAACCAGTGATCAATCTCTTATTTTACTTGATTGTACTAAAGGCATCTTGATAAAACACCCCAAAAACCTTGTGTATCAGCTGCGTCACACCACAAGCTATCTACCATAAAAGATAAAAGCTGCCATTCTACCATAAAATCTTGTAAACACTCACGCCACAGAGGCTGGCTTGGCGGACGAAGAGATGTTTCCGACCCAGAGGAGGACAGAGGCTGCTGAGGGCTGTAGAGAGACGTCTGGCTCTGAGAGTCGAACAGGCTGGAGAGTGCTGGAACAAAGACGGGAGAAACAACATTAAGATAATTTGTTTCCAAATGTCAAACACTGACGCTCACGTTATTAAATATACGTCAACATGATACTGTTTAATATTTTAAGAGTTTTGTTGAGCTGGCTCTTCTCCAGCAGACTTTGAAGCACTGATATGTGGTGTTTACATCCAAAATTAGATTAAGAGTACAGGCTATGTTCCTTTTTGCACATAATCCCTTTAATTGAGGGGATTGGATAATGAACAGGTTAATTAATGCTCAAACAGTAATCTCTGATAGATTTCTTTAATCTTAAAGTGGCTAACCTTTGTGGGTTTACAAGACACCAAAAGTTCATTTGCAGCGGTCATACCACAGGTACACAGGTTATTTTGCAGCTAAGTCTTAAACAAAATATTGAACTTTCTTCCCCAAGCTTGGCAAACAAATTAAATGACAAACACAGTTCACTTCCTGAAGCAGTAAAGCTTTTCATCCAGACAAAAATTAATCAGGAGTCTGGTCTACACCTGCTCAATTTGGAAAGTGCCATGAGATGACTTTTGTTGACGGAAAAGGAATCCACACAGATGAAGGATATTTTAGGAGATAATGCATCCCTTACCTTCTTGAAGACAGGAATCAATACAGTACAAAATCAAAATGACCTGTTCTGAAGAGTAACTGACAAATCATCTAAATGGATGTGATACTCCTGATGATAATACAGAATAATATTGGGTCATAGCAGACATTTTCTGGCGGCTTTAATGGCTGCCCAATGTTTTTCTGACTTGGCATACATATTAACATATGGCACGGATTCATCAGCCAGCCTACCTTTCATAGTTTTGGCGTGAGCCTCACTGCTGCTCTCACACACGTTGTTGAGGAACTCGTCCACCTGCTTCAGTGAGAGCGAGTTGTGCAGCGTCTCCAGCGGGTAGATAGAGGGCACCATGGAGCAGCCTTCAAAGCCTGCAGCAGAGACGGGAGAGACAGAAACACAGCCGGTCGTACCACTTCTCCATCAGATGAAGAGGAGGAGGAGGAGGAGGGGGAGGAGTGGTGACGCTACAGCTATATGTGCATGTTGACTACCCTCCAGGTGTCTGACAAGCAGGTCCCAACATCTGGCAGCCATTTTGTTTTGTTAACTAGCCACACAGACTTTGAGGCTACTTTAACATCTTAAATTAGTGGGTTGTTACCGTCTACAGTGGCTGGTAAAGTTTGCCTACTGTCTGGCCTCCCATAGCAGCAGCATTACACAAACTTACCAGCAAAAATTAATGTGAACAAACATATCAGCGAATATGGCTGCTGTTAAATTCCTGCTTGGGTTAGTCAGACCATTCAGACAAAAACTGAATGTTGTCCCATCATTTGGGAAAGTGTGATTTACTGTGTTTTAAAACGATGTGGATCAATTCACTCTCAAAGTTTTCATTATGCGTAGCATGTTGACATACTGTAGTGAGCTGGATGTATGTTTGAAGTCAGCCACATGACCTGTATGGAAAGTTATTTGCGAATATTATAATCTAAATATATAAAGAATATAAAATCATTTTTCAAAAACGCCTATAGATCCTGCTGCCTGCACATAATATTGAAAAGATGATTCATCACATTTTAAAATGAAGTTAGCATCAGCATGATGACAGTCAGTAGAGAAGTATTAAGATCTTTTACGTCAGTTAAAAATATCCAGATCACACTGTGAAAACAAGTTACATATAAAAGTTATGCATTTATAATTTCACTTAAAAGTCCAGTGTGTAGGATTTCGGCATTATTATGTTTTCATTAGCATATAATCACCTGAAAACTAAGAATCGCTGCATTTTCGCTGCCTTTAATATCTACAGAGGGAGCAGGTCCTCTTTTATGGAGTCTGCCATGTTTCTACAGTAGACCGAAATGGTCAAACTAAACACCCGCTCTCGAGAGGGCCTTATGAGAGGGTGGGGTGAGGGCCGCGGTCTGCAACCACACCACTACATGCCACCTAATCCCGCACACTGAGCCTTTAAAAAAATTAATGTTTTGGCAACAAAAAAGACTTAAAGTATTAAAAGTATTCATCAAGAAGCGGAATGACCCTGTCATTGTAACGCTAATGTCTCATAATATCATATTATCTTACTGACATTACTATGACATTGTCATTAATGTTGTTGCTGGTCAAGGTTGAGATCATTTTAACTACCATACCTTATTTACATCAAAATGTGGTAGTTCAAAGTTTTTCAAACAATATTTACTTTTAAAAACTCATGTTTTCTTTGGAAAGTAACTAAGAAATTATCATAAATATTTGGTTGCAAAAAAGACTGTGGTGTAAATACTTTTGGTCAGATGCTGCCAACAACAGTGAAAAAAGAAGCATTATCATCAACGTTGTAAAAAGAACAACAACAACAAAAAAAGCTTTACTTATCCATCACCCAAACACGTTTTTGTTGAGAGGTATAGAGGTTTTGTACAAGGTTTCCACCTTCTATTTTCCGCTAGTTAAATTGGATAATTCAATAATCCTATAAAATAAAATACAAAATACAATACAAATGAAATACCAGCCACATTACAACAATGATCTGGCCTGTGGAGCGTCCCTGAGCGAGACAGCGAGTTGTTGTGGATCTTAATGATGGTTGAAGATGGCAACATAAAAGATGACTTCTCCTGAAGGATCAATGGTATTGTAATAATCTCCATAGTCTTGATAATGAATGGATTGAGAGTGAATTGACCACAATTGACCCCTTGCATATAAAAAAATATACACTTAAAAAATGTTGGTGTAGTGTTGTATGAGGCAGAGAACACCATGATGAAGTGATACCATGAAAAACAAAGGGAGAGATGGATGTTGAAGCAGGGGCTTCAATTCATCCATCTCCCCAGAGAGCATGCTGGTCAGCGTGGCATTTCTCCATGAATAATGTGCTGTGATTACTGAAGGTTTCTCCACAGCGACTCCCTAAAACAGCTTTCTAATACAACGACACAAGCGGAACAAACTGCAGTCAGCACTTAATGGACAGGAACCGTTCCAGGCCGCAAGGGACAAAGGCACGAGTTCCCTTAGTTGATCATTTTTACATCCCAGTTTCAGCAGAGAGGCTCAAGGGTTATGAAACTGTTCTTAGTCATTGTTTTTCAGCAGTCCCTCCATTTTATATCGATGTCAATATCTGTACATGGCATTTATTTGTAGCCCTTTGGCCAAATAGCTGATACAAACAAAAGCATACAGAAAAACAACACTGGTAAGGCATTTTTCATCACAGACAGCTGCTTTAACATTTGTTTTACACTGTATAATCATCAAGCATCTTTATTCATTGGAGGCAAAATCGCTGTTCAACATGAAAAGGCCAAAGCTCTGATGACAGAAGAAAAATAATACCTGCTTGACTTTAACAAAGCCTCAGGAGGAAGTGTTTCAGTGGCTCAGCAGACTAAAATGTGTGTCGCACTTCCACAGGTTTGATCTCCTTCCTTAGCGTTGCCACATGACAGTTATCCTCACCCCCAGCTGTTCACTCATGTCATAACTATACTAAACTAATACTAGATGTACTAAAGCAGCATTTGTACAAAATCAACATAAGATGGCACTTATTGCCTTGGTCTCCTCCCTATCTCTGCTGCAGCCTCCCCATGTGGATATCAAATTCAGCTCACACACCAGATGCAGTGGGGAGCAGAAAACACTGATGCTTCAGTACACTGCACCATTCACTCAACCAGCATGAGTGAGCACAAAGACAGCACGACAGGAAAGACAGGACAGTGATATTTAAAACAGCAAAAGAAAAAAGTCATAGAAGGCAAAAAATCTGAATCTAGTCTGCATGTAGCAAATGAAAAAATGGGTAACAATCTATAACAAATTGAGTAAGAATAACTACCAATACACGCTCCAGAAACACATTTAAAAATCAGCAGTTCATGAACTAGACTGCACTTAATTAACCAGTTAAAATGAGGGATGTGATGACGACCCAAACCTTCAGGAGATGCTAAAATATCTGCCAACTGGCTGGGAAACATGCGATGCATAGGCTTCACCTCCTGGTGCGGAGGCCAAAGTGGTGCTACCAAGACCTGATTCCTTTCTACTGACCTTTTCAATGAACAAATAGCCAGTTTTGAGGATGTTTCCTGTATAACCACTGCTCAGGACAGAGCATGCACACGATGCAGTTAGACAAGCCGTAAAGTCTTCCACAGAAGACTTTCTTCAGCTGGTCTCCCAAAGTCAACACAGCATGCATGGAGAGAAAAACAGTCCCTCTTGTGCAGATGCAATATTTAACAAAAAATGTATTGAAGTTTGCAATAAAGTTAATCTTTGTCTAGTTCGAGAATAGAACAACAGGGGTCCAATTGTGTGTGAGGCAGAACTGCAGACAAAATAGACTTCAGGACTTAAAGACACAGTGAAAATTAATATTTTAATCCTGTGTCCTCTTGCTAAATATTCAGTTATCTCAGCTGAAACATGTGTCCAGTACAGATAATGTACTTTTTACAAGTAGTGGTATCACCCGAGTAAAATTTGTCAATATCAAAGGACAATCCTCACTAGGTAGCAGACTAAAGTTCTTTTATTCAAGCTTCTGTAAACAGATGTCTTACTCCTCTGAATTCTGACTCTCCGATGTTCTTTTCTAAATATTTTTGTAATAAATAATAAATACAGCAACTTCTGATCCACCCATATAATTTCCAGGCTGCCTCGCAGTTGTATGCCTCCGTGCACCAGTCGCGTTGCTATTCTGGAGCTATGGCGATAGTTAATGGGCAGATAATTTTTAGCAGAATATTATGAACATGATAGTGTCATTGACCTTTTGGATACTAAAATGTCATAACTTCATCAGTTTTTCTTATTTGATAGTTTTACCATAATTATCAAATTAGTTGTGAAATAACAGCCAAAAAGGTGATTGTAAGGTCACAGTGACCTTAATCTTTTACCTTTGGCCACCAAATTCTAATCAGTTCATCAGTGAGTCATAGTGGACATTTGTACCAAATTTTCAGAAATGCCATTGAAGCGTTCTTGAGATATCACGTTACCAAGAGTGAGATGTACGCACGTACGGACAACCTGGCAAAACATAATGTCCTCGGTTTTTATGCCTCCTGACACGGAGGCATAAAAATTAACTACTTCCACTTGATTCTATCAATTTTTCTGGTTTAAGAACTGCTGTATAACTTGATAGGTTAAACAGATACAGGTAATGATGTATGCGCTCATCCTACTTGTTTTGTATTGCCACCTTTTAACACACGTTAGCTAGCTACAATCTACTTTATATCATTTATCAGAGATGTGTTTGGATCTCAGTTGGCAAAGTGTTTCCAAAGAACGTGGTTGAGGTCTAGTGTATCAAATGTTCCCTCATTCTCCTCCTGATGGAATAACTCGGGTGAGAGAGGTGGATTAACGCCCATGGTTGAGCGACTTAATCAAATCTTTCTCACAACTTAACTCCACCCCAAGATTCAGAAGGTGTCACATTACGGAGGATTGAGGATTCACTGTGACTTTAAGAATGCAGAAGAAAATGGACAAATCCTGCTTTCAAAGCATGTGTTGCACACTGCAGATATGACAGGAGAAAGGATAAATGCACAGGCAGAAAACCAGGCTAAAAGAAAAAAATAAGCATCGGACCACAGTGGATGCAAAGTTCGACTGGCAGCGATATCGTCCCGCTTGCCCCAACACTGGCTGGACGGGGCAAGAGGGAGGAAGAGGAGGACACGGATCTACAGAGGCTGACCGTGGAGGGATTCTGGGAGCTCCTGATCAGACAGCAGACAGCTCTTGAGGAGGCGGAGGTGGTAGGGACAGTGGCGGAGGTGATGGGCCATGGCCCCGTCTACAGCCAGAGGCGGGCCTACATGGAGCCTGTCTGACGGCTCTGAGGGACGAGAGGCAGAGCAGGGAGGGAGGAAGAGAAGGCACAGTGGAGCAGGAGGAGGAGCGTCATTGATCAATATGGGACCTCTTTTGTCTTCAGTCCTGAGCACAACAGCGTGTCTCAATCATTTCAACCAAGCATGGAGATAACCTGCACTGCGACTGTTTTCCAAAGTAAAAATTTCTTTCGTTTATTAATACTGTAAGACACAGTTTGTGGCTACATGGGGGCAGCAGAAACAAGTTGTGAATACAACAATATATCACCTTCAGGTTGATTTGGCAAATTGTTAGCAAAACTTTGCTTTTTTTTAACACATCCGGCAGATTTTGAGCAACATGATTGATTTGGAGTCGTGTGTCTGGCCACCTGATAAAAAGTTTAATATTTACTCTCTTTTTGCGCCTTATTTGGTCTCTACCACATCCTGAGGAAAAGGTTCTTTACTTGTTAAATGCTCCACAGTGTTCACGTCTACTTCAGTCGTTAAGAGCTTTTTCAATGAAAACAGCTCTCAAAGCTAAACTAAAAGAGGAGCAGAAACTCACTATAGAGCTTGATAAAGCTCCATAAAGCTGTAGGTTCAATGGCACAAGTGAATCCTTTCACATTGTCATTTGATACACTGTGAGCTGCTTTCAGACAACTTGTGCATTACATCCAACTTTAAGGTTCCTTCCTGTATGTGCCCCTTGCACCTAGTATACAGTTTTGCTTAGTGAAGGTCACATAAGCTCAAACTCCTCCTTAGTTAAACCGCAAAAGAAGGAAAAGCTTTAAGAAGACAGTGCAAGACCGAGCGAGCACAACTTCTCCTCTTCAATATTTGATTGATGAAGATATAATTCATGGCTGTTTCTCACATTTTACTTTCTCTCCATTACACAGTGCGATATTTCTCCAAATAGCGGTGCAAGTGAGAAATTGTTGTGATTGTTCTTTTCTCTGCTGGGAGTTAGAATTCATCAGCACTAATTTGCTAATTTTCTAAGTGAGCACATGATGTTTCATTGTACCCTGGCAAACCATTCACCAGATATAAAATTGACTTAGAAATAATTTCTTACACATTATACTCTTCATTTTCTCTCTCACCAGGGTCCATATTTGGCTGCACAATTGCCAACCAAATGTCTGAGTTCAGGTTCTACATTAATCAACAGATAATAGGAGGTGTTTCGCTCCAAAACATTTAACTGATTTTGTGAAAATGTGACCTGACTGATTTATGACTCAATCCCAAATTAAACATACAACTAACAACGGCTCCAAAAATGTTGTCAACAAAAGCCCCACACAGCTAAATATCCTTTGAGTATTCCACAGTGAGTTATACCTTCCACAGTCTTCATCATCTTTACAAAATGAGTCAAAATGCTACACTAAGTCGAGAACAAACACTCTTGTTAAATGAATATCATCATTATGTATTATTAGCAATCACAACCAGAAAAAGAGTGTACATTAGTCGGTTGTGTTGTGATACTAAAACAAACGTGTTCATACAATAATGATCATGGTTTATATATTGTGTTAACCCTTCTGTCCAACTTAAATACCAGACACTAGCCAAACCACGTGCATATTTGACAACAACCCAAACTGGAACAAAACACTCATCACTGGTTCCTGGCGGTTGGTCCAAATACTTGTCAACATTATATCAGATTTCTGACTTACACTACCTCAAAACGTCAGATGATCCTACTGCTTGGACGACATGCAATTCCTCCTGCTAACACACAGACAGCACTAATCAGACAGCCAACACGCGCTGGGATGTTTCTGAGCCACTGATCTTAATCCTAAATAACAT
This sequence comes from Diplodus puntazzo, assembly GCA_963678695.2. Lineage (NCBI taxonomy): Eukaryota > Metazoa > Chordata > Actinopteri > Spariformes > Sparidae > Diplodus > Diplodus puntazzo. The sequence continues at coordinate 15,895,179 of OZ023161.1, read as the reverse complement.
TCAGTCAAATCCAAATAACCTTTCAGGACTTGTGTGCAGTTCAATTTGCCATAACTCAGTTTGTAGGAGCCAGCAGGGCTGCCATCAGTGAGCCCGTACATGAATGATCTCCCAATGTACAGTGGTGGTGCAAAACAGCCACCACACACATTTTAGGAGAGTAAAGATCGAATTTGATCAAACTGCAACTTTAACAAGGAGTGGTTTCAGAATCAAGCAGTGAGAAGTAACTCTCGTGAATACCCAACAGCTGCCATTTCCTGCTCTTTGACAGATGTTGAATGAATTAAAGACAATGAGGACAAAAGCGATGACTTTAAATGTCTTGTTTTCACTGACCAATCATCAATACTCCAAAACCTAGAAATATCCATTAACAATAATACAAGACAGAAAAGCAGCAAACGCTCACATTGGAGAAGCTGAAACAAGAGGATTTGGGGCATTTCTGCTTGAAAAATCAGTGGAATGATGAATGAATCAATCAAATGATGGGCGATTAATTTCTGGTTGATCTGGTTATTTGATTAAAGAATTAACTGGAACTGCAAAATATTCTGAATTTGTCTGATCAAACAAACAAACTGAAAAATCTATAAACTTAAAAAATTAACGATTCAAAATTAACTGGATTTATTCATGAATTTGTATAATGAAAATCCATTTTAACTCATACTCAATTGTTTTGGTGTAGAATCAAATCTGTGATTAAACAATATAAATCAAACATATAAATGAAGAAAAAATTTGATTTTGCGAGGAGCTCCTCGTTCATGATGAAAAGCAGCTCACATGCAGTTTAAGGGAGCAGCCACCGTTGATCTTGTCGTTGCTGACCTCTAGTTTACTAGTTTAACTTCTCACCTCGCTGCAGTAATGTAGAAGTGTATTCCGGGTGGTGCCAGTACACCGTGACATCAGGAAACTTTCAATCACAAAAAGCAGTTGGACACTGCTTTACAGGCTGGTCTTAAAGCAACTTTATGCAAGAATTGGTAAGACTAAAGTTTGAGAGCAATTCACTTAAACAGCTCAACAACAGTTTAGACTGTGTCTCTGATCTGGATCATATTCTAGAGAGAAATAATTTTCATGAGGATATATAGGACTAGAAACTGAGCTAACTAGCTAACAGCAGCTACAGTTAGCAGCATTTAACTGTTACTTCAAAAAGGAGTTATCTCATTGGTGGTGCGGAAAACAGTCAAATTGGTGGATGAGTGCGGAGCAGGTAAAAAAAATAAAATAATGCGTACTGAGAGTATGGAGCGAGCGTCTTCTCAGACCCACAGCTGGTTGTGTGGGACATTGTGTCGTTAAGCATTACACATTTCTTGACTCAACCCAAGTTATGTGCTGCAAGGATAGGCATTTGCGTCATGAAGTGGGGATGAAACAAGCACCATTCTCCAAATTACAAATCAGTGTACCATCACAATGTTTTTTCTAAGTTGAGCAGTTGCATAACGTTGCTTTAAAGTTTATAGCCCCAACGTGAGATTGACAGAATGAATCATTTAAAATTGACAAAAAGTGCAGATGATGTGATGTGTGTGCAGATTATATACACAGAGAAACAATTCGATAGGATGATAGATTAGAATTTGTAGATATATTCCACATACAGTAGATCCATCCTGTGAAGAGACATCAGGATCAGAGAGGTAAATTAATCAGGTGCAGGCAGAGCAGGTGGTGTTAGAGGTGAGCGCCGAAAACAACACAAGGTACAACAAACACCGAGGGTGTGTGGTGAAACAGAAACTCCTTAAATTATTCGTATTTTCAATCTTGGAGACGTTTAAAGTAATTAACGCAGCCAAACGTCAAACCCCCAAAAATAGAAAACACAAGAAATGTTTTCCCACAAAAAAGATCATGCAAGATAACAGGAAAAACTGGAGGAGTGTCGAAATAAACGTGAATGAATGCAGACATACCATTAGTCGGATGCCTGGCAAACGACACAGAAAATCTCTTTACTGCCGGCATAGAGAACAGCTCTGAGGAGATAAGAAAGGTAACTGGTATTACTGGGACTGCTGGTACCAGTGTCTGCCTGTTTGCCTGTTTGTTTGTATGTGTTTTTTTACATGAGAGAAAAAAGAGAAAAACAGAATGAGAGAGAGAGTTGGCCTGTCGATTCACCAATATCTGTGTGCCAACCAACATGCGTGAAAATGAGTCATCTCTGAATAAACAAAGAGGAGATAGGCTATCAGAGAAAGTGAATGGAAAGGTTGTGGAGGAGATGGAGAAAATGATGGATGTTTTGGCTGAATATAAAAACATGCAGGAGGAGTGACGCTGGGCTTTGGTGTACAGGGCATTTATTTTGACAGGAAACAATCTGTGGCTCCAAACTCTTTTTGTCCTTTTACTTGACTAGTGACCTCCTTTTAAGTAATAGTTCAACAGTTTGGGCGATACAGATTTTTGCATTTTTTTGCGGAGAGGTAGATGAGAAGATTGATATCACTCTCATATCTGTATGGTAAATATGAAGCGAGAGGAAGCAGCATGTAAGCTTAGCTTAGCATAAAGACTCATGTTATTTAATCTCTACAATAACTTAAGTTATGTTTCTGGCCAACTGCTGAATAGAACCTGCAGATATTCACTCTCCTACAGATCCATTTATGATCCCCTCCCTGATTCCTGAGGGAAATATCCGTCTTTTTAGTAGCTAAATGCTCCACCATGTTGACCAGCTAGTCTCCAGAGCGGGGTTTTAAAGGTTCACTGATAACAGCCTCCTACTACAGCTGAAAACAGCATTGACATGGTCCACGCAAGTACGCAAACGGTGATGCCTGACCCAGCTGGCACAAATACGCAATAATTATGTAATTTAGAGCAAAAAAACGTAACTTTGTCACTTTCAAGGATGTTTGGTGGGTCAGAATCTCAATCACAACACATTATAACAGCATTCATATGATTATAAACTGTCCGTGGGCTTAGATTGACAGGGGGGACACAGGGAAACACCTTGAAAATACACCGATGTCCGGCTCGTCTATAAGGCAGAGATGCTTCGCTCTGTGTGAATGACCAAAGGTGGAGAATTGGCGAACCACTGCTGCAGCGATAATGCAGCTTCTCTGTGTGAAAGGGGCTATTGTGTCTGGAGGAATGTATGTATGATGTAATCGGACGTGTTTAGCTAGAACCGTAACTGTTTTGAGCAGAAATGAAACCAATCAGAAGTGGTCAGCTGCTTCTTCTTGTTTAATGCCCTGGTGCTCGCAGGCTTGCACATGATCAGACTGCGGCCTGCGTTAGGGTTTTTAGGTGACAAATTCCAGAACCCAACAACACGTGAAATCATTCTTGCGTAGCTTGCAGCGTCTGTATCGCATATGCGTTTGCGTAGTAGCTCGGACCATGTTTCTGATCTAAATAACACTGCAGTGCTCCATAGAGCATACAACTGATCAACAACAATGATCAATTCTTTATATAATATTGATTATAGATGCTTTACAATAATAAATAGATGGTTGAAACAACCATCTTTAAGTGGTGATGCTAGCAATTCAAACTTGACCAAACCCATTTAGAGGCTTGGTCTCTGCTCTGAGATCCAGGATCACTAAATGATTGTAATATTATATATATATAATAATATTCCCTTTTATACGGTTAACTAAAGTCCATTCAAAAATAATACCTTTTTAACACAGTGGTGTAGATGATGGGCTATTTGAACTTATCTGATAAGGCCAACCAGTTCTTCTTTTCACATTTCCAGTAAATGACTAACAGGTTTTCCTGATGCAACCTTCTCTTCCTTTAAATGATCAGCACTGACGTCAGTCCAGACCCTCACCTGTCTCTCAGACAGAATAACATGATGTAACAGAACAGCGAAAGGAAAGCATCTGTTTGCTCCTGGCAGTGTGTAGTCTTGCAGTCAGAGCGACACCCGGTGGATAAATTGAACAGCTCAGTTTCTGGTGTTTAAAACCCGCAGAGGGGAAAAAATATCCCTGCAGTCTGTGCAGATATGCATAATCTGCAAGTAAAATCATCTGCTCACCTAACTCGTGAATGTGTCACATTCATCTATGGACAGCATTAAATAAACTGCAACAGCTGTGACCATGAGAATGATATCCAATCCAGATGTTTGAAATAATTTAACTTGCTCTAAGGACCCCTGGTGGCTGTAAAAACAGCTTGCTTGTTCTCACCATTACCAACACGAGAGTGAGGGAAAAGAGTGGGGGGGAAGAATGTGACTGGGGATTATTTAAAGGTGGATTATTGAGTCTTGAAAGTATATCTGTTCCAAATAACAGGCTGAGTTTCTTAATGTAAGGATTACCGTAAATTGTGATTAATGAAAAAAGCCAGACTTCTGGCTTCCAGACACAAAAACTACTTTACTGTGGATTATGAAATCAAAGCCACTGAGAGAGGATATGCTTCAAAACAACATGCACAGAAAGAGAGAACATTTCAACACATTCAAACCCAAACAGACAACGGTGTGATCAGTGAGCTGGCATGCTTATATGGATAAACACTGATCACCGGTAACTGCGATGTATCACACAGTCCAATGTGAGGCTTCATGCTCGGCATTTGCTGCACAGTCAGTCACTCTGCCGTCAAATCAGTGCTCTTGTCATGCACACTGCAAAATAAATCACTCAAATTATGTGATGCAATAGATTGAAATGGCCGGTTTGTCTTGGGAGCAGAAGAAAAAGGGAGGCTTGAAAAAAACAAAAGTGACAAATACTGAATGTCCCAAAAATCAAAGTGTCTGTAGCTTAAGGATCAAGAAGTAGAAGAGGAAAAAAAGAGGCCTCAAAGGAGATGAAAAGACCTGCCTTGTGGAAGAGGACAGACAGCTGTGTCAACATACCAAACACGCCAATCGGCAGACTGCCGGGGGACAGAGGTGGTTTTCGGTGGTGGTGGTGGTGGTGCGTGCGGACGTAGTCCCGCAGGTTGGGGGCGCTACAGGACACCCCGAGGGCAGAGGCACTGAAGAGGCCAGAGCAGAGCGAGCCTGTGTGAGGAGGAGCCGGGGGGGGGGGGGAGGAGGTGTGTGGGGGGTGAGTTAGTTTCTATTAAACACCATGCCATTATTCACAACACAACTGTGGCTATGGGGCTGTTCAGGCATGAGTTTGTGTACATTTCAAATATGATCATGTACACCTGTGTGAAAACCCTGTAACTACAGTTTGGATGGATTTTGTAGTAATAACACAAAATAATCATTTTCAGGGGAATGGTTTATGATAGTGCTGCAGCTAATGACTATTTTCATTATTGATTAATCTGTCAATTACTTCATGAACTATAAATCTTTTATTTTATGAAATGTAAAAAAGAAAATGTGAAAAAATGCTCATCACAATTTTCCCAGAGCTCAAAGCGACGTCTTCAAATTGCTTCTTTTGTCAAACAAACAGTCCAACACCTAAAGATTTAAAGAAACGCAGCAAATCTTTACATTTAAGAGGGTGGAACCAACAAAAGGTGGATTATTAATTTTCTTTCAATTGGCTACTCGATTAATCAAATAATCACTGCAACACAGGTTTGTGATATAGTTTGTTTTATGGACAATCTGAAAACACGGCTGCTGTTCCTGGAAATGATTACCTGCAAGCTACAAGATTTTCACAACAGTGACCATATCTGTAAGACCTGTGCATGTGTGCGTATATGTAAACAAGAGTGAGTAGTGCATACAGAACATGTGTGTTCTGTATACAGAAACAGCAGAGGCATGACGATCAGGCCGAGTGTGGGAATGGGACTGTTTCACAACCTCGCTGTTCAACTCTCTGAGGTTGGAGTTATAATGACACTGTTTTTTTCAACTATATCCTAAATCAAAATTGAGTTTGCAGACGACATATGAAGAGGAAATATTATCTTTGAAATAGCAGGGATAAAAATCTTTTTTTTTTTAAAATATGGTGTCAGGGTCTGCACCTCATTTCTTTGTTCTAAAAACAGGATGGAGGTATGAAAAGCAGCTGGCTAACAGCAGCCCTCCCTGACACGTGCTGCTCTTGTGACCTGTGCAGTCAGTGTTGTTGGTGGCGGTGATGAACTGGGAGGGATCACTCAGCAGCCTTACACTTACTATACATAACAAACTGACAGGCTTCACTCAGGGAATGCGCAGAAGGGCTTTGTATGGAGCTCCTTTGATGTTGTGCAAACGCAGAACCAACTGCTGCTTTCAGGCTTGTTATAATGTAGCACTGAGTGACAGGCTGATTAGGGGGAAGTAGCACTACACCCACACTGTGCATTTACCTGCTCCTGTTTGCAGGAAACGGTAAATTCCTTTTGTTTGTTCGTTTATGATAACATTTGATCACATCTTAAGATTTATTTCATATCGGAGAGGAATTATTTCTCTGTGCCACGAATCGTATTATATCTTTTACGTCTCAATTGTGCTAGCAAATCAAGTAAACTGCACTCAATACGAAAGCTTAAGCAGTTTAACAGTCAAGTAGGATACATAGTGAAGCACATGTGGCAGAAATTGTTGGCAGACTCCACTCCCCCTTCTCATACTCATGGTTTTATGGTTTTCTCCACACCTTGATTTACACACCAGGATTTCATGCATGTGTGAGTGCCAACGTGTTAGGAGGTTGTTGGAAACTGTATACACAGCAAAACAAGAGTCTTTCAAAGGTTCTTTCATTAGGGTAGAGGGCAAATAAGTTTGAAGCACCCAGAGAGGTTCTTAAAAAGACCTCTGACACAGCTGATTTGGAACGTTTTAGATATTTTAAGACATTCTGAGTAACATGATAAGGGGTCAAGAACAACTACCCAAACATCTAAACCAAAAAGGTTTATTGTGGCACTGAAAAGAGTTCTGCAGCAGGATGAGAGCAAAACATAATTAGTGCAATGTGGAATTTACCTTTTAAAGAATTCCAATTGTGGTGCCTTAAAGCAGCTGATTAATATGTAAGGGGACTCTCATATAACAATTGCCCAACAAAGAATTAGGTTTCCATGGAAGGCCAATTCTTAAATGATAGTTCCTGCAATTATAGGGATAAATTATTTTTTAAAGTATTGCTGAATTGAGGGTAATGTTGAGCTCATTTGTAACACGACAACAATATCTATTAGTCATCCTGCTGCCTGATATTATGTGCTCTAAAAATCAATTTCTAATGGGCACATCTGCTGTGCAAGACTGTCCTGTTACAATCCTTTTTCACTCTGCACATGAACTTATCGTTTATTTCAAATACAGTGATCTAAATTTATATATAAACCAAAATGTGCAGTTGATTGCATTTACTGAGGTTTTACTGCAATTTACATTGTTTAGCATTGTAACCATGTTCTCTCTTTTGGGCTCTTTTCGGGATTTTAATCTGCATAAATTCATCAAACCAGACAATGTAACTGTCTCAGTCTAATAACGCTACAGCTGTTTCCCAATTCCATTTTTGGAGTATGTGGTTTGTAATGACACAAAATACTGGATTTGTAAAGCTCCTGTTGAAGCACATTATTGTCTCAGGAAGCGATTTACAAAGCAAATGTAGGAGCGATCATGGGAAACAAAAATTGTCATTGTATTAAAGGGGACAGTTCACCTAAAATCAAAACTATTCCTAATACTACCATTTACTCCGCAGTAATAATGATTGCACGCTTCCATCTGTGCTGTGATACGGAAATGAGAAAGGTCCAGCTGAAACTGCTCACAGCAAGGTCTATGGATTATTTTGAGTAAATGGGTCATGATTTCTGAAAAGAGATATTGCTGTTGAGGTTTGAAATGTATTTTTTTGGCACTTTGAGCACCACAAGCCAAGTGATATCGACATTGCTTAAATTCAAGAGAAGGCACACATCTCCATGGGTAATATCTTCAGACTCTTCAACTCACACCAAAAGAAATCTAGTTGGCTAAAAAGCACTTCAGTTCATATGAATTGTATGATTTTGGGGTGAACTGTCCCTTTCAGCAACCTTTGAATTTTGTATTTTGACTGATGTCCACTGATGCATGTATTGCATCATTTTCTGTTTGTTCATTTTGTAACTTGATGGTCAATATATAGTTTATACTGCCAGCAATTGATAAAACATGTGGTCCCAAACCACACAACTTAATATAAGGTCTTTTCTGCAGTATAATTATTTTTAGAATAAAATATTAGTGAACTAAAATCTAGGGTTTCATTAAAGCCATATTTGGTTTGTTTCCTCTAATGATTTCAGAAATAAAACCTACAGTATGTTCCCTATGTTGTCACTTTATCACCCAGTGGAGGTATCTGTACATCTCTGAACACTATGTGTGCTGTGAACACAACTCTCTCCACTGACCTCTGTCCTACATAGTTTGGAGTCTGATCCTGTTTGGCTGCTGCTAAGCTAAGCTGGGGTGGAAGCTATGTGACCGTCAGAGAGAGGACAGAGGGGAGAGGGGGTGATGGAAAGAAAAGAGGTGACAGAAAAACAGACAAAGAAATAAAAGGAGAGCTGGAGGGAGGTATGAAAAGGTCGGAGAGAGGTCGCAGCAGAGGCTTGTGATGAGAGGAGGATCAGTGACGACAGCTGGAGATAAATATGTTGTGAAGTCAGTGTGTCTGTTGGCAGAATCTCTCTCTCTCTCGCACACACACAAACACACACACCAGAAATGAGGTGCCCACCTAGGCCAATGGCTGGTTTGATCTCAGGAGACTGGCGTGAACACGAGGGGAAGAGTCGGTGAGATGTGCTGCCTTTGGAGGACTGGGTGGGAGAGGTCTCAGAGAGGACCTGAGTGGGGCCATGGAGACCAGGGGTTAAGACTGAGACGGGCTGCTACAGTAAATCAGCGACCTGATGATTCTCATTCACTTCAACAAAAACCCTTGAATCATAAATGAAAAACAAGAAAACGTCTACACATAAAACAGACACCCAGTCTGGTCATATCATTATTAGCATAACATTCCATCAACTCCTGAAACACTAAGGTCTGGTACCTCCATGGAGCCGGTCTTGCGGTTGCGGATCATAGGGGACCTTCGCTGGATGTTGATGGGCTCAGAGACAGGGAGTGCCTGGTCTACCTGGTCCTGGGAGAGGTCCTCTAGACTGCCCTGATTGGGCTTTTTGTCTTGATTCTGATTGGTCAGAAGGAAATGTTTGATACTTTATATATTTATCTCTAAGTCACCACACACACACAGGTATGAAAAGAAAAAAAAAACCTGAGCTGTCATGACTAAATATGAACTTAAAGGGTATCCCCACTCATTTTACACATTAAAGTATGTTTACAGGTCTTAAATGTACACCGTAAGATAGTGCAAAACACAACTAAATGCATGTTTCTGTATGAGTTAAACACAGTCTGAAGAATGGGTCTTCACACAGGCCGGCGTACCAATGTGTCAGAACATAAAGCTTTTATTGCAGTGCAAGTGCCGATGATGAATGCTTGATACAGACAGAGTTGGATGGAATATTTTTACCATGCACTGTTTTTGTAGGTTTGAATTTATCTTTTGAATTAAACTTTTTCAAAAGAACTCACAATAGCTGGCCGGTTGAAAGGCATATCACCTCTGAATATCATAATTTAACATTATCAGTATATGTGTCTATGCAAGCAGAAAGATGACAAACTCTCCACAGTTCGCAATTTACAATTAACAATTCATCCACTTGGGAGCTCTGGAGTACTTACATCATTTTCAGATACAACCACAGGCTGCAAACTTACCCACACAAGACATAATGGAAAGGCAAGCCTCACAGTCACCTAAATATAATAATGACTGACTGAATAAATCATTCAACTCATTCAAGATACTGTCTCCAATTTTCCAGATATTATGACGTCAAAAAAAGCAGATGAAGCAGAACGCGACGGAGTGCATCAAAGTACTATAGTATGTCTTGTCAAATGCATAACACTTATCAAAAATATGAATTAAAGGAACTTAGTAGAACATTCTATCATAGGGGATTATTTATATACCTTTGGAATGATTGTTTCTAGAAAAGCCAACTAAGAGATAAAAAAAACTACATAATCTTGAAAAGATAGAAGAATCTAAATAACAAACACATTCACACACCTCAGAGGAGGCTGGGCGGAAGCCATAGCCAAGGGGTACGTTCTCCTCATCTTCACACCCTTTGACTCCTGGACTGAAGTGAAGCTCAACATGGAAACGTTCCTCTGATAACGGCTCCTGTCCAAAACCCAGAAATAAAGACTTAAAGAAATTTGTACATAAAACTGCAGTGCTATAGCTGACAGAGCTATGCAGCTCTCTGAAGACTGACCTTATCATTGTCTTCATACAGCATAATGACTATCTGTGTCATGTAGTTGAGTTCTGACACAGCACTCAGGTAATCCATTGCCTGTTTCCACTGCCAGTCCTTCTCCTCCTGATAGACACAAATCATGGATGCAAGATGATTAAACACCCAAATCACATAAACACCTGAGAATCCCACCAACACACAACAACAGCCGTTATTGTTAAGGGGACAGAATTTTGAGAAACAAAATATTCAGAGCATACATCCAGCAGTCCCCCATAGCGGAAGATGCTGAGCAGAGAGTGAACGTGGCTCTCGCTGGTGAAGTATAGACGCGTACGGACGTGACGACCAGGAGACATCACACCGCGAGAATACCTGAAGTCCACAGGACAGGAAAGGACACAAGGCTCATCAGTCAAATTAGCACCAATAACCTATAAACATGCACTTCAATTATATGTGTGTTTTTATTCTCACAGGGGGTGCAGCTTGTTGACGGCTTCGTCCTCATGGGTCCTCCGCAGGTCTAGCTGGATTTTCTTCATCAAAGGGACACAGTAGGCCTGAGCGATGTCCAGTTTCTCTGCTTTGCTGATTCCATACTCCTGATATGAAAGAGAAAAAGAGGTCATTTGAACACTTTGATCCGCTTCTTTTTAATCTACTTATTCATGGTCACAAGGAGATGAAGCCTCATCTCAGCATATTTAATACTAAGTGACACATTCATACATGGAGACCTTTAATATAATATTCCATGGCTCTATAATTATGCTGTAGCGCTTTTGTAATTAACTTTTCATTTTAACTGAATAGTGTTTAATTGTTTCTATGTCATACTTTATGGTGTATTTAGCTCCTCACTGCTGAGTCACGCAACTTTTGTTTGAGCATTACTTGAATCTTGCCAGAGGAATCAATAAAGTTTGATTTTATGCTCAGAGGGAAAATAGTTGGTTTCACAAATAACATTTAATGTAACAAATGTGTGAAATTATCTATAAAACTGCCTTCTGGCACAACTTCTGACATTCCCAGACTCCTCAGATGATTTAAGCACATAATTTAACCCTTGAAGTTTTTCGTTCTGGTGTACAAATCTTACAGTAAATTCAATATTCTAATATTACAAAATAATTCAGTCCTAATGCAAAATCAGAGCTCGAGAAAACCTCAAATGTGTTTCAAAGCTTAATGACACTGTTCTTCTTTGACCTGGGGTATGACTATGTCAGCCAGGGCGCGGGACAGTCTGAACAGCTCCAGCGTGTCCTCCAGTCCGAGCGAAGCGTTGTGCTGAGAGTCGTATTTGATGCAGTCGTAGATGTCCGGGATCTTGCTGATGTCATAGCGGCCATTCTTCGTGCGAAAGTCTCTCTCCAGTTTGGACCAGCGCTGCAACATCAGCTCCAACGTCTCGCTGTGGTAAAGCTGCAGGTCTGTGGAAGATGACTCATCTTATTATTCAAAATAGTCTAAATGTTAAAAGAGGCATTTGTCTCTGGAAATATCCTTGACATTTTACTCTGTGGACACATTTGATTCTTTCTGCTGCTGTTTCGTTCATGCAGACAAAAGCTTATAGGCAGAAGCAAATATCTCAGCTTTTAAATGTGGATATTCAAAAATAAATAATGCAGTTGAATAATCTTTCTTTTGTACACAATACCTGTACCCTACAGGTACGACAGGTTCACATATGGCATTATAAGAAAGGAGACAAACACCAGAGATGACGGCTGTATGACGCATATCATGCTCCTTCCCCCAAAGTCGATCGTTTGCTTTATCATCACAGCCAAACTGGAAATCTTATCAGCCAATAGTGTTGTTGCTCTGAAAGAAGAGCCAAGATGGCTGCCAAGTGGAAAGACCTGCCTTAAAGGACTTTGTTCACACTACCTGCAGACTTGGGGTCTTCCAGTCTCTTGCGGATCTGTGAGGTGAGACTCTGGATAAGGGCGTACACCTTGTCGCAGGTTTTCACTGGATTCTCAATTACCTTCATTGAGTTCACCAACGATGGGCTGCCAGTTGGTGCCAGCTGAGACACAACGGAAACAGAATATATAACGTTTTTATTTCACTGGGTTTTGCTTGAATACCATTTTGTTTTCCACAGGAAATATAATATATACAGTAAGTCACAGACTTACTTGCATAAGAACATTTTCACAATTCTTTGGAACGGTTAAATATTTCAAAAGAAAAGGTTTGATAAGCACTTCCAAGTGTTTAAACACAACATCCAGGACTTTCCTGGCAAACAAGACATTGCACAAAGCACCTTATGAAATCAGGCAAGCTTTTTCACTTCACCATCGCAGGTTTGCCACATACCTTCTGATAGTCATCCTGTGTCAACTCCTGGTCCTTCTGCATTATTTCATGCAGCCTTGCCTTCACCTTCTGTTGGCAGTCGGTCAGAGAGTCGCTATCGCTGTCGAGCAGTCCATTCATGTTGGCACTCTTCACCATCTGAACCAAGATTGGCGTCAACTCCCCCTCTAGAGCCAGCAGACCCTGCAGAGAAACCAGACATTTAGAACTGTAGTTGTTTTGCGGTTTCTCCTCTTCATCCAAGTCCTCTGAGAGACATGCATGCAGTACATGCAAGTTGAACCTGATACATTTTAACTAAAGTCAAGCTTCCCCTATGGAGCAACATTACCTTCGCAAAAGCAGCAGCTGTCATCTGTACCCTGCCTTCGTCAGAGGCGTAGATCTTCAGGTCGTGGCGATAAGTGCTGTGCAGGCGCAGGAGGCCACAGCCTGGAAACCCAGCATAGTCACCTTGAAGATGGTACACAGAGAGGGGCATAATCATTGTTAACTGGTCTGGTTACAACATTGCTATAAAATGTTATTGTTGTTATATTGATATACAATACATTTCTCAAGTAAAAAACAGCTGAGTCGGGGAGGAAGTTGAAAGAAAAAGAATAATATACAACGGAGTGTTGATTGTACGCAGAACATTTTCATTAAAAATAGGCAAACAGGCACCTGTGCAGGTGCAACATCACTTTCAGTTCAAATGCATGGTCCTGAGAATGCTTTGTAAGCTTTTGACATGACTCATTTCACTTAAATGTCAACTCAAATGGTGTGGTTTAAGATATTAATAAAATGAAGTGAAAGTGAAGTGAACTGATGTTGAACAAACCCCCAAAATTACCGAAGGCGGCTCCCCTGGAGGTGATATCAAATACTCAAGATTACCTATTTGAAAAGAGGCAATAAAAGTCTAACATGCTAAATTTAATTCAATCACTGTAGCTGTAGGAGGTGGATGCATAACAGCGCTACAGATCCAATCACACTGGTGCTTCATGCATTTTTCTTCAGTGTACAGCCAAATAGCCTAATGTTATATTATTGACTACTTTGGTTATCGCGCCTCATTTAGCAAGAAAAGATTTGTTGGGAGTGTTGGGAATGCAGCCCAGTTGTAGGCTTTATTCTAGGCTAAAGTAGCCAGGTTTTCATCAAACAAACATCATCTCAAGAACTCATGGGAAAAAATGCAGCAGGATTAGTGTGAGATGATCCGTGTTAGCTTACAGCACCAAACTGCAGTCTTTGTAGCTGCCTGTGTGTTTATGAGCGAGTGACCAATACAACATTTGCTACGATGGATCACCTCGGGAACACATCAATGACGACACAAACAATCCACAGCAATCTCAATGGAGGACAAACCGGACAAGGCGCCAGAATGAAACCAAATCAATGATGACATGAGAGGAGAGATCAGAGCACGTTAGTGGACGGAGCGACAAACGCGCAGAATGAGAGAGGAGCGGGAGAGCGGTGATAACCAGGAACCCTTCTCTTACCAAAGTCAATAGGGGACTCACAGCCAAGGGACCGGCGGTTACCGGCTAGTAGTTTACACAGTGCAACAACAGGTAAGAAGAGAAAAGCAGAGTTAATAGACAAAACTTGTGTTGGAGGAAGAAGTATGGAAACTGGGATGAGACAATTAACTTCTTTTCACGCAAAAGAAGCAACACAAAACAGGACAGACTACATCTCACTATTGCATCTACTTTCAGTTCTGCTAAAAGTTGTGTTCCTGTGCAGTTTTAAAGAGTGTTTTGCATGCACTATAAAACAAAGCATTGAGAAGGAAAGTTTGAAAAAAGAGCAATCTAATGAAAGAAAGGTGTTGCTCAGTTAAAGGCTTCACAAAGTGATAGAGAGAAAGAAACCTTTATGTAACCTCTAGTCGAGAGGGTCGGTGTTCAGTGTTACAGGTGCTGGGTGTCTTTATATTAACCAACATCACAGCTGGGGGTGGTGAGGTGTGCTCAGCTGTCCTCATCCAGCTGTGATGTAGTGTAGTGGTGATTGATTGATAGATAATCTATGCATTTCTTCTAGTATTTTTTTGAGAGAAAGAGTTAAAATGATCTGGTTTCATTTTCTTGATTGTGAATATTTTGTGGCTTATTTATTCCATTGTGTAAATGAATATCTTTGGTGTTGTGGACAAAACAAGACATTTGAAAATCATCTTGGACTCAAATTGAATTGATTGCCGTTTTTGACCGTTTCTGGCATTTTTAAGAGCAAACAACGAATCGATGAATGGAGAAAACAACCAATATAATGGGATACTTTTAAATAAGTACTGTCGTAAAATTAGATCCAATTCTCGGTTCATATCCTTTAGTTCCTGCGATGATGATGCTATGATTCTGCATCACAATTGTATATAGCTTGGACTATAAAAACAGGCAACAACTCCATCAGAATGTTGACGTTGTTGTGGTGCTTTTCACCATCAGCAGGCTCAGGCTTGAGCACTCAACTAAGGTGACTGCTACATGCGGCTTAAACACCCCTTCGGTAACTTGTGCGATATTACAGATACTATGTTTGGTTTTTGTGTTTTTATTTAGGAGGGAAAAAATGTGGGTTTCAATCAGACTTTCAGTTGTTACAACATCTGCTGTAGTCACAATTTTATCAGCAGCCTCTTCCCATTCTGTTTAGGAATCCAACAGTCTCCTCTAAATCCATCACTGAGATGCAAAATATATTAAAAAATTACACAAAATTGATAAAGTAGTACAACTACTTCATCTTAAATTACTAAAAATAAAAATAACTTATAACTAGTACTTTGACCTGGTGTATGAGTTTTCATGACGGTGATAATTCTAAAACATCACATCTATTAAATGAGTTATACAAAAAAGAGGCTGTGGGAAACCCTGAAAATCTGGGTTGTCAACTCTTATATAATCCTGTCTGCCTTCGACCTTCTTTGATGGGTTGCAAATCAGCTATGCAATGTTGACATTGGACTGACTGAACAGGAAGAAAGCAGATAAACATTTATGAGCGGTGGTATGCGTGTGAGGACAGACTGCTCAATTAAAATCAGAGCCAAAGCAGAAGATCCCTTGCATTTCACATCTAATAGCTAATATGAGTGTAGCAGGTACCTTGACCTCCAGGGTACATGCAGCGAAAGGCTCTGCCCAGCTCCTCAGCCTGAACCCGTCCAGCAGGCGTCAGCTCCCCGCCCCACTTCAGCACAAGCAGCAGAGACGGACCGTCTTTCTTAGAGTCTGAAACACAGTAGCATATTGGTATTCATATCAGCAACAGCTATAAAAAACATACTGATTTCGCTATCTGCATCAGTTTCTAATTTCTATGTTTTACCTCCTAACCTTATACACACACACACCAATCAGTATACACACACTCAGCTAAAAACAGCGACCGTACATATAAACACTGATTCTGTGTGTGTGTGTTTGTACCTTCTTCTTCGCTTGAGGCTTTCAGTTGGCCGTTACGCAGATAAGTCAGCTGCACTTTGCGGTTAATACCTGAGAAATGACCGTACCTGGAGAGAAAGATAGAATACACACACACATACAAAAAGCAGACAATTTTTTTTTTTGTTATGCACAAAGACAGTCATACAGTGAGGATACACAGACACATACAAACTATTTTTCCCATCTTCAAATACATTTTTTAAATATTAAATAGCAAACATCTGATTTCTATTTCATATCCACCCCAACAAAAGCTGAAAGAGAAGACGGAAACAAGGCAACAACTTTTTCAAATCTGACACACTGATTATACATACAACCAAGTACCAGTATTAGCAAATGGTTTAATGATAATTCAGTCACCAAGTGGGTTCTTTAGGCCAGTAACTCCAGCTACAATGTTTAACAGCATACATGTGTGGGCATGAGAACAAAACCAACAGTGTGTGTGTGCGTGACGGCTTTTGAAATGGTGCATGTTGAAGATAGCAATTTCAATCTAGTAGTTATTCTGAAAAGTCACACGCAAACACATATCAAGAGCCTTCACTTGCCCAGCGGAGTGTGCTTTAGTAAGGATTTAGCACATCCTTCAGACTAATGACCGCATAGTGTTGTCTAATAAGACAGGCAGCTGAGCTGAGAGAGACATGATGATGGACCCTGAACCAGGATAAGTTACTCTGGCATGAAACGAGAGAATCCGAACTGCTGTCACAGAGACATCATCACACAGCAATGTGCATCACTTCACTACATCACTCACACACACACTCACACACACACACACACACACTCACACTCACACACACACACACACACACACACACACACACACACACACACACAAGGTGATATGACCTTAAATATTTTAGTACTTTTGGGCTATTGCATTACACAACATCTCTTGATATTTCGAAATCTCCTCAAAAAGCACTAAACTAGAATTACCCCATCATAGTCGTATACCTCCGCACACCTGCCAAGATGCTGTTCCACAGCTGTGGCATTCCTAAAGACTCTTTCATGTCTAAAGAAAATCTAAAGTTTCCAGATTATTCTGTTGTTGCACTGATTCCAATCTCTGTGGAGAATAGCACCAGCAGATCACCAAAACAACTGTAAACGGTGATGAGAGGCAGGAGGAAGGAAGACATTAGGAGACTTACAGTCCACTTGATATGTGGTAAGAACGGCATGCACACAAAGTAGCACAGCACACACTGATTTACACACAAGTAAACACAGTGAAATCATCAGAGACATTTGACTGTGTGTGTCACCAGTGTTAATGGATACAAATGAATGGATGTTAATGAAAATTATCCACTCGGTGTACAAAATATTAGGAACAGCCTCTAAATACTAATTCAAATGTCTAATCTTGCCAAGCTGTTTTTACACTTAATCTTTTAACCTGTTTCATACCCTTACATCTACAATTTCAGCTGAACACAGCTTTCACCTACAGTCACCTGACATGGGTAAGATAAGGAAACGCTTTTCCTAATATTCTGTACACAGAGCCTAAGTAGACTAACAAAAAAGGAGGTGGTAAAACCTCATCCTTTAAAGTGAGAAGGGAGAGGGTGCGTACTGAGTGTCATTCAAGCTGGATTCCCTTTTGGAGAGAAAGAAGGAGGGAAGAGTGGGCAGGAGAAAAAAGAGACAGAGGAGGGAAGAAAAGATAAAGATAATGAAAGTTAGAGACTCAAGAGGGAGGTAGCGAATCAAGGTAATCATCTGTCTTTATGTCAGTACGAGTAAAAGTGATTGGACCCTGGTGAAGTGTTGGAAGATGAAGCCAGTAGATGACTGCTGATGAATGATGATGGCAGGAAACAGGAGGACGATGACTGATGTTGTGTGTTTGTGAGAGAGTGCTTGTGTGTGTTTTATGTGAAATGTCACTCACATCTCCAGGACGGTCTTGAGTTGCTCCAGTTTAGATTTCTTCTCCTCTATCTCACAGTCAGTGTGTTGGCCCAGTTCAACCAGCAGCAGGCGGGCAATATCCAGGACTTCCTGGAAATACAGAGGCACTTATCCTTAATTTGACTCTTATCTTTTATTTTATTTGGCAGACTAAACACACACTGCAAACGTCCTGACTGAACATGACGTCGAAAACAAAACTGAACGCGAGGATGTTAGCTTAAAAAGTGTTTCATAAAATGTTTCATACAGTGACAGGATGAATACAGTGTGTGAGGGGATTTGGACAGCTAAGTATAAATATTAAGACAACTAAACAATTGTGCTTTGTTTTCCCAAATAACAGTAATTATGTTGCTTGATACAAGTAAATGTAACCGAACTTTCTGAAACTCCCTATTTTCTCAAAAGGGATTTAGCATCCCAAAGAAATCTTAGCATAAATAGAGGAGGAGTGTGGGAAAAAGGAGAACCGAGAGATCAAAGTAAATCTCACTCACCTGAAGCTGTTTTGGCTTCTTCAGCTTTAGCTTTCCTGACTTGTAGCCTCCGTACTTATCAAACAACTCAAAGAACCTGTGCAAGACGAACATAATAAAACGTCAGGATTAGGAGACACAGTTACACTGGATGAAGGCAAAATCAAACATATTTCATATGCTAATCCATGTGTAAAAATAAGTGAGTAAAAAGTGACAGGCTTGGAGTAGTTTGAGTTGTTATTATTCCCTTAAATATTGCACCAGTGAAGCGATGAGAAGGCAGTTTAAGCTGGAGAATAATACTGTAACAACCACAACCACATCTCTGTGAAACAGACTAATAAAAATACAAATGTTCAAACAAATTAAACAGATTAGAGATGATTTGTGAGGAGAGATATTCTGACCTCACACCTCTCACACCATAATCTTTTCATCCAGAATTTTCTTGTTAGATGATGTAAACTGCACAATGTTGTTGCTGTAAAGCAGACCAAATATTTCAAAGATCTGAAACAGGGTGACACCTTACTACTAAGAGAGACTTACAGAGGATGTCGGACCTCCATTTTCATCTTTTGCTTTGGTGTGCGATCTCCGTGGCGGATGATAGCAATAACACAGCGTAGCTCCATCCTGAATGAGGAAGTGGAGAGGACAGGGCAACTTTTAATTACAGCAGACACTTTGTTATTTCTCTATTTTAAAAAAAATCCAAAAAGACATTTTCCAACTGCAGAGATTAAGGAGATTTGAGATTTTGTGAGTCTGATTGTGTTAGGATGTCAGTGAGTCTGTAGTCCAGAGTCTTTCTGTGTTAATGTGTGAGGGTTGTTTTTCAGTGACTTCATGTGTCACACAAGCGCCCATTTAGAAATTAGCACAATGAAAATGTGCATGTTTGTGCATTGAAGACCTTATTTAATCATTCTGTTAAATACTTAAAAATGTTTTAAGATTTACAAGGGTCAGCCAGAAACCCTGAACATCAGATTGAGGATGTTTTGTTTTTCAGCACTTACATAGTTCCTGAGGTTGTTGGGACAATGGGAATGTCTTCAGCTTCCATGGGAATGGACCAGGGGATGTGAAACTGGGGGGCTAACTCCCTCATCACCATGTTCCTGATGAGGCAGAGAAAAGTGAGCGACAGGCTTAAAAGGTGCTGAGCATTAAAAGCATTTACAGGTTAAAAAGTACATTTCACAGGTAAAAATGAGATCGATTCTGCTGGCTCCTTGTTGTGCCCATCAGTTTAATATTTTGATTTCAAGTTTAACATTTTGTCTCAGATTTGAGATAGTACAGCTATCGATTAATAATCAATTAATCGTATCAGTCATTTTTTTAAGCAAAATATTTGCTGCTTTAAGCTTCTTGATTTTGAGAATTTACTACTTCTCTGTCATTTATGATAGTAAATGAAGAGTCTTTGGGTTTCCTACTTTAAGTCTGTTGTTTGGACTGTTGTTGGTAACCTTTTTTTTTTTTAAATTATGTTTTATACAGTTAATATTCTATTAACCATTAAAATATTTGTCAGATTAATCGCTAATGGAATAATTGTTAGATGTAGTCTTAATTACATGCAGACAAAAGAGAGTAGACATATTAAATTAATCTCAAAGGCATGGACCCAACACAATGCTTATTTTTTACTTACTTCAGTTGCTACAGAGACAAGACTGTGGCAACTTTCCACTTGCACAGTGCACCTTTCTGTTAAATGCCTCTAAGAAATTCCATGTTCATGCTAGTCTCCATTACTAGAGAGAAGTTGCATCACCTGTGTCTTTTTATTTGGAACATTTATGAGTCTTTGGTCATAAAGCTTCAGTTATGTTTCCTAGACAAATGGGTAAAAAATCAGAAACAAACCAAGGTTTAAAGCTGACAATGGGATCGTCAGGGCTGTCCAGAGCTTTAGACAAATTACAACATGACAGCTTCGAGACAATATTTACTTAAAAAAGTACAATAAACGTCAGAGACATCAGGTTATACAAAACAAGAAGAAGAAACTTTTTCATGAATTATCATAATTTAGAGACTTATTCTGATATTTTTGCAATATTTTTGAAGGCACTGATTTTAAAAACTGCATCCTTATATATATATGTTTTCCGACTGCAAGCTTGTGATCAAAACTTAAAAATAAAAATTACAACTTGAAAAATGTCTTTCTGAGTTTTACTCACACTGAATCGGTTTATCCTTCAAGAAAGGTAAAGGTCAATATTTGATAGTGTGTAAGTTGATGTCACCTACCCGAGGACTTTGGCACAGTCATCATAGTACTTCATGGAGTTTTTGACGAAGCTGAAGCCGTTGACATCACAGACGAAGGAGTGGCCGTTGGCTCTGAGCAGGTCGAACCCGCATACTGTTTGCTAAAATCACACACATGAATATGAATATGAATATGAATATGAATGGATGTATTGTATATGGTATAATGTGCTGTGAAAATCAACATAAAGGAACTGAGGTTAAGGGGTTCATCCAGAAGGGGGTTGGCGAAGCCTATTCTGTGTAGTAGTGTTTTGATTTTAACTTGACGTATGACACACAACAATGGTTGAATTGTATAAAAAGTCTTATGTGTATCATGAGTTGGATGTTGAGATGACTGGAATAATGCTTTATTGTTTTGGGATATTACAAAAGATGAGGAGAGACTGCCTCTGTTCAGTCAACATCTATGCACTGCTGATGTGTGACTCTTGCTTGCAAGCAATAAACAAACTTCTAGAAAAGAAATGTTGTGTTGAAATTGGTGTTTGACAAACTCATCTGCACTAGACAATTGACTGGTTTTCTGTTGCCACTGAAAAACACTGATGCACTGTCGCCATTTTGAAGACTTGTACTTAAGCTGTACTTAACATACAATGTACATCTGAATAATTTATTTTGCGTGCCTTGTGCAGCTGTCCTCTTTATTTGTTTGTTGGGAGTCCGGTCCAGTTTCATTTCTGAATTTACTGAGTCATCGATATCGAGTTATGGGTTTTAATGGAGTCAACACCAGAGATCTTTCCTATTTGCTTAAAGTTTGCTGATTATAGCACTATATAATGTTGGTCTTAACACAAATTATTGTCACAGTAGCAGTCTTCAGAAGCAATTGCTTCAGGCGCCTCCCATTCACCAAACATATGTATATAAAGAAATGTTTGTATCTAATTTTCATGTAAACAAATAAATATCAACTGTTGTGAATATTTTGGTGGCTCTGTAACTCTCTTAGTTTACAGCTTTTGGTTTTAAGACATTTTCTCCCAACTCAAAGATGTTTTTTAATGAGCTGAAGGCACAAGGACTTACTAACACAAGCTGATGCAATGTTTGTTAACTACAAATGGACTACGGCACATAAAAAAGGTTGCTAAGTTTTGGAGTTTGGCAGCAATTAATAGGGATATGAGAGGGATCACAAACCCAGAAATAATGCAGGTTAAAAAAATAAAGGCAGGTTTCCTGAATATCTCAAACTTGGTTATTTTCTTTATAGCGATGACTAAGTTTACCTTGAAGGCCAGGCAGACTTTGCGGGCCACTAGTTTCTCCATGGAGGTCAGCATGACTGGGTAGCGGATCTCCTTTCCCTCACTGTCACGCTCTACTTTTCCATCCAGGGCAGGGGATTTCCGGGCCTCTGCATGGGCGTAGTCTGGACCCACAGTGTAAACCTGACAGTCCACAAACACACACAGGCAGAATACACACAAACAAACAATGGGGTCAACTGCATGACTTATTAGCCAGAGTTACTGGTGTTAAAATCTGTTTAAACTAATAAACATTTCCATCAATGACCACAGTTGCGCAGTACCTTCACATCAGTACCATCTGTGGGCATGAACTCCTCATATATGTAGGATCCAGTCTTTCGTACGCTGCTCTCTGGGGAGTACACACTGCTCCGACTCCCTATCTACAATAAAGAGGCAGAGAGACAAAGAAGAATTCAAACACATGTAAAAACTGTAAACAAAACTCTTATTACCCAACTTTTTCTCCATTTATGCCATCATTGATGTCAGCTTCGACCCGGGGGTGTCTTTATTGCAAGCACACTATATATTTAGATAGACCAAAAAAATGTATAGCCGAATCCCAAAATCGAAAGCGAATACCTAACCAAGGAACAAATATCCAAAAAGGCCAATATTTGTGTCCAGTTCTAGTGGCGGCTACCTTTCTGAAGAGTCTCTGGCTGCCCCCTCCAGCAGATGTGGGGTAATATATGTAGACATTGTGGTCCTCGGCACACACAGGTTTCTCCACAAAGGGTTTGGGGAACACCTCCCCATTCACCTCTACATGGTCCTCCCCTTCCACCAGGTTACACTCTGCACAGGGGATGTTTAAAAATAATTTTGCCAGGAAAAGTTAAAACAAACAGTTAAAACAACAGTGATGCTAAAGACAAGGCAAACACACTCTTTGGTTACCAACTGTCTTTAATTGTATGGCTGCATTCACAAAACACTAAAACTGAGTTTTTCACATCCACCATTTATGTAAAAGGCATATGGCCAAAATGGCAGCAAAGACTAAATAAATAAACAGCATTTTATTATTGTACATTTCAAATATTTATCAAGATTTATCATTGAAGTTACATAGTTATGAGAGGAGGAGACAAACACAGTGGTAGACAAACAGACTCGGCTGCATCCACTTCAGAAAATTCTACTTGTGATTCAGTGTCTGGTTCTTTAAAATATTAACATATCATAAAGTAACTGATGCCCTGTATGCTGCCATATACAACAGATGTGTAAACCCATTTTTCAAGGAACTGATGGCTTTGTTTTAGTTTGTTATCATAAATCAGAGGGTTCACACAAAATAAGACGTCTTACTCACCCTCAGGATTGTCGGGGTCTCGGTTTAACACAGCGTAACGTGGTAGGTCAATGCCCTCTTCCCTTAGGATCCGGTACACTTCCCTCCTGACAGGGAATCAAACGCATGTTAGTGGGGTAGCGCAGTAACACAGCAATGAGGTATAATGTGTAAGTTATGTGTAAATAACAATCATGTCATTTGATTTTCATCATATGATTTTCTTTTCACTGTTAAACATTTTAGGCCAAATTTTTCCCAAACTGAGCGTCTAAGGACAGAAGGCGTCATTCATTGTACAAGTAGCCTGATTTTTTGATGCCCCTTAACTCTGTGTCTGTTCGAACCATACCTGTCTTGTATGAAATACTGCATGTTGAGGTCATTAATGAGTAGTGGATTCCTGAGTTTGGCATATTCCACAGCTTTGTCCAGAGGGAAACCTGAAAAGATGTCATGTGATTAAAAACTCACTCATCTTTATTAGCTCAAACTGTTTCTTCATCGATCCAAGTCCAACCAGCACTGACAACAAACCAAATCAAAATGATGATGATTTTCATGTAGAAACATTTCTGCTTTATTATCTGTTGTCTGATCATTTGACACAGTAGTGACTAAGCCTATATTCCACAGGATAGGTAGACATACCAGCATTGAGTCAAAGTTTCTCATGCATAAAAACACACCAGAGTCAGAGATGTCCTAAGGAAATAATTGGGGGAATATCAGTTGGTTTCTCCCTACTGTCCAATAATAATAAAAACACAGGACTCATCTCATGTTACCATGATTGGATCAAATTAGAGCTGTCCCAAACGATTATTTTTCTAACGATTAATCTAGCGATTAATTTTTCGATTAGTCGACTAATCTAACGATTAATTTAACGTTACATGACCAAACAAAAGTAACGTAGTAACTGTAACTGTCGTTGGTAACTTATCTGAGGAAAAAAATACTGCAGTTGTAGGCGGAGCAACGTCTGTCCTCCCGCCTGTCCTACCGACTCTTCCTCACATTTCTGCCCGAAAAACAGCGCCTGTCACCGTCAAAAACCTTTAACTCACTCAAGTGGTTGTGTTGATAGAAATCGCCGCGACGGTCAGCCCTCCCGACCGAGACTTCAGTGAACTTTCCCCTAGAAAATTGCCTCCATCCCCGCGAGTGACAGAGTCACGCAGCGACCTGTTTACTTATGGCGATTATGTAATTATGTAATTTAGCGCAAAACACGAAACTCTTTTACCTTCCGGATGCTTAGGGGGCCGGGTTCTCAATCACTACACATTATGAACGGTCCGCGGGTTAAGAGTGACAGGGGGGACACCTGGGAAACACCCCGACGTCATCATCATGACGTGTACCGTCACGTCTCTTTAGGAGCGGCAGCGCAGCTTTCTGTGTGAATTACATGGCGATTCGTCTTTATTCCAGCGGTGCTTCGCTCTGTGTGAATGACCAACGTCGGAGAATTGACGAACCGCCGCTGCGGCGTTAATGCAGCGTCTCTGTGTGAGAGGGGATATTCTCAGCCTCCGCAGGTACTACCACTTCCTGTTTGGGACGACGCGTCGACGCAAATTATTCATGTCGACGAATTTATGTCGTCGATTACGTCGACTACGTCGACGCGTTGTCCCAGCCCTAGATCAAATATCTAAAAATCTTATATTCTGTTAAAAATAGAAAGGGAAACAGTGCCGTGTGAAACTGAAACACAAACTGAGAGACACAGCAGTGTCAGCAGGAAACATGACTTAAATAGTGTATAAACATATGTGCAGCATATAAATTCAAAAGTGGTTTCATCCTTTGCTGTTTGTACCTGACTGCTTTTACACATAAACAAAAGTTGAAACATAAACTGATGCTAAATGTGATCTGTTAATGTGATGTGTGTGAAGTGTGCTGCAACATGTTCATTTAAGATAGAAGACATACTGTATACATGGAAAGGTGGATTGAACCTGTTCATCTAGCTCTGCTTTTGTAAACCACACTTGGTCAGCTGAGAAATAAAAATAATTACAGGCCTTAAATAGATGTTTCCAATCCCACAGTTCCCATAAACGTTACTGGCTGCTGCCAGACAACCTGACACAACCTGGCAAACTCTCTAAAACACGGCAGGGCTTTTTAGGTGCTGATATTTCCCAGGGGAACACATTTAATTGTAACTCCCACAGATACAGATTATTTATTACTCTGACGTTGTTTATACATCATCTTTTCCCCCATTTTTAAAAACAACACTAAACCTCGGTCGAGATTTGAGGCAAGATTAGGGCTAGGCTTTTCAAATGTGTTCCTTGTTGACTACATTTGTTGTTCAAAACATTCAAGTATTTTGTTATTTAAAGAAAAACATGATGTAATTGCGGGATGACAAGGGTTCATGTGGAGCTTAAAGCAGCTGAGAATTTATCAGGAGGATATGCAAAATGTGGTGAACTCCCTAACTTTGCACTTAAAAGCCAGACCTCACTTCCCCTCCACCTCCCTGTCACTGTTTCCCCCTATGCAGTAGCATGTTTTTAACTTGTTTACAAGTTGTTGTACCTTTAGAGTGGAAGGAGATAAGGCAGTCGCAGAGGGGCCATTTCTCCACAGGTTCCTCCAGGATCACCTCCTCAGGAAAGATGACTACGTTGATGTAGTCAAATTTACAAAGGCGCTCCAGGATCTGAGTCATGGGCTTTGATTTGGACTTCTTCATCATGGCACAGATGCCGACCACAATCTGTCGCTCTGGTGGCTTGAGGAGAGGACAGAGAAGACCAGGGTAGAGAAAGGAAAGATGAAGGGAGATGACAAGTGATACAAGGCTAATGACGACATGTGCCAATGCAAAAGCACGTAGAGGGCAGTGTAAAGACAGCATTGAAAATCTTAAATTTGACTTGGTGGACTTTTAGAGCCATTTCTTTCTTAAAGGATTTTCTAAAAATGTTTTTTTGTCAATGTGTCAAGTTTTCCTCACTCAAATTGAGTGAATCTTCACTGTGCAGATTGGGCTATATAAATAAAACCTAATTGATTTGATTGACAAAAATGGAGGTTCAACATGCTGTGAAACACATGATTGTATGAAGGATATTACCACATGGGCCCAGAAACACTTCATATACCTTGTTAAGTACACTTAATTTGCAAATTGATTGCATTCTGGTTTTCTCATTCGTGTGCCAACTTTTTTGGCATTGTAGATCACAAGGTGTCGTGTGAGCTGCAATACAACCAGCATAAACCAGCACTATCTGTGGAAGACTGGTAAACATCCACTGTCTGGTTACTCTCAAGTAATATGCTAGCTGTAGCCATCTTGACATGCTAACAGAAGGACATCATCATGACAACACCATTGTAAGATGCACTTTGAGCTGAATGCTAATGCCACGGCCACAAAGTACAGTTAGACTGATAAAGTTGAGTCCAACAATGCAGAGTTGAGTCTGACAAGCTTACTTTGGCCTTACTAGTGGTGGTATTCATCCATTAACATTGTTTCCAGTGTTTAATGACTTTTACAGGCTCTCAGGTCCAGAAGCGCTGCTGCAGACTTTTAACTCTGTCAAAATTTGGGAGTGATGATAGTTGTGCATTCATTCTTTAAAACTGCCATCAGATCGTTCATGATCGACATGATTTTTGTACCCATTACTTAATACAATACAAAAAGTGTATTGCCTTGTCTGTAGGCTAAAACTTTATCAGATTCCTGGAAAATATATTCATTTCTTAAGTATGAAAATTGTTGCTGTTGTGCCACAGTGGCTGTGTTGACAGCTAAAGCATCAACATAACTGCTACCTGCTTCCTCGATGTAACATCAGCTTAATGGCAAAAATGTCCATGAGACAAAGAGAGAGGGACTCATAGCAAGTAAGCGAGCAGCTTGAAGCACAACCATAAAGTCCTTTTATAGCTACACGACAAACAACAGAGCAGATGCCTTAAACTTGTTTATCTACTGCATTGTTCTCACGCCAGCCTTTGTATATTTCTGTCATTATTTTTTTCCACTGTCCAATTCCAAATAAAACTTTCCTCTTTAAAATTTCCAGGCCTGTTAACCTTCTATTGCCCAAAATGGACACAGCTCTGGCTTCCTGTTCCAAAATTAAATCCCTCTTTTTCCACTGTAGATTCACAGTTACTTAAGAAGTCATTGATAATACTATGCGTAGACCCTGATAGGCAAATGTGACTGCAACAAAATATTAGTGATATATTACTTTCGATGTTAAAATGTCACAACCAAAACGCAATAGCCTTGAGGCACCCCATCTGAAAACTTTACAAACCAGCTGTGTGTACACCTGAATCAACACCCGTCACTTACCGACTCATCTTCATCATCCTCCATTTCTTCCTCTCGATACATCTCACTCTTCATGCCCGTCTCCATTTGGCCCATATCTTGTTCGTCATCTTCGCAGCCAAGCACAAACCGAGGAACGTCTCTTTGATCCCGCCCCTGTCCTTCCCCTGCTCCTGGTCCGTCGCAGGGCTCGGTCATCACAAACACCTCTGTAACATGGCTGCTTGGTGACTCCTCAATCAGCTGAGCAGGAAGAAACCGAGTAAACTCACACCTGAAAGCCTTGTGATAAAGTGAAGGGCCTGCTGGTGTTTCTGAGCTGGCTGATAAGAGCTATGTGCGTCTGTGGGCGTACAAGTATGAGTTGAGGTAGAAAAAGAGTGCTAGATTTCCTATGAGGTAGAACAGTGGGTAGGGAGTGGACGCCACGTGGGTTGAGGTAGATTAGTCAAGATCCAGGTTGTAAAACTCCCTGTGTCAGGACAGAGGAGCTCTGGCTCTGAGAGATAACATGTTCCAGTCTGGAGATGTGTCTTCACACAGGAATCCCCAGGGTCAACATCTGTGCACTGTTTTCCTTACCCTAGGAATAAAAAGGAAAATAAATAACACGTACAAAAAAATGGTTAAGCAGCCCCTTCACAACAGTTCCTTCAGATACACAAAAGGAGAAAAACTTGACAAGTTAAGCAACATTCTTAACTGCAGAGAAACAGCAGTTACAGCTATGCAACTTGAATTAATATAGTGCATCTAATTAGCTACAGGAATATAACATCAGCTGTGACTCAAAAGGAAAACTTCTACTCCTGCAGAAGCTGGGTTACTACAACACACGAGTCAATAAAAAATGTTGTAAGAAAGAAATTCTAGCAGGTTGACGTAGGGTTGGGCGGTAATACGGTAATACGTTATACCGCAGGGTAGAGCTGCACAATATATCGTTTGCGCATCGCCATCGCGATGTATGTGTGTGCAATAGTCACATCGCAGAGCCTGCGATGTAGGACGCAAATAAATTCATCTAATTTCAAAGGAACCTGACGCACACTGTGCATGCAGACTCTGCATACACAGTGTAGTTCTTAATCAGTGTGCCGAAGCAGACCAGTCCCTGCACATGAGTGCAGGGACTGGTCTGTGAGTCGCTGTGAGTCGCTGGAAACAACATTGAAAAATTAGCGAGGAACAAGAGAACATCGGGAAAACGAAGACTTGGTGCCAAAAAAAAAAAACAACGTCAGTTATCTGGAGTTATTTCGGCTACAAGAAGGATGATATTGACCAAACACATGTTCTGTGCCACAACAAGAGGTAACACAACTAATTTTAATTTACTTCGGTACCACACAGCAGAGTCCTGCACGGGTCTTTGCAAACCCGCACCCGCCTGTATCCGCCATACTTAAAACTGCATCGGTCCCGTTTTCTGACAGTAGCACAAATTACATTCCGCACCGAGCCGACACGCTATAAATTGATACCGACGCCCGACCCGCACCCGAAGGACGGACGCAAGTTTTAAAAATGAAAGTAAGCTAGCGTGGTGAATGGGAGTTCTGGGGGGCGTAAGCACGCATGAATGAGCTCATATGATTATCATTTTGATATGCAGGTATATTTTTGTAGATGTGTCGCTAATAATCTCCAGGCGTCCGACCCTGTGGTCCAAAACAAAAACCAGATTTCAGTCGTTAAATAACCTGTTTATCACTCATTGTTAGTTACTTAATCTAATTATGAAGCTAGAATGTTCCATTTTAAGATGGAGAGCTCAAAAGGTTCAAAGTTTTGATTATTGTCATTCAATTCACGAATGATAGAACGAAACATGTACTCAGGTCCCAGCACAATAAAAGCAAACAATGAAAGATAACAATGAGAATCTCTCTAAAACACAGACAGAAGCCATACTCATAACATTGACAATAAGAGGTGAGATCAGTGCAGGTTAATTGTCCACAAGATAGCAGCAGTGCAGCATAACATAAAGTGCTATTCAGGTCATCTGATGAAAATTCCCGGATTTTTACACATCGCAATATATATCGGGGATAAAAAAAATCGCAATGTAAGTTTTTTCCAATATCGTGCAGCCCTACTGCAGGGTCTTAAAAATAGTAACGTATCAGTTTCAATACAGTCTTTAAAAAAAAATGCAATGCACATATATAGGAGATAAGGATTAAATATTAAATATACATTTATTAAATGCCTAAAAATGATTCTATGTCCATGGTCTCAAAGAAGAACACGACTACTGCAGTTTGGCATTATTTTGGGTTACGAGCTAACGAGAAGGGCGAGGCAGTAAATACTGACGAGGCAATTTGTAAATTGTGCAATAAAAAGGTGACCGCGAGAGATGGAAACACCTCTAACCTGAGGACGCATCTCTGAAACAACCACCCACTCACTGCTGCGAGGATGCATTTGGCGCTGAGTTCAGTCAGTGCAACAGTTTCAACGCCTCCCGCTGATACCGATGTAGGACCAACAACAAGTAGGTCCATCGCCAGTTATACGCAGTCGACGAAAATGGGGGCCTTCGGGAAAACAACAAAGTACAAAAGGGACAGTGTCCGTTGGAAAACCTGTACTGATGCAGTGACAAAATACTTGGTGAAGGAAATGGTCTCTTTCCACACAGTGGAAAGGACATGGTAAAGGTCCTAGATGCCCAGTATGAGCTGCCTGGACAGAAACATTTCTTACAAAAGCCATCCCACATTTATATAATAAAGTTAGAGACGAGGTTCAAGTGCTGCTGTCAGAGGCAGACAGTTATTCCTTAACAACTGACATGTGGTTGTCAGTTAACATGACACCATATATGTCCCTGACTGTCCACACCATTAGGCCTACACCTGAGTGGAAACCTGAATCCAAACGCCTCCAAACAATGTATTTTCCTGAGAGTCACACGGCGGACAATGTTGCTGCTGCGCTCAGAGCTGCACTTCAGGACTGGCAACTTGACGAGAAAAAACTTTCAGCCATAACCACTGACAATGCTGCCAACATTTCTGCCGCAATCAGGTCCCTGCATCGGCCGTGGCTTAACTGCTTCGGTCACAATCTAAACTTGGCTGTCACAAATGCATTGCATGACCAGAGGCAAAAAACCGAGCTCGCCATCGGACTATGCCGCTGGAGCTCCAAACTGGAAATGGTGGAGCGCATCCTCGAGCAGGCCCAAGCAATCAGACACGTCCTGTATGATGAAAGAAGGAGCAGCCTGTCCCTGACCTGGCAGGACATGTAATTACAAGTTATTCGCAACTTTGAGACTAAGATTTTGATTGGATTACTGATAATTGGTATCGGTCCTGAAAAAAAATCAGTCAACCCGTCAACCTAGTGAATAATTTCCAGTGAGAAACAAGCTGTCTTCACTCTACAGAGGAGTACAGAAGAGTGATAGAGAACTTTGTCACATGGTGCAACAACAATGACCCAAGGCTCAATATCAGCAAAACATTTTGTCCCAAATTTTGAAAAAAATTCTCCAAGTGTTCCTGAGATGTGGTATTCACTACAATGGGAAATACATAAGGTAACTGAAAAAAAGGAATTCATTCAAGTCAAAGTTGTCATTTTCAAAAACATAATGTCTCCAGCCACATCCACCTCCGGCACAGAGGTATAAAAACCTAGCACATTTATTTTTCACCATTGCTCCTTCCTCAATTCAGACATTTAGTTGTAATGTTAAGTGCAAACTTCAAACAAGACTCTGCATGTCATAATAATGTTAAGTCTTGAAAACGTACGCCCTGAAGTAACACATGCATGCTCAGACATATTTGTAATGCAGCAGCCAAGATTTGCATAAGTCTGCACACAGCACAGAAAAGTACAACTGAGCAGCTGAAACCTGAACAGGAGACCATGACAACTGGCTGTACATCAAGAAAGTGCAACAACATAAGATATGTAACTTAGCAAGCCAGCAAATGTCTAGCTCAGCGTCTGTTTCCTTTCATTTAGTGGGGCTGATGCTAATGACTAAAAGCCCATAGTGTGCATGCCGACCCCTGGACCTCCTTTCACTACTAGTATGTTCATTAATACAGACCAATAATAATTAAATTAAAGCCTGTCTCAGAGCTTCTAACAGGTGAGATGGCCCACACTTCCCCTTCCCCAACATTGTTTGCTCCATGTAAGCCTACTGCTGCTGACTCAGCACATTTCATTTCCAAAATAGCTCATACTGCTGGCTTGAAGAGGAGCCAGACTGTCTCTCTACAATATGTCCTGTATTTAAATTGAGGTGGCTCATGTTACTCTGGAATGCATTTAATTTTTCAGATCTACATTTTCATCTTAATTATTCAATCATAATCACAAACTGAATTTTCTCTGAATTCCCCAAGGGCTCCACTTGTTTAAACTAAAACACTAAAATAGACTTAAGTCACTTTCCCTTCCCAGTTTGTCCCAGGTTAGGACAGAGATTTAAACGCCGTGGATTTACTCAGACTTAGTCTCTCTATGCTGACTTGTGATCAAATGGCCAAATAATCCTTTTTTTTTTGCTCTTTTGAACTAAAACACACTTGTCGCAAGCCTGACGTAATTGCTCAATCTCAAAGTCTAGAAACTTTTTGTTTAAATGTATTATGACATCTCTGGATCCTTGTGAAGGATATTGCACTCTGGTTGGGTTTGTCTGTTGTTCTTTCATTACAGTTTATAGTTGTTGCTCATCGGCTGACTCCTCGACATGATGCAACACTGAACTTGTTTCTGCAATCGTTTTTGAATTTCCACTTCCCAGAGACATTTACACAGAGGCATTTTGGTAAGAGGAAGAAAGAGAGCTGCTGTTTGTTGTCACTGCCTTTACTGTGATGATAGTTTGAAAGCCAAACAATGGACCTTTAGCCTATCATCTCAATGTGGCTTTTCAGTTCCCACAGCTCCCAGCAGGAGAACTCTGTTCGGTGTCATATGTTGTGAGTGTCTGTTTTACAATAAAAAAACAGCTTCAAAATCATTTTGATGATTCAGCGTTAGAGCCCGACCGATTTATCGGCGATATTAGGCATTTTCCAAACTATCGGTATCGGCATTTATAATGGCCAATAAATTAATATTTAAAAAATGAAATAAAAATGGACGAAACACCCTTCAACCATGTTATGAGTGTTGGCGTTGCATAGTTTGTCCACCAGAGAACACTCTACAACAGAGGTGCCCATTACGTCGATCATGATTGACCGGTAGGTCGCAAAGGTAGTGCGGGTAGATGGCGTGACATTCCAATTTTTTTTTTTAGATTAAGCAGTGGGAAAATGAATGAATGAATGAAGTCTATATGAGTCTATGCCACCTGATTGGTGTACAGGACGGCCAGTCTGAGATCTCTTCTTGTACAGGTCACGGGTCAACATGCATGCGCAAACGCGCTGGCTACTTCAGAACACAAGCGAGCTAAGTGACCTGGTTGGTGGCTTCAATTGATATCAACAAAAGAAGGGATATAAAAAAAATTGCATTTGTCTGATTTGTCAAACTACCGTCGCTACTCCAAAGAAGGGGAGTATTAAGAGGCTGTTCATAAAAGTACAACACTGATTTCCCTCCGAAAAGTGAGCGTGAGAAAGAGAAAGGTGAGGGAACTAAAATCACAGTTTATCAGACAACAGTCGTTTTTCACACAGTGGAATTCACAAGCACAGGCCGACACCGAAGCATCGTTACGGGTGAGTCACTCTATCATTAAGCATAAGAAGTCCTTCCCAGATGGAGATGATAAAACAGGCTTTCGTTGAGGCAGCTGACTTATGTTTCAGGATTTTAAAAACAAACTAGAAATATTATTTTCAATCAAAGCTCTTCAGCTATCAAGAAGTACAGTTACACAGTGCTGTGAAGTAATGGCCGAGGATTTGACACAGCAGCTTCGGAGAGACATCACAGACTGCGAGTGTTTCTCACGGCAGTTAGACAAATCTACGGACACCAGCAATACAGCCCAGCTGTGCATTTTTATTTGGATGGTGTTTGCAGATATGACTGCAAAAGAGGAGCTATTAACATTACTGCCAATGAAAGAACGCACGCGGGGAGAGGACACTTTTCAATATTGATGGCTGTTTGTCACCTATGTGCATTACTGCTGTCAATTTTTAAGTGCAATACCAAGGGCTACATTGCTCTCTAAATATCAGTTATGCATTGTGTTATATAAAGTATACTCAGTGTATGTATAAATAAATAGATGTTAGGTATTTTTTATGTAGGTAGGTCATTTTGACCTGGTCATTTTGAAAGTAGCTTGCAAGCTAAAAAAGTGTGGGCACCCCTGCTCTACAACGTCCCTGTTGGCAACACTCGTGTTTAGAACGCCACAAACCCTATAATTTAATTTGATTAGGGCTGTAACGGCACACGTATCAAAACCGAAATCGTGACACTCAGATCCACGAACCTGTCTCGCGACACAACTTCCAGTCCAGATCCAGCCCTATGAGCTATAAGTAGCCTCTTTCACACAGCGACGCCACATGAACACCTGGGCGGTGGTTCGCCAATTCTACGCCGGTGGTCGTTCACACATTGCGAAGCACCGCTGGAGTAAAGACGAACCGCTGTGTAATTCACACAGAAAGTCGGCGCTGTGGCTCCTGAAGAGACGTGACGGTACACGTCATGATGATGACGTGTGTGTGTTTTCAAGGTGTTTCCCAGGTATCCCCCTGTCAATCTAAACCCGCAGATGAGTTATAATCGTATGGATGCTGTTATAATGTGTCGTGATTGATTACCCTGACCCACCGGAGTTACGTTTTTCGCTCTAAATTACATAATTACATAATCACCATCAGTGAACAGGTCGCTGTCTGACTGTGTCACTCGCGAGGTCAGGGTTTTTTTCCGTGGAAAGTTCACTGAAGTCTCGGTCCGGAGGGCTGACCGTCGCAGAGATTTTTTTTCATCACAAACACTCGGTGAGCTAAAGCAGAAATGTGACGAGGAGTCTGTAGGACAGACAGGAGGACAGACGTTTCTCCACGTACAGCTGCGGTATTTTTTTCCTATTTGCCAAAGACAGTTACAGTTACTACACTACCTTAGTTTGGTTCTGTAACGTTGCTTTGTGGGACATTTCTCTTTATTAAGTTGAGTGAGGGACCTGTGCAGTTAACACACCATCCGATAGACACGCCCTCCATACGCGAGCCGGCTCATCCATTCACACTGGTTCAGTATTCAGCATTACTGCACCTGTGATACTATCAGATGAGTATCATATACAGAAGTTATTGAAATGTTACATAAATAAAATGTTTAATTAGAAAAAAAAAAAAAAAAAAAGAGGTTTGTATCGAACCATGGGTTAAAAATCGTGATACAAACCGAATCGGTCCAAACATTACGTCTGACAGATTGTTACAGACCCGGGATTTTTAAATTACGACAATTGGTGTTGCACCCAGAAACTGCTGGTGGTGCCAAATCGCACAAAATGATAATATCTGCATAATGTTGCTTTAAGGTACCTCAACTAATTTCAATTACCGGAACAACGAGATCATGTTGAAAATCAGGCATCTTCCAAACTTTTAAGACTTTTTAGCAACCTTAAATAATATTTAACAGTTTAAATGAGACGTTAATTCAACTTTACGGTAATTTTTCAGGGTGTGGTTTTTGGTTTTGTTGGACTGTACTGCATTAGGTGTTTCTGATATTTAGCCTACCCTCACTAGAATAAACTTTGTCCTTAGTGTACTAGCATGCATGCCTTGAAACAACTTACAGTTACAGATAATCATTTCCATAATTTTCAGGCAAAATGTCAAACATTTGCTGGTTCAGGCTTCTTCAGCTATAAAGATCTGCTGCTTTTAATTAATCAATTTAATTAATTGAAGAGTCTTCGGTTTTCTGACTGTTGGTTGTATAAAAGATGCAATCTGAAGATCACTATTTAGCTATTTTGTAATCAGGATATGATGTTTCCTTCAGCAGAAATCCAACACTTAACAGCAGCCAAAAACAGACATTTGCATCCCTAGTGCTTCAACATAATGGGTGTGTGTGTGGTCACTGCTTGCCTGTTATCTGATCAAAAAAACAGAAAAAAGACACAAAGCTGCCATCCCTCATAACTGAGCCAAAGCCCGAGAGCGAGCTGTGAAATGAAGCCAAGCTAGGGGAAGAAACTCGCCACTGTACTGCAGTATGTCCACAAAACAGAAGACGCAGCCAAGACAGTTGACGTGTCTCCCAGCAGTGTCGTCCAACACCACCACCACCACCATCCTGACCCCACCACGCACATCAAACAGCTGACTCAAGGGGAAAAGCCTCCAGAAACAGATGGGTAGATCATATCACAACATACCACGAGTGGACTGTGCACGCCATGCGTTCTTTGAATGACTGTGAGAACTTATTTAAAGTCACTTCCACTCACATTCAGTGCGGATTAGTTCACCGCCACCTTTGAACGTTCTGGAGAGCAGACACGGTCTTCCTGTGTCCTGGACTTTCTGCCAGGACATACTTGAACAACTGAATCTCGCATGTGACCCATCTTAACCTTGGACCCAGAAATAACTATGGCCTCTTCTGCAGGGGGGACCGAAACAGGAACTGAGGGTAGGAGCAAAGGCACAGGGATTGGGTGCCATGAGCCAGCTATACGCTACCCAAAGATAACTCATCATTACTAAGCCCAGGGGCGATGACAGGCCACACTAAACTAAGTGGAAGCCCTTCTTGCTGGCTCAGGGTCGGAGAACACTAACAGAGATAAACTCGTAAATAATGTAACTGTGAGGAGGCACCACTGAGCCCGAGTTTATTCTGTCTTTACTACACCAAGGGCATGACCTTTAGTCGACTGGCAGGAGGAGCCAACACTGCACACGTCAAGAAAATACTGCATGATGGATATAAGGACCAGATATATCTTAAGATACATAATTCAATTTCAACCAGATACTAAATACTTCACAGATTAAAATGACTTTCAGCAGTGAACTGATCTGGCGTCATGATTGACTGTAAGGGGGAGCAAGACTCGTGAGCTTCACTTGCACATGACTCAACACCACTGTTGGTTCAATGTTGCATGCTATTACAATTTCTACAGTTATACTGTGCTCTGAAGCAACATTCACCCCGGAAAATCAACTCCTCTAGCACAGGCTCATTATAGGAAACGATTCACGATACCTACGATAACAATAGTAATTTGCTATACATTGCAAGATAACCATCTAATAATACAATAAGACCACGATAAATAAGTGACAGCAACTTATCCATGCCCAAGTAAGCTGTAATTGCAATGTAAAATTGACAGAAAGCAGAATAGGATACAACTATGTCTCAATTTTTTTCAATCAAACTTACACCACAAAGAAATGTGAAATAGGAACTCTGGTAAGTTAAATTATTAGAGGAAGCTGTTTAGTGCGCCTGCATGTCTTAATAAAAACCTATATTGCACCAGTGTAGCAATAATCGTACTGCGATAGAAAGGGATTCAAAATGTTGCCATAATTACATTTTGTCCCACCCATCATCAACCACCCAATCTGCAACGTAAAGCTATCCATGGTGGGTACATATAAAGACTTACAAAAACCACTATTGTACAGACGAAGAGGACACAAAGATGTCCGACTAGGAATGAACAATAATATCAGCACAGCATCTGCACCAGCCGTTAAAAGCTTAAAAAATAAAAATATCTACATCTGCCAAAATTAACATTTCAGCCAATGTGACATGCCAAACCAGAAGTAGTTTTCTTATTTGCTTATTTAATGTGTACATTTTAAAAAGCAGTGTATGTCTGCATTTGCAAGTGCAACATCCCGACACAAGAGTAGGCATATAATAATTTATTAATTCCTCTACAGAAAAGACTCAATGTTTTCTGCCATCAGGAGTAAAAATTAAATATCGTGCATCCTGAGCTCAGTCAAAACAAACACCTTTTTGAGGCTGTGACTGAATATAATGACAGTATAACACAGAATCAGTGGAGTACCCCTTTAAAAATGTAACTGTGACTTTTGAAAAGGAAATTAAAGTCTTCCTAAGTTTAGCCACCACATGTTAAGTCCTTCTTTAGACAACAATAAACTCTAATGCACCCAAAAAAATAGAGGGTAGAAAGCAGGCATCGTATTCAGACCCATATCAAAGATTTTCAAACTATTTCCACTCCTGACCCTTGTGGACAACCTCAAGACACAAGTGTATCATAAATGTCTGACTTTCATATTTCTGTCATTTCAGGGCACAAACAGACAAAATCATTATGTGAAACTGTCTCTCGTCTCCCACTTATATTGTTCCCATCACAAAAATAAACCTGTGTCACCCAAAAATAAATTTGGCGGCTGATTAAAAACATCCCCAGCTGTCACCTGTGGGCCCCTCGACCATGGATGAGTCACCTCGGCCATCACTGCAGGTCTGGAGATCAACAACTCGACAACAATAAAAGGCTTTTAACCTTTGAGACTGTCTGCCACAGGAAGCCTGTGTTGGGTTTATGACCAGTGAGGGAGGAGCTTGTCAATAGCTCCTATTCACCATAATTTCTCTGATAAGACAGCAAATGAGAAACATCACAACACACTGTGCAAATGGCAACAGTGACTGCCTGTCAATCATGGAGAAAAAGAAGTAATGAATGACATAATGATGTGTTTGTAACTGAGACCTTTACAGTTAAAAAGGTTAACATTTAGCTCAGTATCACTACTTTTCTGCCAGGTAGAGCCAGTGTGCAGCTTGTCATCTGAAGAGAGTTCAAGACTAAATCATTAACAAAACGGTTAATTATTATTATTATGGCTACTGCTCAAGTGCACAACGTTATCGAGGTTGGACAATAACGTCAGCCCTGAAACAGTATCTCCCCCAAGGGTCAGATAACATGCTGGTAATGTTATCAGGATACAACTACCAGCAGAACAGGAGTGACAACCACCTCTACAAGCTTGTAAATTCATTATGCAGTGAGCTCTCGAGATATTGTCTTTGTTTGCAAATACAAACGTCTATCATTACTGGAAACAGACGCCATAATAGGCTTGCTGGTGTACAGCATGCCCTGAAAACAGACCCATTATTTCTTACTCATCAACGCAAACATTGTTCACTATAAGAGATTAAACCTCTGTCGGGTGCACAAGGTGATTTATGAAACATTGAAAGATACATGACTTTATTCTCTAGCTTCTCAGCTACTGATGAATAACTTTTATGCATCTGTCAGGGTGACAATGAAATGAAAATTTAATGGATCCCTGAGGAGAATCTGGGCTGCTGCAGCAGCAGATAACACAGAGACTCAGCAGCAACAAAACAGAGGATAAACAAGATGGATAACAATGTGTATTAGATATAGCAGATAGGGTTTATATTAAAATAGGAGACATTTTGACAGATGACTATTTCAACATCATAACACGCTAAAAAACTAATCAAGAAGAGAAGTAGAGATCATAGCAATAAATATATTCTCCAAAATATCAGCAGGGCCTCATGACTTTGTATGAACTGATAGTGCTTACTTATATTAGACTGACTCAAGACTGGCTACACGATATTGTCGAAAAGGTCAGATATTGTGATTGTGTCATTATTCACTATTAGTGAGAATGATAATTTTTGCATCACAATTTACCTTTTTCACTCAAAAAACTATTGAAATCATAACAGTGTGACATTTGTTGTGGTTTGTTTGTTTGCTTTTTTGATTACTGGAGTCTGAACATACAAAAAATGTGACCAGTGGAGAGCTGCAATGATCAATGAATCCAACTATTCAATCAATCACCAACTATTTTGATTATCAACTAGTGGAGTGAAGTCAAACTGGAATGAGAACATTTCCTGGTATATTTCGTTCTCTATGACAGTAAACTGAATATCTTTGGGTTCTGGACAAAAGGAGACATTTAAGGACATCATCTTGGGCTTTGGGAAACACAGACTGAAGTTTTTCACTATTTTCTGATATTTTAAAAGATAGAACAACTAATTTGCTTCTCTATTACTCAAAAATATCATTGACAGAGTATAGCAATAACCATGTGTTGCAGCTCTACTGACCAGTCATCACTTGTTCATGGTTTGATCCATTTCCTGTTAGACTACACTAGTGTTTATGGTTTTGGCTTTTTCATTTTTATGTTATTTTCTCATTCACAAGGTGGATATACTGTTATAATAATTTGTATTCCCCTATTAAAACTGGCCAGCGAGGTTCCCATGGTGCCATGTTTCAGAGTATTATTGTTGATGTTGCATTTCTCTTTTAATGTTAGATTTAGTCTTCTGAAACTGTCTCGTCATTAAGTATAAGTAATTTCTGCTTTAAAATACAAAATATAATTACTTTATCTTTAAAGTCGTTCTTCATCTACTGTACAATTTGTCAGATCTCCCCTGGTTTGCTTAAATGAATTTAATTTACACATTAATTTTGCAGATGGAAATTGATTGAGTGATTAAACTATTACTATCGCTTGACAGAACATTAATGAGCAACTATTATGATAATCAATAAGTTGCCATGTTCAAGGTAAACGCAGCAACAGCTCCCTGTTGGGGTCTCTTACTACTTTTAGTTGTCTTATATGAGAATATTTGGACTTTTACAACTTTAAAGTCAGACAAAGCAAGCAATTTGAAGATGTCACATTACTTGGCGACCCCCCAACACACACACACACACACACACACACACACACACACACAAACTCCCAGTTCCACTCACTTTGTTGTATCACTAATCGGCAAACCAGCTCTGATAGTTAAGGTTTCATGTTAAATACACTACATTTGCACCACATCACAGGTGTCCAGCAGCCGGTTTGGA
The DNA here is from genome assembly GCA_963678695.2 of Diplodus puntazzo. Lineage (NCBI taxonomy): Eukaryota > Metazoa > Chordata > Actinopteri > Spariformes > Sparidae > Diplodus > Diplodus puntazzo. Next base: position 15,854,628 of record OZ023161.1, on the reverse strand, counting down.
CCCACGACCTCCGTCTCAGATCACTGTAAACACAATGAATGACTCAGTTATCGGTGTAGTAGTAAGGATCAGCTCCTGTGGGAGAAATAACGTTAACCGCATAAAACACGGATAAATAAATCAGCGCGTCGTCCTGCTCACAACACGGCACTCCTGACAGACACACTGAAGTTACAAAACGTTAAAAGCTTGCCTGCTTTTGTCCATTTCCACCGACACAACAGCGAAACCCAACTATCAGCGGACTCAGAGCCACGCCGTGAGAGGAGCAGAACGCGTTAAAACGACCGGGACTTACCGGCGGAAACCCTTCTGGAAGTCAGTCAGCTGTTCACTTCCTTGTTTCCCCGACTGGGCTCGACTGTGAGGAAGCTGCTGCCGCCTCACTTGAGTTTCTTTTTACTCTCTGTAAAGTTGTGAGCTACTCGCTAAAGTTCACGTCCGGTCATTGCTGCTGATTCGCTGGGTGGCCGGGTAGCTGCTGCTGCTGCTGCCGCTGCTGCTGCCGCCTGCTGCTCAACTGCGGCTTCCGTCATTTTCTTTTTCTTCACCTTTTTTTTTTTTTTTTTTTTTTTTTTTTTTACAGAAAGTTTAGTTTTTTAAAGCTGCGCCATCACCGCCATCTAACGGCCAAAGCGTGCATTGCAGCACTGCGCCCTTCAGTGACCAGAGGAAAGTTTTTGTGCCAACAATCCCTCATAAAATCAGATACTCAAATAAACAGTGTAACTAACTACATTTACTCGAGTGCTGAACTTTACCAACATGCAACTGATAAAAGTACAAAAAAATCCTAGGTCAAGAACTGCCATAAAAATACTTTATATTAATATTATTTTCAACTTTCACTGGGTTGCATTTTTCAACCAGCATCAGTCCTGATAATAACTACCAAATATCATTCATATTAAGGATTTTCACCCTTTAAATATTCATTTGCTTACACAATGCCACTGACATACTACACATATACTAAATATATGATGTTTTTTATGGCAGTTTTTGACACAGAACATTTTTTGTACTAAATGTGGTTTTTTATCAGTTGCATGAGGATTTGAGTTTTATCATGAGGCATACACTCCCTATACTATAGCACACAAGGGAAATAGCATGTATTTGGCTTATAGGCCAAAATACAGGTAAATTACCATATCTAGGTAAAAAACAAAATTCCAAAAACTCAGCCAAGACTACAAAATGAAAGCCTGATAATATTGGGTGCATGATTATACAGTGGGATGAAACCAAATATTTGAATGGGTTTTAATGGTTCATAATATGTTCAACAGTTTAAGTCTGTCTGTAATATACACAGGGCATTTTAGATATTTTTAATGGGCTAAGGTTGAAATTTAAGAGAAAATAACAATGCGATATGCATTAATATATATACATATATATATACATATATATGTATATATATATATATATATATATATATATATATAATATATATATATATATATATATATAATACATACTTGATACTTAACTTGAGTATTTGTGTTTTATGTTACTTTATACTTCTACTTCACCAGTATTGTACTTTTTACTCCACGATATCTGTTATACAACATTAGTGAGATTTTTCAGATTCAGATTATAGATACAAAAGATAAATCAACAGACAATTATTCATTTGAATGTGAATATACTGTGTGTAGACCAGTTACATTCGTTAGCATCGGGGGATTTGTTCGATATGTCTCGTGATTCTGCTGCTTCAGTCACATTTTACAATCCTTCCCTTGGGTGTAATATAAAGACCATAGGCCGCTGTCCTCCCACATTTCAATATACCTCATGTCAATTAAGCAGCACTAGTCCAATAACTGCAGGACCCGTGAGGGGAAAAGGCTTTCAAATGTATTGTGAGCTGTAACTTATTTTTGTTTCTGCACTTAAATCCTCGAAATGTGTCAGTATGTTGTGAGAATCAGAATTCGCACAGTAACAGTTACTCATGGGAGGTACAGTAGAGTCGTGTTTCAGGCACCCCTGAATTATGCATGTATATGTTTCACCCTCTTTTTAGCTTTGTCTATGGTCTCCATCATCTCCTACAGGAAATATGTTGCTCTTTAGCTGCCAGCCCACTATTTAGTGCCAGGGAGGTTACATACTTATTTCAAACATGGTTCTCCACAGATGAGACCGGTGAGATGTAACAGTAGAGCAGTAGTAATATCAAAGTAGTGACCTGAGAGATGCTGAAATACTCTGTAGATCTGAGAGAGAGTTGGAAGATATTCATCTGTGAGTTTATCAAAATGGCTGACACTTATCACACTGCAAGTAATCCTGTGATCTATTGTTGACGTAAACATTTTTGTAAGTACAGAAACACATTTTCCATATGTCATTTGTGTAAGTAATATCAACATTTACACCTTTTATTTACATATAACACTAATATAAAGAGTTGACTCAAATAGATATTTGATAATGAACAGCAATATATTACTGAATGTATGAAACTACAGTATATATTCACCATATTTTGCAAATGCTCTTGAAGCAAAATCACAACATACTGGCATACTCTCAAATTTATATGGACATACTTTCATGTATCTAAATTTAAGATGAATGATGAATTTATTTTCCGTACATGACAACAAAGGCTTGTTCTATAGATCATTATTTATTGTAGGCTTACATCCATGTAATCTGGTATACAGAAACATGAAAATACACAAATATCATCAAATGTGGATCATGTTTCTGTCATCTAAGAGATAAATAACACAGACTTATTATTTCATTAGTAATCCATCTCTGCTGCCTCACACAGGAACCACACACAGTCAGCTGAGGTATGAAACAAGCCTTACAGAGATCCCTGTAATCCCACAGTTGCCTTTGCTTCCCATTGAGCCATTCCCAGCATCAGACCGGCGCTGGTCGCTGCCAGACAGCCCCGTCTGGCAACCTGTCAAAAAATGTGGAGCTCCTTTCTGCCCCATCATACAGCAGTACATGAAGGTCTGTCTGTGCTTCGGCATAAGGAAGCAGTGTTCACTAAAAACCACTAAAACTAAAAACCCCTCCTCCTCATCTTCTCTCTCTCACCACCTATCCAGCATCCAAAAATTATGTAATCATTAAAAAAAATTGAAACACTCTGAAGCACCCTGTCTTCACTGATTCAATGGGTGCACTATCACTGATGGCCATCTTGGATTTTGAAAGCGCGCTGACAAACACGTCCTTGTCCACACTGAAGTTAAAGGAGACAGGAGGAAACAGAGGTGAAGAGGTCTGTTTAAAGTGTGCAGCTCTTTAACATAAGACTTAGATGACTGTCAGCAGTCAAATTAGCATTGACACCTATAGACGAGAGCTAGTTAAAATGTGCACTGTGAACGAATTAGCCCCGTAACCAAATATATGTTTAAAAAAAAAACAGGAAACTTCCCTTCGTGTAGTTTCCATGGATGAAGAGTGTGCACAGTCACTAATGATGGATAATGAGTTGAACGGGTTCACCAAGTTTCTCTCTCTCTCTCTCTGTTGCTCTCTCTTCCTCCATCTCTCTCTCTCACTTTCTCACACAGACTTCCTGGAAAAGTGGAAAATGTTTGCTGTTATTACGGATCATTAACTCTACCACCTCTAACTCTGCTCTAACAGTGATTGATCTTAGTAAGAAACTGCACTGCAACCTTCTCACTTTGGGCCGTGGTGGCTGAGGATTACATTCCATTAATGGTCGAAGCTTAAAATAGCTGCAGTAATGACAGAGATGAAGAGCAGTCCTGCATGCCATAAAGCCAAGAAGCAACAGTAAAAACATGTTACTAATAAACAATGATGAACATCACACAGCACGCTTTTAACTTTTAGTCATAAGTGTTATAACTGTAAAAACCTCTGATGGAACAAAGACATACATTTGCTCAAGCTCTGTGTTAAAGTACAGTTTTGAGGTTGTACTTGATTGATAATTTATTTTATATCATTCGTAATTCCACTTAACTACAACTCAGAATATATACACTTCATTAATTTGATAATTAATCAATCAATAAACTTTATTTATATAGCACCTTTTAAACAGAGTTTACAAAGTCTTTTGACAAACAAGCACAAGCAAAAAACGCAGGAAAACGATAGTACGTAATAACGCTCAACAGTCAAGCCAATCACAAGGTAGCCTTGAGTTCAAACAAGAAAGCAGAGCAGAAAATGTAAAAACATAAAAAGTCAACATGAGTGGTCACAATTAAAAGGGATAAAAATGATATAAAATGGGCAAAATCACAGAAATTAAAGATAACAATTGTTTACGTTTCAATTTACGATTCTGAAAGCAGCTCCAACTCAACTCATCTCATGGAACAGTAGCCAAATATTTTTCCATTACCCCATTTAATAAAACTCAACTCAGCATGAGAGCGAACTAGATGGATATCTAGTTACTGTCTCTTGTTATCAATCAGTACAGATTATGATATCATGATCAAGGCTCTATTTGTCAGGATTGAAACAATTATTCCATTCATTAACATCTTGACCAAACAAGTTTTATAAATTCCTTCACCGTCAGTCCTCACAAATTATTTGACTCAACTTCCAGCTGTTAGAAAAACAAATTCTGCAACATTGCCACCAGAACTCGGAAAGAGCATTTTACAGAACTAACTGGAAATTCTTCAGTGATACTCTGTAGAAACTTGGGTTTGAAGAGTCATTTATTAGATAGATTAAAGCACCGCTCGCATCACCCATTTCCAAACACCCAAATCAAAGATATCCAGGCATCTATCAGAAATCAGAAATTATAAGCAGATGATGTGTTGTTATTAATTCTAAGCCAGCTATGAGATTAAAATGCATCTTACAGTATATTGGTACATCTGTACTTATATAATTTATGATAACATATCAGGAACTGGGGATTTTCTTCTGCCTTATGATTTCTTATATTCTTCCCATCTAGCATTTTAACATTTTGGCATTGCTACTTCTACTTACGTTCATTTTCCAACATGAATACACTTTGCTTTCTCGCAGAGACTTAGATGGGAAAATCTCATATCAGCCACAGATACTTGAGGTATTAGCCTGTGACATGATGTTGGCCTCTTCTTACATTCCTTACCCAAGTTTACAAAAGATCAGTTTCAGAAAGAGATAGAACGAGATTTTCTCACTGATTTCATTTCACTTTTCTGACATCTGGTTTGGAAAAATTATGGATGCATGACTAGAAAATACCTAGCATACTCTACCTCTATTAGTCCTGTATTGTGCATTTATCCTACTGCAAAGTATAACTAATATTACTAATAAGTCTCAAACAATGGTGGACACATCCAGCTTCTCTGTGTCTTCTTTGGATTGAGCAATAGTGACACACAGGACAATAGGAGGTCACAGTTGGATGGCATGTCTGCAGCTTTACTTGCAGGATGAGTGTTTGATTAAAGCCACGCAGGTCAAGCACAATAAACAGAGGATGTTATAATTTCCTGTCCAACTGTGTAAGTCATCAGTACATGTTTACATCAGTGTCACAGAGAGAAATGTTCCTATACAGGTATTTTTGATGCTGGTAGTTGCGAGTGTGATTGTGGCATCCTAACACCCCTAACAGCAACTTAAGTAATTTCCTTTGACACGATGAGAAGGAGATCTCCTGTACATCTTCTCATCCATTTTTGTCCTCACATGCTCACTGGAGCAGTGTGGCTCATACATCCACACATACACATTTATATATAGTGAGCCAGCCTTGACAGCTATAAAGCATCTATTCACCTCTATGGAGAGGCTGTAAAGGAAAAATGCAGCCCTCCCACTTGATAGACTGCAAGAGGCTGTGTCAACACACACACACACACACACACACACACACACACACACACACACACACACACACACACACACAAATTGGCCCTTTCCTTCATGGATGCCCAGCCAGGAGTCGTTGAAAGACAGCCTTATGAGAGGGAACACACACACGCAAGCACACAAGCATGCACGCACACACACACACACACACACACACACACACACACACACACACACACACACACACACACACACAAATAGAGTATGAGGCCTCCATATAAACAGCTGGTGTGTGTAACGACCATTTTGCAACTGCAAGGATTCCAACAGCAAAACATGGTCATATATTGTTATAATCTCATTTAATTTCAAACTAATACAGAACAGGGTACATCTTCTCTTGACAGGGCTAGTGCCCTCTACTGGTCAAGGAAATAACAGGCAGGATTCACTCATGGATGGATTACTGAATATTCAGATTACTTTCGGATTTCAAAAAATTCAGATTACTCAGTACTGAACACAGAGTGTCTAAAATGACCACAAAACTATGACAAAGACACATAAAGTACCAAAACCAGACACTAAATGATATTAAGGTGACTCAAAACTATCTCAAGGAGAAATAAAACAACCGTAAACAATTACAAAACTATAAAGAAAGATTAAAAAATGTCTACAAAATCACGAAGAGACAAAAAAACTACAGCAAGGGGAAACAAAACACAAAGTGTCACAAAGTGTCCAGAAGAACAAATTGAAGAATTGTTCAGCACTGGGTTGTGTGTGCCGTCTATTTCATATTTCACTACAGATATGAATTAATCCCCGTGTTCTGAATGTGAAGCTTCATTTTCTTTGTATTTTTAGAGATAAATGTAAATGTATATACAATGTATTCTAGCATGGAACATTGTGAGAACAGTACATTTAACATTTTAAATAAACTCACAGTCACTGTATACCGGCAGCCACAAAATGCTAAACTGAGAGCGTCTATTTCAGGCACATTTTAAAACACAGGAAGGAATTCAGGGAAAGTGTGAAAGTAATATTCTGGCATCTACAGTATGTTGACATTTCTCTGACCAGTTTCTGGACCCCAGGATGTTGCTGACATGTTAAATGATATAAACTGTGGCCGAATACATTTGCTCTTTTTCAGAGTGATTGGTCCCTCAAGACACATAAGTAGGATGTGGAACTGGTTTGAAAAGACTGAAAAGACATAAAAAACCTAATCTGTTATGTTTCTGTTGGACTTATTGTCAAATCTGTCTGCCTGTTTCTCTTTTTGTCTGATATTTCTCACTTGTCAGTATTCATCTGTTGACTTATGTTGTCTAACCTTTCATGTGTGGTGATTTACAGTCTGCAGAGCTCGCAAAATCAGGTAAAGCAGGTTTAACTGTGTTAACTGTGGAGATGTTTTATGTCAGGAACTCTGATGTACAGACCACTGACATTTATAAAGTAATATATTCCAATATGGATTATTTGCAATTGCAAATTAGGTGGTTGTGTACAATATAATATGTGTATGTACAGTATATGTGAGTTAAATCTGAGGGATTCATCTTCTGGGAACCACAAGTGTCTATGCAATATGACATCTTCCATGACATTTTTACATTATCTAAAATCGCTCATTCTTTAGGGGGTCACAATCTATCTACATCTGTCATTATTCACGCAGAATGGGACCCAAAGCTATGACACACAAGCCGACAGGTGAGGAACAAAAAGTGAGCTTTAATGAAATAAAGCTGATAATCACTGAAATTCAAAAAATAATGCAACGGCACAAGGCAGGCCAAGGCAGAAAACAAAACTAGAATCCAAGAAAAAAAAAACAAAATAAAGTTCCACCAAAGTGCAAATGAAAAGCAAAGTATGAATCAAAGGTAAGGGTACAAACCAGGAATTACTCTAAGAATAAAAACCAGAGAGAGACAACTGGGAGATGAAAACGGAGACACAGGAACAGAGCAGAACAGGACGGGAAACTGAACAGACAATCTGACAAAGACAGCAGGGAGCATAAAGACTATTTACACAAAGGCTGATCAACTAATAGCTAAAATATAGGCGAGCACAGAAAAAGGGTGGGAAATCACACAAAGGGAGGAAATGAAAAGCAAATATGACACATGAGGGCAGAGCCGGCCCAAGGCATAAGCGAACTAAGTGGCTCCTTGGGGCCCCAAGAAAAAAAATCAAATGAAATTATTATTATTTTATTTTTTTTTACATAACAAATACATTAAACAAGTGACATAAATGAATGAATGGATGAATAATTCAAGACAAGATGATTCTGATTTCATGATCAATATACCGGCCTACAACTGCAACAAGGATGTATTACTGAATGAGCCTGAATCACCCTTAGAGGTCCACGGGCCCTGAAGCCCAAGTCACAACCTCAAGAAGTCAAAAAGCAAAAGGCTATGAATCTGAACGAATTTAGGTATTGCTCTTCTCCAGCTGGCCATCCCAAAAAGGCACCAGAATACAGGAAATCACATCCACCAAATTCAGAATTTTCTGGGGGAGGAACCCCAGACCCCCCTTCCCCCATTTGCACCCACTTTCTTACAAATAAGGTAGGGGGGTCCTTATGCATCTGTGCCCAGGTGGACAGTAGTTCTTAATCCGTCCCTGTATTAATACAATTTATAATGTAACATTATAGTGTGACATTTGTGTCAATAATTATCAAGCACATGTGACTTCGCAGTGGTGGGAGGGGTGCCCCAAATCAAATTCTGCTTAGGGCCCCCAAAAGACAGAAACAAACAACCATTGACACCTTTGGGGGATTTAGAGTCACCATTTAATCTAACCTACATGTCTTTGGACTGTTGACATGCAATAGTCCACATAGAAAGGCCCCAGCCAGTCAGTGGGTTGAAAGCCAGCACCCTCTTTCTGTGCAGTGGAGGAACTAATCACTTAAACCCTCTGCTGCCATCATCTTAATCTGTCCAGAAACTATTCATTTATTTCAGTCTGAACTATGAACCATGTTGATAGAATCGCTAAAAATCTTTAATTTGCTATAATTTTAGAGCCACATGATTAATGTGACCTAAAAGAAGTCAAACTCAATGTGTGCAAACTCAAAACACGGATGTTGACTGTCAGGGACCAAGCAGTAAGGAACTGAACACAGGAACAATTTCTCTGAAAAAGTGGGTTTTTATTTTACCCCAAAAATAACAAACTCAAACTTACAACTTAACTCAACATGTGGGCCCCTAAAAGAGGTCAACTTAATATAACTACAAATAAACTGGCAAAACAAGGTGCAACTGAATCAACAGACCTGTGTTAATGAGACACAAAGGGAACTTAAATACTGGCTTGGGCCAACCAAATAAACCACCAGGGGATGAAAAAAATGGGCAACACTCTAAACTAATACAAAACACAAATAACTAAACCCCAAATCCCCCCATGACATCACATCAGGTGGTTTGGTCCAGTTCATCTGATAGCAGTATAGAGATGCTGCTTGCCCTTGGCCACGCCTTTTGTTCTCCAAAGTCACCACCCCACCAGCCAGGTAACTCAGAAAGAAGAAATAATTATTAACACAATGTTTAAATCATACAGTATAAATGTGTGCACTTAATTCGGACAATGCAAGATTAAACAAAATAAACTATTACAAGTCTCAATGATACAAATTGTTTAACTGGAACGAAATCAACTTATAAAGAGTGATTAAATGACTGAGGGTGTGAGCAGACATTACCCTTGTGTGGTAGCAGCCATCACACACTCCCCCCCTTCGGGACTCTCGCTGGAACAGCGAGAGAGGTAGTCAGCAGTGAGATTGTCCTTCCCGGGGATGTGCTGAATGCTGAACCTGTAAGGTTGAAGAGCCAGATACCAGCGTGTAATCCGTCCATTTGTGTCCCTCATCCTCTTCATCCACTGAAGTGCCTTATGGTCCGTCTCTAGGGTGAACTCTCTTCCCAGCAGGTAATATCGGAAGGAATCCAGGGCCCACTTGATGGCCAGTGCCTCCTTCTCCACCGTTGAATACCGAACCTCTCTAGAAAAGAGTTTCCGGCTGATGTAAGCGACTGGGTGTCGGTCTCCCTGTGGTCCCTGGAGTAAAACAGCTCCCAGACCTCGGTCAGAAGCATCAGTTTGAAGAATGAAATGTTCATCAAAATTTGGGCTATATAAAACAGGTCGCTTACTTAGTGACTGTCGGATGTCATCAAAAGCTGCCTCTGCCTCCTCTGTCCACTGGATCTGGTTGGGACTCCGAGATCCTGTCAGGTCTGTGAGAGGCGCTGCTCGGGTGGAGAACTGGGGTATGAAGCGGTGATAGAAGCCTGCCATGCCCAAAAAAGAGCGGAGCTGCTTCCTTGTTTGTGGCAAGGGACAGGATGCCATGGCCTGGATCTTATTGACCTGAGGACGTATCACTCCTTTGCCGATGACGTGGCCCAGGTACTCCGTCTCCGCAGCAGCAAAGACGCACTTTGATGGATTGATAGTCAGCCCGGCAGCGTGAAGACGATCCAAGACAGCCCGCAGATGTTCCATGTGCTCCACCAAGGTGTTACTGTAAATTACAATGTCATCAAGATATGCTGCAGCACAACTCGAAACATCACCCAGTACCTGGTCCATGAGTCTCTGGAAAGTTGCTGGGGCCCCGTGAAGTCCAAATGGCATGACTGTAAACTGGAAGAGCCCCCAAGGTGTCCTGAAGGCTGTCAGCTTCCTGGAACGCTCAGTGAGAGGAACCTGCCAATAACCCTTGCAGAGGTCTATTGTGGTCAAGTATTCTGCTTTACCCAATCTCTCAAGCAGGTCATCAATTCTTGGTGTAGGATAGGAATCAAACTGAGAAATGGAATTCAGGTACCTGAAGTCAATGCAGAATCTTATGCTTCCATCCTTCTTTGGGACCAGAACCACGGGGTTACACCATTCACTCTTAGAGGCTTCAATGATTCCCAGTGACAGCATCAGGTCCGTCTCCTTTCTCAGTGATACCAGCAGGCGCTCAGGAATCCTGTAACTCATCCTTCTTACAGAAGCACCATCTCTCACCACAATGTCATGTTCAACAACAGTTGTCCTCCCCGGTGTCTCCTGGAAAATTTCTGAATTGCAGATAGATCTCACCTGAAGCTGTTGATCTTCTGTGAAGCGGCTAAGGTCCGGGCCTTCAGGATTACCCCAGGGAGGCAAGTATTGCTCATCCACTTCCTCTTCCTCCAGCACTTGTTTGATGAGCATCACTTCTGCTTTCCTCTCAGGTCGCTGCACCCATTCCTTCAGGAGATTAATATGTAGAACCCTACTGGAGCGAGACTTTCCCGGGGTTGATATCCGGTATGTGGTTGGCCCCAACTTCCTCTGGATTTCAAAGGGACCTTGCCACTTGGCCAGCAGTTTGCTGTCGTCGCTGGGGAGGAGCACGAGCACTTTCTGTCCTGGATCGAAGGACCTCTGCCGGGCTGATCTATCGTACCAAGCCTTCTGTTGCTCCTGGGCCTCCACCATGTGTGACTGGGCAAGCTCACTCATTTTGTCCAATCGTTCGCTCATCTGAATCACATGGGAAACAATGTTAACAGATCCCCCCTCTTCCTTGTCCCCCTCCCAGATCTCTCTCAGCAGTGCTAAAGGTCCCCTAACTTCATGTCCATACAACAGTTCAAAAGGAGAGAAACCGGTAGAGGATTGGGGTACTTCCCTGTAAGCAAAGAGGAGGTAGGGCAGCCATTGATCCCAGTCCGTTGCACTGTCATTCACAAACTTCCGCAGCATCTGTTTCAGGGTCTGGTTAAAGCGCTCTGTTAAGCCATCTGTTTGAGGATGGAACGGCGTGGTCCTGATGCTCCTGATACCGAGTAATTGGTACACCTGTTTCAGCAAGGTAGACATAAAATTAGTTCCCTGATCAGTCAATATTTCACGGGGGAACCCAACCCTGGAGAAAAACTGCACCAAACAGAAGGCCACTGATTTCGCTTTGATGGATTTTAGAGGAAAAACTTCAGGGTACTTTGTTGCATAGTCCGTTATGACCAGCATGTAGCGGTTTCCTGCCTTGCTTCTCTCCACAGGGCCGACAATGTCCATTCCAATGCGCTCAAATGGGGTACCAATAATGGGAAGCGGTTGGAGTGGAGCTCTGGAGGGTGTTTTAGCAGACGTCATTTGACACTGAGGGCAACTTTTACAGAATTGAGCTACATCTCTATGTAGGCCAGGCCAGTGAAAATGATGTTTGATGCGAGCTATGGTTTTATGCTTACCTAGATGGCCAGCCCAGGGAACAGAATGTCCCAAGGTGAGTATGGCATCTCTAGCTGCTTGGGGAACCACTAGCTGCAACACTGACCCCTGTTGACGATAGAGCATGTAATTTTTCAGGATGTACTGGTCTTGGTGTAAGGCCAACTCAGCTCCAGGCTCCTTCTCAGCCTTCTGGAAAAGAGACACTAAAGATGGATCATTATTTTGCATTTCAATAATGTTTTCTGGCACTTTAAAACCCAGTGGTAGATCCAGCTCAGTGTTGGTTGATGGCATCACCACTGTTTTGTGGAATTTCTCCTGCCTTTTCTGACTGCGGGTTTTCCGAGTCTTCCCGGGTGTGGTCTCCAACTCCTCATTAAAGAAAGGCAGGGCACTGAGGATTTCATTGGACTCTGTGTGTTGTTTAGCCCTCCTTCTGGTGACAACAGTATTGCATTTTCGACTTTGTTCAGACTTCAACAGATCAAAAAGAAGTGGTAGGTCTCTTCCTAGTACAGCATCAAAGGGTAAGTTATCAACAACTCCAATATTCAGAAGATAAGTTTGACCATCGATCTTAATATAAATATCAGCCGTTGGATAAGGCTTCTCATCTCCGTGAACACAAGAAATAGGGATGGTTTCATGGTTGCTGATGATGTGAGGTGGAACAAACTTCCTGTGGACCAGTGTCTGATCACTCCCAGAGTCAAGCAGAGCCCTTAAAGTGATTCCATTAACTTCAATGCTTTTCATTTGAACAGACTGGTCATTTTCTTCCTCAATTTCAGCATGAAGGCGTGGTACAAAGCACATTTGTGTCATTTTAACTGAGTTTTGGGGGCACATGGGCTTTGTATGGCCTTCCCGTCCACAGAGATAACAGATTAGCTTCTTACTTGAGTGTTTGATTGGCCGGCTAGCTGGCTGGTTCTCGTCTATTGGGGGCTTACTGAATCCCACCGCTGCCACCAATTGTCAGGGACCAAGCAGTAAGGAACAGAACACAGGAACAATTTCTCTGAAAAAGTGGGTTTTTATTTTACCCCAAAAATAACAAACTCAAACTTACAACTTAACTCAACATGTGGGCCCCTAAAAGAGGTCAACTTAGTAAAACTACAAATAAACTGGCAAAACAAGGTGCAACTGAATCAACAGACCTGTGTTAATGAGACGCAAAGGGAACTTAAATACTGGCTTGGGCCAACCAAATAAACCACCAGGGGATGAACAAAATGGGCAACACTCTAAACTAATACAAAACACAAATAACTAAACCCCAAATCCCCCCATGACATCACATCAGGTGGTTTGGTCCAGTTCATCTGATAGCAGTATAGAGATGCTGCTTGCCCTTGGCCACGCCTTTTGTTCTCCAAGGTCACCACCCCACCAGCCAGGTAACTCAGAAAGAAGAAATAATTATTAACACAATGTTTAAATCATACAGTATAAATGTGTGCACTTAATTCGGACAATGCAAGATTAAACAAAATAAACTATTACAAGTCTCAATGATACAAATTGTTTAACTGGAACGAAATCAACTTATAAAGAGTGATTAAATGACTGAGGGTGTGAGCAGACATTACCCTTGTGTGGTAGCAGCCATCACATTGACATTCCCACATCTTTATCTGTGAATACTTTTAATGGAAGCGTGTGTGATGTATTGTGTATGTGTGAGTAGTTGCAGGGAACAGGAGGTGTGTGTGTTTCCCTGTGTGAACAGAAAGTGCAACAACATATCAACCAAAACAGACGCCTCAGCACTTTTCCTGAGCTTGAAATTTGTCACCCTGAAGAAAAAGCCTCAATTTGGTTCTGGTTGATCCGAGTCTCTGTGTCAGCAATATTCCAGTTTCCAACATGCGGCTGCTCATATTTGGATCAGTTCAGGCGTAGAGAAGAGAGAAAACACAAGCAGCTCTGTGTCGACCTCCCTCGTCCACTCTGAGAGGTCTTTCAGGTGGACTCTGCTTCTAGTTGTGAGACAAGTCCGCACTCACACAGACTGTAAATGAGCTGAAATCACACCACAAGCGATGGTTTGGGTGTGTCGACAAAGACACAGACAGACACACACACTCGAACACAGAAGGAATAATTATGGAACAATCACGTTTAAACACGACTCTTAAGTCAAATGAAGCAAATAATACAACAAATTGACCCAATTCTTCATTTTTGTCAGAACAAAAGAGGCATTCATGGTCTCTAACTACCAGGCTATATTATAGAAACTGGTGAGCAGGATTTCACAGTCATTCCCTATTTAATATTATTGATTTTGTGAGTCAGCTCAACACCATAACCACACACACGACTTCTTTACGACCCAGACTGCGAAAACAGACTAACTACCTGTCTGTTTCTAGAGACTCATTGTGTGCTTTAATATACAGTTAGACCAGCACATAAACAACACTCAACACTTTTAACAGCCTTGTTGCAATTTCAAGTCGATGACACTATTAACACGCTGGAGGGGTCTTTCCTGCTGCCTCAGAGCACAACAGTGCTTCAGTTCTTCAAGCTTCACAGGACAGAACTACTTTCAGCCTCTGGTTCTCATTTTGTTTGGGACCACAAATGATAATGATATGTTTCCATTATATTCTGCATGCGTGAACATTTAATCAATATGACTGATAGGCTGTTTCCACTCTGAGAGCAGTGGAAGACTGACATTGTCTTCCCAGATATTCCTACATGCACAAAACCAAAATCCTGACCTCTCCATTTTTCTCTCATAGCCTACATGGCCAAGGCAACTGTTTCTTCTTCTTCTTCTTTTTCTTCTTCTTCTTCTTCTTACAGGTTAATAGGCAGTTGGCAAACAATTGGGTTGGTTTCTGGTTCACAGCCAGCACTTCTTCAGCCCTTGCAGTGTACCAGACCGTCACTGAAGTTTGGTTCAGTTTACAAACTACAATTACTACAATTGTTGTGTTTTAGGCACTTAAACTGCTTGGTTATGTTTCGAAAAAACATCTTGGTTTGGGCTGAAATTGCCACGTTACTTCAGCAACTTCAGTTACAAACGTACCAACATTACATACGTAAGTCGTTGCAACTATGTGATGTCATTGAACTACGTTAGTAAGTTAAAACAATTCTACGTAGGTAACCTGACATTCCATCCCCAACCTCCTCCTTACACAGCCTTTTGCTCTTTACACTACGTCTCTTCACTTCCTCCTTTGCAGCTGTAATAATTACTACCACCACTAATGGTTGCCACCTAACAAGGATAGGGGTTGTAGAAACCTCTTAAAACATTTTTTATAGGATGAGCTATGATTGTCTGTCTGATGAGGACGGGCTGAAATCGCATCATTACTATTGAAAGGGCTGATCCTCTGAGGACCATGGACGTGCTTAGTAAATCTCATCATAGTGCTCCCTGTAATTTTTGATATTTCTGTGACATTTTTTTTTTTTTCCAGAGAGTACAATGATTTAGTCAGAAAAAAGGAACAAGGGTTCATCTTCTGCAGATCATGAATATCCAAAACAAATCTCAGTGCAAACCAAGTGCTGGTTCTGGTGTTGAAATTATTCCAAAGGGTTGCTGTTAAGCAGTCCAAATATTGTTTAGGGTTGGGCCAAATTCTTAGTCATAGTATAGTTATGACTTCTGTGATCGTGATAGATGAATCAGAATGTGTGAAAAACTCTGCCTATTTCAGAGAAATGTGACACAGTAGTTCTTCTACAGTGTATACAGTGGAAAAAATGTCATGCATGGTCTTGTGGACTCGACAACGTTCCTTTGTCTAACTATTAATGTTTCTTTCATGGGCCAACATTGAGGTTGGCTGACAGTGAGACAAACTCATTCTTAAAAAATCAAGACAAGCCTGTGTGAGATCACAGCCATAGCATAAGTCAGTTACTTCGTGGTTGTTTCCATTTTCCATGTGGCAAAACTTTGAACGTCAGAGAGTTAGTCACTAACTGCTCACAAGCTTTTTTAACGTCTCTGAAGATTACAGGCGTTAAACATATTTTGGAGGCTTCCTTGTGGCTCGAAGAGCGCCATATGGAATCCCCAAAAGTGCCGGCTTGGAAAGTGGGAAACTCTCCTCAGCAACTCCTGCTGAAGTACCTCAACAGCTTTCCAATGGAGCTGCTCAGCTGCCAGCATCAGAAATCTGTGGCTGTAAAGGGCAAATAACTGTGAATGTGCAACAGAATGTCGAAATAAAAAGATCATGTATCACTAAGCAAACTAAAAGCTTAACATAAACTTGTAAAATAGATGTTTTTTCTGAGATGCTCTTTCAGATATGTTACCATGCAACAGCTGATTGACATGAATGATGGTTGAGCAAACCCGATGTTACTATTTTATCTGTGTGCAGCTGCTGAATAAACAGCAGGTCTGCAAATAAGCACAAAGTTAGAGCAAATCGGCCGTTAATACGTTCTCCTTTGAAGATGTAGACGTGAGCATGCGTCAGTGAGTGCAGCGAGCACACAGCCAGTATTTACACCTCTGAATAGAGTTTGGTGGGAGACGAATGGGAGACACGCCTTTCCTCAACCTCAGGCCAACATTAGCATGTTTAACTTTAAACTGAATGCACACAGACACAGCAGCAGACACATGTGGCAGTATAGTGTATATGTCACGCCAACACGTGCTTAGAACAGACCTTAAGATTTTTGTCTCTTACTCACATAACTGTATACCTTTGAGCTTAAACATTAACCACATATTTCACAAACTTGTAGTTGTTTGTTTTGTTTTTTCCAGCATTTTGAATAGCGTACACATTGATCAGCCACAACAGTTGTTTCATTGCACTGTGCTGCTGGGAAACCTTGGGTCCTGGTACTCATGTAGATGCCGGTTGAGACACACCACTAACCCAAAAACCACTGCAGACCAAATACACAGCCTCATGGTAGTGGCACGCCATGACGGCTGAATGATGTGTCCTGCCACACCACAAAAACTGCTTAGAATTGGCTTGAGGAATGGGACAAAGAGCTTAAGGTGTTGATACAGCCTTCCAGTGTCCCAGATCCCAATCTGGTAAAGCATTAGTCTCACCTTGATGGGCCAAGATTCCGGCATATCACACAGATGCTCTGAGTGGGATCTGGAGAATTTGGAGGCCACGGTGATGTCTCGAGCTCTTTGTCACGTTCCTTGGGTCATTCCTGTGTCAAAGTTTGTCACAAGGGACCAAAATGCAAGTCATGCAGACAGGCAGGTTGAAAAACTAAAAGCAAACTGTATCAAAGTAAAGCTGAAATTTGAAATCCAAAGTCCACGCAACGAAAATGCAGGCAATGAATCTGAAACACACAAGGAGCTGGGAACAAACGCAGGCAGCAAATGCAGGTAAAACACAACAGAAAGACAGGACAAAGGAACACAGACTAACCAATGAGGAGTGAGGTGAAAACACAGGCTTAAATACACAGGAATGACTATCTGATGGGACACAAGTGAGCAAGATAAAGGGCGAGAAAGCAGACAAAGACAAGAAAGGGGAAATTATGATACATGAGGATGTAATCTACAAAATACAAATGTAAATGACCAAGCTGAAACCTAAATCATCACTTCTTGGGCAGATTCTGCTATTGGGGTGTGCTGCTGAATGTCAGGACCAAAGGTTTTACTGGCAAAACGAGATAATCAGTTATATTCACTTCAGCTGTTTTTTCTTTTAATGTTATTGTGGCTGATCAGTGTATAAACAACAATTAAGTTCTTTGACAAAGTACTTTTAAAGCCCATTTTCCACATGATGGAATAGGACATTGAACAGGGGAAATGCTCTTGTTCTATAAAAACATATTCATAATGTTACCAGTGTAGCTATCACAACAACCAAAGACAACATCTTTACTTTTACACAAGAATGACTTTTTGGTAGCAGATCAGTGCAAAATATTTACGCAAAGAGCAACCAGACACCGTAAGTGTTAATGTTTCATTGATACTACAAATAATTCATAAACAATATCTGTGAATATAAACTTCACCTATATTGAAACTTCATTAGTAGATTAAATGCTGTATTACATCAGCATTACCCTTCATTACAGCTAATAACTGCAGGAGGACTGAGATAATGTGTCTCTGGTTTGGGATCAGCAAGTGTTTCTTCAGCTATTTTTAAAGATTTTGCCTGATTCTGCGCTTCAGCTTCGATATTCGAGGCTTTTTGTATGACCTCACCAACTGGCAGGAGAGGACCAGATCTCCCTCTCTCTCCCTCCCTCTCTCTCTCTCTCTCTCTCTCTTTCCAACATCTAAATGTGTGGTAGAGTTTGAATAAAGCTTCTTTCTGCTCTCCTACTCAGGAAGGAGCACGAGGCCCCTGGAGTTGCTGGCACTGGGAGCTTTGGAGCATCAACGGTATGTTTGCAACTCACCTCTGGAGTCCCTATTGAGGAATATTGTGAAGGGGTTTTAGGGGATACTTTGACTCTTCTTCATCCTCTGATTGAGGGACAGGTGTTTGATTGAGGTACTGAACTCAGATGTCAAAGCAAAGATTACTGCTTGAAGCTTCTTTTTGCAATATCTAGGAAGTAAATCATTATGAAGACAAATCAGATAAGACTAAAATGTGATTAGATCCTTGAGTATACTCATCTTGTTGTGGGAGTTGTGACTTATTTGTTGGACGTCGGCTGTGGTTTTTTAAGTTCTGCTGAGTTGACTGGTGAGGTGTTATTGGAGTCAGCATCTCTCAACAACTAACTTCTGTTTATGTTTGATTTGGTGGATTACTTTCCCTGCACTTTCTAACTTTATGCTGTTAATACCATAACAATATTAAATGTTTAATAACAAAAGAAGTTCAACATTTCTATCCTGAATATGGAAATGAATTATATTCATTGGTTGGTTTGCATTCTGGATGTCTTCCCTGGATGGAAAGTGGCATGTATGAGCTTGTATCACATTAATGAATTGTTTTATTCAATCAGTGTCTGAATTCATTACATCTTAATGTCAGTAGTCATTGTTCTCTACACTGTCAAATCTGACAAAGTGACTAATCTTAAAAGAAAATCGAGGGAAACCGGTTGCCTCAAAATTACCAAGTCATCATTTTATATTGTTAAAATGTTTAACTCATACAATTTAAATGTAATAGTCTACTATACTTGGTAGTAGTTGTCAACTTTTAAAATGTACAGTGTAGTGATTTGTGGTCAAAGACTTTCTGGCTTGTGACCCTTAAAACGAAACATGCTTTTCTGCTTTTCTATCATCTAAGACTGCAAAGAGCACAAACCCTTGTAGGGGTCCAACATCCAAGTTTGGAACCACTAATGGCATTACGTGTAAAATGAAATGAGCAGCGGTGCATCTGATGGTTTAAATGTAATCATACATCCAGTGCTGTCACACTCACATATAACCAATTTCCAAACTGGTGCAAGATGATATTTTGCGGGAGTGACATCCTGTTACTATGGTAACATCAGGCTGTGTGAGTGCCTGTTGTGAATTGTAATTTTCAGATGTCAGAAATGATTTCTTTTAAAGGTTCAGTTAAAGCAAATGTCTTGACAATTTTTGTACTTAAGATAATGTTGAAGTTAAAAGTGACATTTGAGACGTCGACCTGTTTGAATGTTTGACACTTTAATGTGCACAAGCTGCAGAAGCGTCTCTCTGATAGACTGCTGAGTACGTAGGCATGTACTAATGCACCCATAAGCACCTGTGAATATGAATTTTTCCATTTCACTGTACAAGAGTCTGTGTGTGTTCTCTAACACAGGCCATACAGTACGTGTCAACGCAGACGTGTACACACATATCTTTACCAGGGGCATCGGACGTGCGCTCCCACACATCCCCTTGGTGATCTATGAGTGTTAGTCTGTGTTTCTGTGAGTGCACACAGTATCAATGTCAACTCTGTTCCTCTGCTGTGGGACTCTGGAGGATTGGAGGAGAGTGGGTGGAGGTGGGAGGTGGTGGGGGTGGTGGTGATGGGGGGTGCTCCCCTGGATGCCCGCCTTGTGTTTACCTTGGCAAGGTTGCAGCCTCAGGCCCTGCCCCTGTCCGTTGCTGGAACAGACCAGGGCCTTATTGCCCTCCACCTCAGCTGGGAGCGGAACATACCACAGCAACCGAACAGGGGAGCTGCAGCCACCCCACCGACTGAATGAACACACTGTGGAGCGGAGGGCAGACCTGGCCTGGCGCGGCTCGCTCACGAATGCTAGTGCATGTAATGAAGAGGCCACAGTGTAAATTATGCATTTAAAGAGAGACGGGTATCTGTTCAATGACCGGATAGTAAGAAGTAAGGAGTTGGGGTTGTGGTTTGCTTGGCTCAAGTTTTAGCTGGCATTCTCTGTGTTAATACATTGTGAGGGTGTGAGCACAGTGCTACCTGGGTGTTGCTGTCTTTCTTTATCCATTTGTGGGAAGCAAACTTTAACAGTAACATTTGGGAATGGAATGATGTAAAATAACACACATTTTAAGCAAAAGCACAGCCAGGAAATATAATAAATTAACTTTTTGCTATCCATTATCAGTTACACTAAAAACACACACCACTGAATAACTTAATATGAGGCCGAAACGCTGGTTTCAACAAATTTCACCATCACTGATTGGTGTGGTTAGGTGTGGCTAGGAGTGCGCTCTTTTCCCACACCCAACTATGATGTCACATTGCACAGACACACTCTGGAGTACACTGGCACATTACTGCAGCCAGGTCAGACGTATTTTCAGAAGCTGTTCAATTGGCATTAGATACGTTTTTTTGCTTCAAGGTATCAATATGAAGTAAATGTAGTTTGTATAACGTAATGGCTATAACATGACACCATCAGTGTTAGGAATGGTTCCCTCAAAAGGTGCAATGTGTAAGATATTTTTCCCAAATCAACAGACTGTGATTGTGATTACAGCTTTGTCCATATATCAAAGACATCAATGTATTGTGCCGAACAGACAACACAACAATTTGCCGCTGCCCCGAGCCTCTCAGTCCGGGTGGAGTCAGCTAATAGGAGAAAATCAAATCAAATCAATTTTATTTATATATAGGTTATTTATATAGTGGGTTTAGGTGTATATCCCTTTAAAAAATGCTAAATGTGTAAATGTAAATGTAAATTACAGATCGAATTCTTTTAAATTTCTTTTGTAAGACTACTGTTGGGGCATTTCAGCTTCATCAATAGTGAAAGTCAAGAGGGACGGGGGGATGACATGCAGCAAAGGGCCCAGGCTTGGTGCAAACCCTGCTGCAACACATGGGTTATTGCTTGTTGTTGGAAAGTGATTTGGGGAAAACATCAATGTAGTAAAACTCTAGAGGAGTTGGGAAAAATTAAGCCTGTAAATAAAGGTATGATCAAGGGAAAGCCCTGATTACTTCCAAATTTGAGAAAACAAAAAAAAGAAGTGCATATGTCATCACAAAGAGGATTTGGGGATGGACTGAACATCACACTGTGTGATTAATCCAGGATAGATTGGTCCCTCTGTCTACATATGCTGTGTGGTATTTTATGTTTCCTCCTGAACTGGGCCAACTTTCATTCTCAGACAGATCTTAGACAGCAGGGCAAATATTAGTCCTGCTGTATGTCCTGGATCTGTGGAACTCTGAGAATGTCAGCCACACACACGCACACACACACACAGACAGACACGCACACACACACACACACACACACACACACACACACACACACACACACACACACACACACACACACACACATTCATATAGTTTGTAGTAGACACACAGACATAAAGTATAAACGCCATACAAGATGCCATGCATTACCACCAGAGTATTTACAGTAAACATATATTGTCTTAATGCTCAGTCATTTGAACTTCACCTCCTCAGATCAGCCACTCAAATTCAACTCATACTGTGTGACTGTGGTCTTCAAGTTTATTGGTTGTAAATGTCTCCATGTGGCTGTATGGAATGAACCGGGTGCTTTCTGCAGACTGCCATGGGGCTTGTGAACGCAGCACAATGAGGGTTCAGTTGGGACTCGCAACGGTTTGTCTGTTTGACGGTTCTGCGCGTCACTGCTGTGGAAAGTTGAGAGAAACTAACCAGTGTGGTCATCAGGGTTTGACTGATGTGATAGCAAAGCTGAGGTTTTTCGAATGAAGTTGATGGCTGCAAACATTCAAAAATATTTAGATTAAAAACCCTCAGTGGACTTCGACCATAAGAACTAAATAGTTACTATTTCTGTGTTAACTCTTTATGGATCATTGGCGTTTATAGATCTCCTCCACATGTGTATAAAGTGATGTATAACAATTTTCCAAACTGACTTGTTTATAACCACATTAACATCCATAAAATGGCACCCATTCTGTCTTTCTCATAAAAACAATTCTGAATATATGATTATGCAAATATCACTAACTTCACAGTTTAACCACCATCTGCAACTTTGCTCCAAAGTCTTTTCTCAGTGTTTTTTGCCCTGGAGGTTTCAGGTTTCCACACCAGACTTGTGTGTGCTGAATAATAAAACACGATTGGTTTCCAAACTATTTGTGATGTTACAAATCATGCTCTTGTTTCCTGACTATTAAAGTCAGATTTTCAGTGAAATTGCAGCTACATATTTTGACTGTGGCAATGAGATGAAGAACACATTTTTGACCAGAGGGCAACTTTCAATAAACATTTTACATTGAAGCTAAACCAAGACACACGACTAAGAGTCTACAGCAATGTTGTTGTTAGTAGCTAAAAGCCACAATCAGAATGTTAATATGCTCACAATGACAATGCTAATATACTGATGTTCAGCAAGTATGATGTTTGAGAGGTGTAGTATAGCAGAGTATACAGTAAAGCCAAGGCTGATGCTAATGTCATTAGTTTTGCAGGAATTTGCTCATCACAGTACTGGACACACTCTTTTTATCTGATGACGGCAATAGATAGAAGTCAGAGAATCACCAAAGCTGTTGTAATCCATCCTGTGGGGAACAAGGATGTCAGAACAACATATTATGCCTATGCAACTTATAGATGTTGTGATATTTTACTGAATAAAAAAAAGTAAAAAGTAATTGTACCTGTTGGTGGTGTTTGGAAAAAAAGTCATGATCATGAAAGTCCTGAGGATTCATCTTCTGAGAAAGAATCCATCTAATAGCTGAGAAACTTCCGCAAAAGCCTAAAAGGACAACCTCATGGTGACGCTAGAAGTCAGGAGATCACCAACGATTTGAAAATATTTCGGTCTGAACCAAAGTTGTAGACCAACCATCCTTCGAGGCCGTGCCATTTAAATTGACAATGAAATAAAAGATACACAGATACAGTTTTATAGGTAAATAATATTTTGGCAAACAGATGTACTCCTAATATCTAAGATTCAGAAAAACAATGTGACAGTTGCTGAGTGTATACTCATTCATGCACAGACACTATAAATATACTGTCTGCACACATACAAACAGACAAGGACACGTGTTGAAATGTTTTTAAGGTGGAAAAATAGCCTCATTTCAACATTAATTTCTTCATTAGTTTTTAACAAATGGAAAAGCACTTGAGACAAATGAATCATACTTCTCCCTCTCAACCTGAACTTATTTTAGCACCAAAGGCATTTCCTGTTTTGTGAGACAGAGGGGCTTTCATTGCTAACTGGGCATGTGTGGTATTTCCAAATGATACTACAGACTCCTGACGTCCTATTTCCATTGTAGCTAATGGGGCTGACGTTATAACCAAATTCACTGAATATCCTGGATAACATGGAGTATAAATGTAAGCGCAAAGGAGTTAGGAAAAATACAGTGGCATTCAGGAGTAGAGGAAATGATAATAAACCTGCTTATACATTCTCACACTTACTTCACTGTTCCTTCATTGAGCATATCTGGTAGTTATTACATTTCCCCTGTATACTCCCTTTGTCTAGTCATTGTGCTAATTATAGCCGATTTATGATCAGCAAGTGATGTAAAGACCAAACATCAACATAAACATAAAAATGACTTCCTGTAGCATTAAGCTCTGCCTGTCCTTTCTGTCACTGATCATGTTGTTCAAACATTTGGTTATTCTTTCAGGTAACCATGACCCCTCTGCTTCTGCTGTGTGTGTCCTTGCCCCTCATCTCGGCAACAATATTGTTCGAAGACCAGGAAGGTAAGTGTTGAAAAAAGTTTCATTCAGTGGATTCTTTTCTTCATCATCACTGTATAGAAATGAAACACCTGTGTCAGGATCCCTTGGAAACCTGACTATCTTAAGACGATGAGAAATTAAAATTATGCTGTGGCATGAAAAGAGATTCATTAGTCCTGTTGTTTTCCTTTTAATGGTATCAACTATCTGATTAGAACTTAATTAGTCTAAATTTAAAACTGATGCCTCTATATGACCTACATAAGCTAAAGTGACTATGAGAGAAGACTTTGTTATGTAGACTCTATGTATGCAGCACCCACAACCGTTCATTAACACCAAAAGGCAGGCCACTGGTCTAACATCGCAGGACAGTTTAAAAACAAATGATCAAAATCAGTACGGCAGAATGACAAATATCACCTTTTTTATTTCACATTATTAAATCCTTTTCAAAACCTGGTGCTTACATTACCCAAAATGCAACTGAGCCATGAGAGATGTTGCCGAAACATTAGGTTGTATCCTAATCAGAAAATAGGAAGACTAATTAATTAATCATGCTCCTCTACCCCAGACATGGATGGCACACTGCGTGTCAGCATCCCCATGGAGATCCCTCTCCATCCTCTGCTGGGCAGTAAGGTAGTGGTACCATGCTACTTCCAGGACAACACTGTCAATGACCCCGGAGCACCGACCATCGCCCCACTCTCCCACCGCATCAAATGGACCTACGTCACCAAGGAGAAAGTCACTACGATCCTGGTGGCTTCAGAGGGGAAAGTTCAAGTGGAGACTGAGTATTTGGACAGAGTGACGATGATCAACTACCCACTTGTACCTACTGACGCCACCATCGAGATAACAGAGCTGAGGTCCAAAGATTCTGGCATCTACCGCTGTGAGGTGATGCATGGCATTGAGGACAACTATGACTCTGTGGACATCCAGGTTCAAGGTAGACAAACTTCCATCAATGTTTGTTGAAACATACAGAAACTTAGACCCTATAATTGTACCTCAAAAGCTCTCTCAAACTAAAGGTTAAGAGGATGATGTTTTATCCCAGCAGAAAAATGTTAAACTTCTACTAACCAGTTTTGCATCAAATTGCAGGTGTTCTTAAGATTTTTTTCTAAATACTATTCTGCTATATTGGTGTTTTGTAGGTACAAAGAAGTATATTTAGAATAAATGAGTTGGTTGAGTCTTCATCAAGCCCACTGTCTCATCATGGACATTGAGGTCATGGACAAAATTCCAAAAAATGTTTTTTTTTAAATTGCTCATAATATAAAATATTTCCTCTGTGTCTCACAGGTATTGTGTTCCACTACCGAGCCATCTCCACCCGCTACACGCTGACGTTTGAGAAGGCCAAGGCAGCCTGCATCCAGAACAGTGCCACCATCGCCACTCCAGCACAGCTCCAAGCTGCGTACGATGACGGATACCACCAGTGCGATGCTGGATGGCTCTCTGATCAGACTGTCAGGTAGTATCCATCCACCCATCCATCTATCCATCCACCCATCCATCCATCCATCCATCCATCCATCTATCCATCCATCCACCCTTCCATCTATCCACCCATCCGTCCATCCATCCATCCATCCACCCATCCATCTATCCACCCATCCATCCATCCATCCATCCATCCACCCATCCATCTATCCACCCATCCATCCATCCATCCATCCATCCATCCATCCATCCATCCATCCATCCATCCATCCATCCACCCATCCACCCACCCATCCATCCATCCATCCATCCATCCATCCATCCATCCACCCACCCATCCATCCATCCATCCATCCGTCCAGTGAACACACTGGCCCTTAACTTAGTCTTAACACTATCCAGAGGGATTTTACTTTGATGATCAGCTGGGACAGTCCAACTGATTATGTTTTTAGCTTGTCCTCATACCTGAGTGAATAAATATGTCTATTGACAATGACTCTCAAAACTACTAATATAACTGTTGGACAGTTGGGGTTCAGCCACAGGTGTACTGGACCTTTATCGTCAAGCTGATAACAATGTAAAACACTCACAGTTTGGTTAGGTCTAGGCCTGATTTAGGGTACAATTACTATGAGAACTATGTAAACATTGTATTACATACATGATGTTAGTTAAGAAAATGTTGATTATTTTCATCAAAGTCCATCTGATGACTGACATCTCTCTTCACCTCTCCAGATACCCCATCCAGGAGCCACGGGAGCGTTGCTATGGAGACAAGGAAACCTTCCCTGGTGTGAGAACCTATGGCATCAGAGATGTCAACGAGACCTACGACGTGTACTGTTTTGCTGAGAAGATGTCAGGTACACTCATCTAACAAAAGCTACCCGACCCACATGGACCCTCTGCACTGTATACACAGCTGTGGACTGTCATGTCAGTGTGCTGTCTGTGTCGTCCTCTCTCCTCCCAGGCAGAGTCTTCTACTCCATGTCTGTAGAGAAGTTCAGCTTCTATGAAGCAGGTGACCAGTGTGCTAAACTTGGAGCTCGGCTTGCCACCACCGGAGAGCTTTACCTGGCCTGGCAGGCCGGCATGGATGTGTGTAATGCCGGTTGGCTGGGGGACAGGAGTGTGCGTTACCCCATCAACATCGCCAGACCTCAGTGTGGAGGGGGGCTCCTGGGAGTGAGAACCATTTACCTGTTCCCCAACCAGACAGGATACCCCTACCCAGACTCTCGCTATGATGCCATCTGCTTCCAAGGTAAACACTTGATGGTGAAAAAGAGAAAAAATTCTCTTTGTTGGCAAAATAATTCATATTTATTCTGTCAAAAAGTTATTTTAGATTGGATTTCTTATTTAAGATTTCAATATATCGGCTATTCTATCATTGGAACCATAAACATTAACCTGGTGTTTCTCACTAAGGCTTCAGAATTGTCTGCAATCTTTTGTCCTCAGCTGGTGAGGATGTAGGTGCTGTGCCCATGAGGACTACCCCTTTCCCAGACATCATCCGCATGACACCTGCTCCTGGACTGTACCCAAGCCTCACGACTCCATCTGAGGGTAAGGAGATCATTGGTGGGAAAGTCGACACCCTCTTCCCATTGCCTGTCCCACCCAGTGTGACGGACACCTACTCTAAAGTGACTCCCGTGGTACAAGAGCCTGGACTCGATCTGACTGGCATTGATGCTGCAATGGCTCCCACAGGTAAGTTGTAAATTACGTATTAATGTTCAAACTATGAGAAAATGCCAACAATCTGCAGTTAGGGAAATGCACAATGAGGATACAAAGATAACTGAACAAAGCAGGCTGAGCTCGAAGGAAAATAAATACCATAAAATGAGACAGTTAACTTTCCTTTGGTCCTGTGCTTCTTCTCTTCCCTCCCTCTCATATCCCAGGTGTGGTGTTCCACTACCGACCCATCACTGGTCGCTACACTCTGACCTTCCTGGAGGCTCAGCAGGCCTGCAAAAATATCGGTGCTGTCATCGCCAGCCCTCAGCAGCTGCAGGCGGCCTTCGAGAAAGGCCTTCACCAGTGTGATGCTGGCTGGCTCCGTGACCAGACTGTCAGGTGAGCTGGAGGCAACAGTACCCTTATTTTCTCCCCTGCAAAATATCTAAATTTGTTCTTGGACCAGAGCAAAACTGTGATGGGATAAAAACATTTTAAAAAATCTTGAAGACCATTGCTCTTCCTGTCTCAGTGGGGGAATTTGTTGTTCCAGAATTCCAAACTGCTTGGGAAAAGGGTTAATTTTGTATAAAACACAGATTCCTGGAGGAATATTACAGCCAATGAAAGTCTTAATATAGCTGTATCCACATTCTCTTTCATGCTCAGGTATCCCATCGTATCACCCAGAGACAACTGTGCTGGTAACCTGCCACACCTCCCGGGAGTCAGATCCTACGGCCTGAGGCCAGCTACTGAGCTCTATGATGTATTTTGTTATGTGGAACGTCTGCAAGGTGAGGATTTATTAGAATTTACATAAACTTATATATCTATCACCCTATCTGCTTGAACTCTTCTGAATTCTTGTAAATGCTTCTCCCAGGCGAGGTCTTCTTCACCAGTGACTACGACAGCTTCTCCTATGAGGAGGCTGTGCAGCACTGTCAGAAACTCAACACCACTCTGGCCACAACTGGACAGCTGTACTCTGCCTGGAAACAAGGGCTTGACAAGTGCCGTCCAGGCTGGTTGTTGGACCGCAGCGTCCGCTACCCCATAACAACCCCCAGGTCCCACTGTGGAGGCGGTCAGGTCGGGGTCCAGATCATCTACGCGTTCCCCAACCAGACAGGATTTCCTGACGAGCACTCACGCTACGACGCCTACTGTTTTAAAGGTAGGAAAGATGTAGCCACGTTTATATGTTGTTTTTTAAAGGAAAGATAAACACATAAATTACAAAACATATAGAGATTAGAAGTGTGGGATATATTGGCAAATAGACCTCTATTTGGAGTACACAGTACATTTGCCCACCTGATAAGTCACACTGAAACTTACAAACTGTTTATTAAAAAGCTCTCCTTTCAGCCAAATTCACCTCTCCTAACATCTTGCATGCTTTAGAATAAAGTGATCACAAACCAACTATATAGTTATGCACAGTTTAATAACTTTATTTTATATGAGACTTTAAAAGAGACTGTTTCTATTTGAGGGTTGCCAATATGTTTATGCACAGCTATGCAGTTAAAAGTACATACAACACAAGACGGTTTCTCTCTTTAGTTACTGCAGAGTATGTTGGAAGATCATGGAGAAGCTCAACTAATTTATCATCATACAACTGAACCAGAACCATCAGAAGTAATCAATGGTGGACTCTAGTGGATGCCCTCTGTCCCTCAATGGGGTTAAGATTGTTATCATTTTAGCTAACTTCCAGTCAGTTTTGCAGTTAGCAACCCCCTCCTGGGCAGGGATACCTGAAAATGTATTTTCTCTTTTACTGCATGAGCAGAGGAAGAAAATAAATTAGTTACTAACTAAACACTATAGAGCTATTTAGCACTTATTCTAATAAAAAAAGAACAGCTGCTACAGCTGCTTTAGGTTCAGTTAAAGTCACACATCAGGGATAAATGGTTGAAATAATTAGCTAAAAGTAATTAGAAATAAGTAGTTAGTTTTGTCAAATTACTCATTTCTTTAAAAACATTGCTCTTGCTTAACTAATCTGTTTTCTTATTCTGTCTTTTTCAGCTGAAATTGAAACCAGAGTGAATCTGACAATAGTGACGACAGATGTTATCAAAGAAACAACAGTTGTAGTCGATCACTTTGCTCCCACTGGTAAGACAGATGCATTAAATCTGCTCTCTTAAGTCCTTGTTACGAGGCTTGAGCTCGAATATTTTCCCAACACATGAGCCTAAATTTGCGCGTCTGTTCACTCATATCCTCATTGATAATTCTGTGCGTCTTTGTCATCTCAGCTTTGTTTTGTCTGCTCTTCTGTTTTTAGTTGAAACTGCCGCTTCCTACAATGAAACTGAAGCCACGGTAAATATTACTGAAATAGAGGAGTTTATCA
This sequence comes from Diplodus puntazzo, assembly GCA_963678695.2. Classification (NCBI taxonomy): domain Eukaryota; kingdom Metazoa; phylum Chordata; class Actinopteri; order Spariformes; family Sparidae; genus Diplodus; species Diplodus puntazzo. The sequence continues at coordinate 15,824,868 of OZ023161.1, read as the reverse complement.
ACAAGACGACCATCACGACTCATCAAGTTGCTCCTACTGGTAAGAATGTGTGAATAAACGGTGTTTTTCTGCAAACATGACAATATAACACAATCTGTGATGAGTATCTAATGTACTCTTGTCTGGACATTTCCCACAGTGAGACCCATCTTACCTCCACTCCCTGTCGATGAGTCTGGCTCTGGTTCAGCTGATCAATCAGCTAGCGGGGGGATCCCTGTAGAGTCCAGCACCTCTAGTGCCAGCGGTGTTGACTCCTCTGGTTCTGGACACGAGGTCATCTTCAGCAGACACACTGATGTCTTCTCCGGAGAGGAATCTGCCTCTGGAGGTCCACAGGAGGCAGAAGGAGGAAGTGCTGTCATCGTCACATCTGGAGTAGTGGGAAGTGCTTCTGGATCTGGAGAGGGCCCTGACAGACAACACTCTGGCTCTGGTGTATCAGGATCAGGTTTTAGCAGTGAAGGTGGGGACATCAGTGGAGAGTCGATTATCATCATAGTGGATGGGAAGATGGTGGAGGTGTCGAAACACGAAAAGCCAACAGAGCAGGAATTAGGACAGGGAGGCATTGAAACCAGTGGGGGTTTCTTGGAATCAAGTGCATCTGGATCAGGAGGAGTGTCTGCATCAGGGTCTGGTGGATTTTCTGGCATCTCATTTGTCGACCACAGTGCTGTGGACCTCACAGTCCAGCCGTCTGGGGAGCAGGAGGTGTCTGGATATCGCCCCTTCGGATCAGGGTTCCACAGTGGCTTTCCATCTGGTGTCTCAGGCAGCGCCTCTGCCTCTGGGGACTTGCTTCGTGGTGATGTCATCTACCTTACAGACAACGACATGATGGAAGTGACCGTAGTGCCACGGGTACACCACCCTGAGCAGGGTCGGGGGGTTGTGGAGGTAAGCGGGGAAGGAAGTGGGTCAGGGATCCATCTTGAATTCAGTGGCACTTTGGACCAGAGGTTGCATTTCTCAGGAAGTGGAGTCCCTCATGAAACACCAGCTGGCTATAATGAGTACATTGAGAGTCCCGGCCAATCAGGACTCTGGGAAGAGAGTCAGGAGGGCCGTGCAGGACCTACAGAGTATGTAGTGACTCCAGATGCAGGCTACACCAGCCCAACCACAGCACCATCAGTGTCACTGGAAACCCCAGCTGTTGTGGAGCAGCCTGAAGTGGTGGAAGGTAAGTGGTTCAAGTGTTTACCATAATTCTGTTGATAAATACATCATCATAAAGCCAAAAAACATGTTCAACATTTCAGTGGAGCGCCATTGATGAGCAGGAGTGACACAATCAGTCATTAGGTCTCTTTCTCTCCACTCTTAGCCTCTGCAGATCCCTGCGATCCAAACCCCTGCAGCTCAGGATCCTGCTCTGTGCAGGGAGGAGTCGCCGTGTGTCAGTGTCCCAGTGGTTTCACTGGTGAAGACTGCTCAACACGTGAGTCACCAAACCACCACAACAAACAGCACATTGTTTATCAAGCCATTTAGCTGATAATTTAGGGAATCCATCTGATACCAATATAGAAAAGGTTTGTCTTAATGTGTTGTGATGTGTGTGTTTGTGTGTGTAGCTGTGCAGGGCTGTGCTGAAGGCTGGTTGGAGTTCATGGGCAGCTGTTACCTCCACTTTTCTGAGAGAGACACCTGGTCTGAGGCCGAGCAACGCTGCCAGGAGCTCAACGCCCACCTGGTCAGCATCGGCTCTCAGGAGGAGCAGCAGTTTGTCAACTGTGAGTAAATGTGTGAGTGTGTGTGTCTAGCTGATCTTGGGGCCACTTTGTGCGTTTTCATAAAGGGACATATTTTTCTTATCCATTTTTCTTTTCTTTTTTTATCCTTCGAGATTGTTTTATTGTTAGTTGTAGTACAGGTTTTCAAGATATTGGCTGTAGAGATGCTCTTAATATACTTGACTAGTATGCATTAATACCTCTCATCTCATCTCATCTCATTATCTGCCGCTTTATCCATGAGGGTCGCAGGGATGTTACTGCTTTATCCCCCCCTTTTTTTTAAGGGGTCGCGGGGGTTACTGGAGCCAATCCCAGTTATCTCTCTGGGCAAAGGCAGGGTACACCCTGAACGAGTCGCCAGCTCATCAATCTATTACATTAATACCTGTAATATGTAATATGGACTGCAGTAAAGAGAAATAAGCATTCAAACTTTGGGAAGAAAAGGTTTTTTTAAAATAGCAAAACAGTACTTTTGGAGTGATGATGCTTCTTTGCACTACTTTAAAAGGGAGATGAAAAACTAGTTGAAATTTAACAACCATCAATGCATTCATCTCCTCCTATACATGCTGATCTTATTCACGTCTATCCCACCCTACATCGACTGGGTGACAGGCAGGCTGCCCCCCTGAACAGGTTGTTTACAAACCCAGGACCTAATTGCTGATTCATTTTTCTTCTTACTACTACTAAGTACAAGGTATTTGTGGGATGACAGACAGAATGAGGGCGTGGTGTATAAATTGTTTTAAAGCTAAAATTTTCTTTGCACTGCAGCTAACGGTCAGGACTACCAGTGGATTGGACTTAATGACAAAGATGTGCAGAATGAGTTCCGCTGGACAGACGGTAGTCCTCTGGTGAGTTTGGCTCCTTTACAGATATCTACATAATCTGTTTTTCAATGTTTTTACTGACTGTCTTTGTACCTCCTCAGGCTTTTGAGAACTGGAGGCCCAACCAGCCAGATAACTACTTCAACTCCGGAGAGGATTGTGTGGTGATGATCTGGCACGAGGGTGGGCAGTGGAACGACGTGCCCTGTAACTACCACCTTCCCTTCACCTGCAAGGCTGGACCTGGTAGGTTTACTGAGTTAGAATGTATGCCTGGTCAAGAAGTTATTGAATTGGATGTCACTGGATTAAACCAAAGCAGCGCAACAAGAATCTTGATCGATGTCATTGGACAACAATAAACCAGCAACCACAACCAGGAAAAGCGTTTTAACTATCACTTGATGTCTGTTCTTCATCTATTGCCTGTCTTCTTTTCCAGTCATGTGCGGAGCTCCCCCTGAGGTGGAACACAGCCGACCTATGGGCGGCAGCAGCGAGCGCTACCCCGTCAACTCTATAGTCCGCTACCAGTGTGACGCGGGATACACACAGCGCCACCTGCCGGTGATACGCTGCAAGCCAGACGGACAGTGGGAGGAGCCACAAGTGGAATGTACAGAAGGTGAGTTTTCAGGGAAATACTGAAATGTGATTTATTGTCAGAGGGCCGTGCAAAGGTCTGGCTATGCAAGACTATTTAAAATTCACTTAATTCAAGATCCAGAGTTGTAGTCGAATGGAGAATCAATACAAAAGTAGGGAGATTAAAACCTTGAAACAAACGTGGCTTAATTTGTAGGATGTGTTGCTCAGCCAGCGTCAGTGACCTCATATTTTGTACACAGAAAACCTCCCGCGGAGCTTACCTTTCAACATCACACTGATGAAGAGCTCACGGTAGCTAAGTCTTTTGGCAGCTCGTGTTTACATGATGTCATCAGTATTCGTACCTCTTCTTCCCCAGCTGGCACCAACAGCGACAGGCTACACAAAAGATCCCTGAGGAGGAGAAGTAAAGGGGTCAGCAGCCAACAGGAAACGAGGAAGCAGCTCTGAGCAGGAATGAAAGGACATGCAGCAGAGAGCCACAAAGGACCCCTGTTTCAAAGAAGCATGGACACCAATGCAAATGCCCGACCAAAAAGATAACAGTCCCGACCATGTATATAAACACACTAAAGCACATTTAGACAGTGATAGTTTAACTGACTGACGTTTTGGATCTTTGAGTGTCACTCTGCACCTTCTGAAGGCAGTTCTCTTTGTATTTATGCTGTCTAATTTATAGCTGTGACCCAGTATTAGGGTTTATTATTTCAATGCACAACACAACATTTTTCTGCAAACAGTTGCCAGCACTGCACACAAAGTAAGGTAGATAAAGTAGAGATATAAGAGGCTTTAGAGTGACACACAAAGTCCAAAACAACCCCTGAAAGAAGTGTTTTCAATTGCAGCTGGATTCTCTGAAGTAAAACACATTGTTACATAGACTTTTGCTATATTTTTAGGGCAATTTTTCTAGTGTTTCTTAGTGTTTTTTATTTCTTTTATTTGGTCTTAAACAAACGGTTTATTACATTGTAGCCGAGGATGGTGATTTTCAAACTTTTTGGTTGTGAGTCCTTAAATGACGGAGAGTGGTGGAATTCGGTTCTGTTTTCTTTGAGGCTTAAGCAAACTTAGTCTTGCATAAAATCCCACATTGAAGTAAGAGATACATTGGTGCAGTAGAAATTGTTTTTTAATACCATAAATCATCTTTACAGACCCAAAATTATCTTGTCACAACCTCAAGTCTGAGAACCACTGATCAGCTGCACCACCGCAGTATCAGATGTACTGAAATGATTGTGCTGTTCCATTTGATGACGAATAGAAATCCAAGTTCAAGACGTGACTAAAGTCACTGCAACAGACCTGGATTCAAACAGTCGGCACTTGTGCACTTTTGGGAGTCTTCAGTCACTTCAGTGCTAATCATTTGAATCAAGTGCACCTTAAAAAACTCCACATAAAATGTATAACAGTCCACATCTGTGGCTGACACAAGGCAAGGAAACCATATAGAGTAACAAGTGAGAATTATTGTGTACCGCTGAATCGACTGGAGCTTTCAGGAAGTCGACCTCTGTTGGTCACCTGTTGCAAAAGATGCACACCCAATTTTGCAGGTTGGGGTTTATATTTGCGACTTCTTAAGAGCAATCAACAACCTCAACACTCAACAGTCGACACTGTCTGATGTGAGAATCGTGCATTTATAGATCTCACTGTAAATATTCTCTCTACAATTCTCTGAACAGCAGGATCTGTCAATAACGTATCAGACGATTTCATAAGTAAGTTTCATGGTAAGTTGCAGATACTAATCAAGTAGGCACGACTGGTTTTGACAGGAAGACAAATGGATTTTTATAGTAAACCCTCAGACATCTTTGCAGAGGTTTATTGCTTGTGTTTCATGTGTGTTATCAATAGAAATACTTCTTAAAACTTGAGAAATTACACAATTGTAGCGAAAAGAAGCTGTGAAAGCAGTAGAAATTATTAAAATGAAGAAGAAGAAGAAGAAGAAGAAGAAGAAGAAGAAGAAGAAGAAGAAGAAGAAGAAGAAGAAGAAGAAGGGAGCTGAGCTGGAGGAGGAGGTTTTAAAATGTTGACCATGACCTTTTAAAGGTCAAGATTAGCTTCAACTTTGAGAACAGATACTCGTGTCCATATCTGACTTCTCACAGAAAATTCACAAACACTGAAACGTGACCGCACACACAGTAAAATGGTTCTTTCATGGACACACCCACACTTCAATAAACACACTACAGAGCACTAAAGTGGATGAGTGAGCCTGACAAAGCCACAAAGAGAAACACCTAGCTTGCTTAAATAATTGTACGTTTTGTACAAATAAATACATAAATGATGATGAAAATGTTAAATCTATTACTCTACAGGATGTGCTCTTATTCCAACATGTGAGCAACTATTGCGTAGAACTTATCTTTTGACAAATAAACCAAAATATGTGTAACACTGCAGACGGACAGATCCTGAATCCTGATGTGAACATGCAGTATGCTGTACTGTGCTGTGCCAAATAAAACTCTGAATCATCGACCTCTGTGACATGATTGTGTGCACTTTTTACCCCGTAGTCATGACAATTTGTATTGAGCAACTGCACAGGGCTCTTTGCACTGTATGCTACCTAACTTCTAAAAAATCACACACAGAGATTTTCTGTCGTTTTCTTTCCCTGGAGCTGTTAAATTTGAGGTCAACTCTCTGAGCCAGAGGAACAAACCCGGCATTTAGTTTGTTTTTACCTTCCTTTGGAACCCAACCGTGAAAAAACACACAGTAAATAGGTCCTTCATCAGCCTCGACAGCGAGTACCTTCATCACTACAGTCACTGCAAACAGATCCACTGTGTGTGTGTGCAACAGGGAGAGAAGCCCTGAATGTATATAAGTACATGTGTGGTTGCATATACACGTATGCATCTAAGTGGTGTGTTTGTACAGTCACACTGTACATGTGTGTGAATTAATCTGACGTATATGTGGCAGTGTGTGTGTAGGCGCACACACACGTGTGTGTGTGTGTGTGTGCGTTTGTCTGTCCACATGTTTGGCCAGCAGGTGTAAATAGGATGTGTTTATAAAACCCGTTGGCCGTATAATCACTGGGACTTCTGTTCACACCCGGATGCAGGGGGGCATAGCAACGTGTTCGACTCCACTCATCTAAAAGTGCATCGTGCTCAGACAGAGTGACGCTGTTTACATACAGTAGCTGTTTGTATGGATCAGTGACCCATCTCACCTCTCTGCCCTGGCATTCCTGTTTGAACTGTAAGTAAAACTGTACGGCACCTTGAGCATCCACCAACCGGCGGCGGTGTGCTCGTAGAGGACCTGAGAAAAAAAATGAAGAAAATGTTTCCTGAATCAAAGGGCATCGAGAATGATTTCCGAACATGCTGTGTGCGACGTCAGTTCAAAGCACATTTCTATGAATTACTCAGCAAAGTACACAATGGATTGCCATGAAATATGGTAAATAGATGGGCCTCCGAAAAATCCTAATTACTTTTCATGCAGCGCTTCCTACAAGTCAACATTTCTCACAACAAATACGCCTAGATGTCTTTACAGTGGTGTTTTTATTTTAGAAAATAGTACAAATGCATAGACATTTATGATGAAAAACAACAAAAGGTACATGTATGTAGGAAACACTGTTTCTTCTTCCACAATGGATGTAAACAAGGTAGTTTAAATATTACAAACAATACAATTACTCACTCATAACTTTCTCCATCACAGAGCACTACCCTTAGTCACCCAGAAACAGGAACAAGAGATGCTTTCTATTTCATAAAATGGAATACACAGATATTTCAGGAGACAAACAGATATTCCAGTAAATTTCACAGCGTTAGAAAGAGTCAGTGGTGGAAGTGAATGGAAAGAGATGACAGGAAAATGCTCAACCATTAAGGTGCCCTTTCACAAGGCACTTTGAAAAACTGAATGTTCAAAAACAACAGGACAGAAATTTTTCACATAGGATAAACGTGATCACTCAGAATGACTTTGTATTGATGGAGCACTGACGGGGCTTTTCCATACACATGTGCTGGCTCAGCCTGACTCTGAGAGGGCTACCTGCCTGAAGGTGTGTCTTAAACTAATGATGTGTTCATCTTGAATAGTGGTCAGTAAATACTCTTTCTTCCCGCAGTACTAATGTAGAAAAGCCATTAATTCGGTGACAAACACATTTCTTCTCCTATAAATTTGTCACAATAAAAGTCCTCCGTTGTGTAGTTACTTCAAATCTTTTATTATAAAGCAACAAAATCAGGAAGTGTTGCGTTTTCCCCAGCAGGAACTTAACACGAAACAGTAAAATACAGCAGACATCTAAAAGTACAAACATGGAAACTGGAGAGAAACTAAACTTCAAACCACAGAGATTCAGGTAGAAGTTACCGTGAGCTGAATACACACTAACTTTCAAAAACAACTTTCTTGCAGGTTGCATGCATCAACGGTTAGAAGCCATAGCACACGCACCTTGCCTCCGAGCAGAAGCACGGGCATGCTTTGGCCCCACTCCCGAGAGAGTCCATCCCAGACATGGCGCGGCTCAACTCAGCACAGTAAAACTGGTATTGGAAATGCAAATTGATGCGGCTCTGTTTGACTCGACGTGGCCAAAAGTGCCGGTGGAAAAGTGGACCCAAACATGCCAGCAAAATGTCCCGCACAGCAGAACAGAGCCACTGTTTGTGATGTTTCTCCACTCATTCAATCGAGGTTTTTCATTTACTTTGTCACCCATTTGTAGCTCGATTTGTTCTGTTATGGGAAGCTTGCAGCAGCTTTTTTTCTTTTTGTACACTATATGGCCAATAATATGTGGACACATCTGCCAACGTACTGTCATGTGCATATGATCTGGGGCTGTTTTTCATGGTCAGGGCTAGGTCTCTTCTGTGCTACCAATGGTTTAGAAAGTCTACTTTTCTATTTCAACATGACAATGCCCACATGAACAAATGGACGTCCATAAAAAAATGTTTCTTAGAGTCTGATGTGGAAAAACTTGACAGGCCCGCACAGAGCCCTGACCTCAACCCGGTGTAACTCCTTTAGGAATAACTGAAATATCACCCGCAGCCAGACCTTACCACTCAACATCTATAGCTGTTCTAACTAACGTAAGGGACCGGTTCTAGAATCTTACAGACAGACTGCTGTAGCAGCGTATTAATGCCAACAACAGTTATACATGTGTCCACATACTTATGGCCGTATAGTGCAGATATTTTGTCTGAGTAAAAGTAGCATCACATGATGGATGTTCATAGTTTATCAGTTGTTGACTGGTAATTAAGTTCAAAACTGAGACGTCAGTTACAGTCTTATAATGGTGGAGAGCAATTAACCCAAGAGGCTTCAAAATAGCTCAGAAATGAACAAACTGGCTAACTGCTAATTTGATTCCAGGTTACAGCTAATGCCAACCTCTCACACAGAGCTTTGAGCCAGTGCACTGTTAGAATGGTTTGTTATTGAGCCACGGCTTCTACCGATTACAGTAGACGCCAAATTTCAGGTACGGAGGGCGGAACCCAAAACTACGCACCCCTGGTTCTGGTGGGCCGCAGTTAGCTCGGGGCCTTGTGATAGGGTAACGGACACTCCCGTCAGCCAACCAGCCGGCATCACAGCGGTCCAATCCCATCAGCCTCCAGGCGGCGTACAGCTGGCCCACTTTGGCAATTTGACTTCCATCGCTGACACAAGCCCGGACCGCTTCGGTGAAGTTGAGCCTGGTCGGGTGCTTTAAGAAGTACACATTCCCTAAAGCAGGAGAGAATAATGAGTGGAGACATTGTCACTGAGGTTAAAGGGGCACTATGAAGTTTTAGCGAAGAAATGCAAACTTTTTAAAATATTCGTAGGGTCAACATATGAACTTCCATTACTGAATAAACAAGCTGTTCTCAGAGGGAAAATAATGTCCCAAGAACATTGTTTGAAGCTAGACAGGTGGCGGGGTCCGCCACATATAAACAAAGTATGAAATTGTGTTGTTCTTTAAGGTCAGTTTGTCTGTTCAGTTTATTCAGTCATGAAAAAGAAGATCTTTCCCTTCTGATAAATTGTTCTTGCCCAAAACTACATAGTGCACCTTTAAAAATGTTCACATACACTCATACTGACCCTTGACAGACACGGTGAAGCAGAAAGCATCAAAGTGGTGGAGGAGTCGATGCCGTTGCCCGTAGCTGCGTAAGCCAGGAGCAAAGTCCACGCCCCCACAGCCTGCACGTGGGTCTGTGATTGGATACTGCACTGTGCCGTCAGCCAACCAGCCAGCGTTACACCAATCCAGCCCCTCCTCCCATGCTGTGAAGAGCTGCTCAAATGTAGCGAGGGTGGCGTCCTGATCCTGGCAGGCTTGCTGGGCCCCGAAGAAGTTGAATTGGTAGCGTCCTTCCTGAGAGTGGTAGGGGAACACCACGCCTGTGTAGAGAAGAGAAGACTCAATACAAGACATGACACCCCCAAATGACACTACTGTAACATCTCACCCTCATCAGTACACAAACACACACACACTCCTCACCCTGCAGCTCCAGCTCTACCGTCACACTCTCGTCCTCCAGGCCATCGATCACCTCACAGCGGTATCTTCCAGTGTCATTCAGCTGCAGCTCATTGATTACCAGCGACATGTCTCCTGGTGCAGAGCGTCGCAGGCGCACACGGCCCCTGAAGTTACCGTAGCTGCGGTGACGGTTGCCCATGGCGACCATGACCTCAGTTTCCCTGGCGGAGGCTGCGGGGGAAACGGCTTCACCGATGATGTTGGCTGGCAACCAGGACCATTTGACCCGGGTCCTGCGTGGTGTGGCCAGTTCAGGCTCGTAGTGGTAGTGACAGGGGAGGGTGACGCTGCTCCCCCTGGTGGCTGACACTGCAAGCTGCGGGGATTCCACGTGCAGACGAATCCCATTGAAGTAAACTAGAAAAGATGAAAACATGTGTCAAACTGTAGAATCATAACTCTGATTTCTTACAATTATGACTGAGGCTAAGTCTCTCTGGTCTGTGCCTGTACTCCCTGCTGAGTAGAAAGGTAGAGGTAGGAATGCACAATATGATAATAACGTTTTTCTGAGTTTTTCAGCCGATACTGGCAATTACCTGCTTCTCTTTTAATAACACTTTTGCGTTAAAACTAACGTCAAGACCTTTTTTCCCTCATGTCAAAACCTTCCTGGAACATGTATGGCAAATTGCGATAGTGGGCTCTTTAGGACCTACAGTCACTGTTCTTGACTGTACTTATGTTTAAGTTTTTCTTGTTGCAAAACAGTCGTAATCCAGTTCACACAAACGGCTTCAGTTTAAAGTGCCCTCTGTATGATTGGAGGCTGGCAAATCCAACCTGTTCTACTTGGGTTCTTGGTCCTGAAGTGATCTGCATGCCAAAATTAAACTTGAGAGCTGCTGTAGCTGCTTCATTCATGCCTAAATATCATTGCTTTGTCTATGGACTGTATTATGAAATGTATTTGTATTCTTTCTGCTGCTATTGTGACTTGATTTAAGGTTGTAGTTGTCTTGTCATGTCCGTGATGCTGCTATTTTGACCCTTGGCTAGTTCTCACTTGTAAAAGAGCTGTTGATCTCAATGTGACTTTCCAGTGAAAATGAGTTATATATTAATGTATATTTGCAGTTGTAAACCAACTTTAAGGTGTATACTGACAACAACTGTAATCACAGATGCTGTGCTTATCAAGTCAGTATTGGGAAACGATACATCATGCATCCTTAGGCAACACTGAACTGGTCAGGTGTTGCAGTAGCAGTACCTGAGATGAAATGTTAAACGTGTGCTGTGACGAAGGCCTAAACTTTATTTAAGTTTCATGACATACCAGTTCTATACAGTACTGAACAAGGGGTGATTGATAAGTTCATGGCCTGAGGTAGAAGGAGTCAATTTCAGAAAATCTAGCCCATTTATATTTCATGGAGCAAAGAGATCGGTGTCTTGGACCTCCAGGAAGTGGTCCACACCAGCGTTAACGTCATTACCACAGTCAAAATGACAACCTCTGAGCTTTTCTTCATTTTGGGGTGGAGGTAGTAGTCTGAGGGTGTCAAATCAGCATTCCTTGATGGCAGCCATCACCACTGACTGTGGACTTGCAGGCTTGTCCATTTTCTCAGACAGTGCTGACTTGCAATTTTCAATTACCCGAAACAGAAATACCACAAAAGTTATTTACTTAAAACTTTCTGCATAATCACTCAAAGAGTTGCGTTGAATGAGAAATCCTCTTTTACCTGATTCCTCTCCTATAAACAGCATCAACTATTCACACTTACCGGTGTACAAAAAATGAACATGCTGAACTGTTTTAAGACGGATCAGACAGGGCCAGACAAGGGGCCCCAAATAGAAAACAAACAGTTTCTAGGGACAGGAAGACACATCAATCGCTGGCAGAGTTTGTTTTCATAACTGGGTTGTGAGCCTGGGCTCCATTAATTATAGCTGTCTTCTCCCAACATGCAGGTGTTGTGATGTAAACAAACGAAGCATGTAGTTGATCTGTGACTCCCACACACACACACACACACACACACACACACACACACACACACACACACACCAGGAGGACCTACTCTCTCCGTTTCCGTTCCCATTGCTGATGTCCTGGTAGTGAAATCCGTTGCTGTATGCGGGGATCCTACACTGACCGCTGGGCAGCAGCAGCAGCAACAGCAGGTACAGGCAGGTGGCCAGTAGGGGGCGCAGTAGACTGAGCATGGTGCTGTCCGTCCTCTGCTGAACCAAAAGGATCAGAGTAAATACTGTGCTCCTTATTCTGCTCAGCTGCCATAAATACCAGGGGGAAAATCACAGACTGGAGACTACATTGCTCGTGTAAAAGTAAAAGTAAAATAAAAGGGAAAATAAGAAATTAGCCTTTGTCCCAAAATAACTACAACAACTTAAATAAATCTTAAGGTAGACGTGTGGTTAAAAGTGATGAGGATACAATTTCACAAATAAATCATTCTGTTTTTATCCTCAAAACAGGAAAAACGAGCTACTTTCTTTACGCATTTATTAATCAACCACAGTTGTTGTGGTTGTTGTTCTTGTTATTTGGCACATTCCTTTATAGCAAATCAAAATAGTCTTTTCTCAGCCAAGATTGAAGAAAACCTTAAAAGAACAAAAATAAAAAGCACCGAGATGACTTGTAAGCCACAGCAGATCGATCACATGCCTTTTCTCACATTCTCTTTGAATGTCCTTCTTCGCAGTTTTATCCCCTACTGTATTTCTTATTCAACCTCTTTGTTTTTCAATAAAGCTATGATTTTTTTAAAAAAAGGACCGCGTTTGTCTTTCTAAAGCCTACTGAGCCACATTTCAGTGATTCATAAACATCATCTTTCTGCTCACCAGCTGAATCAAACCACCTCTGTACATGCAGCCACACAGCCTCCAAACTTAAAGCAAGCGAACCGTCTCCGGGTTTAAATCCGCCTCATGAGCGTCGCTTCGTGGGGGAATAAAAAGTGTAAAGTCGTAAAAAAAAGAAAAAGTAAAACAGTGACTCACAGATAAGCAGTTGTCCGCCTAGCGTGTCTTCAGCTCATCCCCTCCTCATCCTCTGCTGTCTGTCGCTGCGCTCACCGGACTGTCCCGACACTCACGCGCGGTGACGTCACGCGACAGGCATCCTCTTTGATGCTCCAACAGTGACGTCACTGTACACGAGCCCGTACAACAGAGTACCAAATACAACATCTGTAATGATACTAATAGGCCCATTCATAATGACAGCAAGGGCGGTGGACAGAGTATCCAGACACCACAGTATAAGTAGTACTAATACCACACTGTGGTACTAGTAAATACTGTATCTCTATTTGGATAATCAAGGTGTCATAATAAAGGGGACACTTGAAATATTTGTTCAGATGTGTAAGTATAAGTATGTATGTCACTGGGTCCAAGTAAATTGAGTTGGCACATGGTAACTTAAAGAGGTGTTAGTACAAAGTACTCAGGCAGAATCTCCAAATGCACCATTTTGGTAGAAGGAGCGTGTCTTCGGCACTATGTAGCCAAAAAGTAAAAAAAAAATAAGAAGAAAATTAAGAAAAAAACTTATGAGAGAAGTTTACTGTTTCTTCTTTCCTCCCCTATTAATCAGGTCATGACCCCTCGTGTTTGTCTAGTGACCCTCTGGAAGGGCCTGATCCCCAGGTTAGAAATCAGTGGACTATGAAGCAGTTTAGTTTTAGTATTAGCATGGCTGTAGCTATTCTTTCTGGGGTTCACAACGTGCTTTACATTGTGACATCAAAACAACTAACACATGACGTTATGCAATTAACCACAAAAACAAGATAATCAAGACAAGACTAACACACAGATAAGACAGCTGCTGACAACACAATAGAATACAATGACATCCAGTCAGAATAACCATCAGTGTTGGATAAGATTCCTTAAAATACTATGTTTACATATTCAAAATCTAACGATGTCATATATAATGACATATCAGACAAAGGAGACATTTTACTGCGGTATTTTTACTCTTACTGAGCTCATTTTGGTGATTATACTTTCACTTAAGAAGGTTTTTGAATGGAGGACCAGTGCTTTGTAATACTTCTTTATCTTAAGTAAAGGAATTGAGTACCTCTAAAGAAGATACCAATACACACAATATCTGTGGCAACACTACTTGCAGTACTCGTACATGTAATAATATGAAGTTCAGCTTGACCTGTAAAAGTGACCTATATCTAACTCATATTTCACGTGAGATTTATTTGAATGGTGACATTCAATCATAAAATATTCCATTACATAATAATAATGATAATGAAATCTACAGATCACCACAGATTAACCAAGTGAGCCCCAAGAGACTGATCATCAAAGCGACACAATGACAGCCACAATAAAACATAATCTGTTTTCATTTTTACTGTTTGATTGTTAATCATCTTCAGATTACGACAGGACTTAAAAATGGAATGATTATTTACATAGCGACAGATAGACTGTGCTTACAAAGCAGTTTAAATGTTAGCTTGTAGTGATCTTCAAATGAAAAATGAAGTTATAACATTATGTGTCTTAATTGAGACAAAGGAGAGATAGAAGTCAAGAAATAATGACTTATACCAATACCTGTACAGATACTTTGACCACATCACCCCATCTTGCACACAGATGTTACCTGAACTCTATTTGCATCACTGTTTAAAGCTAATGGGGGTCAGGTCAGCCCAGGTGACCCCTGTCTTGACCGTGTCTCATCCCACTAAGAATATGGTCAAACCCAGCTTATGTTCTTTTTCTGCTTCCTCTCAACCATCTTCAGTCAAAACGAGCAATCCTGGGTGTGTAACAACAGGACAATAACATTAAAAGCCTAGCTTAAATGTGCTGAGGCTTCACGTTAGCGTTCTTTTAATACCCTGGGGATTTTACGAGGTTTGAGTCCATTTAACAGCAGAGGAAAGTCCTCATTAACAGTTAACAAGGCAGGTGTTTTTTATTGCATCTTCTCTGGATGATGCAACCCAACATGGCCTGTGTCTGGAGTTTTAATATATAAATGAGAAAAACACTTGTATGTGCCATCGTAAATCTTTGTATAGAATCTAAATCCTTTAAATCTTAAATGTTGTGTGCGCGATGGAGATACTCTGTGACGAAGAAAACAGCACATTTTATTTATTGCGACAAATAATTGAGATTTATTTAGGTGTCAACGCTGTTCAGTCTGCAGCTCTGTCAAACACCGCCAAACTTCTGTATTCGTGATAATATATTCCACGCCCCTGTTTTGCCATGGCCTCAAGTAACACAGCAAATATTGTCACATGAACTCCTATTTCAGTCATTAGCTGAAATAATAGCAGTCATGGTGGAAAACAGGAGCAATTCCAGTTCTCCTCTGGGGCCTGAGAGAATGTGCTGCTGCTGCACTGCCGCCCGAATATCTGAGTGAAGTCTGGCTATCATGGTGCAGATGGAAACTGCCCTCCTGACACGGGCACACGTGTTATTGTCTGACACGACACAGCCATCCCCCAAAAGAGCCACAGCATTTAGACTAACCCAAAATAAAAGCCTCCCTGAGTCCTGCACGCAATGCTTTCCTCTGCGGTCAGACCCCTGCAGCCACTGATGTTTTTATAGGGACTTGACTGACACCCAGCCGACATAACAAAAACCCAAGATCACCACATTTCAGGAGAGGGGCTGCGATGGTGGGTTTGTGGGTGTTCAGTAAAAAGCTGCCCCAAGCCCCTGGAAAACAACCAGGACATTTCTTTGAAATCCCCTTTTGTGGTCAGTAATCAAGGATTGTTAGCGTACAACACTGATTATAAAATTAGTCTATTTACCACAGTCACATGTTTCTGCCATTATGCTCTTCATTCTTTAAACACAAAGTTGTAATACGCCAAATACTGATTCCAGTGAAACAAAAGAGTCTCTCTGGTGACTCTGTGATGCTGTATTTAGGCACAGCAGTGCATTGTACTGCATGCTAACAATAGCATCAGTGGTGGAAGAAGTTTTCAGCAGATCCTTTCGCTCACTAAAAACAGCAGTACCACAATGTACTGCAGTGAATGTGCTCCACAACAAGTTCGAGTCCTGAAATCAAAAACGTACTTAAGTAGAGGTAAGTAAGAAAAAGTGTATCAGAGGTAAAAGTACTCACTAGAAAGAGAATCGATACCTGTTAGATTTTTACAATGACATATGATGTTTTTGGTTAATATTACTTTTGCATAAAGTTGTTCTGTAACTACTGGAGTAAAACGCACAATGTTTGACTCTGAAATGTAGTGGAGTCGGCATATAACGTTGCATAAAATGAAAATGCTCAAGTAAAATATAAGTAGCTTGAATTTGATCTTAAAGGTGCACTGTGTAGTTTTGGAGAAGACATTTTAATCAGAGGAGAAAGATCATCATTGACTTATTTGTATGCCTAAACAAACTAAATAAACAAACTCTCTTTCTTTTCATGACTGAATAAACAAACTGACCTTGAAGGACAACACAGTTTCATGCTGTTTTACTTTGTTTATATTTGGCGGACCCTGCCACCTTTCTAGCTTCAAACAGTGTTCTGTGGGTAAAGAGGGTAAATCTGCGAAGTTACATTCCACCACTGAATAACATTGTAGCATGCTGATGATTAGAAGGCTTAATGTTCACAGTGTTCATTATATTACTTTTGCAAATTAGGCATGAGAAACCAGTGTTCAAGATGCTGCTTCAACATTTGTAATTGTGAAATCATTGGATACAATACAAAGATTTTTTACAGCACTGTTAGAGGCAACAAAACTAGATTCCTCTGATAAGACACTGGGAATATTATTAGTGGTATGGAATCAAGCAAGCTAAAACATGATCTGCTCCTAATCCTAACCACGTATCTTTTGTGCCTAAACCTAACCAGAGCATAAGCACAGCGTTGTCACGACAAAAAACTGAACATAAAGAAAGGTAAAGGCAGTTCTTTTAAAACTAAAAATGGCAGCCTCATGGGGGAGCTACATAATAAGTCATAAGATTAGAAAAGACTTCAGGATTTATCCTCTGGGAACCATAAATGTATGTAAAAATAATTCATGGCAATTATTCTTGCAGTTGTTAATATACTGCCGTCTGGACCAAAGTGGTGGTCCCAAATAACGTTGCTAAAAACTCTAATGTATCTAATGTAGCTGAACAATTCTCTGACTTTACACTTAAAAGGCATCTGAAACTCAGTTTGAGTTTGCGTGACCCTGCAAACAGTCAAGTTACATTAATGTTACAGTCACAGCTAGAAGACGATAATCATCTAATAGCACGAATCCCAGATCCGGGATCAACACCAACATCTCATCAGTTGTGGTTTGCCTCAAGTCGAACTCCTCATGCCAGTTAACCCTCTGTTTCCACCCTGTTGTGCTCCACCTTCTCAGTCCTTTCTTACTTTCTTTTCTTTCCATCCACAAACCCACAACTCCTGTCCAGAGCAGCTACAGCTCCTCCTGCTACTGCCAAGATCAATCTGATTCTGTTCTTCCCTACAAACTTAAACGATGCGGAAACTATATTCACAATATCAAAAGTGTCAGAAACATTTTTTCCATGTTTGTCACCAGAAGAGGTTGAACTGACTCAATTAACTTGTCTCTGGTGAAGGTTTGCGTAAAGGTTTCGAATATTTGCATCTTCACTCACCACCGACACTCAACACCATGAATTACAGCTCTGTTTCGGTAAACCCTTCATGCTCACTCCTTCTCCTCCCTCTCTCATCACTTCCCTGCACCGTCTTCATTACCATCTAAAATATGTGCTTTGAAAATAGATATCTATCGTGGGTTAAAAAAATTGCATTATACTTTTTTTTGCCACATCACTAGCTTCTGAAGGCAGTGCTGAAAAGTCAGTCCACTACTTTGGTCCATTTCAACAACTACAGTGATTTACGATTTAAAGAGGATCAATTCTGCTGACTCTGGTGATTGCCTGGCTTCTCGTCTGGTGCATGAGGTCTACATTTGTGGTTTTAAGTGAAATGTCTCCTTGAGTCTCCAGCGATGAGTCTCCAGTGATCCTGTGACAACTAGTTTTCATCTTTTTCATCATTTCATCTCTACTGAATGGATCGGTATAATATTTTGTACAGACACTCATGGTTCCCAGAGGATGAATCCTATTGACTGACTTTTCATTGAGAGCCAACATGTGGTTGATTATTAAGGTTTTAGTACAGTGTCTCCCTGACTGTTATATGATTTGCCATAAAAAATTTTTCCAGAAAAACGTTCTCTGCTAAAGATAAATTGAAACATGTTTGGTTATCATCAAGTTAGGGTCTTCTTGCATCGACATCAGGTCAAAATTAAAATGTATCCAACACTTTAAGACCAAGTACCTGCAAACCAAGTGACATACCATTTAGCCTCTGCTGTACTTTGTGGTTAGTGCTGATCAGCAAATGTTAGCAATGCTAATATTTGGGACATGGTAGATTTTAGATGCTGAACGTCACTGTCGCCAATTGCCCACATAATCGGGTTTCTATGTGTATCCTGGTTACTGCAATGCATGCAAACCATGAATGTAGGAAAGATCTGGACACTAGCGCAAATCAGCCTTGCGTCCAATTTTGTCCTGTGGTCACTGACGGTACTGCAGCAAAACTTCCTCCAAGCCTTTCTCCTTCAGACCACCAATATAAAAGAAGACCTGCAAGCAAGGACAGTTCTGAAGTTTTCATCCATGGAGGTTTTATGTTCGTACAACTCTTGAGCTGAGAAGGTTTAAAATTTACCAATGTCAGTCTAAGGGCAGTGCGTGAACTTGTGGACCGGCCAGTGGGAGAAACTCTGCTTAGCATAGTCAGTGGGTCACATGACCAGGAAGTAAACCTGAGAGCCGGAAAACTCTGCTCGCCAGGTGAGAAATTGTCACTGAATTCACTGAATTGGCGTCGTCTTTGGGTCCATTATCTACTTCTATTTTGAATCTGATGATGCTGTAAACATATTGCGAGCATATTAGCATGCTGATTTGAGCATTTAGCTCAATTTCAAGTTTGTTTGATGTTGTAAAGTAGCGTGGATTCATGAGAGTTGTTGTCTTCATTGTTAACCAACAACCATTGCTGTTGAACAATCAGTAGTTAATGAGGGAGAAATCTGCCTCACAGACATGGAAGTAAAGTTTATTTCATGTTTCAGAAGCAAATGTTGGCAGTAAACTTTTCAGCAAACCACTGATACGTTCACGTTTGTGACATTAATATTAGAAGGCTTATAGGAGGGTGGTGACGTTAGAGCTAGGTGAGAAGGCTGCCAGGTCAGTGACTGTAGCTGAGGTACTGAGGATATTTTGAAGAGAGGCTGTGGCGTTTCAACACTTGTAAGCTGCTTCTCTCTTTTAAAGGTGTGTTTTGTACCTGAAGCTAACCCGACCATTTTCACAGAAATGTCACGAGACCACATTGAAACGTGAAGTTGCAACATATCAGTTGTTTGTAGATACGTATATTGCCAGCATTTATTCTGGTGACTGTGCTGACTTCCTTCCTCACTCGATGACATATCATCTGGTGTTCACTCAAATGTTATAGCGAGAGGTGACCAAATAAAAAGCACCTTCACCTTGAGTGAGATTACAGATTTCTCTGAGTTTGGACACTTTTCTAAACATTTGGGATAATCTTTTGGCGTTTGACCTCAATGTCTGTTTGGATGTTTCGAAGAACTATTTGAGAACTGCTCACAGGACTAAATGAACGATGCATCCACCAACAAATAAACCAGTCTGAAATGGATTTTAATGAAAAAGTTAAATTGCTTTATTCCCAAATTAAATTAAACTTTACATGCAGCGAAATTAGTCATCAAGAGCTCCTTAAACCCTAAAAACTGCCCCTCGGTGTGTCACTGGCTGCAGCCCCCGCTCTCTGCCAATGTGACAGCCGTTTCCCCTCCCTGTGTGTCTCTAAGCCATTATCTCCCAGTGTGTTTGATGAGAGCAGACTGGTGGTCTTCTCAAAGCCCCAGATGAAAGGTTTTGGCCTGGGGCCCCAAATACCAGCAGCTCCTGTGAACTGCAGGGTGACTGTGGTGTTTGGAGGGGTGTAATTTCTGCAAGACAGCAACATTCAGGTCCAGAGAGGCGAGCAGAGCGCCTGAACCTCGAGCCCAGAGAGAACATGAAAGAGGAAGAGATGACTGAGTGTGCTTATGTTTGAGCGGTTTGACTGAAGAGCATAGCAGCCGATCGTGTCAGTATGCAGTCACACGCTGTCATTAGCAGAGACTCCTCATAGAAAGGTGTGTGAGAGAGTGAGTGTGTGTGGTTTCAGCGTGGCTGAAATGATTAGAGAGGAAGGTTTCAATAAAAGACCAACAGGAGGGTGAAGTGCAGGGCTCAGGGAGACGGTTTCCAGCCTGATTAAAAGATAGAGGGTAAAATGAGCTGTAATGACAAATAAACACTACAATTTCCCATCTTTTTGTTACTCACTGAAGTAAGTTTAGCACCAACTAAACACACAGAACACCAAATAAGGGTGTAGTTTTGATCATAACTATTTTAAAGCCATCATCACCTGTCAAATCAACAGTTTCGGACATTTAATTGAGCAGGAATAACATAGGATTTCCCCTCTTTTAGATGACGTCCCTCGAGATGTTGTCCGTGTTGGTACATGCTTGATCTGAAATAGCAGTTGTTTTCCAGGAGTGGGTCCTTCCTGCTGGAAACCCGCTGCGGTGCCTCCAGTTTCCTGACTCCCTTGGCCTGACGCCCTCGGTTCGTCCCTGGCCAGCTGTCATACCAGGAAACCAAATACAGAGAAGCCTGGCACGGGGCTGTTGGAGGTGCAGTCAGTCGGATTAAATTCCTCATATTCTCCAAGACAACTCTAGGAGATATGATGCAATTTACAAAGAAAATATTTCTGTATTCGCATTAGCAGTTTTGCGTTTAATGACCCTGGTAATGCCTTGGTTTTGATAACAAACTGAGGGAAAAAGGACACTTGTGGTCAGAGAACCAGAAGTGTAAATAAATACTCACAAAATTACATGTTATAGGCTTTTTCACATTTTTATGGGTATCAAGTGTCTTTTTTCATGGAATATAACCCTTACACATTTAAACATCTGATAAAAAAGCAGAACAGAATGTTTTTCATTTAATTCAGTGGTGTATCCTATTCTATTCCAATATAGCGTGTAATTTTAGGACAACAACAAAGTTGTTTTGTGCAATAATTCCCTACAACCTTTTGTTGTCGTCAAAAAAAGTAAAAAAGCGGATCCCATAATGGCTGTCCAATGATTTTATCTGAACGTTTTGGTAAAAGTGCATGAGACATTTTTTCAGTGACAACTCAACAACTCACTTTACGGAAAAATGTCACCAAATGTGGCTGAAATCTTTCACAACAACAAGATGGGTCCTTCTATTGCTGTCTTTATTCTTTTTGGTCAAGCTGGTGGTCAAAAATAAACGTTCAAGCTCTCACTGTAGGAAGCACTTGAAAAAGTTTTCTAGATTGTTTCTTCAAGAGCACCCCACTTTAAACAAAGTGCATATAAAAATGAAAAAAGCGATTGTCCAGCTTACTTGCAAAACAGTCCATGATATATGTAGGCAATCTGATAATCCCAAGAACACTGATATATTTAAATATATATGTATATATAAATGTAGTTAAACGACTGTAAACCAGAGTGCTTCAGATTCTCAGTCAGAACGCCTACATAACACGGACAGTCCCTGTTTTTTTTCATTTTCTTTGTCCTCCTCCTTGAAGAGCACCTAATTCTTTACATGCACATCGGCACAATTAAAGGAGAAGCATATAGAAACAAAACTATTATCCCTCCATTGAATACTGGACCATTAGGAATTACCCACCAAGCTGTCCAGAGAAAGGACAAGCGATGGGAAGACAAGATGGAGATTTGGAGGGGACACAAAGGAGAAAGCTGTCATTAGTTCCTGAACACTTTAACTGCCTGCGACTCCAGAAGGGAAAACAGCTGCTCTGTCGGGTAAAGGGCCGGTGATAACGTGATGAGATCATCTGACAACTGTTGTCTTACATGATAATTAGCAGGTATTTACTAATTGAGCACAAAATGTGACGTAACCATCCTTTTTTCCTCAAATGCTACCGCTGAGCCGAAACACGGCACCAACATTATAAAGAGTTTCCTCCATTATTTAACCTTCACAGTGTCATTGAGTATGAATGCATCTTCTGAATGTGATGTGGTTCAGAGGATTTCACCACTGAAGTGCGACCTTCACAGACTGTAATGAGACTGTGAAGGAGACTCCTCGGGTGAGGATACCTTTGGAAGATTGTGTAGTGGTGTAAAAAGAGATTATACCCCTGGGGTGTTTAAATGCTAAACAGGCAAAACGACCCTCAATGCTTTTGGTCTTTTGATCCCCCACCTTTTTAAATGGAAAGCAGCTCCAATTAATTCAGCAATATGATTAATAATATAACCTAAATATTCCATCCATTGACACACAAAGAAGTGCAGACTATTGCTGTGCTATTCAAAACACTTAAGAGTCAGTTAAACATTTTCAATTCTTTATTTTTCTGCATTTTCAGATACAAAGGCGAAACATCAAAGGAATCCTCTTAGAAACACAATACTGGAATAAAAAAAAACAACTTGAAATAGAGTTTAAATTCTGTGAGGTCCACAGTCAGTAGAAAGAAATGAACTCATATTATACCATAAAAACACATCAATGTCATCAATTGTTTTTTAGATCAATCATAGAAAACCTGAACAGTGGGGAAACAAGATATCTACAATACTTTGAAACTCTGAATGTTAATGAACACCTAAAGAAAAGAAGCTATGTCACCAATAAATTCAAATCGGTTGAACTTAAACTGAGTAACACTATTTAATAAAATCCATGCAGACATGGATAACAATGGTGACTGCACACGGAATCGTCTGCGACAATAATAAATATTGTACAGTGTTTGACACCAACATCTATCCTCGACCTCTCAGTGGCACTGCTATCCCCTCATGCATTTTTTAAGGATATTGAATTAATATTCATTGTTATCAAAACTAACACAGTATAATATTGCACAAGCCCATAATTCATAATTCATGGGGTGGAAAAGGTTTAGAATACTGTGACGGGGGCGGCAGAAGCAGATGATATGGCGGGTCGTGTCACATGTCCGGTAGAACCGTAAAAAATCAGTTTTAATTTGGTTTCTCTCTTACAGTCTTATCAGCGGGGCCTCAGCTTTTAACTGGAGGCAGAACGTGGACCCCAAAAAATAGATGGTCGGCAGCAAACATTAACATCTACTAATACGAACAGTTCTCAGTACAGAAGTACTGTATATATGCATGTCACATATTAACACCAAACTCAGACGTTCAAAGCTCAGTTTAATCCAACAAAGAAACTGAACTGCAACTATATTTTCTTTTCTTCTTCTCTTTATATGTAGTAATGAGCATCTTTACAGTTGGTTCTTCAAAGCACAATACTGTTTTTTTCTTTTTGTTTTTTGGATATTTTAAATGTCAAAACACGAACATCAAAGTGCCATAAAAAAAATTTGAATTGTGTGAACACGACTAGAAGCACAGCCGAGTGTGTGAGCGAATTAGTAGCATTTCAGTAGCATTTACTGTACATCAGGAGCAGATCTGCTTCGACCTGAGACGACAACGTACATCATATATTTTAAACTTGCAGCCTCTACACTACAGTTAATCTCTCAGTTTATGATGCCTACCAATTAGTGACACAATTACTGGATTGTTATTGATATAATACTGTCATTCTTGTCATTCCAAGAACCTTGTCAGCAATTACAAAATTGATTTGAAATGGATATGTCAAGATCTGAAGAGTTTCTATGAGTTACAGATGGCGAGGAAAATCTGAGATTTGAAACACATCTGCTGTAGCAGCCAGCAACATGTGAATACTGAAATAACAGTGCAATGTATAACAAAATTTAGTCAAGCGACTAAAACATAACATTCTTTAAATGACTGGTGTATAATTTCAAAAGATGAGTTCTTGTGTCAGATTTTTTGTCACACCAGTTCATGTGTGAATCTGTGTGAGTCAACAGCTTTTATTCATTATCCAAAGAGCAATAAAGTGTCTCTTGTCTTTGACTTAACAATGACCTCAAACTCTTTTTGTCTTTTGTTTATAACATCCTGTCTGTCAATGAGGGTGTCTCCCCCAGCTTTGAAATCACATCTGTTTGTCTGTTAAACTGACAGACTGTGAAGGTTTATTGACTGATTGTGTCTCACAATGACAGAGATTAATTCATTTTATGAATCTTTTGTTTCGAGTGTCTGCGTCACTGAATCATATGCTTTTTTTATTTCAAATTAACCCACACAAACAAAAAGATTCAAGGGGGCGTTGGCACAGGATGAGTTTAATACTTAATACTATTTTGAATTTCAAATGTGTTTGTAGATGACCCTTGGTAAAAGTTTCAGTGCGCTTCTCTAAACATGTTCGGTAAAAAACGAGGAATAGTGTAAATAGTCTATTATTGGCTGCTATACGTTTTGCCAGCATGAATACAATGGATGTTGGATGTTAACCTTCTAAAGCAGTGCAAACAAATGTACTTAAGGAAACATGAACTCAGAATTTTACCGTCCAAGCCGCTGCAGTGAAATACTCTGAATACTGAAGAACACATAGATGTTTAATCTCTTACTTTTTCTCAAACAAAGACAATAATATGCCAAATTCTCTGGTAAATTGGTTTGGAATTCAAAAGTTTTCCCCACTAAAAAACAACAAGCAAACAAACATGTTTCTTCCCAGATTTAAAGACAAAGGATTCTTTACAGCATATTAATCATATTTGCTAATTCACAATTTCTTTTTCTTTTTTTTTTGGGAAGGAAAAAAACAACTTCAAATGTCAATATATCTTCTAAAGGTAATATATATTCTGTGTGTCTTGAGCAGAGGTGAATGGTTATAGGACATGTGCAAGCTATTAAGTGGAGCTTATGTACATCACCAGCCGTGGGTCTTGGAGGTTCAATGTTCCAGGTAGAACTGATCTAGGATCAGAGTCTAGGCAGCACCAACTGATAAAGCAGCAGTCCTGTTACCCCTGACCTCCGACATAGGAAAGAGGGGGAGTCACCACCTTTATTTAGCTTGTAGGTGTGATAAAAATCTGACCCCAACTGTGCTCAGTAACAAAAAAGATAATAATAATAATAATAATTTCTTGAAATGATCACAGATTTGGTTCAGGTGGAAAAGATGAGTGATCGATTCAGGAAATGGACAAAGAAGAGACACAGGAGCTAAACTCAACCAGGGCCCTGCTTACATTGGTTAAGGGTAACATCTCCCACCTCCAACCAGCCAGGGTTGGGGTGGTGGTGTGCTACTCTGGTGTTTGCTGCCCCCTAGGGCTGAGAGCAAGGCAGTGCAGGTGTGGCTCGGGAGGGAGAAGTGAGGGAAGGAAGAGGAGGAGGTAGAGAAAGGGGGAGGAGGGGGGAGGGGGGAGGGGGGGAGGCGGGTCCAGGACAGCGCTACTCGTCACAGCCGAGAAGCTCGATTCGCAGGGTGATACGCTCGTGCCACTCCCATGGCAGGATGCGGACATATCGGCCGTAGAACGGAGGCTCAAAGATGTTCTTTTTGTGAACGTTGTTGTCGCTGTTGCCTGGGAAGATCTGGACAGAGAACAGCAGCAAATCAAAACAAACACAGATCTTAGCTGGTGATAGTTTGAAAAATTCAGATAACAAGACTAAACGAACAAAAGTATTGGTCACTTTTGGAGTTGAAGTTTGTTTACTTTTACTCTATTATTTTGTTTGATTTTTTAAAACATTACTTTTCGGGCTAGAATTAAACTTCTGTCCCAGAATACAGATACATTTGCATGATAACAAACTGTGTTTATTTTCAGGGATTATTCTCCCATAATAACAATAATAAGGGCGCAACAATGAGAAACGCATATTAAAGCGCTCTCTGGCCCTCAGGCAGAATTGAATAGGGTTAAAAACAAACTGAACACCGACATCAGAAAGATTCACAAAATTAAACCTAAAACCTTATACACAAATGCAAACATTATTGCATCAAAGTAATTCAAATCATAAACCGAACTTCAAGAATAAATATTTCATCAATAAAGTCAGAAAACCGTCACTTGTTCCACATCCTGACTTAATACTTCATCAGGCTATACTCAGGCGCACATCTGGCCGGTGAGTAGACTTTTGGATGCAATATGAAGTGCATACACAAAACTAATCAAACCCAGCGTCAACACAATTGCTTCCAGGTGTAGGGACAACTACATCAGATAAAAGCTAAACCCCCTTTTTATAGTTTTCTTTACAACCACACAAATAAACAACTCAGAAAAAACCTGTATTCTTTACTTTTTTCCACCAAATTCAGCAAGATGTTTCATTCTATATCAATGAGTATCATTATGACGACATGTATTTTCATCAGATGTACAATATTTGTGTTTAACTGTATCAATAACATCTTACATGCCCTCATAATACTGCTATTTTTTTCTTTGAAATGTTATTTTCTAATGCTGTAGTCTTTACTTTTTTATCAGTTCCCACATGGATCACTTCAGTTTTGTCTGTTTTTTAATCAACATCTGCAAGCATGTTTCTAAGCACAGCTGGACTGACCCTGTCTGTCCTTGTGGTCTCGTCTTTCACGATGGTCCAGGACTGTCCGTCATCACTGTGAGCCACTTTGAAGGCTGTCACAAACTGGACAGAGCCGAAGTCTTTGGCCCCCTGTGTGACGATTCCTGTGATCTTCTTGGGAGACTCCAGGTCCACCTAAAGACACAAACACAGCTTCGCTTAACAAACACAGCAATGGGGAAACAAAAAAAGCAACAATGTCCTGGCCCGTTATGCCTCTCTGTCCTACCTGCAGCCACTCAGATCGGTTGTCCGTTGCGGCGGTCCAGGCATTGGTCTTGCCCTGTTTGTCCAGGCGGGCGTAGTGTGGGTGCCAGGTGAAGGCTTCGATGCCCCAGGTGCGGAAGGTGCTGGAGGCCGTGATCTGGCGGTTAGACACCAACCGGGACTTCATGCCCATCGGCTCTGAACAACCTGAAGTGTTTGAATACACTGTAGTGGTGAGACCAGACAGAGAGACGGAGGAAGAGACAGAAAAGGAGAGGAATGGAAAGAGAGAGAAAGTATGATGGACAGGGGACAGACAGGAGCAGCTCAGGCCAGCCAGCGATGATGATGTGGAGTGCAAGAGCAGCAGATGCAGTAGACAGTGATATGTCATGCAGGTGAAACCATGAATGAGCAGCTTTCGGCTTAGCCAAGCTCACATGGGTGAATCTTTTACTGCCTTCAACTGATTGTTTCCACCATCTGTGGTTCAAGTTTATCACATTATGATATTCTGACATTTATGATACAGAAAGTATTTTCATACTTTTCACATGGTCAGTATGAGAAGAGTGCAAACTTCTGGAGCTCATTACACACTTTTCAGAGGCAGTAACAGACTTTTTAATGAGTATGAGTTAGTGAAGCAGCCGGGCATGCAGGTCAGATGAACATAGGGTCAAAGACGCATGAAAACTGTAATTTCAATTGCACTGTCAAGCATGTAGCTGCTATGCAACAGCCTTTCTCATTTCCATTACAATCATTTTAGAGCAAATGTTCTTAGAAGTAAACATCATTTTTTTAAAAAAGGGCCCAAGCTCATGCATGATGGCTGTCGTATGCTGGACTGACAGGCATCTGAAAAAAAACATCCAACAAATGTAGTAATTTTTATAAACATGCACTGGTGGGAGGAGGACAGACACTGATCTGATAAATGAGACGACAATCAAGAGACAAATATTCAGCAGTGTAATGAGGTCGGCAAGTTCCAAAGAACCAACACTACATAAAAGAAACAGCTAGAGGCACAGAAATGTGCTGCATACAGAAGACTTGAAAGAAAATGTATCACATCTGCCTGCTGGGGCGACAATTTTTGGATGCGAATGTGACTTTCAGTCCCTGAATTATTAGCATCCAGTGTGCAGTATGCTTGCCAGTATCACTCCAAAATATGGTTTTGATCAATACACATCTGTGTTTCTAAGTTACAAAGTTTAATTACAATGAGGAACACCCTTTGAAATATGATCAATCACTGAGTGAAGAGGGCTGAAAACAATTATTGAAGAAGCATATGACTAACCTACTGGTTTAAAAAAAAACTCTTGGATGACAATTCCCAAGTTCCCACCTGGGGTTTGAATTACTTAATTTGTGAAAAGCTTGTTTCTGTCAGTAACAAACAGTATACTGAAAGACAAAAAGTGTGTGTTTGTATGTTTTCTGTGTGAGTTTACCGTTGAGCTCACAGCCCACCATCTCCATGCGCAGGGTGCAAGCCTTGCGACACACCACAGGGACAATGCGGATGTACTGGGCAATGATCGGGGGGTCAAACAGGTTGGTCTTGGTGCCGTCGTTGTCAACATTTCCAACAAATACCTACAAAGAAAGGAAGAATTAGTAAACTGTGTTATGTGTACTATTAATTTGTTATTTGAACTGGTAAGTGATACTAATCATTGATATTTAGTGGCAGTTTGTAAGTATATTTATGTATGTAAACAAATTGCAATTGAACTATAACATGACAGAAATCTCTAAAGAATGAATATTCATTGCTTGTATTTGTTTTTGGCGGCAAACTGTTGTGAAAAAATAAACAGTGTTGTTGGAACATGGGTCAACATAAAGTTAGACCAAAGTGTTACCAAGTTTGTGTATGTGGTGCATGAAATGTTCAGTGAAAACACTGAACAGTGCGAGTTCAGTGTTTTCTGCTGAGCTTGTTTTGTCTCCTTACACGGTCCTTCCTCTCTCCTTCTGTTCTGTACATGGTGTACGTCTTGCCGTCCAGGCTTGAAGCCACCTTGAAGGCCTTGATGAACTCAGCTGTTCCGATGCGACTGGCACCCTGCGTCACAATACCTGTAAAGCGCATCTTTCTTTGCATATTGATCTGAAATTGTAAAGAGAGAGCAGACATTCGTAAATTATGTTTAATTTTTCAGGGCGACTTCTATCCAAAAGTTTAATTAAAGCATCAAGTGACATACAATGACAGCAGAAAATGTGGGGAATGATTAGCAAAAGCCTCTTTACATGTTCAACTGTCTTAAATTTTGTCATATGTTTTAATTATTTAGCAGACAGACAAGATTTTTCTAGCCTGATAGAGCCACAAACATCTAGGCATTGAAGCATTTATCCATCTATGCACTTTATATCTGTATACACCTCTCACCTCTATCCATGGGTTCTTGTCATGTGCAGCAGCACTCCAGGCGTTAACCAGCCCCTTGTTGTTAAGGCGGGCGAGCTCAGGTCCCCAGCGCTGCAGGCCCAGCATGCTGTAACGGACAGATGAGGCTGAGATCTGGGACTCAGCGATGCCCCCTCCCTCCATGCCAAGCAGAGAAATACAGCCTGTAGGGGAGAGGTGGGGGGTCAGATTCTGACGTCAGTGGAAGATTTCCCACTGTGAAAATAACCTTTCAGGAGCCTGATAAAAGGTTAACGTACTCATATTTATTCAGGAAAATGTAGCTTTATTACTTGCTTTACTTTTATAATAAATAGGAATTTTGCAACTGTATGTTGACAGGACTTTTACTAACAGAAGTACAGAGAACAACAGCGAGTGCAAAATGACACAAACACAAACTTATAAGAAAGAGAATCAAAATAATCAAAGTCCAACACACATTCAGCTATAGTTCATGCGTGCGCTACAACCTTCACTGAACTTTGTAAACCATGAAGTCATTAAGGATGCAGAGCTTTGAATCAGCTTAACTAAATAAAGTATTGATTTCTCATTTGGCAATCTCCCTTAATGCTGCCTATTGATCATCCTTAATTGCAGAAGCTTGGCAGCCTTCCCAGACATGTCATCTTCAATGTCTTCCTTCAGTCGTACTTCTTTCAATTAATAGTCTTCTACCAGCAATTGTGCACCATCACATATGGATTGATTACATCTGTGTGTATATGCGTGCATTTAGTTTACTTGAATAAATCCAAAATTATTGAATTTGTGAAACACATGTCGTTTACACACAGTATAATTAGTTGTATTTCCAGGTAAAGATAAAGATAAAAGGTAAAGACATTAAAGATAATGAGAGTGATCACATGAAGTATTTTCAAGGGTCATACTTACGCAGTTGGCAGTGTTTGCCCACATAAGGGGAGGGACAGTGGCATTTGAAATCTCCATCCAGGTCCCTGCAGGTGCCACCATTCTCACACGGCTGGCCGGCACAGTCATTTACATCTGCAGAGAGATAAGTCACACCGTCACTCACTGAAGTCAAACATAAACAGCATTCCGGACAACTGTTATCAGTCAGTCTTGAAGCAGATCACAGTTAGTTTGAGTAAAGACCACAGGTCATGCTGAAGAGACGAGAGAAGAGAGAGGGTTTGATGTTTCTTCAACTGCCTCACACTAAGGTTAGTTGAAGCCATGCCAACAGGACCACAGGTGTAGTAGAGAGGAGGCTAAAGAGAGGTGCTAGTTCTTGTAATTAGACAGTAAGCAAAGCCTTGATCAAGATATTAGAAATCAAAGAACCAGCTTCACAAGGAGCTCTTTTAGTCAAGATGTGGAGTATATAATGGAAAGCTCTCAGGACTAAATGTGTTTAGCGGGGTGAGTGTGGAGATGAGCTTTACAAGAAATCCCAAACTGCATGATACAAGAATATTTAAGTATTATTGAGGGCCATTTCAGTGCAATGTACTGCAAGTTTAACTCCCTTGTAATGCTTTGTTTTGCCTCTTGATGGCACCCCAACCAACACTATCTGTCCAGCTCAAATGGGTCCGGGTGAGAAAAACAAGTCAGCAGCAGAATGACATGGGAATCAACTCTAACTCCTTTTCATCTCTCACCCACTAGAACTGTCAGTGTGACTAACCAGCTTTAAACACACTCTGTATTGACCACATTCACAAGGAAAAAGGCACATATTTAGCTGGTTGTATAGATAACTGCAAACCAAAAGGGGGATTTCAGTAGGTCTTTGGAGCTTTAATCCTCAATGGTTATTATGGAAGAAAAAAAATGCACACAAACAATCCAGGCACACCGGTTTTATGTTACTATCCAACAAACACTCACATGGCAGCATCTCCCTACCCACATGCTCTCTCCATAAATAGC
Organism: Diplodus puntazzo; assembly: GCA_963678695.2. Classification (NCBI taxonomy): domain Eukaryota; kingdom Metazoa; phylum Chordata; class Actinopteri; order Spariformes; family Sparidae; genus Diplodus; species Diplodus puntazzo. The sequence goes on along the minus strand of OZ023161.1, from coordinate 15,793,879 downwards.
TCCGTGTCCAAACGTTCATTTTCACACAGTCGCAGGAGGAATACAGCTATTTTGAAATGTGCATCCACAAACTCTGGATAATGAGGTCCACAGGCATGACATTTCTGGCTCTGAAGCTTACACAAAGTCACATTAATATACTTTACTAGCAGCAGCAGCAGCTGAATATTTTACACATCAAGCTCTCTACAATTGCAAATAAGCTCTTTGATCAATTTGCTATCTTGGAACACATCAGGAGGTAGCAGCTACCTCTGTATCCACATATGCTGATATACACATGCTGTCAGGGCATCCTTGAGTTTTAAAAAGTTACAAAGTGAGGGGCTTCTTCTAGGGCTACAGACAATTTAATGTTTCTTTTTAAGTATTTTAAATTAGTATACTGAATAAAAGTAAAATAAAAACACTGTCACAAAGTGTAACAAATGAAATGGATTAGGTCAGTTTTGCATGAAAATCAAATACCCTTAGTTGAAAGTTGAAAGATAACACGTAAAGATGGACACGTTAAAATGTATTTGCTGTATGGGGATCAAATAAAATTACTATTGTAGGTAGTATGTTTCTAAAGCAATCCTTGCTTCAGGCTTTAAGAGGCTGACTGGACATATTGTTGACATGATATCAGATTACCAAACAACCAACCACGTGTTCCACACCTTGTTGAGTACAGACTGAGGTGTCAGAGAAGACACACTGTACAACCCAGAGACCTATATCTGTAATTGATGACAGACTGATGGAAACTGTGGGCATGACATGTGTCAGCTGGTGGTTTTCTCTCCAGTAAGAGGATTGGGCACCAGGAGGACCTTACAGCTTGCTGTTGGGTCTAATCCATTAAAGAGCACTGAGACAGGTAAAGGAACAGGTGGAGGCAGTACAACAACAAAGGGCGTGTTGGTTTGTTTATCAACAGGGCTACACATGCCTGAAATGCTCTGATCAACTGTAATCAGGTAATGTCTTGCAGAGCTGTATCAGGGTGAAAACTGAGCATCTATCAGCAACTTCAACCAAAAAAACAAATACTGACATCTATTCAGCTGTTACATACTTAGCAGTATCCACTAGGAGCACACTGTTTACATATACATATAGATTTTTGGAAGAAGAGCATGTGCTAGACACTCCATGGTCTGTATCCAACCCTGTAGCTTATTATGGAAACAGCACACTACCACAATATTTAGAGCGCCAATATCTGTCCCAGCATGAAGCGAAAACCAATACAAATCTCATGCGGCTTGTGTGAAACCCAACCCTAATCGATGCAAAGCCAAGGTCAGCTGGCAGTGCATGTGGTGATCAGCAAAGCTATCTATGTCCAGGATCTGTGCTGCAGCCAGCAGGATTTGGGACTAAAAAAAATGTGTGAGCCTGCGTCTGACGGCCCAAACCTGCCTTTGTGTTGCTGCACGAGAACAGTTTTTTACGATACATTCTCCATAACTCGGAGTGTTAAGCCTCAACCCACAAGGTACTCAAACTGAGTTTTAAAATTAAACCATCTGTGGTGTTTGTACACTTCCTATGGAGTCAAAGAGCAATGACAGTATGAGGAATGAAAAATTATCTGTTATCCCCATAGACACATTGTCTAACTGTATTAAAGTATTGAATTTATGGTTAAATTGTTATGTACATCAACATTCCACATTTGAGATGCAACATTTGTAATGGGACTGTTGCAGAGAAGAAAAGTTGGTCTTTTCCTCCAACCAACGACAACACAAAATAAGGAAATTACATATTTTTAAGCACCACTCTCACCGTTGCCATGGTAGAGCAACCAAGGGGGTGCTCTGAAGGCTTTATGGTCACCAAATAAAACCACATTAAAAGTAAAAAAAAAAAAAAAAAAAAAAAAAGTCTGAAAGGTTTCCAGATGTGTAATTTGATGTGTACTGTGTGGACAGCTTGCAGTACACCAGGGAGCACCAGCAGGACCCAGAATAGCTTTTGAAGCGGATCCCTGCCAGGGTGTCATTCTCTGCTTGAGGGATGAAGAGCTCCGAGACAAGACTTCTGATGTCATAAAGTGTATTTACAGAGCATGGTTTTTAAAGCTCCGTCTCTAAGTGCTCACCCTGAAAAGATCCTGGTGACATCAGATCCCATGTGTTACAAAAAGAAAGCTACAGTTCAAGTCTTCAGCATTTAAAATATCTATATTGCTACATTTCTTAAGTTTGAACTGAACATTTATTATTTTAAGATCAGCTTACCTAAACTCATAATGTACAGTTGCTACATATAGTATATAGTATATAGATTACCTACATGTGTGTTAGATGTGTTAACTTCCTTTTTTCTTTATGATGAATACAGAGGGAACTTTAAGAACATCTGAGTCAAAGAAATAAAGTGTCATAAAACTGACAAAGTCATGATTTTATGTACTTTTGGTTTGAATAGAAAAGTGAGTCTTAGAAGTTGTACACAATGGATTTCCCCCCCGCTGAACATAGAGTTGTTCATCACCAAATTATGGTTAAATATTAACAAATGTGGTTGTTGAATTTTCTGAAGAATCTCAAGCAAGGCACTCAAACCCAGACTACTCAGTGGTCAACAGAAGATGAGTTAGAGATTTGAAAATACAGTACTTATTGAGTGAATACCAGAATGCTGGTGAAAAAGACTATTTGTTTTGAAGATACTTCTGTTACTTCAGATCATGTAATCATTCCAAGTAAGCAGCTCTTGGGATCTAATAGTACATTCTTGCGTGTTTAATGTAGACAATGGTAAACTAAGAAATGCATGCCAGTTTTAGTCAGATCCATGACAGCATTTAGGCACACACACTTACATACATACATATACATTATACATACACAAACCCTGTACTCAACAGGGGGCATGGAGCCCAGCCTGCCCACGCAACCACATCCTGGGAGGAGCTGAAAATTCTCCCAAAACAACTGAAAAAGCAGCAAATGCATGCACATCCCCCTTTGAGACTTTCAAGAAGCAAACAGGGTGCTTTAATCTGTTATGAAAATCTGGGATTTAGAGACTGCAAGCAAGAAAAATACTCCATCCTCCCTCACTTTTCCATCTGCGTTGGCCCAAAGTGAAATGAGCGGCTATTGACATTTCCCTCTCTCTCTCTCTCTCTCTCTCTCTGCATCTCAATACTTGAGCCTCCAACACACACACACACACGCACATGCGCACACGCACACACACACACACACACATACAGGCTTTTAGGCCAATTTGACAGGACAGTCAGAAGTGCTGCAGTCAGACCTGAGTAGTGAGTGTGACATTGTCAGGAGGGCAGACTTAATTCACTGTTCCGCCTCCACGTTCACTTTTCCGCCCGGCAACAGTAGCAGTACTGACGCTGCGAACACTCAGCGTGGACCGCCACTTTCTGTTGGCTAGGCTGGCACGAGGGTGTGTGTATGTGTATTCTAAACAGTCTGTATATGAGATCATGAGCTGTGTGTGGTTGTTCATGTGGGATGAGCTGCGCTCAAATGATTAAGCTTTTTCCAGTGGAGATTTTCTTGCCCTCTCGATCTGTTTCTCAGTGGAATTCTATTCCTTTAAGGGAAAATGTATTCGGCAATTACAAAAAATGTGACTAAATATTATTTTTAAAAAAAACACATTGGTCCTTTGAGGCCAACTTCTGGAATGGGAAAGAAGTACAAAACAAATAGAGGATGGTGCAATTTTCTACCATCTAATTCTATTCCAAACTAGACCATCTTTCGGTTTTACTGCTGCGTGTTTCTATTTATAGTTTTCTAGATGCAGTCATTTGTGTGAGAACAACTTCTACATCCAACTCCAGTTTACAAACACCTACTTGTCAAGCTCTGTTTTAGGCAGCTTACTGTAAAACAAAAAACAAAAAAACAAGAAGACAGTTCATCCTCCACTAACAGGCCAATACATTTCACACCTAACCAGTGAGAGGATTGTGGTCACATTTCTGAACAAAAACATGCATCTCAATATACACATTCATGTGTGAATTAACAGGAAGTGTTTAACTACACTACAACTTCCAGAGTTAGGCTAGTCACAGGATTTCTACTACTCCTTTCTTTCCTGCATATCACACAAACCATAGGAGCTGGCTGCCATGAGCCTCACGTCTTGCCCACACACACACAAATTAGAGAGCACTTAAACTGTCACAACACAGTCATCGGTAGCTGTGAATGGAGGGGCACCTCCCTGACCCCGCAGTCCTCAGAGGGGTTCTCAGAAACCAACACGGTCACATAAATTCCCCTCATCATTATCCTTCAGGCATTATCTAATTAGTGTAAATGGCTTCTCTGCAGAGGGCTCTTATTCTGGCAGCTTAGATATAAGTACATGCCAACAGACTCGTGAATGTATGGATCTTTATGAGCTGTGTTTGTGGTTCTGAGGGGTTAAAGAAAACAAACAGTAAACCATGGCTGTATCTTTGTTAAAGTCAAATTAGTTATTTAAGCATAAAAATTCTAGGTTAAGATAAATGGTAACTTGTATGGTTTCATTGTGGTTTAAGGCTTGAGGGAGTTGAACAACAAGTATTTTAATATGAAAGCACATCTTTCTGTCAGGGTTGGCGAACTGATAAGAAGGCGGTGTATCTAACTTGGAGATTATCTCACTGCCGGTTTTGCTGTTAGCCTTGACTCAGAAACAAGGCGAGATAGTGCTGAACTTAGCGATTCCCCGTCTATGAGTGTGTGTGTTTGTATGTGCATTTGTCTTTGTGTGTGTATGTGTGTGTTGTTGAATTCCTCAGCCTCCGCATGCAGCCAAAAGAACAGAGAGCACCTGGATCCAAGAAGGATAGGAGACCACAGCACGAAACACAAACACATAGACATCTTTCTCCTCAAGTCCCATTTCCACTGTTACCTTTTTGGGAACTTAAATCAGCCCCTTGGACACCTAGGATAAAAAGGCATACATGATCAAACACAAAATATAAATAGGCTTTTCCCTAAAGCCCCAATTGATTCCTGCTAAATTACTTCTTTGTGTACACTTGGCCACTGTTATTCTGCCGCCTTCTCACGCAAACAGTAGCCATCTGTCTCTGTGTGGAGGGCTAGAGGCAGTTGGAGGAACACAGCACATGTTCCCACCGTTGCTTCCCTCTGACCCTGACTGAACCATCCTGGTCTGAGTGACGTGTGAATGAAGCTCCCATAAGGACAACAGCTGTCTGTCTGGTGGCCAGCACTCACAGCAGCTGTCTGCATGTTAGTGTGTCAGGTTGGACGGATAAACAAGGACCTCATTAGACTTGCTAATTAATTGTATAGGTATGTATATCTGTACTCTGAAAAAGGAGGATAAAAGCATACCAGGTGTGCTGCAGTAGCTGAAAGTAGTGAGGATGTAGTCTTGTGATTAGTTACAAAAGGGGGGAGGGGGTTCCACAAATGATCGAGACTAATGACTGTGATTCCAAATCTGTTTCAATACTTTTGGATATTTTGTTTTTAATTAAGTGTAATTAAGATAGATAAGTAATGTTTTGTTGGTATAAGATGGCAGCTTCTGATGCCCACAGATTCTGACATTCTGCAATGCTGTTATGATGATATTCTTCCAATATTCACTCATAGTCAGACTTGCCATGTAATTATATAATATATATATATATATATATATATATATATATATATATATATATATATATATATATATATATATATATATATATATATATATATATATATATATATATATATATATATATATATATATATATATATATATATATATATATAAATAAATAAATAATTACATGGCAAGTGTGTGTCATGGAAAATGTGTGTGTCATGGAAAATGGCCTACCAAAATGTAAGTACACTGATCCATGTAAACTCATTTTGTTGCTCAGAAGAATTGTTGTTGCTGCCAGATTAAAGGTTTTTTAGTGTAACCGATTTGGAATTGTGTCAGAAATAAACTACTAGAACTCCTGATCACTTGTAACACAACTCTACAGTGATTAAGCCATTGAGGAGGGAGCACAGACTTACTGTTCTGGCAGTGAACTCCATCAAAGCCCGGCTGGCACTTGCAGACATACTCGCTGAACACATCACCTCGGCGGGACTGACCGGTCACCTCGCAGATGGCATCATTTTTGCAAGGATTGGGGTTGCAGGGCCCTTTTGTATGAGGAGAGACACAGAAGTAGGAGAGGCTTAACAGTGGTTGAGCAGTAATAAATATTTTGAAGAACTGAAACTAGGGCGAAGTCTAAGCAATCAAAGCTCAGATCTAACATTAATTTCAACCTCCCATTTGGCGCAGCTTACCAGTCTCAGTCTCATTGCAGGTTTCTCCAGAGAAGCCATCGGGGCAGATACAGATGAATGGAGCTCCTGCCCCGGTCACACAGGTTCCACCATTACTGCATACATTCACCTTGCAGTAATCACCTGAGGAGAGGAGGTGACAAGGTGACTACCACAGTAGACAACACACTTTTTTCTCATTCAGAGAAATCATCTATATTGTTTCAGTCAATGCCTCGTCTTAGAGCACATTTTTTAGGTTACGTTCTAAAGGACATTGAGGAATGTTTCAGCTGAGCTTTTACTTAAACTTTGATTGATTTTTGACTATTGTTTTGGCTGCTTTCATTCAAATGTGTAGTGTCAGAAACAAAATACACAAAAGACAGATTCTGTAAAAGAAGAGCATATTGTAGAACTGGTTGTAGATCCGGTTTGATCCAGCTGTGTTGTGTACTTTTGTTTCCCATTCATAAACAGCTAACTGTCAGGCATTTCCTGTCTAATCAAATCTGATATTTCCAGGCCCATATTTAAGGAAAGAAAGACAGCGATCAGACTCTGTTGCAGTAGTGACTGTTGGTAGGAGTCCTTGGGCAGTTTTTAGCATTGAAACCAGTTTATGTTATCAATAATAAAAAAAAGAGTACAAGATGTTCTGAGACAGTATCAGTTAAAATGTGTTTTCTCCCACTATTAGGTTGTTCACTCCACACTTCGTTGTGCTGCTGACAGAAGAGTAAACAGCCTACTGCAGGTTGGATGTGCTGTTTCGAACAGCTGAGTAAGCCATCACTACACTGTAAACACAACACAAACACTCGATGCTTCCACCAGCAGCACAGCCGCTTGGCCTGAACCTGACAATCTGGCAGCTCTCTGGGCATGAGGGAAATCATGTCATCTCTCAGTGGGTGGGGGAGAAAAAGGAATGAAGAGGCGTGTAGTGTTTTTCAAAAGCATGAAGATTGAATGAGCTATGATTTACAGTCAGAGAGGGTTTTATTCCAAAAGAAGATTTTTGCCCTAGGGAAACTATGAAAACAATGCATACAAATCCTACATGTCAAAAAATGGAAGTGGCCTACAGTACTTGAGTGAGGTAACCTGGTTCCTGACAAATTAATGTATCATCTAGTTTATCCAATATATCTAACCAGCAATTGCATTTTTCTCAGCACATAGCATTTTGAGTGCACTTTTCAATTATACCCTGTTTTGACACTTGTGCAGGAAGTAAATAATTGGGAGTCTTTAAACACTCGTGAAGACAGGGAGGACATTTCCAAGTTAAAACTCATCATTTGGATAATTGTTCAGGGAAATTGAGGTTGGACCCCAAGTGTGAAATTGATGGTTATGGTACCACAGTGTCTGTCATACAGGCTAAAAAGGCTCTCTGACCCTGTTTTTTTTAGTGTTTCAGTGGGGTACCTTCTCCTACCTCAAACAAAGCCGAGTCATGGGAGTAGATAAACATTTTTTTAGACATCTATAGTAAACGAAAGTGGTGTTTTAGTCCTGCTGAGGGTATAATTCAGAGGCCACAAGGCCACGGACGAAAAAGGCATTTTGAAAAGACTTCCAACTTCGTGTTTATCACTGCACTCTCTCCATCCATCCTAAGCCCACACTGCACACACATCTCTATAGTTTTCTTGTAGTTTACTCAGTGCCAACTCTGGCAAACACATCAGCATTGTGGAAAAACTAGAGTTAGCAATCAAGGAGGTGAAGGAAGAAGGAGAAAGAAAGATCCACTTTTCAAGCATCCTGTTTGGCTGCTTATACTGAACTGCACTTCCCACAGATGCACAGTCTTATCAATGCTGTATCAAGTATCATGGCCTTCAAATGCTTTCATATCTCATGGGACTGTAAGGCAACAGGCTGGGCTGGCACTGCCAACACATCCCGATCCAAAAGCTGCCGCTTGTTTATCTTTGGGAAGGAACACAGCCTCCCTTCCTTCATTGGCAGACAGCTCGCCTCAGGAAATCCTCAGAGTAGAGAAATGACAATGCTGAATAAATGACCATCCAAGAATAATTTAATGGAACAATCTAATTGATTAACATGAGATAAAATTACAAGATAAGGGAGACAACTGACTTCATTTAGCTGTCTCTGGGAAAATTGCTTGTGGCCTGCCCTGTCTGAAGGGTAATTTAACAGGAAGTTTGTCTGGATTCATCGAGGAAATGAAATTTTGTGATGTATTAGCCAAGTTGGTCAGCCAAGAGACAGTGGTCAAACCACCACAGTGGCTTAAAATTCCCCAAAGTGATGCCACCGTCTGTAAAGATCACATCTGTATAGAATTACACAGGAGTAAAGAAAATATTTTTCTTCCTTATTCACTATACTATACATAGTATATTTTAAATATAATGGGATTGGAACAACTTTGCACATTTAAAACAAAAGAAGACTTTGAATCAAGAGAAAATATGCAGCATTGTGTCATGTGGTTTCCAACCCACATCAACTGTAAGCTCCATTGCTTTTTCAGAGGAAACCATTTTCCCATTATCTTCATAACTACAGTTTCAGACAAGTATGAGTTTATATTACAATTCAAATATGTGGGTGTGGTTTCAGTTCAGTCAGGGTGGGGAAATTACAGCTCAAAATTAGGCTAATTTTCAACTTCCACAATTCAAACGGCCACAGCAGTCAGAAACAAAAGTGTTGCTGTGGAATTTTTTCAAATACTGTTAGAGGCACAGACAAAACATCTATTCTTCATCATGTTTTGGAGGTAACAGAAATGCCTTTTGCGTTCTTTGTAAATTGGCAGCAAAAAAACCCAGCAGCAACCAAGATAAGAAAAAAGTAACCAAACCAATCTGTAATCCAAAAATACATGTATGCCACTGCTGTTAGTCCAGAGGTCTCAATGACCTCTATAATAACCCTATTCGGGGTGCTGAAGTAATGACTCCTAAATGCCTTTCACAACAACCAAAATGAAAACAAGCCTGAGCATGTTAACATTGTCTTGATATTTCAGTTAATGTGGGTGTGGATCTGTAAACACAAGATGAATCCCAGAAACACTATATCAGTTGTTTTCATTATGTAAACACACAGATATTCCCTCTTTAAAAGTGCAAACACGACTATGAGTCACCTGAGGTTGAAGCCACAAACATCTATTTTGCAGCATTTAACAATGCATTACAAAACATGTTCAATACATTTGTCAAAATTACACCAGTGCTAGAAGTACTCAACATGGTGCCCAACTTTGTCCTCACCACAGTGACAGATTAGGAAGGTATGCAGAGTTTTGTTTGGCAGGACAAGCCATTTCCACAGGGCATTGTGCTTTTCTCACTCCTTATGAGTCACGGAATGTGCCTTTCCCATGATGCCTCAGCCCAAGAATGAGTTTGGAATACCAGACCATAAACACAGAGCAGTACGTACCAGAATCACATAATAAGACCCTCTAACAAGAAGGTGTATGTGTTTGTGCAAAAGCTTCAGCCTCAGATATGAGGACACAGCTCGGCTAGGGTATCATGTCAGTGTGTGTAGTAATATTTTTAATTCAAATATATCCTAAAATAAAGTAAGTTATCATACTGAATGTAGGTATATCAAGTAGTTGCTCACCAAATTTTAATAACTGATAAGCTAAATGTCTATCTATCTATCTATCTATCTATCTATCTATCTGGTACTTTAGCACATTTAGCTTATTAGTAGGGGTGGGAATCTCTAGGCACCTCACGATTCGATTTGATTACGATTCAAGGGCTGCGATGCAATGATGAAATGATTTTTTTTTTCTATACAGGATTTTTTTTTCTCACTGTGTGACTACTTGGTACTTTCAAAGCAAAGGATTTGTATTCAGTTTTAGTCTCGTTGTAGAGTGTCTGGATCACTGTGTCAGTGAAATATCATCGAGATGGGACGTTGAGTCCAAAGTGCGCAACAAAGCGTGAAAGCCATGGTTCTCGACGATTGAATACGGACGCAAGTCCTTGGCAATAAAAGTTGCAATAGAGTTTGTAATTTGCTTTGCCCTTTCCGAGTTGGATAGAAAATTTGATACCGCTTGCTCGATGGTCCTCTGGTTGGAAACTACCTTGTCATGTTTCCAAAATATTTCAGTTCAGTTCGACACAACTTGCATGTTGTGTGGCTCTTGTCCAGGTCCTTTTTCCCTTCAACTTCATAGAAGCCAAAATGCTTCCACACGCTTGCTTTGAAAGCAGAGGGTGCGCTCAGCTCAGCCATCTCATGTTTTTTGTTATGTGCATGCCATTGACTGTCCGGGCACTGCACTTCCGCACTTTTGAGTTCCGCCTCTGGCGTTATGTCAACATTACATTGTCAGTTAACATTTAGAAAATCGATTTTTGACATTTGTGAATCGATTCAGAATCATCCACATCGGAATCGCTATGCATCTAAAAATCAATTATTTCTCCCATCCCTAGTTATCAGTATCAGTTATTACAATTTGATGCGTACTTGATAAGCCAACAGCTTTGTCAATAAAGCAAGCTTGTACTATAGTCCCTTGCATCTTTTGCTGAAGAAAGCTTCAAAATATTACCAAAGTCACAGTATGTCCAAAGCAGCTTTAGGATGAAGAAGTAATGTAGTAGTGCTGCAGACATGTCCATTTTTTGAGTGAAGAAGAAAATGGTGATGCAAAAATGATCATCCCTACTAATCGTGAATTTTATCGCAATCACAATATCTGTAAAAACAATCGCAATATTATTTTCTCTCTCCTGGCCGGGAAAAAGTCACCAAAACGGCTCGATCACTGAAGCAAATGGTATTTTGTTGCAGGTGGCTGGGTTTGTCATGAATGACCCTGACAAGTCATGGGTTTACCTCTTTGAAACAAATGAGTGGCAGCACAACACATGGTACATGTTTACTGTAGGAGCTTCACAGAAAAAGGCGTCACTACAAGATGTTTGGCTGCTTCTGAGAGGATCAACCAGCGATCTGAGCCAACACACTTGCCCTCTTACCATATTAGAGCCCAGGCGAATAGAGGGAAAGGAAACATAACCCTTATACAAGGCTAAGCAGACATCACATCAACAGTGAAACACTTTAGGACTGGATTCGTGAGACCTGCCCTCCGAAGTCATTGAAGAACTCTGCGCCATGACTGAGGATAAAGAAAGGATTTGAGGACATGGGGGGGGTGAGGGGGGTTGTACTCTGTGGACACTCACTGCAGCTCATATTAGAGAAACAGCGACCAGTTACAGAGATTAAACAGTACTTTGGATAATATTGACATAAGTGAGCCAGCAATCCTTAATCAGTTTGATGCAAACTACATCATTTCTGGGCTCAGACGTGGTTTAGAGAGGTCTCACTAACAGGGCATGCTATTTAGTGCTTTAGGAAAATATACACAGTGCACAGCAAAAGGCAAAAATCTCCTTCCTCTGAATAATTCTTGAGTTTTTAAAGATAACATGGAATACATCAGAAGTATATAAAAATTAATACAGTTGGACAGTTTAAGAAGGCTTTGAGGGAATTAGCTTGTGTGTGTGGTTACGTCACTGCTCATATCTGATGTGTCCCAAGGCCTCAAAACAGTAACTGCTCTGCCCTCTGCTCTGTCACGCACACACTTGCACGCTGGTGCATATAGGCTGGCAGGCGAGGGTGGGAACTCAGTGTTCCAGAAAGTCAAGGAGAAGGGCCTGCGTCACAAATACACAAACATACAGACACACACTTACAGCACTAGTTAAAACTATTAAGGATGTGCTGAAGCATAATAAGAAGGCTTGAGACCTGTGAACTGCTGCTCATCCAGTCTGATGTCCCACCACTGCTGTGTGCTATAAAGGCAAAAGGAGAAGGGAACCTTTACATTGGACATGTGTAACAAGAAGTGGATTTATCAAGGCCGTGTCCTTAAATAACCTGCGTCTTTTCAACATTAAGATCAGCAGGACTCCAGCTGCAGGTGAGCTTTCTGCAATCTGCACGTGCTACTCCAGAGCAACACAGCCATCTGCTGCTGCACAAAAAAAAAAAAAAACAGGGGCCAGCCACTAAAAATACACACACACGTCACGCAGCATCAACTGAACAACAAGCTTTTCTCTGAAGTACTGTATCTGAAACAGAGCCTGGAATAGTAACACAGCAGCAGCAGTCTAAAGTGAATGGAGCTGTACCTATAAATCAACACTAAAACAAAGTTAGCAATTTTCTCTGATCATCGTCTTCCTCTTGGATTCCTAGTACCACTGATTTTGTCCTTGGCTCGCTGTACGGGTCACGTGATGGTCTGTAAAATATTTATCATGGCAGATTGGAAAGTGGAGCGACAGACACTAATAAAGTGGCCCAAATTAGAAGATACTCCATACTGCAATGAAACATTGATAAGGAAGCCATTCAAAATTCAAATTGGAAGAAAAAGAGCCTGTCTTGTCCTGAGGGACTAATAAAGTCATCAGAGCCGAAGAGGACAGTGGCCTGAAGGGAAGACCCAACACAGGCAGATGGTAATGACAAAAGCACACACATTCATATTTCTCTCACACACATTCACAAACTTATTGACACTCTGGAAACTCGGTGTAATAGCACTCACTGAAAAAAAAGGCTGCAACAACCTATTACTGTCATTTTCTAATAACGTGCAAATTGCTTTTCCTGATTGTTTTCTCTGTTTAATGAATTACAAAATAAAATGATCTCATTGATGTGTCCAACCAACTGTTCAAAAGTCAAAGATATTCAGTTTTCTATCACACATGAAAAAGAAAAGCATCAAATCCTCACATTGTGATATTTTCAGGCTATATTTTGAGATCTTCTCAAAACAAAATATTAAAATATTTCTAATTAAATACCTCAATATTGATATCGATATTGTGACAATATTGTTGGGATGACTATTGAATATTTCACAAAATAACACAATGAAAATCTTGATAAATGATCATCAGTAATGTGGATAAGATGACTAAGTAGGTACTAAGGCTATTAAGTATTAGAACATGCTGTAAAGTCTGATAAATTCAGAAAACAGCGCAGTATCATGACACATCATATCTCAAATCTAAAATGACATATTGTCTCATATCACAATAATGATAAAACTGTTATATTGACAAGCCCAAGTACACCAGTAATTAGGAAAACTAATTGCAGGAAATGCCATAAGCAAAGGCAAAGGCAAGTATAATTCAAATCAAATAAGAGTCCTCTGTTTCATGACCCCAAATAAAAGTACAAAACTAATTGTCAATTTAACTGTGAATATGAAACATCCATCACATCGGCAGGAAATTAAAATGCCTGGTTAAGTAAGTCCAATAACCGCCTCATATTAAAACCCTATCATATACCCACAAGTACATTTGCACCAATTTCACCTGAAAAGTCTTCATATGCACCTGCCTGCTTCCTCAAATTATACACATACACACACTCCTGCCAAGCCATTGGCTCAAAGTCCCACTAAATTTAGCCCTGGTTCACTCAGTTGCCCATAGTGGTCTTGTTGTGAGAAAAGACTGCCTCAGCCCTGACACAGAACGCCGTTTTCCACTTCTCTTCCCTCAGCTCTTGGCAGATAGGACAAGTGAGCTACAACCTGCTGAATTGAGCCCAATCAGGTAAAACACAGGGGGAAAGCACTCCCCTCAGCTCTTATCCTGCCCTGTTAACAGTCCACATGACACAGCAGCAACAAGTCCCATCCCCCCAGATCCCTGACAGCATGGAAAGCCCTGCTGTGGGTGGAAGTTCACTGGCATGTCTGTGTTGGAGGCTGCATCCGGAAAAGTGACTCAATGTTGTGGTCAGTGCAACCACACCTACTCTCCACGGCTGCCCCGTCCCTGAGCATCAAGGAACAAACATGTTGGGATGTGTGCTTCATTTCAGGCTGCATGCTTTTTCAACTTTTATTCAAACAAAATGCATCAAACAATTATGTAAGTGAGGCACCAAGGAAATCTAGCAGCCTGTCCGTCATGCAGGTCTATGTAAGGACATTTCAGGAGAAGGAATGGAAATACAGTCCAAATCCAAGTTGATAGTCATCAATTTTGGCAACCCTGTATCTGTTAAAAAATATGTGTTTCTGTTAAATTCCCATCTTGTACAATGCTTCCCTGCAGATTTTTGCATAAATCAATGAAGAATGGAAAAAACACCTGACCTATGACAGTGAGCACAAATGCCTGAGGGAGTAAATGTCAATGGTTGCACAGTCTGTTTTGCAACTTAAAAAAGTCAAAAGTCCACGTTTCACGTGTCAAGTCACTTTAACAGACACTTTTAACCCAAGTCCTAAATTCTGCTCTTTGTCAACGTGCAAAATAGGCCTAAATGGAACAGGAACATTTCCACATTTGGAAAAAACATCACCACACCAAGGAAAACATCCTTGTGTGACATGTGATGCCTTCTCCCCGGTGTGTAAGCAGAAAATAAAGGCAGGAGAATCAGGCCATTTTATCCTTTGTCCATGGGCCTAATTGTGTTTGATGCATGGAAATGCAAACAAAGCCCATCGCCAATGGCATGAGCTTAACACCGGGCAAATATAATAGCCAGTCTGTAGGTTATGTGTCACGCTCCTTAAAAGGGGCACTCTGCACAAAAAACCCTCAGGGTATTATTTCTGTAACCACACACTTTGTCATGAGCGCCTAGCCTCTAAAACATGAAAAACAAGCCCATAAAATCGTTTCCAAATGATCATTTTTGAATTCTTAAATTGTGAAAACTCTTTGAATACACAGCTGTCCAATCTTGCAGTTTCAGAGCCGCCAAACACTGTCTCACTTCTCACATTCCCCCACGTCCTGTCAACTTCATTCAAGGACCGCTTGAACTTGCCAACCTACAAATGCCCACCGCTCCGTTACTTCGGTGATGAATTGACAGTGCCACTTAAGCGTGGCTGAGATTAAATCGTCACATAGCAAACACACTAGGAGCGAAAATGAGCTGTCGTACTGAACAACTAACTACTCATATTTCCACTGAGTACAATCGAAGAAGAAGATAAAGTCGCGGATAGAAAGCAACTTCAACTGTACGTCTGATTCAGCAACGGTCCGGGGACGTTAACAGCGGCGGTTTGAACTATAAACAAACACAAAGAGGCAACTTACCGTTTACCCCCAGCACCAGACAAGCTGAGAAAAGTTGCAGCAAAATGAAAAAACTTGTCTGCTTCTCCATAGCTGCTGTTTGTGTGTGTTATTGTTGAGCTGTTGTTCGTTAGTTAAAGGGACCGTTGACAGGACAGCGACCCTCTCGCGCTCTGGACGTTGTTGCTGCTGTGGCTCGTGCCTGTTGTGCGGCTCTTAACTCCCAGGCAGCAGGCGTAGAGCAGGAGCACGTGCGCCTCAGCTCTCAGCCAATCGCAGCCTGGTTTATAATTGTAGCCCCGCCTCCTCATTCCCGCTGTCGATGGTGAACAAAGAAGAAATGAAACCCTGGAAACGAAAGGAGCTTTTATGGCTAATGTGCTGCACTGAGTTGAATGTCTTGAGTAAGATATTTAATATAAGAGCCATCAGAGGAAAATAATTGGTCCTCTGTTTTGGCAACTGTAGTCACAAAAAACTGTGACCTAATTAATTGTTTCTATTTGGTTACTTCAGGCAAAGGTCTGGAAAAGCTAGAAGTGGTGTGATGTAGCTAAGAAAATTTACTGCACCACTGTATTTGAGTATATATATGAGGTAGTTCATATCAATTTGTGCTTCTACTCCACTACATTTCAGAAGAAAATACCAGACAGTACTTTTTAGTCACTACCTCTCTATCTGCTATCTTGGCAAGATCCCGCTGTAAAGGGGAGGGTGAGGTACAGAGAGCTTTGCAGCGTTTTCTTTAGTCATATAGTGTCTTTTGTTAGTTATTGGTGTTTTTTAAAAAACTGATGGGTAACAGTGGCGTGCACAGACTTTTTGAAAGGCAGGGGCGAAAAGAAGGGCACTTTAGCACACGTTTTGGCTCCCAAGAGGGCACTTTAGCGCGTGTTTTGGCTCCCTAGAGGGCACTTTAGCGCGCGTTTTGGCTCCCTAGAGAGCAGTTTATCATGTTTTAACCAGCCAAGGGGCCAGTTTAGTGTGTTTTGCCAACCAAGAGGGCACTTTGACACGCTTTTTTGGCTCCCAAGAGGGCGCTTTAGCACACGTTTTGGCTCCCAGGAGGGCACTTTAGCGCGCGTTTTTCAACAATTGAGCCACAACACCCCACCCCCCTTGAGCACATCACTGTTGGGTAACATTACTTTTAAAAGTAACATCACTGACATTCTAAAATAACTTGTTACGTTACTGCATTATCTACTGAGAAACACGTTAGAGTGCTATAAAAATATTTAAAACTTGCGGTAAAAACCCCTTTGCGACTCTTGCATACATGTGGGTTATATATATATCCAGACGGCATGTAGCTAACTGTACAAACTGAATGTATTGACTCCACTGTAATTTTGTAGCCTTCTTTAAAGCCCACAATTGGTAACTCTGCAGCCTAATAAAAGCAATAATAGATGCAATTTAACATTTACAGCTCTTTATTTTGCAAACAAACTGACAGCCAACTGGCCAGAGGCATACAGTATTAACAGCTGTTTCAATGAAAACAATACAACACAGGCTCTTATATGATGTTTAAAAACGCAACTAAGAACCTGCAAACTATGAGCGCTTACATAGAAACAATAAAAACACACATACAATGAAAGTGCATGGGCTTGTTTAGTCAAAACACATGCCTACATACAAATGATAAAAGTGCATTCATGCCTTTTAGAACTACAACTGCAAGTTTTAGGGCTATATTGAAAAAGCCTTTTTTCAAATTCCGTTTAAGGCAAGTTAAAGGTGCACAATGTACTTTTGGCGAAAAAATTGTAACCAGAATAGAAATATCACAATTTACTGATTTGTTTATGTCTAAGCAAATGTTTATATGTCCAAACAAATCAAATAAACTCTCTCTTCGTTTTCATGACGGAAAAACAAACTGACCTTAAACAACAACACCGTTTCATACTGTTTTACTTTGTTTATATTTGTTTAAGTCACAATACATTTCTTATAACAGTCATCTTTTAGCATTAAGCACTCGTTACAATACATTTGATACTTTAAGTAGATCTTACATTTTCCTGATTTTAGCTTACTTACATACCTTTACCCTCCATTTTCAATCTAAGACTTTGACTGTATAGTGTGGTATTGATACTTTTACCGAAAGCAACATTAGGTAGAAATTGGCATTTTGTGTGATTTGTCGCCCCCTACAGTTTCTGAATGCAACACCACTGTCATCAATAAATCCATGTCTGTTACAAATTGTGAGACGTAATTAGGGCGCTAACTAAAAACAAAACTCATTACGTTATAACTATGTTATGTGTTGAAAACTTGAAGTAAACACATATGTACTGCTGTGAAACTCCCTAACCCTAACCCAGAAAAGACGTGGAATTAAGTACTCAATATACTTAGGACTCAAGTACATTAACTCAAGTATTGTGGGCTACAATCATTTCACTTTACATTCACTAACATGTGGAGGGAAATGCTGTACTTTTCCACTGCATTTATATGACAGCTCTAGTGACTTTACAAGTTAAGATTTCATTCATAAAATATATGATTGACTCATGTTATGAGCCTGGCTCAGTCAAGAGCACAACAAAGTAGGGAGGTTCCACACAGTAACCGCTTAAGTTAATCAAATCATTTATTAAAGACAACCTAACAGAAGCAAACTAAAGGTTAACTAAACATAATCACACCCCAAACAATACCAAAACGGAGTGCCTAAACAGGCATCAGCCTTCCAGGAGGGAGAGAGGGCAGCATCTTGGAATCACCTGGTTTATTAAGGCTCTTAACAGGTGACACCAATCCTTCAACAAATTGGGGAGGTTTCGGGGAGAACCTGAAAAGAGGAGTACAGGCAAGAAAGGAACAACAAAGATGCTGGGCCGTCACACTCATGAAATATTACCATTTGCACTATGTAACATTTTCATCAGTGGAGGACTTACTTACTTGTAATGGGGTATTTTTTACAATGTGGTATTGTGGTAAGGACACATCCTCCATCTCTACACGAAAGACATTTCTTGCTCAAGTTAAAATCTTCGCAAGCAATATATTATACTGTATTCAGTGCAAAGTAGTGTTTCACCCTGATCACTTTATATGGAATGTATGTTCTCTTTAAAGGCCACAAGCAGTGTTTTGACATTTGAATTTGAAATTTAAACTTCAGAATCACCTTAAGTGTGTTTCCCTATAAGACAGCCCTGTATAGGGTCCTGTGTCAAAAACTATTTTTTAAGACTTTAGTAAGTTTATATTTTGCTCGTATGAAAGTTATTCCTTTTTTTTAAACAAAATAACTAACTAAATGAAAATGTATACACATAGTCTCTCTCATGGTCTCTGTGTTCTTACAATGGGAAACTCCTAGCAGGGAGGGATCAATGGGGGACTGTCTCTGGCTCCCACAGGTAAATCTAGCTAAATAGTTAGATTATGGCTCACAGTTGTACATGTAGTCCACATAGTGAAATATGTGCTAAAGGAATGTGGGTTTATTAACACCTAACACAACCCTAGCTTTTTTGTTCTACATTTATTCTTTATTCTTCTCTTGTATGTGTTTACTCTGTTTAATCGACAATGCATCTTTAATCCGTAATGTCATTTCTTCATTAAGTCTGTATGCTAAACGTCTTGATTGCCTTTTCTCTAATAGTTCTGGGAAAATTCCTGTGACAGCACCCTGCATAAATTCCTCCTCTAAAATGCAGATTAAGGCCAGTGTGTTATTGTGGAAAAGCCAGAAGGTTCATCTGTGGAAGTTTCTTAAGTTGAGATCCAGCAGTGGGTCAGGGTTGATTTTTGTGCTTCAGAAGTGGTGGGCGGAAGGTGAAGAGTCTTTTTTAAAGGGGGAGACTTTTAGAGTGATGTCAAACAGAGTACATTTTTCAGCTCATTCCTCATTTATGGATGAGTTAGCTGTACACGTTCATCTTGCTCCAGATTAAGGAGACAAAAAGCAGACTAAATATAACGACAGTCACATGATTGTCAATTTTAGAAGATGAGATACCTGCTTAATGGCCTTGGAAGTATTTTTCCTAGCTCTCTTCTTTAAATCATTTTTCATGTAGCAACAATATTCTTAGATGAACTCTACACATGTTTGATTGGCAGGGTAAAATGTACCCTTCTGTAGCCTAGTAACAAGCCAAAGTGATTTAAATGCAGCATAAAGTGATCTCACGCTTGGAGACCAGCTCAAATACAGAAAGGAAAGGCTGCTGTGCTTTGAAGGTCTGTTCTCATCGCATCTCCATGCTTCGTTTATCGCTCTGTTCTCATGAGCCATTCCAGATCAAATGTAGCTGAAAATGACGATGTGTGAAACCTACAGCCCTCTCCCTCACATGCTGGACATAAAAAAAAAAAAATCCTTCCCCAGTTGACCTTAACACATCAAAGCTCAAGCTATATAGAGCGCTACCTAGCTCCTCTTATATTCCCACTCATTAGTTTGATGAGCAGTAGGTCAAACAGAGGGTGAATAAACTGTGATATGGGAGGAACTCCACTCCTACCTCAACTCCTACTTCAGGAGACGAGGGATATAAAAGTCCAATCATATTTTTCTTTGGAACATCGAATAGAGCAGGGAACATTTACATTCCATGTGAATCTAAATGCAGAAGGTTATCTGAGGTATTTTCTGATGAGGTAAATCAAGGACATGCTGGGAATCAAGCCAACTTTACATATTAAAGTGTGTTTACAGGTTTAAAAAGCAACTTATTAACAAATGACTCGATTCAGTGGCCAAGGGAAACAGGAAATCATCAGAAAAAAACAAAACAAAAAAACGAAACAGTAGTGAACTGTTGTCGCAGGGGTTGAAAACTTTCAACCTGATACAAGTCAGCTGTTGAAACATGCAGGGACAGAGTAAAACCCACTTCTTGTGCTGCCATCTAAGGTCTCTGTGATAAATGTGTCATCTCGATCAAAATCTCTTATGTAGAACACTGTGAAAGAACAAAAGTGTTGAAGGGATTCTTTTCATATCAGATCAGTCTGTAAAATCTGTTTTCCCTTGGTGGTGTGACTTAGACAGATAAGGTTTTTAACCTGGGACGCACATTATGGATCTTTTTCAGCCAATGCCAATAAGATAACCGATAATTTAGCATCTTTCGATTTTAAAAAGGAGATCATTATGTTTTTTGGCAGATTTCTAACCAATTTAAAGTTGCAAACCGCCACCTCTTGTGGAGTGTGTAGATGCTGCGTTTGTTAAGAGAATGAATGCAGCCTGGCTTCATTTTATTGGCTCTATATGTGGGCTACAATTTCACAAAAAATGATACATAGCCAATAGTAGAAATTTCCCAGTAACAATGGCCCAATATATATTGTGCATCATTTGATTTTTAAGGTGCAGAACTGCAGCATCGCCAGTTTGAGTCCAGCTGGGGACATCTGCTGCATGTCACTCTCTCTCGCCAAAGTTGGACAATCAACAAGGCAAAGAAAGCGACTCCCCCCAGATTCACTGTGTGGCTTTTAAACTGGATTGTTTTGGTAAATTGCAAATCTTTATGTACACACCACTAACGCACAATATGATCTAAATGGTGAGAGTTAATAATTACTAAATGATCCATGCAAAATGCCTAGAGAGATGATAGAAACAGGGGCTCAATGGGGTTCCACAGCTCATCTTTCCCTCAGGGTCTCCACAGCAGACTGATCTTTTCCTGCTCTTCCCCATCATTTCCTGTCATGTCTCCACTGTCAGCTATCCAATAAAAATTTTTGATTTTTTTATGAACCAAATCAAACATACCACAGCAGATGCAATATGCAGCGTTTTCCTTCAAGCTCTGGGCTGTCCAGTTTGAATTAAAACCAAAGCTCCTCATGCAAACTACGTATTGTTACACGCAGTATGCACATACCTGGGACATGCAACTTTCATCATAACATTTCACCATAAACTTTGACCCTCTCATTCATACATCTGTCACAGTCCTTATCACATATTTGAAGTTAAAAAGAAAAAAGAAGGCACTGACCTGTCATCTGTCTGCTCTAGGCTCAGTCAGAGGATTGTAGGTCAGAATGTGAGCGGATGCAGTGGGACATCCTGATATTTTTGGCATACTACATTCAAAAAATTATGTACTGGAACATAAAAATATTTTTCTGGCATACTAAATAATATGGGTATTGGAACGCAGCCCATATCTCTGTGTATGACTGTATGTATTTGTATATTCTTTATAGACCTCCAAACACTCATCCTGGCAGACTTGAGAGCATCATGAAAATGTTACTGTTAGTTCCACAGCAGGTAACAGCCACCATAAGCCTCTACCTAATAATGTATTGAGAAATGTGAAAAGACAGTAAAATGCATGGACAAGACAGATGTTCCTATCCTGAAGTGGCTGCGCTTTCCTCCTTATGATGATAATGCTTCCATCATGTTGAAGTGTACTTTAGCAAAGGATATTTAAACCCTCTTGGTTTCGTTTTTTTCCCCTCAGAAAAAAACTGTGAGCAAAATCCCCAAACTGGAAAACTCAACAGGCAAAAAGAGAAGGCTGCTTTATCTGTACAGTCATGAAACCACAAGTACAGTTGAGACAATCGCGCACTGTGAGCTGGATAACGTGTAGCAGCCGTCAAATGTGGTGAGACGGCATCCTCTGATGTTCTTTCCCTATCAGACAAAGCTTCTTCTCATGACTGACCTCACTAAGTCTGAGCAAGAGGATGAGGTTCATGATGGTTAGATGGAATTTAAATGTGACAGAAGCCTGTTTGATCCTAATCCTCAATGTGGAGCGCCGCATAATCCTGTAAACTCAAACCTTGTGAAAATGTGGTATAGTTAGAGGGGAATGCCACTCAAGAAAT
The DNA here is from genome assembly GCA_963678695.2 of Diplodus puntazzo. Lineage (NCBI taxonomy): Eukaryota > Metazoa > Chordata > Actinopteri > Spariformes > Sparidae > Diplodus > Diplodus puntazzo. The sequence continues at coordinate 15,771,633 of OZ023161.1, read as the reverse complement.
GTGTCATAGAATTCATAAATCTGTACCTGGTGAGTATCAGGATGTTTCACTTCTGTCTTCCAAACATAAAGTCCCTTTCACTTCTGTTTTTTCATCTGGAAACACAAGTGAGGATTCATTCTTGTGAAAAACTTCATAGATAAAGAAGTGAAAACGATTTCTGTAATGACTGTAAATTCCTGTGGCTCTGTTTCATGGGAAGAAAAAAAGAGCTACAGTTCAACTGAAACCTCATTTGGTGATCATAGTTCTGACAGATGTTTTTGCTCAAAAGGTTCATTAGAACTGTGCCAAACCAAATGGGGGCAACCACAAACTGACATGTAGACTAGTTTATTTTGGGACCAAAGATATACAGTAAAAAATGTATATATGTATAATCAGAAATATGTCAAATCAAGTTTCTACAGGGTTACATTATCATTTAATTGCGCATCTACACAACGGATTTACATAATATTATATCTTCAATTGAAATGGGCGTTTCTGTGGCTTTATTGCTTAAAAGATATGTGGCTATATTTGTAAAATGGAATTAAATACAAATAGAAACTCACTCACACTTCCCCGTGTCTGTCATTTACATTTTATTATCCACACCGTTGTTTAATTGTGTGTTCCTCACATTCTTAATTATTGTGTAAGTGGTTTGGTAATTGTGGGGTAAACTGTTATGAAACAATGTGATGTTTCTGTTTATTGGCGGTCTGCAAAAATGTGTTTAAAAAATGTTCTCATGAATACAGTGTCAACTATGTCATTATCGAATCATAATTATGATACAATAAAACTATAATCAACTTTAGAATGATACGACAAAAATATTGGTAATAATTACGTTTAGGGCATGATTAAGTCACTAAAAATGAAAATTAAGTTAACACACTTTATGTCCCATGGGTAGATGTCGCCCTCCAGTGGTTAAAATACTGAAAAAAAGAGAGTGACTGAGGACTAAACTTTTTTTTCCTTTAAAAAAAATGTGTTTATAGGAATGAAACCCACTGCACATGCAGTAACACATTTTATAAAGGAAAGTAAAGGTGTTTTCTGGGGGCCTACGGCCATTTACCATTAAAAAACAATCCTGTCTATAATTTAAATTAAAAATTTTAATCTATTGTTCTTTTTTCTCATATATTTTTATATGCAGGTCTACAATAAGAATTGGGGGCCCATATCAAGTTTGTGCGAACATATTCACCTATAACAACCAGCTGTTGGCTATAACAGCCAGATAGTGGCTATTATTGTGGGAGAGACCAATAGTTTTTTTTAATCTAAATAATATTTGCCTAAAATGGAGGTCTACAAATATTTACAATAGGCTGACGCATCTGCCTGATGAGGTCGCAGCATGTTAAAGTCATTTGGTCAGCTGTTAGATTCACTGAAGTAGGAAGTAAGGTACACCGCTGTTTGTCATGCTGCCTTCCTGTGCTATCGGATATCCTGACTGGCAACGGAAGCTGACATAGGCTATGACTCAAAGCAAGGGAATTAATTGAGTTCTGATAAGTCGTTTGAATAGAATAATTTAAGGGCTAAATTGATGTAAAGGGGAAGCTAAACGGTGTTATTTCTTTTTTCTATTACTGAACGTGTTTACTTCGGGTGTTACCAGATATCGGAGTTTTGTCAGAGCACTTGAATGCACCCTGCTGGTCACTCAGCTCCTCGGTTGTAAACAGTCGGTGTACAGAGACGGAGCGCTACTCCGGGTGGATCCGACCAGAACCCGGACAGACTCCGAGCCACGCGATGGTAAGACCGGAAATGTTCTCCGTATACTTTTAAAATACATCGTGTACCTTTTCTTGTGTTTGTTGAAGTCTTCCGTTTCACCTTCACCACATTTAGAAACTGTTTTACCTGAGTGACAGAACAAAAGAGTCCAAGAACCTGAGACCAGGGACACTTGTCGTGACTCGTTTTTAAGCTAACCGGAGCACAGCTGGCTAACTCCAATCCTGTATCTTACTAGTTTTTGTTGTTCCGGTTTTGTCGTCCATGTATTTTAAGTGTATGACAATAGGATCAATTTTAAATAGTTTACTTAGTTTGTGTGTCTCCCTTTGCCACTGAATCGAGTCATTTGTTAATAAGTTGCTTATTAAACCTGTAAACACACTTTAATATGTAAAGTTGGTGGAGTTACCCTTTAACTGTTTGTGTTTTCTCCAGCACTGATTGACCATCATCACACTTTGGGTTCAAAAAGGAGGGACCGCAACCACTGTAACTCCTCCAAAGTCAGACAAGGTGAGTAAAAACTTTAAATTAATTGAGAGCAACTCTGCTAATTAATGATGTTTTTAAAAGTGTCAGAAGGATATGATCAGTATGAATTTTAGGATACTGTCAGTATAAGCAATTTTGGATTAAACAGTCAAATACTTTATATTTTGTACCAAGAGACAATTTTCATAGATTTTGAGCCAGATAATGTTGGCCTGCTGCACAGGGCGTGTTAGCAGGATCGGAGACTGTGACTCATTCTTCAGACCAACATGAGAAAGTTAACCTTCACACTGACGTCAGACTACAGACATTTTTTCAAAGGGTGCAGCTCTCTAATGTGGACAAGAACTCATGAATGCTTGTATACCGATTTGTGAATTCATTACATTTTAGGCTGGTTGATGGCGCCCTAAAAGACTTCAGGAGATTTAATAAAACATGCTTTAAAAAAAACAACAACCTTCTTTTGCCCATGTTGTCATGTACATAACCAGTTGACTGTGAGATAGACTGACAGTCAGATATTGATAAAAAAGTAATGTTCAGTTTTACAGAGATTCTGTCTGGTAGAAATCCACAGAAAAGCAGGAGTTGCAAAGATCAAGGCCATCTAAGGGAAACTGATCATGAAACAGAGTACATTGGTCCAAATAAATATTTATAGATAATTCATCAATCTCAGCAATTTAGATCATTCTAACAGAGTCATGTAACTGGCTAATTCCTCTTTTAAAGCTCTTAATAAATCATGTAAGTTAAGTGTTATCTGTGCGTAGGTCCTCTCCTGTGTCCACAATGACCACCCTCGATAATGGTGACGTGAACACCTTCGGCCCGGAGCTGCCTGCCATGTTTGATGGCATGAAGCTTGCAGCAGTGGCAACTATCCTCTATGTCATCGTCCGCTGTCTGAACCTGAAGAGTACCACAGAACCACCGAGGATCACCTACCAGGACACACCACTCAGCCGTTATCTCCTCAAATCCTGCCCATTGCTGACCAAAGAGTAAGTTTATCATTATCCAGTCTATGTTTTAAAGACCAAGAACACTGGACTACTGAGATACAGATGTCACATCTTTTCAGCAGTGCCTTACCCGATTTTGTTGTTAATTATGTTATATTATAATACCTATATACTATACTATATTACAACCACTGACAGAAGAGGGAGATACATGAAGACTTCTTAGTGTGAGGTTTGTTTACATGGCTTATCAAGACTGCTGTGAAAACAAGCACTGGAAAATCTGACAGAATAATTTAGAAATATGGCATTGTAAATTGAACTTGAACTGGTTTCTCAAATGTGCACTTAACAAATGTGGACTTGACAAGACATTAATGACTAAGACTTGACCTGGAGACTCTGACATGAGGGTTATTTCATGAGGGCTATTTGACCTTTTTGTGACCTTAGAGAGTGTTTTAACTCTGTTTTTTAGCAGGAGTAGTTTTCCCACACAGTGAGGAGCACGAGGAGAAAAATAGGCAAAAGAAAAGGATTTTGACAAAACAAACCTTCATATCAAATGACAAAACTACAACGTTTTTTTAGAAAGCTTTTTTGTCACATACGTACTTCAGCCCAAGACCTGAAAGCAGACTTTGTGTATTCGACTTTTATCCCTTGAAGTTTCTGCTCTGAGCTTGCAGAGCATTTCTATTATCACTGATGTTCTGTTTACAGTGGGAGTGTCTGCTGGCGTTTTTTTTTTTGTCTACGCAGGAATGTGTTTGATATAGTTAATGCCAAAGCTGAAGTCTCTTTATACCAAACAAACCATGACATTGACTTGCTGCATCTTGTGAACCTGGGCCTTGATCATTTAAGGCAGTACGTCAGTGTACATTCCTGCTAAATCTTGTTGGCTTTAGACCAAATCATTTTTAACACATTTACAGTTACCTGTGAATACTGTGTCCAGAGCTGCATGATTTGGTGATTGAAAATGTCAGCCACGTATAAGAAATCTCCTCTAGCTCAGAGATTAAATCCAATTCAACTGGCCGCTCAGTTAAATTAATGATGGTGCCTTGTAGATTTGTCTGTCACCTCCTATAGTTAGAGTGGTATGTGTGCCTGTCTGTGGTGGGATAATCTTTACTAAGACTGTGCTGAAACATCTTTAGGGTAGTGGTTACAGCTGTAATCTAATATGGATCTTCTCCTCAGATACATTCCTCCCTTGCTGTGGGGTAAGAGTGGCCATCTCCAGACGGCACTGTATGGCAAGATGGGACGTGTCAACACCCCAACGCCCTGCGGGGTCCGCAAGTTTCTCTTAATGCCGGACGGGGCCACAGCAACCTTTGACCTCTTTGAAGCGCTTGAAGACCACAGCACAGGAGGTCAGATACTGTTACTGGTCTATCTGGTAAAGCTCCAAAGCTGCTGTCTTTGGATTTACTGCATGTTTAGGATTTAATCACACAACTACTGATCTTCTGTCATACTTTTAAAAGCTTGTTTTCCTGATGAAGCTATCACTACTTGTTGTTTTGTAAAGATGTTTTTATTCACCGGTCTTTACTCCAGAGTCTGTATGTATTGTGAGCCTTGAGTAACAATCAGCCCTTACTACAGTAAGCATGAGCAGGAAGACCGCTAATGAACTCCCTCGCGCATAAATGCCATGCATTTCAGCAGCCAATTAAATCAACACACACAGAGCATCAATTTTACGCCCACACATGACTCCACTTTGTATGTTTATGCATGTGCTCTCTCTTGTTTGTCCGTGTGTGTGCATGTCAGATGACATTACCATGGTAATCTGCCCCGGGATCGGTAACCATAGCGAGAAGAACTACATTCGGACCTTTGTGGATCACTCCCAGCGGCAGGGTTACCGCTGTGCTGTCCTCAACCACCTGGGAGCTCTGCCCAACATGGATCTCACCTCGCCGCGCATGTTCACCTACGGTAACGAGGGAAACATCACATGTAGTGGTTGACTAATGGGTGCGATTACAACATCTTACAGTCCAAGCCATAGAGGGGAAGTCCACTTTAGTACTTTTTTATGTTTGTTCATTAAAGAGAACTAAAGTAAGGGGAAGCAGAGCAAAATTACAAACAAAAAAAATGGTTTCAGTCGTGTTGACAAAGTTGCAACATTGAATGGGGGAAGTATTGAAGATCTTCATTCGAAGGCCATGTCCCAGCATCTAAATAAAAACACAACTTTATGAAATGATCTAGCCATTTAATCTAATGTGAAACTTAGTTCAAAGAGTGTCTCTCTTTCATTCAGGGTGTACCTGGGAGTATGCCGCTATGGTGAGCTACGTCAAAGAAGCTTTTCCACAGACGGCACTGGTGGTTGTGGGCTTCAGTCTAGGGGGAAACATTGTCTGTAAGTTCCTGGGTGAGAACAGATCGAACCAGGACCGAGTGCTCTGCTGTATCAGCGTCTGTCAGGGTTACAATGCCCTCAGGTTAGTAGAATGAAGAGCAAACAAATGAACAGAATGGATATAATAAAAAAATGCACAGATATTTATATTGGAGCTTCAGGTCTACAGCAGCACTTTTGTCAAAACCTTTGAATATACATGACATTTTACCATAAAAATTGGTCGCCTTGAAGCTGCAGGTGTTTTTCTTCCTGTGGTGTGTTCATGTATTTTTTATGTGTTTCTAGGGCCCAGGAAACATTCCTTCAGTGGGATCAGTGTCGGAGACTTTACAACTTTGTGTTGGCAGACAACATGAAGAAACTCATCCTGTCACACAGGTAAAGAAACACAACAACAGCTTCTGCAGTTACAGATTTACAGTGACAGAAGTTTTAATCCATTCAAGTTTATGCCAGTGTCAAAGCAACAAAAACAGCCTGGATTGTGCTTTTTTTCAAATGTAGTGAGTTTTTCCTTTACGTTAGTTGTTGCAGTGGATTTGTGCAGCAAGAAAGATAAACATCCATGACAGGAGGCAATATTTCTTTCACTGTCTGACAACAGCAATGATTTGGATGTGACTCTGACATTGTCAGACAGCTGTAACAAAGATTTAGATTCCTGCTCTGATTTGTCAATAAACCTTAACTCTTTTGATCAACAGGAGCAGTTTGCTTAGCCTGAACTCCAGCAACATTGGCGATGCAGACCTGGAAAGACTGTATGCAGCCACATCGCTAATGCAGATTGATGACAGCATCATGAGGTTCGGGTGCATTTTGATTTTGATTCAGTTGCTCTGAAATCTACAGCTGTTCTCTCTTTCATTAATGTTGTCACACAATGTCCTCTGGCAGAAAATTTCACGGTTACAGCTCGTTGAAGGAGTACTATGAGCAGGAGAGCTGTGTTCACTACATCCACAATGTGAGTAACTTCTGTCTGAGTACATATGTTCTTTTGGTACCATTATTACTACCTCTACTGCTCTCTCCTTCACCAATTTTACTACAGTACTAGATCTTTCAACCCTCTACAGATTTCTACAATTAGACCAACTTTTCTACTATAAAATTGATCAGGACTACTTATGGTGCAAAGACTGATAGTAACTTGCTAATGCTACTGCTGTTACAATCACTACAACACTACTGCTACAGAACTGACATCCTGTCTCTTAACCAAAAAAAGTTGCAGGAATAGTTTGATATTTTAGGAAAATTGCTTATTTGAATTCCTTTGGACAATCAGTACCAATCTCATGTCTTTGTGCGAACCATGGAGCTAGAACCAGGAGATAGATAGCATAGCTCATCTGTCTAGGCATCTTTAGCATAAAGACTGAAAACTAGGGGTAAAGAGCTAGCCTGGCTCTGTTGCAAGCTAAAAAAAGACTACACGACAAACAAACTTAACTTACAATTTGAGGTGTTTTTATTGAAGCATATGATACAGTCCAGTAGCTTTATTTTCTTTACTATAAACCAGTAGGCAGAAGACAGTTTGTGGTTTTAGAGGAAGTTTCATGGTGTGACTATTTGTTATGGCAATCAACAGTGTTTTCTGTGGGTTACATGGCAACCACACTACCTCTGTTATTCCCCTAAAACCACAGATTGTCATCATGATTGGTAAGGCTGTCTTCAATCTTGATGCTAAGTTAATAGCCTGCCAGCTCTAACCCACATTCTGACTAACCTATTGCTATAACATCTCCTGTTAATATTACCACTATCACTACTGATGCTGCTTCTTCTCAGAAACTTTGATTCAGAAATAAACTGTTGTTTCACATGCAGGTCACTGTGCCTCTCCTCCTGGTAAACTCTGCAGACGATCCGCTGGTTCATCAGTCACTTCTGGCTATTCCACGCACACTCGCAGGTTTGTGTTCACAGACAAGAGTCATTCATCAGTGTATATTTCATTGGTCATAATGTAGCAGTAGTATTCATCAATTACCGTAACATCAAATATCTCACGTATTTTATCCAAATGGGTTTTAAGTACACCATTTTTAATATTAGTGACTGCCGTGGAAATGGTTTGATATGGAATTCTAAAAATATTATAGTTTGGCTTGTCCTCAAGGCTAAATTTGTAAGTCCCTATGCCTTAGTGGACTAATAAATAAATTAGGTCACACATTAAACCAGCATATGATAAAAAATATTAATGTACATCCATCTCTTAAAACATAATCATTCACACCTAGTTACAGCCAGATGAAAGTATGATCTCTTATATAATCTCTTCCTGTGTGAAGGGTTAACTGAAACTGTTGCCATAATGACTCATATGTTGTTTGTTTTAAATATTTTGCGTGTTTCCTAGTGAACAATGACTACAATAGGAAAACGTTGTCCTCACAGTGATACAGACTCAGACGAGTGTAGAGCAGATGAACCCATTGTCCTCCCTCCACTGTAGCTGGACACTGGAGCCGGAGTCTTAAGCGTTGATAAAGTCTTGTGGCAGCTATCTGCTCAACACGGCCCAGCAGAGACTGTCTTGTTGAATTTTTCAGGGCCATGTGATCCGACTAGGCTGTTGGATTATATATATAGAGCTGTGTGTGTGTGTGTGTGTGTGTGTGTGTGTGTGTGTGTGTGTGTGTGTGTGTGTGTGTGTGTGTGTGTGCGTGTGTGTTGTGAGTGTTGCCTTAGCAGGTCACATGCGCCTGTGTCTGTCTGTGTAAATCAGTGTGTATAACATAGATTTTAAGTGAAATTCCAAACCTGTCCTGTATTTCAAGAGAAGATCAACGCATAGAATCTACTTTTCAGTTGAAAGATTTTGAGGAGTTGGTGTAAATATTCAGCGTTCTGTGCAAGATGTGAGACACAGAGTTGGTTTTAGTTCCTCATCAGGTGACCTACAATACATAGTTGAAATATGTCACCTACAAACACACACTTTAATGATGAGTGTGTTCATAGTTTCAAAGACACATAAACAGGAGAAAGTGTGTAGGTGGTGTTGATGACAGAAAGTGAAAGAGGTTGGTGAATTTCTGAGCGGAACCAACCATCTTGCCAGCTGACCTCACAGTCAGTCACTGAGCCATTTTAACGAGACTGCCAAAAAGCAGCAGAGCTTAATTATTTACCTTCGCATTCATGAGTGCCTTTAATTACCAAATGGCTGCAGGTGCTCGACCAAAAAACCAAACTCAGACAATGATTGTGCCAAATTGCGCTTTGCTAATCCCTGAATGTCCTTCCCCGTTAGTACAGAGTTCACATTATTGTGCAGGATGTAAATGTAGGGCAATGAAATCAGAAAGTCTTTCATGTAAGAAACCTTGCTTGTCACTACTCTTGCATTCATTGAAGCGCAATTCAATTTTGTGTTTTGATTATAACATTTGCACAAGTCACTGTGGTATATAAAAACACTCAAGGTGTTTAATCTATGAATAATTACATCCTAACTTTTAGGCTCTCCCAGCCTTTACATCATTGCTTTGTTTCACTGGCTACACTTTGACATATTTTACCATTTACATAGACGGTATGAATATAAAACTGACACAGCTTCTTCCAAACAAACTCAGACAAGCAGAGTGTAGCACTGCAGCACACTAACTGCACAGCACCAGACAGCAACTGAGAGACAAAGTGAACAAGTAGCTGGTGGAGAAAGACCCAGGTGTTTTTGCCAGTAGTTGATGGAGACCAATGAGACATACAAAGAGTAGATATTTGATTAATGTTTTTCAAATTGCATGGAATTTGATTTTAAATGGATGCCCATGTTGTATGCTGGTTGTGTTAATACGTGGTTGTTATGATAAGCCAAGTCAAGGTTGTGTCTCTCTGTGTGTTTTGGAGTGTTTATAATATAAATCATGGAAAAGGGACCACTTTTAAATGACAGATAACCTTACCAGACTTAAAAGTTGCGCTCAGAGCTTCTAAAGTTTCTATAATTTTTCAGATAATTGTTTCATTCTCTGGCCTAAAATGTAACTTTTATTTGGTCCACTCTCATTCTCTTGTGGCTGTTGTTTCAGCCCCAGCAGGCAGCTGTTTTCTGTGAAAAAAGCAACTTTGTTAGCAGCTAGCTGGTGAACATAATGGAGGACTTAGTAGCTAAAGTGGCAGATTTGATTCAGGAGTTGTGGACACTAAAAAAGGAAGAGTGATCATCGAACTTACATTCATAAAAATCCAAATTATTGCTAATGTTGCTCTGTATCTTTCACATATTAACTATGCAAGCATACGCTAACAAGTTTGCTACATCAACTTTATGAACTGCTAATGTGTCAGTGTGATGTTGCAGTTGTTTGTGCTGCCCCAAAATGGCCAAAACATCAGTTATTGCAACTTTAAACAGACCCCTACAGAAACCCCTACTTAAACTACACATAGAACTGAAGTCATGTTGCTTTGATTATTGGTTCCTGGCCTCAGTAGTTTATATGGCTGATACACAAATTATGTGTTTACTTCAAAAGTAAATCCTGCTGATGAAAAACTCCTTCTCCCTCTCTGTTTGTAGAAAAGATGCCCAATGTGATATTCGCCCTGACCCAACATGGAGGCCACCTGGGTTTCTTTGAGGGAGCTGTGCTGTTCCCTCAGCCCCTCACCTGGATGGACAAGTTCATAGTCGAGTACACAGATGCCATTTGCCACTGGGAGAAGGACCAGCCGGCCTGCCAGAAGAGCAGCCACTAGGACGTGAACTCCTACCTGCAGAGAACAGGGGTAACACTCAGCGGGTAACCCATATGGATGTTTGGAAATGAAGCAGAAACACGCAGGTACACACTCAGCCTCCTGTACTAATGGCCTTATAGTTTACTGAGAAATTCTGGGAAATGCAGGGAATCACTAAATGGATTAGAAAAGGAGGCTAAGTGGGAGTGGTTACACCGAGCTGTAACCTGAAGCTCACAATAGTTAATAATACTGGAACATGTTATTTGACACCTTGGTGAATTGTTCCTTCCTCTTGTCCCATTCAACCTCCAATACAACACGAGCTCACCCCTTTGCTGGTTTTTGGCAGCTGCTGCGTCTTGAGTCGAGACAACAGGTTGACCTTTGACCTGCATGTTGAAGGAAAAGTATTTTTATACATGAATTATGAATGAAGACGCTACTCAGTTGAAGGGTTCACTTGCAAAAACAAGACGTCTTTTTTATTTATATTCCTAAATCATGTTTTTTGCACTCCAGGGAATCAATCAAACTGGTGATGTTTTGATAAGAAATCACAAAAATGTACTTAAATAAATCTTGGTTTTTCATGTTTGTGTGCACTCAAGTGGGGTTAGTTTATTAATTTCAGGGCGACATGTATCTGTTTTTGCAAATGAACTCATAGGTCAGCTTACATACAAATTAGACATCTAATATAAATCTTAATAAAAACTGGAAAATCATCTTAGTGAAGTCTACATTGTTGGTTTTTTTTTGTTTTTTTTAGCAAACAGTCTGAGGCCTTAAAGGCAGTTCGCCTTAAAATCAAAATGCCATATTCTCTTAACTGTAGTGGTATTAATCCATCTAGATTGTTTTGGTATGAGTTGGCGAGTTTTTTAGATAACTGGCACAAAGGTGTCTGCCTTCCCTCAAATATTACAGAATTAACGGCACTTTGGAACTCACATGGAGCTCAAAGTGCCGGAGACTCAACAGCAGTGTCTCTGTCCAGAAATCATAACCTGATTACTCAAAATAACCCAGAGACCTTGTTGTGAGATGTTTCTCGAAGGAACTACTTTTATTTATTTATTTTTTTTATATGAAACTACACCTGCCAACTGTATCACCGCAGGGATTGCAGATTGCATATATTCATGGACAAGAGACGAGCTAACTAATACCACTTTTGGATATTTTTGGTTACGTTAGTGGGTAAACCAGGTTAAATTTCACTTTTTCACATTACCAGGAGACAAGCTTGTCTTTCTGTTTTTTCTTTCTGATTAGTATGTTCTCTCATTCATCACAGCCGTTCGGAGCCAGGGCCAATAAATGCTCATGACTACTGAAGAGTCATTTGACTCAGGAGTAAATAACAATTATACGCATTCACTTTGAAGACAAAAGCCAGATATTAGCAGGTGTAAGCAGGGGTTTTTTTTCCAGTGTGAAGAGGGTATAAGCAAAACTTGGCAACTACCACCAAAACAACCTAGATGCATAAATAGCACTACAGTGAGAAGTATTTCGGAGTGGGCTGTTCCAATAAATTCATGACCATAATATCCTTTTAAATAACACTGATGTAACACATCTGTTACATTAAAGCATCTTATGGTGATATATTTAAAAAGTCCTTCAGGATTTAGCTCATAAAGTTCACAACCACATTAAGTGCCTTAATATGAATGTGAGTCTGAACAGATTTCTGGCTCCTCATGAATCATTGAGCTACCTCTGATCAGCAGCAGTCTGGCATGATTTATGGTTTACAGTGATGATTCCAGCTGATGTCAACGGTTGTGTTCAGTCAAACCAATTTCCTTAATATGATGTAATATCATCTTACTTGTTTCCATCAAGAACTTGCTGTTCTTGCAGGATAAATGCGTTAATTAACACCCTGTTTAGTTTATTTGACACCACTCCAGTTTTTTCACTTTGCATTTGCATTGTGTGCCATGGACCATCGGCCTTGCTGCTGACCTTCAAAATAAAAGAATCAGGGTCTCTGGTTAAGGTTTTATAAATGATGAAATTGTTATTTTGATTTAGGGATGTTTTTGCTTTCTGTGTTGTTGAATGCAAAAGTGGGCAGTTCATATGAACAGATTGTATTCTGCACAATGTACTGCTCCAGATCAGCTTGTTCTATTCAGTGATTTGTTCCACAGTACCATAAACCAGCAGGTAACAGCAGTTCATACCTCCATTCATAGCACAAGGATGGTCAGGTGGTTTAATTTCCCTAAATGCTGCTCTGATTGTTAACGCTTAAAAGGTCCTTTTAAGGATTGTACAACTGAGGCCAGAAGCTACTGAAGATGTACACATGACTGAAGGGCTGTTCAGGACAGAGCTGGGTCAAACTGTGTTTACAAACACTTTTAACTAAAAGGAGAGAAGAGTGCAAATGGGACTCAAACTGTAAGTGTACTAAATACAGAAGCCAATTGTGGATTTTCAATATATGCATTTACAAAACAAACGGACCAAAGCAAGTTTCACTTAAATACAAAAAGTAGCTCAACTTTGTTGCTGCACATTGGCCACATGTGACTCAATAAAAGTCACGCGGCTTTGGCTCGGATACAATAATAACCTCACATTGAATATGACTTTGAACCAGACTAATTTATAAGTTTACTGCAAAGTGAGAGATGCTTTTTGGGGGTGGTTAGAAGCTGCTTATTGCTTCATACAGGATGGGTGGAGAGAGTTCCTTAAAACAAATATTTACAAAACATGAACAGAAGGAACATTGTTGTAACTACCACATAAAACTTCTTTTTTTGTTCTGTCTCATCTCATGATTAAGATCACAAACATCGTCCTAAGATTAAGTTTACTTGCAGAAGTTGTTTTCGTTTCCTGAGGTTTATTCTGGACCCACCCAAGTGTCTTTGGTGTAAATGTTTGATATAAATCATAGTTTCCTGTGAGTAACATCCTGTCAGACGCTGTAAATGCAAAGGTCTCCACCCAAGTCCATGCTTCTTATTGATCAACTTTTCAATCATCTGCCCTTTAAAAAGATTAATACAGCTTACATTTGCACCATTACTTTTTATGTGCAATATGTCCTGACTAAGAGATGGACTGTTTAGCCTGCACTTTACTGTCTTTGCAGTTCCTATATGTCTGTATGGCACTATACTGTAGTATATATCAGCAGCATATGGGTTTAACATTTGCAATCTAATCATGTTTTTTTGTTGTTGCTCTGATGTGGTGCAGCTGTGACTGAATAGTCATATTTAAAATTATTAATAAACATTTTTCACATTGATTTGTTTTTGACAGTTTGTTTTCTGATTCTGAGTTTTCCTTTACTAGCAGTGCTATCATAAAATATTTAAACAGCTGTTGTTTGTGGTGTGGTTACATTTGGTTAACACATTCATATAAGCCATATAAAGGCCAAAAAAATATACTTAAAAAAAACATTAAATCCATTAAAACTGAAGTAAAGAGGCTGTTTTGAAAATATAAGGAGTAGAAAATAGATATGTGTGTTAAAATGTAGGCAGTAAAAAGTTGTTTGAAAAATCCATACTCAAGTAAAGTACAGATACCTGAAAAATCTACCTGGAGTGACAAAGTATTTGTATTTGGACTTCCCACCTTTGGTAATCTTACAGAGCTGCTACCACAGCAGTCCCCTCTGTTGCCCTGTTAAGACCTGGAAATTGACGCAAAGACTACAAATAATATTTAAATACAGTTTATTGTACATTTATTGACATTCTTATTGGTGCACCAGGTAGCACAGTGGGTAAAACCTCATAATGTTAATACTGAAGAACAATCTAAAAAATGCATGAGAGACAGGCACTTGTTGGAAGATCAGCCTTGTACTTCAGGGAGAGACGGGGGCCAGAGGGTGGAGATTGAGAAAGCTGGAGCCTGCCAGTGTTAAAACAAGCGGGTGAAGCATGGTCTAGACAAAGCACAACATAACAGAGGCTGTGTTGTTGAAAGCCATCCAGTAAAATGCTCTCACTTGGCTTCTCCTGGTTGGATACTTTATAATTGTTTTATTTCATGAAATGATATTAAAAGCATTCATATGTGTCTGACTTGTGTACGATTCACAGTAACGTTGAATATTTTTCAAATCGTGCTACCGCCTCCCAGACATCCACTGAAATCTGTGTGACATTTAGCCATGAGCTCTAACATCTCCTGTTTCTGAATCCGTGAAACAAAAGACATAATAAACCAAAATTGTACATTTGGTAACTTGGTGTAATAAAGATTTTGCTGTTCACCAGCAAACTGTCAAATCTTCAATATCAGAGCCTCCATGAACACAAGTGTCAAAACAGCCTCTGCCCAAAACTGATTAAATGTGTGAAAATTACAAAATAAAGGTGCCGAAATGTTCATTATGAAGAATTTCCTGTTTCAATCCAGCCTTAAGACTAAGACGGTTGATTTTCACACCAAGCTGGTGTGAAGCGAAGTCAGTGTTGCCTGGGAGGTTTTAATTTAATCAGTCTGAAAAACAATCTACAAATGTGTAAAGTACATGTATACCGTATGGAGTGTCAACCAAAGAGCTGACACATAGTACTGCAGAGTAGAATGTGATTAAGGATGAGGCTGCCTCATTCCTGTTACGTTGTGCTTCACCAGGAGCTCTGAGAACAACATCACTTGGAGTTGTCATACACTTCATTCATTATTTTTTTTTCCTCCACCCGCACAGCTACAGTGGGCTTTAAGTCTTGACAGTCTATGGGGGTTTTTGTAATATATATCGGCTCACCGCCTGGTTGGCGCAAAGAGAGGCAGGACATTTAGTCGAACAGCTTGGTTGCTGTGGCCTTGCCATCGTACTTGGAACCTTTTCCATCAAATTCAGAGGGCAGGATATCAGCATCAAACTCCTTGTAGTAGTTCTCCAGCTCATCTCCGTGGACGAACACCTAGAGTAGGAACAGCAGCTGTTAGAGGCCTTTGAGACAGTGGGGATTTTCAGCACCCGACTATCCAACATATAAATAAGTGGAAATTTAAGTACATATATGAAATCACTGCAAGAGAAAAATTAATATCAGGAAAACAGATAAAACATTAAACACTGTATAAAGTTAATTCTTAAGAAGCATTCTGTGTATTTATGTATTATTTGAGACAACAGCAAACACTCAGCTGTGTTAATCAGAAGTAGCCAGCTGCCTCCAACAATAAGAGGCTCTGTCACATAAAGTATTTTAAGGCCATAAATCTTTGAATCTTGTCTAACTCACTCTCTCTAGCAGCTTGCTCTTCATGAGGGGTTTGACCACATTGTAAGTGGTGGTGAAGTACCAGGGCTGGTGGATGAAGTGCACAGCTTTGAAACGGGCGGGGAATGAATCCTGAAAGAATAAAAAGTCAGAAGAATTAGGTATAAAACCTTTATCGAAGACACGTACTCTGCATTAAGTTACAGAAAAGGTATGAAGACTTTTTCTACTCTTAATTTACAGCTCATGGACATTTGTCACACCAACTTCAAACTGTGAAACAATGAGCAGCACTTCCTGGTAAAGTGAACAGTGCAATGCCTTGCTCAGAGGCACCTTGGTGTTAGGAGAGGGAAGAGCAAATTTCTTCACTTCTTTTACTGCAAGAATCAGAAACACATTTTCCACTCAACTCTTGTATCCTTCATAACTTAGCCTACTGAAAACTTCAACATCTGCAGTTTTCAGTTATAGAATATCCGTCTCTCCCACCCTGCAATCCACCTGTAGTCATAATTTACCCACCTGCAACATGTCCACCATCTTCTTGAGCTCGGTGGGTTTGATTCCTGACGCCTGCTGCATGGTGAAGCCCTTGAAGTTCTCGATGATGCAGAACCCGTTGATCTGAGTCTCCTCGTTCTCCAGCAGCTTCTCCAGGATCACACAGTAGGCACGAAGGATCTGAACGTACACACATTTATCACTTAAATCATATTCAAATCAGAAAGTGAGTTTGTTAACATGCCTTCCCAGGTGCATTGTGGGCTATGTGGCGTCACGTACCTCATCAAAAGTGATCTCCTCGTAGTCCCAGTTCTCAATGTTGAAGAGCAAAACCACACGGCCGTACTTGTCTCTGCTGGGCAGGATGCCGGGGTAGCCGGCCTCGATGGTGCTGCGTACGGCTTCTGGGGTCAGATTCTCAAACAGCTCGGGGTAATCCTTCCTGAAACGCACGTAACCTGGGTGGAAAAAACAGACACACACTCTTGGGTCACACCTGGCTGTAAATATCCCTGTCTTTCGAGCTACAGGAATTATAGTTTTCATTTAAAGGTTTTCAACACTTCAGATTTTTAGTTCACAATTTAAGTATTTTAGTGTTTTTGTCTATTAATGAAGAGGTAGGTTGGGTCAGACTGTCTTTAGGGACTGATGATACAACTAAAACATTTAAATCAGTCGAGTCTTTATCGTCCTATGATGATTTAAATGGTGCTTGAAAGGCTGTTTTCACCCTTACAATGACAAATATTCAGTTGAAACTCTAAATGACTGTAAATTTGTAGAAGAAAAGGTTGTCAGTACATTCGGTGCTGCCTCTCTGCTGACCTACCCTTCATGAGCTCGAAGGCTCTGGGCACGTCGTACTTCCTGGCGCGGATGAAGCGGACAAGCAAACTGTCCGGCTTCTCCCCAAAGGTGTCCTGCACCCCCTTTGCCAGGTCATCGCCTCCCTCTGCCTTCTCCTTAATAATTCCTCGCAGCTCCTTCACTGCCGCCACCTTCTTCTCATCCGTCTCGTTCAGCTCGTCCTTGGCCTGCAGGGGGAGCCAGAGCAGACAGTTAGCTGACAGTTTGGATAACTTTGGATGGGATTGACTTGCTTTTGGAGCCGGACTTAAGCAGCAGTTGGAGAAGCGGTACTGATCATTTTTCAGTTCGGGTGATTGTCACTTAGGTTTTATACAGTTAATACTGTCAAAATGTAAATGTAAGTTTCTCTTGTGTTGCGAGCTCATGATGGATTTCATGGACAGCTACTTTACGGTTTGACAACGCTATTAAAATCTCCAATTAGCCCGACATTCAGACTGAATGGCTGTTACTTAGCCTAACCTTGCCTTCATGATAGCTTTCTCGGTGAATGAAAAACTCACTGCACCAGCTAACTATGTGTTATGTTTCTTCCTAGGTGTGAGCAACAGGTGGTTCAATAGCTAACTAACCTAGTATGCGATGCTAGCTAGCTAGCTTGCCGGCATTTCATCCAAAAAGTCAGCTTTTCCCTATTTTTTTTGTGCAGTCTTTTAGTACATTCATTCAGCTAGCGTTGTGACAACTTGCGGAAAAGAAATACAAGTGGATTCTAATAAGAGCAAAACTGTAACTAGTAAATGTGTCAGCATATCCAGGCTGTCCACATGTTTCTTGTCCGGTCACCTTCTGCTTGGTGTGGTCTGGCAGGCTGGCGCAGGGTCCAAACACTGGCCCGTGGTCCTTGACGGTGAGACGCTCCAGCTTGGACCTGAGAGCCTGCTCCTCCTCCGACACCATACGGTAAGTTCCACTCTGAAAAGAGATGCGACGTTATAAATGAGAAGGCAGAGGACTTCAGGATCTGCAGATATAAAAACAAAGTGCAGCACGGTTGTGCACTCACGGGTTCAAATGTTGCTGTCACTGTTTCACAGCAGTCATTTCGAACTAAATGATAGTTGGTAGTGTGTCCCGGTATCTGTCTGCTCTTACTACGACTAAGACCATGAAACTAGCACAGCTAGATGATCGTAAATTCATTCAGTCATGAGTCACCTAAGCTTCATCTCAGGAGCGAAAGCAGAGCATTACATTGTGTAGGATTTTTTTAGGGAACTAGGTAGTAAAGTATTTTTATGCTTACAATTCATTTGTTGTGAATATGGTTCAAACTTCTCTCAGGAGTGACAGGGCATTGATTTCCTTGCAGCTAACACTGGTAATCTGTAGCTCTGTGTGTAAACACAGTAAATTATTGTTGTGCACTATGGAGCAGGAATTGAGCAAGTAAAGTACGGGGGGCTGCAGTGGTTTAGTTTTAGAGGAGGCCCGTAGTCTCTGACATTCAAAACCACTGGTCTAAACACTGGCAGCTTTATGAGAACTTTGCTCTTATAAAGTTTACAGTTGGCAATATTTGGATTTAAATCAGTAAATATGCGATGAATGACAACAAATCTGATTACTTATACCAAAAAGTACTGAGGTTTGACTCAGCTCTACAACGTCCAACTAAGGGATTCACAGTAAGAAGTACAGCACTGTTGTTTAGGTTATCAACAGTTTGCTACTGTCAAAGTAAAGGAGCACTGAATCAGATATGGAAGATAATTGTCTCTGCTCTCCATTGAAACACGGCTGAAACACCTGAAGAGGTCATTTCCACAGTGTATCATAGCAGGAAGCTGTTATTAGTGACATTAATACTGGATGAGTTTCATTTAGCTGCGCCAGTCTCAGCACCAGTTGGTATTGTGGATACTCGCTCACTGGGAAAGACCTAATGGCGCATAGAATGGAAAGAGATCCATCGTTTATGTTATTAGTTACGCCAGTGCCTGACCACTTTAACGAAGGCCAGAAGGCCCTGCACACCTTGACGTTGTTTGAAACCGTAACATTTAACGCACCCAGAGAGAAACTGCTCTTTTTCTATCTTTTCTGCCTTTGCAGGTCGCTTTGGACAAGAGCTCAATAACTTACATTGTTGATATAATTCTCTCACAAGACCCAGTTGTGCAGTGCGAGGTTTAAAACATGTCTAATCCACATGAGACAAAACACACGTCCACCAGTGCTTCAGCAGCATAATCAATAGGCCTCAGTGTTTGATTAATCTCCCTCACATGAGTCCACTAAAGCTTGTAAATACACGGTAAGGACCGCTAGTGGACCTGAAGCAGGGATCAGAGATTAGCAGCTAAGGCTACTGTAGCTGTTGACGGCATCCTAACAATGAGCTTTGGTCTTGAGAAATGTTGAGCCTCAGCCACGTTACAGGAAGATTACTGGGTTTTTGTCTTGGCAATTGTTATTTGTGTGTGAGAGTTACAGCTCAGAAATCCATCCAAAATATCCCCATGGAGCAAAATCGAACCACAGTTCAAGCTGAAGTAAAAGTGTGAGTACTTACAACCACAGCCATATCTGCTGCTGCTTATATCAGCTCCGAACCGTCTGCAAGAAAATAAAAGGGAGTTTGTGATTCACATGAAACAAATGACACACTGTGTTCAACATTAATCCCCCTTCATCCCACCCTCTCTGCTATCACAGGGTACCTTCATTTGGCTATATTTAGCACTCGTCCATTCCTGGGTGATTTGTCAGGACATTTAAGGTCGAGAGTCTTTTCAGTTTTATAATCGACAGGCTCACATTTGCTGTCAAGGTTCAAACTCTTTGATAAATTCTGTATAGCTGCAAAGATCACCAAAAAGTTCTCAAAGTGTGATGTAGCATATGCAGTATCTTCTTGTTTTAATCTACAGGTTTTTTTATATACAGAGTTCTTTCTGATGTTTGTGGAAGACTTTGATGTGCACATTTGGCAGGGGATTTGGGCCCCCCACTTAAGAAAATGTTATGTTTTTAATAAAAAATATTATATTTGGGTACAATTTTTTTTTATAAAACCAGAGTAAATAATAAATACACAAAAAGCATAAAGCAACGCAAAACTTGATAAAAAGGCGGTGCCCAAAATTGCTGCAGCTAAGCCTTATAATGCTGGGGAAAAACCCTGATCTGCTACTTTTATAATCGATTAAATATTTTCCAAATTAAAAAACACCAACATCTAGCCCTTTTGTCTGAATACATGACAGTAAACTGAAATAATTCTTAGGAAATTGTCTTGTGCATCATTTTATTCACATTCCTCTGTCATTTCTGCAAACTTTAAGCATTTTCTTCTGATCTTTTTTAAATTAATTGATAGTCGTCCTTCTACTATACTATAGAATAATATACTATACTATACTTCCTTATATTGAATACATGTAGGCCTAAATCATTTTTCTCACACACTGAAAGTTTTGGGAAACTAAAAGACATCCCACTCGCCCACACTATATAACTGTGTTATTACTCAATGTAAGCCACTCAGTCGATGCTCAAATCCAAAGCTGCAGAACCATGAGCACATTTTTGGGAATTTTTGCTCACAGTGGGAATGCAGCTCTGAACCTTGCTTGTGTTAGTCCCATGATGCACCTACTGAGCACAACACAGAGTTCGCTTGATTAGATTTAGCACTCAGATACCTCAAAATACATAAAGAAAATGATGTTTGGGAGTTAAAGGAAGTAGAATATCCAGTTTATAAGAGAATATCACTGTTCTTGGTCAAAATCAATGCTACGTTAACAAAAGTTCAGCTATAGCAGGAACAACAGGAGCTGCAGAGTTTCACAACATCCGAGGGAGAACAGAGTGTGAAGCAGCACATCGGTAGAGGAGGCTGAGTCTTACCTGAGGCAGATGTGAAGTCGCCGGTGGGCAGTCACAGGGGTCTGTGTGGAGCGAGGTGGACCGGACCTATGTTTTGTAGTGCTGGGATTAGTGGCGTCACACCAGATTACATCCTGCAGATTTCTTTTTCTTTTCAATCAGCATAAAAGTGGCGGAGAGTGGGAGAGGAGGGGGAGGAGGGGGAGCGGGAGATGGTAGGGGTGTTTGGCCAATGGTGGAGGTGCTCCCATAATGAAAGGCAGGGCCAGGGCACATTTTGATGAATGATGTAATGTTTGGTGCACACTTTAGGTAAGAGGTGGTTTAAGAGGGAGGACGGATTTGATTGCATTACAAAGAGACTCGGATGGAGAGAAAAGTGACCATTGTGACCACTGCTTTTGATTTCTGCAACGTGATTACACTTGTGTGAGAAGAGAGGGGAGCCTGTGTTCTAACGGCCGGTTTCACATGTTTAAAGGCATTAATGGGAGTTCAGTCTGCATCTAATGTTGTGACATTTCTACCCAGATCAGCAGCAATATTATTTCTGTTCTTGAATTAATCTTTTTTACTGAGGTTGATTTCTTCAGTCTGCCGACAAAGGCTGGGATTTATGATATAGTCTCTGTTTCTATGTGACTAACGAAACATACAATACAATCCCGGATCCTGATCTGCATAAATCTAATTAATAAGTCTAATCCACCATATTTCATGGCGATCTTGTACGTTTTTGAGGTACAGTCAAAACAACAACACGTTATATGTTATACATTATTCGCAACTGAACTCGTTCAGCTCTCGCTGATATCGTGTTTGGTTTTTATTGAGATCTGCATATTCTGATCAGTAGCTGCAATCACATTTTGAGTTTGTATGCTCCCTTTTTTTGGCTACATCCATCTATTCATCCAGATTCATCAATGGATTGTCAGGGAAACTATTTGTTAATCATGAATTGTTCCCATCCCAGCAAAACATTAAAGGATTCATTGTTTTTTTCTTTCTTTGATATTGTCGTGACTTGCAGATATTTGGGGGGGGGGCTTTTGAAATAGTGATGCTGATGGTTTTAGTTGCAGGTCTGCACTGCTGTAAAGGATATACAAAGCAAAACAAACACAGTGGGGAAAAAAGCAGCAGAAATATCTGGCAGTTCACCAAATATACAAAAATAGTATAAAGTGGCATCAGACCAGTTTTCTATTTAATCAGAAAGCAACAAAAAACATCATTCTGACTGGAGAAAACCTTCATCTCTCGTGTTTTCATAAAGCAGAAATATGTACACGAGCACACAAGGATTTGGATTTAGACTTAGGTGCATTCATATCAGTTAACATGGACCTGAAACTACCCACAATTCCCTGTGATCAGATTAGTTCTAGTGTACACATTATACGTCAACACACAGAACACACTGACACCGTGCACGTGCCGGTCACCTTGATAGCTGTGTGTGCCACGGTGAGCATTCATTCATTAAGAGCTGAGAGTGAAGGTTAATATTAATAATTCTGTGAGCACTTAATCTAATCGGACACACACGTACTCTGTGTTTATGTCTAATCTCAATTGAGCAAGGCTGAGTTAAAAAAAATAAAAATAAAAAAATAGGTTTAATCTCACGTAATTGAGCAACAGAGAGGTGTGCATGAAAACGAATTAACAAAGAGCTGGACAGTAAATACAACAGGATGCTGTGAATATAGTAAGTGCTTTTGGCTTGTTGAGCGAAAATAATCTTATGAATATCGATCATTATGAAAAACAGTGGAACATTAGCAGCGTCTTAAATCAGATTTACAGGGCCTGTGGGAAGTGAGGAGATGGGGCCTCATTTATTCCATCTGTAACAGACATCAGCGCCGATCTATTCACAGCTCGAACACCTCTGTGCATTAAAGGGGAAATGTGCCACTGTTTGTGTGGATGTCCTGTTGGTTCTGATGGTAAAATAAGTCAACTAAAGCAATAAACTCCTCAGGGTTGGTTTCATTGACCAAGCAAGCCGAGTTACCCTGCTACAAAAACTGACACCAGTGACGAAGTTGGTTTTAAGAAAGACTTCAAGTTATTTCAGCTTGGATTTAGCCTCTGGACAGCCACGAGGACGTGCTGCTGCCTAGAAACTAAACTTGCTTGCTTGTAAACTAGATTACAGCAAAAAATGGCTCTCAAAAATGTAAGTGCAGAGGCTGTCACGGATGAGGATACATTTTTCTGGTTCCCTCCTCTTTTTGTGGCTAAATACTTATAGTAAGAGATGTTGATATTGCCTTTACACTTCAGCAGTCCATGGACCACAGCAGGTTGTTCTTTTGTGAGGTTATTTGTGATGTTGGGAAGTCGGCCATTTTCCTCTCTCTGACCCCGGTAGCACTAACGTCACCAACACACGCTTTTCCTCCTGATGCAACGATGAAGGAGCGGGCAGCCGGCTAATAATCTGCTAAATCAGGGCTGATCTACTCAATAAAGCGATTTGGGGAACAAAATTAGACGGATTGGGCAAACAATGCTACTTCTGTTTTCTCCCTATAGAGCTGAGGGGCCAAGTTCAGGCTTTAGATGTGTGTGTGGGTGTGTGTTCATGGGTTTTGAGTAAGAAAGAAGGAAGCTGAGGCACAAGGAAAAATACATTCACAGAGCCATTATAAAATGTACAGCTCCACCTGCAGCTCGCTGTGTTTCATGTTGAGTTTATGTCAGTTAGATTACATGGGTCGCTCCATGCCAACTCACCAAGGGCCGACCAGTTCATGTCATGGATTTTCCTGAAAAATGTTCTTAACTTCTATTAAATTCATGAGAACTTGGAAATCCTACTGCTCTACTCCAAATACTTTTAAAAGTTATGAATTCTTGAAGTTTGGCCCTCTAAACTAAAGTTCAGCAATTAATCAATTATTTTTCACCGGATTGGGTTTAAATTTGTCCTGAACATCCAAGAGACCTTGAGGAAACTTGGCATGTTTTCATTTAAATAGTTTTTGCTGAACGGTTGCAGTAATCAAATGAAATGAACAGGAAGTCATTTTCAAAAGTTCTCCACTAGTTTCCACATTCTTGTAACCAAATTATGATTCTGTGTAGTATGCAGCCACATACAGCAGCGCAGCATTCAAGTTCAATGACTAACGTTTAACTTCCTGGGACTTGACTGAGTCTGCTGGGAGAGAAGAAAAGAAGGATGAACATTAAAAGTGAAAATGGTGCTTTGTCTTCAGACTGTCGTGTCTTTTCTGGGTCGGCCCACTTTTAATGCAGTAGGTTTTGTAACCTATTTGGACATGGTGCCATTCGATGATTTAAATTCCTGATCCTGTATTTATGACAGACTCTGGCCTGTTGGTCTGGATGATCCTGAAAATATTTCCCAACTCTTAACACAGCTTTAGTTTCCCACATTAATGCTACCTGTGCCAACAATGCTGCTGTTAATGCTGATCTGGCTCTCAATCAGATAGGAGGACCATGACGCCATAGTTTGTTTTTTCCTCTACACTAGCACGCTAAGTTAGTGCAATGATCCAGGGCAACAGAAAGGTATAAGGCAGCTGACTATACTCTCATCAGTAATCTAAATGCAACACTCATCTGTCAGATTTTGAGCATGTATCCTGCAGTGAGCACGCTCCTTCAAAACTGGAAACGTGTGGCATTGTGTTAGGTGATAAAACTCCACATTTTAGTGTGGCCTTTTATTGTAACCTGTTCAAAGCACACCTGTACCACAATCATGTAGTTAAATCAGCACCTGTATTTGCCACCCCCCTCAGGTGGATGGATAACCTTTAGGTGCTCATTAACACCGATTTACCTTTTTTTTTGCACATTGAGAAATAAATCAAAACATGGAATCTATTCTTAGAATTTTTTGAAAAATATCCTGATATCACAAATGAATCACTATTGCCTCACACTTTTTTTTGTACAATGACTTCATACTACACATACACATTTTTACTTCATACTGTTCTGACATATGTATGTTAAAACATAGCACTCTTGAACTTTGTTGTAACTACATGCATGAACCGTTGACATGTTTTAACATTGTTTATTTTTGTATGTGTATATAGATTTTAATAAAATGTTTTCATAGAATTGCATGTCTTCAAACTTTTTCAAAGCAAAAAAGAAAAAATGCAAAGTGAGGTTAAACCAGAGCAAATCAATTGTAAAGCCTCAATTGTGTGCCTTCACATAAGAGGCACAAAAAGGAAAAACTTTAATATGTTGCTCAATGAAAGCACAAAGTGATAATGTTTCAATTAAACATGATGCCATTTTATTGGGACAAATTGAAGAGCAGCTTACAATGAAAGGTAATTAAATAACACCATTACAACTGGACACAACTGTTAAAACATTAAGGCCACATAAACATGAAGGTAACTGTGACAGATTAAAGTTAAAATGTTTCCCTTTTGCCTTATATATGCAGAAAAACATTTTTCAGTGTAGTGCAGTGTAACTTCTTCCCCTTTGAGTGCGCTCATGGCAGCCACTTCCCTGCCACATAATTTATGGTCTTCTATGAACAGAAGACATTTTATAAAGCAATATCAACTGAAAAATACAGTTTCGCTTTCCAAAACAGCTGTAACTGTGGCCCATGTCCTATTGATAGTTAACCTTTTTACCTTTCAAGTAAGAGCAGATCAAATTAGAGAACTCCAAACACCGCATTTCATAACCTCAAAACTTTAAGAGCACCGATGTCCCTCTATAAACATTATCAAGTTAGCCTGATAACTTCGAGACTCTGCAAGCAAATGTCACAGCAAAGAAAATATGCTGTTGAGCACTCAAACCATGTTTAACATGTTTTAAAGTAAGTTAACAAGTGTTTTCATTTAAGCAATCATGTTATTTTATCCAAAGTGACACAGTATATCTCCTCGTGTGAGACAATGCCAATAATCTTATTATATTACCCCCAAAAATGCATTTACTTCTTACAATACTCTCTCACTCACACTGTTTATAGTTTTCTGAACGTGCTCTGATGACTGTCTCTGCTGAGGTATTTTCCACTAACTGTGCCACATGTCATAAACACTCTTATTGGCTGTCAGCTATGACATCGTCTGGCCAGTACTCGTCCTGCATGTAGTGGTTTGAGGAGGCGAAGCTCGGCTCATGTGGGGCGTTGTCGTCCCTCAGCTTGTTCTGCAGCTCCTGCTCCCACTCGCTCTCCACCAGCTTGTAGAGGTCGAGGGCAGCCTGAGCATCCTCCACCGAGCAGTGACCTCTCCTCCCCGTCTGGACAGGGAAACAAAGACAGGGTCAGTGTAACCTAACACATTATAACCATGCTGAAAGCAGATTTCAAATACATATTAAATATATTATAAGGAAAGGATGATCTTGAAGTCATAATTTGATAGGAATGATACATTTGGTATTTAAGACAGGTCAGGGTCTTATTAAAAATAAAGTAAAAAAAAAAAAAAAAAAAGACAGGTCAGGGCATTTCACAGTAGAAAAATGGATGTCTCAGCGCCCTCTGGTGTAGGGCTGCAACTAACGATTATTTTGGCTGTCGACTAATCTATCGATTATTTTTTCGATTAGTCATGATTATTTTGGCAGCATCTGTTTCTACTTTGGTTTAATCTTCATATTCTCAGAGCAAATTAAAAACCCATGAAACATGCATTTGAAAACATATTTTGAAACACAACTGGATTTTTAATATATGAATTGAACTAATTAATACTAATCATTACAGTTTTTAATTGATAACATCTTACAAATGATTTATTATTATGTTATAAATCATTGCATTAAGTGGAGGTTTACTATTCAGTGTTTTATCCAATTTATATCATCATTATTGTTTGGTGCTGATTTAATATCCTACACAAGAATTATTACTGAATTTGTTGCTGTCAGACAGAAACCTCTAGTTTGCAAATTTGACTTATTTTTTCATAATTAATTTCACTGGCCACCCTTCAGTTGGGACATATTATTAACCAATGAATGTATTCAAAGAGCTCCAGCTGGCCTCTTGTCTGATGATCTGAAGATGGGGGAGCATGAGTTCTCAACAACCGCACTTGTTGTTGTCATTCAAGATCTGTTGCATTTTTAATAACTATGAATTTTAATAAATGACTTTTTGGTTGCACACTAATGGATGAATATGTCTAAAAAAAATGCAAATCCGTTGCAGTTTGATTTGCTTGTAGGCTACAGAGTAGAGTTTAGACTCTCTGCCACAGCCTGTTTTTTTTTTTTTTTTTAAGAACTCAAAAATAATGACTGTATTTCCAGCTACAAAACGCGCATCTCTCTCCTCCCTCCATTGTTGTTTGTGTCGCTGCGTGGTCTGAAAGTGGCCAGCTCGGGCCGGGCCAGGACTCAACGTGCACAGGTCGGGTCGTCGGGCTTGATTTTTTAGGCTCGATCTAAGCTCTACTACAGAGTCACACGTAAATTTAATATCATATATTAAAGATATAGGAGGTTACCAAACTTTGGACGTGTTTGGTTTCGCTTTCCTGCTCTCCACAACATGTTCCGCCATCATTCATATTCTTCTTCTGCTGCTGCTTCTTCTGCGGAACCGTCTTCTTCTTCTACACCACACTGTGTTGCGCATTCTAGTAGCGGTGCTAAAGCGATTTGCTCCGCCTCAAATCTTTTTTTTTTTTTAATGATGATGACAATAATAATAATAATAATAATAATAATAATAATAACAATAACAAATATGACGCAAAATTTTTTATTGTCGACGTAATCGATTATGTCGACTAATCGTTGCAGCCCTACTCTGGTGGGCAAACATCATGACGACACTTTACTTTCATGACTCCCTTTGGACAAAAGATGATGATTCCAAAACAAATTAAATTTATAAACAATAAGTCTGAATACTTTTCTGACTGCCAGTGTCTCACCTGTATCGTCCTGTTGAGCAGTTTACTGGCCAGGATTTTCAGGGAGGGGCAACGTTCGCGGGGGAATCCAGCCAATCGGCTGAGGAGACGCGTGGTACACGTGTCCCTGACCATGTGACCCGGATGGAGCATGTCCAACGCCTCAAAGTCATTGTAAATGGAGTGGCCGATGACCACTTTGCCCTCAAGTATGCTGAGGATCTACAGGAAAGAAGCCACACAAGTGCATCAGAGGAGAGAAACTTGACTGCTAAAACAAATTTGATGTGTATATAATGGAGCCCTGTAATCTAAAATGTAGAGACAACAATACAGGCATTTTAAACACAGGCAGTATTTCTCAGACTCATTTCTCATCAGGAGGATTTGAACTCTCATGTGCTACCTGTTTACAACTGAACTACAGCCTCAGCTTTTATCAACAACACATTTCTGTACTTTCCCCCTGAGGTGCTGTGGGCTGTTTTCAAAGCTCAATATGGAGCAAAGCGAAAGCTCATGCTTTGGAAAGGAGGATATACTTAGAGAATCATTAGATAGAGCTCAGACCAAAAGTGAAGTGGGTCTCACCTCTTCCCTGGCCTGAGTGAATGGCATGGCGTTCTGCAGGTGATGCCTCCTGATGCCACTCCAGCGAGTCCTGTAGTCTGTGACTGGCTGACACGGTTGGACATATTTATCATACAATATGTTGCCATGATAGTCCAGGATGCTACAGCGTGCCAGCTCGCTGCAGCGCCCCCCAGGCCCAGTCCCCACCATCTCACAGTCCAACGCCACCACCATGGTTGAGCGGGGGCACGGTGAGCTCCGACCACTGGCCGGAGGACTTGCCTCCGAGCAGAAACCACTGTCCACCTCCCAGCTGTCCCTGAGGGCTGTGGCTAAACTGTGGTGGTCAGAGAACCCAGGATTTGATATGTCAGTACCCTTGTTCTCAGAGTTCAGAGTACTTTGACTCTCCTGGTCTGAATTGCTCAATTTTGTTTTTTTGACAAGTGTATTTGTACCAAGTGGTTCTTTGTGGTTGTCCGTTAATTTTCTCTTCATGTTTGGGAACCCAATCTTTTGCTGGCATTTCTTCCTTACTTTTGTGTTCTCCATGACTCGAAGCATCAGGGATTTTTTGCACAAATACCGATAGTTGCTGAGGAGCCCCCAAGGGGAGGCTTTAATCTTTTTTGACGGCTCTGCCATCACCAACCATTGAAACCAGCCGCTGCGACATTACTGAGGAAATAAAAACAAAAACAGCCAGATTAACACTAGGAAAGAAATTCTGTAAATTGAAAGTAATATGCAGGATTATATTTTTCTAACAACTACACATTTTCCTCTGAAAAAGGTAACATCGGCAGTGGGGCGGTGGCATAACCTTGGTTCTTATCTCACGGTGGCCAATAAAACAGACTGATATGAGTTAAGTCTAAAGAAACTTTTTTATGATTGTTTTTTTTTCCAGCCCACATATGATCTCCCTGAGGTGGTCATGCAGAAATATCACTGACTTTAAGGGGAAGGGGATTGACAGCAACACACCAGGACACAACTACCTGTGTAACTGTCTTTGTCTGATATTTCGCGTAAAGGATGATAAATGCCGTTCTGTCTTACAGACAATGGCACCAAACACCATTCAAAATTCAGGCCATTTAATGTTATTCTGTTTCTCCATGAATGCTACTAACTGCCTAACATTTATTTTAATCCTGGCTCGACATCAGTTGCAAATTCGCTCATCTAAACTCTAATATAGCTCGTACATTCAGCCATAACAGATTTAAATAACGGTGATTGGTTGAGTTGATCGATAAGGCCGTGATGGCAGTGTGCAGTTCAACTGTCATACAAAAGCTTACAATCATTCAATGTTCTTGGTCAGTTGTATTTAATCCGACGAACACTGGCCCATAAGTGTTTACAAATGGCGCGGACTTCTGTTTTATGTAGTGTTAAACCGAGTCAGTATCTCCAACAAACAATAATTGCCAGATATTTCAAAGGAGTTTGGCGTTACGTTCTGCTACAACTAACATTGAGCTAGCTTGTCCAGCTATAAAAAGCGACGTCAAACAAAGACACTAAACATTATTCCTCGACGAAAAATACACCAAAAGACCAACCCTAACGTGTAGGCTTGTTGACAAAAACACAAGCGAATAGTATAACATGTTATAGAAGAAATCATTTCAGCGTTACCCTCTGATGTAGCACGTGTACAGTCTGAACATGCCCGGGCAGGATCCATCTGCTCCACATCTGATTGGCCCTTTCTCTTCTTCTTTTGTTCCCTGACAGGAAGCGTTTTACCGCCAAATACCTGCAGAGTCGCCGTCTACTGGTTGGATGTGTTATCGCCAAATAATTATGTTTCACAAGTGCAACTTTTCATAAGTCAAACAACACAGATTGTGTGGACGATTTAAAATATAGCGATGACACGAAAGCCGTTAAATAAATCTCAAGGTTCATAAAAATAGATATTTGTAGTGTGAAGCTCAGTCCAACTCAGCATGCAACTTAACGTTAGCTGCACGAGGAACTGGCAAAAGACAAACAACGGACTATTGATTACACCACTAATAAAGAACATAATCTAACGACGTTATACCCACTCGCCACATTTATAAGGTAGTTGCCTGCACACTTTTATTTCAGGGCAGCGCGGACACTGGCACAGCTTGTGGTCAGAAACGGAATCGTCCCTCTGTGGACGCGAACCATCAACCTACGTATCTCAACGGCTGAGTGCACGCGCACTAAGGGGCACTGATGTGGTGCGCTCTAGTGTCTCAAACTTGTCCTGCACCTCTGTGGTTGGATATTGAGTTTCTATTAGTATGTGACTTTGAAATATCCAAACTGCCCATAAAACTGTCCAAATTTCACCAACAGGTTTTGTTAAATTGGAAAATGATGTTCAAACATAATTTCAGCCCCCATAATGTCCCATTGTGGAACAATAGGGTGATATTGAGTCGAGGGAGGTCGATGTTTATGGAGGACTGGATGACAAAACAAATTTGGTCAGTTATACACATAATGGATGGAAATGGAAATATACTTGAACTGAATGATTTTAATTCTAAATACAACATGAGTTGCTCCAATGAGATCTATAAGAAAGTCTCACAGAATGTCCCAAAAGCCTTTCTTCAATCGATAAAGAATAATATTTGGAACATACCAACTCCAAATTTACACAAAGTGAAGACAGATGATTTAGGCCTCGTAAATGAAAAATGTAACAATAAGTTTTTAGGAAGTACTTGGTAAACACCTTATATGCAAGTAGAGCAAAAAGCTCACTCACTCTCAGAGATTATAACAAATTTGAAATATCAACTATTCGAACAAAATACTTAAAATTCCTAATTCCCCCAAAGTGTAAAGAAGTTCATTTTAAAACCATTAACTACATTTATCCTTTCAAATAATTTTATGAAAAGTAGATTTAAATTTATGGTAGAAAACTGTTGCATATGTAAAACGAATCTGGAAACAACAGAGCACCTGTTTTATGAATGTGAGACTGTCCACAATCTGTGGAAATCCCTCCACAACTTCATATCGTCCAGCTCCAGGAACAAAATATTCAAGTAGTAATCCTCGAAGACAAAAAAACTGAGTTCCTGGTGAATAATCTCATTATTATTACTAAATATTATATACACAAGTGTCGGTATGCCAAATTCCCCCCCCCCCCCCCTCGTGGTTTGCTCTTAAGAATGAATTTTCCTTGTTACAAAACTGTCTGAAACAAATAAATAACCCCCATGCAAATAAACTGCACACATTTATAGCAGAATTTAACCTTTCCTAAACCCCTTGTATTTAATAAGTACACATTTCCTGGTCTATATGTTCTACTTTTATTTGTCTTATAATTTACTTTATGCCCCTTTCTTCTGTTCTTTTATTTTATTTTGGTTAATTACACTTGAAATGTGATATACACCACAGTACTAATTGTCATTTTGGTCTTGAAAGGAGGTGTGAATTTACTTTAAAAGATCATATATTGTCATTTTTCTGAGAGTATGTCATTGTTCATGTAATGTTATCTGTTTAAATAAAAATAAAAAAACCTCTGTGGTTGGATCACCAAACGTTCATTACTCTAAAAGGTGTGAAATGTAAGAACTAGCCATCTGTCAAATTAATACTCTAAACAAACAGGGGGCAGCATATGACCAGAGTAGCCACTAGCTACTGCTGATAACTGTAGCTGCCCCTTAGCTAGTTAGCTCAGTGAGCTGTGCAGCTAGCTGTTCAGACTGGGAGCTCTGGGACCAGAAGGCTGTTAGTGTTCTGTTAGTGCGCTAGCACAGGGCCTTTGGGCTGGGACAGGCTTTGGCTCGCTGGTTCGCATGCTTAGTGCCGTAGATATCTGTGCAACATAATAGACATAATAAATCATATTTTTAATTTTTCAACAGACCTGCCAACATGTACACATTTTTCATACTCGGTACACATTTTGACCCTTAAGTACGCTTATATGCATTGCTGGTACACATTTTGTTGCATCCCGCAGTTCACCGGTGTCACTTTCTAATCTATGAAGTTGATTCTGCCGCTAAGCCAAAAACAATCTGCGTGTAAGTGGAGTGAAAAGCTTTTGGCCAATCAGAGCACTGCATTTTAACACCCTCGCCCACTTGCCCCTCCTAGCCAAGTGCTCTGCGCGTTCAATTCAATTCAGTGCCTCAAGCAAGCCAGCCTGGCCGGATAACTGATTCCTCTTCTGCCGCTTGCTGTCACTGCCGGTGCAAACAGCATTGAAAAGGTCAAATTAAGACGTTGAGTTTACCCGACAGTGTTGTTAACCACTCATCAAAGTTACCGTTCATCGATCGTTGTGTGTGTGTGGCAAATAGTAGGCTAACTGTAACGTTTCCCCGAATCCATTACTGCTACAAGGAAAACTGTAGGCTTGCATGTCATGGCGGCACGCAAACCAAAAACTGTTCGGAAAACTCAAAGATTTCTTGACAGCTATCAGGAGAGAGGGCCTTGCCTCCCCCTCATCACGCGAGACAGACATTGACATAGTCACCAAGGGGCAAAGGGTAAGAAGCACAGTCCCACACACAAATACTCCCCGGCCTCCAAAACAATGATATTAAAAATAAAAGGATGATAAGAAAAAACGTTCATAGTGTCAATAGGCTAGCCAATCACACACACCATCCTTCCTGTTAGTGGGGGGGCAGTTAGAAAAGTGATTCTTTTAAACGTTCTTTAAGGTTGGCAGGTCTGTTTCAAACTAA
Source organism: Diplodus puntazzo (assembly GCA_963678695.2). NCBI lineage: Eukaryota > Metazoa > Chordata > Actinopteri > Spariformes > Sparidae > Diplodus > Diplodus puntazzo. Next base: position 15,738,690 of record OZ023161.1, on the reverse strand, counting down.
AATTCTTACATATTGCTCCTTTAAAGGAAAGAAAAGCCCCCTTGTGACTTACTGGGGTGCATACAATTTAAACAAAAACTACTCAAGCATGGTAAGTTTTTTTTAAACCCTTGTATGATGATATATCGCTCTTGTATAAAAAACAATACATCCAGTGTTTTTAGATCCTGGTCCTGAGGGCCTCCCGTCCTGCATGTTTTAGATGTTTCTCTGCTCCATCATGCCTGATTCAAATGAGCAGCTTGTCATCAAGCTCTGCCAATGACAGACGTGTTCATCTTCATTGTAGAATGGCAAGATTTGACAAAAGTGAAGTACCTAGGGGCCGGACTTCAACATGCCCTGTCTGACCTGTAAAGCACATAATTCTAATAGGTTAAAACAATGTAATTTTCTCTGCTTTTTTTAGTTTTCATCACTGAAATAAGTATTATATATGTACAGAAGTACAGGGGAAAAACAATGCACAGTTTCAAACTTAGAAGCAAGTTTTCAACACTGCGGTTAGATTAAAAAAAATGTGTCAGAATCTGGAGCACAATAGAAAATGCTCTGACCATTTAGTCAAAATCATCTGAAATGTATCATCTTGTACCTTAAGGTATTGACAATGTTTTTCTATTATGTTATGACTGGAGTAACTCATTGTTTTCCCTTTGTTTGTGTAATGATTTACAGACCAAAGCAAAATCAGTTAAATCCATTTTTACACACGTGACCGAATATATGACAAAGATGAAATGAATTTGTCGATTGCCAAAACAATTATCACCCATTCTAATTAAATAATTCCTGAATTAATGTTATCAAAAAAGGAGAAAAAAAAACTTCTAAAATAACAAAGAAAATATTTTTCTTAAGTGCTTTCAATTGAACACTAAATGCAATGATGTAATACAATATTGGAGGTTAGTTAGAAATTATTTTTTTTTTTTTTAAAAAATCAGCCAACAGTATGATAAAACATTTATATCCATGAATGACATCATACAGTTCCTTTTGGTTTTGTGGGCCTTTTTATTTTCACAATCCTTCCAAATGTACAAAAACAAAGACGTGTTACAAAAACAAAAGAGAAAAAAAAAATGAAATTCACCAATACCATTATCCCCTGTGACGACAACAACAAAAACCAACAGATGACTGGAGACTGCTGTCAAACCAAGGTGCATCAGCCTGAGGTGTGGTAGACAGACCAGGGGAAATAAAAATCTCATTTTTTGAAAAGCTGTCCCCTCTTCTCTAAAAATTTGTTTTAGTTTTGAAACATGGGGCAGGCCCTGGCCACCACCCCTCCACCGTCCACAGTTTTCCCAGAGCAGCGGAGGACCGCATCTTTTCGACTTGGCTTCAGAGCATTCGGTAGTTCAGAAGAGTGGAATATAATTTAGTTCTTTCTTTGCATGGATTTCCCCAATCCTCCTCTTCCTGTTGTGGGTGGGATGTTGAGCTCCTGTATGGAGCTTTTATAGGTCATTGTCGTCCCTCATCTTCTTCTTCTTCTTCTTGGACTCCTCCTGCACTACCAAGGGATTGGTGGCCTCTCTCTTCAAGTAGGAGATAAAGTCGCTCACCTCGCGACCACCCTGAAACACAAAACGGTGAGAGGGGATGATGAGCAGAGTGGATAGAAGCAGGACTTTTGTTTTAATGAACGCTCAAGCAGACGCTCACCTCGTATTTCTTTGGGGTCATCTTACGTCCAGCAGGGGCAAAGTACAGTGTGGGGAAACTAGAAAAGCAAAAGGTTGAGGAGATTGATGAGAAATCACATCAGTGAGCAAGATGCTAAAAATGAACCCACAAACATTAAATTTGCAGCCCAACTAAGACTGGATTTTTAAGGTCGATACCAATGTTTGAGTTCAAAAATATCCTATAACAATTTATTGGCTTGGCCTTTTTATCAGTTTACATCTAAATAACTTCCCGTGAAATACAAAAACTAAATGGGAATTATATGACAAGTCTTATTTCTTCCCGATCGTAATTTGGAAGTAGTGTGTAAGTGAAACTTGGCATTACATTATCCGTCAAGGCTTTCTGAGGCAGAGTAGAAGTGTGAATATTACACCGAAGTGACCCATGACTCACCCGCTGACTTCATATGGAGATGGCACATCATTGGCTGTGGCGTCCATCTTGGCAATGACAATGTTGGGATCCTCAGCAAGCTTTAAGACAAGAGGAGAGAAACAGTCAATTGTTTGCAAGCTAGGTCACAAAATCTAACTTCTAGAGAGTCTGGTCCATTACAACATTCGCTCAAAGCCAGTAAAACATTGGTCTTATATGCTGGTTCCTATCGGTTTTTTTAAAATATTATTTTACACTTAAAAATCTACAAAACTGAAAAGAAAGACAACACCAGTTTCCCTAAGGTTTTCAACCTACATTTTTTGTGTTCTTATTGATTAATCTCTTATAGTATGTTTAAAAGTAAACACTGAACTTGAAGCCCTTCTTTGATCAAGGTCATTAAAAGGCATTATTTTAGAGTATTACCTCAATCTGTGAAATATAGCAACAGCAGTAGATGAGACAGAAGTTTATTTATCGTTAGGAGTCCATTCCCTCACCTTCTCCCCCAGCTCGTTGAATTTGGGCTCCAGGCTCTTGCAGTGTCCGCACCATGGAGCGTAGAACTCGATCAGCACGTCTTTGCTGTCGTCGTTGACGATGGAGTCGAAGTTCTCAGCCACCACGACCTGAAGACAAATGAAAGATGTAACAAGTTCATCATTATGGACTGATGAACAGCTTTCAGTCATTTTTATTCCTGAGCGCTGTGACTGTAGTAACACCCAATGTTAAATGCTAAATGTTCAATAAGACCTGCTTCTGTTTTTTTATGCTCTCAACAAGCACAGTATCTGATCCTGGAAAATAACCAACACTGTACAACAATATAAATGCATTCTGCTATTAATACACTTTGAATGTGTACATAATAGTTGCTCAGTCAACTAGAGACTACATATGTACAAGTCAACTGCCCGTTTTATTTTTACAACTCATTCACTAGCTTATTATCACAAGTACAATATCCACACTAATGCTCATGCCTTTTTTTTTGTGACTACTTGTTTGTTCCAATTTCTGTGAGCTAATTTTTTGTTGTATTTTAAGTTCGACCAAGTTCAGTTTGATAAAAAAGTTTTTACACAGTAGGAGTGTAAATATTACACATAACATAGAAAAATGTGGGAGCAATACAAATACCACTACATAGTACATTATTAATAGAACATAAGAATCTTCCTTGAGGTTTCATTACCTTGACAGGTCCGTCGTTGTTCTCTGGGATGGGCTCGGATTTGAGGTAGCGCTTCAACTTGCCGTCAAAGTAGTCCTGCAGGAAATTCTCCAGAGCTTTTCCGTCGCGTCTGTCACAAGAACAAAAACAGAACTTCTTTAAAATAACCAGTAGAGAAATAGTGTGTAGGGAGAAAAAACGGGCAGAATCAGATATTCAAGTTTTCACTTGGATAAGAATCCAGTAATCTGACTTTCATGTAGTTTTTCATTGCCCGCTTCTGCAGGCAAATGAAAATAAGTCGTACTGCATTTCTGTGAATTTTTGTCGTGCTGCTGAGCTCTTCTACAGATCTGTCTTGTACCACAACACCGCGGGAACTTGAATGACTGTTATAATAACCACGAGATTGTCATTGCAACACACCCTTAGTACATTAGACAAGCGTCTCCACATTGTGTGAAAGGGTGTTGATTGAGCCACAGAGTGGCAACTCCCGCAGAGACATCATTAGTTCAGCACCCTTTTAAAGTAAACAAGCTAGCAAAAGGGAGAATGTGTGTATAATTATGTCTTCCTTAATACGTATGCCAGGTGTGGCAAATCTGGATGTTTGAAATGCACTTGTGGCAAACGCCAAAATGACCATTTGACTGGACTCACGAGAATTCCTCAGCCATGGCGTATTTGTCTCCCTTGGCAGTGCGGATGGTCACCAGAGGAAGTTCTCCTGAGCTGCCATCCAGGCCGAACTCGGACACGTCGTGGCTGAACGCGGCCTTGCTGGCAACAGCAAAGTTCAGCTTCTTGCCTTTATCCAGGAAGCTCTTGGCCACCTTCATCACCCTGTACAAAGCCACAGAGAACAAACATAGCTTGTGATTTTTCAATGTTTAGAAACACAAGAAGACTGAGATTTGAGCTCAGACTAAGAAAGTCAACAGCCACTGTGTGACGGTTAGGAACCCTGGATGAGTTCAGAGACACTCACCTGTTCCTCCAATAGTTGGACCCCTTGGGATTTTTGTCATAATCAACATCATAATAAGCCACCAGCAGGTCTTTTCCCTTCAGCTGGTCTTTGTTGTCGTCTGTCATGTGGGGGCAGATTCCAAAGCTGAGATGGACAGAGGATATAAAAATTACAAATACATTTAAATCAACAACCCATATTCTCCAACCACATAATCCAGCTATGCAGATGGTTAACAGCAGTGGATCATGTACTAGAATTTGGTTTTGATCAGATCAAACTCTTAGAAATACGCTGCACCTACTGACACCCTGCAAACTTCAATTTCGTGCAGATTGTCTAGACAAGAGGTTAGCCTCAAGAAAAGTGAAACATGCTGATAGGGGCATCTGCATCACGAGGGCAAAAAAAATAAAAACAGGTGACTCATCCACCCGCTTTGTCACAAAACGGTTGGTGGGAACACAGTTAAACCACATGTTGATGAGATATGCGCACAAGTGCTGTATCTTTTGTTTCAGTTACCTACGTAAGATATCTATATAAGTAAAAGCACTTATCCCCCAAAATATACAGATGACAGTGCCGACTGAATTCGGTTTATGTCACCAACTCCTAAAAATATTGAAAGATATGGAGACACCAGCATCATAATGTTTTTTCAGTATCTAATGGGGCCCTTTAGAAGATAATGGAAGTTTTAAAAATAACACAGGAAGTAGCATGCTGGAGGTTTCACACTCACACCCTTCTTGTATCATGTGTTTTTAAAAAGGTTTCTAAGGACCCATATCACTCCAATCATAACAATTTGTCATGATAGTTTGAAGTCAATGATCCTTTCGTTTAATTAGGCATGACTCTTGTTCTTTATTACAGTACAGTGCAAGTCTGAAGCTTAAGATAATGATTAAGCAAACCATATACAACAAAACTTGAGAGCAACATTTGCTATTTCTATTGAAAATAAATCGGTCAGTTACGTCATTAACTTCCAAAAATGTCATGACGCCAGGTAACAGTTTTTGTTGATCACAAGTACCAAACGCAAATTGCTACAGCTCAGATGTACGCACTTCAACCTCTGTATGCGTTTCACTGTAAAGTCCGCGGAGTAAAAAAGCAACAATAAACTAAAGTTATTGCAGTGGAGTGAAAAGTACAATATCTGCCTCCAAAATTGAGGAGTGGAAGTATAACGTAATAGAAAACAGAAATACTTAAGTTACTTCATCACTGGCTACTGACACAATCATCTTTTACTGCAAATGTATACAAGTTTCAAATATCAGTTATCAGTCACCTGAATTACGAACAATCAGTACTGAAAAAACATATCGATTGATCCCTGCTCCTAGCTGAGCGACAGTTGACTGTGTTTGCAGAGTGCACACCGCACCTACGACACAAGGTCCTGTTGGCACCGGGCCATGTATGTAAATATGTACAGTGACTATGCAAGATGACCAAGTTTTACAATTGTCAACTAGACCTACAAGTACCAAACATGTCTGCTGCTCAACTGGAGCTGCTGAATGCTAACTGATGGGGGAAGGATGCAGATAAAACTCACATGTTGTCCTGGATGAACCTCTTGATTTTGTTGCTGGTGTATTTCTCATCGGTGAACTTCACGGAGCTGTCTTCAAACATGTTGTTGAGTCGTGGTGGGCGGAACAGGACGACTCCCCTGTCGACCAAAAACAGGAAATGTCACTGTAGTCCTACTGCACCAACGGCAGCTGTGTTAATAACTTCAAATGTGTATGGAATCGAGCTATTTGGCTTCTTTGCCAATATCTGCTCCCATGGGCTTGTGTGAAAGCAAAAATGATGATTAAGCCAAAGGTGGAAAGAACTACTTACTCTCCATCGATGCCTTGACTCTGGAGGAGAGCCTCAGAGTTGGTGTGGGCAAAACGGTAGTTGTCTCTCAGGGCGCTGGCTGCCTTCAGGTACTCAGCCTGTGATGTGCTCTTGTCATCAGCAAAGAACCCTAAGAAGGAAAGGCAAATCCTATTCAGATAGGGCTACAACAAACATGGTGCTGTTGTTTGTGGTTGTAACCAAAAAGGCTCAAGTTACCATCCCGTTAACGTTCTTGCGGATGGACTTTGAATTTCACTCATTCACCTTAATTTCTGTGTTTCCAAATAGTAACTCACCAATAACACTTGCGTCTTGGTCTGCAATGAACTTCTCAAAGGCTGCGTCATCCTTGAGCTCTACAGAAGCTGGGCCAGCCTGCTTCTTGAGGAAGCTGACAATCCCATCTACAGAAAGCGAGAGGAAAGTAGAGGGAGAACACGGAGTGAAGAAAAGATGGAGAGAGACAAACGTGAGGTCACAGAAACAAGTATTTGAGTATTTTTGTGGGTGTGAAATCACATCAGAGGCAAATACCTGCTGTTCTGGGACCATCATAGGGACCAGAGTCTTCTCCATCCCTGAAGATCTTCAGGGTCGGATAGCCACTGACACCATATTTGCTGCATGTGTTGCTGTGGGATGTGCAGTCAACCTAAGAGGAAAGAAAATCATTCACTTTCTGAGGTCCAGAGAGCAGAGAGCCTTGCTAAAGTGGACAAAGTTAAGTGAGCTGCATTATGCAATACCTTGACCAGAGAGACGCTGCCTTTCAGACGTGTGGCTGCTGCCTCATACTCAGGTGCTAGCCGTTTACAATGGCCACACCTAAAGGACAGAAGATATGATGAGTCAAACATGGGCACAATTTACACTTCAGCTGTAGTCAGGTTTCAGCTTGGCCAAGATCCTGAGGGAGGTCTAGTGATTTCGCCATTTGGAATTTGATACTTCTGACGTAATTCAGTAGGGTTTGTGAAAAAGTTTAGCCTGAGGCCAACAAACGTGATTCACAAGACTGAAAATTATTTAACTTTAATCTTTGCTGATGACTCCATTAATTGTTTGGGTCACAAATTCTGAGATTATAATAGGAAATGTCCATCACATCTCCCCAAAGCACGAGTTGGCATTTTAATATTGTATATTTTGTCAGTGCAACTGTCCAAAGCCAAAAAATACTTACTATAACACAAATATTCACGTTTAATACATTATTTTCATATAAATATGACGTTTCCGCTCTAGATAGTATAAAGTGGTCAACGTTTTAATGATACTATCTCGGTTAACTTCTATATCTATTCAAGTTTGGCACAGTGGAACCACGTCACAGCTCTTTTTGACCAATCAGAGGTGGACACCAAAACTTCTCCGGCCAATCAGAACGTTACAACAGTCAAAGGACAACCCCCTAACTTCCTCATAGCCCCATTCGTACGTAGTTTCCATTGAAAATCATGCAGAAAACTTATGAGTACAAGACAGACATACGAGTCTTCATCATTATTTTTCCATTTTTAATTTAAATCTACTGTCAAATCATGGCAGTCTTTGAATCACTGGTCTACTTCAATTAAAATTACCAGTACAGGTAGTTGGCTTACACCTTTCCGCTTCAAGCTAATATGCTAACATTTGGTCCCTAGCCAATAAACCTAAGACAATTTGACACTTCCGTGTATGTTAATGTTAGAGGTAGACAGACGTGCAATTTTCAACATACACAACGAATGATAAACATAAAAAAAACTATCGAGATACATTCACATTGTAAGTTCTGCAAGTGAATGGCAATTAGCTGAACTGCTCACCGCGAAGCAAGTAAGCTAGCGTTACGTTAGCTTTTTTTTTATCGAACGTAGAGGTTTAACTGAAACTGTGCACAGAATGTCTGAAGACTCACCAAGGGGCGAAAAATTCCACCAGAGCGAGGTCATGGGTTCCAATCTTGCTTTCGAAATCATCATCCCCGTAATCAAGCACATCACTGGCCCGGGAGAACCCAGCGAGAGCGGCCAAAAAGATCAGCCTCAACATTGCGGACCGCACTCGCTAAAAGTCTTCTTTACTTGCTGTTAAACAAAAAAAAAATGCAAAATGTGTCCGTGACGGCCCCCTCTTCAGCGACGTAAAGCCCAGAGATGCAGGCTCATCCGACAGGGCCAAATGCAGACTAGTCGATAGAGAAAGAGAAAGGGATGGAGGCGGTGAAGATGTTCAGGCAGGCTGCGGGACCTCTCCTCCTAACCACAGTGTGGCAGCCTCCCATTGGTCCAATCCATGCGTCACTCTGCTTCTGTCAGCCAATGAGAAGTAAGCAAACGGGCCTTCTTCCTCTCAGAACCAATCACAACTCGACAAAATCAAAACCTCTCTCTCACACACGGAAGGGCTTATGTTACTTGTTCACTGCTTGATGTCCTGGCTTTTTAATGAACTGCAAACAACTCCAAGTGCGTCGTTACAGCAAGTTGCAAGTGCTCAATCCATAGACCGATGCGACTGAAATACAGTTGCAGTTAGAAAAATGACAGACCTTTTTCTTATATCAGGTATAATAGGACAGGGTACAACTTTTATGTCACCAAGGAGCACTTTGACTCCTTGTAAACTTCAGCCAGTAATAATACATGTAGAGAAGTATAGCAAAACAGAAAAGTAGATGCAGGACAAATCCAACAAACCAATAAATACTTCAATATCCCCATCAATTTAATCAGTCTAAATTGTACCAAAAATTGAGAAGTTAATGCAGATTAAAACTTGGATGACAATAGAGTGACCAACTTGTTATTGGATAATTTTCAAAGATATTACACACAGTCTATTATCATGTCAGTCTCACAACTGAGAAGTTGTTTTCAAATTGTTGTTTTAAAATGTATTTAATGCACATGATTAATAGACCAATCGTTGCAGCTCTGGGTGGTAATATAACTGCCTGACCCCATTTCTACCCCATTTTTAAAAACTCTTTTTAACTGCCTTTCAGATGAGTTATTAAGTATTTTCAACCACTCCTTGTTCACAGGCACCTTCCCTCAAAGACTGCCATGGTTAGACCACTTCTCAAAAAAAGTTAATCAGATTCCTCAGTTTTTAGTAACTACCGACCCATATCCAAACACTATCAAATTTGATTTGATATACTTGCACAAGGCAGCACAACTTGATCTGATGAGTTCCTCAGACACTAGTTTTCAAAGCCATTACATTTTGAAATCTTCCTTCAGGCAGCACTACTTTTATTAGTCCCTAAGTTGTGATGTGCAAATGCTCAGTGTTCTTTCCACCGTTGGCTCAGATGTTAAGGTCACACACACTCATCACCATGTTGATCTGCTGGGTTTTACCATCATTGAGCTATGCACTGTATCTGTTGTGGAAACACTAATACCCCAAGATTTAGTGGGCTAGTGCTATTACTTATATAATGATAATGTAATAGAAATATGTGTTATTATCCCTGTTGCTGTTTTGCCATTGCAACAGGAAACTACTGGGAAGGTCAAACAGATAAACATACTGCTCTCATGACAGTAAAAATAGATAATTATGCTTTAAGATGACGAAAAACAAGCCTAGTCTCTATCTTTTATGAGTAACACTGGATTTTCTACAGGCAATGCTGGCATCAGTTGGTTACAGTAATTTATCCTGTAAATTTTGTACCGCTTAACATAATTGAAGTATCAACTGAAGTGAGATCTTCATACCCTGTCTTGAAAGAGGGGCTTTGTATCAAAATATTGCTTTAATACGTGCACTGTTTTAGTTTATATCATGCTCACATGATGCATTCCTAAATCATCTAAAAAAAAAAAAAAGTAAAATGTAAATAAAGATGTGATTAATCATAATGACCGAAAAATAAATGATACACACAAGATCAGAGACCAGGTATTATTCCAGCAAGTTCTACCAAGGGTTTCACTCACAGGTTAGTCTGGCTGTGATTATGAGACAATGTAGGTGATGCAGACTTTGTCTTCTTCTGTCTCAATTAGAGATGTCGTGATAAACCGATATTTTGATAACCGTGATAATTACAAATATTATATTGTATTGTAAGTATTGTAAATAATGCATTGCCTCTTAAATTTCAGTTTCTTCACGTTATTGCTTTGTCACATAGCAGGTAGCTCTTTCTATGATGATATTATCTTGAATTCTTTAGGCCGCAGTAATCGTGTAGTGAAGATCTGATATTGCAAGTTTTATTCCAAAACCCCCCAAGCAGATTCCATTTTTATTCTTAGTTTCAGTCTTAATACAGAAGACACACAGGCAAAAGTAGGCTTCAATTTCATTACCAGTTTGATACAGGATGTGATAATGATTTCAATATTTTATGAAGCTTCAGTTGTAGTACCATGCCAGCAGAGGGAGCTCTCAGACAGCCCAGAGTCAGTGACTCCATAGTCAGGTAAGGTCTTTTCAAAAAACATGTTCCATCAGTGTTAGATAAAAGCAAACCATCATACAACACCTCAGAATGTAAGTCAGATCCAAAGATATGTTTTAGTTTAAAGGTATTCCTCACAGACTTAGGAATCTTGTATTTCGTTCATGAGTATTTGTAAGCAGTATATTAAAATACATTTTTATAAGCAATATTCGTTTCCAACTTGTACCATGTATCAAACCAAGGGTAACACGTCTGACACTTGCGGAGGCCAATATATCCCTTGTTAAAGTGTCTTTCTGCAATATTTTCTTAATGACTTAGGCCCTCATCACTTTTTTATTAGTTTCATGTTAATCTGCCAAAACTCTGCTATGTGCTATATTACTACAAAACTCACTTACTTACTCACTTGCCATATTGGAAGAGGAAAGCTACAGACTCGTAGTGAAAATCTTGAACGTCTAAGAGATATAAAAGTACTTAAATTGTGCAGACATAAATCAGAAGATCTTTCTCAAATTTTGTATCGAGCCGCATGTTTTATTTTCTTTCTTCCTTCTGATCTTATTCAAGGTTAACAGATATTTGTGGGAAAAGAAGAAAAAGAAGATGCAGATGAAAACTTGTTGTCTGGTTGTGCAAAGAATGGTCCACATGAAGAATACTATCATATGGTATCTGACCATGTAGTGTATAGAGTCTCTTTAAATTGCTGTGGTTTTAGTATGCATTGTTTGTCTGCCTCTTTAACCTACAGTACAAGTACAGTACAGTACAAGAAAAACAATGACTTTTAAATTATCCACTACACTCATCTAAAACTATGTGTTTCAGTGTGGAAAGTATTCTTGTCTTCATTTTTGTAAACCTTGCTTCCTAAACTTATCTCTGTGGCTCAAACATCCACACAGCCAGCTGACAAGCTGTGCTGCTAATCCTTTAAAAGCAGAGGTGCCTTTCTTCCAGAGCAGCCACCGTTTACTGTAAACTTACAGCTGAGATTGGGATTGCAGAAATAGAAATAGGGATCAAATGAGGTTAGAGGGCTGAAAGTGTGTGAGTATAGAAACTGTATTGCACTGCACAGCACTCTGTCAAATATCTGCACTGTTTCAAGGTCATCAATTGGTTATCCACTGGCGCTTCAGCCTGTACACATTTTCATCATCATTCAGTCGACATATTTTCCCTCACACACAGACTGTCACATCACTATTCAACCACCATTTTATCCTACGAACCAGTGTTTTGTCTGTGTGTGGCCGAGTGCTTCTGCGCTGTACAGATTTATTTTCTGTTACCCACAAAGCCCCTTCGTTCCTAAATCAGAGCCCCCATTGCCTCTGTAAAGTGGTTGCCACGGCAACCCTCCTGCTCCTCAGCCATATCTGGAACAAGGAGGAGGAGAGATGAGGGCTGCAGCATTATGCTTGTGACATGCTCTGAGAGCTGTGAGAACGAGGAGGGAGGGAGAAGGAGGATGTGAGTGTCTGTGTGTAGTCAGAACCTCCCTCCAAATCCTCGAACAGAGAAACAGATTCTTGATTCCTTCGCAACACCAACACTTGAAGTCTCAGCTGCATCTTGTTAGAACACTGAATGTCTTGTAGTCCTGTCAGCGTCCAGACCAAAACACTGGAAAAATTGTCACCGGAGACAATAAAACTTATTCACAACAGGACAAAGCACTTGTTACATACTTCCTGCAATGCAGAAAGAACACTGATCTTCATACTCGCTTGTAAATAACAGACGGACACTTTCTTTGTTGTTGCTGAGATTCCGCAACGGATGTTTATACTGTAGATGTGTTCACAGTCAGATTTTATATTACATAATCATGGAGCTTTAAGGATGAATCAGGCAATATTCTACGTATTTTCGTTGTTGTCAAAACATCCTATGAAGAGACCAAAACTAAAAATGTCTTAGTCTCTCAATACTTTACAAATACTTCAGTTTTCATTAAATGCAAACTAATTTCAAAATCTGAATCTAACAATTGTTAATCTGTTATCTGCCACTTATATCTCGATCTCAAATAACAATTTTGGTCTGTAATTGTCCCAAATTGTTCTGAAAAGACATTACTTACATATGCTCAGTCGAACTTGTGCATCCACTTTAGATGGAATACGCTGTACCCATCTAGTTCTGTTGTTCAGGAGGATGCTGCAATGCTGTTTTGTCGTGAGTACAAAACTTCATCAGGCTTTCCATCAGCTATGGGTGAAGTAGACAATGACTGAATATTCATTTTTGGTTGAATTTATCCTTTAATACACACAGGCAATACTTGACAGTATGATGAATTTATTGTTGTTTATCATGGGATTTGTTGTCGCAAGCTTCATCCTTTAACTGATGCTTACACAAGACCGCCATTGCAGTATAAGAAAGAGTCTATGAACGCTTAATTAGGTCAATGAAATCTGACATCTGCCAGGGTTCAGTGTCTTTGGTTCTGTCAAAACAAGAACCCTGAATACTGGCCTCTCAAGCATAATACAGTTTTGTTATGCCTCTGACTGAACATTGTCACATGACACTATGCAACCACGCTGATCGCAATCATGCTCCTCGAGCTATGTTACCATAGCTACCCAAAGCTTGGGCTTCATGCTTGGGCAAATTCCTCCTAGATACCAAAGAATTAAGTCCAGCTCACGTAGAAGCTAAAAAAGCAAACCTTTATCAACACTATGAGACACAGACAGAGCAGGTACTGTTAAATAGATGATTTCTTTAATAAAATTCATTACAGTGTGACATTCAGCGATGAGCTGGAATGATATTGCTTCAGTCGCTTACAGTACAGAATCCAGCCTGGCCAGTGTGTGTTATAACATTACATTTTTGACATCATTGTGTCAACAAACGTACAAATCCTTTGGAGAAGTGTCTTACCCTGTTAATCTACATTCAAAATCCACTCAAAATGGTGAAAAGAAACCGTGTTCACACACTCCACAATGGAAAGTAAAGCACAGATGGATGGACCACACAAGCACCAGATAGTAGGAATGAAACAACACACAGGAATGAGAGGAAAGAGTATAAGACATGCGTCAGGAAGGGACAGAGGTGGGGTAAAGCCAGGTTTGGTGGGTGTAGGAGTGCTTTGGGAGCAGAGCCATAGATACTGTTTGGCCATGCAGAGACGGACAAACTGCAGCCATCTTTGCTCTGTTACAACAGCCTGCAGTTTGTGCACCGTCATTAATCTTTGCTGCAATTTCAGAGCTGGGCTTGGCTTTGAGTTTAAAGATAAAATCCTTCAAGCACCTGAAACACAATGAAGTCCAATGCAGTATTCTGGGACTCTGGTTTGGTTTAGCCAGATAGCTGTGTATAATATACTGTAGATTATATTATAGAGATGTATACTGGAAAGGCAAGGAAGGTTGATTAGATAAGTAGTAGGAATAAAAGAGGCAATGACATAGATATTCATAATATCTATGGGCACAGAGCGGGGTGTTGTGCATGTGTGTGTGTGCCCAGAGGTTTGTGCAGGTGAGGTCAGGGGTCAGTGTCTACTTGAACTGCTTGAGGGGTGCAGGCACCTTGATGTCCTGACCTCTTTCCAGTCTCTTCTCGCACTCGATAAGGTAGTTGACACCGTCGACCACTGTCTGCACCAGCTGGACCTGATGGAGGGATGCATCACACTTGTGAGACACACACAACTGCGAGACAGCATCAACTAGAGGCCAATAACCTTCTCTAAATGGGTCTCTAAAAGGAATGCCTTCTCTAAATAAGAAAATTAAAAAAATAGCTCATCTCCAAAACAAATACTTGCCTTGCCTGTGTCAGCTGTGAGGTTTATAAACTATAGTTGCACAGTTTGACGATAGAAAGGATTTGTGTACAAATGAAGAAGGATAAAATCTTATTCACATCCAGATTTAGAAAGCAAGTGTCCTAAGATATGTTGTATGTTTTGCTTGTTGAGAACCACGTTTAATTTAATTCATACTGATTAAACCATCATGTAAAGTCATAATGAAAGAAGATTTGCGTTTGGTACATAAGGGATACTGTATCTGCTCTGATTGACTAAAAGAGGCACAACTTCTTATTACTGTTTTTTCCCGCACTTTGCTCCAGCTGTCCCTACTCTGCCTTTTCCTCCATCTATTAACTTGTTGGCTTGGGGCACCAAGTAGCCCGGTAGCTCAGAGGGTAGAGAGCGAGTCCCATGTACAGAGGCCCTGTCCTTGCTGCAGCAGCACAGGGTTCAAGTCCAATCTGTGGCCCTTTGCTGCATCTTATCCCCCTGCTCTATCATCCTGTTTCCTCTCAGCTCTCTGAGCTATCCTGCAACTAAAGGCAAAAAAAAACAAAACACACACACACACAAAAATACTCGTCTCCACCCTCAGAGTGCTCCTCTGGTGAGTGGATGATGAAGGACTAGCCTGCTCTGAGCAGTCCACGCTCTCAATAACGCTTAAATCCAGAATGGATGTTAGAGTCAGATGACTGCAAAGGTCCAGTTACATTCTAACGCATAAACCTCTCTATGTCAAAGTCATGGATTCACTTCTTTTGGACAGAAGCAATCGCAACAAGTCATATCTCAAAATTAGGTAAGTGTTTCTCAATCTGCACTGTATTGGGATAAATTAGTACATTGCAATCCAACCACTGGAGGAGAACAACAATACAGAACAGCTTCATTGTAGTGTATGACTCTGTCACACAGGCGTGACAGCATGACTGAGAACATAACAAAGACAAACTACATGCTCAGTCTGGACAAGGACACTCTCCTCTCCTCTCCCCTCCTCTCCTCTCCTCTCCTCTCCTCTCCTCTCCTCTCCTCTCCTCTCCTCTCCTCAATTTTGTCTGAAAAAACAACACACTCTTATTGTATTTCTGCTGTAACTGAGTTTCTATTTGGGCTCTAATCCAACATGTTGACAGAAAACATGGCAGCAGTGTAGTTGCTGTCTGATACGTAACAAATATCTCCCAATGTAACACGGCTGAGATGGTTTTAAATGCTACAGTGACAACACTGATGCAGTAAATATTGAGTCTAATTAATTAGTCTTTTTTAAGAAGGAGTTACTGGTCGAGTAACTGGCCACTGTTTCTTCACTCAGCCCCGACCACAATGCAGTTCTACATGGGTTTCCCTACCTCAGACTGTCCCAGGCGGTCCAGGTTGGAGATGTCGAACACACCGCCCACAGCAACCGTGTCCACACCACCTGTCCCTCGCTTCTGCAGACGCAGGTTGGCCAGGATCTTACTAAAGCGGGCATCCTAAGTGTTGAATGAGAACAGTTGAAGTTTCAAAGCACTTTTATCACCATATTACTAAATGTGAAAATCTATTTTTTTCCACGTATCTGCAACATTCAGACATTTTAAAAACTTTTACCAGCGACATTAATAAATCTTAGGAACCTAGTCCTACAGGATGAACAAAAATACAGAGTGTTGCATAACACCACTTCCAGTTGTTTAGTAAAACAGTTGTAGAGTAGACTGAGTAGCAGAATAAACTTTACGAGGGGGGGGGGCACATTTCTCTTGGGCACAGCACAGTTCACCGGTGCTGTTTTTCTATCAATATGAGTCAAAAATAGATTACCAAAACAAAGTACCCTTGTTATCCACTGAAGTATAGCATTTTCTTTGTATTACAACTACTATGTTACCTTGCTCAGCAGGGGCAGTTTGACGTGGACCCCGGCCCTGAGCCCTGTGCCCAGGTTGGAGGGGCAGGTGAGGACGTAACCGAGGTTCTCATTCCACATGAACTCCCAGCCTCTCTCCTGGATCAGACGCTCCACCTTAGAGAGTCACAGAGGGAGTGTTTTATTCATAAAATCTCTGACCTTCGACACTTTTCATGGGTGTGTATACAATGTTAATACAAAGCAAACTGTTAATTGCAGCTGATTTTTCAGATCATTTTTAGATTTTTCAGAGTGAATGAAGAGTTGAAGACTTGTAGGACTGATGAATGAAATCTGGTGGAGCCGACTGACACAGACACTAGCACTGAGATGTTTTGTCAAATCCTCAGTATGTAACAGTGCATTGCCAGATGTTGCAGAGTTTGTCCTTTGCTCTCTTTCTAAGAAGGAACTTAGACTGCTTGGATAAATAATTTATGTTTGCACGACCATGTTTGGACAGTGTTTTTGTGCATCTCACTATAGGTTTTATTTTTATGGCAGGGCAAAGACTAGGATGAGCAGTTGTTTGCTTCTGCAAGCACTCAGTAGATACTTCAAACTTGTAATAATGCCCTCCCTTTTGGCTAATTAAATCCCTACAGCCACCTGATAGCAGCAGGACAGGTATGTCTGTTACAGCTGCTTAATAATCTCAAATATTTTAATTCAATAAAAGATTTCTGGTAAGTAACTATTACGAACTGGATGTCCGTGACAAATTCAGACGAAAACTACAAGCAGTGCACAACTTTTCAGCTCAGTTATGTTGGAACCAGCTTACTATTTTCTCGGGTCTCTACTAGCATTGGGAGTAAATGTTTACTACTGGCAAACAAACAAAGAAAAGATTGAGGACAACCAAGGATGAATCCTCAAAAACATGTGCAAATTTAAAGACGTCACACAGTTGGCACTGTTTGGATCTCTGTAAATGCAGCTTGTCGTCATATTTGCAGCCCAGAGAACAAATGATAGTTTGAGAGATTGTTACTTTAAACATGCTGTGCCTAATTTTCAAATGGTCCACTATGATACAGGAACTTGGTTCAATTGTGAACAACTAACACCTAACTGCGACAAAATAACTACAGTAAAGTGGTAAAGTCTGTGTCTCTGTGAACATCGAACTGCATGATGGTTATTCAATATACTTCTCAATTCAGAGATGCATTGTAAATATAGTGCACGTAGATCAGAGAGAAAAATCTCAAGACAGTTAAAAAGTTCAGTGTCCTTCTTTCTTAATCCCAGCCATCATCTCTCTCCCATCTCAACATCTTAAATGATCCACAAACACACACACAAACACACACACACACACACACACACACACACACACACACACACACACACACACACACACACACACACACACACACACACACACACACACACAAACACAGTCATACCTCCTTGAGGCCTTTGCAGAACCTGTCAAAGACTCTCTTCATGTTGCCTCCCTTCTCCATGGAGATGACCCTGGTGTGATCCTCCTCATTGATCCAAATCAGGAATGTCTTGTTGTTGTTGTGCCTGCACAGATAAGAGTTATATTGAGCTATACAGTATTGAACCCAATTGATTAGATTTATTTGTCCTCTGCATTTTGCCCCAAGGAGCACTGGACAGACACAGTGATCCAAAAAGGGAGGGGTTGTTTATTTGGATACAGTGACCAGGGAACTTAAATACAGAGGTGATATCCCTTTCTTATTCACCGCATATGGAGAGAGTTGTTTTTAACAACTTTATTATATTAAGTTAATACAGATATGAACACATGGTAGTCACACATAAATGAATAGTCTTTTTTGCACGCTGAATCAAAAGAGAACAGATATTTTGGAAGGTAGTGAGAAGAAATTGATGGTGGGGTTTTCTCTGTCAATGGAGGCAAACAACATTGGTGACCAGAGAGAAGCAGATTAACCGTTGTTCACTGAGGATAATGCTTGTTTCTGCCAAGTACAGATCTCAGGATATTTCACATAGCTAGTATCAGCCCCTACAGAGGCTTTTTGTCCACACTGACCTCCTTAATAGTGTTAAATTTAATAAGGTAATGGATAGGTTATGGCGACAGCAGGCTGGGTAGAGGGAAGAAAGAGAGAGAGCTAGAAAGAGCGGCAAGGCGGTGAAACAAAAAAAGAGTATAGGAAAAATGGGGGTAATGACAAGCAAAAATAAGAGAAAGTAGAGCAGAACATATAGGCAATGAGACAGTGAGAAAAAAGGAGGGAGAGAATGAGCCAGGGAAGGGAAGAGAAAGCTGGCAGTAGATCTGAAAGAAGAGATGATGGAGGGATGAAGTGAAGGTGAATTATTAAGGAGAGGAGAGGCTGATACGGCTGGCAGGAGAGAGGAGGGAGGCTGGTGATTGATTTTGGCCAGCTGGCACGTTGCATTGGGCTATTCCTGGGTACATGCTGAAACTCAGTGCTGAGGGATCATTGTCTGCATTGCTAATACACCTCCACCATAGCTCAGCAACAGGGAGGCGACATTACAGGTGCATGCCAGACAGATAGGAATCATAAAAGTTCTGAAAAAGACATTATGGACAGCTTTTAAATATGAAAAATAACAAATTAAGCATGAAAAGATTGGCTTTATTTGGGGTAGAGGGAGATTAACGTTACATAATTCCTTGTATGACTTGGTCCCAGTCTTCAGCAATAGAGAGAAGGCTTCATACAATTCCTAGTGGATCTAAATGAATCTTAGTTTGTCAAAATGCAAGAATCATCCCCTAAAATAAAATTAAAGACATCGCAAAAATCTGCTATAAATTGGAAACAAATAGCCAGACTCAGATTATTGCCTCTCCTGTCAAACATATCAGCTATAAAAAGACCAAGAGAACCTTGGATAAACAGTATAGGAAGTGAGAATGATGCAGAGAATCTGATCCAACCTATGAAAATATAATTATAACAACAAAATGAAATCAGTTAGACTGTCTGCAGAAAGTCGGAAAGGGACAAATTGATCCATTCTACCAAATCAACTACATTTTATTTTGTATCAAAAATAATATTGCAGTTTCTTACAAGAATACCTCCAGCATTTCCTCAATTTCAGATCAATGTAATAAGTGCTTTTAATTTCTCAACTTAACTCTTTAACTCTAGAGAGCTGGATGAAAATATAGAGAGGATAAAGTCTTCCACCTACTGTTAAGTTCACTAAATTATACTTTAATTTCTGTTTTCATTATGTTTTTTTAAAATACTAAAATGACCATCCCAAAGAATGTCCCTGACCCTGATTTCCTATTATCTAATTTATACTGAAAATACACAACCTACAGTACATCAATTTGCAATTATTAGTTACAGACAAACCCCTAACATTACCTTTCATAACAAAAATACCACCATGTAGAGGATGTGTACTAGTTGGAATTCAGAGCTAACCATCTGACCTTAACATCAACTTTGATTAAAAAAGAACTTCCACTTCTGTTTCGTTCTGGTTTTACAGCTGCCTTTGACACTGTTGATCATATTTTCAGTCAAAGACTTAAAGATTGTTGGTGTGTTTTTAATCATAGGAGAGAAGCTTCTTTGTTCCCATTATATGTTCTACATCTGTTTAAACAAAACTCTGCTCATGAGTTCAACAAGGTTAATTTCTAATTTGCTCCAGCTTTTCGTCATAGTGTACCTTACCCTTAATATACTGATGTCACTGTCTCTAAATACAGAGAACAGGACACTTACCTTAAAACAACAAATGACGTAATCAGGGCAGCTATAAACTTGATATCCAAATTCTAAGTGCTGTATTGTAGGCAGCTGGACTTCTTGATATCCAAAGCTGCAGAATTCAAATCTCAAACTGAATCTGTCAGGCTGGTTCAAGCATCAGATTCACAGAAAAACGACACGCTCAATTAATGCTGGTTTATCAACCCAACAATGGCTTTATGCAAAAGAGTATCATTTTTTTTTATACAAACAATTAATTGCTTTATTTCTACTGCCAATTTTGTCGCTAGAAGCTTGTTTCATCATTGTTTTTCACTTACCAGATACCGCGGGCATCTGGCCAGTCACGAGCCATGCCTGCACACGTCAGCAGGGGTGACACGGGTTTGTCAAACAGGAAATGGTCCTGTTGAAAATACAGAGAACAAAAGTTTTATAATCAAAGCACCAACAATGGCTTTGACTGAAGCAGTGAAAACTTATATTGGACAGTATTGTCACAGGGAAACAAGGGTTGAGAGACTTAAGAATTCAATAATCTTCTCAATCTTTCTTATTGTGGTGGGAGAAAAATGTCTTGGCAGGCACAGCTCTCACTCATTTTTGATAATGTGAGGAAAACTTCTGTTCCTGTGAAGTCAAGTCAATATTTTAGTCAAATTCATTTTATACATTTCTCTCAAGATCTGTACAGCATACTGTGCCCTCTATGGTTGGACACTCAATCTGCAAGAAAACAAAGAAAACAAGCTTTTGGTTATCCAAGCTAAAAGACCCATGTTTGGATCAAGCCCCAACAGAGCCATTATGGACATGATGCATTAGCCTGTATAGTGTGTATAGTGTAGTGTTTTTGTAAAATTAAATGAATGTTTACTGAAACACTGCCGACCCATCCATAAAAAAATTAATTTAAAAAAATTAATCAAGATGTTGCATTTGTTTTGCCAGTCACCAGTGGCTGCATCACTGCTTCACTCACATCAATGAGCTGTTGCTGCTCCTCTTCTGTCATCTGGGTGAGACTGTAGTACCTCCCAGCCAGGTCTTCCTTCAAGCCAGCGAGGGCGTCCACCACCACCCTCTCCACCTCCCTGCGCTCTGCACGGGTGCAGGCGGGGGGCAGGCTCAGCCCGCGGATACTGCGGCCTGTTCGCACCCTGGATGACAGCACGTAGCGCTCGTCAAACTGGCCTGATTGAAGCTGAAACAAAGACAGGGAGGGAATATGTCTTCATATACTCTGCGTATCTTGCGTTTCTACATTTTGTGTCTTTTTATGACTGATTTGACTTGTAGTAATGAAAATACAGGCTGAGGTTGTTTCTGGAAGTCAATCACCCCAGATGAGTTTATTATAGATTACGGTTAAACTTTTCTAGATCAGCTGTTAGCCTACTCCATTTAAATTGGGACTAACCATACTAGTAAACATACAGCGATAAAAGTAGCCAGTCACCTTGAGAGCTAACATGACATCCTTTGCACATAGGAGGACTTGTTTATATGTGATGTTGTGTTTTCCACCCTGCGTGTCAGTATCACACTTTGCGTGTCATATTCATGTATATACATACATATATATATATATATTTGTGCACTGACACTCATCAATTTTGAAGCTTAGTGATACTAAAGGGATAAAGTGACTGGCCCAGGTGTTTTTGTGATGAAGAAAATGTGTTCAACTCAGATTAATCTTGTATGAAACATAATAACATTGTTTGGTTATTTTAGTTGTTCTTAAATACAGCAAGTCATCAGTCTGCAGAATGAGACAGTTTCTTTGATAAGAAAAGAATTACCTTGCTGGAATCCAGGTCAGTGGGGTGCTTCATGGTGAGAGGATCATAGCCGTTGTGCCTCTCTTTAATGATAGGGTTCAGGAGGTCTGCAAATACCTGAAACAGACCCAAATATGGAATAACAAAACAATGGAGAAAGACTCACCTTTGGTTCACCTCATCAATGTACGTCGTGGCAAACATATACATTACTGATATTTTGTAGAACCAGCTTACACATTTGTATCAAAACATGGCCTTAATGGCTTTGATGACAATAGAATGGATGTGATAATGGAACAAAAAATGCAGCAAGAAATAAAAACAACCTGTAAAAATGTGTACAGTACAATCTAAAGCATCATATTCTGTGGTCTTGAAGCTGTTAGAGCTTATGTGACTACCATATATACTGTAGTCTGGTCTTTACATCAATACTTTTCCTATCTACATTAAAAAATCCTTTTACACAGTGCAGGTCAGCACTTCTCTCTACTTACCAGCAGCAGCAATACCACACCCAAATGACCAAAAACAGAAGAACCACCCACACATGTACAAAGCAGGGAGTATTGATGAGTCATTACATCTTAGAGAAACAGTATAAGAAACATTAGCTACAAGTCCATAGACAAAAATGAGCCAGCCACTTGGATACATTCCGGAGTGATGCAACCGGAATGACACACCCTCCCGAGAATTGACCTGCGTCTGGAGCCTTAACACTCCCACTACTTGGTCCCCAATCATCTCCATAGTTTATATCAGATTAAACAATATACTGACTACTCTAAGAAGTTCTAGATCATTTGTGGCCTCTAAAGGTTGATGCAATTAAAATGAAAGTATAGTTAGACCTTCATTATAGATAGGCACTGAGACTTCCCAAAAGAGGTGTCCTAGCCTACAACTCTCCCTCCCTGGTGCTGTAATACTCCCTCCACTGAAATGAGACAGGAGGATTGGGTGACTTCATTTTTTGTTGCACTTATCAACATATGTACTTGTATTTACTACCATATGTCATTTTGGACAGTGAGTGGCAGTCAGTGTTTCATTGTCACTGCAACTCCAGCTAGTGGCCTGGGAAAGCGATGGTCAGCCTCAACTGTTCTGCAATAGACATGGAGATGTGCCAGCCACTTCTTTTCAGCTAACAATGTACATGTTCATGTAAAAAGGTACCATGATGTCTGACCTCGTAAGACTCCTCGTCACCTGCCACCATGCCCACAGTCTTGATGAAGGGGTGCCCAGGGTTGTCCACGCCCGTCTGGATGGCCTCGTCCAGTGTGTAACCATTGGGAGTGGCCTTATCACACAGCTTGGCATAGATGGCAGGTGTCAGGTTACTTGCCATGCAGTTGTTGTGTTTGCGCAGGTCAGGGAACTCAGCACTGCACAAATACAAATGCAAGATAACATATTACTGCATTGATCCTTGAGAGGGAAACATTTTTTTTTGGCAGTGTGGGCATAAGTTAATCATGGAGCTGTGCCCTTGGAGCAGGTGCAGACAGAGTGACTCACTACAGGGCACTTCCATGTAGCACAAAAACCAGTAACTGCGGTTTAAACCTGTGCCCTTATGGCTATGGGACACCTTCTGTGAAAGACGGCTACTACTTTAGACAGAAATGATGCAGCACACACAGGGACGTGAAGCTGTTAATATAAATCATATTGGCGTTGTAAATACTAATAAAATGCTTTGTGATTTTGGGCTTTATAAATAAAATTTATTAAAAATAACCCAGCAAAAAACTGAACAACTATTGTACGATGATCAGTATCAAGAGACTGACTATAATCAATGTTTAAGTCATCATTAGATGTTCAAAGTGTTGCACTAAAAGTCTTTCAGTGAAATAATAATGCCAAATAACATTAAGAGAGTAAAGACTTAATCACCTCTACCTTCAAATGGTTTGTTTAGGCTTTCAGGCAGGCTGGTATGGAAATGAAAAGAACTTGCTGTCAAAGACTGGCTTTGATCCAAAACAAAATACACTTTTATGGCCAAGAAGAATTGGGGTTGGCATGACAAAGACTAAAACTGCAGGAGCAGCACAGACTAAGTAGCTTGTGGGTTCCTGTTTCCTGCTGTCTGCCAAGCAGATAAGGAGGACTAAGACATTCAACATGACACAATATACTGTATGAGATGTTATAATACAGCGTGATGTTATGGTGCAGCGCAAAAGTTGGCTTTGTTGCACAATCGCCATCTTTTGTCTAGAGAGGCCACCAGAATCAACTAAAAAATTTCCCTATACAAGCTTGAAAACATTGCTGGTGACAAAATTAGTCCACAAGGAGATATTTGTTACAGATAGACAATGACAAAAGTTGAATTTGCTTTGTCAATAAGCCTATTTTCCTAATTTCACAAGAAGCCTGGCTTCTTCCCTTATATCATGTCTTTCCTGGTCTTTTAATGTGAGGCCACCACAGAAAAAACTTTACTACCACAGCTAGATAAAATAGGAAATTGGAGATTATGCTTTCAATTACAGAACAAAAAAAGCACAAATAAGTATTTGGCCAAGTAGCTCTTTAATCATGAACAAGTGACCAAATATGAACAATATTAGCGCTGCAGCCACTTACAGCAGGAGAACCTAAAACTAAGACCAACAGGAATGGGCATTGAACAAATATAAAAAATTACCCCATGCCACCACAAATTAATTACAGAGGAAAGACTGTAATTTCATTGGTCAATGACAGAGAGAGAGATACAACAAAGGCTGTAGCCTATGGTTGATGCACCAACCCCTTACTCAAGGGAGCACCACATTACCACTCTTTCAAAGCCAGGGAAACACAGGTGGCTGCAGACAAAATGTTGGCCCAGCGCTGGCAGATTCAGGTAAGTATCAACTCTCTGAATTCACTCCATCATGAGCAACCCAACCCAACCCCACCTACATACGGCTATAATTATATTTATGTATTAGCTTTATCATCATTTCCCTAGCATTATACTGATTATTAACATAAAGTTGGACATTTCCTATCAATAAGGCTTGATAAGAAAAACCAATAACAGATGCCAGTGGAGTTTTTGCTTTTATAGCTCATTGGTTCTTAATGTGGGTCCTTGAGAGGGTTCCATGGGGTCTCAGAATGGAATACTCAAAATAGTGATTCATTATGTTTTTAAAGGATGTAGGACTATACTACCTGTGACAGCAGTTCGATGTCATGAGAACGACAACAGCATTTTTGTTATTTTCGATTAGCTACCTTTGGTGATGATTTATTTGTCCAATATATATCGTGCATCCCTAATAATCAGTCTACCTATAGTAAATGCTGCACTTGTTAAGTCAACTAATGCACTTTTGCTTTGTATATTAGGTTCTACTTTGTGGCCATAATTTAATTATCTGCCGATTACCGATAATGCACATTTTCCATTATCAGGCCAATCATTTATCAGTGGGATATATTTTGCGGCTGCGCATCCGTGATTTTTGCTGTATTTCAGTTCATAAGCAACACAATGGCAGGATGTACGACTATTTTAGTAATGGGTGTCATGCGCTTTCAGTAATTAAACAACCAAAAGTCAATTTCTCCAAAATCTTATGGAATGGGGGTAATAGGCTTAACCATGAATCCACAGGTAATTAAGACCAATCAATATATTACCAATGAAAATAGGTGCTGGTTGAAACCAAGTTTACAAGAATAGGATGACTGAGAGAAAACGTGTTTAAAAAAGACGAGATTTCCTCTGAACGCTGAACCAACATTCAAGGTCTAAGAGAGCACAACACAGATGAAACATATATAAGAGACTGCTATAATTTATGTTCATTCGTAGCACTGACTTTCAGACAGCAACAATATTGCGCCTTTAGGACAGCGAAACAAACAAATCTCTCCATCCTTGAAAACCGAGAATTTCAAGTTCACCTGGCCTAAACAGAATTTCTACTCTAAGGTGTGACACCCAGCTCTCGCCAAACATTTGTTTGCGCTTTTAACCCCACATGAAGCGCTATGTTCTTTTTTCTTTTGTGAAAAGCTTTGGACTAAATATATCTTGTGTGCCATTTCAATGTATTTCAGTTTAGAGGTCCATGACCATTCATATTGCTTAGAGAAATACACTGCTTTCATGTTAACACTTTGTGCTCACTTGGTGTGACCCGTGTGTGACTGTTATGCAACACTCTAGGCAGGGTTTTATATCTGAGCATGAGATAAGGTTTTAATCTGTATATGCACTGCTTTATAATGCATGTCGGTGTGTCGTGGGGCACGTACGCAATACGCATATCCCGCCCTCACTATCTCTGTCTGTTATTCTCCCCCGCTCCCATTCATCAGTACACAGTAATGTCATACAACATACTTGGCGTCACCTGAGGAGAAATTGGTCACGGCAGCAGTTGTGAGGCATTAATGTGTCCTCGTGTAAAGGCGCGGGAAAAATCCAAGTGAGAGCAGACATGGGTATATGTCATGTGTGTCTAAAATAAGCACCAGGTTTAACCTAACTAACACTTACTCCGTGTTAAATCTGTAATTGATGAGTCAGGTTTGTGCAGTGTGGCATGTTTTCTCTTGTGACTTAAAATTGCTGGATAATCTTTCTAATTTGACGCAAGACAGAATAAAATCACGAGCAACACACCAACAGTAACACATAAGACGTTAATTACCTTTAACATACAGCTAACGGTGCGTTTAAAGTGACTGTTCGTGGCTCTACCGTGCTTTGACCTGCTAATATTATTATCTATGCAGCCTGAATTGCTGCGACATGATAATTATGAGATATGTTTGTATTATTTATTTTTTAATTTCTATCCTCAAGAACATTCAAGTTGTTGGGGATAATTGTTTAATGACTCGCCTCATTTTTAATATATTTTTTTTTAGCTAGCGAGGTTACTTTGATGCTCCTCAACCCGCCCTTTTCATTAAATTGCATATAAACCAGGATTTTACTGAAGAGCAAATTTACGCCTAATTAGTGTCGATGACAGGCATCAACACTTATCAAGACGTGTTTAATATTAACAAACATAATGATATGCAATGTGCTTAAGAAGCCGAAGGGACATTTTGGGGTAACGTTACCTGGCGGGGTACCTCCTGCGTACTGGGACTCCGGCGCTGACATGTTCCCGGTGGAGCAGAAATCCAGCCGTCACAGAGCCTCCAACAAACGACAGGATCCCGAGTTGTCGTTTGGAGGACAAGATTCGTGTGAAGCTGCTTGCCATTTTTTGTTTTTGTTTTTCCTCTTTAAATGTGTTAAACACGTATTATTTCCACAACTGCCGAGATGGGGGGACAGGTGCACGGTAGCGCCGGTGATGAAGAGCCTCTGGTGGAATGATAGAGGCTGGCAGAGCGATTTAACCGGAGCGACGTCCAGATGGACGGAGACAGGAGGGGTGAGACCGGAAGTTAAGATCTTGTTTCAACATAAAAGCACAAATTGTGAAAGGACCATCTGATCTGTTTTAAAGTCGTTTGTTGCCATATGCACAACAATCACAGTGAAGCAGTCGTTTGCAGTTTTATTATCTGATGTCAGGCTCCCTACAACAGTGTTCTTACAGATATGTATAAAAATGTACCAAAATGTAAAAAGAAGAATTTAAGACATTGAATGATGCAGCAACTTAAATATATAGATATACAGTATATACACATCCGATATCCATCACACATACATCCGGTTTTGAAAATGTTATGCCACATTGTGTCAAGACAAGGACACTCCTCACAATGCACAGAGGATTTCATCCCAAATCCAGCATGCAGAGGTCGTACTGAGGGAAGGAGGCAGAGGACTAGTGAGTGTCAAAGCTACTTAGGAGGAAGAGTAGGAGGAAAAATCATGGAAGTACAAACCCCTGCACAGTATGTACCATCGACAGATTGAAGAAGTGGCAGATATCGAGAAATCCTACCAGTGGCTGGGAAAAGGCTGTGTAAAGAGGCCCCTGAGAGTCAATCCAGCACATCACTGCCAGCATGGGAGGTTTGGAATAGGATGGGGCTGGCTGGCTAGTATGGTAACTTCAGTAAATACCTCCTAAACATAATAGACATACATCATTACTTCAAAACTGGTAATTCACATTCAGTTGATGATTTTAATACATTTGTGCATGTTTTCAACTACACATTTCAACTGACGCATTGCACCTTTAAACAGATAGCGATAAATACAGTGTATATACTCGGATGTAAACAGGTTAGATGAGATACCAGTGAAGCAGGGAGATGGGGCCAGCGCAATAGAACATATATATATATATATATATATATATATATATATATATATATATATATATATATATATATATATATATATACATATACATATATATATATATATATATACACACACACACACACACACTATGAGTAAGTATAGTATTTTCCTTTACATAAATCCACAAAAGGGGTATTTTATTGTGTAATGTGCCTTGTACAGGAAGTCGCTTATGTTATTCTGGCGGCCTTGACAGGTTGGGAGATGAGCGTGGTGTGAATACTGAAGGGCATCAGTGAGCAGCCTGCAGCACTGAGAGGTTTCACATCGAGCTGGCCAACAATAGGACACACAGTGGAGTCACTCATTCGCTCCTTTTACACAGAGTCGAGGAAAAGTGAGACTGATCTGCACTGAAGATTAATCGGGTCATTCATTCATATCATATCATATCATAAAAAACTGCTGCAACTTCCTCATAACGATGCGTCACAGCTCATTGAAATTCAAGGGAAAAATAAAGTTCATTTGTCCAATGAAACAACTGCAGGTCAACCAGAGGTAACACAGGTTGGTTCATTATGACCTCTAAGCAACCTTAAGAGTTAATAACTTAAATATCGTGTGGAAAGTGTTTTACTTTCTTAATGTTTGACTATGCTTTTGATTTTTATCACTAATATTTAATTACGTTAGTGGAACATGTGGGTCTACATAACATCATGATCTAACTCAGCAACACCTTGAACTCAAAGTTTGGCCCATGGACCCCAGCTCAGTTTTCCTCCTCTTGACTGTGAACTCATCGGACTTATCCAGTCAGACAATGATTTCTGTTACGTGTTTGGTCAAAGGTGTTGATGAATATGTATAACGATGCTATGTTGTATACTGTGCCTTTTTCTTGTAAATGTTTCTAAACAGTCTCTTTAATTTGAATTCATTTAGCAATAGTCAGTAATCAGAAATGTGCAGTCCACTTTACAGTCAGTACAGTTTCCAGACAGAGGCCATACTGTTTTATATTCAGGCCCTGAGCTCCTTATGGGGGATAATTCAGTAATCTGTGGATTAAAGAGGAAATAGTGGGCAAACAGTACTCGGATCAAAGTTCACATTGTATTTCTGCAGGACCTGCAGTCAGTTTGCAAGACAATGTATTTGAACAAAAAAACAGGTGTGGAGTCTGTTGAACTTCAACCAACTGTAAGATTACAATATAATACACACTGGGAAAAACCTGCTGTAGTAAATTACAGTATCAATAAAATATATTCACCTCAGTTGGACTTTCTTGTTTTACAACATTGAAACACAGCAGATGCAAGTAGGCTTTTCTTGAAACTTCGGTAACATGAGCAATAAAACACATTTATGAAACACAAAAGGTAAATTGTAGCATATCTCACGTGAAGATCGCCTGTGTAATAAATTAATCACATTTTCCAAAGTCAAATTAGAGCATTTTTCAAGCTTTTCCAGCAACTTAGTTTGAAATTCAATTACATATTTATATACACATACTGTATTATTTCATTTTATTAAATATGAAATACACCCACTTATGAATGGTCTAAATATCCTCAGAATGCAGTATGGAAATGGGAAACCACCAAAAACATTGAGACACCCGCTTCATGTTATTGGGGAGATGTCCAGAAAGGTTTCTGGAAGTACACTAAAGTACAGTACAAGAATGTTAATGCTGTAGAGAAGCCAAGTCAAGAGTACAGAGCTCAATACAATCCATCATTTGTGTCAGGATTTGAAAGCTGCTGTTGAGTGACAGCCACCATCCAACATCACAGAGTGCGAGAGGCTTTGAATGTTATAATAGGGGAAACATTCATTTTCCAGAGGCTGATTAAGACCAACACAGAAAGCAAGAACTGTTACTGCTGTCAGAGTACACTGATTGGACTCAGTTTTGTTCGATTCACTTTATCACAACAGATATTTTGACTTGTCACAGAATGACAATCAATGTTAAAACTAAGATCATTAACAATGATTATGTTGAATTCAACTGTCCTAAGCCATGACTATGAGCCAGCATGCACAATAACAGTAACCTGAAACCAAAGCAGGTAATAAAAGCCATCTATTTGTTTTTAACTGCTGCTGCATGGGTGTTTAAAAAGACCCATGTAGCAGTTAAAAAAACTCCTACTTCAGGAGCAAGTTGTTGCAGAGCACCTCAATCCTGCTGTCTGAATCGCACACCTAAAACCGCACACCTCAGAGGTGTGCACCTTGTCTGACTTGTTTGTACATACGCTGGTGCCTGGTGTTAATCTTGTGAGTAATAATCAACAAGTATATTCTAACAAAAAAATAAAGTGAAAAGCAGTTCTGATGAAACCTACAGTCGGATTCCTGGTCAGGTAATAACTGCAGCTATTAATTTTCTGGGGTTATCAGCAGCTATTATAATGTAATTTCCTGTAAGCGACAGTCATTAATGTTCCACCTCCTAAAACCACATAAAAGGGTTTATACTTCAGAGCATCGACCTTTGAACAGGCAGGTCATTACAACATGAAAGTATCAGGTTTCATTGTATTTGCAGGCGGCTGATGAACTAGAATTATAAAACTCCCATTCACAGGGAAGAAACTCTGTAGTTAGAAGGTATCCGCTTTGACCAATAACAAAAGCATGTGAATCCTAAGAAATCAGCCCGAGTAAAGGATAAAAAGATAACACTGTCAGTAACTTAATTCAGAAAACTTGTATTTATTTACATAAAACTTTGGCAACATCAGATATTTACACCATAACTCAACCATTCAGGCTTCCCTTTTACTTAAGAGCAAGTTTATGACAAGAACACACTAATAAATAAACACAAATAGTTTTTACATTAAAATATCTTCAGACTTGATTGTAAAATTGCTGATTAAGAACTGAAAGAAATGACATGACATAAAACATCATCATTTTCCAACATTTTAGTTTCAGGAAACATGGAAAACTTTGATAAAATCATTGGGAGGAACCGTAAGTGTAATTTTAAACACGTTGGCAGAACTGCATAGGTTTTTCAGCTTAGAGCTAAACCTACCTGTAATCTTTAGATGTCCTGATTAAAACTAAAGTCATTAGTTAGAACAGAAAATATGTCTGGAAGAGAAAGGGACATTCATTCATCTGCAAAGGCCCTTCAAGTGGTGCTTGAAAGACATTTCAGAACTGACATCAAAAGCATATTTGACAGAATAAGGCTAAATAAGGCTTCACAGTAAAACACTGAATGGACAGTCTTTTTGCTGGTTTAGTGGTTCAGTGAAGCAGTCTCTTCCTGCTGTAGGTCTTCCCTGTGTTTTGGCGTCTGATCGGCTGGCTGTAGGGAGAGACCTCCATGCCCTCATCTCCCATCGTCCTCCCCGAAGCAGCCTCATCTATAAAGTTTAGGAAAAGATGACGAGTGTTAATTAATTTACAGTACATGGGAGTGACAAGTTTATTGTGTTGATCAGGTAATTAATTTCTCACCTGGAAAAGTGAGAATACACTACACGGCCAAGAGTCAGACATTACACTCCATTATGTGACGAGGACTGAAACTATTGATTATATACGGTCAATTAATCTGTCCATGACTTTCTCCATTATAGTCTACTGGAAACCCCTATATGGCCCATACTGAACCCAGAAATGTTGTTTCCTATGAACTTTTATTATTAAAATGTCATCTATAGGTTTAGCGGATGAGATTAAGCTTGGTTGCTAAAAGTTGCATGTTGGGCAATTTGCGTAATTAGCATAATGAGGAAATTAAGGGGAAACACTACAGGTGAAGAAAAGGGACATTTTTTTAACTAATATATATATATATATCACCATAAAACTTCCCCAGTTGATTATTTACATTAAGACAATATTTTT
Organism: Diplodus puntazzo; assembly: GCA_963678695.2. Classification (NCBI taxonomy): domain Eukaryota; kingdom Metazoa; phylum Chordata; class Actinopteri; order Spariformes; family Sparidae; genus Diplodus; species Diplodus puntazzo. The sequence continues at coordinate 15,706,856 of OZ023161.1, read as the reverse complement.
TTGCATATGCGTTTTCTGAAATTTTATGTTTAAATATGCAAATGATGCATTATCTCATTAAATATGCGCTAATTTGCATATATTTCCGGAACATAAATCTAAACATTGGATAAAGCCAGGTTCAAAATTCATGTTTTCATTTTCATTTTGTTGAAAACTCATTTTGAGAAAACAGCCTTTAAAGATATGTATTCTAAGAAATCTAGAGAAGGAAATAGACAAAGTAAAGTATAATGAACACTTAAATGTGTATTTTGGATGTTTTCTACCCACTAGTCTGAAAGAAGACAAAATAGCAAAATAACCCAAAATCTCAAAATTGACAGTGCATAAAAACGATGTTTTCGCCTGCCATGTTTCTTCTTAATCGCGAGAAACTGAAAATGGCTATAATTTTGCTTCTAGTTAACTTCAAAGGTGATCTAAGAGTCTAAGTCCATGTTTGTGATACCCAGAAATCCCAAAGCGCCGAATGTTTTATAACCCCCCTCCCCCATCCTTCTATAGATTTCTTATACAATCAAAATGAGTTTTTCCTCATACTCTGAGCCAAAAATCTCCACTTCAGTAGCACTTATAAACACCAAACTCTCCAGTTTTTTTCCTATCTATATTCTGAAGGTTTTAGTCAAGGGGTTTGCTCATATATCATTCATAGCCTGATTTATATAACATTTTCTTCCTAAAAACAGGGCGAAAATTGTTTTTTTTATGGCATTTGACAGTATTTTCTGATTTATGGAGTGAGAGAGAAATCCAAAATTCCCTCGGTAAAAACCTTTGGCTATAATATGTCAACAAAATGAAACAGGACTTTTGATCCAGGCTTTATCCAATGTTTAGATTTATGTTCTGGAATTGTATGCAAATTAGCGCATAATGATTTAACAACTTGTTTTTATTCCACCAAAGTTTCTTCAGTGTTGAAAGATAATCAGTTTAATACCAAATACAACTATGTAAGAAAGCAAATAGTCAGATTTGAGAAACTGTAACCAGATTAATTGTGATTAAAACATAAGCACTGTACATCTTACCTTTTAAACTTGGCATTCTCTTACTAGCTGAACCCGTTTTGCCTTTGAACAACAATGGAGAGTGAGTGAGGGCCAAAATCCCACTCGCTGTCACCGGTTTCCTCAACTTTGAGCTGGGAGGAGTTGCCACTGTCAGAAAGTACAAAACAGCAGTGTCAAATTTACATTTTTAGTCTGTAACATACAGTCTTAAAAGTTTAACTATGTATTTATAATTTAATATATTTAAATAAAATTGCTCTAATGCCAGATTTTCGTTAATTGCAATTTGTGTCAATTGAACATATTTTTTATACTTACTACTTGATAAAGTAAAAATACAAAATACGTACTGGTCATAGCTTTACATCTGAACATTCTCTTTAATCTCATGTCATTGCACACCAAATATATTTGTTCAGAATATAAAAGACATTTTAAATCAACAATTAAAGGATCTTTGTTAAAATCCCAGAACTTCTGGGAATCTGAAACAAAACAACAACAAAATACTTTATTACAGAATGTGTCAATAAAAGCTTACATGACTTGACATCTCCATTTCCAGTGGCCCAGAACATTTCATCATGATCCGTTCTCTGAGGATCAGCCTCGTCAGCCTGCTGAGCCAGCTTCTCCATCCAGTACAAGTCTTCCATTGGAGAAAGAGGAGATGTGTCTGCTCCAACTGGGGGTGATGGTTTAGAAGTCAACCCTATTACTGCAGCTTTGTTGTTTGAGGGTTCATCCATTTCTTCAACATCCTGCAATCTGCTAACTCCAAGGTCAGCCTCCTCCAGCAGTTCCACCAGCAAAGGCTCCCCCTTCAGGCCTCGATCTTTGCCTCCAGCAAATCCAACCTGAGCTCTCTTCCTGCGATGCCAGCTGTTGAGGTTGTCTGGAGTCACCTTCCCTACACTCTGAGGTGAAGGACTCATGGGAAAGATCTCTGCAGTTGCCACTGGAGACATTGTTCCCACAGGATGGCGGGTAGGGGTGTAGGACTGGCAGATGTAAGTTTGGACGCTTCCACCTTTTCCAGGTGTGCTCTTGGCCGGGGTGACATGAGTACAGAGAGATGGTGAGACACATCCAGGATCTCTGTGCTTAGAGAACAAAGCCAAGGGGCTTTCCAGCTGAGAAGGTTTCATGCCAGCCAATGGACTCTGAGATCCAGAGGCCAAATCACCCGCATTCATGGAATCTGTACGTTTGATTTTAAGCTTGGGAAGTCCTGATGTCTGCATTTCCAGTTCTACCTGGTATGTCAGAGGATTTGGAGTACACATGCCTTTTTGTTTGCGAGGTCTTGCTAGGCCTCTAGGGGTTGAAAATCGAGGGGATATATTTCCGTAGCCCAAACGAGCAGCAGCCTCCCTCTGCTGCCGGTCAGGGGTCTGCCGGAAGCCATAGCTCCGGCCAGGAGGTGTACCTTGGGTAGGCAGATGTGGTTTTGGAGAGAATGCACCAGACAGAAGGTCTTCACCAGACTGTGAAGGCTTCCGTGAGAAGCTAATATTCATCTTGAGACCTCCACTGAACTGGGTCTTTATTACTGCCGCATCTACAATGTCCATACCATCATCGTCTGTGGATGCAGAGTTAAAATGTGATGAATCAAACTGCTGTGAATCTGTATGGGAACTAGAGTCCGTTTCAGAGGTTTGGGAAGGTTCAGCCTGTAACTCTTCTTTTGGATCTGATTGCATGTTCTTTTCCACACGGTCACAGTTCTCAACAGATTCTGTGTTTAGCACGGAGGAAACATTCTCACTAGACTGAGATCTTAAGTTATGTCTGGTAGTTCTAGCACCTTGACCAGACCTTGTTCTTGTCAAGGACTTTGCAGGAGATTTAACTGAAGTTTCTGATCCCTCTAACACAGCAGCACCCTCTGGTGTTAATACTGGCTTAAATGGGGATGTTGGATTTGAGCTTTTGGCTGGCGTTCGTCCAGAGCGTGTAATCATTTGGTGAGAAGGACTAGGGGTCCTGGTTTGAGTTGTAGTGTTGGGTGTAGGTGAGAGGTGGCAGTCAAGAGGTGGTGTGGATTGTGGAAGAGGCATTTCCAGTAAACCAACAGTATCACTTTTTTCTGGGGTTTTCATCCTGTTGTGAAGTTTTTCCGAGGACGTCTGATTTTTTTCCTTTGTCAAAATAACACTTTTTGCATTTTCAGAAACCCTGACCAGGCTTTCTTGACAAATCCTTTCAGGGGTCTTAAAAATGTCTCTTTTAGTGTTTGTGCCTTTGACAGGACTGCAGAAAGTACTGGGTGATTTCAACAGTCTGGGAGAAGTGCGTGATGCAATATGAGGGGACTCTGGAACCTTGAAAGTACTGCTGTTCACTGCCACTTTACATTTTCGAGGTGATGGAGACCACGTGACACTCTTCTTAGGAGTCCTGGAAACTGGGCTGTTGAGTAATCCATAAGAGAAGTAACCTTCGACCGAGGCCTTGACTGGAGTCCTGAGAATACTCTTCAGAGGGCTCCTCACAGGGCTTTGCTTAGTTGGCGTTTCTACCACAGCAGTTTTTCTGGTGTGAGATCTGAAAGGACCACCTCTCAGACTTATACCAAGTTCACGAGAGCTGCTTGCGACAGGGCTCTCTGCAACAGAGAAAACATTTATCCTGGATGGGGGTGGGGTTTTTGGAGTCGCTGGGGTTTGGGGGGTCTTCGGAGTTTTGGGTGTCCTGATCCGATGGACAGCCATCTCAGGTCGGCCAGGTGATTTTGTTGGCGTTTTATTTGGACTCTAAAACAAACAGACAGAGATTGCATTACACCAACAAGTCCTGATTTCTGTGGCCAGCAGAAACACGTTGTGAACACAATTAAATATCAACCCCTTCTGGGTTGATACAGTGAGCTGTATTTGACTTAAGCTATGTAAATGAATGGACGAATGCATGGATACTGTGATTAAATGGATGTCTTTACATATTTATTGGATAGGCTGGGCTTTACATGGAAATACATTTCTCCGGCACAACTCAAAAAAAACTGACGAGAAAATGAAATGTTGCTCAAGTCATTTTGCACTTTTCTGCACAAAATTGAAGAGTATAATAATTGTATTTCATTGTGTCCAGGAACTGTTTTAAATTTCCTTGTTCATCGTCTAATTGCATGTAATGTGTTTGGTGGACAACAATATTGAAAAGGGAACTTACCTCAAAAACACTAGAGTCTGTGAACAGCCGTGACCTGGTGGCCCTGGTTGCATGAGACTGGTCAGAAGGTCGACCGGGGGACGCAGCAGCACCAAAAAGAAGACGCATGGGTGACCGAACTGCTTTCACATTAACCCCACTGATTTTGCTATCGCTGAGAGTAAGCTGCGATGCGGTGAGCGCCCTGTCCAGGTTGCGGGAGCGAGGTTGAGAACTTGAGTAGAAAGTGTTTGAGTGCCTTCTAGCAAAGTTCTTTATTCTTGGGCTCCTTCGTAGGTCTGAAACAAAGCCAAAGCACAACAAAAAGTTTTTGGGGTTGCTTAAATTATGATGTTGTGTTAAACACAAGAAATACAGATTATACTTATTAGATTCATTCAAATATATTTTGTGTGGAAAAACAATAAACACTGTGTCAGTAAAATACCTTCTACGGGCTTTACTGGCGACTCTTCCACAATGCATTCTTCAGTTGGTACAGATCTCCTGGGAGGAAAAAGATCAGAAAACACATAGGTAAACATCTTAAGTTTCCAATAATTAGAAAATTACGGTAGAGATGGGAGAACTGGTTGCAATTTGTCGGATCTGTCGACAATGGGGTTCCTTTTATTCCTTTTATTGATGCTGGCATGTGATCGGACAGTTGTGCAATGCAAAAACAATGACCCCAAACTCATCTACACGTGTAAACATTCAGATGACAGCAAACATCTGTTTTAAATACTGTAAATCTGTAGTTCGTTGATGTCATGAAGGAAATGATTGCAGCACTGAGTGACCATTGGTGATTAATCAATTCTAATACATTTGCATTTTTTTCCTACTCTGTTTCAATGCCGTTTTCAGAAAGACTCAAGGGATGCTAAAAAACACACACTGAAAATTCATTAGGAATCAATAAGGAAATCAAATTTCACATTTTTGGGACATTTAACTCATGTAATGTAATGTAAATAGTATGTCAGTAAGTCTCAATAGGGTTAACTGCTGTTCCACATACCTTCCCATTTTCTGACGGAACAGGAAACGACTGGACCCTTGCTTGTGATGCGGTGTTTCACACACTTTCTTTGTAAGAAGTTTGTGCCTCTCTGAAAAAAAAATAAAAAAAATTGAAATGGATGTACAGTAGGGAAAAAAACCTCCATCACTCACTCATATCTGAATAACAGGGATGGCATAACACTGATAGTAAAAGGTTTGAATTTGAAATAACTAATCCCTTTACCTTCAGATTCATGAGATCGCTTGCGTTTCAGTTTCAATCCTTCCACAGCAGACACAGACTGGCTCCTTGGCAGCTTGGCCTTCTTCGATGGGGAAACGATCTCTTGGTTGAACAAGTTTCTTCTCACCTTAGTCACCTCTGTGGACAATCAGAACGTGGTCTGCATTAAGGACTCTAATTTCATAACATCGTGATGCATAATGCTAAATGTGTCATATATTTAAAACTAGGGATGTCCCGATCAGGTTTTTTTCTCCCCCGGTCCCGATCCGATCCTGGATAATACAGCTGCATTAAGAAAAAAAGTTCCTGCATCCAAGCTGTTCCTTAATAGGTTTTTTTCATTTTGTTGAAACAAAGTGTGTACTTTCATATGGCTCTTCCTTCTGCATATGCTATTGCAACATTGGCCGACCACCTTCCTTGTGTTAGCAGGCGAGTCTGTGACGCTGCACTGTGACAGCAGACCCTCGTGTACAGCCAGCTGAAGTGCGTGAGACGCAGCCCACGCTTGGTACCTCCATATCATCCACTGCTTTTTTCATATTCCTTACATTTTCATGTAAAATGACGTGGACGCGTTGTTTGTCTATTTCACACGTGTTCGGCATCTCCTCGATTTCCTGTTTTACATGCTCTGCTGTATGACAAACTAATAAACAGCAATGGATTGAATTACCCTATACAAGCAGTCTGTGTTACCCGAGGATGTATTTTGACAGAATTTAACCCAAACTAATTCAAGCCGTCCATAATCACTGTTCAACTTCAAACCTTTTACAGTCACATTTCAAACCTACTGGTAGGTTAAGCTGTAAATTTAGAGCATACCTTGTATTTCTTGTTTCTGAGTTTGTGGTTCTGGTTCTGCAACAGGTTTCTCCACAGCAACACAGACCTTTGATTTGGACTAATGAAAACACAATAAATTAGGTGAGGTAATCTGGATTAGACAGTTAAAAAAAACATGAAACGTATTTCAAAATGTAATCTTCAAAGTAAGTGTCTGAAGCACTAAGCAAGTTTGATCCAAGTTTCATAATAATCTAACCAGGATGTCAGCAGTACATCACCAGCAGCATTCATTATCTAATGTTCTCTTACAGCTCTTGAAGTCTTTTTGGGCATTTCTATTTGGCGAAGACACTGTGTTGATTCAGTCATACTGCGATGGCGAGTCAGCATCCCACTCCTAAAAGTAAAAAACAAACAAAAGATTCTTGACACAACACATATCAAACATAACTCAAAGAGAAACATCATTCTCTTCATTTAAATACTTTATCTTCCTGGTTTTTTATAACGAATTGGTGTCTTTAACATACAGCCATCCCTTACCTCCTGTTGCTGGTGGAGCGATTTCGCAGGTCCTGCAGGCGATCTCTGCCATTTGAAACCAAGCTGTGTGTGGATAGAGGAGGCGAGGAGGCCGATGGAGAAACACTGTCCTTAGCAACTGACTCGTCACTGAAGAAGTCCGCAGGTAGAACAGCCGCCAAAGCCTCAGGGAGCTGGGTACCCAAACTATGGTAGATGTCTGCAAGCACTCGAGGGATGGCGGTCATCAACCTTCCATGACACAGAAAAACTATTATTAAATTCTACCAAACAGATGAGGAAAATATGGCATATACAGATATACAGATCTATATATAGATCTAGATAGATAGATCTATAGATCTATAGATCTATAGATAGATACAACAAAAAAAGTTACAGCAACTGCAAAAACTTACCCAGGGAGAACCTCGTCTTGAAGGAACCTTGCAAGGCAAACTGGGTCTTTTGTTAAGGAGATTATCCTGAGCAGTTCAGCCACCTAACGAACAGGGGAAGTGAGAGGTAATTTGTTAATATTTGCTTTCAGTTTCCTGGTCAAAATGCTTTAACACTGTTAAGAGAACTAAATAACTATATAATTGTATTTTTCATCAATATTAGTTGCAAAAGAATGGCAGTGCTAACCTTTAAAGACAATGAAACCCGTAGCCCCAGTTACTCTGCTCTTTGTAATAACATGAAAAAAATAAAAGACTGAGTTGCACAGAGTCCTCAATAGTGAGCATCTTACCTCCTCTGCCATCTGATCAACATCAAGTGAGTCAGACTGCTCTGAGGAGAAAAGTCTGCACAACTCCAGCCTCAGCAAAGCCTGAAGTTGGCACCTAAAAAAAGACATATTGTGTTAATGACACATAAATAAAGTTGACTTAGAATAGAAGGGCTTTCTCAACATTTTTTAGCTGTGTAGGATGGACACAAATGTTTATCAGTAATGACACTTGATATTTTAAGCCTGAGAGAGAGACAGTATAATCCACTGACTCTAAAAACAAAACACCACAAAAAAAGTAGAAAGCACTCACTCTCTGATTTTGCTATCAACATCAGCAGTCATGTTATAGAGCTGTCTGATTGATTTGCTGGTCTTTAGTACATGATGCTGGACAAACAGGGCGATCTTTACCTGTGGATTAAATGTTAATTTTGCAAATTAATCACAGCCAAATTTCATCCATCACTTCCTCCTCCATCAAATTATGATAAGCAGTCTGGGGAAAAGATAAAAATGGGCCATGCAAGCATCTTGAAATACATATGAAAGCTACTACAAGTCTCACCTCCTTGTCTGATTTTGCCACAAGGAAGGTTTTCACAGCAGACAGAAGGTGCTGGACACCAGTGACGAGAGACGAGTCCCTCTCTACCACAGTCTTGTCATAAGTGGACTTCAGATAGGACAGCAGCTCCGCCTCACTGGTGAAATCTGAGCAAGGTGAGATGGTTATTAATTATTTTGTTTCTGAATCAAAAGGGAGAGTTAGATTTTCACTTTCTTGCAGAAAAAGACTGCAGAGTGTTTTAAAGTTTTAAGCAGCACACTCACTGATGGTGTTCACTCCTTCAGATTTGTTCCTGTCACTTGACCGTCTCTTTCCTCGTCTCTCAGGTCCCTTGCCCTCCACTCCTATCTGCTCAGCTTCTGCCTGATTCTTTTGGGCTTTGACGTTCAGCCGCGCTACGTTCAGCATCTGCAGAGAGCGGCTCATGGTCTTCATCTTCTGCTTCACTGGTGTGCGCTGAGCGCCACCTGTTGATCAAAGATGGGAAACAATAGAGCAATATTTAGTAATGCTTACAAATTTTCGTACCATTTTAAAATATGAATTATACTTATGTTTCAAGGGATAATTAAGGATTCCAAGTATAGCGATATATTTCACAACCTTCATAGAAACGCTGGAATTTTAATTAAAAAGAACAAATAAGAACATCTCACGTTTCTTGCCCCTCTTGTCATTTGCACCCCTGGATGTTTGATACAGTTCAGCCAGACCACTGACCAGCTCCTGCTGCAGGACAGAAGATTCCTCCTCTTCTTTTTGCTCTGGCACTGCATGCAGCAACCTGTCCAACAAAGAAAGTGAACTATCAGGACCATATGTTATATTTTTAGATTAGACAGATATTTTTTTAGGATGCATTTGATTATTTTTGTATTTTGTATTTTCATTTGCTTCAAAAGCATTGTGGAAAAATCAAGCAGACATTTTGAAATCATAGTCAACCTTACCTCATTGACTCCATTAAGTGGGAACTCACTCCTGACTTGTCTGACTGGGGGAACCAATTTTCTAACATGCCTTTGGTCAGCGGGCAATGGCTGACTTCCTGCTGAGCCCACTCAGGAACTTGATGATCCTTTGGCAGGTCTGAGAAATTAACCACATAAGAAATAAACAGCAAGCAATGAAATATGTAAACAATATGTACTAAACTGCAACCATCTGACACATACAAGGTTTTTTTCAAATTGAACATGAAACACACACAGATAAGGAACATAAATATTAAAAACATGCATTCCAACAGTAATCTAATATTTTAAATGTAAAGAGAAAATTAAAACATTATACCATTCTATTAAAATATTCTAAATGTAACCTGTGGGTTCACATCTACGAGCAGCTTAAGTCAACCTAGACTTTAGACATTTATTTATCCCACATCGGGGAAATTTACCTACAACCTACAACCTTCTGTTAAGTTACTTTTTTGTTTTTGGTGAAATAATCATATGTGTCCTTGATGGAATTACTGAAAAAACCAGGCAGAATCTTTTGATGTTTTGAACCCTGAATATTACTATTCTTTCCTCACCATCGACACTATCACCTTCCTCCTCCATGATGTTGTACACTACTCCCAGAACACTGCTCACAACATCTGGAAGTTCAGCTGAGGTCTCTGCTGTAGCAGGTACAAAGATTTCAGTGGTCAGGAACTGGTTATGCTGAGTGATTCCCGACTGGAGAACTGTGAGCAGAGCTGTAGAGTGTGACAACGGGGAGAGGACAGCTGAGCATACCAGCCCACTGTCATTCACCTCAGAAAGCTGTGGGAACAAACAAAAGACAGGAAAAAGCAGAAGCTATTCAATTAATACCTACAGAAGATAAGGATATTTTACAACAGGATCTGTCATGACTCCTTAACGTGGAATCTTATTCAGAGCCTTAACTGTGACAGCTGCACTGCAAAAATTGATAATTTGTCTCACCATTTGCAGAGAATGAGTAGACAGTTGCATGAGAAGATGCCGAAAGGCAGCAGCTCCCTGGTCACTGTCGCTGGAGCACTGAAGCACCCAAGACTCTGTGGGGGTCTGTGTCAGGGAGGAGGCATCCCAGCCCTGCAACACTCCTTTAAGACACACTTTCACTGACTCTGGGAGGAGCCTCTGTCTGCAAGACACTGGCTCAACCATGATGCCACAGCTCTGCATCACATCACCTGGTTGGGTGAAGAATAACACACTTAATAAAGGCAGTTTATATTCAACTCTAGGTTTAATGTGCTTAAGTTCCTTTCCCTGTCATTTATTCATAGATCATATAATTTCCACTGTTGCATTCTGTTTTTTCTTCTATGAGGATGGACAGTATGATGGCTCGTGGTTTTTTAATACCTTTATTCAAAGTAAAGATTGTATGAATGATTAACAGCTGCAATATGTCAGGCATATCTGAGTTGTAAAAGACGATGTTAAGGGTTCACTTTAATGTTACCAACCTTGCTCCCACTGCAGAATACCACCTCTGACAGGAAAAGCCAGGCGGTAAAGCCTTTCAGAAGATAGCAGATATCCAATGCTAGACCTGAATGCAAAGGCCTCTTGAGTGCAGCAAAGATTCAGCAGCGCAACCACAGGGATCACTCTGCCATCCACCTGAGCAAGAACCTCAGACAGCTTGTCAAAGCCAAGATGGTCCTCACACCTCATGACCTGAAATAAGACAAAAGATCAAAAGTTGCTTTTGTCAGTGAAAATGGATATTTTTCGATTTATTTATTATTTTTCAGAAGAAGAACAGATGTGTATAGCCATTTCTTAAATTGCAGTTTGGTTAAAAAGGAAATTATCTGAAGAAGCTTTTAAATCTGGAAAGGTGCTGATCCCGTTTTTGCGACATGAGTAACACACAATTACTTTTTGGACTCTAGTTATAGTAGGGTCATAGATGAGTAACACATACAGGGAAAAGCCAAAACAAAGTGTCTCGGTAAGGTGCCCTGCCATAAGAAAATCATAAAGTATCCAGAGCACAGTTAGAGTAATGAACACCTTTCTTTCAAAAGATACTTCTAGTCCAGTGTCTAGGTAATGATGGTGGAATGAGCTTCCAAGAACATCATTCCAAAATCTCAGATGCTCAAGTAGGATGCGTCCACAGTACTAATGATTTTTGTTCGCAAATATATCACACACCACTAGGAAATTCTACAACATACAATAGGAATGTCTAATATTTGTATGTCAATGATTTATTATCAACTTATTGATTTAAAAACATTTTTAGGTTTTGGATGTTGTCCAAATCGCCCAGCTCTTGTTGGTGCCTAATGATAATATTATAGTGCTACAGTGCTCTATGCTATACTCACCTGGGCATGGGATCTGCTGTCAACCCAGTGCAGCACAACCTGTCGCTGGACCAGCAAATCGTGAAGGCCCCTGGATATCATTTGGTCAGTCACATCTGTAGGCAGGTCATGGTTTCCCAACAAAAGATAGTCCACAAGTTGTGTCCTGGATCGTGGACACTCCGAGACAATAAACACTACATTCCTCCCTTTGTTTAAAATATCATCGTCCTGTGAAACACTTGCAGCTCGGCTCGACTTCCTGGGCCTCAAGGACAGTTTAGTGGGAGAAGTGATATCTGGCCTGTCCCACTGGAAGTCCAGCAGGGTTTCTTTGAGTGCGTTTTGAACTGAAGCAGATTGACTGCATTGCAGCTTCTGGCGAGAAGGGCACGGTTTATCCTTCACGTCAAACTTGGATTCAAACTCCAGTTCAAAATCCTCAAATGTTTTGTGGCGAAGCTCCTTGAAGTCAGATCCCCTTGATATTAGCCTGGCATTGCGGCCAGTCTTTGAGTGAAAGAATTTATAACCCCAGCGCACCTTGTCGAATCCGTATTTGCAGCTGAAATGTAGCAGAAGTTGCAATAGTCCTCGTTTCACGAAATGATTCTTGACATCCAGTTGATCGCCTGAATCGTGATCTCCATAATCCACATCGATCACAAAAACCAAGTTGTGTAAAGCCATACCGTCAACTACAATGTCCCTAAAAGACAGCGAATGGCTCCAGATCCCTTAACTCAACGATAAGCCATGGAAAGAGTTCTGGCTTATTAACAAGTATTCATGTCAACTGTCATTAGTTTGTCAAACCTGGCCCAACTGGTTGCCCATTGTGTTTGGGCACAAGGACGCCATTTACAGCTGCCAACATAAGGCACTTCTACGCTATTTAGCTAACGTTAACTTAGCAAAGTATGGTAGCTAACGTACTCACAAATTAGCGTAGGTAAGTTTGACATGAATTCAGCTCTCGCCGTTGGCTGACATAACCGCACCCGCGATAGAAAACAAACATGCGTAGTTAGCCTTGAAGCTAGCTGAAGTTGTCATATAACGTTATTCGATTATCTGACGCTTAACTCTACCATGATCGCCATTTTGTCGTAACTGTCTGTCCTTAACCGTTCGCGCTTTTGGAAGGAGAGCCCGCCCCTTCGATGTGATTGGTTACATGCTTAACAACAACAATGTAATTGGCCCAAAATAAGGCTTAAGCTAGCCGGTGATTCGCCAAAGGTCTCATATTAACTTTTTATTGGTCAAGTGCACCATCCATCAAACGTGGACTGAATGAAACATAACACAGGAACAGGCTGGACTAAATGACTGACAGGCACCACCTGCATTTAACTTTTAAAAACTAGTTCGTTGTTGTTAAGGTATTAGCTAAATCAATATGGAACAGATACTTTGAATATAAAAGCAGTACGCCGACCTGGTAGTGTCTGAGTTATCAACAGTGCCACTATGTTAAAGTTAACTGCTGTGTAAAGCTAGTGTAGATTGCTTTAAAGTGCTGTAAACAGACATCAGCAGAACACTGCCCCCCTGCTTTCGTTACAGCTTTTGCAGAAAATGATTTCCACTTTTTCGTACTAAAAGTAAATATTTGCCCCATCCATAACATGTCAAATGAAAAATAACAAATAAAAAGTTGAATTTAAATTAGACCACAGATTACCAGATATGGGAAAAGCAACATGTTTAGAAGAATGTTCTTATGAATGGCATCTGACAGAAGTCAAGAAGAAGAGTTTGTTTTAGCTGCCAGTGCTGCATGTTTAAAGGAAAACGTCAAAATAAATATAAATAAAATAAATAAAAAACTGGCAGGACGACAGGTTTTTTATTTTTTATTGTGTTGGTCCACGACTGTCTACTTGCTCTGGTGTGCCAAGTAAAGCAGTGAGAATTATGGCTTGGCATCCTCAACCATTCAGTCTCTCACTGCCTAAAATGGAGAAACTCACATTCAGAGCAATACTTGGCTTTGATGTGGAGGTCTGCAGCTTCTCACTGCTTTTTTCAACTTTCCTTCGAAGTGCCCCAAGCAAAACAAGATAACTTTGTGTGACTGCAGGCCAGGAAAATGCACGTTATCATGTTCTCAGCATCCTGTGGCTGGATTTTGATGTTGGTATCTATCAATTCATTGACTACAGATGTGTAAATACAATTTTGTGAATAGATTATTTTAGATTTTTACATACTGGGGTCTATCAGCATTGGTATTCAGTTAATAATAATAAACCTTGCACTGTTAAATAAAAACCTTTATCCATCAACATTCATCATAATTCAGGAAATAATTTATATACATATATATATATATATATATATATATATATATATATATATATATATATACATACATACATACACACACACACACACACACACACACACACACACACACACACACACACACACACACACACACACACAATGTATATATTGCACATAATTATAGTATATGTCTTTATCAAAACCTTTGCCATGACCAAAATCCTTGAAACTGGCATTGCTCTTGTGCACCCAGCTTCACTGTTCTCTGCAAATGGATGGATAAGTGTATCATCTTTCTCCTCCCAAGGGCTGGAGGGAAAATCAGAAAAAAAAAGATTTAAGGAAGTAGAACACTGGGAGAGGAGGTATGTGGGTCACCTTCTGTTTTGCATCCGTAATCACCTCTTTTCTGCAGCACCAGGGGGAGATGAAGAGCTTAGAAAAAGCTTTGAAATAGAGACAGAGATGAAAGAAGAAGCTGAATGTTCTAGACTCTGCTTTCTCTGTCCTACCAGACACCTACTAAGTCATGAGACCAGGATGTAGGCCAGGGATGCTTTTGGGAGGGAGAATGCTGCTGCCAAAACTAAATACACACTAGCACAGACATATGGATGCAAAAATACACAAATACTTAAGTGTACATGCATGCACTCCTAACATTCTTGGTTAGCTCAAGGTCAGTCAATACTGATCAGTCTTTGTCAGGGGGTCAAAGTTCAGGTGTAATGTAACTGGAGTCAAAGATGATCATAGTAAATATTGCCTGTGGAATAAAACAGAAACAACAGCGATAAAAGCTTGGACAACAAGTTTGGAGGACATTTTATGTCACTCATGGTTTGCAAGTTTTCACAGCATTATTGAACATTAATTACAAGGTCCAGAGAGAAATGTCTTAACAACTGTGAGACATTTTTGGATGAGGGTTAGTACCATTCTTGCTCCCTGGGGTGACCTTGTTGAAATACTTCAGTTGAAAACATATACCTTTATATATAATAACCAATTTCTTATCAAAACAGCATGTTAATAACTTCTGTGTAAAGTGTGCCCAAAATTTCCTACTCTGCCTGCCAATTGTAGATAACTGTTATATAATGGGTAAATTGCCATTTTTCTTGGCAACACTGTCAACAGCTGTCTTGAGTCTGATTTTATAAATGCTTGGAAACAACTGGGAAATGTTGCTACTATCCATCATATCCAAACTGAGACTAATGTGTCCTAAAATGGCCACAGATGATAAACTCTTGTGATATAAATGAGGAAATTTGTCTCTGTTTTAATCGGTTGAGGATTCAAAATATCAATTTAGAGTAATTGCATACCTTGATGGACGCAAACCAAGCAAGCGGTCATCATACATACACTACTATCATCAAAATGCAATGAGGGCTCATGTGCAGATGTGAGTTCTAAGACAGACACAGTACCAACACACACAAGCATCAGCAGGCTGGTTACCATAATATCCTCCAGGCTGTGGGTGGAATCACTGAGCAGATGCTTTTAACTTGGCAAAGACGACTGTTGTTCCAAAGCAAATATTGTACCAGATTTTATTCATGGTGACCTGTGTATGTGCACAAATCACTAGAATAGCCTTGCTGAGATGTGAATGAAGCCTTCTTTGCCTCATTGAAGTGGAGCCGTCTTGTTATGCCACTTTGAAACCTTTTCTGATCCCACTGACCCTAAAAATAAATGTCTCTGTCCGTGCCGACCGGTCTCTTCGTGTGTTTGTACTACAAACAAAGCAGGAAACTGGCTTGTTTTAGGGACATTTTGTAATAATGTTCACTCACGGTGCTTTCCAAAATAATTTAATCTGGTGCACTTAATGAGAGGCTATTTCAAATGAAATCAAAATATGTTGAACACAATATATAAAAGAATATGCAAGCCTAGGATAATGACAGCAGGAGCAAATTAGATCTGAACAAAACAAATGAAAAAAGTTTAATTTATTAACATACAGACACATAAATTGCTTTTGCAACTCCAAGGTATCCTTTTCACAAAAAAGCAGGCAGCAGTTTGTTTTATGCTATGGGACATGCTTTGCATCAGTTCTTTTTCTTGAAGCCCAGTTTATCTGAGTTGTTCTTCATTCAAAGTAAAAGACAATTTTGCACCCACTTGTTTAACCTTAAACATACTACCAGGAACGTTTAACTGATTCTGGAACAGTCACAATTTCATACTGACCTACATAAGCAAACAAGTCTGTCAGAGACTGGCTATCTCTGTTGTTATAGTTTTTCTTAATGCCTGTCAGCACGTCAGATTCCAATCCATCTGAGTTGGATGAGTCCTAACATTTAAACTACTTTAATGATGTCATGACTGTAGTTCTTGTTCATTGTGTTCTTGTCTGGTTTTGTCTTCTGGCTTCTTGTATTTGATTTCCATGTCTTTGTATCTTGGCTTGTGTCTTTTGTTTTTCCATGCCCTCATGTGTCCTTTAAGTTTTCCTGTTCTTCCCTCTGGCTCCCTCTGTCTATGGTGGTGTTCACTTCATGTTCTCATGTGCCCCTCCCCTTCGTTATCTCACCTGTTGGTCCACCTCACCTGTTCCTCGTCTTGTCATCAGTGTATGTGTATTTAGTCTCTGTGTTCCCCTGCACTCCTTGTCTGGTCATTGTTGTTTTGTTGTTTTGGTCAGCCGCTGTCTCGTCCATGCTCCATGCTCCAGTTCATGTGTCTGTTCCTCGTTCCCCATGGTATGTGTTTTTGGACTTTGAGTTTTGCATTTTGCCTTTTGAGTTGAACTTCGATTATTGGTTTGTACTTTGTCTTGCCCCTTTTGTTGCTACTTTGTCTTGCTGTTTTTGGTTGCTACTTTGCCTCTTGCCCCCTATTTTGTCAGCTTTTGGTTTTTTCATCAGCTTTCAAAAATAAAGCCCGCCCTTGTTTTTCCCTGATCTCGCCTCCCGTGTGTAGCTGCATTTGGGTCCTTCCCCTTATCCATAGTCCTCCCTTTAAACCCAACCTGACAAATGAGTGCTGAGGATGGATTGAAGGAGGCCACAGCTTGAGGAAAGAAGCTGCACTATTCTGATGATACTGTAAGGAACTAAAACAAAGTTTACTTTGTTCCTTCTTGTCCACAGGAGCCACAAGAAATAGCCAAAAAAAAAAGTTCCCTGTAGTAGCTTTAAAAAAATATGTGCAATAGTCCACCTTCGTGAGGGATTATAGTGTATGCACAATGTCCATTGTTGTGTTTTTAAAGCTGTAAATTCCTCTTTCACATTCACAGGACAAATTTCCAATAAAGTATATTGTATTCATATGTCAAACAGTAATAGGGATTAAAAGCAGAAATGAAAAATTAAGCATTATGTGAAGTTTTGAAAGAGTACATTTTTGGAAGTATCTAATAGCATTCTATTAAAAATGCATATTATGTCACCTACTTTTATCATCGATTGTAATAGGATTTGTTAATTCTTGTCTTGTAAATTGGCACAGAGTCCTTCCTGAGGATCTTTATGTAATCTGTTTTCACTAAAGTTTAAACTCTTTAGCCGCTGATCCAACATATAAAATAAAAAACCTTTTCCAGCAAGAGACTGTGTGTTCGTGTCTGATTGCTGTCGGCCCTGTCTCATCTTGTCTGGCTTCAGCTAACACACTGTCATTACACTAGTGCACTTAAAGCAGTCATGTTGCCCTTCAAACATTTTCAACTCCATCCCACTTACAATGAGGAAAACATTGGCACTTTAACAAGATTAGGTATTGCTTTCAGGTTATGTTCCAAGTCAGTGGGCTAAATAGTCTCTGTACAGTTTGTTCCATGCACTACAGGTTTTATTTAACAGTTGATTGCCTTTTTACGTGATTTCGTCTGCTGCCAGGTTGTAAAAAAAGACGTATGCCTCAATGACCCCTTTTGGAACTCTAGTTAGGGGTGAAGGTTTGACCCTCAATGAACTCAAGAGCAATTTTCTTAGTGCCAATACTCAACTCAAAGAAAAAAACAAAGGTGGCAAAGCCTTTGGTGTCCAAGCACTGTGCTTTAATTTTACATATGTTCATTTTGAGGCAAGTGTAGTTGGTCACACTAACAATTATAAATCTAGGTTATAATCAGTCTTTATACCATTTATATCTAGCTCTAGAGAACTAAGCATCTGTCATGCACTTATATTCACACATAAGATTTGGTAGGGAAGAGTGAAGGCACGACTAGAGTCCAGGCTTTTAGTCCTGCATATGATGCCAAACATGTTTTTCTCTTATCTCCATCTACCTCTTTCTCAGAACTGTTGAACACTCCTTAAGCAAAATCTCAGTGACGCAAATGCTTCAAGACTTACGTTGCCACATATGAAAACAGACCATAATTCTGCTGTGGATGTGGTTAAGGATGACAGCTCTACAAGCACTCGACAAACAATGACTAATGTGTGTTTTTGTGAGAGACGAAAGAGGTATGGAGACTTTTGATGTTCTACCCGCTGTTTTCTGTCCATCCCCGCTCCTGGATGGGAGACAAGAAGAGGCTGTTGTTAAATAGAAGGGCAGTTGTGCTTTGGTTCAGCAGGCTGGGTTGTCTCACAGCTGAGATCATGTTGAAATGCTGTTGTCTTGCATGCACGAGAAGATGAGTGTGTGCGCACATTAATATATATAACAGTTAAAGGAAAAGCTGGCAATATTCAGTATTTTTCACATTATGAACCAATGACAAGGAAAGAGCCCCTGATGCTATATACACTGATGTGTGTGTCTGAGTCATCATTTCGGAAAATATCTATTCATCTATATACCCCCGGAAGGAGTTTTCTTTAAGGTCCAGTTTCAGTGACCTAAAACATCATTTAGATGTTTTTAAAAGGCTAAAAAAACACTTTGTTTTCAGAAATATCCATGGATGTTTGTACAGGGCCTAAAACCTACAAGAACACATAAATGAGCCGCATGTTGACAGGTTCTTTTTATTAATGCCAGCATGGGAACTTTAGTTTGAGCCAACCAATTATATTCACCAAGAATTATAAATGCTATAACACTGATTTTGTAGTTATCCCTAATTGAAAAAAGTCCACAACTAACACTATCTACTCCTGTATGTGTAACATTTACAAAAAAACTACAGCTGTTGAGAAACTATGTGCTTGTTACTTTGGCAGGGAAAGCAGAAAGTGTTGATAGTCTTTTCTGGTTTGTTGACAATAAGAAAAACATAGATTGACACCTCTTGTTGGAAACATTTGGGGTAATGTAAGTAACAACTCAACAAAATACATAATCATTTGTTATAATTGTTTAGTCCTTCTTAGACATTTTGAGGGGATGTTATATATCTTGAAAAGTGGATGGTCACCCCCACTACTATCCCTTTCTGCCTCATAAACGCTGATCTCGAATCTGCGTACTTCTTTGATAACTCTTCGTCTCGGCACACATCATAGTCCAACGCTAAAGACACTCTCAAGAGAGAACGTCTCTCTCTCTCATCTGGCAGATTTTCTTAATCAGAGTCTATTTTTAGTCAAGCCACATGCAACCGAAGCAGGTTCTCAACTAAAGCCCCTGCAGCATTGTCTCAGTCTGCTGACTCGTGCTCGGATGGAAGTCACACATCACGTTTCACTTGTCACCGAGTGGATTAGGAGAGTAGGGTTATTAGCAACAGGAGGGACGGCTGCAACGAATCTCTGTGGGGCTCGAGAGGGCACGTCTCTCAGCAAGCTGGTGGTTGTTGTGGATGAGTTCACAAATGAAAACCTGATATTACTAAACGTGCGTCAAGCATGCCATAGACGCAGCTCAAGAAGTGAGTGTTTACACATGGGTATGACGTCAGTGTATCTTAACAATAACAATGGAGATCGACAGCCAGTAAAGGCTACACATCACTTCCTTTTGTTTAATAAATTCCTCCTTTATGTATTCCTCATTTTATGATTAGCATTTCTGAAAGGATAAGTGTATTCTCAATGCTTACTTGTGCACGTTTCCAACTACTTCACTGGACTCGACTACAGGTGTCTGTGCTTGCGATTATTGCACTTATGCCTATATCTCGAGACCACAAATTAAATTTAAGAGGAAGAATAGCCCAGCTGCAACTTTACAGGCGAGTACACTTTAGTGATCTTGCTTAAGTGCACGTACAACTGTGACCGTACTGTTCAGTTATGAATCTTCCTCGACAGATAGTCTGTCTCAAGTTCTCCATATTTATCCTGTGATCCTTCGAAAACAACAGTTGTTCGGTGTGATAAACTATCTTGTTATCTCAAGAAGTTGGCCTTTGGTTTTAATTTTTTCTTTTACACTATGTTTTTGCCCTTTTTCCATTATTGGACAGGATAGGTGACGAGTTGACAGGAAATCGGGGAGAGAGGGGAGATGACGTGTAGCAAAGTGCCACAGGTTGGACCCGAACCCAGGATGAAGACTCTGCACATGGGGCACTCGCTCCACCAACCGAGCCACTGGGACGCCCCTTGGCCTTGTTGTTTCAACAACTGGACTCCCTCAAAATAAATTATAAATGAAATGAAAAAAGCTCAAAATACTTGAAAATATTTATTAAAGTACATATAACAAACATTGTATTGTATATGTATAAAGTAACACAAATATACAGTATAAAGGTTATGATTTTCTTTAAAGTCAAGGTGACTTTAGAAGAGCAACACATCTACAATTCCACTTGGTTATGAACAAAATAAGAGAATAAATAAAGACATTTAGAAAGGCATTTTCTTTTTGCTCAAGAATTGAAGCAGGAGCAGAGATTTGATTCACTGTGAAGCTGGAAAACAAGAGCTTGAACTCCTGACAAAGCTTTGTGTTGGTACTCTACTGCCTCAGTGACGGCCTGGTCACTTTCAGTGCTCAGTACATTGCTTAGTCAAAGTACATACAGCATGGTAAGTCACAATACTAACAATTTTTAACAGTCCTTTCTAAGGTGACTGGTCAAGTAGAAAAATCTGGATTGAAACAAAAATACCTATACAAATTTAAAGTGGAAAAATATCAACCATCTTCATCATTCAAGTTTCCTCACAGACATCTACAGTAGAAAAGGAATACATTTGAAGAGTTGTGTGTTCAACACTGCGTCATCTGCTACTTTCACACTCAAAATCATACCTATACAGCAGTATAACCAGCTGTGGCACTGGTAGAGATCCTTACAGATATGCATCAAGTGCATCCTCGAGCTACATACTGTATGTTGATATGTTAGTCTATATTAACAGCAGCAGCTCACACACATATACGCACACACAGGCAGGCTGGCAGACAGGCCAGTTCGGTTCAGTTCAGTTGGCCTCCATTTGAAGCGGCGTCATGGAGAAGCAAGGAACGAGGGTGCCGGGTACCACTCACTGGGTAGAGTCGGAGTCACTGGAGTCCAGGCTGGCCTGTGTGGGTGCAGGGGTGCAGCTGTGATGGCCAGTCGGCAGACAGTGGAGGGTCTGTGTGCTCCGCCGCAGGTTCTCTAGGGACTGCAGGAAGGAACGACGTGCCCTCTCCTCCTCCAGGGGTGATGAACCCTCTTCTTCTACCTCTGCGATCTCAGCAAAGGTGACAGGCTGTGTTTTGAAGCGAGCCTCGCGAGATCGGCGGGAGCGGCTCTTGCCCCTCGCTGGGCCCTTGGGGACAGGCAGCTGCTGGGGGAACTCCTCCATGGCTGAGGCCATAAGGTGGGCCGGCAGGGCGTGGAAGCCGGACGCCTCCATAACCATCTGACGCACAGCAGCCATTGGCAGAACAGTGACGGGTATGAAAGTAAATCAAATGTGAACACAGTGGGGAGAAGACAGCTGACTGCCTTTGCACCTCTCAAACTTTTCTTTCCTTGCTCCACGTCCTGTTTGAAGAGAAGTCTCAGGCGCAAAGCAAGAGTGTGTCCAAAGTCAAGCCAAACAAACACTCCTCAAAAAGTCCAGGCACGCAGAAGATTAAAAGTCTTACAGAAACAAGTGCTCTGGTCAGTCTTCAATCCTCTGTATGAGAGCTTCTGTTTCAACTCTGCGGCTGCCTGATGCCTCTTTTCTCTCTGTTGGCTGTTTCTCACTCTGTGTGTGTGAATCTCAGTCTGCTGAGGCTATTGCCACCGACAGCTCCAGCACTCTCTTTTATAGCAGCTCACTACCCACTCGGTATCTCCCCTCTCTCGCTCTCTCTACTCCTCGTGTTTGCCAGGTCCCTCCCACTCGCCTCCTCCCCACCTCCCCTCTCCGTTACGGTTCCGGCCTTTAGAGCAGTCAGTCAGTCACTGCACCAAAATAAACACATGAGGAGAGGATATCTATGTGTGAGTGTGAGTATGTGCTCGGGTGTGTGGGCTTTGATGGGTTGTGTGTGTGGAGGGGGTTAGCGACAGAGGGAGAGGAAGAAAGTCAAGACCAAAGTGGAGACGTTAAATGGAGTGACACATTCAGAGCTGGGTAGAACAGAGAAGAGAATCAGAGCAGGAGGAAAAGTGGATCAAACCAATGTCAAGGTGGAGAGACTCAAATGCTGTACATGTTATATCACAAAATATAGGACAGGATCCTTGGGACAGACAGAAGTTGGACAAAGCTCTGCAAGAAATAACTACTTTTATAGAGCTGTAAGAGAGACAAGCAGAGATGTGTTGTTCCAACTCTGAGGCAATTTTGGTATCTAAGTGTTGTGCTTTTGTCTCACAAGGCATTACATTAGAAGACAATTTAATTTATGTATTGCCACATGTAGTCCACAGATGCAGGAATCATGTGCCTGAAGTTTCAGAGTCTGAAAAAGAAAAAAAGGTAAATCTCTTGTCAGTAACAATTAAAGGTTGAATAGACAACATTTACTGCCACTAGATATCGCAGTAGAGCACCAGTGTCTCAGACCAAAACTAAATGTTTGTATCTTTCACACAGTTAGGTTGGGGAAAAAAGACCCTGAGCACACACTGCTAAAAAAAACTCAAAGATTAAACAGTCAAAATAAAGCCAAGTCACCAGGAAACCATTATTTTTATTCAATGGCCACAGTCACTGTTGAAGCAAATTTAACAAGCTATTCTAATTAGTTTTTACCAACCAGATCAATTGCACATCAACTGCTCTGTCAAAAACAATTGATGTGGTTAGTTGCCAAAGACAGTATGGTTCAGACATACTGCTGAGCCACAGCAAATAGTGGATTTTCTCCTGCATGTACTAAAAGTCACACACTCAGATGAAATATGTGGTTACCACTGAACTCACCCTGATGTGCATCTGTAGAGAAACATGGTAGACAACTCTGCTGATGGTGTTCATAATGTATGGATTTAAACATGACTGCAGAAGAGACTAATGATGTCAGGAATTTATTGCAGTGCCTGTGATGGTAAAACCACGTAATCTCTAACTTTGTGTATGCATAGTGTAGCAGTCACACATGTACAGATTAACCAACAATAAACAGACTGTACAGTAACAAGCAGTCAAATCCACTTAGATTGGATGACTTTGGACTGTGGAAAGAAACTGGAGCACCCTGAGGAAACCCAGATACTCACAGAGAGAACAGGCAACAAAAGGTCTGCGTGGCTTAAAGCGAAACTCTCGCCAAAAAGCAACCGAGGCTTTATTTGGGATCGAATATGAGTCAAACCTTCGTGTCGATCCCCGAGTGCGACCTGACAGGCAGGAGAGTAATGGTGAACCGCTCCTCAAGCCTGCCTGTCAGGTCACACTTGGGGATCGACTTTTTGCCTGCTATGACGGCGACGTGCAGGAGATGCAGCAGCTAACGTGAGTAGTTCAAAAACCTTCCTTTTCATAAACTCTGTGTACACAAACAATGTTCTCAATGCTCGTGTTCATGAGTAGAGACCCTGGTGATGCTACGAGCAAAGTTTCATGTTGTGTCGAGCCTTCTTAGTGTTTTAAAAATAACGATTTTGATGCTAGTGTGTCATGCCCCTAACTCTCCCGTTCAAAATGAACGTGTCCAAAACCGAGACTACGGTAAATCTTAAAAGTGCCTCTTTCGTCGTAATTATGCTTTTACACGAAGGTTTGACTCATATTCAATCCCAAATAAAGCCTTGGTTGCTTTTTGGCGAGAGTTTCGCTTTAAGGCAGCAGTGCTGACATCAGTTAACATCAATTAATTATTACCACTTTAATTAATATAATTAATGTAGATTAAGACTATCACAAAGCCGTAACCAGAATTGGAGCTGTGAGCTACTAGGTCAGATATGGCAGAGAATCTGAATTTCTTTTACAGCACAAATTAAAGAGGATACTGTTCTTCCAGTGTGTCTGAATCTGAAGCTTCCAGTTTCCTGTCATCACAGCTGGAGTTGGACAAAGTTCCCATGAGATACTTAGCTTCCATCACATTCATGGACAGCCACAGAACACCCAGGCTGCAATATTGTTGTCTCAGTGTGCATATTTCTGTTCCAAATGAATCCAAATGTTTGTGCACTTTTTTGATTGGCGAGATGATATTATCTTTTCACACCAAAGTCGTAATGTATCCAAGAAAATACATGTGACAAAGACATGGGCAATGTTGGAAGGGAGAGGCAAACATTGGTTGCTTTTTAAATCAATTTTCACTGTGGCTTATTTGTTTGCAGTGCTCACGACATATCAAATTATTTTACATTGACATACTCATGACTCATTATTGGATCATTAATCAAACATAGCAAATAACTGAAGAGCAGGATATGTGTTCTAGAAATGGCGCTTCATCTGTGATTACTGCACATCTGGCTGACTCACCAGTTGATCAATGCCACTGACTGTGTGCAGGTGTGCTGAAAGTCCTGTCCTAGAATCAGGGCAACATGTTGCTCTAGAACAGGGCTGCCCAGAGTGGGGCCTGCATGCAGAAGTTGGCCCACTTTAAGATTAAATTTGGCCCGCCATATGGTTCTAGTGGGAAATAAAAAGAGATTCAAATGTACAATAATGTGTATGGTGTGTTATTTCTTGTGAAGTAAAAATGCTCTTTAAATATGTGGGACACATAATCATGAATCATTTTTCGTAATCTGAGCAAGGGTTTTTCGGCTGTATTGTTTTGAATGTTGATTACTAAATAAGTTTTAAGCTTTGATGCAGTGTAATTGATAAAAAATGTGTACCTGTTGAAAAGCTTGATCATTTTAAAATCAGTTAAAATCATTACAGCATAAACATCCAAAAAAACCTACAGTACCTGTAGATGTTACAGTTGATATATGTAAAAGGAAACTTTTGTTTCTCAAATATATAATGTAAATACATTTCCCTCTGGACATTTTTAAATGTTTGGAGATGAGGGAGCAGGATGACAGATAGGTCACAGACGGTCAAACAGGATGCTCAGCCGTATTTATATTCGCAGTAGACAAGGAAACATGTACACAAACATCAGAGACTCACCAGCAGTCTCAGCATCATGCAAGTGACTATGTCATGTCATCTTAACCATCAGCGTAATTACTAAATTTATCAGTGTCACTGCTGGTGGCGTCATGTCAGGCTTGGTGCAGCTTGGCTGGGTCGCTGTGTCATTCACACTGCAGCTGACAGCCTGCCAGTGCAGACTGCTTCCCTCATATGAGACACAGGTCAGATATTTTCTGATCAGAGTGACATAAATCTGTGTACAGTCACATTTAATCAATTCTAACCTGGAACATTGATTTTTGATCCCAATCCCATTCAACCCTCTTGTGACTTTAATTTGAACGTTTTAGGCAAAAATTGTTCACTGCTGCCATGAAAATAAGCAACTTTTGTTTCTGCAACTCAGCTCAACGAAATATACTAAACAATAATAACTGGTTCAGTCCCTCTACAGTCTGTCTTGAGAGATGGATGTTGCAAGTTACAACTATTGCTACCACGTACGATAATGCCAAAGGCCACATCAAGGACTGACGCATGTGCCTGCCAGGGCAGCACTCACTTCCACAAACAACTCCGGCAAATGAGCTAAGAAAATATTGTCACTTGCAGTAAACGAACCAGGTTCGGTGAAAAAGATAAATCAGTGTACAATTTATTTCCATGACTCACTGGATCACGCTGCTCAGTGATTGTGCTGTCTCCACTGCTAACAGTCACCAAAGTTTTAATTTAGGATGTTATGAGCTTAAGTGCGGAGAGAACGTCAAGTATTAAAGCATACATTACATGTGCAGAGTTGTAAACTCCTCTCTGATAGCATTATAAAACTCTGTGTGGCGCTTTGTCATCTGATAAGGCGTGAGACTCATGGACCTATTACTCAAAACAGACGTTATGGTCTCACTAGTGTATGATACAACACATCGCCAACAACACAGCTTTTTTTCCGAATGAATGTAGGACTGTTTGTGGTCTAAATACCCGGTTACTTTGCAGCTGCTTCATTTCATTGTTTACAAGTTCATATTGGTGACAGAGATGGGTCATTTCCTAAATAACCTGTGGTGCGAACACTGACTATGACACTCTAGAGAAAAGTTCAGCTCAGAAAACAGATTCAATGGAGAAAATAGACAAAATTATTTTGAAATGAGTGTTTTTCTCATCATGCAGTTTTTTCTACAATTCCTTAAATCAGACGGTAACACACCTACAAATCTTGTTATAATTCATAATGCGCAGGCAATGTCACAGTAGTCAAGCAAACATGTACATAAACATCAGCAAGACAGGGGCAAACCCAAGTGTCACCCATAGTTGCTAGAATTAACCCCATAGTTTCACCAACAGCAGCATGTACAGCATGAATCGTACGATCATTTGCACTGAGGTGACAACTTTTTTGCATTTCAAGGGTTGATCTCATGGGCTTTCCTCTGCCGTCATTTTAGAGTTTTCAGGAGTGACGTTATGGCTCTAAATGGCTCCCCCGTTTCGTCATGCATTCCTTAGATGGCACCTCAGGAGGGTGAGACGGACACTAGGTCATCCTGTTTCTTGTCTCACACACGCACACGCACACGCACACACACACACACACACACACACACACACACACACACACACACACAGACTCAGCCGGGTTGTAAGTCATAGATGTGAACTTGCAAATACCCCCGTGTTCTATTTTGAGTAGATGTAAGGTCACCCATGATCAAGCCAGCTGCTGCCAGTCAAGTGACATCACATGACAATTTTGATTCCTTTTTAACCATACATGTGTATGCGTGGCCTGGGGGTGTCCTTTCATACATGTATGTGCTTGCCTTTTCATTTCATGTCATAGCCCATTTGATCTAGTGTATTTGTTTTATTACAAGGAGGGACTGAGAAGTGTATTGAGCAGGAAGTTAGTAGGCCAAGAGCTGTTAGTGTCCTTGGGGATGCCTTGTTTTCCAAAAAGACCCTGCGCCGAGGCTGCATGGGTTGTACACAAGGACATCATGTGGCAAAAACAATCCCCAGACAAACATTTGAACTGTGCTCATTTTTTGATAGGGTTCTTAGAAGTTTCTTTTAATTTGAGAAGAAAAAGTAAAAGAGGACGCTAAACAGATTTCCCTTATTTGTGTGAGGATATTATCTCATTTTTTACTTGTTTGCTTTGTAAATTAGAACACTTAAACACAACAGATTGGGGAAATCCTGGTGAAAATCCCATAGTACATTGCCTCCTGCCACATTACCTTTTTTGATACTACACTGTAAAAATGTAAGTGACGTTACTTAAAAAAAAAAACATTACCTCAAAATGACCAAGTCAAGTGGACTGATCATTTTAGGTTGTTAAAACCTTTCAGCTCATTAAAACCTTTTGGCTCATACAACTTAAATTCAACAGTCTACTCAGTAATGCTGAGGTCATCGGTTTCCTGACCTTTACTTTTAAAGTTCCAGTGTTTTAGCAATAACTTTAATTTGTAATAGAAACATGCTTGTTGGTTGGAAATTTTTGAATGTTGGAGTTCTTTAATGCATCAACACTGGCTCTAGGTCAGTGGTTGGCAGGTTTGCAGTGGTGGAAACTTTCAGAAGAAACTTGTGTGTTTAAAACAAGAATGGTGCATTTTATCTTGGTTTCTTTGTTTCGCGCATCATTGGAGTTTAGGCTTTTCAAATATGGCCAGATCTTAGTGCTAGCTAAACCTTTATCAATATCCTACCACGGCTACAACATCAGTCATCTTCTTTTAGGAATTGTAAAAAACCCTGATAATCCAGGGTTCTGTATATCTCTCTTCCATCCTGTATCTTGTATTCAACAGCTGATGGCATTTCGAGGAGAATACTTCCAGTAGGGAGCATGGGCAGAGGCAGCTGAGAAATAATCCCCTCCAATCCTCTGCTTGATAACTAACACTACCCTCGACCCTCCCCAAAAAACACAAGTACACACAAACACACACGCACTCTAATCAAAGACAGCTTGAAGTAGATTGCCATATAGTGTATATGTAGTATATGTATGTGGCTATTAACTGGGGCACTTTCAAAATGTTCTCTGTGCTTTTCTTTGTTTTTGTTGTTTAAGTTCCACTCCACAAATAAAACGAATTGATATAATATGAAAGAGAAAGAATTATTGCTCAACTGTGCAGACTACCAAGCACCAAACCAAACAGGTTTAAGGTTGTTCAATGGAAAATGTCAGAAAACCACATCACCAAAGTCCCTTAAAACATGCTTGCAAAAGGAATTTTGAAAAAAAGGTACAATTTGTATTTGATTGCAATAGCTTTACAAAAGTGTCACAATATATTTTATTATAAATATAATTATAAAATATTACACCTACAGCAGTGCTGTTAAAAGGTACTTACAACAGCAAGCTCCAAACTAGAACATAATCCAGCATCAGTTACACAATGTGTGTATAAGTACAACAGGCCTGGTTATGAAACACGGAGACAAGGGCATCGACTGGAAAAGGAATCAGATGGAGTCATTACAATTAACAAGCAGGCTCAACTTTCACTAGATCCCACTTCATTGGTGTGTAGATATGTGTTCGTATAGTTTGTGTATGTGTGTAGTGGATGTTTGGCAGGTAGAATTACAGGGCCTGAATATATATGGGATTAGTTCAAGGGCTGAAAGATATGAGATGCACGTCATGAAAACGGTTCAGCAATATGGATTGTCTCAATATAGAATAGATTTTAATTGCTATAACTTAGAGTACATTGTGAGCATTGGTGTAACATACTGCCTGTGTGATCAGGTGTCACTGATAGTATGTGCAAAATGAAATGTAAAGTAAAACAGACAGCACAGCAGAAGAACGAAACAGCAAGACGTTTACACATTGAAAAAGTTGGAAAGTAATCAGGCCTGACCCTGATGCTTCAAAGCTTTAACCACTGCGATTGTAAATGACATCTGTATACATCTGACATCTGTAATTCATTCTTTTAAAGCAGGCAACTGCTCCTGATACATGAGCACAGAAAATAACCCATGAGCAGAAGACCATCCTCTCAAGAAAGCATTTTTGCTGCACATGCATGAAGAAAGACAAGGAAACTAAGTCATAGACAGGAACATTATCACGGACAGCAAGTATTTCTTTTTTTCCATAAATGCTTTATAAACAGAGTGTGGAACAAATCCTTTTTTTAAAAAATATTTTTTGGGCCTGTTGGCTTTTATTGATAGAACAGCTGAAGACGTGACAGGAAACAGGTTGAGGGAGAGAGGGGGAGTGACATGCAGCAAAGGGCCCCAGGCCGGGACTCAAACCCAGGTCAGCTGCAGCGAGGATGAAGCCTCTGTACATGGGATGCTGCTCTACCCAGTGAGCTAAACGGCGCCCCGAGTGTGGAACAAATCAGTACATGGCTATTTCACTGGATCTTCAGTGTGTCCTGGATCTAACTACAATAATATATATTTTTTTAATCTCTTTGTCCCTCTTGAGTGCAACCAAAGTCTTTCTAGACAAGTCAGGCCACTCGGCGGCCATCTTGGGGACGCCTCGAAAAGCCCAAAGAGACCAGACCCCTATCTAAATGAATGGAGCCATGGTCAAATCCACACTTGAACGGGATGGCAGGACGGAAAAAACATACAGACATGCTCGCCAGTGAAATAATATACAAATAAACACCAAAAAAACAACGACTTTACTGTAGAAATGATGTTTAAAACGCTCTTTTCCTACAGGGAGAACTCCACTGCGCATGCGCGCAGATTTACGACACCGACGTCCATCGTACGGCTGAACCTGTGCCGGCTGCTGCGCTCTGGCTCTACTCTACCTGAACATTGATGTATGGACCAGAAAATGTCTAAATGCATTATTTCTTATCATTCAGTCTACAAATTAGATAAAGATTTGAAAGCAGTAAATATTTTTGGCCTACTGGTGGATACATTTAAATGGATGGATGCTGTTCAACAGTTCAATAAAGTTGTTTCAACACAAAACATTTGACGATCATTTGCCAATGATAACAGAGACGATTATAACTTATAGAGATGTTACGTGACAATTTACGTTTGCACAATATTTTGGCGGTAACTACACTATAGCGATCAACTTCCAGCTGGCTCTGCTTGCCACCAAGTGAATGGTCTGTCGTAAAAACAACTTGTGCGCATGCGCTAATGGAACAACATGATTGGGCTATAATTTCCCGGTTCGGCGGTGACAACGCAGGTGATTGGCTGTTGGTGAAAGGGGCGGGATATGCGCCATCTTTGGCGTCACAGATTTCCCCATTCAAAATGATCAAAGTGGCCTGTCTCTACATAGTAGAACGTCTCTGGTACAACTCAGTCACTCTGGGTGCAGTATAATATAGCACTGAGCGGCAATAGCTCAGTCCGTAGGGACTTGGCTTGTCCACATCATACTTTTTTGGTCCAAGTGGGACTTGAACCTGCAACCTTCAAGTCCCACTTGGACCAAAAAAGTATGATGTGGACTAGTTGGAGAATGCTAGTTCACATCCTGGGCATTGCCAAGGTGCCCCTAACACTGCTTGTTGGGCGCCGTAGCATGTGTGGCAGCTCCTTCACTCATCTCCTCTACACTGCGTGTGTGCGCGCCTGTGTGTTTTATGTCTTGCGGGATTACAAATAGTCTATATTAAATAAAAATAAAGTGGGTCATGGAGAAGCACAAACACTCTTTAAATAACTAGAATAAAATCTATTTAAACATGTGCACAACTAAAAACACTGGAGTCGACCCTTGTTTGCACAAAAATACCTCCACCAGCCGACTGAGTTGGCCTTTGTCATATCTGTACTTGTGCAATCAAATCAAACTTGATTCAGTCAGCTGAGAGCCTCTTTAACACACGCTTCTAATGAGGGCAGTATTGAGTCTCATACAGAGCAATCTAACTGAGACTTTCATGGTAATTTATAGTTAGCGTAGGGTTTAACGTTGAAGTGTAGTGGATGAACGTCTTTGGGACACTTTGAGTTCTAGAGACTATGACAGACATAAATATTATCTTGAATGTACTGAAAGTTTAAGTGCAAGTGGATTTTAATGGGAAGGGTCTGGGGTTGTGTCTGTTAACATTTGAAAGGTATTGATTGAATCGAAGAATTACTTAATAATGTAAAGTACTTACTAGGTTATCACCCTTTTCAGCAAGAAAGACTTACTTTCACGGAGTGTGTGTGGGAGAAGAAAATGATAGACAGAAAACAGGAGAGAGAAAGTAAAAGAGAGAGAGAGAGAGAGAGAGAGAGAAGAGAGAAAAGGAAAATCCATTATCCAGATCCACATGGTCAAGAGGTGAGGTACACGCCACAGGCAACATTCCCGGACTGGCAAATCACTCTGGACCCACTGTGGTGGGACACCCGTGTTACCATGGCAACCGAAATGTCGAGGGACTGACAGGAACCAGGGAGAAGAGCGCAACCAAAGTTCGTAAGTCACACAGCAGTTCAGGTACGGCTTGGCTTTTCTCCCCACTAAAGTACTGTGAGTGAGCACATTTGTGTCACCAAACCATACAGTATGACAAGTCATAACAACAGCTTTGCACAGCATCCCAAAGTGTTGCTGTCACAGTTATGTTGCCAGGTTTCATACCACTGTGCCTGTTCAAAGACCAAATGCAAAACGTGTGTTCAACATTAGCTATAGGAACTTTTCAAGTTATATCATTGGAGCAATTTTTGACAGTTAACTTTTAAATACCCATGCTGATGCAACTGAATGGTTTTCAAGGCAAATTTACAGTTTTTATTATTATTGCATTAAGTTATATTATGGCCCTGCTCCCACAGAGAATCGTTGATACATCGGCTGCTTCAAAAAAGCATGTTTTGGGCAAAACTGCATGGTACACCTGTGAAGCCCGGCTGTGAGCAATCAGATGTGATAATCTGAAAAGGTGTCCTTGAACTGAAAAGTTAAAGAAATTCCAAAATTGCTAGAAAAAAAATGGCGTATTTCGCAAGAGAGAAGCCAGATGCAAATGCCATAGAAAAACAACGGTCTTGCTGGTGATGCATTTCTAATGACCTATTGTGTGATCGGCCGCTATAAGGTGAATGTTTATATTGTTCAACAGCCTTGAAAATGTATTAGGAAAATATAATATTAATTAGCTGCTTTGAAGATGCATCTCTGATATTGTAAACATACTGTGTACGAAAAGTTCTGTGCAACTAACTAACTAACTAACTAAAACTACCAATACTATTGTTGAAAAACACTTCACTGACCAGTTTGATGTGTAACAAATTCATCCTCTTGGACGAACGAGAAGCCTTGAGAAATAACACATTTTGAACATAATCACCTAATCAAGTTATTACTAGTATCTTATACTCATAATAACTAATAGTATAGTATTATTATAAGTATATTTGGCACCTACACTAAAGGTCATGTTATTCAAAGTAACAATAAAACAAAGCAGTACAACGTGCCTGCCCTGACAGCGGTTATTATCAACATCTTGTTAGCTGGCTGATAAACAAAATGACCTGCAGATACTTCATTAAATACATTAGTTATAGTAACCACGGTTTAGCAGCTATCTTCAGTGCAGCAAACATCCTACTGAAAATATATGAGACAGTAGCGGGGCAAAATTGGTGTAAATCAATAAACACGTCATCCTCTGGGGATTGGCCTGGTCTCCCCACCCTCCCTCTCTTGAGACTGAGTCAGTAAGACACCATCGGGACAACATGGTTATTTATAGACTGAGACTTGGAGACTGGGAAGCATTCCCATCCAAAACACTGAGTCTGTTTACGCGGCACGGCCATGTGACATATTATGTCTCACAAAAGAAAAATGTGTTCTGTTGATTTTGTTTTTAATCTTTTTTCAGTTACAACTACATTTAAATCTATAAGACTTGAACACTTGCAGATTTTACCAGACTGCCACTGAATCACGTGTCTGTTTAATGTGATTTTTTTTTTTTATTATTACTGATTTGAAGTTTGTTTGAACTCAGGCTTCATAACACATGAACAGACAGACAGGGTCCTCACATCCAAATCAGAATTCAGGTCAAAACGGCATCGTCAGGGGCACAGGTGGTGAAAGGGGTAAAGTTTTTAGACCCTGGGGTTTCATTCCAAGTAACTGTATCTCCATTTTTGTCAGGAATTCCAAGATAACTATTTGCCTTGTTGGTAGGTGGTAACGTGGTTAGTGTTGCTGTCCTTGTTTCTTTACCTCTGATCCCTACGGATGTCCCTTAGACAAACATAAGTCTTAAAGGGTTAATATGAGTCTACATGACTCTCACAAGAAGATGTATTTTCGATGTAACTGTGGTGGTTATTTGTTGACACAAAGCTGCAGTGAAGGTACACGAAACTGTGACCTTCTGGCTTCAGGATTATCACTTGAAATTCTCATCCTGCATTAAAGCAATTACAATCAAAATGTATGTATCTCTTCCTGTTACCACATTGGCGGTTCATTGCAATCAGTGCTTATGTCATCAAGACGCCCCTTATGACTCGTCTGTTAATGTGTGGCTAGTGTCAGCTGCTCAAATTCACACAGGAAAGACGTGACTTCACAGATCAGGGGGTGGATATTAAAAACAGTGTGAGAGATCCATTGAGACCAGCTGAGGTCATGTTGATATTCTAAAATTAGAATGAGACATTAAAATAAAAAATATGAACGTCTGACATCTGAAATTCTACAGCTTTTAACCAAAACGAGGAAAGGGCTTTTAATTTTGAAGATTGTAATGCTTAATAAAGAAAACCATGTTCTGTATCTCTCTCAGAACCAGATCCAATGTGACACGACCAAAAAGCGATGAATAACAATGAGTACAAAAGGTGAAAGACGACAGGGATGGAAAGGTGAAGATCAAGAAGAGGAAGGAGGAGAGGAGGAGGCACAGTATGGGAGGGTGAATTGAAGTCATGAAGCCCAAGGGAGGGGAAGAGGGGAGTGGAGCTGGGGGGGGGGTGAATCGGTCAGCTCGTTCCCAGAGCAGCTTCCCAGCAAATCGCAACATGACTTCAGACTGCAATTACGACTATATTACACACACACACACGCACTCACACACACACACACACGTACACAGATGTACAACAAACACTGCACTCTGAGGCAACTCACATCTAGTTCTCTCCATTTCCAAGTAAATAATACTATACTACAGCAGATGTGTTCATACATCTGGAGACAAAAACACAAACATCTCACTTGCTCACTAAACTCTTTTGTAGATGCAGGTCAGTTTGGGTTTTCACAGAGTGAAGCAATAATGACACGGCCTCCTGTACTGCGATGTTACTGACCTCCAAACATCCTGCCTACGCATGCAGAAGGTCATGGACTGTTCTCTTCTTAATGGACACTACGCTATTTTGACTTGTTGACAGTGTGTTTAAACTTACAGCCCTAACCAGAAAGACACTGGTTTGCTGCACTTTACAGCCTGAATTTATTAGTGTGCAAACACCTGCAGCTTTCCCATAACACAAACATGTCAGCTTGGACAGGACTGGCTCTCACAGTACAGTTAGTAACTTCAGGGAACACACTGTCCTTTAACTGCCAGTTGTTTCTGTTGTTGAGCTGTGAAATGTGGCATCACCCATCTTTTCAGCAAAAAAAAAAACAACCTCACACAAACTACGTGACAAACTACAAATTTCCATATTGGGACAATGAAGCTTTAAATCTAGGATGTGATCTGTGATCTATGCAATTTCTGCTCTTCCTAGCAGTTTTTTCCAATCAGTTTCAACTGTGACAGACTGTAACCAAGAAAAAGTGAGATAACAGATCACTTTGACGTGTTGTACTTTTGACATCATAGATAATGGCGGATTTAGGAATGCATGCCCAATGGCAGCAACTTGAGGTAGTTGCTAGGTAGCAGGTAGTGTTAGCTGTTAGCTATTTGCTTATTAGATGGGGACATGAAGGCATGCAGCAGGAGAGGAGCCACAGAGTCGGACATTAGAGACGGACAAAAACAGTGTGCAGAGCTGGGTCATTTCAATATCTTCCACTGTGAATTGAGGATTTAATTTGACCAAACCAGTGGTGATTGTGGAAAGAAAATCAAGACTGTGTTGGCGAGTTTTATCTAGTTTATGTCAAGTTTGAACAAGTGTGCTTTATGACGAGTTTAGAGGGGAATTAGGCTCATGTTAGTATGAATAAAGTTTAGATGAATTCCATTTCTTGACATTTTATGAGTTTATTTTGATAATTCGGTTCGCTAACAGCTGGCATGTATTTGCCTGCTGAAACTATGGGGGCTGTCGGACTATCACCTCTTGTGAAGAGTTCTGTGCCATATTCAAAAACAGGCACAACATGCATGAACAGCTGGCACATTAACTAACAATTAATAAACACACAAAACATTATGTAACACTGTTGCCTCTGACTTAATATACGTGGATATATGTTCCCCACTGAATTAATTTCAATATCCTAAGGGATCAGGACTTCGCAGCGCCTATCTACAGCTCTGTAATAAGACTCTGCCCAGTAGTTTACGGCTCATTGTCTGCTAATACACTATACAGTCTGGTGGCTTGAAGTCTAGTTAACAGCATGGACAGGAACGTCACTGGACTGAGGCCTAATTGGGTGTGATCCACACAGTGGCTCCAGTGGGCACTGAGAGAGCTAAAAGGAGTTAGCAGCAACCGCAACTCTGATGCAACTCCCATGAATCCAAATGTTTCCAGCTCTGCACAACAGGTGTTGGGATCCTGAACAAGTAAACTGTGGCTAACAGAGGAATGCCAGGCAGCTTGTCAGTTAGCTAGCCAAGTTCCTTTCCAGGCAGAGCGGAAGACATCAACATAAACAAGACAGAGCTGGGAAAGAGCTGCATATACTGGAAGACCATGCCTAAATCTGAAAGTGTAGAGGGAATCAAGATGGCCAGAATCATTACAGAAATTTGATTTTCTCCGTCATTTTGAAGTCAGACAAAATGTTATGTAAGCAATTACTCTAAATTAAATCTTTACATTTTAAATCTAAAATGTACAATCAAAAACCTTCCTGGCCAAAAACTAGCCCCTAAACTTACTGCGAAGACATCAGACAGCTTGTTTGTGTGTAACAGGAAATAACTTCCTTACCACCAGGTGGAAGTAGACGGTATTCATCATTCAAACAGGGACACCAGAAGACTCAGGACTACAGAAATACAGTAAAGAGGTGACGGCAAAAAATAAGAAGACACGCTAAATGGATGAAATCATGAATATTTCAGCGACACGATCATCAGCCTATCACCTTCTTTGTTGCACTTCTTGTGAACTGATTTCAAATCAGAGTAAATGCCAATGGTATGGGATACACTGCAAAAACGAGGGCCACAGATGCCCAGGAGACTGAACAAAACACTGCAGGATGTAAAACTACAACATTAAACCATAAGATATTAAAATGCTCCCTAAAGCTGAGGGACACTGCAGAGTTAATAATTATCTCTAGGTTAATACTATTGAGCAACACCATTCATATAAGACCTTATATTTGAACCTTTGTTGACTGATTAGTACAGCTTTAAACATATTTGATATACATCACTTTGCATTGACCACCAACACAACCGGTAACAATCAGTGGGCAGGTGCAAGATTTGCTACAGTTCATTTCCAAAACATAAACATACTATCCCGACGTTTTGAGCGTAAGGCACTGTCCCAAAGCGAAATGAAATGTTCAACCCAGATCTAATGTGAACGTTCAGTGGTGTAATGTTCTCTTCTGGTACACGATGTCCCAGTCTGTGCCTCTTGAGGCCCATCATCAAGGAGCCAGTGAAAGTTGGGCACAGCATGCGGCGCATTTCTCACCTGCAATTCACCAACAAAAGGCCGAAGACCTATTACACAACCTGCTGCACTCACTGTTTGTCCTCCTCATTAACTCACCCCATTGACAAAGACACACACACACAGACACACACACACACACTGCTGAACCTTGTACACAGTATGAGTTCCCAAATCCTCTTGCATATAAACAAAAATACATCCTGAAGTCTGCTATTGTCACGTGTAATTGAAGCTGTTTGCTCAGGAGCAAAGAATACAGTTGTGGGGTTTATAACTCTTTTTGTGAGGCTATTTGCTGCTATGTAAGACTTAAAACATATTAGCAGACCAGAGTAAGGACACCAAGGGGCCGCTAACTGAGTTGTCATGGTTACAGCGACTGCTGTAGTGATGGAAAGGCACGCGGAAAATTGAGTTTAGCAAAGGCTGCAGTGAGTTTAGAGAGTCCTGTCAGAGTCAAGTGGTGTTTAGGTTAAACAGAAAACCCTGGTGGTCTTAACTTAAAGAGTATCTTAAACTTTATCCACTTTTTTAGTTGGTAAATCATAATGCATGTTTGTCATGATACAATTCGCTGGATTCTGCTGGTCCCGGTGCGTAGTGTTCATTACAACAGTTATTTTTTGCCTTGTCCTCTAGATCAATCAAGTATATCGCCCTACAGATGAAAAACAAATAAATGAGTTCCACTATTATTACTCAGTACAAAATTGTAGCTTTTGAGTCAAATGTACTGTAATCCTCCCAACCTCAACTCATAATGTATCTGGCAAAAGATACAGAAGTATCCGCTGCCATACCACCAGACTACGTAGCAGCTTCTTTTCTTTTCCCTGGCTGTGAGACTCCTCAATTTATCATCAGGACTCTATTGTCTAAAAACACTGTATTGTAGCAGGACTAAAGAGTTATTTTATTTGTTTAACTCTTGATTAAAAAATGATATTAGATTTACCTAGTACTTGTTTTCACATTCTCGATTCTGTCACTGCCTCTGCTGCGTCAGCTAAAGCCACACTAAGTTAAGTTAAAAAATATAAAATATTTTTTTTTAAAAGCAGCAGTGTACAAATTACAACAAGAATTTGTAACAGTAGCTCTATAAATTTAGCAGGGATTGGGATGTGTTCGATATCATAATTTTTTTTCTCCGAAGAGGCCGAGTTTCAGCTAAAACTGCTAAAAAAATGACAGGATGGAAGGTGGTCTTGAATGTTAACTGCAATTCGTTCAAATTTTCATCTTGTGTTCGGCAGCTACAGTACATCTGGAGTTGTGTGGTCTGGCCAAGAAATAATATCGCAAACTATCAAATTACAGTCACAGTTCATGGATTGAGTTGGAACCTTTTTTTCCTAAAATTTGAAATGATAAAATAGGTAACTTGAAATAGCCAATTAATTCCTCCATTAATTCAGACTTGAAATATCGTTCCTTCTTGGCACAAGCTCATTCCAGCTATTATGGATTATTATAACGCAAATTCAATTTGAACATGTTATGTGTATCGGCCAATAATATCATTTTTAGACAGGCTCTATTACTTTGCCTTTTCCATTTATAAAGACTGGATACTGCAGTATATTGGGGTGTAAATAGACTTGGGACCTGCAAAAGAAAAAAAATGACTCGGGACTTGCTTGAGACTTGCACCAAATGACTCAATGACTTGAGTCACATCTCTGGCTATAAATCACACTGCATTTTTTTTTTTTTATCACCAGAATCTGTTCAATCAGCATAACCATCTAGTCTGCTACATCACTCTGATTTCAAATCAATCATTCATTGATTTGTCAGCTAGTCACTGAGGTTCTGTGAAATTTTGAAAAAGAAAAAAAAGGACATTAAATATCACAATCTTTTCAGTTCACATGAAAAGAAGACTGTGGACGTCTTCAACTTCGATAATGTAAAATCATCACATCATTAACTAACTACATCACGATCAATCTGCATACTCAACTGCAACTGTAACGACTGCTTTGCCAGTCCTTTAGAAAGTTCAGCTTACTGGTGGGGGAGTGACACTCTGTACTCTGTATACTCTGAGCATAGCACGTTGATTTTATCATCTTGGAACTATCCTGAGTGTCTAATCCATTTGACTTTATCTTTCATCGCTCTTGTCAAGCTTTTTGTGCCAGTCTTGGCTGTTAAAACTTCCCTGTACACCAACTTTAAAAGAATTACAGGACAGTTTGTCCCAGACAGCACTTCTTTTCTTGGAGACAGAACTATTTATCTGTTACATTAGGTTCGAGCATCGATATAATTTTCCTTCACCCCAGCGGTTGCAAAGGAAGAGAGTTGAGTCAGGCCTATTTACGCTTTTATTACGGGATCGTTTTGCCAGGAAGACCCCTCAGATTGGAGCTGTGACACAAACAACTATAAATAACCCATATAGAGGGTTACTGGTATGATTAGACTCAGGAAGCTGATGTTACATGGCCAGCGACCAAAAGCCTTGTATGTCACCAGGAGTCACCCAGAGGAGCAGGTTTAGTTTCTTGACACTTTGCTGAATGTGTGTTTGTCCATTTCTGCAACAAAATGTCCTAATTACCCTGAAAATTGAAGCTCAGTGAAAACACATTACTGGTGGAAAAAATGCTAATCTATTTTGAGCCTTGATTGTTTCCGTCATGTCTACTGGAACTTGATAAGACAAACTGGATTCTTTCTCACAGTTCCTTATAGCTTGAGTGGATTTCAGCCAATGCGAAATGACCCATAACTGTTTTGTGTGTTTTTAAGAGTGTTTGTTTGTTTGTATGTAACCGGTTGTGGAATTATCCATGGAGTTGTATACAAATACTCTATCCAGGTATTCACATCCTGGCAAATGGTTTGTTTTCACACAAAGTCCCCTAATTTAGGCGTCAAAAACTACAACAACCTAAGCCAAGCCATCACATTGACAGTAACTGCCAGAAGTCTGTGGCCCACCAACATCAATAGTCACTCTGTATCTTCCCTTGTGGTGCTGTGCTTGGTCAGACTTTTTGCTGTCAGTGTGGGTTTACAAGTAAAACATATGATCAGTTGGATTGAGGTGGTGACTTGGCCAACAAAAATAACCATTGTAATTTAGTCTATTGCCTATCCAAAAATGGGGACTATTCAAAAAGCATAGTTGTTAGTAGAACATTAAAAATGTGACTCAGCATTTTAACTTCTCTGTTTAAATTTAAATCCAATATGTTGGACAGAGACCAAATGACAAAAAACACAAAACTGCCTGCATACTTTCTGACTGAACAAGATAAATTATGAGGTGATCAAGAACTGTTTTCCACATAACAACCTTATCACATCTTTTGGGTATAATTACAACAACGGTTGCATAATCTCGTGTCTCAGACAACCTGGCGAGACCTTTCACTGCTTCTTGTATTTAGTAAACATTATGCACAGACGCAGCATATTTTCATGACAAACTTTCTATCACAATGTGGCATTTTTTTCAACTTGCCTGTCCGCTATCTAACATTGAGCCTCTTCCCGAGAAGCATACCGCAACTAAAAATTAAGTTTTAAATTCCATTATATGTATCAAACAAATCATGTTAAGCTTGATTAACAAAAATCTCATTTTTGGAAAATGGGACACAATAGCAGAGAATTCAGAGAATAATTGTTTATTTCAGAACAAAAGACAATCAAAACATGTGGGTTGCTAAGAAAGACTGTATTTTCAAGAAATGATTGAATAGTGTTCTCCATGTATTAATTTTCCAAACAAAATGTACCTCAGTAATGAAAGTTTTAGTACTGAGATTTATATTGAAACAGCAGGTAGCTCTGATGTCATCGGCATCATTGAACAACATAAAGGACTGATCGGTTTCTAACAGTCGCATTTACCACTTAATATTTACTAAACGTCACTTCAAGTAAAATAAAAACAAAAGCTGTTTCGCAACTGATCAAAAACAAAGTCTAAGGTAGACAATTCATTGAATCAAGAGGGAAAATTCTTGAGGTAACATGCTTTGATTTGCTGTCCTGTTCCCCGTCTACAAGTCAACATTTCAGACATAAATGCAACTACCAGTATGTTGACTTGTTTTGGTAATAAAAAAACAAGACACCTTAATTATCCATATGACTCCACGAAACACTTGTTCTCTTATCTGGTTGATTCTGGTTCAGGATATCAGTTTGAAAAACCTGAACTACTTCTTTGAGGAATGGTCAGACCAGTCTTGTTCAACAGCATGATTATCTCATTCCAGTCGTGATGGAGGTGTAATTGTCTTAAGTGGCC
This sequence comes from Diplodus puntazzo, assembly GCA_963678695.2. Lineage (NCBI taxonomy): Eukaryota > Metazoa > Chordata > Actinopteri > Spariformes > Sparidae > Diplodus > Diplodus puntazzo. Next base: position 15,665,750 of record OZ023161.1, on the reverse strand, counting down.
ACTTAACTTGTTCCTTCCCTTTAACAGCAACTATGTTTCCTCCAAAGAGATTAACAAGGTAGAAAGTAATTTTTCTTTTTACAGCATTTCAGGAAAATTCATATCGACTGCGAGCACTCAGGACACTTTTTTTTTTTTTATAAAGACTCTTTTCAGAACATGCCATGGAGTCAAAACAAATAAACAAAAACAAGAACTTCAATCTAAATGACTCACAAAGGAAAACATAATGACAGGGAAATGCAGTATGTTTATGCCATGTCTGACATTGCCACCTCGGTGCTTTCTATCAATACCTAACTTTTATTAGGAACTACAACAATGCATTGCTCACTGACATATCAGTAGTGGCTGAACTCTCCCAGCATAATAAGTTGATATTATGCCAAATTACTGTGTGAAATTAATGTAAACAGCTGTTCTGAATAAATAAATTTAAAGTAATATGCACAGCTGACATTTTATCAAGTTGTGAAGCCGTCATTATCACCCATTCTCTGCCTGTCTTTTCTGAAAACACTGATATCCGATAATCCCCACTGGTCACGACTGTGGTGTTATCATGGTTTGTTTATGCAACAGGTGAGTTCAGGTAGAGCCTTTCATCTCCTCAGCCTGCGGCGTGTAACTCAGTGAAGACTTCTTTTAAACAGTTGAAATTGCTTAAAAAGCTCACTGAAAAGGACGACGATATTCACACACTACAGAGCCTCATTTGTCAAAATCTCTCCATCATTCATTCACTCAAATCTTGTTCGCCCTCCAACCATCAGATATAACACTGCATGGATCAGTGTCTGGACTGCTAAACCATGAGACACAGTTTCCTCAGCTTTGCTGTAAGTACCTGACTCTGAGGGGAGTTTATGGGTCCTTGGCTGCGAATCGCAGCTTGGTCCCTGCCCTGTGGCCCTCCGGCTCTGGGTAGATAGTTCTGAAGGTCAAGTTGATGCGTGGGCCTCGGTCGTGGTACTCTTTAGCCACTTGATGCTGGTGGAAACAGAGAGACGGATGCTGCTTTTCAGAATGCGACAGGCTGAAGTAGAACATCTCCGGTAATTAGATTGTCCTACAAAAAATGATGAGGCTGACATGAAGACAATAACATCTTGATCTTTGGTTCTAAAAGTCACCAAATTAATATTTCTTATCAAAGGATTAGTATGTGACGCCAGGTACAAGCTGTTCTTTATCAATCTGTAGAACCTGATGTTGTGTCCACATTGTTAATGAAAACTTTTAGCAATTACACATTTTTAATTTGAGATAATCAAAACAAAACAAACACTCATGAAAGCATTCATGCAACTGAGATTAGAAAACAGAAAAAATATGATACCTCAATGACAGAAGATCAGTATTGCCATGAGTTTTCTAAAAAGTGAGTTTTGCATCTGACCTCTGTGCTCCATTCACTGGTCAACATACAACAAACACCATCTTCTTTCCACTTGACAAATGGAGCAAAAGTCAAATTTATTCCAGTTGCGATATCAATACTAAAATGTGTCTTAGCAAAGACGCAAACTGTTTTCTCCCTTGAGTTCAACTTTTTGATGTCTGGACTTTTTGCATACGATAACTTCCTTGTTTTCAACACAGACACACACTACACCCTCACCTACATCTCAAAAGGAGGTGAAAGGACTGCTAATCCCCAGCAGTGTCTAAAGAATGGCTCCAGAACAGACATAAATAACGCTGTATCCTTTTTCGAACAAACAAAGTACTTTAGCAGGATTGACAGGTTTATTTAAATATTTAGCACTCACTTCCAAATCTCTCTAACTGAGCCAGGAAGTTTTATTAGGCAGACCAGGACTGCAGCGACAGAGAGAGAATTAATGGATGGTGTGATCTTCTGTCTCTGGCAAGATCTTTAAAAGGGAGATGAAAGCTTTGTTGAGATACTCAGGGTGGTGTCGACATAAAACACCTGTGACCTTCTCCTTTTTTTAAAGTCAAACCTGAACCTTTCACTCTCTGTAGGTCTCCCTCTCTTTATCCCGCTGCACTCTTTGTTTTTCTCTCTCTCTCTCTCCCTTTTGAATTCTCACTTCACTTTTTTAGTGTGACCACCAAGTTTAACATAAGACAAGCTAAAGGAGCTTATAAATTAACAAAAACTTTTACTTTTCATCTTCACACACGATGTTAAACTGGCAAGACACTCTATCAGACAGGGTCAAATTAAATAGTATAACCTATTTTCCTCTGCTCTTACAAAAGCTGAAAATATTTCATCAGCATGAAATTCAAATGATTTTATGTAAAACATTTTCTCACTTTTAAGTGTGACCTGATTCCCCCCCCCCAGAAACCGGTCACACACTCATCTTCTTTCATGCACTCATATAAACCAGGCCGCTGTCCCTGATTATAAAACAAATGACTCTCATTATGTTGAAGCTCTGCTGTTCTCTCCCGGCCACTCCATCCATCCTCGCTGCCTGAAACAAGTGCCTGGAACACAGGTCTATCATCTCACGTGTGTTGAGTCGGAAGCAATTACACACGAATACACGCAAGTGCACACACACGAGCAGAGCAGGTGAGGAAAGTCTAGTTACTGTAAATACCCGTCTAATTGGTATAAACTCTGTTTCATTGTTTCCGTTTTGATAGTAATTAAGGATAGTTGAGAGCAAAGTCTTATATTTAGTTTGGTTTATTATCATACTTTTTGGAAACACTTTGTATCTGCTGGAATTGAAAAGCAAAAACAACCACAGCATTTATAACATTTAACAACAAAGTGATTCACAATCTTAAACGAAAAAAGAATGTAAACAGAATCAAAATGCAAGTTAAAACTATATATTTAATATCTTGTTGAAAATAGTACTAGTTGTTATTATTTGTGTGTTCCCTTGATTATTGCGGTAATGAGGTCATAATGTTAAATACAATTATAGCTAGACAGTTAGAATATGTACATTTTACAATTCAGTTTCACTTTTTTATATTCCTGACTGATAAATCTACAGCTGCTGGCTTAGCATTCTGTTTAAAGTACTATTAAAATAGTATTGATTTCTTCACATGACAATATGTGATTTATAAGTGTGTTTGGTATAAACAAACAATGTCTTAAGAAGTTAGTAGTAACCTTAATATAAAAGACACGGAACAAGACATAAACACGTTTTTCAAGCTTTTTGACTGACAAATAACCCTGGGAAGGGTAACAACCTGCACTTCATAACAAAGATGTTTGCAACAGAAAGAGCAAGAAGAAAAACAAAACAGTAGTCTGAATTTCTACCTCATTTTGATCCCTGTCAAGTGGCTGATGTTGTTCTGAATGGCCAAATTCCCTGCCTGAGTGCTTGCACATGACTGGTAGAACCAACCTGCCAGTCGTCTTGTGTGGCTCCTGACATCAGCAGAAGTGTCCCGTGACTCAAAGGAACCCGAATCCTCTCCACATATGTGTAGTCACCGTTCTCCTCCTAACATAGAAACATAAAAGGGAAAAAGCACAATGTATAATCATCAAACAGACACACACATCCAGTAAAATGTACTTTAACATAACTAAACACAAATATAATCACAAAGAAGAATGAAAAAAAGTAAAACACGACTAAATGTAATACAACTTGTTTACATTTATACTAATATAGTCTAATGTCAATCAACAACTAGACACAGAGGTCTCTAAACACTGCTGAGTTCAAACACAACATCTTGCCTTCCTTCTTTTTCCAGTTTTTCACTACCTCACACTGGCTACTGTTCTGTTCTCCACTATGCTCAATTTTTTCTTTTTTATCAACATCCGCACAGCAGTTCTGCTTTATTAAGTAGCGTTGAAGAGATAGCCTCCTTGACTGTGAGTCAAGACTTACCACAAAACTAACTCATGAGAAACAACAAAAAGTCAGATAGAGTGTATGTAGGTTTTAGGAGGCCACATCAAGCTGGGTTAACACTAAAATTATGGAAAATAATGAGAAAATAAATAGTGTGTACACAAATGATCTCACTCACTGGTGGAGGCTGCTTGCGGAGGCTGAACACTCTGGTGTCGCCCAGACTGATGGAGGCGATGGTGGGTTTGGAGCCCAAGGAGGCTTCGTCGTCACTGTGCCAGCCGATGCTGTCATGGCCGTCACGATAAAGGTTACACAGCAGTGAGTTGAAGCTGCATCCGCTCACCTGCTTCAATGCCTCGCGAAGTGTTAACAGCAATGGATGCCACTATGTCGAAAAATAAGAAGAGTTCAGCAAGAAATTAAACCAGCATTAGGCAACTTTTTGCCTACTTATGGATACATCCTTTTCATAGCACTTAGATCAGGGTTTCTGGATCAAACTTGGATTATTATGGTTGGTTTTCGCTTCAACAGTAGCCATGTTGCTACCACAAGGATTTGCTTTGAGGCGGGAGAGTTAAAAACTAAAACAGCAATAATGAAAAAGATTAAATACAAAAAAAAACTAAAATAAAAATTTGAGAAATTAAACAAATGAGGACCACAAAATAGAGCAAAGTGCTTGTTTTTCTTTATAATTTTGGTGGCCTTGGACATGTAATAAATTTGTCCTACCTGTGTGTTAGCAGACATGGTGGAGTGAGCATATGTGTAGGGCAGCTCTCCATACCAGCAGGTCAGCCGGGGCTCATCGTATGCCTCACCTGCACCAACACAAAAAATTACACCTTCACCTAAAACGAACTAATTAAAACCATGGTCAGGATTTTTTTTGCAGCTTCCATCTGTAACCAGGTTTTCTGTGGTTAGACTGATGAATTAACAAAAGGCCATACTGGCTCCTCCACGTGTTTTAGCCTATTGACGCAACAATCAACCTCTGCAGGCTTTAATTACGTGTTTTCTTCTGGAGAGAAGCAGTTGTGGACAGTCTGCATAATAGGAAAAACATCCAGCGCTCTCTATCGTCCATCAGTAATTGGGTCATGGCAATTTTAACTTCAAAAGAGAATACATCTAGTTTGTTTTCATAGCTGCTTTTTTTGCTGAATGACAACTATATGTAGGGCAGAAAGCTGACATAGTTTATTTCTTTAATATATTCCTTTCCAGCGTGAATACGAACGGACAATGATCATCTGCTGGAATCCATTTCTAGCAGAAGGTTCGGTCATCAACTTATTCAGTGTCTATTCTGTCCCTCTGTTGGTCTTTGTGCGTTTCTCATTCTCTGGGAACAACCAGATCTCTTCTTGGAATCAATTCTCTGCTATTAGTGTATTTTGGCAAACCCTCTGGTACGAGAACATGGTGAAACCAAAGCAAACTGTTTAAGCAGCCATCGTTTTTTATGGCGCTGAATTATTCAGGGACTCTGCAGCTACTGCTTATAAATATGTGTGGCCATTTATCAACTATCAAAAGCCTTACTCTTTCCATAAAAAGAATGATATCACATGGAAAAGATTAACAAAACTGAAAGCTCAGGATAGAATTTGGAGCCCCGCGCAATGGTTGGAAAAACTGAGTCTAGAGAGTTCTTAAACAATGACAGAGGGCATAGGAGAGGTGACTGGTGACGGGTTAACATCTTTTTTCCACTACTTCCTCTTTAAACCAAACATCACATAGACTTTGTTGACAAAGTCTGCGGAGTGATGGATTGAGATTACACAACTTTCTGCTCCGTCCTGTGTTTACACATCATCTTGGTCACTTGTCTCTATCATGCTGTTTGTCTGCTACGGGGCCATCGCAGAGTAACACACCAGATGGACGAGAGCCAGCTGAGCGAAAGGCTGATTCTGAAGCAAAATCTGGCTGCAGCTCAATAGGCTCACTGTATATCGTCTGGGTGGGTACAATCATGGTATTCTTTCCTTTAAAAGGAAAATCCTAAGTGTTTCGCAAAATGAAGCCTCTGGACAACTTACGCACGTGCAAGGAGAGACATGCTGCAGTCTTGCTTTTCACAAGTTTAGCAGTCTTCTCCAGACTTACTGTACTTAGTTCAATGAAAAAAATCAGGCATGTTAACGAAACGATTACCTTTCACTTTATCTAAAAATATTAAGTTGCTAAAATAGCAATTTTAGAGAAAAGTTCAATGCCGCACTGTGATGAAATTGAGACTCAAAACTACTTTTGCTGGATGATATATTGAGAACTTGTGTTAATTATATTATTTTCATTTTAGGACCATTTTATTCCACTGACAAAATTATAATGTAATCGCATAATAATGCTTGTACAGCATTTCAGGAGCAATGAACTTTTCAAAAGTGCTATTTGAAGTTTAATTTTGAGTCCAATTTCCAATTCATCAAAAGCTGCAGTTTGGGTTGGCAGCCAACCTATCCTACAACCCAGAGCAGCGTTGTTTAACGAGTTGAAAGCGATACTCAAAAATCTAATTTTCTTACAAATAGCACCTTTAACTCCTAAGAATACTCAGATCTTGTAATTGTAATGTGACACTGTTCAAATAAGGAAAACGATAAACAAAATGTACTCTGTTAACAAAAGTTGCATGTAAACACAACAAGCAACAGCAAGGTCAGCGTACATGTATACTGATATGTCCATAAGACAAGATGCACACAATTACACAATAACAGTGTTTTCATGTACGGACATGTACTCAACAGCAAATCAGCTGCAGTGGGGAATACCCCTTTCACCCTTCAGTTAACATCATTCGCTCACATTTCAGCCATTTCACAATTCTTATTCTTCAGCCCCCTGATACCCACCCTGTCTGAAGTTGGTTTTCTGGGACCAGGGAAGCTCTGCTAACAGCTTACTGAAAATCCAGTCGGCCTCTTCTGGGGAAAGAAACCCTGGCAGCAGCTGCAGTCTAGACAAATGGAAAGACAAAGGACACACACATACGCATATGCAGACTAAGTAAAGTGAGGTGGATAGATACAATATATAGCTCATATATTTACCGTTTGTACAGGATAGTCTAAATTGGGGCACTGTAGGAGCCTGGAGGGCATAAATCAAAATCCTTGGTATGGACATGGATCTTTTCCTTTATACTACTGACACTATGAAAAGGTATTGATTCTCCCAATACCAACAAAAAGTACAGATAGTAAAGAATTCATAGGCAGTGGCTTGCAAACAAACAGCCAGCCAAAACAGTTTGGCAAGTGGCTGTCGTAAGGGTAGGTTTATGCTCAATCAGAACTAGTTCGTCAGACGTGTTGACCAACCATGTCAGAAATCAAAGGTGTTTGTTAAAAAGAATTGATCACCATAAAACGGAGAGGGAAAATATAAGCACAACAGAGCACATCATCAGACACTTTCTCCTGGAAGACAAATAGTGTTGCACTCAGTCACCTAAACAGTTCCAAAATTTACAAATATAAAAAGGGAGCTAGGTAAAAGAATCTCAAACCATCCAACAAGTAGTTCTGACGAAGCTTTCTGGCCCCTTTCAGTGTCCTTCAATGTTGCACACGATCTAAGGTTAGTGGTGGAATTTATCTCCAAATGTAGGGCCGACTTAAAGTATTCTAAAAATCTCCTTCTCATTACTGCTGCAAATAAAGACTAGCAAAAGAGCAATGTGCCTATTTCGGTTCCCTGCTTAAGTTCCAAAGAAGTTGGTCACAAAAGATTTAAATCTGAACTGAAATGTTTTTTTCCCCTACTGAATTCTCTTTCTTGGTTATCTGTAATGTCTGTTTCTCTAGGTATTTTAGTCTTGACAACAAGTAAATGCGATATTTACAGCACATGTTACCACATATTCAGTGTCTATTAAAAACACGTCTCACGTTCATGTGTCCTCATGGGTATCATGTGGGGTATGATGTAAGACTTTCACTAAGGCATTGGCTAGAAGCATTATGAGAGCCATACATACCCTATTGCGTGTGGGATGACTGCCATCTAGTGGACTTCAAACTCACTCACAGATTTGTCATCCCTGAAAGCACTGGTTTCGTATTATCGCATCACTGTTTATTCTTCTCATTTCCATTTTTATCTATTAATTCCCACAGAATGAGGATTCTCTCTCTGTCGCTCTGTACGCACCTTGAGACTCCTGATGGCCCGTGACTGATCTCATGTTCACCTGCATGTCTGTCCAGAGCAAAGTGATGAGTGTTAGCCAACAGATGTGTAGTATACAACCAAATCATGAGCTAAAACACCACGAGATGAGAAACAGAAATGTGTGACTTACTCGATCACCTTCTCTGGCGGAACATCTCTAACTGGCTGCAAAGAAGACAGGAAGAACACAGAAAGGGTAAGACTTTTTAAAGAACAAATGAATTACCCCAGTAGTCAAAGGTGACTTATTTCTTATGTTTATTGTCTACTTTGGTTGGCTGGTTAAACTCAAAAGTCGTAGTGGTTTTCTGTGGTCCACATCCCCAGGCAGCAGGGGTTTGATTGACACTTTTGGGCTGATGGTTTTTTGGGACAGCACCTGGTGATAAACACAAATTTAAAAATGATTTCCAAATATATCAGACAAGGTAACAGAAGTAACAAAATGTTTTTGTAAGTGTAGGTTTTTCAACGAGAAACAAACAAAATGTTTACATCAGAATCAGGGGCTGTAATTACATAAACATTTAGATAATGGTCTCATTCAGCTAGGAACAGGCGGATGGATAAGTCACATATCACTAAAAAACAAACAAACAAACAGACAAAAGTCTCAAGTGTATATTGACTTGAAAATTACCTGTTGATGGTCCTGAGTGTTTTGGTGCTTGTTTGGCCCAGGAGCCCTGGACTCTGGCACGCTGACGCTTATCTGACATCACATCAAATCTGCAAAGAGTAAGACGCAATAATGATGAATAATGAAATAATGAAAAAAGTCTGAAACATGCAAAAGGTAATGCTGTACTGTATTGAAACTAAGACAGATATGTAAGGCTGCCATGATAACTACTTCAGTTGGATGATACGTTGCCCAAGAAGTAATTTTGTTAATGATATCATTGCTATTTAAAGGCTAGCACTGAAAATATGGGAGTCTCTCCTTTGTCACAATACTGAGAACCCACAAATTCTTATCCACCTTTTGAAGTATTTAATTTAATTTCTTGAAAAGGACCAAACCAAAAGCATATGTAGAGTTGGCACATGACTGTCTGTCCTCCCTCCCTAGGCCAGTAGAGTTATCAGTGACAAGGAATGTGGCATAACGTTAGAACATTGAGGGAAATCATCATGCAAATCATTTTTCATGTCTCTTTGTACTATGTGCCCTTTACTATTTGGTGGTAATTCTTTAGTTTTGAGGTCCTTTGTGATGGCATGTGCTATGCTATTAATTTAAAGTATGATATCTGGGCTTTTATACGTCTTTTATATGATTGATGACAATGATGCTGTTGATTTAATTAATGTGTAATCTACTGCATGTTCATTGATTTGCTTTCATTCTTTCTTCCCTCCATTATAACATCTCCCTGTACAAGAACTGCTAACGAAATAAGGCTTTTAACTAATATTAGTCACCGATATAATTTCTGAAGTCATACGTCCAAAGCTATTTCAGCTGGTTATCAACAAACCTTGGTTATGTAGCTGAGTCGCTCCTATGCTGGTTAAGTTAGCTAAACCTACATCAATGTACCTTAATAAACATTTTGTAAAGTAAAAAAATTAAAACAAAACCGGGCTGTCTGATGTTGAACTAAATCTTCAAACGACTTACCAAACGAGGCTGCTAAAACTTGACACTTGGAAAAAAGAGACAAGTCAACATTAGCTTGCACGTCTGCAGCCATGAACGATGTGTTACAATAAAACAAATCCTACCCGGAACTGACATGTGAAAAGGTTCCGCCCTGCACTCTGGCTCAAAGCAGTGTTTTTAAAAGTACTCACAAGTAATTCTTGAAATCAAGATCAAGATACGGTGTTAAAATATTACCTGATAGTCACCTAAAAAGTCGATTAATTGTAGCCCACATAAAGTGTGTGTGTATGTGTGTGTGTGTATATATATATACATATACATATACATATATATATATACACATACATATACACATACATATATAGTATATATATATATATATATATATATATATATATATATATATATATTATATATATATATATATATATATATATAAAAATGGCAAAAATACTTTTAGGGAAGACATTTTAATCAGAAGACAAAAGGTCATCAATGACTAATTTTTATGCCTAAACAAACCAAATAAACACTCTTTCTTTTCATGACTGAAACAAACTGACCTTAAAGGACAGCACAGTTTCATGCTGTTTTACTGTGTTTATATCTGGCGTACCCTGCCACATTTCTAGCTTCAAACAGTGTTCTGGGGACCTTATAATAATACCTTTATAATACTCTGAGAACAGCGTTTTTTTAATCAATTAATTTGAAAAGTGAAGATATGAGTTTGTTTTATTGGCTCAATATTGTAAATAGTACAATTCTGAGTTTAAATTTCTTCAAAAATACATAATGCCCCTCTAAGGTCAATTTAAGTTAAATGTTTGCCTGCAAGATGTAGTATCACTGTAAAATGTTTTATAAGTATAAAGTAGCAGAACATAGAAACTCAAGTTCAAGTACCTAAGAACTGTACTTGGTACAGTGGTTAAAACAATATTTAGTAGCCTTTCTTTCTGCATTAGGACTACTTATTCTGAGTACTCAGTACCTATGTGTACTGATTACCGATATTCATTTAGCATCTTCTTTAGATGTAAATCATTTTGTGTAATCCACTGCAGTTGTCAGCTGTTTTTCTTTTTGCACATTAAACTTTTTCAAATTATGAAGATCAACTATGGAATATATTACATTAAAGATTAAACACCCCAAGAGTACCTAAGCACATCAGATTGTCTTCATTAGCACTAGCTTGACTAGCAACAATATGCACATTATTGCAACACCAAAAGTAACCCCATCAGTATGATAGGCCTTTATACAGTCCAGCATATAGTGTAATGGCAAAACCCTCTGAAAAAAGTACACAATAACATCAGTTTGCTGTATGGCAGAGCTTTTAAGAAACCGTATAAAAACATGTTTACAGCAAAATAAATGTAAACAGTGCATTTTACATGTAGGATTTCCATTTTTAATTTCAAAGCATATTAAAAGACGTTACAGAGAAAAAGCATTCACAAGGCAGCTCAGTTGAGGCACAGGTCAGACCAAGTTGCATGGGGGTAATTCGACTGTGCACAAACTGCGTAAAGAGGAAAAGTTCTCCTGTTCTGCAGCAAACATTTGGTACAATGAAACAGTCTGTCGGTAAATGTGAAAGCACCGCTCATCATGTAAAAAAAAAAAAAAAAAAAAAAAAAATCTCCATTCCTGTGAAATCCTTTAAAAAACACACTGGATTTGCAAAGGGCAAGAGGTTTTCTTTGCCCATGAGAAGTTTACATTTTTGCTAACAGACAAAGCAACTGTGTTGTTCACATGGACATTGCACTGGTTGATTTACATCCTTTCTCAATACATTTCTAATCACCCAATACCTGCTCAGTGAGTCTGACCATTTCCAGCATTCATGTCAATAGAAAGGCACTTGTGTTTAATGCAACAGTGAATGAAAACTACAAAAAAAAAAAAACACACACAAAAAAACAGCAACTTTGGTTTAGAAAAACTGATACACTGGTGCAACAACAACCCACCACAAGGTATCATTTTAAATGTACAGTAAACGCGTAATATTATACGGGAAAAAAGAAGGAGCCAACGCATGATGTTAACTGTTCACTAATGCAACTAAATTGACATGACAGGAAGCAGAGACTGCCATTGTTAAAATGGCTCAAGTGATTGAAAAAAGGACTTGAAGTTTGGCAAAGGTCCGAGTTTGGCTCATGTGTTCTTTGGAATATAAAATAAATAATTATACAAATATATAAAAAAAAGATGCCCACCACCGTTATCCACTGCTTACAACAGCAGGGTTAACAAATTACCTTTTTTTTTGGCTATATAATATTTCCACCATCAGTGTCTGTGACAAAAGTATTAATGTTCTTTGCCAAGAGCAGCATTTCATTACTTTTTCAGCTCATGCTTTCTTTGACTATTTCTCTCCAGACAAAATAACATCAGGGCAGAGTTGCTGTTTTCAACCGGTCACACATGCTTTGATGCGCACCTTTACCGAAGGCACAACGGTGAAATCTCAGACAACCCTGGAGGATCAACTGCACAGATACAAACCCACACTCCCTTTTCCTCAAATGCTGCACCGGGTCAGAACACAATGGCTGCCTGAAGATTCATCAGCAGTACTTTTATTCTGTCTTCAAGCTAGTTCCATTCCTCTGCTCTCGCAGCTTCCTCCTGCGCAGGTATCCGGTACGCTGCAAACGGTTCATTCTGGCTCCGAAGAAGTTGACGAGGTAGCTTGGCACCAGCTTGGTGGTCAGCCAACCCTGTGAGGAAAGAAACACAATAAATGAGATGCAAGGATTAACAATCAGTTAAAACTATATCTTTCAAGTAAGGCTGGGCCACATGACCTTGACAATTATGATATTGTTAGGATATATTGCAACACACAATATACATCTTGATAATTTGAAATCTCCTCAAAGGCACTTCATAATATTTAGGATGAATGACAAACTCTTGATATCGTTTGACCAAATTCCCTGATGTTGAGATGATATCGTCATTGGGTGTTGGTACGTCACAAAATTTTAATGCAATCAGATTTTTGATTAATAATCAACAGTAATGACTAATGATAATGGCAATAAGGGTAAAGCCATGTATTTACACAAGTAGAACTGTCTGGAATATTCAGAAAATCATTTTACTGTAGCCTTTAAAACCAGAAGCAGACAACACTTTCAAGCCTGAATCTTTAAAAAAAGACAATGTATCATATAAAGTCATGTTTAAGCATACTTTCCACAAATTGTTTAAGATATATGACAGCCTGACTATAAACTGGATTTGTGTTGCGGCTGAATAAACATCTCATTAACAGACCTAACTCAATCTTAAGTCTAACCATTCAAAAACTACGAGCAACATTGAACTGTACGTCACATATTTTTTGACAAGTTAACCATTTTTGAGGTTTCTGCTTCTTACCATGACGGCATGTGGGAAATATCCATTGGTCTGGGTCTGCAGACCCACAGTCTTGAGTTCAGCAGCCACATAGCGCTCAGGGGTGGGCTTGTCCAGGGTGGGCTTTCTGATACGAGTCATCTTAGTGGCCACAAAGAAGGGCAGCACGCTCTGAATGAAGACACAGGGGAAAAGTGAGATTAGTTTATACAGTTTAAATAAAAGTTTGAATAAAAACATGTGTCCTCGTCTCCGTCCCACCAATGGCTTTTTAAGATGCATTCAGCAATCAGTTGAAAATACCGACTGAAGGTTTGCTGAGGTAAAACTGTTGTACAGACTGCAAACCACAAGGTGGCACTTGAGTGACTACTACAGAGGGTGCTAAAAACAGAACAAACAGGCTTTGTGTGGAACAACATATTTTCCAAAATGCCTCTGCGGTAAAAATGCATATCAGAGGCAACATTGATTTAGGTGTGTTTATTCCATTGGCCTTCGGGCAGGATTGGCTGAGAGCAACAAGTTAGATTGGAGCAATAAAAGTCCTATGTATGGTGGAGAAGAGGGATTAATCCCATCAGACGAGCCCCAAACTCACCTGAATGATGATGCCCCGACGCTTGTACTCCTCCTGTAGGCCACGAGAGAAGAAATCCACAAAGGCCTGTGCACAGAACAGAATGAAAAATCTTCAATTTCTGTTATCACAACCCAAATGGTTGGCTTGATGAAACAGATACTGATCAATATTATGGAACAGTTCAGCTCAACAAGAGAGAATTCTTGCTGGTGATACATACCTTTGAGGAAGAATAGACTGTAAGCAGAGGGACGGGGTACATGCCACTGGCAGAGGAGATGTTGAGGATGACACCTTTGGACCTGAAAGCAGAAAACGGTAGACTTGGGATAAGAACTTTGAAAACTCCACGCTGTCATCTGTGAAACTACAACAGTCACATTTCTTTGTATAAATACAATTCCAGGACTCAAACTATCATATTTTGATGATGTGGAACTGGCCAAAATTACACAGAAGACCGTTATTTGGTATTTTGTCAAAATCAAGTAAGCCTTCTGAAATCCTCAGTTTCAACAGTGCTGCCATAACATAATCTTGACATTACAGGGCTCTCCTCAAGATGTGAAGCACTGATCCCAGAAAAGTGCAATGCATTTATTCTTTTCACAAACTTTCAATGATTTTCCAGGCCAGTGGGAACCCTGTGTCTATACACATTCAGCACACTGACAAATACACAAAGTGTTGTTCCACACACACATCGACATACACACTGAAACAGTGTGGTAGTGGCCGTGTGTGTTGCCATGGCAGCCTGTTGCTGCAGTGATGTAGTGGAGCGACGCTCCAGCCTCACACGGCACCAAATGTGCCTGCTCTGCGATTGGCCAGCAGAAGTCACACGGGAACACAGCAGCCAATCAGGTTGGAAGAGCACTTTCTGTGAATTGAAAGCTTGTCAGCATTGCGAACAAAGGAGGAGAGGAAAAGAGATGCAGTGATGGAAAGAGCTTGGTGAGGATTTCTTGTCCCCTTTCCTGATAAAAATAGTCGCCTTTGGAAAACAAAAAAACGTCTAACTCTGAGTTAGAGATTCCCTGTGCAGCTCTGTGCCACAATCCCTCATTCAGAACACTGATATTTGACTGCAGTCATGTCGCAAAACATGGAAGCCTGTCATTTAACTCACCTCTCAGACATTCTGGGCAGCACCAGGCGGGTCATCTATAAAGGAAACACGAACATCAGTTAACTACAACTGTCACTCAAAAACAATGAAGGTCCCCTTAAAAGATGACACAAGGGGATCTGAAAAGAAGGGAAAGAGTTTATTTAAAAAAAAAAAGAAAAGAAGACTAAGAGGGGGAGAGAGAGACAGGCAGAGACCGACAGAGAGAGAGCGAAAGTTGCGTAGGTGGCGAGTACAGACAGCGTTGGTGTAGTCCACCGTTGCTTTGGGAACAACTGAGAGACTGCAGGTACCATGGTAGAAACAGCAGAAGAGAAGAATGAAAAAGAGGGAGTAGGAGGAGAAGAAAAGGGGGAAAAGTGAAGAGAAAAGTACAGATCGACTTTAATCAAACAATCAGGGAGACATAAGTGCTAAAGGTATTGGAGATATTTTAGCATGTGAAGAGTGAAAAGTCAGTCGAGAGAGAGACAATTTACCTGGCACACTGAGGTTATGTTGACGTTGATCATATTCGTAATGAACTGAAACAAAGAAAGCACCAGTCAGTTTTAACACTCATGTATAATTGTATACGTTTCAACAGCAGACACATCACCAAAAAGAGTTGATAAGTACATTCAATTCAATAAAAATAATCATTAATACCCAAGTATGACACAGAGAAAAGCAGAGTTCACTGTTATTTTAGCCTGTAACTCACGTTGTCCAGATCAGGAATGTGGAGGAAGTACTCAGGATAGGGGTAGGAAACACCAACATTGTTAACTGTTGAAAGAAAGAGAAAAATAGCAGTCATTCTACTGTTTTCTCACAAAAAAAACTGGTGCTGGAGAAATCAAACTAGCTTAAACATTCACCACAAGGTGGCAGCAAAAGCAAACAAGGTAAAAGCCAGCCTTCATTCCACACTAGACACAGCCACACCTTACAACCAGTGGAGCACAAGTGGTATCGTAAAAAAGGACAAAGAGTTCCTTAACTGTTTAGCTAAAAAGCACAGCGAGTTTAAAACGTCTAAGATCACACCAGCTGCTGAAATTTGAATGCAACTTTATACGTCTCACATGAGTCGTGATATTCGTGTCATAATGTCTCAACAGCTCAAACTAAAGAGGAATTCTTTAAAAAGAAACCCATGACTCAAAAAGTTGAAGGTAGAAAAACGTTCTTTTCAAGCTCAAGAGATGATTCATCCTTTGTGTTCTGGAAATACGTCTTCACCCCTGCACTATCACGATAACTCAACCAGACCTTCAACTCCAGCCAACATTGTGCACATTGCCAACTAATTTTGTAGTTTGCCTGTTAGGCAATAACAGGCAAACTACAAGAGGAGTCATTCAAGTTTCCAAGTTAAAGGAGTATAAAACAGATCAAACCAGTCTGCTGTCAAGCAAGAATCAGGAGGTCACACCTTGCTACATTTCCACATTAAGTGTTGTGTGATTTAAACAACATGCGGCATGGCTGTATATACAGTGAAATCCAGAAGGGAAGTTTGCCCAAAGTCAAACAAAGGCCAAACTGTCTGCAAGGTTTTGTACACCCTTCAAGCAGATAATTATGTCCATGACACAGTTTCACATTCTGCTGCAAACACAATGCACCTCTTGCTGCCTAATTACACGTGGCAGGTGAATGTCAAATGTTTATCACCAAGTGGTGAAAGGTTTGTCCTGAAAGATAGGTCTTCATCTTCATTTCTCTTTTATGTCTGCTTTTATGTCTCATCTTTTATGTCAACTGCACTGAACACAGGACAAAACCAACAGCTTGGTTTAGATAAGTCAACGTGCAAATGGCGCCTGCAACTCATTACTAGACAGAGTAGAGGGATGAACGTACACGGTCCTGAAAAAAAAACAGCTCTTACCTAGAACACCTATCTCCAAACCAGCCAGCCCAGCCTCGATCTTGGGGTAGATGTCTGACCTGCCATAGTCAACAGCAATGGTCCTGGTCTCCACTTTAAACTGGTCCTCTGTGAAGGGAGAAACAAGTGTCCATTAATTATAAGCTACAGAGGAGCAAAAGGATACATGTTAAAAGATCATGTCAGTCATGCTGTGGGTTCATGTGTCAAAAGTTGGAGGGCATAACATGGACTAACAGCACAGCAAACCCCAGTTTCCAAACCCTGGACCCATTCAAATGAAAGGAATATGAAATTAGTCACTGTCAGACTTGAACTGAAGAGGGCACTGCATACCAACAAACTGGCTGAGGCCATCTTCTACCCCCCCCTCCCCTGCCCTCCCTCCCTCATCATATTTGACGCGCCTGCTGCAATTAGAATTTATTGTCCAAAGACTCGTTTAGCTGATGGGTGGCGGAGGGAGTTATAAGAGGAAAATTCCTGGGATGTGCCTCGGTACAGACCAGTAGTGGTGTATATTCAGAGTTGAAACCAAATATGAAACAACAAAAAAAAAAAAAAAGGGGGGGGGGGGGCTGACAGGGATGTGAGCATCCCTGAAATCTATATCCAGTTCAGATTATTTTTAGACATCAAAGCATCACCACGTCTAAGAAAATTATGAAATCAAGCTCAGGAAATGGTGGCAAAGAAGCAGAAATATGAATGCAGAGGTTGCCAAATTGGAGAAATAATTTGGGGTTGCTAGGTAGGCGCGATTAGTGCTTGGATGAGAGAAGAGAAGCATTTACGACAATTAAATTATAGCCGGGACAGGGTGGGTTGCCCGGTTACATGCTATAAGGAAGGCGGTTTTGTCAGACTAATCGTGAGGGAGGAGTGCCAGAGTTTGGCACGCCGCACCCTGCTCGTGACTACCCATCAGCCCCCTCTGTGGACTTGAAGCACGACAGGGGAAATTGTGCTGTGAGAGACGTCAGAGACAGATGGAAAGAGAGCGAGTCAGGGAGAGGGCACTATTTGAACGGGGGGGGGGGGGGCACTCACCATTCAGACTCTGTTAAAATCTGGACACGGGCCAGTATAGAGAAGGAAAAAAGTTTCCCCTTTCATGCAGATGCTCATTGTCTATTTGTTGTTTCCATCTGTGTAGACTTGAATGTGATGTTTGCTAGAAACAGACCAGCCTTCTCCTCAGGTTGGTCCATGAGTTTCTCTAAATCAGGCCAACTACTGAATCTTACTTTCCTCATACTGACAGTGAGAACCTAAAACACAGCCTGCTTTGTTGGCTGCATACCTCCAATTCAGTAGCACTCAAACAGAATAAAAGCATGAGTTAGCAGGAGGCAAAAGGTTGTGAAAAACGGGATTCAGATAGTCTCTTGATAACAGTTAATTGCACTTTTTACAAACATCTAAAATGAGCTCATGTCAACTTGTATTTTGCTCTCAATACAGACGCATTCTTCTTGTTTAACTATTCTCCAAACACTTAGGTCGAGGACGTGGCCCGTTCTCGAGGCCTGGGAAACCCTGTAGCCGATGGGGTGGGAGGTTGCACATCGCTGCCTGCCCATACACACATCCTCATCAGCCCACTCACTGTGTGCTCAAGCCGGAACAGGTTTCCATGATGTTGTGGACACACACACACACACACACACTCTTGTACACACTTACCAAGTGACCTGGCCACGTCATCCAGCTTGTCCTGGGAGCGACTGATCAACATCATGGCAAATCCTCGGCGAGCCAGCTAGAAAAGGAAATGCCAGTTAGTAAGAGATGCACAAATAGCGATAGGAGACAGAAATTTGGAGCTTTAGTGCCCAGAAATATGTAGTTTATGATACTATTGTGATGAAGCAGGAGAACAGGATCCAACAGGAACATAAAATTGTAGGTGTAAAGTTTAGATCTCAAATTTCGACGGGTCTGCTTTAATGTCAAGGAAGAGCAATGCAAACATATCTTCTAAAATATGACCACACATCACTTTTAAAAATTGGTAATATGTGAGTGGATTGTAACGCGACATGAAAAATGAGATCTTCCCTCTCTCTCTCTCTCTCAGTTGTCTAAACAATCCTTTGGAAGATCTGTTTCATTTGTTTTAATGCTGCTGGATTGTGGAGGACAACAGTCCAAAAGGATGTGATTTTACGCATGTTTGACTTCCTCTTCTCAGTGCCTTCCTCTGCTTTGCTAACACAGTGCAACCGCTAACTTAAACTAAAGACCAGCTTCCGGCACAACACAGAAGCTCCGCAGAGCCCCTTCAGATGGAGGGTTGGAGAGCAGGAAATACTTGAGAAC
The DNA here is from genome assembly GCA_963678695.2 of Diplodus puntazzo. NCBI lineage: Eukaryota > Metazoa > Chordata > Actinopteri > Spariformes > Sparidae > Diplodus > Diplodus puntazzo. Next base: position 15,646,826 of record OZ023161.1, on the reverse strand, counting down.
TACTTTACTTATTTAGGAAATTCTGATCAAATCAGAATCAGATTATCCTCAGGTTTCGACCCATTCTGACTGGTTGCTTCCCTGAAGTTCAGCCAGGTTGATCTGTGTCTGTGTGGCCATGTTCCTGTGCAGTGAGCAAATCTGCTTGTGCATCTCAAATTAGTCAAAGTGATGCACTTTAGATCACAAAGGCAGTTTTAGTTTTATTGAAGCAGCATTCATGCACATATATTAACACGCCTAAGAACCCTGCACAGCTTAATACACTTGGCAAAATGGCAGCCTACCGTTGTATGACAAGCATCTAGCCCCACTGTAGCAACAGTATGAGTCAAAGGCCCTACATGACTTTATAATAATACAGCCAGCACACCCACACAAGTATGGGCCGAACACGTGGCAGGGTAGCCACTATTCAACATGTGCTCGTTACCTCCGAATGAGCCCTTGTAGGAGCCTGGACTGAAGTGTGCGCATGTTTGTGTGTGTGAGGACTCTCTTCTATGTTACTAGGCCTGTAAGAGCTCTCCCCTACCGCGGCCTATGAGTGAACACTGTATGTATGTGTGTGAGTGTGTGTATGCATGAGTCACAGCTTTTTCCGTAAAGAAATGAAATAAATAAGGGTCCAGGAGCCTCACCTCCTCCGCATAGGATTTCCCGATTCCATCTGTGGCTCCCGTCACAACTGGAGAGAGATAGAAAGAAGAAAAAAAGGTTAGTATGGGTACTCTTCATAACACTATCACACTATCTAACCGCCTGTTCTACTAATGAGGGAGCCGATGTTCTTAAAAAACTTGCCAAAAGAGGACCAACAATGGTTCATTTTCCGTGAGATTGAAACCATAGTTTCACTTTGCATTTTAGATGTAGGTAAAAGTTACTCATTGACTCTGCGACGCATTACGCTGGAACATCCCTCCTCACCATTTCTGTTATCTTTGCATCTGAAAGCTATGCAGGAAAACATGCACACACACAGATATGGCTCCTCTTTGTTCAGAAGCTTACAACACACCTTGTCAGGTTTGACCACTTTCAACTTGTCATTATATGTGTTCAGAGCTCCAACATAGAGTTTAGCTTGTGGCTCTTGCAGGTGATGGATAGGACAGTGGTGAAGGCTTTTATGGCACACCTCACAGTACTATTCAACTGTAATTCAAGAAAGCCTCTCTCGAGGCTTTGCATGACAGGCTTACAGGGTGTCTGTCCTCAAAAGAAAGCGTACGGTTGGATTTGGGAGCTCAGATGCATACAAGACAACCAGAGATAGTATAGACAGAAGTGAATCTCAAAGATTACACTACAAAGACAAAATAGGGGATTGATATTGCATTGAGGCAGAGATAAGATGGTATAGATTGCATCAGAACAAAGATGGAAGTCTGAGGAGTGTTGGATTGATAAAGCCCTCGAGAGCAGCTCCTGTGATTCATTCCGATTTAAGATCTTGCTTTGGGCTTTCTTGCACGAGAAAACAGCTTTTTAAAAAAAAGGTTAAATGAAGTGTGTTTGTGATGTAGACAAAGGTGGAGGAAGGAGAATGGTGGAAAACCGGAGAGGACGAGGCGAGTTTGGTAAAAGCCGAGCAAAAGATGGTAAAGTGGCCGCAGCGTGGGGAGACGGAGACAGAGAGAGGAGTTGATGTTCTTCTTGTGTTCAGAGTTCTCCTCACCTTGTCAAGCAAGCAGGGCTATTTTTAAACCTTCACTGCCCATCAACCCAATCTCCTTCTTGACTGACGGAGGATGGGGGGGGGGGGGGAATGGAGGGAGGGAAAGAAGAACAGGGAAGGCAGAAAAAAAAAACAGACAAAGAAAGGGTGGTGGCGGTGGTTTGGGAGGGATTGGGGGTACTCAAATATACACGCATAGTTGTGCATCATGAATATAGTATTAGCAAGGCTTGATGAAAGATTAATAGAGGTAGAGGACATTCTCTGGATAAGAGCTGGAGAGCAGCAAAAAGAGACAAGATGAGAGAGGGGATGCAGAGAGGAGGGAGTGATGACGAACATGGAGCAGGAGAAAGGAGGAGGGTGAGCGGGGTGGGGGGGGCGGAGGGGATGTGGAGGGATCCTAGGGGCGGCTAAAAATAGAACTGGAGTGAAGCAAGAGAACGAATGAGTGAAGGAGAAAGAGACAGAATAGAGATGGCGGTGGAGAGGAGGGGGGGGAGAGAAGAACAAGTGAGTGAATGAGAGGAGAGGAGTGAGAGCGAGTAGCACAAAGTCAAAAGTGAAAAAGCGAGCAGAATCCCTGGTTATTTTTAAACCTCCCCCGTGTTAAGAATGAAACGCTCCGTGGCAGAAAAGCCTCAATGGGCACGGGCTGTACCAAATCAGGCTCTCGCTGCAGATGCAGGTGGGGGCAAACAGAGGCAGGGAGAGGCTACAGTCGCTGCAAAGTAAAATGGCTGAGGGGGGGAAGACGACAACAACCACCTCAACTTAAAATGAGCTATATCTAATACAACCTGGCGAGGTGAATACTGTTTATTTGTATCATAAGATTAAAAAAAAAAAAAAGAAAAAAAAAGGCATCAGACTTAAAATATATTTAGATATATAGTGTATCTGATAATGAACACAAAGGAGCGGAATGTGAAACCATGACTCGAGGTACAACAATACAGCCTTTTCTTAGACAAACTAATCCTACAGTACCTTCGAGGAAGAAGTGACAGGCCACGTCAGCGGTGACAGAGGCATAGAAAGAACGACATGAGAGGCGCAGTGCACCGTCCACATTCCTGTCACATGGGACAATTAATATGCTCCACAGAAAGCTGCATTTAACACATTTGCATGACTGAGTTTCAGGTGCAGACGATTGCACCTGGGGAGAGAATGTGTTATGCACTAAACTGCACGTACGGCATCACTGTTCGAACTTTCACCCTAACAGGAGTGTGTGCAAGAATGCAAGAAGTGCTTGAAATGCAGGTGCAGCATGACACTGTGAACTTGGACATGGCCATGAGAACATTTGGTGTCTGTCAGACTGAACATGTGAACAGGTCTTAAAATGTCATACATTTTAAGAATGCTAAAAAGTAGTTTCAATCTTGTGTCATCACAACTCACAGCTTGGGAGTCCCATTTTTCTCATCAACCAGAGGAACTTTACCCTAAAGCTTGACTGGCTCATCACTAAACAACAACTGAAATCCTTGCTTTAAGCCAAGTTTGCCAAATCTTAATTGGGAAACCTCCAGTCTGCAGGTTTGTCCTTTTTTTTTTTTAGCTGGGGACAGGGGTCACAAACTAGCCTTAGCCAAAACTCCTTTACGCAGCAAATCTGTATAATGTTATTGTCACCCGTTTAGTGTTTCTTGCATTATTCAATACCAACTACAACTAATACATCAAATGAAAACTAAATTATTCTAGCAGGGCCAAAGCGCATTTGAAATCTGAGTCATGAAAATTGTGTATTACAAGAACTTGCTTGACAATTGGCCAATTTCTGAAAAATTTCAGCCCACTATTTAGTGCAGCTGTTGACAGTTTTACTAAAATAACTACTTATGCAGGAGTACATGTAAAACACAAATACATGTAAAACTGACTCATGTAAAGGGGATTTTAGGTGGTTGGAAAATGGAGAGACAGTTATATACTACATAACTATACACTTGACTCACTAAAATACTTCAGAGAAAAGCAAACAACTGGCTAAAACAAAAAGGGGGGGTGGGGACACAGGACATCACCTCAAAAAATATTGTTATCACCACATACTTCTTTAAGGAGCCTCTACTTTGAACTGTGATTTTCCACTGTGCATTTGTCCACCGACCCTCCCCACTCCCCTTGCCCGATGCCCCCTCCCCACACCCTCCAAATCCTCGTGCCGGTCTTATGAATGACTACACTCCTCCCACTCATTATATAACAGTACCATTTTCTCAATAAACGTTGTCTAGGGAGTGAGTGAGACTGAAGTGTGTGTGTGTGTTTATGTGCATAACAGGGGGGCTAGTACAGTGGGATTAGGACACAGAGTTCCTCCTGAGTCTTAAGATGTTTCTTCTTTTGCTTTTGAGTTGCTATCAGCCATCGTTACTGCAACAAATACAAGAACAAAGAAAATATTCTGGGACTTTTTGAGCCAAGTACCTACTAATAATTTAGGGATTTATGGGAACGAAAGACAATAAGTTATTTTCAGCTACAACAGCAGAAATGGATGCCAGTTGTTTCACCCTTCAGTGATCGCCCCACTCTGGACTCTGCAGAAATAACAGAAAATATGAGACCCCTATTCAACTCTTCCACGGATGTACAAGCAGAACACAATGTCCAAAAATACCATTGTTCAAGTCACAAACACACACCCCAGTGCTCCCAGCAGGAATTAATTCCTCTCACGTGAGCAACGCATTACATCTGTGACACACACAGATGTAATGTAACAAAAAGGGTCTACGCAAGCAAGCACGTGACTGACAGCAGCGGCACTGACGCTCAGGGAAGACGCACACACTGACAACAAAAGGGTGAATGTGTGTTGATGGGGCAACCACGTATTAGAGTGATGTGTGCAATGAAAAAAAAAGAAAAAGGAGATCTGGGAGAGGCCAAGGAACAGTGGATCCATGAATGTATGCATGTGTGTGTTGGCAGAGGGGATGTGTGCACTGCTGCCTCGCATTCATTCCCAGCATCACCGCTCTGAACCCAGTTTCCCCCATTCCAACGCCTCTGAGAAAACTGGTCCACCATGCTGGCTCTGAAGAGCCCTGACGGGGGCGCATTTGCACTGCAGCTCTGCTGTGCTTAATGCTGCACATCACGTCCAGAGGTATTGACATCCCCCAGCCTTTTCTGTCTCCCTCCCTCCCTCCCTCCTCAGCAGTGGAGCAGCCCCTGCCGCTGCCTGCTCACTATTCCGAGGGTCTAAAAAAAGCAGCAGGAGGAGTAAAAATAGCAGCGCGCCTGCACTGCCTCGTCTGGGAGCTGCCTGCCTGCCTGCCGCAGCACCTGAATACCAACAAGATCCCCCACCACCATCACCACGACGACCAGGCTGCTGCTGCTGCTGCTGCATCCTCAGCCCTCCACCTAAAACCCTGATAACATGAGCACTGCAGGCTGGGAAAAAAACCCACAGAACATCAGATCTGATGAGCAGTGAAAAAGGACCGGGAGACCACAAAGCAAGAATCTTTGATTTAGAATAACTGCATGAGAAGACGCATGTGAGGGGATCAGCGGCTCATGTTAAAAAAGACAAAAGAAAACCTGAAAATCTTTATGAATATAGAGATTCAGACTTATAAGGTGTGCTAATTAGTCAAACAAGCTGATCGAGTATGTTTGTAGAGAAAGCTGGCACGGTTTTGACTATCAGTTACCCACAGGGTGAGGTTTTTTTTTTTGGAAGATTCAACTTTCTATGCAAAGAGAGCGAGACAGAACTAAAATGAGCTCAAAAACTCCCCCCTCAACCACCAAATCCCCAATTAAGATTCTCAGTGAGGAGAGACTGCGGTCCTTGTATGCCCTGCTCTCGTTACGTACTGTTATGTAATCTGTCGCACCCCAAACTCGCCTATCAACGAGCAGACCCTCCTACCTCAGAGGGAGAAAAAAAAGAAAGAAAAATAATAAAATAGAAAGGAGGGAGAGAGGGATGCAGCAGAAGATCCAAAGACACCCCCACCCTCACCCAAACACACACATCCCATTCTCCATCCGCCCACCTTCCACATTCAAACACACACATACACGCCGCTTTAAATAGCAGGGGAGGAAAGTCACATGGGTAATATAAAAGTCGACAAAAATAAAGCTTGATCGGGCCGGGGGAGAGGGATAAATGAGGGGAGGGAGGGTGAGACAGAAAAAGAGAACATGTACTTCTGAGCTGCCCAAGATAGAAGCAGCATCTAAATTTGGGAACAGAGCAAACATTAAAAAGAAAAAAAAAGAAAAGAAAAAATATACAGTCACACGCCTTGTTTAAAAATCAATAGTTTTCTTCACCACAACTACTTGGAACAAGACAAGGTGATTTTTGAGCAGGAAACAAACTTTGACATTTGATCATACGCTATTAAAGGACAGACTGTTCTCTGTGGAGCGTTTGGTTTCAAACCAAGCCTTCAGCAGGTGATTTCACTTTATTAGTTTGTCCTCTCTGACTGAAGGAGCGTTAATCAGTGAAATCACCTGCTGGAGTGTTTGGGTGCGAACGCCTGCATGACCTCAGCAGCCAATGACTGAATCTTATAACATTCATTCATTCTCTCTGTGTGTGTGACAGTGGATTTAATTAAAGTAAATGTATTCTTATTGTAACGTAACTCTGAAGACTGTTATCTAGTTTATCAGGTTGATGAATACCTAAAAAAAAAAAGAAAAGAAAAAAAAAAGAAAAATGCACTTATGATTGTTATTCTGCAGCTTCTCCAGACAGAGGTTGACCAAAGCTGGCGACAACAGAAAACAACTTTTTTCCCCAATCAAACTCAAAACTCAGGTGCTTTCCATAGTCACAAAACTACACAAATCTCTGACACACCAACTCTCTCTTATAAAACCTGAGGTCATCTAAGCCCTTTTCAGGTGACGGGTGGTGGTTGTTGATTTATATATTAGTGGTTAGACAATGACATCAATTCGAACAGGCCGTCAATCAGATGCATTCTTCCGCTCCAGTTCGTCCCAGAAACAGTGACGCCAAACACTTCAAAATAGACTTCAACAGATACTGAACCAACTGCCTCTCTGGCATGTTCGACCGCAACCAATGTACGAAGGTGTCGCTTTGCACAAGGCAATAAAACAACAGACTCCAAATATGCTGGTGGTCCAGTATAGTGTGTTTAGAGAGCACGACTGCTCAGGTACTCCACTGTTGTACTTTATGACCTCCCGATGTCTGTGTGTTAGACTTGGTTAACTCAGAATGTCCAGCTTAAGAGGACACAATGGGCAAATTATACGTATTCTGTGAGGTGCTGGTGTTCAGCTAGGAATATTATGCATTAAAAAGGGGCAAATTCTGGGTGGTTCTCTTTAAACGAAACCCACGCCAATAACAGCTTTCACCAACATTCTTGTTACTCGAGGCATTCCAGCTTCTTTGTCAGTGCAATGACTTCGAATTATCAGTAGCTTAGTCTGTAAATGATTAGTCGATTACTGGCTCAATAGAAAGGTAACCTGCAAGTTTTAACTAACCATTTAACTAGAATTTGCTAGAAGAAAGATATGAAAATAACTAAATGGTGCCAATCGCAAATTACTTAGTGCAGAAACTGTCTAACAGTGTTCTAATGTTCAGGGAACAGTGTACAATAATTTTATAAAAATATCATAAATACAAGCTAAATGTTAGTGTTTTTGAAGTTAACGCATTCCAAGTTAATGTTTTGTGTTTTCCGTTAAGTCAACAACATTTCTTCTGTGAATAAGGAAACAAGAGATCGGTACTGGTTGTGATGTATAGCAAGCATTTACGGAATTCATTTATAACAAAAATACAAAACGTATAGGGGGATAAATTCACTTGTGATATAATACGAGAAAGTTTTGGAAGACAGAAAGGCAAACGGATGAGAGAATGAGAGAAAAAAGAAAGTGCAAAAGAGAACAACATGCTCAGAGGAAGATGGTACTGAAGCCAGAGTGCAAGATACAGATAAACAGATACACACACTGGCTGGATGGGGAGTTGGGTGAGATGGCGTGAGGGAGGAGGGAGGGATTGAGAAGAGCTTGAAATAAGGGAGATGCAGAGGATTTTTCCCCCCTTCCCTCTCTCTCCCTCCTTCTCCTTTTACCCAGCATCCCTGGCTCTGGCACGTGTCACAGAGCGTGTTCATTGCATGAACAGCAGTGCTCTCCCTCTCTCTCTCTCTCTCTCTCCGCCCACACGCACACACACTCTCGCTCATACAAAGCACTAGGGGGAAGCACATTCACAAGGATGAAGATGCGGAGACCCTGCCTCAGTTGAAACACACACACACCGATAAATTTCATTCACATATGTGCATTTTCCTTACCATGAATGAAGCCTAATTCCTATTCATAAAAAACACCAAGTTAGTCTCTCACAATAATTAACGCCCTGTAATTTGGCTCATGTTGACAAACTTGCATGCCTCAAATGTTTATTCCTGGGGACAAATCAAACTAAGCTAAATTCTTGCGTAAGTGCTGACCCAAGTCTTTGTCACTCCAGTGCTGTACTGATGAATGGCTGCATACTTCTTATATAATCGGACCATTTTCTCAATAAACTGTAATGTCAAAAGGGAGGAGGGGGTAGCACGTCACATCACTAACCCCCACCCTTGCAAAAAGCTCCCTTTGGTCTAATTTACTTCCCTATAATGGAGTTTCACTCACACGCATCAGAGCAGACAGTAGCTCCCTTATATAATATGGGATGCTGGGGGCTAAGAGTGGAGAGAGCAGAGAGGAGAAAACCGGGCACTGCTACACATGAGAGCGAGCAGCTGCTCCACCGGAAAAATAAAAGCAGAAATATTGAACACTGCATTACAAAAAACAAGAAAGCGTCATTAAAATAACTCAAAGATTGAACATTTTTCTGAAAGGCAGATGTATGCACACTGCAAAAAAAAAAAAGAAAAAAAGGGATCTCCCTTTTTTCTGATGCACATATTTGTCAAAATGTACTAAAATAGTGAAGACTAAATGTCTTGGTAGATCAAAAATGTTGTGTTCTAGAGAACTGCCATTTCGTCGTTCAAGGTTTTTTTAAAAAAGAAAAGACTCAGCTGCAGACATGGATTGAGCTGGCAGGAGATTGGGAGGGTGAGCGCGCATGTGTGTGTGTGTGTGTGTGGATGCACAGTGCAGTAGAGAGGCTGGGGAAGCCGCCTTAAACCTTGCTGCAGTGCTCCTGTTCTGCCACTAGGAATCCCACACACTAAGGGGAAGACCAGTTACTGGCAGAGAGGAACTCCACAGAAATCCCTGCTCTGCACTGCATGCCAGAGCTGCAGAGCTTCAGAGATGTGCAGTGATACCAAGAAAGACTACTTAAAACACATTTTTTTAAAATCAAAAACAAAAAAGGGACAAATGGAAGGGATTAACTCTGATCTAATCTTCTGTTAATGGTTTCCTGGAAAACTTGAATTCAACCATATGCACTGTCATACCTGTCTGACCAGGAAATACCAGTTGTCCCATTAGCACTCATGTGGATTGCAAAACGCACATGTTTAAAGCATGAGCCAGGTCACTAGACATTTTTCTCGAAAGTACAAGATAAGATCTTGCTTAATGGTCCCCAGAGGAGAAATTCAAGTAGGTGAGTAGAAATAAGAGCCGAATTAGGATAGTTAAAGATGAATATACATAAAAAATAAAATAGGCAACTACAATTGTTGTAGGAGTAAAGTGTCTATACTGAACAACTGAATATGTTCTGTGCAGTAAATGGCAAGTTAAAGTGACAAGTGATGATATAAAGTGAAATGGTGTGATTGGTTGAAGCAAGTTATGCAAGCAGCAGGGTAAAGTATACCAATTTAACAGGGCTTAGTATGAAGTAATATAGTATAGTATATATGAGGTATAATATAAGAACATGAGTTCTCTGAGTGACAAAATGTGGCTGATTTAATGTGACATACTTCAACACAACACAATTAAGTCTAAATACACGACTTGACTAATTATAGAGACCAACTACAGTACATATTAAAATTATGTATTCAAAATTAAATGTTGATGTATGGCTTAATTCTGGTGATAAATCACAGGAAGAAGCATTCTCTAGAAGGACAAATTTAAAATGTTTTCCAACACAAACACTTTATACTAGTCACTATGAGCTTAAAGTCTGTGTTAAACCCTCAGCTACCTTATTATTCACTGTACAGCTCAGAAGAAAGAATGGATTCAGGGGAGATGTGACAGAAAATAATCAGTGAAAATCCTACAAAGTCTCATTCAGGTTCTGTGGAGCAGCTACAAACTACAACTCGACAAGACAAATAAACACTCGATGCTTATTGTGCATTAAACTACAGAAAAATACCGGGCCTGTTCAATGGTTTGAGGAGGTTTGACTTGTTGCAACAGGTGCCTCGGTGTACTGAAAGGTGGAGTCTCAACGATGAAGTGTGTGCAAGAGAAAAATCACACCACTGCCTAACCTGGACAGACCTGCACATCTGGTACAACCAGCTGAGGGGAACACCTCACCCACCACCCCCCTCCCTCCCTCCCTCCCTCCCTCTACTTGTTCACTCTCTGCTGTGGCACCAACCGTTGTGACTGGGAAAAAAAGGCACACCAGACTTGTCAGACTGGTAGCTGTTTACTGGTTTCAGGGAGTGGCGTGCAAGTTCACGTCAAGAAAGTGCACAGAGGTGTAAAGGGGGACCGGTGTGGAAAAGTTGAGCAATAGTGTTCAGCAATATCAGTGATGTAAGATCCTTTCTGAAATCTTCCTTTGAATAAAATTCCTACAGCATCACAGTGAAAGTAGAAAAGGTTGTTTACTGCACCAAAACTGGGCACAAGCCTGAGGGAAGAATTTTCTGACTACAAATGAGGCATGAAGCAAACCTCAACACAAGATACTGGGGGGTTCTGTGGGTGGAGTGAAAGAGGAAGAGGAGGAAGGGAGGGCTTGAGGAAGAGGAGGGGGGGGGGGGGGGGGGGGGGGGCACAATTTCTATATGACCAATGGATGACGAAGCGATGAACAAGCGCATGACTCATCGCTGTGCACCGGTATTCCTCCGCATATTCCAGCAGAATCACACACACACAAAAAATGCACATTAGTCATTCCTACAGCCACCCTACCTTTGCGTCATGCGTCTCATCCCCTCTTATGGCGCAAAGGGGCATCAATTAAAACACCCCATTCATAAAAAAACACGACAATATGGAGGCAAAGTGCGTCACGGTGGGGATTTTAAAAAAACAAAACAACAACAAGTATTCAGATCATCCGGGTCGCCTGGTTTTGGGGTGTGAGGGTGGAGATTATCCACCTATCCCGACGAGAAGGGGAGCGCTCGGGAAAATTGCGCAGCAAGAGGCTCCAGACGCAGCAGTCCTCTCCAAATGGGAGACTGGAGAAGTGGGTCAAGCCATGGCAGGGCGATTCCTGAGAGACTGGTCTGTACCAGAACCACAATACACCAAGATCTGCCCGAAAGCTCGCTTCTATCTGGTCAAGCACGTTGACGGGAGTGCATTATAGAGCCGAATCCAATTAAAGACGCTTTCATCTCATGTGGAAATATGTAGGGCAAACGGACAAGACGTGACAAGCAGTGATGGGGACCGACCACACAAGCAGCTACATGATGACAAAACACCGCCTAAACGTGTCAGAACACAAAGTGGGGTCAAAGATGATTAGCGAGTGAGAAAATGTTGCACAAAAGTACCACAACGTGACAAATCAAGACCTGTGAAATGATCTAGATGTAGGTCACGTTTTAATTGGGCATATGGGTTTGTCCTACATCATGCGGATGGGCTAATGTGGTTCAGTAGTGCGCTGGCTGAGAGCTCACCCACATAAAACAGCTCTCTAAAAAGTGCGCATAGCCTGCGCAATTTGGCTCCTGGCTCACCAATGTGGGGCATCCCCCCCTACCTACCTACCTCCCTCCCTCCCTCCCTATCGCTCCAAATGTGGGTGAAAACGCTGACTGGAGCCCCTGGCAGCAGCACACGGAGCAGGAAAAAAACAAACAATTGAGCTAATAAGGACCATTATCTTGCCAGTCAATCAGCTGCTTACCTGCGCTTGTTACGCAACACCAACCTCCTCTTGAATTAAGACACACACACACACACACACAGACAGAGAGACACACACACACACACACACACACACACACACACACACAGAAAGGACGCCATAAACGCAGCTCTTCATTGTGCCAAAGTGAAGTTTGAGCTCAATAACCCAATTCTGGTGTTTGCACGTCGAGTCCACCTGCCTGCTCCTGTGCTGCCTTCTTCGTGGCCGTGATGTAGGTGGCGTGAAAATTGATGTGACCCAACTCACCTGCCCATTTGCCCAGCTTCGGAGTGAGCAGCTGCCCGTTCCCCAAGACCCAGATCCTAAAGCCTGAGAGCAGCCTGTAGAGCAGCCACAGCACCAGGGAGGCCACAGTGAACGCACCGACCCAGAAGAGAGGCGTCTCGGCCCTGCGGAGCGTCTCCTCCACGTTCATCCAGTTCATGGCAGCGGCTCTCGGTGACTCGGCGTGTGTGAGAGTGTGTGTGTGGAGACCTCAATTTTAGGCAATGTGCTCTAATTTCCAAGCCACAACGTGAGAGAGAGTCCCTTTATAAGGAGGTTGTAGCATCACACACACTCCCCCAACTCCCCCAACACTTGTCTAGCCTGATTTAAAGCGCGCCGCCCACCTCCTACTCCGCGCCGCCCTCCTCTGCTGCGCACTGGCTACAGCGGCTGTCTCTCGGCTGATGCGCCCTTCCAGTTGGTGCATTTGCATGTCAATCAACTCCAGAGCTTCCACCATTCATTCGATTTTCTGTATGAAGCAGGGTGGGTCAAAGGGAGACCGGGATGAGCAGCGATTGGGCGAACATTACGGCAGCTCCCATCCGGAGCCTATCATTGGCTCTCGCCGGAGCAGGTTTGTCGGTTTCAGTCATGATTATGAAACCCTCCAAACCCACGCTTTCTGAAAAAACTGCCCACACCACTTTATGAATGAAAGGATGCTCTCATTGGCGAAAAATGTGCGCGTCCTCCCGCCCCTTGGAGAGCGTTTGGGGACAGTTCATTGGCTGAGGCTTTCCTGGTCTGTGAGGTCAGCCTGCTCCCACCTAGACATGACTCACTCGTCTATTTTAGGTATTCAGTCTGCATCATACTGCTGATAACCGCGCAAAAAAACGTGGAGGCAGGTGCAACGAGACATCTCGTCGCACAGATTCACCCATGTTGCGCCGGGAAAGTCTTCCGCGCCCAATTATTGCCCGGACAGGCTCACCGAAAGCTAAAAACTACAATCCCCAGCCCGACTTTCGCTTTGTTTTTTCACACTCTCGCGAGATTACCCCCACAGTAGTAAGTTCCCCATCCCAAACATTGAGGAAGTGGGAGATGAGATATGATGTGTGTGTTACATAAACAGTGAGACACGCATGTGAATTTCCATCGCTTTATTTCGATTAAAAGAAAAAAAAAAACATTTCCATAAGGCAGTCATGCTTGCAGACGCTGGATGTTTCAGTACATCTGGCTGTCACGGCTTTTCTCCTAAGCAGTATGCGCTCTGTTCCCCACTCCGACCCAGAAAGGCTATTTGCAACAGCATTTTTCAGTCTCCCCACCCTCCACCTTCCTCCTCCTCCTCCTCCTCTTCTGCCGCCATGCTCCCTGTGTCTCTCTCTCACACATACACACACACTCAAACTAAACATGAAATTCTGACAAACCGAGGCTCTGTGGCACAAGGCAAAGCCTGTCATGTACTCAGCGGAGGGACAAGAGTATGAAAATGTGTCTACATGCTGACAGTCGTCCTGCAGCTGCTCGCAGTCTTTGACACAAGTGGAGGCATCGAAGTCAACGTGACACCGAGAGGAAGGAGCAGCAAGTTGTGTAACAATTTCAGACCGGGTGAAATTAAATGTATGTCCGACCAGCTGGGTCTCAGTCACAGTCACAGTGTGCACAATAAAATATATGTACAAAATGTCATGTTTTTACACAAAAATAATAATACTAATAATGGTAATAATCACAGAAAAAAACACTCAATTTTACATCCTGGCTTGTCTGCACAGTCGAAAATAAACATTCATCTACAATTTGATAAACATTGATCAACTTACAGCCTCTGATGTGCACACAGATGTTTCCCAATTTCTCACAATAAAAACAACAGCATTTAAGTGTAGCCTGACACATCCATTAAATGACTAGTTTTGTGACAGAATAAAAAAAACCCTCAAAGTGTGTTTCAGCTATTTACATTAAATATCATCAATTTCCACACGACACACACACTCCTATCGGACGTTTTTGAGAGTCCACCCTCACGTCTCGGTCGTGTCCTCGCAGCCCAACCAGCTGAAAAGAGAGAAAAATGTGGATTTAGTCGTGCACAGTTCCCAGAGAGAATCTCTCCATGTGTCTGTTTAAAGTACATGATTTTAAAACACGCACAGCACGCAGAGAAGGTGCCCAAACGCGCCTCTTATCACGCAGGATGCTGCAGCTTTTTAGTGGGATTTTTTATTTTGAATACAAGAAACAAAAATAAGCAGAGGCATTATCTGTGTAATTTTTATTTTATTTTATTTTGCCAGCTACGACACCACAAACTACAGCTGCTCTCTGCTGTTTGTTTGGTGCACACGAAAAGTATATTTACCCATGCCAGTATCGGTAGCCCTGCGCACACACTCCCTCACACACACTCTCTCTCTCACACACACCGCCTTTTCTAAATCCTGCAACACAAAGCCCTCCACACATTTAAGTTTCTGCCCCCCTCCTCTCAACACACACACACACACACACACACACACACACACACACACACACACACACACACACACACACACACACACACACACGCACACACACTTCCTGTCAACACTGACCCTATCTCTTCCTCACGCACCGCTTTTGTACTGGTAACTTCTTAACCTCAATTAATCCCATTTGTATCTTTAATCTCCTGAAATTTTTCTAGTCGTGAATCAAATGTTGGTGATTTTTTTTTTGTTAGTTTTTTGTTGTTTTTTTTTGCCATAATTTAGAGATAAAAGCGTCGCACCAGGGCAAATGTTTCCTCCGTGCTGATCAGTCTTCAAACGGACAAATCATAAAAAAATACAGTAAAAAAAATATCCTGATTGTCGCCACTGATTTCAACCTCTTTTGCTTGCAGAAATAACACCAATACACACTCGAGTTTTGTTGTTTATATTGCAACTTATAATCAGACTCCCTCGGAGTCTACAGGACAGCCCGTGAGCGCCGTTTTCTCCCTTCCCGTGTCGCTGTCCACCTTCGTGGTGCTGAAACACTTCAGCACCGTGGAAGAGGACGAGGACACACACAAACCCTCCCAAAGCTTCTGCCCTGCACAGATGTTTCCACATCTGTACGAGCCTCTCTCTCTCTCTCTCTCTCTCTCTCTCACACACACACACACACACACACACACACACACACACACACACACACACACACACACACACACACAGAGCGACACCAGACGAGCAGACCTGCCCTGTACGTCCTGCACACACACCCTACAGAGACGACTCCTGGTCCCGATTTTAGCCCCGTTTAGCTGGTGATATTCACCGTTCACGTGTGTGACACATCGGGCTTTGTTTCAGCCTTAAATATAACTTTGTCATCATCATCAACACACTGCCAAATTCCTCTATCACACAGCCAGAAATCCGCGACAGTAACGAGGAAAACTGCTCGACAGTTGAACTTTCCCTATTAAACTCTAAAATAAAATGACACCTCCTTTCACAAATATCTGCACAAAGAGAGACTCCTATCTCAGTCTTTCAGTAGGTCTCTCACTTATAATAAACGATAGTTTCACATTAGCTCTGGTTTCCCATCAAATTATATTTTACAGTTGTTTCCAATTGGTCAGCAATTCAGAGTTAAACATAGGACTATAAGTAGAGCTTGTGTATAACATACAACATGAAACGTGTCACATACCTGTGTGTGTGAAAGTGTTTCTGTAGTTGCCTCGCATGGTGGCTCCGACATCACTGTATTTATCGGTTTATTCTGCAAGAAGAAGAAGAAAAAGAAGAAAAAAAAGAGTATCTCACAAGTTCACTACATCCTCTCAACAATTTTACCACCAAGGACAGGGTTCACATACCTGCAGTCCTGTTCACCTCGACGGTGACAGCTACATCACAGCAGCTGCATCTGCGAACACAGAGAGGTAAAGAGAAATTAACGCCACCTGTCACTGTTTAATTTCAGGCAAAAAGACAGAGCAGTGCTCTCCTAAAGTCTCTGATCTTATATTTTCATGTTAGGTACTTTTCAAAAATGACTGATGAAGATGACAGCAGATATCAGTGGTCTAGGTCGGTTTTGGCAGCAGAATTTATGAAGATTTTCAACCTTTTAAAAGCCAGAAAATTTGCAATTTGCAGTCAGTGGCATCAGATGCATATTGAAAATCTCGTAGCTGAAGAAATTACTGACTTTCTGATGAGAGATTAGTCTTTTTGGTGGGTCTCTAGCTAAAAATAAAACCATATTTTTACATCATTTACATCACATATTTTTCAGCTATTTCTTACTGGTCAAGGGTTAAAAAAAGGATTATAACTAGAACTTGTGTATAACATACAACATGAAAAGTGTCACATACCTGTGTGTGTGAAAGTGTTTCTGTAGCTGCCTCACATGGTGGCTGCAACGTCACTGTGTTTATCTGTTTACCCTGCAAGAAGAAGAAAAAAAAGAGATCACATTACACGCACTTTAAACCCACTTGTGTTACCCTTTTATACAACACACACAATCGCATACACACACTGACAAAGTAAAGACACGGAGCAAGAGAGACACACACTCTTCCTCCCGGGGATTTGGAAACAGAAGGGCTAGGACACACACACACACACACACACACACACACACACACACACACACACACACACACACACACACACACACACACACTCACAAACACGCAAGTGTATTAAAAAAGATAAACAAAACAACAGAAAACACTTTTACATTTAATGTTTTTCTATGTCTGTACAGTCTAATTAATGTCTCGCCATCAAATAAAAAAATTAGGAGGAATCAACATACAGTACATGTTTAAAACATACACACACACACACACACACACACACACACACACACACCCCTCAATCCCTCCCAGTTGAGCACATATGACACTGATAAACTCGCACTCTCGTCAAAAAAATGTGGAGACCCACAGAAGTGCATGTGCAACTATTCATACTCTCTCACACACACACTGCGCCACATATTATCGACACTCTCTGTAGAATAACGTTAATATAAACAGCTTGAATAACAGTAAAAGCATCCCTGAACATATAAAGTGTAAATTAATAATAATAAAAAAACATCTCAAATAAAAATGAATTCAACCTCCTTAAATCAACATTGAGTATAACACAATAGTTCTGCCTGAATCTGGGATTAATCCTCATGCAGGGAAAATGATTTAATCATAAATTAGTCTCCTATCAGATCAAATAAGACAAGAAAAGGGGAAAACAACTTTTATTTTAAAGCATCATGCCCCTCTTAGTTTTGTGTGTGAGAATTAATATAACATACAATAACACAAAGTTAATGCTACAAGTCAACACACAAGCTGGATTTAATTATCAAATGTAATATATCAAAATAAAAAAGTCTTTATGTTTGTCCTGATGTATAGTTGTAGTACATTTAAATGTTTAAATTGTTTTTCTCTTGATTTCATGTGTTGAGGGTGATGCGCAGACACACACAAACACACACTCTTCGGCCGTTCCAAATGTGTGTGACTCTTGGCATACTAACACGTGATGACGTGAGTTGTTTACATTTTCTGTACTTGTACAAAACATTTTCTACCAGTTTAACTGATGCTTTGCATTTGTGTGTGCACGTGTGTGTGTGTCACACACAACATTTATCCTGTATGTCTTTAAGTAAACCTACAAAATCAATACATGCCACACTCACATCCCTCTACACTCACACTCACAGGCAAATCAGTTCGACACACACTGTGCCCAATTTTTCATATTTGTATGTTTGTGCTTACAAAAACGATCAGACCCACACACTCTCTCAGTCTCTCTCAGTCTCTCTCTCTCTCTCTCTCTCTCTCTCTCTCTCTCACACACACACACACACACACACACACACACACACACACACACACTATAATGATAATAAAGTTGACTACAAATTAAAACCACCACAACTTTAGGAGAAATAACTGATGTCTTGAGAAGTTAAAAACACTTGTAATTGTGTTTTTACATCTGTGTTCAATACTGTATCAAATTTACACTTCATATAACTTCATATAACACTTCATATAGCACTCTACATGTAATGTGCAGTTAGATATTTCATCCATAGAAGCCTTTGTAACGTCACTTGGAGCTTGTAACGTCAATACATTGCGTGTCACCTCTCGTCACTTTAGTCACGGCAGAGAGTGAGACCCCTGCCGTGGTCAACACAACAACTCATAGAAAGCTTTTAACTCGCACACAAACACACACACACACGCGCACACACACACGGACGGACAGTCACTAACAATCTTGTGATATTAAAGTTGATAAACTACAAATTAAAACCACCACAACTTTAGGAGAGAAAAAAAAATATGTCTTGAGAAGTTTAAAACACTTTAAGATAGAGTTGTAATTGTGGTCAAATTTAAGCTTTACATTACAAGATTACATTGTGTGCCACCCCTCCTAACTTTACTCACCATGGAGAGTTTTGAAACTGACGCACATGCCTGTGAGAAACCTGTCACGGTCAACACAACGTCTCAAAGTCAGCTTCTACACAAGCGTCAGACTCACACACACACAAATACTGAACACACACACTGAACTGGAGGGATCAAGCATCTGAGAAGTTACCATAGTATCCAGATTACTGTGAGACGCATTTATCATCTGATATTTGCCTTTGAATGAAAACTGAATATGAGCCTGTTTATGTAATCTGTTTGTTTGTTTGGACCGCTGATAAAACCTGCGATCAAACCCATCTAAGATATGTGACTTCTGTTGCCACAACTGCTGTGAATGACTGAACAAATACTGAGGTAGGGACACTGAACATGTGATGTTCTTCGCCATCAAAACAATCGCATTTAAATGTATTCAATATACACTCAGATGTCAGTTTATTAGGCTGGAACTAAAGCAGTCAAACACAACAGTCATGCGATAACTTCCTTCTTCAAGAAGGTCAGATTGTTCAGTTTTTGCTGAAGCTGTTTTAGAAATGTGTCTCTTTTTGATTTCATGCTGGCTTCGTCAACAAGGCCCAGGACACCCGCTGACACTGAGTCTCACACAAAAGACACTGAAGGTTACGTTAACGTCTGTCTACACATGACTCAGTGCGATTGCACAAAGTCGCATATCCTTTATAATTTACAGCCCTTCCCATTTTAAATATATTTTACATATCCTTTCATATTTGTGTCATATTTTTTATCATACATCTCTATTCTAGCCATGATTCTATTTTCTCTTACTATGTTTCTTCTTATGCAACAAAATACCAAAGCAAATTCCTTATATGTAAAAGCATACTCCTGAATAAACCCGATTCCTTATTCTTGATCCAGCTGACCATTTCGGAAAGTAGTTTCTGTGCGAACGGAGACATGTCTCTATTATTTCATCCACTTATTTCATCCGCGAGGTCAGGTTTCATGTCAGTAACACCTCTTCATGTACTGCGATACAGCTCAACAGCGCCACAAACTACGTCCTCCAAAATGATCATACGGTTCGATCAACACATCTCTCAAACAAGTTCAACAAAAGCTGACCATTATAACCTGTGCACAAGGGTGGAATATATTGCATTCGTTTTAGCTTGGTGTACCTAATAAACTGGCAACTGAGTGAAAGGTATCAACAGATTAAATCCAGACACACACTGGGGCTGAGCATTAAACACCTCTATTAGACAAACTCTTGTCAAACATTTACACAAATTTAGAAGAAAATAATTAATACTCCAGGGTGAAGTTTTGCCCAGCTGATGTTTACATTGTTAAGGAGGGTTGTGGAGCTGTTTTCTGGTACGATTTAGGCTCTCCCATCTGTAAGAACAAAGTCCTCCTCTTGGTTTCTATCTTTCAATCCCGTATGGAAATGTATCAGGAATCAGACCACTGATTTAATATTTGAGAACAAAACTCGTCCCCATTTCAGAGAGTAACCTCCCCTCAAGTTCCCTTGATGATTTCCTGAGAGCGACTGCTCTAGTTGAAATTGAGCCAATGCTGTACACTATCTAACCCTTACATCAAGATCAAACTACACCTCTGAATCTGGCAAAGTTTCGGTGAAAACAACTTCAAACTCTGCTCCAGAATTTGTCAAAAATATCAGCTGGTGTGACGCCAGCTGTGCTGTTTGCCCCTACAACTCTTCCTCTGGAAACGCAACTGAAATGGGAATTAATGCACATGTAGTCCTTTTGTGATCTTGGTGATTCATAAAAACGTACTCGTTTGACTTGCTTAAGGTTGCAGCTTAAAGAGTGAATGTCAAATATCCTGACAGTCTGAAATGTGGTTTCAAACTGGTGCAAGCAGCTGTGCTTTTAAGCTCAGCTGGAGAAAAAAATACGTGCACTCAAAGACTTGATTTAGATTTCATTTTAACAGCTGAAACTATTCATTTGCCTCTATACTTGTTAGAACTTGACCAGACTTTCCATTTCTCTTTTGCCCTACCTCTGTGCTCTTATTTCCCGTCTTTTTACACCTCCCACCTGCAGAATCAAAGACTTTATATAGACAAAGATCAGTGTAATACACAGTCTAGCTCTTATCGAAAGTCTCTGGCTCCAGTTTTGTAGATTTTTGAAATCATTTGAACTCTGCTTTGTTTCTTCAGGAGCAGCTACTTCTCACATACTTGAATTTGGACCTTTTTCAAGGAAAAAGTTGTCAAGTTTATAAGCAGATCCTTTTGTTTATCCACTTGTTTTCATCTGGCAGATAAAGATTATTTCCATCACAAATGGGACCCATTCATACTTGAGCAATAATTAATCACACCCATTTACCTTCCCACACTGGGAACAAAGGGTGTGTCCTGCTCAAACCGGCTCCACTCTCAGAGTTTCGGGTGGTGCTACTGGAAAAAAAGGCGTCGGTTGTTTCGAGCGCTCTCTCTGCCTGTCCTCACTGCCTCCTCCCTTCCTGCCGGTGGCCAACAGTGCTTATTGTTCCTCCCTGCTTCAGCAGGCGTGTTTGTTTCCATTTCTTCTCTCCTCATAATCATCATTTCACTCCTAAGAATACAAAAAAGTGAGAGATTCAGAGTGCAAACACATTTTAGCACACACTTGACACTAAGACGTCATGAAAAAAAAAGTAAAAAGGTGTGAAAAAGAACAAGTTAAGCAGTCAAACAGTGAGCAATGTTTATTTTCATGACCCAAAGCAAATATCTAACATGTGCATGAGACGTGTCGGGACTGTAATTAATAGATAAAAGTCTCTGTGTGTGTGTGTGTGTGTGTGTGTGTGTGTGTGTGTGTGTGTGTGTGTGTGTGTGTGTGTGTGTGTGTGTGTGTGTGTGCAGGTAACTTGGGAACCATGTGGGACACAAACTGTGGGGGTCCCGCTTTTTTCAACCCCTCAAGCACACGGGACAGACTGCTCACAGTTCCCCTGTTTGGCAAAACTGACTCTGCATCTGCTACGTTATGGTGACACACACAGTTACTGAAAATATATCACCAGGAGACTTTACATTATATTTCAAAAACAAAAACAAACAATGTTTAACATGCACGCACACAAAAAAAAGTGAGGTAATATCACAGGAATTCACACTGACAGACAGACACACACACACACACACACACACACACAGACAGACAGACAGACACACACACACACACACACACACACACACACACACACACACACACACACAGACAGACAGACAGACAGACAGACAGACAGACAGACACACAAACAAACAACTTTCTTCCCTAATTATTACTCTCAAACACATAAACACATAATAAGGCTCACACCAGTAAATTAAATGCCGCTCAACAAAATACACACAATTACTTTTGCAAACATTTGTATGTATCTGACCTTATCGGGGTCTCAGCTATCTAACCTCATGTTTGTATTTTATTGTTTTCTTGTTTCTTCATGTTTATGACATTTTCAGCTTTTGACATTCTCTGATAAAACTTTCATTTTATGTATCCTACATCAGTCCCATATGTATTTCTTTAATTTAAACCATGAATTTTGATCACAGAGACTTACATTAGCCTTAAAATAAGTTTCTGTGGGTGTTAAGTGGGTGTGTGAGTCTGAATGTGTCTGTGTTTGTGTCTTTTTGTGAGTGTTTGAGGATAGACGAGGCGCCTGTCACTAATTTAAGATGGGTTGGTTGTTTTTTTCTCATATATATCTTTTCTTTTATTTCGTTTTACATTTTCTTGTTATTCCTTTATCACATTCTCATTTTATCATGTGTTAATTCTTGCTCTATGTATTTCTAAGTAAAGCGCATTGATTATATTTGTCATTAAATGTGCTGGATAAATGTAATTGCAGTACCTCGACAAAAAAACAACTACATAGATTCATATTTTACAAAAACAGAGATGTGTTAAAATGACTGTTTCTGAGTCTAATCCCTGTTTTTGTAAAAATGTAATCTGTGTAGTATATTACCGTCAGTTTTAATTTCTAAGAATTTGACATTAACCCCTTTAGATGGCTCTCTGAACAGTTAGCCTATGAGAAGCAGGAGATGCTGCTCTGCCTCTCTGGAGCTCTGTGCCTTCAAATGTACAGTCAGCCATTTTCTGTCAGACATGAGGAGGCTTCACTGAGGCTGCACTGCCTATGAAAGGAAGGCTTTTGTAATCAGTTGTGCCAAAAACAAACATTCCTACATCCAGATATGGAGGAAAACACGTGTGGATTTGGTAAACAACATCACTAATGACACAAATCATTCAGTTATTCGTCACATGCCTGACTGCCAACCCAATGGGTGGTCACAAGAAAATGGCAGACCTGGATCCTACAAGGAAAACAAGACACATCTAATACACATCAGGGAGGTAATTTCACCTGCATTTGTAGCTTTTATTACTTACTTGTTTGAGAGGATTAAACTGACTCAACCTATAGATTTTAAGTTTCCCAAAAAAACCCTGTCTTACGACAATAGCCTCCCATCCCATTACGCCTAGCCTGACCTCCCCATCCCCACTACCACGCCCAATATGACACACAACAAACATTCCTCAGTCCGGAAAGATACCTAGATAAACAATCAGAAATTCAAACGCCTCGAATAACCCAACCTCAAATCACCAAAATAAAACCCAGAAACACACCCGCCTCCCTAAAAACAAACATATCAGTGCCAAAACACGGAGGCCTCAAAACTCCCCACACGTAACCACAAAAGAACACACCCATACAACACCCCCCCCACCCCACAACGGCCACCCAAGTACCCATAACTACCAAGCCGCCCTTCACGAGTAACGAGCATACAACAGTCCACACCCTGCATATGGACCAGCAATTTATCACGTCACCACCCAATACCCGCGCCTTACACCCTACCATTACCCCCCACCCCAGTGTCTCCACAAAACAGCAAACAGCTTGGATGCCCTGTAGGTCGATCTACAGTCATACCGCCCCACGCCTGGTTCTCCCCAAAAAAAATCCAACAAATAGGAACACCCCACCACACACCCTCCAATATCCAGTAAAATGAACACTAATCCCCCACCCCGCAACCCACCCCCCCACCAGCCCACCCCTTACCCTCCAGCCCCCCCAACCCTACACATGAGAAACCCCTGTACCCACAGTCACTAACCACATTCCCATAAAGAAGACCCACCAATGTACAAACAATATCCCAGACAACCCCAAACCTGGGGATTTCTGGAACTTCTGAGGCACTTGATGATGAATTAGATGCTGAAAGGCACGAGTCCGTCTGGTTTTGGGGGGGCTTTATCGGCCCAACAGAGCACCAACTTAGTGCTGAGTGGGCTGTAATATGTGATCAAACGTTTTGTCATGGAGTAGCTCACATGTGTTTCATTCAGATTTGTTCCTGTTCCGGTCATTAAAATGAAGCATGAGTCTTCAAGGGGCTCGGTGGAGCTTCTGTGTTGTGTGTAAAGCCGGTCATTGGTTTATGTTAGCGGACTCCATTTCTAAACTAACCTTAGCTATGCTCTCGGTTAGCAGAGTGGACAGGGTCGCTGAGTTGTTAAAGTCACATCATTTGGAGTGACCCGAGTCCTTTACAAAGAAATCCACAGTCAAGCAGCTTTAAACAACTTAAACTAATCGTCCCCAGGCTTGTATAGGAAACCAAGGTCTCCATTTTCATGTCCCGTTACAATCTGCTCACATATGGCCAATAAAATGTCCAATACATGTTCATTTCTACAAATTGTTACACAGAGCCTCTTTAAGATTTGCTTGAAATTGTGCAATTACTTTTCAAATTGTTTGAAAATAATTTTTTGCTCTCTAAACAACTGATAAAATCAAGCAAGTCTGAAGCCATGGACTCAAAGTGAAAACGTATCCAATAAAAAACCTTTTACATTAACATTAAAGTATGTGCAGAGTTATAAAGACGAAAGATGGTAATCATTAAACCTAACAGCATTAATGTATATAAGTTCGACTTGAAAAAATAATATAGGAAGTGTTAAGAGAGAAACTTTTGATTTCCCACATATCAAAAGTGCACAGACCATGAGAGGTGAGTCCAGAAATAGCCCTGCTTATGTTGCAGGGAGACAGAGTGACCGAATGTTGCCCCTTTGTGAAAGAAAAGAAAACATCCGATCACATCTGCACAGGACCACACACACACACACACACACAAAAACACACACACACACACACACACACACACACACACACAAGAAGTCTATAAGTGCATAAGTGCATGGACCCTCACACACACACACACACCGGTACCCAGGTTCCCTGTCCTGCTCTCCATGTCAAACACACGCTTGCAACAGTCCATTAAAGTTGTCTACCGATGTTGTGAGTTTAAGACTAACCACTCAAAGTCGAACAAAAGACTGATAAAAAGTTTATTTCTCTGTCAGCGTTAACAAAGAGCTTCAAGGAAAGAAGTTCATTGAGATTATTTATATATTGGCACAATATTTTCTGTTTTTGTTTTTTTTAAATGAATACTGTGTAGGAGTCTGGAAGATTATTGTGAAAAGAGCACAGAAGAGCAACTTCGCAGACAAAAGAAAGTGGATTTGATCTGACTGATTGACTCCAAATTGTTTCATACATTTTTAACAATTACTACTTGCTGAGTAGGTTTGAATATTTCACCCTTTAAATATATAATCTGACCTTCTCCTTGAGCTTTAATCTTTTCTTTGACACCTCTCTAAAATAGAAAGAGGATTTAAACAGTTCAGCAAACTGAGTAAAGTTAACTGCTTTTGGAGAAGAGATGTACATGTGACCTTTAAAATTTATTTTCAAAAACACGAAATCAACAAAATTTTGTTGCCTTTCAGTGTGTCTCTATTAGTGTAAACACACAAATAAAATGTGTGTATGTAGAATAAATTAAACAACTTGAAGAGAGCTACATCATAAATTACACAATGATACATTGAGAATGTCCTGATGATGTGAGGTTTGTCCAAAAATACCTCCAAATCACCTGCATGGAGCCACATACATACACACACACACACACACACACACATACACACACACACACACGTGTAGTGTATATATGTGTGAACCCTCACACACACCGGTCACCAGGCTCTCCATCCTGCTAGCTTTGTCATTTAAACACACACATGAACTATGCCATTAAAATGGTTTAGTGTTGTTGAGAGTTGTGGTCACTAGAAACGAGAGTTTGAGACGGAGGGAGAATGTTTGACTGCTCAAAGTTCAACAAAGGTCTGATCAAAAGTTTCATTTTTGCTTCTGAATGAAATCAATTGGACGTGGGGTTTAACACAGAGCTTTGGGGAGGCAAATTCATCGTAATTATTTGTTTATTTGCACAATATTTTCAGTTTTTTTCCTTTAATGTGTTTGATCTTTTAAAATAAATACTTTGCAGGATTATTTTGAGTCATAGACCATCATCATGGTGATCTGTGAGATGAACCTTTGCTTAGACGATGTATACATTTTATTTGTAATCATCATTATTAGAAACACTGCACTGACAAAACAACAGACTGAGGGCTTCCAGTTATATGCAGATATGCTGATTTTTTTAGCTTTGAATGTTTGGTTACACAGGTTTTTTTTTGTTTTTTGTTTTGTCTGCAGCTGTCTGACTCCTATCCAGGCTGCAAATTAATGAATGATGTTTTTTTTCTTTGTCTTTTCGGTCTCTCTGTCTTTTCGGGTCATTTAATTACACACAAATTCATGTGACATCTCTGAAGCATGTGAATTCTGATATCCCAGGTTTTCTTCCTGTAAAAATGATGTATTCAACTTGATTGTGCGTTACAGGTAAAAATTAATATGTGACCTATAAACTGTGTCCTAAAAAATAAAAGATAAGATAAAATAAGATAAGATATACTTTATTGTTCCAAGGGGAAGAGTTGCTTGGGCAACACTGCTGCATACATCTACAATCAACTTACAAACAATGATGTAACTGACACGACAATACAGAGACAGCGCAGTGGAAATTAAGATAGAGGTACCGGAAACACAATAATAGGTGACATAGAGGGTTAAAAAGAACAAGAATAAGTATATAAAAAAGAGGAAGTAATCAGAAAATTTTTTACAATATCTTACTGCCTTTAGTTGTGTCTTGATTAACTAAAACACAGAAATGAACGGTCACAATTGAACCCTCAGTGTATTTTTGGTACGTCTGGTCACACCTCAATTTTGTTTTTCTTGGTGTGTGTCGGCAGGCTTCTGACTCACATCCAAACAGCGAACTGAAGCAGAATAATCTTCAATTACTGCTTTACATCATCAATATTACTCATGTTCAGACTGTCGAGTCCTGATGATCCTGAGCCTGTTACTGTGGAGAGATTACAAAACATGCTGGGATAAGAAAGTGGTGCCGACACATGAGTTTATTTTACCGCTCGCCCCGATTAATGCACATCAACAATAAAATTGAGGCTTTAAATAAGGTGAAACATTGCAAATTTTACTGCCTGTTGTTGGCTTTTTCAGTGACACAAAGTTTGGTCAGTCAACACACACACACACACACACACACACACACACACACACAACACACACACACACTGAACTCTAATTGTCAAAAATCTTAAACTTTACATCTAAATAATTTCCCAGTCTGGGATCATTAAAGTATTTCTATCTATCTACTCTATGGATTTTGTTGAGATTTGAATTTTCTATTTCATTTTATTTAAAGTTGAGAATATGTTCTTAAAGTCTGGGTTGAATATTGTTTGTGTATCAGTCAATTAACTTTAAAATACAAAGCAACAAAGCTTCAGTGTTCCATTTATAGTGTAACTATCATTTAATCAACATGATCAGTTAAGTTATTATTCAACTTTTTTTTATTTCACACTTGAACATGTGTCATATTTGTGCACCTGGCTTTGAGATTCTATATTCAGTGTCAGATACATGTTGTATCATCTTTTAACCTCAGTTGCTGGTTTACAAACTTATCTTCTGGTTGAGAAACTTTGTCGACTTAAACTCAAAACTCACACCGGTTCCAAGCTGGTAAAAAGGTTTTCTGTATTTAGAAGACTTTCCTCTCAAAGTGACGCTTTTTTATGTGCCAGCTCCCTAAAACATGTGCTGCTCTCGAAGGTAAAATATCAGAATGCTGATCATATTTCCTAATTAAAGGAACAGGAGCAAAATTAAGCATTTGCATACACACCTTGTCTCTTAAAGTGGTTTTGTTTGTGTACTCTGCTTAACTTTGATCGTATCATGACTTTTTCTAGATTGTCTTCTATTTGCTTAAAACGTGGACTTTTTTTCTTTCATTATCAGATGGAAAGATTTTGCCTAAATACCTTAAACTGTAGACAACCACTTAGATGCATGCACGATCTGACTTGATGCACTTTTGCCAACTGTCTATATAATGGTGTTTTCTTTAAAAAAAAGACTTTTAGTAAATATTTGAACTTCTTAAAGCTGAATATGTAACTCTAAAAATGAAACTGTGTTACTGTGACTTCCTTGTTGTTTTACAGAATATAAGATTACCTGAACTTTGAGTTTCCTACGAGGTCACTTCTTGGTATGCAGATGTGGAAAGATATCTAAGACTGATTGATGTCTGTATTTTTTGAAACTAGCAACTGAATGGTTTTGAAATTTTTGCTACATAATCTAGTTTCTGCTTTGATGCTGCTCTCTAAAACAGATTGCATGTCATTCTCAAAATTCATATGACAACTTGACACCTGTGCAATTGTTGGGGTAAACAGAATAAATGAGCTGAAAAGAAGAAATGATAAAACATCCTGATGTAAACAGCTGAGCAAACTACATTTTAATCTATCAAACTGCATTTGAAGTAGGTGAAAATGTACAGGTGACCTTGAAAATCTGTCCAAAAAATATCTACCAAATCTTTAGGTGTGTCTCAGTGAGCTAAAAACACAAACACACGCACACACACACCTACACACACACACACACACACACACACACACACACACACACACACACACACACACACACACACACTCACATAAACCTTTTACAGTTTAACCTCCAGTGTCAATGAACAAAATATATTCTTAAATGGTGAAGATTGTGTGAAAGCTGTCTGTAAGTTTTGACCTTATCTGTAATGAGTGTAAAGTCATGTTCATCCTCATAAAAGTCGCAGTTATTGTCTGAGAAATGTATGGCGAGAAACACAAATCACTCAAAATGAAAACCAATAACTAATTAATACATTGTGTTTAAATACAGTGCAATAAAAAGTACTTTTACATCAAGAGCCCTCTGTTTTTCTTCAGATTTTATGTCATGGGGTGGTTACATGAAGGTATCCAATCTGACGATATCTGGGTGTTGTTCTAACCCGCCCGACACATAAATCACACCCGACCATTATCTAGTGTGAGCAGCAAGCAGATCGATATTCACTGTAAGAGGTGTGTGTTTGGATTTTGTCTGGTCAAACACTTGTTTACATGTCTGAGTAATGTGCTTGAGGTTTTATCTATTTATTTAAAGCTAATCTTCCTCCTCCCAATCTAAACTTTGTCTGTTATATAGCCTAACTAACAATCTTGGTAGAGAAAAGTGTTTGAGGTAACTTAACAGATCACTGCACACACAAAATCACCTTTCTATCCCTCTCCCTAAAATATGTGATGAAGGTGTTATTGAAAGGACGCAGGTTTGGCTTCAGTGGTGGTGGTGGCACACAATATGGCATTTATTACCTCTCTTTCGACTTCTGCTACTTCATTGCCTCTACAACTAGGCTATGTTTTGACCAGTGTTGTTTGTTTGTTGCTTGGCTGGTTTGTCTGCAGGATCACACAAAATCTACTTCCAATCCAATCTAATCCAACTTTATTTGTTAAGCAATTTAAAAACAACCAAAGTTGACAAAAAGTGCTGTACAGAAAAAATAAATAAGACATCACTTGACCAATTTCCACAAAACTTAGATGGAGGATGGGTCTCTGCCAGGAATACACCCCACTGCCATTTGGTGCTGATTGGGATAAAGGGACGGATCCAGGAATTCTTTCTCACTCCCTTTAACACTGTGAGATGTGTGTTGTGAGATGGTGTTTTTTCATAATTTTCATGATTTTCTCAGGGAATAATGCCCGAATCCTGATGATCAAAATTAAGCATGTTAAGGTGGCTGGTATCTATGAGTGCGTACAATTTGATGCAGATCCTAAAAAATCCAGATCTATCAGTTTGAATATGTTTTATCTGATATTGGATTCGGCTGAGGTATGCACTCTACTGAGTGCAATTTTAGTTAGATAATTTAGAATTGACTTTGCTATAAAGCTGTGCTGGGCTTTACTGTCTTGTCTTTGACTGGAGTTTAATTCTGGCATCTTAAACTGTAATAAAAAAAAAGGTGACTAAAAGATAAAAACATTTTTTACCTTAACTGAAAAGGTTTGGCCATTCTTTACATTACCTGAGAGTTAAACAAAAGTCTGCAAAACACTGGCTGCATACCTAGCCACTTGTTAAGCTTATTGTTTGAGCACAAAGTAACAACTGAAGACCACTGACATGAAAGTATCAACACTCTTACCAACTCAGATCTTCTCTCATCTGCACGTTGCTGGCTAGACAGTCAGAGCACATCGATTAGAGAAACTAAGAAGGAGAAACAGTCAAATTGAAGGGGACAAAAATACGATTTTGACTTCTGATATCTTCTGGAATACTAGGCCTTTGAGATTACATGACCGCAAAGAGGAAGGAGATAAACTCTCCAGTCAGGCTTTCTGTATTTACTATATTACGACAGTATTTGTAGCAGTAGATATTAGTGATCTGAGTATTTATGTTCAGTTTTTTCTGGCAGTTTATCACCCATCAACAAAATGCAGTCACTCACTTTGTGTATCCAGTTGCTGCAGAGAACAACTGACACAAGATAAAACAGAAATGTTTTTTTAAGCAAAAATATTTTCACCATGATTATAGTTTTAGTTATCACATAATAAATGGCAGACGAGTTTGTTGCTTTAAGATGATGAGAAGCATCCTCAGTCCAGAACACCTCAGACGGAGGATAAATATCCAAACTGAGTGGATGTTTAAAATGCTTGATAACTGTGTTGAAATACATTTTGATGTATGTTTTATGTTGTTTAATGTTTAATGTGTTTTGTTTTGTTTCTGAACAGCTTATTTGTCATTTGCACCCACATTTACATCGTTGTTTCCTGTAATGTTCTCTCCATGTCTTGTATGCCGTTTGGACTTTCTTTGCTTGAAAACAGAAGACAGTAAAATAAAAATCCATAGCTGTGTCGCAGAGGCACACTACTGCACAGTATATACTCATATTAACTATTTTTATTACGTTTATTCATTTTGATATTAATGAGGTTATAACACAAATTCTACATACAAATAACTGAAGAAACAAGCTGCTCTCGGAGGAAAATGAGGTCCCCAGGACACTGTTAGCAGCAAAAGCAGTAAGTAAGTAAAACAGTATGAAATGTTGTTCTTTAAGGTCAATTTGTTTTTTATCAGTCATGAAAAGAAAGAGAGACTGTTTATCTGGTTTGATTGGGAACAAAAAAAATTCAGTCAATGGAGATCTTTTTCTTCCGATTAAAATCTCTTCCCCAAAACTACATAGTGCATCTTTAAAGAACACTACAATTACCTACTTTATTTGTGGCGGACCCTGCCACGTTTCTAGCTTCTGGGAACTTTATTTTCCTCTGAAAACAGCTTGTTTATTCAACTATTGAAAAAATGAATGTTCTCAGTTTGTATTATTACCTCATAAATATTGTAAATATTAAAATTCTGAGTTTGAATTTCTTCACCAAAACTACATAGTGACCCTTTAATAAGCCCTGTGTTTTCTTATTTTTTGGTTCTGGTTTTCTGAAATTGTCAGCAGGCGGCTGTTTAGGGTGAAACGTCTCTATGGGAATTTGAATTAGACACTGGCACTTAAAGAGGTTTCAGCCTACCGAAAAAAGAGAAAAACTGTTGAGCTCTTTAAAGTTAAATCAGAAGGAAACATTGGGATGTTTCTGTGTGTCAGTCATTAAAAGTTGCTCAATGACAATGAGCAACATTAATGACAAGTTACAATCCAAACTTTAATGAGAAGAAGACCCCATCAATCATTAACCTGTATGATTCAAAGTGTTTGATAAAAGGAGGTAAATGATTTTCTGACCCTTGGATAAAAGGCCTGATGTAGCTGATTCTACATGTGCACAAGTGTCATCGTAAGAAGCTTATAAAATGCTCCAAATGAGATTAATAGATGAACAGTAATTATAGAGAATAAACAATAGTCAGCACAACTTTCAAGCATTTGTGGACTTCCATCTTGTCTGTGTTATTGTGGTATTTTGTTATGAGTTTCATTTCTGTGTTTTGATTCCCTTAAAATGAAATGTACTTATAATGCTTGACAAAAAAACATCACGTATTTGCATTTGTTTCATTTGATTTTAGATGCTCATCTATAAGAATCATTACTGAGGGGAAACAGACATCATGGTTTTCAGTTTCTTTATTAAATTACAAACACACACATTTTCAGTGTGCTCACGCGTCTGCACTGCGATGTAACACCTTATTTGTGTTTCGCTTAAAACACGTGCAAAGCTGCCTCTAAAATTTTCAGAAAAACTGAATTATTTCTTCTTGCGGATCATGAAAAAATGTTTATCTTGTTACAGGAGGCAGCAATTTAAAAGACCGTAACATAAATGTATCAAAATGTTAAAGAGAAGAACTGAAGTGCTCTCAGGAAAATAGAAATCTCATTGAAAAAGGAGAGTTTGTTTAGATCCAGAAATGTAAATTGCAAATTTGAAGAAGCTGATCAAATGATTCTTAAATTCTGGTAGCGTAACTTCTGTTTGTTTGCTTGGACTTGTGATTAATAAGTGATGACATTTTGTGTTGTTTGTATTTTGAAATGCAAAACATTTTATTTGCGTGTGTGTGTTCATGTGGATAAACTTCATTTATTTGTGTGGATTGATGAAAGGCAAATAAGTGACGAAAACATGTTTGGGAAAGTTTTAACAAGATTGCGTTTGAGCAGGTTTACTAACAGCCGTAGATTGTGTGTGTGTGTGTGTGTGTGTGTGTGTGTGTGTGACAGACAGTGAAGAGAGATCAAGGAGAACAGGAAGTGTGAGAGTGAGTCAGTGTCACCACAAGTGCGTCAGCATACGAGTGAGAATTTACTTGTGAAATTGTGTATTCCTGACATATGCAAGTGTCTGTGAGAATGTGTGTGTGTGTACATATGTTCATTTGTTTATGTGTGTACGTGTGTGTGACACAGCTTCGTTAACTGCAAAGACAAAGGGAGGAACAGATCACTTTCCACTTGTTCATGAAAGGCTTGCATCGTTAAAAATATTAATAAAAATTATTTAAGATGATAAAATAAAGATTATATCAGTTTGACTTTAAAGTTTGAAATGATTAAATTAAGTTGTTTTTTCCCATCGATAGTTCGGAAGTTCCTGAACTTGAAGTAACAGCCGCAAACAGAGGAAACTATAATTAGTCCCACAACGTACTTGTGTGTGTGTGTGCGTGTGTGGGTGTGTGATCAGGTGAGTCTGTGTGTGGATGTTTTGACCAAAGACAAATCAGACAAATATCCCAGGAAGTACATTTAACCATCAGACGTGTGTGTGTGTGTGTGTGTTTGTGCGCGAAGTTACAGAAAGAAAGGAAGGGTTGTGAAATATCATCTATTTATATTTGTGTGTGTTTATGTGTATGTGTGTGTAAATCAAATGGACTGTCCGCTGTGATGCTTGATTCACTTACGTCTGCGGAGCCACAGAGGCAGCTCCCACAGCACTGATGACGTCCAGACGTGCACTGCCTTGTCTGTTATCGTCTCTGTTTGTGTGTCTTTTTATCTAAGTGTGTTCATATTTATCTGTGCTCCTGTGTGTGTGTGTGTCCGTGTGCGTGCGCGCGTGCATGAGTGTGTTTTTCTCCTACGTCAGGGGCCACAGTGTTACACCTTTTCGAAACCTTCACTTCCTTTCCACTTTCCTGAATAATTTTCCACCACCACCTATTAGACGAGCCGGCTGCTTTCTTTTGACTCATACACCCAAATTGTGTGTGTGCGCGCGCGCGTGTGTGTGTGCGTGCGTGTGTTAGTGGAGGGTAAATAACAGATTAAAAGTCGTACATCTGGGGTTAAAGTATGGAGAGAAGGTGGCATAACCAGGAGGGTGGAGTCTGCTACAGGACATCCTGGCAGAGAAACAGTAACCTCCGATCCAAACTGACGTGGCATTTTGGCCTCCGGCAGCACACACACACACACACACACACACACACACACACACACACACACACACACACACACACACACACACACACACTCATACACACTCTGCACCACACTTCCGTCCAGAAATGTGCCCCCACCACAACACATCGCTTCATATTTTGGTGCAGAGCTCAGCAAAATAACAAGTGAATCTATTTTCACGCTTATTGTCAAATATCCACTTATCGACAAAATTAAGAATAAACTCCTGTATCTGACTCTGTATTTAAAACTGCTGTGACACACTTAATGATCTGATTAGTTGATTCTCAGAGTTAAGATTATTTAGAAAATATTTGGACTTTGAGTAATAGATTATAAAATCTGTAGTTGTTGTTGGCCTGCCAGTGAATTTACTTGTATTGTTGCTGTAAACATTTCTCACAGCATCATTTCTAACTCAGAATTGTCGGATTCATGCGGGAAACAACTCCCATAATATCATGTAACTCTATCAAACTGTGCATAACAGCGCTTAAAAATATATGTATCACACTGTTGTTTCCTGTGAAATAAGACTAATTCTGGATTGTGAATAACAGATAATTGTATGTGTGGACTTCATTTGTTCCTCTGAAAACATAACAATGAAAAAAATAAACTACAGGCAACATTACTCATATAAATGTTACTTGGAGGAAGAGTGTCAGCAGGCACTAGCGTGAAAAATAAACAGAAATGCAGATTTCTGAATAAAATTGAATAGCCAAAGTAAAACAAACTTGCTCATACCTGCCAACAACTGCTATTTTTATCCCTTTCTTCCGCTGTGCTCCTGTTAATCACCCAATTACATAGTGAAGTCAAATGTGTGTCGTGGTACCTGGCAACCCAACGTGGCGGCAGAGGTGAGCATGCGCAAACTGCCCTGCCTTCATGTGCGTCACTCGTCCCTGCGCCGGCTCAAACTCTCCGCTCCGCTCAGTTTGCAGCTAAAAATGGATAAAACAGGTGCGAAGAAGAAGAAATATGCCTCCACATTTCCAGTCAACTTGGTGCAAAAACATCCCCTTTCTGGACGTTTGGCCCGGCCTTACGTGTTCATTCTCGTGCCTCCACTTGGCAGACTTTTCACCCCTCTTGCTCTCTTTGAAGGGTCTACCTGGCACTGATGGCTCCTCACAAACGCTCTCAATGTTGTTGTTTGTGATGTTAATTTCACCCCGAAAGTCTCCCTCTATTTCACACTCTTACGTTAGCAGGTATGCTCTTGGTAACGAGCAGTGGCTCCACCACTGAAGGTGATGACAATGGGGCAAATCAAACAGCTGAGCTTGCTGTTATGGCAACCGAAACAATGATCAAGCATGACAAAAAAAGAGGTTTTACTTAGATGGCTTGTGCAGAAAAAACCTGGGACATGTTTATGTGTTTTGGGGATTTCTTGGAAGACTCTGCTTTAACTACCTTTAACTCAAAGCCAGCAAACAAAAAGGGCTTTCAACCATGTTGGAAGTCATTGGTTCTATCAAAGACAGCTGATTGATTTTTAAATTTGCCAGTTGGGTTTGTTACAAGTTAACGGTCCTTTGAATATGTAGCTTTAATCAGAAGTCATTTAGTGTAGCTTAGCACAGAGACACGACTAAACGCAAGGAAACGGCTAGTCTGGCTCCGTCCAAAGGTGGCAAAATCCTCCTAAAAGAAATCTAAAGCTCACTAATTAAAACTCTTTAGCTTTAAGGGCACTGGTGGGAAGATTTTGTTAACTTTGATCCAGGCTAACAAATTCAGGCAAGCTGTTTCCCTCTGGTTCCAGTCTTTATGCTAAGTGAAGCTAACTGGCTGTCAGCTTAGAACCCTATATTTAACAGACATAAGAATGTGATGGATCTTCTCTTCTTCATTTCTGACAGAAAAGCCTGTAAGCATATTTCCTAAAATGTCCAACTATTTAATCAAGGTTTGATTAGATTTAGGTATCATGATTGTGGTTTCCTTCACACACTGCCTGTTGCTGACTATAACATGAAAAAACAATTACTTACTCTTTTGATTCTGACAGATCTGAGCAATAACTCACAAGGTAGCTGAAGTACCTACGTATGTAGATGCCACATAGGTTATTTCAGACATTCAGACAAATGACTAATGCCATCTTATCAAACTAGGCTGATCGACCAATTGGCAGCCAGATCACAGTAAAAAGCAACTCATGCAGTAATTTTTTCATTTATACTTTAGTGTGTTCATAAAAACATCTTTACAGCAGGTGCTGGTCATTTTTTGTTGGCACAATATTTTGTCGGGTTAGGGTTATATATATATATATATATATGTATATACATATATATATATACATATATATATATGTATATATATATATATATATATATATATATATATATATATATGCATAATTTTGTTAATCTTCTAACTCATGGCTGAGTATAACATGTGCAACTCCTTTGTAAAATATCAAATTATTTAATAAAAAGCAGCCCAGCCAGCAGGAGAAAATGCTGGCAGTTGATGTTTCTGTAAACAACGGGTATGTTCACTTGTCAAACCTACCATATTGACATGAGTTACCATATTACCTTCACATTGAGTGTTTATAACCTCATTTTCATATCTGGAGGTGGAGTTACAGGTGATGGCAACCGCCACTCTTTTCAGGAGACCTCGGGACAATTTCCAGCTGTGTTTGTGGGGACCACAACGGGTATTTTTTAGCCAATATAATCTTCCTAACCATGTGGTTTTTGTGCCTGAATCCAACAAGACCTTAAGCACAGTGTTGTCACAGCATAGAATAGAAAGTTGGAAAGAAAATCAAAGGCACAAGTCAAGAAACACTGGATGAGATCTCCTACAGTCAGAATACAAATCAGTAAGATTAGAAACTCTTCTGTCTACGCCACTAATGGCTGATCAGTTCAGAGCCTGAGCCTAGAAATTGCTGAATACTATAGATTCAGTGGTTTGAATCGTCCTCTGTCTTGATCAATTTTAGATCAATCCTGTGAGAAGCAATTTTGAATATGTTACAACTCTCATTCATGCCTTCTTCTTGCTTCGTCTCCACAGCAACAACTAATGACGCTCATGGGTACTGTGATGCTAGTCGGCAAAGCCGACAGAAAACAATGTGCTTTTTTAGAAGACACAGATCATCTAACAAGGCTTGCGAACATGTTGTTTTTTATGGGAGCCTCCTATGCTTCTGTGATTAGCAACATAGTGGTTATTCTTAAAAGTGCACAATTAAGACACAATTTAACGCAGGGGCATTTTCCCACAGCCACAACATGTAGCTCCACTGTCATACCTGCAGTGGTAAGATCACACTCTGGGCCACAGACCACCAGGTGTTGTCGTCGCTTTAGTATTGTGGGACAGCATTGACCGAGTCCTATGTAAAAGACAAAATAATCATGTGAAAATCATTTTGTATTAAGTATGATCTTATTTTGTAGATATTATAAACTTTCTTAAACTATAACATCCTTGGCTTCAAAACTGGTAGATCAGTCATAAAATATTGACAGTTAACATTTCTGAAAACCAAGTTCTGTTCACATTTGTATAGGTCAAATGTACCATGTTGAGATTTTATCACAACGTGTCATATCTAGAGATGCACCGATCCAGTTTTTTCAGATTCCAATCCCGATACCGATACCTGGACTGAGCGTATCGGCCGATACCCGATACCGATCCGATACCGTTGTTGAATTAATAATAAACTGTATACCTTCCACCATGTGAAAGGGACTAAAGGCACCAGACTTTCCTAACTAAGACAAAATAATCAAACAGTTACCGAACATTGTAAACATGTGTTACATTAATAATAATAATAATAATAATTAATGTTTTTAAAAAAAAAACATTAATAATACATTTAATTTATATAGCGCCTGTCAGGGTACCCAAGGACACACATAACAAAGTGGAACAAACAAAACAAAGAATGAATGTAGCGCCTGCCAGTCAGCACGGAGGGAACACTAGCACCGAAGTCAGTAGCACCGTCTGTAAACAAACTAGCGTCTGGAGGCTCCGTGCACACAGCGGAGCGACCATCCAGCATCACTGCGAGCCAGGGAGACCACAGCAGCAGAGGAGGAGACAAAGCAGCCCGGCGGTGAATATCCCTGAGGTTGTGGTGGAGGGAGGACCAACGGTGCAACGATGGACAGCCCACATAGTGTTGAGTACGTAGGTTTGAAAGTTAGCATTGCTAGGCTAACAGCTGACCGATGAGGCTAACAGCTGGTGGCGGGGCTACTAGCTAATCAGTGGAGAAATGTGACGTGAGTACATGTAACCTCCTGCAAACAGGAATACAAAATAAAACATAACAGCTGAACCTGAAAATAAACTAATAAAGAGTTGGTCAAACACGACTTGCGCTCTTCCAGCATACGATACACTGACGAATGACGTGGCATGTGCTGCGATGGCAAAAAAAAAAAAAAACTGGATCGGCCCGTGGATCTGTTTCATTTTACCGATCCCCGATCCAGCCGTTTTGTCAATATCGGGGCCGATATCGATCTTAATATCGGATCGGTGCACCCCTAGTCATATCACATGGTGGTGGACTAACTGGCAAAAAGGCTGCCAGGCCAGTGAGCGCAATTTGAAGTTTTGTTTCAACAGTTGTAACCTAACACCACTGGATATTTTTAAGGACACTTCAGGACAATTTAAACTTCCAGCCATGTTAGCGGCAAAATAAAACACAGGAGGTCGAAACATCTTCTGTCGTCATTGTTGTAACTAAAACAGGTAATTTAGGGACATGATTTTTCCCTAACCCTCACCTTGTGATTTTGTGCCTAAAGCCAAACAGACCATAAGCACAGCACTGACACACTATAAAACAGACAACTGAACTCAAAGATATATCCATCCATCCATCCATCCATCCACATTTAAAGATACATAAAGTTGAAAAAATAAAGACTGCTTCTTGTTAGCTGAAAATCAACCCAGAAAGCACTGGGCAGGAAAAAACACAACAACCACAACATGAGTAATTTCCACATCATGAAAAAAATAGGTTTCATGTTTACGAGACTAAGACTGCAGGTCAGATATATCAGATCTGAAAACAAATTCTTTGACATGTGCCCAATATCTCAATTTAACACTTGAGATAGTTCAGTCACCCGCGGCATCAGCTCAGTGAACAGAAATCTCACTATTTGACACTTTTTGTAACACTGAAAATTTTGAATTGATTACCCGTTTGTGGATTTTTAATGTATTATCTGATTAAGGCAAAGTAATAACATTTTGGGAACGTCATCACGATGCATTATAAATGATTTGTTACCCTTAATAAGCTTTCACTTTAGATGTGGTAGCTGCAAAGAAAGCATTGGTAATGGTTAATCAGTGCAGAGTTAGTTGCTAATATATGGACAGACGTATCTATAGCATTTTTCCAGTCTACTGATCTCTCAAAGTGCTTTACAACACTTGGCAGTGGCT
Organism: Diplodus puntazzo; assembly: GCA_963678695.2. Classification (NCBI taxonomy): domain Eukaryota; kingdom Metazoa; phylum Chordata; class Actinopteri; order Spariformes; family Sparidae; genus Diplodus; species Diplodus puntazzo. Next base: position 15,607,555 of record OZ023161.1, on the reverse strand, counting down.
GCCATGCAGAGTATGCAGCCACCTGAAAGCTCATCGGGAGCAATTTGGGGTTCAGGATCTTGCTCAAGGACACTTCGACATGCAGCTGGGGGAAGACAGGATTCAAACCAGCGACCTTCCGATTACTAGACGAGCCGCTCTACCTCCTGAGCTACACCTGTCCTCAAAGTGTGTATTTCCTCTTAATATCATTCATCAATCATTATTTTCATTTAATTATTATTTTGCTTCCTCAAAATCTTCATTTTTATATTATGTTGTGCAAATAATTTGTTAAATAGCAGTCAGGAAGCCATGTTCTATGTGCATTTTCGGAATAAAAAAATAAAAAAATAAAAAATAAAACAACAAAATTTTGAAACATAATCTAAATAGTACATTTCTAGTTAATCAAACTTCAGTTTATAGTTATGTCACTGCTAACAATCAATATAATTCTATATAAATCTTTAGAAATCATAAGTTATTTAAGGTTTATAAACATCGGTTCAAACTTAAACTATAATGTACACGGTATTTGTAATCAGAAGTTTTAGTTCACTATTAATTCAAGTTGGATTAATTATACATTTATAATTTATGAATGATGCTTAATATAAAGTATTAACAATGACATAATAGGAATTTTTAGAAACTCATAGGCAGCTGAAGAGCAACAGGAAGCTGATGAGAGAGAGGTGGGATGACGTGCAGCAAAGGGCCGCAGGTCGGATTTAAACCTTGGGCTCCTGCAGAGAGGACTCGAGGAGCAAGGAGCGACTGGGGAGCCCCATTTTTGACTCATCTTCAACTTTGTGCCTGATTCTGTATCTTTTGGTCGCCACAAACTGCTTTGAACACCTTTGTGACACATTTTAGGTTTTTGTTCTATGGAACAAAATAAAATCCCCCCAAAATATATTTTTTGATTTGAAAACAAAGATGGAGGTTAGACTCTGTGTGTCACATTTAATCACCCACGTCACATGCAAGCATAAGAGAAGCCCTCCGCAGGGTGAGTGTGGATGTACCTTAATCCAACAGCATGAAGGGTAGAAGAGAAGCAGATGCACAGGTTGGAGAGGACGAAGAGAAGGGAGTGAGGAAGAAGAAGATGAACAAAGTGAAGGGGGAGAGAAGAGGAGGCGCTGGTGAAGGAGATGGTAAAGGAAGAGGAAGAAGTGGAAGAGGAGAACTCATCAGCCAGGTTTCAGTCAGTCAGTCAGGATTTCCCCGCCGTCAATCCTCACCTCGGGCTCCTTAGAGAGACGGAGTGAATGAGAGAGGAGGATAAAGACGGAGTGAGGGGAGAGACAGATGATAGCGGAGCGGAGGGAGAGAAACAGAGGAGGGAATCACAAGTGAGACAGAAACTTGGAGACAGAGGCTAAAAGAGACAAAATGCACAAGGAAATGAAACCAGCAAGAAATTACAGGAAGCAGGGCAGTTGGTGATTAACACACATGGATCAGGTGAGAAGTGCAGTTTGTATAAGTCCATGTCAAAGATAAGATGATGTTGTGTCTTCGAGGCATAATCCTTCAGATTTTCATTATATTAAACCCCATTTTTTACGTTATTTACGGGTAGATTTTTTTCCTATGTACTTGGATTCTGTAAATACTTTTATTTAAAGTATTAGAGAAGTATTATTGGCAGTGGCGGAGTCTGCCATTCCTATACAGGATTCTGACTACAAAAGGCATTTACAGGAAATCATCCCACTTTGCAGTATGTCAAAGTTATACTTACCTAACTTCATTTAGGTTATTTCTATGTTGTTTACTTTACAATAACAATAAGTTAAATACAACATCTGGTTGGAGTTTCAAAGTAACGCATAATGGCAAACAGATCGTAAAGTATGACATATTATGACTTTTGGACTGTTATTAATGTTGTCAAATGGTCGCGGTTTGGTTTGGTTTTGGGAGAATAAACTACTTGGTTAGTGTTCGGAAAAGATCATACTTTGGGTTAAAATAGCTAACGTAAGGTATGCAAGCAACGTTACTCATGAAAGGTACATGACTTCACTTACTTACGTCACATTAATTAATTAAACACAAAGCACTCTTGACTCTTGGTCAAATGGGACACCAAACCCAGTCTCCAAATAGAAAGTCCATCCAACATCCCAACCATTCCCTGACTCGGACTTTCTCGCCCTTTATACTACTGCACTTCAAGAAGGGATGCTAGAGAGGTAACAACAGCGTCAAACTCTCAAGCATATAGGGCCACGAAGTGTAACTGTGTGAATGCGATCATAGTTTTCCTGACAAAGAGAGCATTACACTCAGGGAAACTCACCTGAGTAAAAAATATGGTTGAAAAAAATGCAGGGCTATGGGATTCATATTATCTGATTCATTAAATCAGCTAAATGTGAGATTTTGTAGCAATTTACATGCATGAACTACTTTTGTATTGGCCATATGTGAGCGGATTGTAACGTAACGTGAAAAATTAGACTCTCCCGTCTCTCTCAGTTGCCAGTACAAGTCTGTGGACGATTAGCTGAAGTTGTTTAATGCTACTGTACTGTGGATTTATTTGTGAAGGAATCCAGCCAGATTTTCTGCAACAGTCCAAAAGATGTGACTTTATACGTTCTCGAGTGTTCAGCTCAGAGCCTCTCAGAGAGAGCGACAGCAGCTAACATTAGTGTAGAAATGGAGTTTTGCCAGAGATGTGGACTCAAGTCATTGTGACTTGGACTTGAGTCGACTCGAATCACTGTTTTGATGACTTGCAACCTGACTTGGCAGAAAATGAATCACTTAGATATCAAATTAAAAGTACGTTGTCAGTGTTCACATTACAGGTGTCTCTCCCAGTAAGCGAGCGCATGCTGGGAACAGTGTCGTCATCATGGTTGGATGACTACCCTGTCAATCAACCTCCTCGCTACATGACGTTTTTTCGACACCCTCGCACTCTCTAGACACACACAGTATGATCAGATCATGTCAGCCACGTCTGTGCCCAGAGTCATCACATCCGGATTAAAGCATTTCATATGTGAAGGAAAACGCAGAAGCTTATCACAACACAGAAGCTCCACAGAACCCCTTCGAGGCTCAGATCAAACATGCTTGATTTGAGCGACTGAAACCAGTGCAAATCTGAAAGTATCTTGTTTGAGCTACTTTAAGACAAACAGTATGATCACATATTACAGCCCAGTAAGTACTAATGTGGTGATCTGTAGGTCAAAAGTCCTAAATATGGCTGACACCTTTTTTTAAACCAGTCTTTTCAATAGCAATTTAATGTCTGTATTTCAATATGAAGCAGATTGGGACTAAAGAAGAAATGTAGTCTGGTTTTATCCGACACATCAAGACGTCTTCCACATGACTGTAATCTGAAAAAGTTAGTCTTCAAATGTGTGTCATATTTTCGGTCTTGTAGTTTTATTTCTCTCCTCAAGTCATGTACTTATTCATGTAAATTATTCTGATTTGTTCTCTTTCAAACTGAGCAAAGCATTTTGAGTCTTAAGTTACAACTCCAGCCATCATAGCTATGTTCATGTTGGGCCACAACGACTTAATATATAATTTTTAGAAATACTAAAGAAATACAATGTATTCATCAGCAAATATCATCCAAAGTAACCAAACTCCTGCTAATGTTCACATGCTGACATCGTTGAAAGAAGAGTCTTTTGAGCCAACAAGAAGAATGTCCACTGTATCTGCTTTGACATCATCAGGCTCATTCATCTGCAGACAGCACAAAGACGGTGAAGGAGCACACACACACACACACACACACACAGACACACACACACACACACACACACACACACACACACACACACACACACACACACACACACACACACACTGTGACATCCAAGAAATATGAACTTTGGCGTGTATGAAAGAAAGAAAGGTCTGATTGACCTGCAAGACGGAAAGACAAAAACAGCATTAAAAAAATGCGTGTGTGGATAAACGGAAGTATGTTGTGCATCACATGTGTGTGTGTGTGTGTGTGTGTGTGTGTGTGTGTGTGTGTGTCATCTTGTGTGCAGGCCTACAGTTCGGGCGTATAAAACGTTGCTCAGCTAAAAATAAATAAAGGGCTGAGGAGAGGAGCGAAAAGCATTGTGCGCTGTGAGTCACGACCAGGAGTGGTGGTGACGATACACTCCCCTCCTCCCCACCACACACACACACACACACACACACATAATAACACACACCTTCTCCTTCCCATTCAAATGCTGAGAGGGAGAGTACCAGTTCTCAACACCAAGGGATCAAGACCTCCAGAAACTCCAAAAGACTCCTCCTAACACACACTCACATAACACACTGAAAACATTTAGCCAAAAAGGAGGCAGTCAACAATATCCCTCAATCATCATAACAAATCTGAAGTTATAGACAAAAATGTCTTCCTGTTTTCTTCAGAGATATCTCTATTAACAGCCCAGTCGCCAGGATAAAATGGTGACTCTTAACGTTACTGCAAACCACTGATTTTTTTAGATTTGTACGTGTCCTAGACCACGTACCATATAAAAAGTTAGACATAACGTGTCATATCACATGTTAATGACTTCACTTTTATATAAGCAGGTGGAGGGAATGGTGGAGTTACAGGTGAGAAGTCTGTCAGCCAGTGATCTTGGTTCGAGACTGCATTTCAAAATTTGTAAATGTCAAACCACTGTATATTTTTAAGGAGACCTCAGGACAATTTCCAACAACACGTCGCCAGAATACATGTTATCCAGTACGTTTCTTCAAAACCACAGATACGTTTAAACGTAACGTTTCTTGATGTTGCAAGTTCACGCTTGTTTAGGATCAATTTTCTATTTCTCTCTCATCACTGTGCTTTTGCTCTGCTTAAGTTTGTGCACAAAAACACACTTTGTTAGGGTTAGAAAACAAAAGATTACGGTTTTGTTTCAAAAAACCTTCTGGTTGCTAAAAAAAAAAAAAAGGTTACAAATATTCTCATGTTTTCTTAAAAAAACTGTCACCACAAGATCAGATGGAAATGACCCCACAGACTTGGGCTACAGTCGCCTCTTCATCAGCTTTGATGTTTGAACCAACGTCGCCAACTTCCCCAGCCGTGAAAGTCAGCTGAGCATATGATATGAACGTGATACGCCACATCTGGTACAAATGTCAACCTTGGAGGTATCTGAGGTTTGCAGAAACATTAACTGCTAAAATTATATCCTGGTGATTGGGCTGTTTCAAGCTATGTTTGTAGAGACAAAAAAATGATATTTTGACTGGGCGTGCCCAGTCCAGTTACCTCGTGCTGCAATGAGGTAACATTGAAAATTGAACCTAAAGAAAAATCAAGTTGCAACATAAAAAAATTTAAGGTTTCAAAATATCCATGTTTTGTAGAAATGTATATTGCCAACATTTACTCTGCCGAATAAAGTAAAACTTACATCACTTTTATGGTACTTAATGTAATTAATAACATAATCTTTACATCACACATATACATGACAGCTGAAAAAATGATTCTACATTAAAGAAAGAAGAAAAAGTGTGTTTGTTTTCAAAGTGAAGTGTAATTATTCAGTTGTATAGTGATTTACTGTGTTGTCATTTGAGATTACATTGGATTTTTTTTTTTTCAACCCTAACCCACTATATTTCTAAATACTCTCTTTCCAACGAATATAATACAGCACTGATAGCCATTAGCCAGTTAATGAATAGCTTTACATTAACAGACAAGTGAGCCTTTCTGTGACTATAACACAGAATACGTTGTGTGAAGGAGACCAAACACACCACTTCTTTAATTGGTTGTCATGTGACAACCTCAGCCTTCTATTTGAGGTCTGGAGAAGGACAACTGTTGAAGGTTTGGGAGATAAAAAGGCTTGATTGAAGATACTGTAACGACTCAGTGACTGCAGTGCATGAGGAAAATACTGACTGCAAATAAAAACTTTAGCACAGTGTAAATGTTTTTTGGTCGTAAACGGAACCTGGACCCTCATGACAAAAGTATAAGACGCTACGTGTATTTTCGATATTTTGGGGAAACAAGTAGGTAAGAAAAAGCGACTCATCAGTTTCTTTGTTTGACTGACTAAAATCTCAGTGCGACCCAGGTTTGGTTAATGTCAGACTCATGAAAAAATGTCAAGCTCTGTGACTAAAACCCTCCACTCCAGAGCTTGTCCTCCTCCAGTTTTCAAAGCACTCATTTTCTGACTTAATAGGGAAATACCACTTGTATGAGCAACTCATTTATTACTCAGTTATTTTTATGCTCTTGGATATATGAGTCTATATTTGTCAGCATGTACATCTCAAACCAGAAACGAACATGAAAAGACAAATGTGAACCAAGGTTTTGGTCATCCTCTTTTAAATAAACATTTTCCATTCTTCAATGTCAGATACGCTACTGTGTGGAAAAAATGTTATGTTAGTTTTGCAAACCCAGTTGAGACAAAAATGTAATTTCTTCTCTCTAGAATAAAACTTTAAACTCCAACCACCGACAACATGCCTCCATCAGCTTAAGCCTGAAAAATTAAATAAAGATGAAGTCTGTGTTTCACACAATCACAGGCTAAGATTTTTATCAATCACTAAACATAAATGTGACCTTTTGTATATTTCATAAGATTAGTCTTTCAACATAGCCCTGGCTACATAGCAAATACACAGATTTTAACATCTTTAGAGAAAACAGCACTGCTTTGTATTAAATTTTAACTGATTTTAGATCATATCATTCTGGATGAAAAGCAATGTTCTTCACTTTGCAAATAACTAATGTTTCCTTGCAAACTGAATTTAATCAGTTAAACTGTGTGAATTTCAAACTAAGAGCTGTCTGGCTGGCATCAGCACCTCAGCTAATTCAAAGGACGCAAACCTGCTGAGTGGCAGATATTCAGTCCAAGTCCAGATGTGATGCATTCACACTGTCACACAGATCCAACCTCAAAAAAGTCATGACAACAATTCCCAATCAAACACCTCCAGGCACCTATTAAAATGTGATCGTGAACTCACAGCAAAGACGATGACCACTGGCATGAATGTATGTTTTCACCTGTGAGACCAAATTTAGTTATGCTGCATTCAGCTGCACGTGTAACTGAAAAAAACAACATCCTACTTGGAAAAGTTAAAGGAAACGGTCAGCCAAGCCATAATTGCAAGTCAGAAACTCAGGCAAAATCAACTAAGCCCAACTTCACCAACATGAATACGGGCACAAGCGCTTAACTTTTCATCACCTTTTACCTTATGTAGTGTCTGTGCTGTAAAACGTGCTGTAACAACACATTTGTAGTTGCCAAGCATGTGGTTCAAGCCTACTCCTTCTGTCTCTTTGTAAGCACCCTAATATGTTAAATCAATTGCTGAAGTTGCTTGCGAAGTTCACAGACTTTCCATGCAAACATCAGTGAACCTGTCTTTTATGTTTGAAATCTATGTTGAGAACATGTTTAACAAAAAGCTGCCACTCTAAAGTTTTGCTTTGCGTCGTGCTGTTGTTGTCATGCCATAGTCTTTTGCGTGTCGAAATTGAACCGATGGATGAAGGACAAACCACAGTAAATGGGTGAACTCACTCAAATTCAGAACTAATCCGGCAGAGTGTTCTCTCTGGGTGACTGCCTCTGAAGTTAAGTCAGCACACCGTATTGGTGGAAAGGGCGCAACAACTGCCAATGGTGCCAAACTCAAGACCCTCAACAGCAACTAAAGTGCGGATGAAATAGTTTATATTTCTCATCTAATAAAGGTTAGTGACAAGGTGATGTCTGACATCATGAAACCTCTGAGTGCTTTGTTATGATTTGTTTGTGTAGTCTATGTACATTAAATGCAATTTACAGAAAGGGGCTACGTGATAATGCAATTCAGTAAAACAACCCTAAAACAACCCACTCACCAAAATAAAATATAACTCTCTGCAAACCAAGAAAACATCAAAAATATTTATAAAGTGTTATGTAGAAAATTACATACATACAAAAAGTTGTATGTGTCACACGTATCATATCAACATTTCCTCAATACTTGTGAGATCATGCTTACATTAGATGGACGTATATGTGCTGACTTACAGCACATGTCGGAAGGTAGAGGGGTTCCACTCAGGGAAGAAGGCTACCAAGCCAGAAACGACTGTTGGAGATGGCTTAAACATTTGTAAGCTCAAAACCACTGGGTGTTTCTAACAATCGGGACATTTTCCATCAAAACCAGATTTTGTTAACAAGATGTTTCTACTTTTTCCAGCTGCATTTTTCCGGACAAAACCAGCTATTTCTATCAAAATCCTAAATTCTTTCACAATCAGTTCTATGAATGCCCCACTATCGTGGCTCTTGCAGTTTTTTTAAAAACGAAAAAAAAAACAGCATTCATTTTTGTTATAAATGTTCCACCAAAATCAGTTGTGGAATATATTTTGGTGGCATGGGTGAAAAGATGTGCTATGAAAATGGTTGTACAATTGAATTTCATGAATGTTGGGATAGTTCTAAACACAAGCACCATCCCAGGCACCAGAATAAAATGTTGGCACTGCACATTTTCTGCATATTACGCAAATGTAAGTCAAATTTTATTTCTTTCATACATACAATATCAACATTTCTACAATGCCTTACATATCACATTCAGATTTCATGCATTTGAGCCAACTTTCTCATCAGGAGGTGAAAGGGATGGTAATGGCGTGACACCTAGACAAGAAAGCTACCAAGCAATTAACCACTTCAACCAGGTAATTTTAGTGACCACTGATGATCTTTTCCTAACCTTCCTAAGCCAAGTAGTTTTTGTACTTAAACCTTACCCAACCAAAGGCGCAGTGTTGTCACAATAGAAAATTAGAAAAATTGAAAAGTATAGAAATGTTAAGTTGAAGTTAACTTTTCGGCTGCTGTTTGCAGAAACATTCAATGCCAACATTTATTCTTGCGATTTGTTTGCTAAGTATGAAAACTTTGAGATGCACGCAAGTCATGTCATCATCTAAACACCTGCCATAAAGGGTCTGAGTCTGCCTGAATCCATTCTCAGTGGATGTTTTCCTAACTAAAACCTTATAGAGCTTGTGAGGTGTTGTAAGAAATCAGAAAGAATAGACACTGACATCCTACAAAATATGCCTTTTTTTCTGCCACTAAATGGCCAAAACACTGAAGGCAATGTGACTCAGGAAAGTAAGGTCCACCGTGTAGGATTCAGGGAAATTTAGAGGCAGAAATGGAATGTAATATTCACTATTACATTTGTGTAAGTGTATAATCACCTGAAACTAAGAACTGTTTTTATTGCCATAGTATTCACCTTTTTATATCTGCAGACGGAGCGGACCCTCTTCCACCGAGTCTGCCATGTTGCACCGCCATTTTTCTACAGCAGGCCACAGCGGACTGCAAACACTGAGTCTGAGTCTGAGTCTGAGTATCAGTACCAAGGAAAGAATTATGTACAGGATTACAGTAAAAGTCATAAGATCGACAAAAAAAAAGTTTGGTGGTAACTAGGGATGCACCGATCCGATATTAAGATCGGATATCGGCTCCGATATTGACAAAACGGCTGGATCGGGATCGGTAAAATGAAACAGATCCACCAGCCGATCCAATTTTTTTTTTTTTGCCGTCGCAGCACATCCTACGTCATTCGTCAGCGTCAGTGTGTCGTATGCTGGAAGAGCGCAAGTTGTTGTTTGACCAACTCTTTATTAGTTTATTCTCAGGTTCAGCTGCTATGTTTTATTTTGTATTCCTGTTTGCAGGACGTTACACGTACTCACGTCACATTTCTCCGCTGATTAGCTAGTAGCCCCGCCATCAGCTGTTAGCCTCACCGGTCAGCTGTTAGCCTAGCAACGCTAACTTTCAAACCGACGTACTCAATACTATGTGGGCTGTCCATCGTTGCTCCGTTGGTCCTCCCTCCACCACAACCTCAGGGTTATTCACCGCCGGGCTGCTTTGTCTCCTCCTCTGCTGCTGCGGTCTCCCCGGCTCGCAGCGATGCTGGATGGTCGTCCCCGCTGTGTGCACGGAGCCTCCAGACGCTGGATGGTCGCCCCCGCTGTGTGCACGGAGCCTCCAGACTCTAGTTTGTTTACAGACGGTGCTACTGACTTCGGTGCTAGTGTTCCCTCCGTGCTGACTGACAGGCGCTCCATTCATTCTTTGATTTGTTTGTTCCACTTTGTTACGTGTGTCCTTGGGTACCCTGACAGGCGCTATATAAATTAAATGTATTATTATTATTATTATTATTATTATTATTATTGTTATTAATGTTACACATGTTTACTGTAAACTGTTTGATTATTTTGTCTTAGTTAGGAAAGTCTGGTGCCTTTAGTCCCTTTCACATGGTGGAAGGTATACAGTTCATTATTAATTCAACAATGGTATCGGATCGGTATCGGGTATCGGCCGATACGCTCAGTCCAGGTATCGGTATCGGATTGGATCGGAAAAAACTGGATCGGTGCATCTCTAGTGGTAACTCTCTGTGGGATAGATCAAGAGTTTTTCTAGAATATGTACAATGAATGTGTTGGAAACTAAAGTATGTGTGTCAGGAACAAATTATAGATATCATACTGCAGTTTATGACTGTAAATACCAAAGCAGCGGGCAACAGTGACAAATTATTCATATTATGATAAAACATCTTATTTCACGGTCGTTTTAAGAATCTAAACAGAGAAAGATTCGCTTTTTTATTATTGCTAACAAATACCAAAACCAAATCCAACAGTGAGTTAGTCGGTCCCTCAATTCTTCCTGAGTCACCTACGCTGTTTGTAACATTCAGCATCAAACCCATTGGCTCCAACTGAGGACATATGTATTCAAATCTTTAAAAACATATATTCAATATATAAATATATTTTTTCAACAAGGCTCAGTAATCAACTAAAGCAGCTGGTCTTTTATCAAATATTTGGTGTAGAGGGGGTAAATGGGGCCTATTTTCAGTCGTGGATTAATACACATCTGGTTCTCCCAAGTGTTTCAGGCAGCAGGACAGTGTACGTGGGATTAATTCAAAATAAACCCCAGTAAACATTGTCGTTACTGGACACCAATGGTGCTCTACAGCAAAGGGGAATACAGTATATCAGACTTTGGCTACACGGGCAATACTTGTTACAAGGATCACGTCATTGTATGTCCGACACGGAGGTTATGTTTTCATGCATGTTCGTTTAGTGTTTGTTTATTTGTTGGTTCGATTGTCAGCAAGATTACACAAGAACTCCTCAATATATTTCAACATACCTTAGATTGATGGATCTGAATAGACCCCATAAACTTTTGGTGCATATCTGGATAAAGGGACGGATGCAGGAACATTTTTATTAATTTCTCAGGGAATAATGCATGGCTCTTGATGAAAATAATTAGGTGTATTTGGGTGGCTGGTTTCTATGAGTGAGTACAATGTGATGTGGATCCTACATCTGGTGATCTTAAATCGTGGTTAAACAGTTATTGGTGCAGTATGTAACTTTTCTTAACCTTTTCTTAAGGACTGTAGGACCTTCAGATGAGCAATTATCTCTTTTTGATAGCAACCCACCAATACTCAAAATGATGGCTCTTCTTTCTCTACTGTTTGCACATAAAAATGTAAACATAGGACTTTAAAATACAACTAAAAACTCAACATCAGGAAGTTTACGACTTGATCTGTAAACCCCTCACATTATCAGATAAACTGAGGTACATCAACGTGGTGTTCATGAGAATATAGACGTAATCATCACTGTAAACCACACTATGACGTTTCTCAGCTGCTCCCTATGGGATAATTTCTGCAAAGATAAAAGCAATAAATAAATATTGTCTATTTCTGATAACAAGTTAATGGGCACAGACTGTCTGCTGTGATTACAGCACCCAGATTTGATCATAGCCCCTGCCATTTTGTAGCCTACGTCTACAAAGCCGGTTGGTCTCAGTTTAAAAAAATGACATAATCTCCCCAAATATAGCTTTGCACTGGTCGCTCGTATTAAACAGGGGGGAGAAAAGACATTGTGAGTGGAGCATGATTTATCGTACACAAGTGGGGTGACGTCAGGACTGAAATACTCGTTTTACAGTTTCAGGTAACACACTGCATGACACTTATGATGATATGTTGACAGTTGAAAAGTCCCATGAAAGCTGTAATTTCCAGTAATTATTCATGTGGTATATTTAGAGCTGTAGCGGATGTAAATAATCAGACGTCATGATGAGTCACAAGTCATGCTGGATATTTATGATTAGATCATGGGTGTCTCCTCAAAGTGCAGAGTTATTGTATTTTGTATATGTTCTATTCATAGTGTTTCAAATGTATGAGTTAAAACAACCAATGTATAATTTTTTTTCACATTTGAGGACTGTTTGAATTGATTCTATTTACAGTAACGTCAACAGACTGAAAAGTAGGATCCACTATACACATCAAACAATTCACACTTTTTCATGGCGGACCATTTTGTATCCCCAATTGAGTCACTGTGTTGAGTCACTATTTGATGTATAAAATAAAATAATTCTGAGCTCAGAACACAGGAAGGAACAACGTGAGTATTCAGTTTAAAGACGTGCGATCACAACCCAGTCATCAGAAAAAATATTTTTGGCCAAGTATGTTTCTGCAAAACCACACATAAGTCAAGACTTTAAGTTTCTTTTGGTTCAATTTAAAAACGTTCTCGTCACAGAACTGTGCTTCCGCTCTGGTTGGGTTTAGGTACAACAAACACTTGGTCAAGGTCAGAAAAACATCACCATTTAGCCTCAAATTCCTTTTTTTTGCTCGCAACAAACACAGCTGGAGATGTCCCAAGATCTCATTAAAAACACGTGTTATGGTCGTCACAACCACGACTGGAAATTGTAACAAGGTCCCCTTATATCTAGTGGTTTAACACTTACAAACATATCAACACAGGCTGAAACTGCAGCATCGTCTCCTGTAACAAAACCACCATCCTCTCCACCTCCTGACATGAAATTTAGGTCATAACATTATAACGTGGACATTATATGAGACGTTTTGTCATACAGTACGTAGGTCCATGTCCGTACAAATAGCTATCCAAGGTTTGCTGAAAGTGTAATGTTTATATTTTATCCTGCTGACTGTACTCGAAAGGGAGTGATAAAAGTCTAGGGGAGTGAACAATCACCACAGCACTTTACAGCATCAAGCAAGTAGAAAATTATTTCAACAAAAAACACCGAAAAGCCAACACAAAAAACAGTTTTGAGCTGTGACTTAAAAAAAATATAAACCACACACACACAATCTGGTCTCGAGCAATGCACATATTTTTTTCTCTGCACATTTCGAGATCCATCTCTGAGACTCCTGCCACCAGCCCAACCCTGCTCAGAGCAATTGGAAAATTACATTTAGACGTTCAACAGAAACATCAACTTTTCTAGTCTGGTGATAGAAAGAGATCACTGTCAACAACTTTCAGTGGAACTATTTTTTATTAAAGGGTCAGAGTCCCAGTCCACGATTTGTGGATTATCCTGATAAATTAGGATGCTGTCAATAGGTTTTTTTCAATGCTGGGAGCACCACAAACAAAATCATTGACCTCCAGTGTATTGGGTAGAAGGCAACAATATCAGGGACGGATAAATATCTGAAAACCTCCACAAATAAAACCAAAATATCTACACAGTTAAAAAAGTGTGAGAAAATACGTTTTTGCTCATTTGAGTGAACTGACCCTTTATACAAATTTAGGACTTCCAAACCTTAAAGGATAAATTCATCCAATAATTTAAATTCAGTCTTTATCTATTCACCCTGAAGCTGACTGAAAGTCGACTTAAGTCTTGTAGTTCATAACACATTTCACAGCAATACGGCACTGAAGGTTCTTCTTAACAACTGACGTAGCCGCAGACTACATAACTTAAAAACTTGACAAAAACAACGGGAAAAAAACAAATTGTCTCCGGTGTAATCCAAGTCTCCAGAAACCCCGATATCCGAACTAGATTTAAAAAGACAATATACACATACACCTGTTTAAAGCCCAAATCTTCACTGTGGCTGCTATGCTAAAACCATTAGCGTGCACCCCATCTGAAGTGAGTGCACGAGCCCGACTGTGCATCAAGGATGAATATAACATCTTTTCCAGTCACTATGAGATATAAGCGCTTCCGGGTACTTGGATAACACCAGATAACATGTGTGGAGCTATTTTTTTTTAAATGTTCATACTGTTTTAGTTTCGAAACAAGTCCCCAGCAACGTCAGATGTTTACGTGAATGTTTCTCGGTTTCTTTGAAGCTCCAAAAATATTTTCTGGGCAACGAAACTTCACTCGCCATTTTATCAGCACTGGGTTGAAAAGGCAATGACTGGATTTTCATGTTTGGATGATCCTATCCTTTAACCCAAATTAGTGTTCGCCATCAATTGCCCCTAACTTTAGCCATGATCATTTTCTGAACCCAAACCTGCTGCCATACCATTTTATACATACACGAGGCTTTGAATCAAAAATGTAACTCTACTACTTTACACACAACAATTAAAATGCATGTTTTAAACCGGATATGAATTGTGTTTTCATTCACGCACATACTAAAACGCCTATAGCATCCATTTTGGTGACGTTCCCAGCCAAGAGCATATTCTTGTCAAATCGACTGTGAATACCACTTCCTGCTCCTGAATGCACCATCAAAGTCTTTCTAACAGGGATGCAAAACTGATGCAATGAAATGTGTCCAGCTGCAGGTCAGGGCCAGCCTGTTGACCCCTCCTTGCCAAAATATCTTGCACAGGTCAACGTTATCTTATAACGTGTAAATGTCAATTTTGTCTCACTCTTCTACATAATTACTCCACAGTGGAAATTGATCATTACTGCAACAATTACACATATTGTCTACAGGCATCGACTTTTTCTCTGGCTGATTATAAAACATTTTTGGCTTGATTTGCTGCGCCACGTCACGACGCCCTCTGCTCGTCCTGGTGACTACGGTGTTAGTACAAGGGCAAGTGAATCCAACGTGACGTCGAGGTGTTGCCTGAACTGTCTATGATATGATGACTCACACTGAGAGGTGACATAGCAGGTATTTGGGAGGGGACTTTACAACTGCGGGTGCCAAAAAGACAAAGACTATAAAGCGGATACAGAGGATGTCACACGGTCAGTCATATAGCGTACGTGCACACTCCTCAGATATCATGCATGAACGCATTGATAACGTTCACATGGTGTTACAACCGACACTGACACTGAATATCCTAGTGTGAACTGTGACCCACGGACAAGGGGGAAAAATGCAGCCTATTTCCCAAGTTCAACTACATCCAGATGTTGAATATCGAATTGAATGACACGTGACAGGCCTGTGCACGGGTTTTTGCTTCATTGTTTAAAAAATATATAATAACATATTTGCTCATAGGATCCGTGAAAAAGCAAGTTGGAGATAGAGGACGACAGCAAAGAGCGATTCAAAATTACGCATGACAAAACGCGCAAAATGTCGCCGGGGTCATCTCTTAAAGGCAATCACAGCACAACTATAGTCCTGATGAGGACAATTATTTTGATATGGCAGGATGTGTGAGAATTATTCACTCATACACACTCACCTATAGATATGCCATCGGAATATACGAGGCTTTTAATATCCAGGTATCAGATTTACAGAATGCCACTTTTACGCATCATTTTGAGATGTTTTTGACAAACTGAATGTCTCAAAAAAAATAAATCCTCAGCGTTCTGGACAGTAATTCAACAAATAGGCGACACAACCGTCCCTGTCATGTAATCATTTTGAGGCCCAAGATAAGTTGAATTAGGACAAGAAAGAAGAAGAGAAGCAAATCCAGCACCACAAGCGCAGACACAACTCCTGCTCACAAGCACCGAGTAGTCATCACGAGCCTCACGCAAAATGCAATTTAAAGCGTGATTTGAGTTTGACGTCATCCTCATCCTCTAACACATCTCAGGCTGTGCAATTACCTTTCTCGAGATGAGGAAGAGGGGGGAGGACGAGAAGGAGGAGGAGGAGGAGGAGGAAGGTCGATCGGATGGTCGGTGTCACTCTCTGTCACTGTGCGCTCCTCGGTGGAAACATCCAAAGACGTGGGTCCCTTGTTTTGTTTTTCTTTCTCCGACGCACAGCTGGAGGCTCCCAGAGCAGCGGCAGAGTCCAGCCGAGCACACAAGTCACCTCATTTCCGTCTTTGCTCCTGAGATTTGTCGTCATTGTTCTCTCCTGCCAGACAGAAAGACAAAGACACGAACAGTGAGATTTAAGCGTCTATAAAGTTAGTCTGGTGATGTGATGTAAGTGAGGATTTGGAGAGAGGTGGGGGGGAACTTTATGACCTGCAGCCGGCTGGAATCAGACTGCGCCACACGGCCACAAGCAAACTGGTTCAGAAAAGTCCTCCGCTTTTACGCGCCAGGTTGATATAAATCCATACTGTAAAATGCAACAATGACGTCACCTGTCAGAGATATAGCTCTAAATGTACCTCCAGTCACACTCCCGCCTCAACCAGCCTCCCCTATCCTTCACCAAAAACGCCTTTTTTGTCATACCACCCACTATAAACAGAGAGAAACACACGGCGACTCCAAGGGTCAGAGGTCACAGCTTCCCTTAGAAGATAACAGTCATCTCTGTCTGTCTTGACGTCACCAGTTTTTTATTTTTCTTTATAGCAAATTTCATTAACGACACGTGTCCTACTCTAACACACGTTTCAGGCTTTAGACCACCTCCGAGACGGCCGCTCATTCATTCCAGCTCATCCTCCGCGCGGCCTGCCTCACCAGTTCAGCGCTTTGCTCATGGGCTCGGTCACACGTCACTCTCGAGAATCACACAGACGCCTGCTGCTGGGTTTTTAAGCGAGGTGTGCGCATCCCGCTCGAACTTCCTTTTGACTTGTAAGTTTCCATGTCCGCACGGCGCAGAGAGCAGACGCCTGGACGCTTTGATGTTGATGTCAATTACGTCACTTTCTGCTCTCTGACGTGCACTTTTTCCCAGCATGACGGTATACGTTCTGGCGGGTCTTGAGGCTCATATTTCATAGTGTACGTCATTTACGAGTGGGCCTACACTTCCTCCACCTAAAGACTACACTTGACTGATATTTGGCGCTCTATTGCAAATAGCATTTAGTATAAATTAAGAGCATTCACACTGAAACTGTGATGGGACAGCAGAGAGGAAACTGAGCAAAAAAGTTGCGTGTGCTTTTCTTCTCGAGGCTAAATTGAATCGCATCTTCTTTCCTACTTTTTACTCCATCTTTTAACAATGTGAATACTCATCTCTCACTTTTGTTTTCAGCGGTGTGACCACTTTGCGTGCACACATCTTTTAGTTTTGGAAGCAAGAGTTTTTACTCCGCTGCAGAACTTGAGCACACTGACCGAGTCCTCCAGCTGCAGGAATTTAGCTGTTTTTTTCTTTCTTTATAATGCTGTGCTTTTGCTTTGAATCTGGAGGGTTCAGGGCTGAGAGGACGGGGTCGTGTTGTGGGGGACATGTAAGCAGTGGTGGGCGATGCTTGAGGTGGATTAACTTCTATACACAAAACTGGGAGGGAGACACGTGTGTGTTTCCACGGTGTATGTGTGTATTAAAGGGGAGGCTGTGTGGATGTTTGATGGGGGGGGGAGGCACAACGCACACACTCACACACACGGAGTCAGTACACGGTCAGCGTATGATTGCAGATGTTCCTTATTCCTCTCCATCTGTCAATCCGGGCTTCTCTCTATGTTAGGGTGGCCTTGATGGGGAATCCCTTCCATATGCACTTTGCTTACAGTGGCGTGTGTGTGTGTGTGTGTGTGTGTGTGTGTGTGTGTGTGTGTGTGTGTGTGTGTGTGTGTGTGTGTGTGTGTGTGTGTGTGTGTGTGTGTGTTTCCCACATTATGTTGTTTAAGGGTATTAGGGCTTTGGTGACGTCCAAGTAATATGGCAAACCACCCTCAAATACAGACAGACACATACTCACACACTCACACTCACACACACACACTCCACTGTTTTGCCCACGTGCAACTTGTTCATTGCAAGGGTCTCCCCGTGTTTACACTCTGCTCTGCTGGGGGCCACTGTCACTTGTTCAGTGTGGGACGGGGGGGTGCAGGGGGTGTGTTTGGTTGAAATAATGACTTAATCTTGCATGGCTCAAAGTTTTGGGTCGTACGACATGTTTGTTGACAGAAACACCAAAATGATCTGTTTGTTTTTTGTTTGTTTTTCTGGACACTGAGGCACGCAAGAGTTGGAGCAAAACTTGGGTGCGACATGGCTGCAGAGCCTCGCCACAATTTCTAACAAAGAAGAAAACTGTTGACTGGGAAAAATTTTTTTAAAAAAAAATAGACACACGAAGGGCTGAAAAGCAACCGTGACAAAAACGCCAAAAAACGTGGCAATGTCGGAAATAACAAGAGCAAATGAGGACAACAATGCAAAAGAAAATTCGAGCAGAACGAAGAAGCAAACGAGCCCTCACAAAAACGGAAGATTGTAAAATTCCACGAGTGGAGCCGTGTTCCGATGTCGATGTCTCGGCGCGGCGATTGCGCCCTCCGCAAATGCTTTTTGGGGTAAGGGCTTCCCAGATTAATAGTTATGAACAGCAAGCCCAGACCGCAAAAAGATTCGTGAAGGACATTATCTGCTGCTGCTGCTGCTGCTGCTGCTGCCATCCGACGGAGACTCCGTGACACCCGGGGAGTCTGCTCTCTTTTCGCTTCCGTGAATTTATCTCCCATCCCGGCTCAGTTGATTGTATCTCCAGCCATCGGCAACCCGAGGCGAGTGTGTCCCTCCAACACACACATGCACACACACACACACGGAGGGGAAGAGGATGGATGGAGAGAGAAAGAGAAAGAGAGAAAAAGGGGGGGGGGGGTGTCCGGATGCCAAGGCTGCTGCTGCAACTGAGAGCTGTCCAAGGTCCTTTCGCTTTGATTCCCCACTCCTTCTCCAGTTTGATTCTCCTCTATCTCCCCTCTCGTCTCTCCTCCCTCATCCCTTCCCCTCTCCCCCTCTCTCTCTGTCTCTCCCTCATATTTTCCTCTCCTTCTGCTTCCTTCCTTTATTGTATTTTTTTTTTCTTTATCCAAACGCTCGGATGTGCAGAGCCCGTGTGATCACTGGGAGCAATGCATCGATGCGTTTTGTTGTCAGTGTGCTCGCTCGCTCGCTCTCTCTCTATTATATTCCCTGGTCCGTGGTGTGTCTCCCGTATAGTGAAGCGCTGGCTCTCTGCAGCCGCTCCAGAGCTCTGGGTGAGGAGAGAGCAAGGCTGTAAACTGCTGGCAATAAATAGAGAGCAGGGAGGGATCTTATTGGAGAAACCAAACCTCGTCATCAACCAATCGGTGTCTCGCTCATATAGGGACCCCCCTTTTTGAAAAAAATAGACAGGGCTAACCAAATTGTGATCTATACGAGAGAAAGTGTATACTTATATGCATTGATGTCGGGATATGAGCATCTGATGCGGCTATTTGTTTCTGTGCGTTTTCTTTTTCTTTTTTTTTCTTTTTTTTAAATCTCCATTTTGATTTGCGTTTGCAGGGCGTCTCACGAGGCTGCGAGACTGACCGTCGCTCTATAAATATCCTAATAAATAACACTATCATGATGACGGTGTTAATCATGGTAATCATAATCGCAATAATAAACAAGATATCTGACAGGAAGGATGAGCCGTTTTCATCTCGGATCACAAATAACGCCCCCGTGTTCGAGCCAGCTGCAAGCTACAACAAATTAAATGCAAACAAGCAAATATATATATATGTATATGTATGTATGATGATAGAAAAATAAGAGTTGCATGTCGGGAAACTGTGGCACGGAAGCTCCCCATTGCATCACAACATAGCAAAGAAGCATCTGAGGCGACTCATGGTCACCTATAGAGTTCACCGGAGGGTACCAATGCGAAACCGACACGGGGGTCGCCGGACTGCAAATTCAGTCCGGAGCCACGACTGTTCGCTCATTTACAGTGGTGTTAAAGGTTGCAACCAACACAGACAAACAGTAATAAGAAATGAACACCACGACACAGTGCGGCTGTGTACAGCTTGATTCTTGTAGCGACTTCACAAAAACAACAACACATTGCTGAGCATCACATCAAGAGTTAATCACGACCGTAACTCAATCTCACACGAGTTCAAACAATCTTTAATGTGGGTTCTTATTGTTGCTCAAATTTAGCAAATGTAGTAATCAAATAGAGAGTAACTTACCTGTTTGTTTGTTTTTAATCCTGCAACAGTTCCATTAGTTTTCAGAAGCCATTTAACAAAAATCTAACTCCCCCCCCCCCGCCCAACCAAGTTACTGTACCGAGGTGGAGGCCGGGTCACGATCTGGATCCGGACCCCCTGTCTCTCCGCTCCCCCCTTGTTTATACCAGGTTTGATCCTGAACCGACATATCCCCCCCTCCCCCTCCTCACCCTCCTCCCTCCTTCCTTCCCTGCCACCCTCCCTCCTCCTCCTCTTCCTCTCTCTCCATCCACACCGCCCCACTATCACTGATGAAACTCGTCTGCATTCAAGTTGGCTGCCAGCATGCCAGCAAGCAGCAGGGCTCAGACTAAAAACAAGCTTTGGGGAGAAAGGAGGTATTTGGGATTGAAGGGGTGGTGGTGGTGGTGGTGGTAGTAGTTAGTACATACCCAGAGTCTGAAGCCCACCCCAGACCCGAGACCCCAACCCTTTCACTCTCGCCATGCACCCCCCGCCCCCCGGTGTGGGTATTTTTTCTATTTTTTTTTTTTTTTATTGGGTGGTCTTTTCATTTGCAACCCAGTCAGTCACGATTCTCCCCCACCGTCTGCACTGCACAGTGACTGCCTCTCCTGACGCAGCCAACGCGCACATTACTCACTTTAGCAGTCACGACTCGGGAATCCGTGTTGTTTCCACCGATATTACACGCTCGCTGTTGAATTATTGACCGAGATCTGGCCTCTCGAGTCGGTATTTGCGCGTTTCGACCGACGAGGAGTCACATAGTTGTTGCTTTTGCGTGTGTGTGTGTGTGTGTGTGCGTGCGTGCGTGCGTGCGTGTGTGTGTGTGTGTGTGTGTGCGCGCGCATGTGTGTATGTGCGTGTGTTTCGGGAGGTGGAGGAATGTATCGCAAGTCAAGTGCAATCGGGATTTTGTATCTTTGGCACGGTAGCCTCAAAAATACTGGGGGGAAATTGACGAAAGTCGTGCGCAGACCGGGACTGGTGCGAGCGCGGTTTCTCGTCTACCAGTCGGGCTGCAGAGCTGTGCAGACGCCTGTAGCCTATTCATCATCCTGCCGGTCCGGGTCGCTAATTCAACACTGATGCCTTTAATTGAAAGGATGATGCCTTCAAACTCTTTTCTTGGAGGAGAGGCGGGTATAGCTATGCTCATCTCGCGCTCATCGTCGCAAAGTTTACGCGTTGGGAGCTCTTAGACCTGGTTAGGCGCGCCTTGCTGAACTCAAACGCAGAATATCTCGGCTGTTTTTGTTTTGTTTTTACTACTTTTGAAAGCGCACTGCAAACTTGACACCGGCTGCACATCTTCAGGTGATTTTAAGTTGCTTCACTTAAAAAAAAAAAAGAGGCATGATTTGTAAATCAGACTGATTCCTTTACGAGTTCACGGGAGGAAATGACGGGACTGACGTGAGAAGAAGAAGAGCTGATCCAAGCCGGTCCGGCTGCTGCCTCCCTCTCTCTCTCTCTCTCTGTCAAACTACACAGGCGGGAAAAAAACTCTGTTAAAACGAGCCAAATGTCTCCCTTCAGTTAGCGCAGGGGATTCTTTTTTTTTTTTTTAATTATTTTTTAAAGGACGCCGACATGCTTCAGTATTTCTCCTCCGATGTCGCCTCTCTCTGAGTAGATGCTGTTGGTTTCCAAGCAGGAGTAAATAAAGCTTTTGGCGGCCAGGAACAACACACACACACACACACACACACACACACACACACACACACACACACACACACACACACACACACACACACACACACACACACACACACACAGACAGACACACACATGCGTACAAACACACACAGGCACCACCAGCAACAGCCCACTACCGCCACTTGGTGTAGTTTCAGCACCATTGCTGCTGGACAGCTCCCGGGTTTCCCCATGCGGTGCGCCTGGTCTCTGCTGCAGCAACAGCTCCTTCATTTCACTCCACTCTCTCCTCCTCTTCCTCCTCCTCCACCGCCGCTTCTCTGTCAGTACGACTCCTCTTAAAAAACAAGAATACGGAGGGGGGGAAAAGGCGTCCTTAAGCGCTCATCAGAGGAGGGTTCCCCTCGCTTTCGCGGTTAAGCAGGGAGATGGGAGGGAAAGAAATAAATATGTGATAGAGACTCAACAGCGCCAACAGACAAAGGGAGTTTTTGCACTTGCTTATTTACCAAAAGGGGTGATTCCTACTCTGCAGGAAGGGTTGCTCTGTGCTTTGGCTCCACAGTCATACATGGCTCGTAAAGCATGCCAATAAAAACCATGCCTACGACCGGGAGTCAAGTGTGTGTGTGTGGTGGGGGGTTTTGTTGTTTTTTTGTTTGCATGTTTTTTGCGTGCATGAGACAGAAGAGGAAGGAGGCAAAGGATCTGGGAGAAGAGAAACAGCACAGGCACTCGGGAGCATGCACGACCAAATACACAAAAGTACACGGAATGAAACATTACATGTGCAAAACGTCTCACTCACCGTGCTGCAGCCGCGTCCTCGCTCTAAACTGGAGAAAGAGACAAAAACAAGAGACACAGTGAGATTGTTTTTTTCAGTGAGAAGCCGCCACAAGAGTCTGGAAGAAATGCAACAGATTAAGTCCTCCATTTGTTATTATGTAGGCTTACAGTGGCACGTCCAAGTTTGCTCAGGATCGCCTCCCTTTTTATACAAGTGATACCCGTCCGTCTATTTCTGGCGCACGATCAAAACTATGATGCTATTTTTAGGTCACAGTATGAGGAAGGAGAGGGAAAAAAACACTCACAAAAGGCATCGCTTAAGAACGTTACGTGAAGTGCATGTAATGTAAATTAATTTTGCCTCTCCAACTCTGCACAAGAGCCCCGATTCCCCTCCGTTGCATCATTGCAGTGATTTTTTTTTTTTTTTGTGGAGCCCAGTGTGCCTCCAACAGCACCACCACCGCCACCACCTCCTTCTCATCCTTAAGACACTCTACTTTCACCTCCTCAAACAACTAGACAATGTGGAAGTCGCCGTCGCTGCCGGTATCATCGACAATATTTGATGTCTTGTCGCCCTCTGCAGAAGCTTCTAGTCCCAGTGTCAAACTCATGAGCGCAAAATAGGTCCAAATACTGATGAACGCGGATTACCCGACGCTCCCGGCGGGGATCTCTTTTTTCTTTTAGTCGACGGAGCACAGTAAAATTTAGTAATTAAGCTTTGCTGACGAGAAGAATAAAAATAATTTAAAAAAAATAAATAATAAAAGGCCGGGTTTTTTTTTTTTTTTTTTTTGAAGGGCTGCGTCAGTTACTAGGCATTGACGTCACGTTTAGATTCTCTCACTTTACAGCCCGTAGAGCCTGATTAAAGACACTGCCGCTCTGTGATCAGCTCTCCGCAAATGTGCCGTGGAAAAAAAAAAGAGCGACAAAAAAAGGAAAATGTTACAGGTAGATAATGTGTTGTGGACTCGTGGAAAGTGCAGCTTTTTGGAGAAGGTTATCTCCTGGTAAAAACCCTCCTCTAATACTGGAGCATCTTGGTTTCCATCCATCCAGCCTCCCTCCTCTCCTCTCCTCTTCCCTCCCTCCCTCCTTTTCTTGTCTCTACATATCCCTCCACCGAGCGTGCTGTTTTGGTCCTGGAGATTTTTTTTTTTTATCCCAGCATCCAGTGCATTTGGCGGGCAACACACCGCATCTCTAAGCCGGAGGAGAGGAAAACACAGCGAGCTGAGCCGCTGCCTCCTCCAGCTCCTGTACACACCGGCCGTGCCCACGCACCAGACCCCGCTCACCCACGGAACAGACCCACGGGGAGCGCATGCTTGTCTGTGCAAAGGCTCACAAACAAACCTCCCTCCACAGTATGCTCCGTCTCTCACCCCACCTCCCCTTCTATATCTATAACACCTTTACTGTAAGAACCCTCTCCACATGCCGTCCATCTGCACTCGTGCCGCGTGGAGATTCACGAGACTTTGCGGGATGGGATGGGGTGAGCTGAGGGGGATGGTGTGTTGGGGGTTTGGTGAGTATCCACTGAGTGGCAGCTACCTAGAAAAGTCGGCTCTGAGAAGGGAAAAGGGCTGCGCCCGTCGCATCGGTTTGTGCTATTTTTATCCCTGCCTGTAGGCCAACTGTATGTCCGTGACTGCTGGCGAGTGCATGTATGGAGACAGACACGCTGAGCGGATGTAGCAGGTCATACGCCGAGATAACCAGCATAATGAAGCACAGAATATAAAGACAGGAGAGGACACGGTCAGGGTTTGTGCTCTGGATATTTTTGGCTTACGTCTGGCTCTCGTTTTTTTTTTTTTTTTTTTAACACCAAATCAAGCCATGGCACGAAAACACGAGACAACGGTTAAGTGTGTCATCTACACACAAACCACCTCAAGTCACCCTACATAAGCAGACACACACACACACACACACACACACACACACACACACACACACACACACACACACACACACACACACACAGCTCCCTGTAGCCCAGAATCATTCAATCAAACAGGGAGCAGTATCAATGGGAGTTGCAGCCGAGGTTCCTTTAGTGCAGTGCGCAGAGATCACCGCTGGATGTCGACAAACTCAGCCAGAGATCTTCCTCCTCCTCCTCCTCCTCCATAAAAAAAGTATGCACTCCTGCAAGTTGCAAGCCGCAGCAGACTTCTCTCTCCCTCTCTCTCTTTCTCTTTCTGCCTCTCTTGTGAAGCCTTTGTCCGACTTCATCTCCCAGCGATAGGGATCGGAACAGCACGGATTAAATTACAGGGAGTGTGCTTTCTTAACTCTAACAAACAACCTCACGACATGTGCTTGCGATATTCGAAGCCAGAAATGTTTAACCTTTAACCAGCTGCACTCAAACTACACACTTTCAAACGACTTCGGGAAGACGTACCATGGAGTCGAGCTGGTGAAACTCCAGAGAAAGACACCCCGGTGTGAACGGTAACGGGGTTGTCTCACGGCCCTGAATGAACTTTGACTCCAGGAGCTGATGTGTGTGGGCTGAGCGCAAAAACATATGAGCTGTCCGCGGTGCTGAACAGCTCAGTCCCGTCCAACGACCTCCTTGCTGTTACACGAAGTAGCCACTGCACTTTACACAACACACTGCCTGCTCAAACTGACGCTGCCTCACGCCAGCTCAAAGTTGGAGGGCACGCAGGATGTCACCCGTCATGAAGCGGCACAGTCAACACGTGTGACCTGACGCAGGTCCGCTGCGGGAAGTTGTTTACAAGTGCGGAACTAAAGGGCAAAATCACAGAACACACTACGACCGAGGAGCTGTCACGCCACACGTTTGCGTTATTGGCACCGGAGGGAACAGACGAGTGTCGCCAAATGCCAAAGCCAGTGAAAATACATCTCAGATATCACAAGCGGTATTTTTTTTTTCCAAAGCTTCCCTCTTCCTGTCTGCCTCTGAGTTGTTACTAGGCATCTCAGCAGAGCAGGCAGCCTAAAGCAGAGGATCCCCAACACGTGAATACTCCTACGCCTTACCGCAGCCCGCTCTCTTTGAGTGTCTGCAAAATCCCATCCGCTGTCAACACACACACACACAGAGAAAATAACAAGAGATCTCTTTCCCGCATGCATTCAGTCCTTCAGTTGCCTCAGTCTGACAGCACGAACCCAAATAAAGTCACCCCGGATGTCTCGTGTGCAGCAAATAAGACTGACGGCTCATTACGACAGAATCCTCGATCGTGATCAAAATGTTCACAGAGACGGACACCCTCACCTGATGTAGACCCTTGTGTCAAAAAGAGGCATCCAGAATAGAAAACGAGGGGCAACCCGCCACTGAGGACTCTGAGTCTTAAAATATCTACGCGTGGTCTAACTGCAAACTTCCCAGACTACAGTGCAGCACATTCTGGGTCGGGATTCGTGCCGTCTACAAAAGAAATCACTTACCTTTTTATTTAGATTTGTTTCTCTTTTTAAATTTTCAGTCTCTTTTTTCTTTTTCTTTCTTATTTTTAAAGAATGGCTTTGTGCCGGCTGAGACAGAAAGAGGAGACACTGAGAGAGTGGACAGCAGGGCAGCCTACAGTCTCTGCTCCTGCGTCAGGATGGAGAAAGCAGGTCAGACCGATGTGCGTCGCCTCTCCGGTCTGCCGGAGACTAAAACATTTGGTGATGCCATTCAGGATTCAGGGAGCCGGCTCAAAGGAAAGGTGCTGGTTGGGTCGTGGGGTAGGGAGGGGTGATAGGGGGTTTGGGAGTGGAAATGTGGTGGTTGGAAGGGGGGGGGGGGCACGCAGAGTTACAAATGTGAGCCAGCTGATAGAAAGAGCCCGCCAAATCAGGGGGACTTTACGCAATTGGGGAGGCGCGCAACACGATTCACCTCACTGCGTGGACTCTCTCTCTCTCTTTCTTCCTCTCTCACTGTCTGTGCGCGCGCATGCGTGTGTTCGTGTGGTCGTGTGTTCGTGTGTGTGTGAATGACTTCCAGAGAGAGACGGAAACCATGAATGGGGCAGGATGCGCGACTGGGAGCCCGGGCTATTATCGGCGCAAACCCGCCGGGAGACGAATAAATCTGGCACGATTTAACAAAAAAAAAAGAAAGAAAGAAAAGAAAAGAAGAGAAAAGAAAAAAGGCACGAGGACCAAACCGAGGCAAAAAACAGCTCGCGGGAAGGGATTGGGAATTCATTAAAGAAAAAGGGGGGAAAGGGAAGGGAAAGAAAGAACCAGGAGGAGAGAGTCATTCATGTCACAACACCGGGAATAGCTTTGGAAAAGTGTCTCGACGACTCACGAACCACCTCTCTTTCTCTTTTCTCTCTCTCTCTCTCTCCCTCCCTCTCTCTCCTTCTGTGTGTGTTTGTCTCTCTCTCTCCCCGGTCCTCTTCTCCAGCAGTGTGCTATTGACCTGCATTGACGTCATTGCGTCATTAGGTTTCCCTTAGAAACACTGACTTTCAAAAATAGTATCAAATTAATTCAGCTGGCAAGGAGAGTGGGGTGGGGCTTATGAGTGTTTGGGGTTGGGGTGTGTGGGTAGGTATTGGGCAAGGAGTGGGGGGGGGGGGGGGGGGTAGCATGTTTTATTCTGAGATTCTTATCTCCCCCCCTCCCAACAGCCCTCCACATCACGACCACCATCACTTCCAAGCAGACTGGGGCGGAGAGCTGGACCAGACACATCGATATCTGAAGCCTAAAGATGTGGAGAGAGGGAACAATACACAATCAACTCAAACTAAAATGTATGAAAACAGAAATGAGTAAAACAAAAGCATAAATGAAGAAAACACAGATTAATGTGATGAGAGAAGAAAAAAACAGGTCAGAATAGGTTTGTGTCTCTCTGGCTCTCTCCGGCTCTATCAGTCTAAAAATATCCTCCAGCTGACTATGGTGAAAACCATTTCCCCATTTAACCCGCAGCTCCAAAAGCCAAGGAGCCTGAGCATCATGCAGACAGACAGGAGGCAGACAGACAGGAGGCTAATGGACAGAGTTGCAGACAGACACAGAGGCAGACAGACACAGCTTCTGTTATTCTACAGGTTGTTGGTTGCTGATCTTGATATCAAGATATGTTTTCAGTGCTATTTTGGAACATTTGAATAGCCTAAATGATAAGTCTCAGAGGACCTGACCAGGCAACAGCACAAGGAATTAATGATGAAAGCAAGGTTGAGAATTATTCTGTATTATTGTGGTAGTTTTGGTTTTAGTTTGGGGTAAAGGAGTTTTGGAAAGAAAAAAGGAAGTGTATTTGGGTTTAGACGACATTTACACCTTGGTGTATTGTCTCCAGAAGCTGTCTCTGGTGCTGAAATGTCATCACAAGCTGAAAACCCTCATGACATCACTGGTTTTCTTCTGAATGTATTGTCCTCATTGTAAGTGTCACAGTTAGAGCCAGCCTGATATATCTGTTGGCCAATATAACAGATGTATTATTATATGTGTATATGTTGTACAATATGCAGTGATAGGAAACTTTTTCTAGGGATGCAATGCCTAAAAAGAGACGGCCGGGATGAGGTTATGTGAATAATTAAATTCCCAGTGAAGTCTTTCAATGAAACAATGACATATTAGGCAATAAAGGTAATAAGGTTACATCATAAAACTGTCAAATATACAGCATCAGACAACCACATTTTAGGGATAATTATAAAAAAAAAGGTCTCTGCGCTTGTTCAAATTAGAATGTCACCAATATTTTAGCCAACATGAAGCCAGGATCTCTAGTACAGTTTTCTCTACCATTCTATACCTGCAGAGAGTAAATGAATGTTTTTCAGAAAGTAGATTACTGTTTATTTATTAAACTCTGTCTAGCGGTAATTGTTGACTCGCATACATCACTATGTCAAGTGATCTGGAGGGCGATCATTGACACGCTGGTCACCAGTTCAATATCCAGTGTCAGTACTTACCCATCTAGTCAGTGGGTTTTCATTTAGAAATCTCCAGGGAGGCTGACCTTTGACCTGTGGAGTCGAAAGAGCCAAAGTAGAATTTCCTTGATAGCATCAGCAGAAAATTCAATAAACATTTTACATTTGGTGTTCTCCAGTCTGTAGAAAGTTATTTTAGTTAAGTTTAATTTCAATATTTGGCAGAATCATCTTTATGAGCAACACCAGTTATTTTTGGCTTTAAAGGACGGGTTCACCAAAAAAAAAAAAAAATTCAGTCAACATCTACCCATGCCGACGAGTTGTGAACATTTTCTTAGTCCTCCAAAACATTTCTGGAGCTTCACAGCAAAACAACGTCACAGCAAAAGTATAAAATGGCTCCATACAGCTCATTCATCGTAATCCAAGACACCCCGAGATCCTATATCGATTCGAGATGTTACTTACACCCTCTTTTAAGCCCAAATCTTCACTGTAGCTGCTAAACCAAAAGTGTTAGCGGACACTGCCACTGCCACTTTTTGGATACATTTTATGTTTGGTCCTGTTGGTTTTTAAAACAAGTCGCCATCTACTTAATATGTTCAGGAGAAGGCTGCAAGGCTGTTTTGCTGTGAAGCTATGAAACATCACCTGACTTTCCATCAGCATGAGGTTAGGCACTGAATTTTCAGTTTTGGGTGAACTTTTCCTTTAAGTTAACATGACTGATAGACACGTTGTTTTGGGAAATAACTGGCTGCCTGTACCCATCTCCAAGACACATATTGTCACTGATGCAGAACACCACACACATCGTATACGCATGCAGATGTTGGCTACGGATGTGGAACCTGTCCGCTTGTTTTTGAATTTGGCTCTACTGAAGGTGGCCCAACCCATGTTAGTCACTGGATGGCTATTTGTTTTTTTCAATACGTGCAGACGGAAAGTGAGACTGTTTTTGCATGTGTGATAAATGAGGAGATAGGAGAAGAAAAGAGTGAAGAAGAAGAAGAAGAAGACGAGAAGAGAAGATATATACAGAGGAGGAGGGAGAGAGACTGTGGTAAAAATACTTCACCATTAGGACTGAATTAGGCATTATGATTCATCCTCTCGAATTGAGAGACACACATTTCAAATGTCGTAGGATGCTCCATCTCACGTCTGCTAGCCATGTAGCACTACACCTTTCAGGTTTTTTGCTGTGAGAATTGTGAGCCAAATGCACTAAAAAAAACAGCGTGAGCGCTGTTCGGGAGGAGGAAGTGTGTGATCAACAGCAGAGAGGAACGATGCTCAATCCACACCGAAATAAATGAATGCAACACTGACCTCCCCAGGTTATTGTGATTCAAGGATGGCAGGTTGAACCGGTGAGTGTCTGTCCAGGGTTGAAGCGAATGCCTGGCCCTCTGAGGAGGTTTCAAGGAGGCTCTGCGACTGCTGCTGACCTCCGACCTCACAGGAATCAAAAGATGAATGACAAAAAAGGAGAAAAAAGGAAAACAGTAACAAGTAAACAAGTGTTAGCAGGTGCAGGCAACAAGCTGCGGGAGATGTGTAATAGCAGGATAAGGCGGACGACCCACATGGGGAGAAATGTATCATAGAGGACGTCATCAGCACCGATGGAAGTCACGCAGTATTCAGGGATCAGTGCCAAGACTGACGACAGACTAAGAGAGAAAGAGAGCGATCCTGGTAGTGACTAAGACACTCCGACCATGGAAAAACAAGGGGCCTCCTCCATAATAACATAAACACACGAGTCAGTGAGCCTATTTGAGCGGAAATGTTAGCCTTGATAACGAAATGAAAATGCCTCTCCCTCCACACGGCTTATTGAGCTTCAACCCTCCGCCCTGTCCCTTTTTAAAGCATGTCAATACAATAATAATACCTTCCAAAACATTTGCCTTGGGTGTATCAGGGCCCCCGTCTTTTCCACTTCTCTGCTTGTGTGTGTCTCTGTTGTATACACACAGGTCCTTTTAATTTGTTTGATGTCCCCTCCCATCTGCCTTGTGGCTTTCCATTGCGACTCGTAGGCTGCGTCTTTCTAGGAAACAGTGTGTGTTTTGGTCCGATGTTTACTATCGGGCCCCAGTAGATGAAGACAAGCGCACGCACACAGAAAAGAGAGGGAATCAAGGGATCTTCTGCCAGGGTGTTTCGAACCATCACGACTAAAAGAGGAGATCCCAGAGAAGGGTACAATCTCACTGTTGTTGTTGGTTTAAAGTTTTGGTTTTTAAGTACCTTTGGAGGGAGACATTTCAATCTACACGAATTGATTTTAATGCTTAAAGAAAACAAATAAAGAAACTCTCTTTGTCTATATGACTGAATAAACAAAGTGACCTAAAAAGACAACACAGTTTTATACTGTTTTACTTTGTTTATATGTGGCAGACCCTGCCACTGTTCTAGCTTCAAACAGTGTTCTGGGGACCTTATTTTCACCTGAGAACAAAAAAAAAAACGTTTGTAACATTATCCCATTACTATTGTAAATATTAAAAATATAACTTTTAAATTTCATTTCCAAGACTACATAATGCCCCTTTAATGCAGGCTGCAACTACACTGTATACTTTCAAAGTTGCCTTTACTTTTAAAAAGTCAGGAAACCAATGAGCTCAGAATTACCAAGTCAGCTAGAATAGTAAATCGAAGCTGTACGAGCTAAAAGTTTCAACACCTTAAAAGTATTCTTTCTTCTTTACTTGGTAATTTTGAGGGACTCTGATTTTACAGCGTGATGATGATTTGAGTTATTGATCAATCTGATTACTTCATGATTCAGTCTAAAAGATGCTCATCACACATTTCCTACCGCCCAGCCTGACGTCTTCTAATTGCTTCTTTTATCCAACCAACAGTCAAAGCCCCAAAGATTCTTGATTTACTAAGAACAGCACATCTTTCCATTTAAGAAGCTGAAACTGGTAAATGTTTGACGTTTTTGCATGAAGAATGACTGAAATGATAAATCGTCAAAGACCAGTATTGTTAAACAGTAAATTCCAAAAATGGTCAGAAACATGAATAAAATCCCCGAATTGAAAGATACATGTAAAGGTGCACCAAATAGTTCTGGAGAAGAAATTCAAACTCACAATATTATTGTTCACAATATGAATGCGGTAATAATACAAACTCAGACACATTTATCTTTCCCTTAAGTGAATAGTTCTCAGAGGAAAATACGGTCCACAGAACACTGTTTGAAGCTGGAAAGGTGGCAGGGTCCGCCACATATAAACAAAAGTAAAACAGTATGCAATTGTTAAGTTCAGTTTGTTTATTCAGTCATGAAAACAAAGAGAGAGTGTTTATTTAAATTCTTTAGGCATAAAAATGAAATCAAGATCTTTCTCTTCTGATTAAAATTCCTTCAAAAAAAAAAAACCCTGACTGCACCTTTAAAGCGATTTTCTGGTTTAGCTCCTGTAAATGATGATTCATAAAATAACTAAAAAGTCAAAGAGAAAGCTTGTAATGATTCGTGTCCAGTAGGACGATTTTGTTGAAAGTGTGTGTAGAGGGATGGCTGGCCAGGTTTTGTTTGAATTTCAAGCTCAGATTAAGGAACCCTGCGCCCTCTCCTCCCTCCCCTCCCCTCCCCCTATTTATTTTTCCATCTCTCCTGCCTAAATGATGTCAATGGAAGCAGAGCTATAATGCTATTTATAGAAGCACCACACCATCGCACCCCACACACACACACACACACACACACACACATACACACACACACACACCCTTCATCAACCATCCTTGGCATCACATGCTTGGTTGGGAGCTCTGCTGCACACAATAAACCACCTCAAGAGAAGAATCCGCATGAATCGAGCCGCTGAATATTTATGAACGGGTTTGTCACATGTTCGCCCCATAACCCCCCCCCCCCCACACACCCACACACACACACACACACACACACACACACACATACACTCCTTTACGGTGTGTGTATTGTATGTGTTTGCTCTCCATGCCTGGTTATTGCCCGTGCAGCCGTACTTCCCTCTGCAGGAGAAGAAAGGAGCGATGCGCGCCCCCTGCCTTCTTCTTCGTCCTCTTCCTCTTCCTCTTCTTCTTCTTCTTCTGCCGCTGCTCCTCATTCACTCATTCCGTGCAGTCATTCATTCATTCATCACTTTTTCCCCCCTCTCACTCATTCACACGCTTCCCCAAGCAGAGAGTATGTGAATGGACAGACAGAGGGGATTAATGTGGGGAGCCACCTGTTCTCTTGATCTGTTTGCGCACTATATGCTTGTTTTGGAGGATTTGTGTCCTTACAGGTGGAATCACCGACTTGTTTGCGTGTGCGTGCGCGTGCAATGGGGGGGGGGGGGGGTATATATGTGTGTAAGTGTGTGTGTGTGTGTGTGTGATGCGGGGCGGGGGGGGGGACTCCGGAGTACACTGTGTTCCCTGGGTATGAGTTTTGGGAGCTCTATGCATAGACCAAATCCTCCCCCCTCCTCTCTCTCTCTCTGTCTCTCTCACCACGACTCGCTCTGTCTCTTGACATTCACATGCTGGATTACGTAACAGAGTTGGAGGGGTGGTGGTGGGGGGGTTAAAGTCTCCCTCCATCACAAATAAATGCACGGTTTGCTGCACAAGCAAACCGTGCTTGAAGAAGAACTCATGAGTTCTTCTTCGATTGAGAAGAACTCACGAGCTTTTTTTTTTTTTTTTTTTTTTTTTTTTTAAGTCTTCCTTCTATTTCTGACAAGCGGCCGTGATAAAAATAAACTGCCCCCCCCCCTTTTCCCTTCCTCCACCCTCCATCCCTCCCTTACCCTCGCAAAAATCCATCATCCACCCCCCCCAATCCGAAAGCTGAATTTCAAAACCCCGTCCTTCATCAGCGGAGTCGTGTAAATATCACGAGCCGATGCGGATGATCGTCTCCGTCGGTTAATAGTGAGGATTTATGAGCACGAATCCAACACCTCACTTTAGAGTTGGTGCTGTATAAATTCAAAGATTTGATTTGTGACTGTTGACTACGGACACAATCATCTATTCGTGCTGTAGCCTCGGTGCGCCTGGAACATCCAGCAGCAGCAGCAGATCGCGGGGTTGCTCGGTATTTATAGCGACGCTGCGTACATCCACGGCGGTCACACGTGCGGCAGCAGCCGCTTCCCTGCACTCTTGCTGAAGTTGACATGTTAACACTCACTGGCTGCTATATTTAGCCCAGCCTCACAGTGCTGTTACTATTCCCAGCATTGTACATGAGGGGGCGGACGGTGCGGGTTTTTTTTCTTTGTTTTTGTTTTTTTTTTCATGTAAAAAGGGAAAAAAAAAGTTCCCTTTTCACAACTGATTTATTTTCCTGCCTGCCACAGATACCACAGCAGACCCAGGGACGATCAAGTTAAAGGCCACTACGATTCCAAGAAGGAAGGGCGGCCATCTGGAAGAGTTTTGATTGGTGGTAAATGAATGCCTGAGCAGAAATTGCAGACAGTGCTGCAGGCAGAGGTCAACAGTCCATCCTTTAACAAGTCATCCATGTAACTGACCTTGACCTCTGACCTCTGTGGAGCAATAGGCAGTAAAAAGAAACAACCTTCCTCAAATCAGGATGCTTCACCTCTGTATACATTTTTTCAAGATGTTTTAATGTTTTCTTTATTGATCAAAATGCTGATGATTTAGTCTATAAAATGTCAAATTTAACAACGAACATTTCTCACCACAATTTCTTAAAGCCCAGAGTGACATCTTCAAAGTCCTTATTTTGTCCTTATAAAGCCCAAAGACTCTTTGTTAACTGTCATAAGCAACAAAGAAAAGCAAATCCTTACACATCTTTATTGCTTTATGAAGCTGGAAGCAGCAAATGTTTGTCACTTTTTAAAAAAAAAAAAAAAACTTTCAAGACTCTTTCACTTCGGTTAGCCCTTCACCTATACCTGTAACCATTGAATATCAGCAATCATTAGCACCAACTGATCAACATTTTAACAATAAGCATAAAGACATGAGCCTATAGCATTTACTATCCCACTTACCTATAAGAGGATTATTGTGGAGAAGAGACCAAATGGAGGATCCACTGATCTACCTGGAATCCTTGTATATATTTTCTAAATAAACTAGAATCCCTCCCTGATAATTCATGAGCATGAAACATAGAATGATGACACAAAATCCGTCAGAAACTTGGTAAGTAACTCTGCTTTCTTTTCTTTCTTTTGGTTTGATAACTTGTATTTTATCGACTTACAGTATTATTGTTGTATCATTTGTTTAATATTTTTTGTCTTGGATGCACTCTGGGATCTTAAAATGTTATTATCTCAATAAAAAGAAGTGAAAAAAGCAACAAAAAAAAACTAAATGTTAAATCAATTATCAAGATAGCTTCCGACTAATTTTCTTTTAATAGACAACAATTGATTAATGGACTAATTGTTGCAGCTCTACACCTGTTTGATGAAAGACGTGTTATAATCATTAAATGCTTAAGTAGCTAGTCTTTGCTCCAGTCCAATGCTGCTTTCAGACTTATGAAATTCATTTACGTTGTAGTTTTTCTCAGGCAAAGATCTGCCAGCGTGCTTTCTGGGCACACCCATGTCATTCACAAGTCCAGTGTGTTTTTAGCACCAAGGACAGTTCCCATTTAAACTCGGCGCTCTGTGTTTCAGGGTGTGATCCTCTTCCCTCTCCAAACTACTTCTCCTGGACACTGATGGAAAATATCAAGAATCAAGTGAAATGCCTGGAAAAGACAACTGTGGTGCTACAGGGATAAGGACAAAGTTTTCACTGGACAAAATATTCATTGATGCAAATTGTTAGCACCATATAATAACAAAAACAGCCAAAAATGACCAGAGGTACAATAGTATTCTTTACTTTTGCACATACTGGAGCTAAATTAAAGAAAACAGGAATTAAAGGCTGTATTTCGGCAGTTAATTTAGATACTTTCAGGTGTTCTTTCTCAGACACTAATCAAAATACTTTTCAAAAGCACCCCTTGTTTCTCATCCAAGCTGCTTAAGCACACTCAGAGTTCCTTTTGATCACAAGCGGAGTTTATATCAGACTTAGTCTGTAATTCTAATAAGGACAGCTGTGGCCAGCTACATGTCAAAGTGTACTTGGAGAAGAAACTGAACCCCAGATCACTCCTGATGGCTGTTGAGCCTAAAATGATCCTCAAACTCTTAAAATATATCAGCTTTTTGGGCCTTCAGAGATCATCTTGTCCTGGGCACGTGGGTGAGAGACTATCGGCCGGAGTAACAACAGCCGCTCTTTATTTAAACCCATGTTTGATACGGTTAGGGTTAGTGCCCTAAACTGGCTGAAGTCTCAGCTACCAGAAAGCAGAACAGCTCTGGAGTTAAAATGTTTAAAGGAAGGATATAACTATACCCACTAAATCATTTTTAATCTGTGTAAATTAAAGGTGAAATATGGAATATGACCTGAATGCCGCCATCTAGTGTCTCAAGATCGTAGTCGCCACAGCAAAAAAGCAATTCCAGTGGTCGGGTTGCCAGGTTTGTTGCCGAGTGTGTCACGATCTGGGTGTGGAGGTCGATGGGTCACGATCAGTATGCTCATATCTAGGATCAACGTGATATAATGAAAATAAGTATAGCAGAGGAGTTTGACCGACAGGTAACGTTAGCTAAGTTAGCAAGCGAGTTAGCTTACCGATCCAGGAGAAAGTTCGCCATTTCAGCGTGTGTTTTGATGCCGTGGAAATCCTTTACCTGAGTCCATCGAGTGTATACTTCACCGATATTTACTCTGGTTTTTGCTCTTCTCCGGTCACTCAGCTGCTGGGACAGATAACGCACCGTTTGCTGGGGCTCTGAAGAGCTTGCAGACTCCGCCATTTTACCCAGTGTCAGCCTAGCTGTGCCGAGCTTTGCCGAGCACTGCCGAGGTTGCGAAATTGGCAACCCACAATGCCGGCCGCTATTTGGCTGGTACGATGTAAACAGGAAGTTATTGTCGAACCCGTCAAAATTTCTTAAATTATTTATTTCAGACTAAATATAATTTTTCAAGAAAACGCATTACTTTTAATCTGCGCCCCTCTAAACGCCCCGTGGATGTATTAATTTTGAAAAAATATAGCTTTTAAAAAGCATATTACATATTCAACCTTTAAGTTTAGAGACGTTTCCCACCACAACGATTTATGAAGTAGTGACTCTTCAAGTCAAACTGTCTAAAACTGTACTACGGTAGGAACATGTATATATTCGGCACCAATGTATCATCACATCCCATCCCAATCAAATGTGAATGTTTGCAAAAGCCACATTATTTGTTTCAGAACACCAGACTTGGAATTCCCACAAAACAGGAGCAGTGAACGCAACACTACACTTTGCTGGCTGACACATGAACGCACCGTCCACATGCAGAGCAGCGTGTCCATGACCTGACATAATTTTATGCTAATATTCTGAGACATAAACGCTACAATACTGCAACGAATGAAAACTGTAACTTCAGACCATTAACTACACGTTTTTTTTGTTTTGTTTTGTGTTCTGTTTGTTTTAATCCCATGGAACAGTCACCTGCTCATGCAAAGTGTGGATTTAACTTCAGGTCTGTTGGGGTACAGTATGAAGGCCTCATTTTATCAACACCAGCCCTCCTCTTCCTCCCAAAGGTTGGTAATAAAGTGAGGAAACCCGTTGAGTTCCACCAAGTGCTTCAGGACTATTGATTTACCTTCACTTCTACTCTCACATGGACTCGTACAGTCGCTCCTTCCTTCTCTCTTTCTCTCTCTGAGGGTCGTCTTCGCTTCCTCTCCCGCTGCTGCCGCCCACTCCTCCTCCACCACTTGATTATTTTCAGCTCCGCGGTTTGTGTGTGTGTGCTTGTGTGCATGCGCGCGTGTGTTTGCGCGCGCACGCACACACACAAACGATTGGCTGGCTGGCTGACTGACTGCCGGGCTGGTTTGGGAAATACCTGGTCACGATCAATGAGGAGAGGGTTCATGTTGGTTGCACACCGCCCCCTACTGTCAGGCAGTGGGAACTTAAGACGTAGACCTTAAACGCACCACGATGCCTGTGCCAAAAGATGTACAGTATCCGTGCAAAAATAAATAAATAAAAACAAAATACACCATCAGCCTGCAGTTCTTGAGAGGGCGAAGGGTAGGAAAAACGACGAGAAACTAAATGGTGGACGAGAATTGTACACTGTAAGAAAGTTTCAGCATATTGCATCAGAATAGCACATTAGTATTATTGTTGTTAAACACCCAAATGTTGCATCCAAAACAACCAACTACTGCTCAGTTTGTGACGCCGTTGCGAGTTCATTTCAGGCCTTATTCAATATTCGAGTTGACCAGTAATCTACAAACACACCAGGTCTGTTAATCACTAAATGTGTCTCTTCTCTGCATTGCTCGCACAGATCACAGTGTTCCTCCGTGCGCCTTAACCCGCGCAGAAATACAAAGAGAGACAAAAAGACATCATGAAAGCTTTAAGTGACTCGTTCGGTGTGGATAAAAATAGATTCTGGTTGCTTTGCGAGGAAAACCCTGGTCTGGATCGCCCTCTAGAGGGGAGACAGGATGGACACGCTTCTTTTATCCTTTATGTTCTATGTTGTTGTTTTTTTGTAAATGCCACATTTTTAATATTCTGAGACATGTTTATGCTGTTTAAATTGCCAATCCATAAAATACCCTTTTATGCATTTTCGAGCTGGATACTGATCAACATCCTGAACGTTAAAGAAGTTTGTGTGAGTGGTGAGTTTTCATGCACATCTCTGAAAAGAGACCGTGGAAACCAGTTTTATATGATATGATAACACACTGATTACCCAAACAAAGAGAAACGCCTCATGCTGCATTTGAGCTATTTAGCACCTTCTTTCATTATTTGGTTTTAAGGGTTTTGAGTTACATCTATTCATGGTTGCTTCACTGCAAAAACGCTGCCACAGTCGATTCAGAAAAGTTTGAGCGACCCTCCTCCTCCAGAGCATCCACCTACACACACCAGCACACACGTGTCTTCACATGCAGACCTGTAGCACCCACTGAGAACGCTGTGTGTTTGTGTCTTCTATCTTTGTGAGAGCCAGTTTTGGACCTTTTGGAGGGCACGTGGATTTGTTCCTTGTTTTTTCATGTCTGGATAAAGCTCAAGAACAAGACTTTTACAACAGATGTAGTTGAGACTCCAGGTTAAAATTGATCAACATTCATTCCAACTAAGTGTGGACTACTAGGCTCAAATAAGGATTTAGTCAGGTATAAGTAGAGAGAACACATTTTTACATCTTTCACATCAAATGATTATGTGCATCAGACAGGTTTTTTTATTTTTTATATTTTTAATTTACAAATTACACATTTCCACTCAGAAAAATACTTAAAACCAAAACTACATTTTAAAATTTGCACTGAGGAAACTGCTACAGGTTAAGCCAGTAGACTGCTAACATTAAAATAAATGCAGACTCTGAGCTCAATGGCTACTTGTTTTTAGGAAGGATTTTGATCAATTTTACTGTTTCGTTAGGGCTCAAGGATTAAATTTCACATCATTTTAGGATTCAAACCAAGTATGGACTAGGATTATATAAGATATTTGGCAGGTAAAGGTAGATGTTTAGATCAAACTCAGACTCAGTGGTAGGGCTGAAATTCAGATTAGGTAAAAAGGAATACAATGCATTTCATTTAACACGTTTCACAACATAAATAATGTGTACACCAGACAGATTTTGTTTTTTTAACTCAAAGATTTAGACCCAGAATAACACTAACTACCTTTGAACAAAGACCGGCTTCAGATATACTAACACTTTACGTTCACTGGAGTCAGGGTTGTGGACGGAAGGTCCTCACCAGTATTTTAACATAAAAGGGGTTTGTGTGTGGGAGAATGTGTGCATGACTGAATGTGCAGAGCTAGGTGTAAAATAAAATGTGTGTTCTAAACATGGCAAAGACTATTTATAGTCTCTTCAATTATTGAGAGCCGGATTCTACTCTTTTCTACTTCAAAGCCATCACACCCACCCCCAGCACCTCAACACACATACTGGACTGATGGGAGGGGGCGCGGTGTTGATGCAGACGTGTAGACGGCTTCACGTTTGTGAATGTGTGTGTGTATTTCTAAATGTAGACGCCAGATCGCAGGCTAAAATTATCCCCCGTTCCCTCTGTTTTGGTGCAGATATAGGTGAACACAAATAGAAAGACGAGGGGAAAAGGAAGGAGAGGAGGATGGAGAGGATAAATGGGATGAATGAGTGGGTGAGGGATGGA
The DNA here is from genome assembly GCA_963678695.2 of Diplodus puntazzo. Lineage (NCBI taxonomy): Eukaryota > Metazoa > Chordata > Actinopteri > Spariformes > Sparidae > Diplodus > Diplodus puntazzo. Next base: position 15,567,572 of record OZ023161.1, on the reverse strand, counting down.
TCATGAGAGCACAGATTGGGAGAAGGTACGATTGGATTTTAAAGATGCAATAGAAGCTTTGCATTGAGAAAGATAAGAAATGTGAAGCAGTAGTTTGCAGCCTAACTAGTGCAATGTTGTACACAAACAAGACACAAAAGATCATACTTCCATACAAGTTTATGATAAAAATCCAATGAAACAACATCATTGATTCATACAAAGTAGCATAGTCAGCCAATCCAACTTAAGCTCTAATAAAAAAGAAACCAAGATTAAATAAAAGGTAGAAAGTAATGCATTCATCAACATATCGCAAAACAAGAGGATCTTTATCTTTTCCTACAACAATCCGACAAAAAAAAATCATCAGTTACAACTTGGCAGTCTTTTGTTCCACAAAAATACACAGAACAGTATTTTTTTTTAATTAAAGAAAAAAAAATCCATATAGATTTACGAGAACTACCGCTTGGCCAAGAGGAACACTGGGAGTAAATGTTAAAAAGTCTGAGTCCCTTCAGTGATATTCTGAAGACAAGAAACCAAACCCCGGACCCCTCCAAAAAACAAAACAAATCGTGATGTGTCAGCTGGGAAAGGGAAAAAGTCGCCAAGACAAGTAAAAAAAAAAAAAATTTAAAAAAGGAAGAGTAGGTGACAAATAGTCCATCTTGGTGCAGAGAAGATCTTGAGATCTTGATGCGATGCAGTTCAATGAGCAATATGTACTGTGTGTGTCTTTAATAGATTCGACCTCGGCTCCTGCCGCCTCTGGCACCAAAGCCTCGTCCTCGGCCGCCCCTGAATCCACCACGCTGCTCTATAGCAGAAAAAACAAAACAGAACATTACAACCCTTTATATCATTACCACTTTTATATGTATTGATGCCAACAATTTTAATAATACAAAACACCAATGCATATATCTAAAAAATTCTGGAATTCAAAACATAATTTTAAATTTGATCAACTGTGTTTGACTGGCATCATATGATGCATTTAGTTTCAACATCAACAAAACATTTGGCAAGATTCACAGAAAAACAGTGTAGTAGTATTCTATATACAAGTAGACGGGAACTTAATACTTAAAAAACTAAACAACTGAGAGACAATATTAAATGGCTCCACACAGCTTTCCCAACGTTATCTCAAGCCTAGAGATCCAAAATGGATTTGAAAAGATTTTGTTAACACTGTTTCATAAGCCAAAATCTTCACTGTAGCTACTGAGCTAGAAGCGTTGAGGTTGTAAATGCATTTCAAATTAATTTGGTATATCAGGGCTTCCTGAGATTTGGATTATGCTGGTTTACCTGTATGGAGCTATTTTCTGCCATTATTTTGCTTTTTACATTTTAAAACAAGTCCCCATCTAATTCAGTTTTGCTGGGAAACTCCAGAAACGCTTAGTGGACTACAACACGTCACCTGACTTTCCATGACTGAATTAAATTTTTTGGGTTAACTGTTCCTTTAAATACACAATTTTCTTGTCACACAATCATCATCATCATCATCACCATCATCTTATGGCTCTGAAGCACACCTTGCAGCAATACATGTGAACATTTATAGGGAAAGAGATAATCTTATCAATCATTATGCAGATTAACAATGGAGACGTGGATTATGCTGCAGGTGTATTTTGAATCAAAGCTGACTACAGCTGCTGTCCTCTAAGGATGAGGGTTCAAAATGTCCAGAACTACCTTTACACCTACATTTCAAATGTCTTTACTTCCACAGACAGTGAAGGTTTCCCTTGAATTTTTTGTGCCAAATCAAAGTCGTTAAAAACACGTGTGATTAGGAAACAGTAACTTTAGCTATGAATGAGTCAAACAAACAAAAGTGTGGTATGAAATAAATTATAGGTGTTCATGCCTGACAACAGTGTTTATAAAAATGTGCAGAAAAAGAAAATGCAACAAGTGCTCCTCACCATAGTTAAAATTGCCAATGGTGGCGCTGTACTTGCCGCTGGGGGGATTATAGATTTGCCGTGCGTCCCTCCGGGATTGAGGGGAGATCTGTTTTTTTGTGCTTCCACTGGAGCCCATCTCCTCACCTGAAGGGCGCTTGGGCCTGAAAACATAAAGGAAGATGAAGATAGGTGATGAAAAGGGGTTTCTATCACCTCTAACGACACTCAGCACTGGTGACAAGAAGTGGGCACAGACTTACGCTACTGCCTCCGTCTTCTGGACAGGTTTCCAGGACAGAGTTACTGTGCTCTTGAATGATGGGGGATTGTGGAAGAGATCCTGGAAAGAAAACAATTGGAGAAATACATTTTTAAAAATGTTTCTATTACAACGCAGAGTTTATATTTTATGATCCAGATTCACTAAAATGACTAGAAAATAGAAACCATGTACATCGTAATACAACTGTTCTTGTCATAAATACTTTCCTTGTAAAATGTCTCATTCTTTATTGTCGTTACACATGGTGTAACGGAATTATTATTGTCAGGTGTTTCTGCTTCTCTTGAACAAGAATAAAGGATGTAGGGAATATATTGCAGCCCGTCACAAAAACAATTATGTACACAATTTGAGCAGAAGTCTGGATATAAACTGAAAATGTCAAGATGTGTGCTGCAAAAATTTGGGTGACTGATTTTTTGATTTTTTTAAAACATGTAATCTTATTCAGAATATGATGTCAACAACAAGTCAACACAACTTTTGGGAAACACGTGAATACTCCCTAAACACCCATTTCACAGGTGAACGGATTCAGTGGTAGCAGGTGATAGTATCATGATTGGGTATGAAAGAGGCATCCTCGAAAGGCTCAGGCATTAACAAGCAAGGAGGAGCCAGGGTTTAACACATGATTATATGAGGGATATGATTACATGGTTCGAGGAACACTTTATAAAACACAGTTAATTTACAAATAATTGCATCCTGCTTTTATTTACATTTTACACAGCATACCAACAATACTTTATTTTTTTTAAGTTTGAACGCTGGGGTTATATTTAATACAGGTTTGTTGTGTTGCATTATAATACTTCATACAGGTGTTCTTCATTTTCTGGTCACTCAGTGTCAATGACAAACCCCCCCCTACCTTGATGAGGACGTTGATGTTGTTTGTGATCTTGAGAGCAACCACTTTGATCTTGTTCTGATTACAGACAAAAGACAAGTTAGTATATTTGAGATATTTGACAGCAGAAAGGAACACAAAGCAACTAACTATGCTTATGCATGAAGGTCCTACTTATGCTATGCAAACTTAAGCTGACAGTATTTGTTACCTCTTCTGTCTTAAGAGCATCCCCCGTCTTGCCTTGCAGTGCTACTCGCAGTTGTCTGATGTAAACCTGCAGGCCCCTGGCAAAATACTGCAACCTGTAAGACAAAGCACATTCAGTTCCATTGGAAAGCCGTCTTGGGATAAACTGACCAAAAGACAATTGTTCCGTAAATTAAGAAAAACCATCAAACACACCCAACATGTTCAAAATGACACTTCAGTTTCATCATCAAATTTAACTACCTGCACTCCAAGAGACATTTTCATGCACCATTCTCTCACCTTATCTTAAAGTCTTTTAGTTGCTCAGCGTCCACTTTGTCAATGAGGAAGTCAGGCAGCTTCTTGCCCAGCTGGTGGAAGCTGAAGAGGAGACACTCCACGTAGCTGAACTGCAGTTTGGGTTCCTCATTTGCAGAGTTCTCCCCATTCTCCACTTCTTCTGGTGGCAGCGGCATGAACTCCTATACAAACATAAAAAACATAAAAAACCATCGCTCAAACCTTTTTGTGTTAAACAGCTGGCAAACTGAGAGTTTACTGGAACAAAAGAATACCCATAATAGAGTTTTAATCTTTAGCCCAGTATTTATTTTATACGGAAGCGCATTGCATTCACTGGATTAAAAAAAAAAATTCCTTCAGTTTATTACCGGGAGTATTTACTGTAAAAGTATGATCTCGTAATTATGAGAAAAGATCTCGTAATTACGAGATCATACTTTTACAGTAAATACTCCCGGTAATAAACTGAAGGTACCACGAAGGTATCCGGATTTCAAAGTAAAGGACAACATGAGAAAAAACAACAACAAAAAACATTTCTTTCCATAAGTAGTTCAAGATTCATATACTGCTGAACTAAATACTCCCTAGAATACTTGTGTAACTATAATGAAGTACTTCTACTGTGTACTATTTAAGTAATCCTCTGTCAAAATCCTTATCCTCGTACGCTACATGGGTCTGACTGTGAGACTGCAATCTTACCCACACAGTCGCCACCAGCAGCTCTTTAGAGCGCTTCAGCACGATTACCCTAAATGTTATTAGATAGAAAAAAACGGTGCGGCTGATTTGATCAAGCAAACGCGAACCACGGCTGGCTTGACCACAATCAACAACGCACCTTTCCTCATCTCATAATTACGAGATCTTTTCTCGTAATTACGAGATAAGGTGTCTATTTTTTTTTTTATCCAGTAAATGCAATGCGCTTCCGTAATTTTAAACATCGAGTCTGCACCAAAATATCTTATCAATAAGTGAATTATTTTTTTTCTTCGTTACACCAGCCAGCAAACCTGCCTTTCATATTAAATGTTATCAAGACATACATCAAGCACACTAATAGGGCAAACACACTCACCTACAACAATGGGATTAAGATATCAATAACATTAATAGAGAGCCCCTGGAGTCCCAAAGCTTTTTTTTCTCTTTTTTCAAAGATTCATACTAAACTAGTGCATTGAATTTAGCCCAGCATTAATAGTGAAGTGACAGCTGGGCCAGGACAATTACATGATTTCGCCTCTTTTATTTTGGAATATGAACGTACATCATAATCATTTATCATATGAGAATGGTTGATTTATTGATTGATGTACGTATGAGTTAATTCCCCCAAAACATTCAGTGTGAGTGGAAAATAAGCGCATTTCTGTTTGCTATCTGTAACTTTTTCCTCGTATTACTGCAGCCTCACTTCCACCAAAATGTGTTTGAGCGTTTGTAACTTTGAGTATAAGAACTCTCGACTTGAATAGTTGTAAATATGAAGGTGCTAAAAAGGGAATTTTGTTGGCTCAAAATACCCAGAACAACTGGGACAATCTGATTACGTATTCTAAGGTAGAAAATGAATCCACAGCTGGCTGGGGTCCAGGGAAAAAAGCTGACTTAGAGGACAAGCATATAGCATGTTTGTGTCCAACAATATGACTGTGAAGCAACGAAAGACTAAAAGAAGCACAATATCTGAAAATGGGGCCAGTTGAAAAACTGCCAATGTATATTTTGATTATTAAGCGCATTTGTATTCCTCCATGTCCAACAACAACAACAGGACAATCCGTTCTCACCAGCAGCTTGGTAAACAGCATGTTGAGGTTGGGCTCCAGCTTGTCCATGTCTCCACAGAACGGACTCATCTCAGCCAGCAGCTTCAGCACCTACACACACACACACACACACACACCACACACACACACACACACAGACACACACACACACACACACACACACACACACACACACACACACACACACACACACACACACACACACAGCTTTAGCAGAGCCCCTCACACAGTGTAATGTGCATTGCTAATGAGAAACAGTGTTGCGTGGGGCAGACTAATGACCCATTAACAACATGCAGTTGGCTGACACCTCTGACAGGTGGCTGCCATGCTGACTTTGTTTACTACTACAACCGCTCACCAAATGTCAGACATTAGGAATATCGACCTCACACCAGTGGCCATATTCATCGGGCCTCCCAAGTGCTAATTCGGACTGAATAAATCCAGGTCTGATTTGTCTGATGAAAATACTGTCAAGTTGTTGTTTTTTTTTACTGGGCTACAGGGTTGCAAAGTTGGAGGAGTCGCTGGCTCTGGAAGTGTTGTTCCCCCACTCTTTAGTCTAATGTTTATTCTTTTTTTTCAAACTGTATATTTACCTACCTAGAACTGGACATCATCTTGCAAAAGTTGCAACCATAAGGTTATGATAACTTTGACTGACTATCATTGATAAAGATATCAAAAAACATGGTATTACAAACCTGCACAAGGATCAAGAGCCTTCACAAGTCAAACTTCAAATATCTCACAACAGTACTAAATAAAAACAACCACGTCTGTTGGTCAAGAAATTCTCAAGACATGGCAGCACTATGGTTGAAATAGCCCTGCTGGACAAAACAGTGACGCCAATCCAAGAGGTGGTACAGTGTGATCAATAAATGAAAGCAAAAAAGTCCTTCCCGTTGGACAGTGAAAGTAGAACTCACCTCCAACTGAATGTCCAGCTCAGCCACAGGACTTGTCAGGGTGCTGAGGTTGGGCAGGACGTGTTCACAGAAGTAGGTTACAAAACGTGTGGAATGGACATTTTTCTATAAGACGGGAGAGAAAATATGATTAATTCACACTTTTTAATTACAGTAAACAATGATTACACGTCATTAGGTAGGCCAGCAGACAAACAAAAAGCACAGTGTGGAAAGATATGTCCATTAGTTGATTTGATATCCGATTAAACATTTATGTTGTTGTTGATGATGCAAATAAGCAAAACACTTTTTGGTTCCTGCTTTTCGAATATGATTTTCTGCTTTTCTTTATCTTGTGTAATAGTAAATGGAATATTCTCACATCAAATTCAAAGATGCACTTTTAGACTTTCATGATGAGAGAACTTCACTGAAATTCCTGTTTATGAAGCATTCACTAATTTGGCTGCTGAAGTGCTTACAAATGTTCAGTTCATATTATTTAAATAATTTTGCACTCCATCTATACAGATATAAAAAAATGAGATGCAAATGTAAACTGCAATATAACTTGTAGTCCAGCACAACAGTGGTTTCTGTTATATGTTCAAACATTACTGATCAGTGAACTTGGTTGATGTAGAGGTGCATTGGTTGTACTCACAGAGAACAGGGGCAAGGCCTGGCGTGTGCACTGCAGCAGGCGGTCAACAGTGTCTGGGTCAGCTGGGTTAAGGGCCTGCTCCAGGAAAGCCTGCTCCACGACCAGCTCCACCAGCTGCTGTCTCCCATTCACGGTCTGCAGCACCCGCAGGCCAGAAACTAAACGCATCAACAGCACAAACTCCTCTCCAGTCACATCCTCCAGCACCTGAGGAGGCAGTCGGGAAGAGAATGATACGCTTAAAAACAATGAGTACGGTTTTTACACAGTCCAACAATGTACAATGTTTGAACTAAATCTGACAAAGTATCAGCCAAGGAATGCATAAGGTAAAAGCTCATCTCCAACTTTAACCTGGAACTAAACTCATTGCCTTCAAATCAGGGCTGTTATACTGGGGGTGGGTGGTAACTGTGACGGTCCCTGCCTGATATAACCAGTCTGATGCAGGTGTGCAGTTCCTGGAGGCTCTCCTCCGTTCCCCCAGACTACCAGCATTGTGCGATTGTGTACACGCTATGTTTTTCAATAAAACCATTTAAAAATGCCTCGCTGCTCACTTTAATGTTGTGCCAGGGTTTCCTCGAGGCCCTGGTCGTAACAGTAAACAACTTCACAAATCAGTTTAACTTCTTTAGAAAACAAATGCAGGTTTACAAAAGAAAGTATACTTGTCAGCCTACATGTAGAAATCAGATAAATTACCAGCCATAGCTAAAGCAACTGGTTTTGGCCAGCAGAAGTCTTCACATATCCTGATTCCAGTCAATTGAGCAGTAAAGAGCACTCATCTTCTTTAAGATAATGAATCACTTCTACACTATGTTCGAACCTTCTTTGTCTCTGCAAAGACGTAGTCCTCCACCTCCTTTGTCATGACGTCCTCTGGAAGGGTCTTCAGTTTGCCTGACAGAAACTTGATGGCCCTTTCCCTCACAATGTCCTCACCTTGCAGGATCTGAGAGAAGAGGCCTCCAAGGGTACCTAAACAATGTGTCAATGCAAGTTCAGGATTACAAATGGGATGACAACCCCTATTTGAATTAGGGTTGCAATGATCATGAAAAACACAGCAAGCTGACCAATTCATGTCTTGTGTTAACAAAAAAGTATAATTTGTACATCCAATTTAGTGGGCTGAAATCCAGTATAACATCAGGTTCTGGTCCAACTCCTAAATATAAGGGGCACTTCTTTTTTAAATCAAACATACTACTTCAGATCAACTAGCTGCAAACGTGGAATGCAACAGTCAGAAAAGGGCAGTTCACACAAAATTTCCTGTGGACATATAGTTGAAACAGCCTGTAATGAGACAACATGGATCATTCTCAGCAAGTAGAATGAAATCTCACTCACACGTATCCTAAGGAGGGAGATTAAGAACATATCTCAGTGTCCTGTGTCAAGCACGCAAAGGCATCATTTGGCTCCACAATGGAGCAAAACAGCACTCACCCCTGGCATCAATCTTGAAGATAGAAACAAGTGCTGCATTCACTTGGTTGAACTCTGCTGTGTCATCTGAAAGTACAAACATTAACAGACTCTTCAGTTGTCATTCTTGAGAATACAAATGTTTACAAAATCAGAGACCAATGTGCTGTTTAGAATGACAAGTACATCAGATTTTCAAGAAACCTAAACCACTACACATGACCTAAGCCATGACTTAAATAAACAACATGGATGTATCAATAGGTTTAAACCATACCAGTCTGTTAAGTAGTTTGGAAAAACAAATAAAAATACCCTACCAGGATAATTACATCCCCCAAGTGTGTAATTTGAGGCATCCAATACCTGTTTGAAGGAGCTGGGTGAGAATATCTGCAACTCTGAGGATGTTCTCACCAGTTGCAAACCGTGGGAGCTCTTTGATGGCCTGCCGCCGAATCTGGATGAAGTACACATTCACATGAGTGGGTTGTTATGATGGGATAAAAATGACTATAGTAAATCCATACAGTCACTGGAAGAAGGTCCACATCAACCAAGGAACACACAAGCCATTTTTTAACATAGTGAATTTAAAGATAAAGACAAACTCTAACTACCATTGCGTCTATTAGAACCCTCTGTTCTACTCACCGACACATCCTCATCTTCACAAAGATCAAGCTGAGCATTAATTGCTGCATCGGCCATTTCTGGGAAGCTGCTGAAGAACTTCGGGATGAACTGCGCTGCCAGGCGCTTCTCCTTCGGGCCACCCTTCACACCATTTAGGATGACCTGGTAGGCATCTTTGTGCTGTAAAATATTGGACAATACATGAGTAAACATGGGCAAGACATATAACACTATCATCACATTTTGATTCATGCAAATCCTAAAAATATTATAAGATGTGGGTGGGAGAAGCTTTCTAATCTAAAAAGGCAATGCTGGTGGTGTCAAGGTTATTCAGGCTCAAGTGGGAGTCTGGGAATAAAACCCCCCATTACAAACTGGGGTTGTTAAGTTTGAAAGACATGGTACTATAACAAAGCTCCAATGAAGTTGCATTGTGGGCAATCATTTTCTACTACAGGCTTAAAGTCAGGAAATCTCAGGCTCTGTTGGATTGTTTTTTGTTTTTTTTAAAAAACAAAAACAAAAACAATCTCTTGATTCGGACATAAGTGCGATCAATAAATCTCAAATAATAGTGGAAAACAGACCTACGAGTTTCTGATACACGAGGACTGTGTGGTTTCAAACTCATGTCACCTACAAATAGAAGGGCCCCCTTTATCGTAGAAGTACGTTACATCAATTTAACAGACCTGGGTTAAATCTGCCAGTTCAATACCCTGTAAACGTTAATAATGTGCTTTTTGTTTCGCTAAATTAAAATCAGCTTTGAGATGAATTTAGCAAATGTTCCTAGACAACACCTAGATAACACGCTCATATTCATAATCAACTTCAAGAAAAAAAAAAAAAAAAAAAAAAAAAAAAAAAAACATTGAAAGACAAGTATGGCAGTGAATTGGAGACAACAGCCAAGGCTAAATCGAGTTGCTCTATTTCAAAATGAATGAAAATGGGTTCGCTAATAAAACAAATTAAATATGAGCGTTTGGTTGACTTAAAAATGATGAACCGCGGGCTGGTACCGCCTATCGTTAGGGTCACTATGGGGAGGCCATTAACATTACCTGCTTATGTTACGTTCGCTAGCTACAGTTAGCCTAGCATAGCACGCACACAACAATGTTATGTCAACAAAGTTACAACAGCGGAAGTTAAATAAGATACAACGGTACAGCAACAAAACTCTCGCTTAACTGGTGTTTCAAAATGAACGCATATGCCTTTATTTACCTGGCTGATGTTGTCCTTACTGGCATCAGCAAGGAGCCCGTAGTTACGATACAGATCCTCGATAGTGACCGCCATCAGCGTGCGTCCGGGTGCCTGCCGCTCACAGATAAGACCGCCGATAAAAACGCAGACGAAAACCCCTCTCGAATCACTTTTGAGCCGTTTCAAACGACTACAACACAAACAACGCCGTACTATCGGAAATTACGATTTTCGGAAAGGGGACGGGGAGATGAAATTTCGAGAAGCCCGTGAATGAATACCCCCCCACGGTCTGTCTTCCCGCAATCACTGGTGCGCTGGCTAAAATGCTACGGAACAATGAGTACAGCGCATGAGCAAGTTTAACCAACCGCCTGAGGATTTACAACACACGTGACCGCGAGTATGCGCTGAAGAGGTGCGCAGTAAAATCACTCGTGATGCCGGTATGTTCAAGTGACAGGCAACTATTGACAAAACTCTCTTTATTTGACTTCACTACATTTTATTTTATTTTTTGGATTTTATTTAAATTATCTATTCTTTTTATGTTACAGTGCTCCCATATGTTTATAGGAATATATTTTTTAATAATGGTTAGGTTAATCTGACACAAGACAGATGCCTCTAATATTCTAAAATGTGTTTGCTGGATTTATCTTTTTAGGAAGCTACAACCTGAGCGATACTGGATCATTGGGGCCAATACTGATACTGATAGAATGGAGTAAAATAATGCAGTTATTGGCCAATATATTTATAGTGACAAAATATATACATACACACACATTTTTGCAATGATTTCGTAGGACAAGAATAGATAAATCAAAACAGAAAGTCAGTGCAAACACTTTTATTGAACTAATTAGTTGCAACAACAATTCTGTACAAGCAATTTTACTTCCAGTTAAAGGTGGGGTGAGCCATTATGGTGAAGATGGTTGATTGTGGAGTCTCATTCATAGGTCGTCAAACCCCAACGACACAGGAGTGAGTTTCAACACTTACGTATCTTTCTCCAAAATCAATCACCCCACATTTAGGTTTCTGACATACAATGCTGAAACACAAGGAAGCTCTAGATCCAAAACATGTAGTTTCATAGGAATCTGATTCCTGCTCCGAACTGGACCCCGTCACATATCCTGCAAAGGCGGGAGGAAATTGGACAAAATGGATATCAAGGCAAACCAAGAATCTGATTATCTTTGGCACATGCATGTTTCTTGAAAATGTATGTGTATATAATGTTATCGTGTGTGATGTGATTGTAGAGAGAAGGATTAGAGTTTAGATTCTCTGCCCGAGCCCGAGCCCGACCCTGACCCGACCCGGCCCGTGGGCCGGGCCGGGCCGATATTTCCCGTCACTTTCCTCGGGCCGGGCCGGGCCGGGCCGGGCCCTTGATCAAGCATTTGTGTGTGTGTGTGTGTGTGTGTGTGTGTGTGTGTGTGTGTGTGTGTGTGTGTGTGTGTGTGTGTATGTTTTAATAACTCTAAACAATGACTGTGTTTCCAGCTAGAAAACGCGCATCTCTCTCCTCCCTCCATGTTGCTCGTGTCGCTGCGTGGTGTTACATGTGAGTTGTCCTCGTGCTGAAAATGTGACTTCTCCCGCACGTCACGTCACTCCTCGAGACGCAAGAAGAAAGCAAAATATATATTTTTACAAGGAAAATGACGAAAATAATAGTAACGCAAAGTGACTTGAATACTTTAATCTGATTTCTGGTTTGGAAATATTACCGCGTTAAATTACTCATTACTGAAAATAGTGGTCAGATTAGAGGAACGCGTTACCGGCGTCACTGATTGTGTAGTTTTAGTGCAACATGGAGTTTGAGAACGTCAGTTATAACAACCCACGTATGAAAAAAATGTCGGGTTTAAATCGGGTTCGGGCTCATAATTACAGTTGATGTGCCGGGCCGGGCCGGGCTCGGACACAACGTGCACGGGCTCGTGTCGGGTCGGGCTTGATATTTTGGGCCCGATCTAAACTCTAAGAAGGATTGTGTTTAATGTGAAAGGATCTGCCTCCCAACTTTATAGAATAAGGTTATGACATTGCTCAATATTTACTGTATTTGGATTAATCAGCACTTGAGTATATTTCACACATGTAGACAAATGTGTGACTTATAAGGCATGAGATAAAAAGGCTCATCTATATAGGCAGTTTTGATGTGATTGTTTTTTTTTTTTTACCAAAGTGCAAAGCATTAGACATCAAGTTTATCTAGTGTGTCCGTAATAAGTGACATTCAAAATCATCTTACATAGCCCAAGTTGACCTAACCAGCCTACCTGTCTCCACTCTGGACTCCCATGGGAATGCAGTAGTTCAGCTCCAGCCTGGCAATGTTCCCTAAACGCAGCACAATGCCCAGTCCATATGACCAACGGATGCATTCTGCCAGTTTCTTTAAATGTGCTTGTGGCCCCTGACCTGAAAACAAACATCAACCTCAGCCAGACAGAAGTCAAGGGCATCTGCTTCACCAAAACACCTTCGCTCCAAGCCTGAACTAGAAAACTGAAAGTCACCCAATTATAACAAACAGAATACTGTCATAAATGTCAAGGTCTGGTCTATAAAACATGAACCTTTAATGGTCTTTACACTTGTGGTCTGTTTCAAAACTACTCACCATAGTTGAGGTTACAAAGGTTTCCTGCATTGAGGAAGAAGTGTGTTCTGAAGAGGTCACCAAAGCCCCCCCTGCCTGGTCTGAAGGGTAGAGGAGTGTAGAGGTGGAGGCCTCCGGCCCAGTAGCCCTCTCCTCCCAGGTAGTCGCCTGTCATACCAGTAATACCAGCACAGAACCTTACAATTAGCCATTAAACTTCAGTGTGGTTACCAAGCAGCTCAGGCAAGTTAATATCTCACCTTCACTCTGTGGGCCCATACTGTACATACTGAATCCCCGAATACTGGTGGGGCCACCAAGATAGAACCTTTGATGGAAACAAAAGACACACAAATCATAAAATACACAATACAACCATGAGCTGTCTATTAATCAATTAAAGAACCCTACAGTTCATTCTGTTGTTTTAATTAGTTTTTGAATTAATTTAGTTGTTTGTTTGTGTAAATTGATTCACCTATTTTTGATTACAATTTCAGAGGATATAATACAATGTCCATCTCTATAAATCCACATGAAATCATAGAAAGAAAGAGGCCGTTTATAGTCATTGGACTTGACAAACATTTTCTTCAGTATCAAAACAACCCAGTGACAGCTGTCTTGACATCCATGGGTGCACTGTAAACAGGAAAAGTTAATAGCTTATTTGGCATACTTTTAACGGTGCCAATTTGTGGGCAGGATTAAACAAATATAGGTTAAAAAAAACGGGGCTAAAGCTCTATTTTTTCTGATGGGGCCCCCTAAATGTCTAACCTCTGGTCTTGTGGTAATGGTAATAGGGTGGCATACTGTATTTCTGTACCTGTCTGCTATGCTTGTTGGTTTGTCACCAATGGGCAGGAGCAAACCACCCCACAATGAGGCAGAAAGGACCTGGAAGGGAAAGTCAAATAATTTAACAGAAACAACATACTAGCCAAATGTCAAGTTATTTTTCTTTAACATAAAAATGGGTTCCTGGCTTAAAAAAGACTACACCGAGATTAATAGAAATTAGTCTGTTGTACATTCAGGTAATTTGTCTTCTCAAAGACCATGCTCACACACAAGTCTGGGTATACTGCTTGAATGACTTACTTCACACTTAATTGTTGTACAAAAAATAATCTAAACCCAGAAAATAGTCCAATACTCCTTTATCCTCTATTTTCTACTTTGGCCAAGTGAAAACTGCTTAAAGTTGAACCACACTTAATGCCCACAGATGAGATACTTTGCCAAAATGCTGAAACGAAAAATGTAGAATCTTACTGAATCCCAGAAGAGTGTTTTGTTGAGCTGGATCTCAAAGTCTTCCTTCAGGAAACTGGCGTCTCCCCCGGTGTAACCAGCAAGTTCCTACACAACCACAACACAAAACATCAAATTGGTTTCCAAGTTCTGTCATATATCATTTGCAAAAGTGTCAAACAACAAACCTGATGGATCTTCAACAGGCCACCTTTCTTGGGAAGGATGGATGAGTTTCTGGTGTCGATGACCATAGAATGCTGTAAAACAAAAAAGCACAATTCACACAACTACTGTTGAAAACTTGTTCATACAGTTTTAAATAACAACTAGTTACGAGTTATTGCAACTTGTGCAAAAATCTTTTATCGAAAGTTATTTCAAATAATGTTAAGTCCTCAATGTAAAATAAGAGACAAATACCGAGAGTGAGGACTTGAGAGAATGACCGCTCTCCTCCCGGACGGCGAACGAGGCGGTGCGAGCCAGACAGCCCAGCTCTCTCCACACTCCCTCCCACTTTAGCGTTTGGCTGGTCTTCCATACCGGGAACTGTGGGTGGTAAATTGGTAATGAAACACCAGTTTATTACTTTTATTTTGTACAGATTTTATATAGTAAATGAGCATAGAGCAGATAGTGTTTGTAAAAATAGAAAAAATAATCACAACGTGAAAGCCTGCAAATGACTTTAATTGGTCAGCCTTTTTCATCATCCATCCATAAATGATGTGTAAATATTAGTGTAAGACATATGGTTGAAAACTTAATAAAAAGAAACCTAAATATGTTAATACATGTGCAAAGAGACAAAAAATTAAAACAATGTTTTTACGAACAAGAATTTCTTAAATTGCACAAAATGTGAAAGAAACAGACAGATAAAATGGAAGTATAAGTATTTACGCTCATTTCTGCAGAGACGCCTCGATCTGTCTCCCTCAGTGAACTCCATGGAAACTGACCTGTTACTTTGTACATGTTGAGAGAGATACTGAAAGTAAAAGAAGACAAGCAATAGAAGGTCAATACCCTGTGGTGATTACTAAATACACCTGTTACTGCATAGGTTTACCTTGGCCAAAATCTAAAGTTTAAGAACCACATGAGTCATCTTAACTGCCTAAAACTACCATAGTCACACATGCATACAATGTATCAAGTTAATTAGACCTAAAAATACATGTATTTTATGAATGTCTTACTTGCGTTCAAAGTGTCCTGGTTGAGGTTTAAAAAAGGACAGGCCGTAGGATGTCTCTTTGGTGCCGTAGGAGAACTGGAAGGTCATTTTCTCTGCCCGACCAAGTACATTGGGTAACTTCAGGCCCAGAACCTAAATCAAAATGGGTCAATTGATTAGGTTTTCCATTCTGTATCTAGGGCTAATAAACAAATAACAACATCAAGTGTTAAAAGAAATCTTGAATCAATATGTCTACAAAACAAATGCATAAAAAACACAAACAGATACATTTATTTGGGTCGAGCTGAAATACATTTGTCAGTATGACACTAAGATTGGATCCAAATCAGTGAGTAGATAGTGACATGAGCCATCATAGTGCTCACCATGCTTCCTTCATTGTTTCCAACCATGGTGTTGTAGCTGCCCGTCATCCGTCTCAGCTCAGTGACTTCAAACGTCACGTCGAGGCCATTGGGAAGAGCATCCTCACCTAAACAGAAAAGAAAACAAACTTTTCTTTATTTTATGCTAAGTTTAAAACAATGACGTATGTAACAGATGATTATTACTAACCTGATTTCACAGCTCAACAGAGAAAATGTATAACTATAATGAATACAATCATCTGGACAGTGCCTTTGTGTACTAATGCATTTTTCAAGACCGGTCACCTCGTGATGTGTCAATAACAACTTCGACTCTTCTGAAGATACCGAGCCGCAGCAGCTTCTGTCGGGCCTCGTGGGACCTTCGCATCACCTGCACAACAGATCGAACCATGTGTTGATGCCAGGAACGGCTACTTGCAAGCATAAATTGAACAAATATCAATTAGTTCAGCTACAGTTTTAACATGCACCTACATCAATCAAGTTTTTTGCCCGGAAGACCTCAGAGATTTCGTAAGTCAAGAGGTCCTCCTTGGTTCTTCCGAGCCCATCTATGTGCACTCGTTGAACAACAACCTGAAGAACAGGAGAGACAGACAGCGTTAGAAACATTATCCAACAAAGAATACAGGTCTGGCAATGTTAGATTCCTACTGAGAAAGCTGGGTTATAATTACTGTCTTGAACAAAACAAATCTTACATCCTTGTTTTCAAGAACCTCTTGTTTTGGCTCATGCTCAATCTCTGGAGCCTCAATGTCATCAGCATGAACTCCAAGCTCTGGCCCGTGCATGGGCAGAGGGTCCAGGCTCTACAGCACAGAATATGAGAAAACATATAATCACAATCAAAGTACTGGAACAATGGGACATTTAAGGGGTTCATAATGACACAAAAAAAGGATATTACATTTGTTAAATTACACACATCTTACACATGTTTGGTGATTTTACTGTTTTACATAATAATATATTTCTATCTTACACATTTTTATTGTATACAGGTTTGTAGTGTATGATCTTTACTTTTTATTTTTGTATTTAGGCACATTATGTCTACGCCTGTTGTATGTAATGTGCTATATAAATAAACTTGACTTATTCTGAAGCTAATCCAGTTCTACACCTAGGAATGTATTCTTCTCCAAAACAATGCATTATAATAAATTAGAAATAAGAAATAACAATAAATGCTCTGCAGCAGAAAGGGATTGCAACTAATGATTACTTTTACTGCTGCTTGATTATGTTTTTCATTTATTCAATCATTAGTTGGTCTGTAAAATGTGAAAGAAATGTTAAATGAATATAAACTGTTGTTCACGTGTTTACAATTATACAGAACAGAGAAAATCAGCAAATCATCACATTTTCACATTAACAAAATGTGAAATGTGGTGGGGAAAATGGAGAATGTTGCATGGGGAATGGGACTGGATGAATAATTATTAAAACATGTGTGAAAGGGAATTGAAAAATAAAAATAAATAGAATAAGCAGATAAACAGAGTTTACAGAATAACATTTAGAGAGTTTAAATTTGTTTTCACAGCTTTTTAACGTTAAAGTGATTAGAGGATAATGGAAATATACAAAAATCTATAGGCCCCTTTTCTTTTACACTCCATTCTAATCATTTAGCTCACAGTAATATTTGTTCTAGTTAGATATTTGACTAGTTTGGCTCTGGCTACAGCCCTGTAAAGAATAATAATAATCAGAAAACCGAGCAAGTAAACTGCAGTAAACAACACAACTACAGCAGTAAGCATAAGTGGAGCTTCCTGCAGGCAGACTACAGTAAGGAGGCGAGCCTAGCATGTGTCATTACTGTCTGTAATTTCCATCCAACTACACACCAGAGAGTCTTTACGTTTAATGGCAACATTAAAAACTCGCAGCCATGTTTAGCTGCGAATTAATTCAGTTTCTTATCAGAGAGCTGAATGCCTGAGCCTTGTTGGACCTTGTTGCATGTACAGTGAGGGCCTTTTCTTGCAGCACAGCAGCCGCTCTGTCAGATAAACCCACTGAACACGGAGAGGTCAAAGTCCTAGCTAACACGGTCACCGGACTTCTCCTTACCCTGGCATGGACGGTGCCCATGTTGAGCTCCGTAGGGCGCTGTCCCGGAAAATGTGGGCAAAACTTTGTGCGATAGTATAAAGACTAATTTATTTAACCTACAAGTAACCGGAGAATGGCAGTGAAGATCCGTATAAGGAGGCGGCTATGTCACTTCCTGGCCACGCCCTCTGCGGGGGTCATTCAACACAACAACGCTGCAAAAGAAGGAAAAAGTATACAAAAAAAATAAAAAATGTACAACCACTATATTGACTGATACTAATTCCGTTATTGTTATTATGATGTTATATGTAATTAAATGACATATTTCGTATTCCGTTTAAAGATGCACTATGTAGTTTAGGGGAAGATTCTTCAGAAGAGAAAGATCATTATTGAGTGTTTTTTTTATGCTTAAGTAAACTAAATAAACAACAATTTCATACTTTTCATACTTTTCAATGTTTATATTGGGCGGACTCTACCGCAAACCACTGAAAGTCTCAGTTTACATTCATGCAGCTCTGATGGCAAGATGGACTAAAAAAGTTAAGGGTTTATTTAATAGTCATTTTAAACTACCAGGGTTTTAGAATGAAATTTGTGTTGACGTCCCTTTATACTACATAATAAGAAAACTATTCTATACACCGGAGTATACAGCAGATACTTCTGTATCTTTTACCAGATGGCAGCAGGGAGAACAGATTGTGGCTTGGGTGGGTGTATGGTATATTGTAGGAAAGATGTTACATTTTCACAAGGAATCTTTATCATTGAGAAACGCTGCGTTCATAATCATGTTTTTTTTTAGGCTATCTTACTGTGAGCATTTATTCCTCAAAAAGCATTTACAGTGGCTTGCAAAAGTATTCACCCCCTTGAACTTTTCCACATTTTACCCACAAATGTAAATGTATTTTTTTGGGATTTTATGTGATAGACCAACATAAAGTGGTGCATAATTGTGAAGTGGATGGAAAATGATAAATGTTGTTTTTTTACAAATAAAAACATAAAAGTGTGGTGTGCAAAACGATTCCCCCCCGAGTCAATACTTTGTAGAACCACCTTTTGCTGCAATGACAGCTGCAAGTCTTTTGTTGTAAGTCTCTACCAGCGATGCACATATAGAGACTGAAATATTTGCCCTTTCTTCCTTAGCAAAATAGCTCAAGCTTAGTCTGATTGGATGGAGAGTGTCTGTGAACAGCATTTTTCAAGTCTTGCCAGAGATTCTCATTTGGATTTAGGTTTGGACTTTGACTGGGCCATTCTAACACATGAACATGCTTTGATCTAAACCATTCCATTGTAGCTCTGGCTGTATGTTTAGGCTTGTTGTCCTGCTGGAAGGTGAACCTCCGCCCCAGTCTCAAGTCTTTTGCAGACTCTAACAGGTTTTCTTCCAAGATTGTCCTGTTATGTATTTGGCTCCATCCATCTTCCCATCAACTCAGACCGGCTTCCCTGTCCCTGCTGAAGAAAAGCATCCCCACAGCATGATGCTGCCTGTGTTCAGGGTGATGTGCCGTGTTAGTTTTCTGCCACACATACTGTTTTGCATTTAGGCAAAAAACTTCAATTTTGGTCTCATCTGACCAGAGCACCTTCCGCCACATGTTTGTTTCTCTCCCCCTTTTCTCTTCATGATGCTGTTTGTTCACTAATGTTCTCTCACAAACCTCTGAGGCCTTCACAGAACAGCTGTATTTACACTGAGATTAGATTACACACAGGTGGACTCCATTTACTAATAAGGTGACTTCTGAAGGCAACTGGTTGCACTGGATTGTATTTAAGGGTATCAGAGTAAAGGGGGCTGAATACTTTTGCCCACCACATTTTTCAGTTTTTTATTTTTAAAAATGTTTGAAAACCATGTATCATTTTACTTCCACTCCACAACTGTGCACCTCTTTGTGTTGGTCTATCACATAAAATCCCAATAAAATACAGTTATGTTTGTGGTTGTAATGTGACAAAATGTGGAGAAGCTCAAGGGGGGTGAATACTTTTGCAAGCCACTGTAGAAGTGTTTGTGTTTGACTTGAGGTGCGTACCCTGGATAATCCTCAAGCTAATGCTGAGGAGTACACCAAAGTATCTTCTTGTATTTTTGAGACTTCTTTAAACTGACCAACGGTGTGAGATTAAGCCACTTGGAAAGAATCTTGTTTTGTGTCAATATAAAAGTAGAAAAGGAAAATCACCCAGAATTGGGATGTAGACTTAAGATGTATAAACCTTTTGTTCTCTGTTATCCTAATTCTCTGAGAGCTCCTGATAACGCCTTGATATACAAATGCTGACTTAAGCGCAAACATTTAACTGAAATGCGTGCACCAATGAAAATGAAGCTGCCTTGAATCAGAAAGTTTAATAACAACTGTAATCAAAAAATCTGGTCATTTTACAAAACACAGCTCCACAAAAACCCTAGTCCCAACGATAACACCCAAATGCATTTCACCACATCAAGTTCACTGTTTTTCACAGTATGTTGCTGAGCATCTCTGCAGGCCTTGGGTCCTGCAACAACAAAATGAGGCAAACATTGATTTCATAATAAGATGAATTTTATAATTCTGAATACTTCTGTGTTCACTGTGCTGTGCTGATTTTACAAGCTGCTCTTACGCTTCTGTTATGAAAGTCTCACGTGATATTCTGTCTTCATTTACACCTTCAGGACATTCATTAATGTCTTTAATTCCCAGTGTGGTCAGAGCTGTGGGGAAAAATGCTCTGTGAGTATTTGTTTTAGTTCCACAGTTGTTATTTTTCAGAGAAAAAAAAAATCGTTATGAGTGAATGACCAAATTACTATATGCATATGACATTTTACAATAATTATTGGTTTAAATGCAGAAAGATTGAATCATTACAAATAACTGGATGAAGATATCTGCAAATTATATTGCCAATATAAATAGCAATTAGTATTTAATTATATTGAGAGTGCCTCTCCCCTCAAGATAGCTCCATGTGCTGTGCTTACCATGCTTGTATTGGGCAAAAGTGATGTACTTTTGATTAGCAGGGTCTAGTATCCCGAAAACTGCGTCCAGGTTGGCGTTGTTGAACAGATTTGGCCCTCTCACATCACTCTGACCAGAAATCCTTAGCTGTTCCAGCTGCTCAACGAGAAACTCTCTGGGATTCTCTGAATTAAAGAATAAATCACTGTGTCAATCATTAAAATGTGTGTTTCTGGTGTTTCGATAATGAAACAATTTGGAGAAAGTTTGTATATTAGTTATGATAGGGTTGCGGGGATATCATCAGAATAAGATGTAATAAGAACAATATCTAGCATATAAAAAATGTATGTTCTATTTAAATACACTTTATGGTGACTATCAACATAGGTTTGTCCAGGGAAAGGAATGTTGCCTGTGTAAGTAAACTCAAAATGTGACACACGTCACTATTTTCTCCAAGAGCAGTAAGCCTACTGCTGAGTGTCTAGCTACACCTGTTATGTTGGGGTAGCTCGTCTGTTTTGTTTACCATCTATATGAGGAAAGTCAGAAGGAAAATAATCCTAATCCAGCACATATTCAGTTAAATAAACTCTGATTTTTGACGAAGATGACCAAAAACTTGTTGTGGTCTATCCATTTCCTATGCCATGTGTGTTTTAATCAGAGCTACCTAGTTTGCTAGCTGCTACCTCGCGTTTTTCAGCACATAATGTTACGGTGCTGTATCTATAAAAGATAAGAATTAAACTCTAACCAGGTCTGTGAAAGAAGAGCATGCTTGTCAGGTTGTCCATGAGCTCCATGATTCTGTGTTTTTTAAGATAATCTGCGGCGTCTCTCTCCCTCTGCGTCGCCATCTTTAACGCTTCACTTTGTTTGAACTTGTTGCTATGATACGCCAACATCTACCAGGCGTGTCTGTTGTCGTGTAGTCTTGTGAGGTCCCTCCTCACTGTTGGACTGTTGGTACAACTTAAACTACTTTGATGAGTCGTTCTTTCAATAGAATGTCATAACATAGTGAGCAGTGGCCATCACAAGTTCAATACAGCAGTCCAAAACCCAAAGATATTTAATTTACAATAATACAACACAGGGAACAGCATTAATATATTCACATTTTAGAGACTGGAAACACTTTGGTATTTTTGCTTGATGAGTGATCTGAGATCTACAAACTAGATCAATCAATAAGCAAAACTGCTGAGGATTAATTTTGCAATCCTCCAAATGTTTCCATATGCAGCACTCACATTTGCTAGTCAGGACAAAGGCTTACTTTGATATCTTTATTTAAAATATATTGTGTCTGGTAGCAGTTACTGCACATTCATGAAGCATTTTCTTACCGTCTTACATAGGTCTAAAAACACAAACAAATTCAAAAACAGTAAGAGATGTTTATCCTGTATTTACAGACAGCTGCAAATAGTTGAATGAACCAAATGATCTCGATGCAGACATGATCCTCATCTCGAGCAGCCAGACTCCAACAGTGCAGCACTTTATTACCATAAGAAGAAAACATCAAACAAAGAAAATGTCCATTTGAAGATGTCCTAGAAATGTTTTTTTTACTCCCAGGCACGTGGTAGCTTCTAGCTTTTTGTCCATCACTCATAGAGGATGTGTCCATCAGTCCACCTTTTGTTGTGCTTTAAGTTGCTCCAAAGCAGCAGCAGCAGCTTCTTCTCTGACTTTGTAGCCACGCAGTTCTGTCCGGAGCTCTCCAGGCTTCGGTGGGATCTCTGGTATAGTCTTAAAAATAAAACAAGAGCAAGCACTTTTAAACACATAGGGCCTGTTGTGCCTGTTTGATTGGGTGGTTTTGTGTTTTTTTTCTCCATTCCCACTCGTAACTGTTTAACTGGTGATAAATATGACATATTTTATCATCTACAGTAAAATTCTGACTTTTTTGGAACAGATTCTGACACAACAGTGATAAATGGATGCAAGAAAATTCCCATCGTGGATGACTGTCAATTTATGGGAAATGCAGAACAATACCAAAGACATGAAGTATGAGATGATATATTGTTGAAGAATACTTTGGCTTTATAACAACTATACAATGTGTAACCACAGTAGTACTATACTACACTGGTGGCAGAGTTTATTTGCAGTTTCCTAACCTTTCAAAAACCTGATAACGATCATCAGAACAATTTCAGTGCATTCCAACACTTTTCAAAGCTTGCTTAATGATTTTCTCCACAGAAAACAGATATACAACTGTTGCATTTGTCTCTCACCAGATCAGGTAAGTAGTATTGGTGGACGGCCTGTGCTCCTGCAAACATAGCCAGTACACTGGCAGCAAACATCCTCAGGTACCGAGGCCAGGACACACCAGCTGGCATCTTGACAGACTCCCTGAACCTGGAAAAAAAAAGATAGGTAGAGAAAACAAATCAAAACTATGTGCCAAAGGGTAGCATCTAATCTTTGTCTGCTCAAGTCAATTTTTTTTTTCTAAGTAAAAAGTGTTACTGTTAAAATTGTCATTTATAACTTTATGCCTCACAATCTGGGACATTAATCATGTAACTGGGCAGCATCATACTCACACTGTGTACTGAGATCCCACATACAGCTACTATGAGTATGCATCAGCATTATTATTTTCTGAAGATCGTCATTTTAATATCAGACATTTGCTGTCATATATGACTGCTGTCCAACTGCACAGTAAATTCAGTTACATGTTAGCTACTGTCAATGTTTGCTAGCCCTGATGTAACGTTTAGCGAAGCTAAAAGTTTATAAAATACAGAAATGGTGACAGAGTAATAGCCATACATGATGCTAGTGAGACCTTACCTTGTTTAAATAGCGTGCATTAAATTAAATAAACGGCCACAATGTGAAGCTAATTTTCACAATCATTAACCCAACTGTCTGTCATTGGGACTCAGGCAGGTCATGCTGTTTGGCTAACACGAAGAATGTTTCAAAGAAAAGGAGGTCTCACTCTGACCATTTTTAATGATACCACGAATATTCCGTCTCCCGTCGACTGTTTGAGCACCTGTGGGCTCCACTGTTGTGAACTGATGTTGCCGTGGAAGAGAAGAGCTTTTCTAGCATGGATGAAAAAACACAACTGCTTTCTATTCGGCTATTTTCAGCCTTCTCGGTGACCGGGGATCCATCCTTCGTTAGTTTTTTTTTTTTTTTTTTTTTTTGAACAGATAAACTCGCAATCCATACGCACCGTGTTGTACTATGTATCTCAACGTTTACATCGTTGTACCAATTTAAGACAGGGGTCTCGGTAAGGTTATGGTGATAAAGTTGCGCGGCGGCGCGGGATAATCCGGACGTTTTAAAAAAGGATTTTGTGTGCATTTTGAGAGGTTCTGTTTTAACTACTGAGTGACGCGCTGTGTCGATTACTACACTATCTTTGCTGTTACGTTCTTCTGCAGCGACAACTCGTGCTGGCGCTTTGTCACAGAAGAGACATGTCGCCGTCTAGCGGCAGGTCGTGCGAACCCATGCAATTCGTGGACCATAAACTTTAATCCTGTGTATATTTTATAATGTTAAAATTAGTAGTTACCTGTGCGGTTTTACTCAATAACCATGGTTCACTTGTTGTTAAAGTATAGTTTTGTATGTCATTCTCACCCATGCAGTACACCTCCCAACCAAAAGGTGGCGTTAAGCCTTCAGCCAACCGGAGCTAAACGGGATGTTGAGCGTTTAAATGGTCTTTGTTTTGGGAGCATTCCCAGCCCCCCGTCCATTTAATTGAAAACTAAAGAACAAAATGTATGACAGGTACGTTAGCGTTCTCATACACCTTTATATTTCGTTAATGTAGAGGTCACTGGTGGTTTTAAGATAGCTGTTGGACCGCGTAATGTTGTTAGCTTACTGTTAGCTAAAGCTTCCAGCTTCCTGTAGCAGCGTCCGTCCGTCTTCTTTGTGCCGAGCAATGTCCCTCTGTGCTATAACTTAATCCTCACACAGCTCATGTCTCCGGTGTGTATTGATGCATCTGTCAGAAGAATGAATGTTAATTTATTTAGATAAGTCAACAGTTAAGATGGAAGAAAACCAGTATACATCACTGACGGTTCCTACGGATTATTTTCAGCAGTGGTGAGTTGGTGCTGGAGGTGGCTGCAGGTCCTGGAAAACTTCTCATGTTATTTCCCTCTCTACGTCTTCATTTTCATGCATGAGATGGAGAAAGATGAATAGCATTTGACACACGATATCATGCACATGTATGTACTTTATATTCAGGCTGTTAGCAAGTGATAGTAATTATTAAGGATAATAACCTGTCAAATTGTAAAAACAAACAAACAAACAAACCGTGCTCTCAATAATAATGCAGAACTAATAACTTACACCAGCAGAGTTATAGTCTAGGTGTGAAACAATAGAGGTAGTAAATGTCAGCTGAATGTATTCTGTAGCTGGTTTGAAAAGTCTAAAATATAATATCTTAAAATTTTGACATGTTACTACATTATCCAGTAGTTATTACACCATCACTTGCTATAGGCTTTATAAATACACCTGGGTCTTACTCTCTTACTGGATGCAGCCTGAAAAGGAACTCTCCACTTGTTCGACCTGTAGTTGACTTCATATAAACCACAGTCACAATGTTCTTGCAAGCCCTGCCAATTGTTTGTACATCTTCATTCCATTCTGGTAAGCCTTATCTAAACGCACGTCAACGTTGGTGTTAAAAGACGAGGTTATGTGCTCTAAACTAATCAGCTAGGCACAATAGAGGCAAGGGAAAATAGGTTGGCACACACACTGATGCAATGAATGAAATGCAGATAATACAAACAGGTGTATGTCAGCGCATGTACTGTATGTTTGTAAGTATCGTGTCTTGTAAGTTTGCCTCACCCTACTGTTCTCGCACCCCATTAAACACCAGACATAATGTGTCTTCTCTTGCCGTGTCCGGATCTTCTTTTGTCTCCTTCTGATAACATTCCTCTCCCTTTTCTCTTTAACCTTCATCTTCTTCCTCTTCTCTTCTCCTCCAGGTACCAGTCCAGCCAGCAGCACCCCGAGGCGCAGTATGGGATGCCATATCACAACATGGGCCATTACACAGAAGGTCCCAGAGACGAGCCTGTCATGGCTGAGCTGTCTGTGCACCGGGAGCAGCCTCATTACCCAGAACCTTTTAATCAGAACTACCCCCAAGCCCCAAACCACTACCAGGACCAGGTTTACCAGCAGCCAGCCTACCAGCAGAACTACAGAGAGCAGCAGCATCCTGCACACCTGCACCACCCCCAGCATCAACATACAGTACAGCAGCAGGAGGCGAATGTTCAACACCAACCTCAGCCTGCTGGTGAACCTCAAGGTACGGTGGAAATTATTGATCAGTGTAATTCTCCCCTACATCCCAAACATTTTTATTTTGTCACATCTGATGGGTTAAAATATCTTCTACTTTAAATAGTAGTCCATCTGCCAGTTTAAGCTACATTTTGCCGACAAATAGTGGTCGTCATTGATTCTCTTGAGTGATTTGGAGATTCAGTCTTGCAGTTTAAAAGACAAAGGTCAAAATTCTCTCATTGATTTGTGCTGTTTCCTAACCAACCCCTATCTACGTCATTGTCCATTGTCTTTTCTCCAGTGAATGAGACTTTTCTTGTGAATTCAGGTGTCTTTGTCTTTTTAACAATCTGTGCTGTCATACCTCAACACATTCCTCCTCTTTGTTGTAGTTGTGACGCCAGTGAAGAAGAAGAGAGGTCGGCCTCCGAAGCAGCAGGCAGAGGAGGGCAAGACACAGGAGGAGGACGATGAGGTTGAAGCCGCCAAAAAAGCCAAGAGGGCTCTCAACCGCTTCAATGGCATGTCAGTGGCTGAGGTTATGGCCAAAACCCTGCCAGACGTTATTACCTACAATCTTGACATTTTGATAGTGAGTTATTAACTGGAAGAATTCATATATTTGTTTATTTGAATTAGTAGTGAAGTGGTGTTTTTTTGTGGCTTTTATACCAAAAAGAAATTAGACACAGTGTATTTAGTGACAGAAAGCTGTCATTTTTAGGTCTGTTGCCATGGTAACACATTCATTTTCTCCTCAGATTGGAATTAACCCAGGACTATTGTCTGCCTTCAAAGGACACCATTACCCAAACCCAGGAAACCATTTCTGTAGGTTCAAATTCAATTTTCTTACTGAAAACGATTCAGTGCATCTGCAGTAACTAAAAATATTCTTTAACCCATTAAAAAACATCAGTGTCCAGTGTTGTGAGATGTGTTTTTTATGTCTCAGTGGCACTTGCATAGTTAAACTTTCAACTCTTTTCTTCTATCCAGGGAAATGTCTGTTTCTATCTGGTCTAACTGATGAGCAGCTCAACTACATGCACGACCAGAGCCTGCCAGAGAATTACAGCATCGGCTTCACCAACATGGTAGAGAGGACCACACCTGGCAGCAAAGATCTTTCCAGGTGAATTATAAAACACACTGATTTTTTATACAGAATGATTCTGAACTAGTGCTACAGTAGACTGAGACTAAAGATACTAAGATGACAGTGAGGAACTCTCACCTTGAAACAAACAGTGATGATATTTTTCCGGTTTTGTGTTTTTGTCCCAGTAAGGAGATTCGTGAAGGAGGCCGACAGTTACTTGAAAAGCTGCAGAAATACAAACCATTAATAGCAGCTTTTAATGGAAAAGGTAAAGTGATTGAAACACTACTTTTCTGTACCTTAAGTGTTTAAGATGGCATATTCACGAAGCCATTGGGAAACAGTGTAGTGACATGTGTTTATTTTGGCAGGTATTTATGAAATCTTCTGCAAGGAAACCTTTGGTGTGAAGGCAAAGAATCTTGAGTTTGGTCTGCAGCCCTACAAAATCCCAGAAACTGAGACGGTATGTTGAAATTGTACCTGGATCACTCTTAGAATAAACCCAACCTTGCAAACATTCCTCATAGTTTATTTCCTTTCACCTAGGTCTGCTACTTGATGCCGTCATCAAGCCCTCGCTGTGCCCAATTCCCCCGTGCACAGGATAAGGTACATTTCTACATCAAACTGAAGGAACTGAGAGACGAGATGAAAGGCATGGCACCAAGCCACGAGGTGGAAGAGACAAAGTACTCATTCGATCTGCAGCTAGCTAAAGGTAAACAGTAGAATTAATAGGCAGGGTACATCTTTGTCATTTCTACAGATATATTGATGTCTTAGTTGAATATCTAACTTCTTCATGTTGTGTTTGCTCTGCAGAGGATGCAAAGAGGATATCAATCAAAGAAGAGCAGGTGGATCCAGAGTATGAAAGCTGTAGCGGCCTGCATGACAACGCAAGGCAAAGCAGCAACACATCCCAACTAAAGGAGGAGGAGAGGTGAAAAAACAGGGCTGTCTGCAGTAGCACACAGGTAGTGTAGTTACCATGTAGTTCTAATTAAATGTAGGTGGAACTGGATGGAATCGTTGTATTTTTAAAAGGATAAACACTCGTGAGTTTAAGCTGCATATAATGTAACTGTAAATAATGACTCCAAACCACTGTGACTGATTACCTATCAAGACCAATTTAGAAGTCTGAGTTGATTTTCATACAATACTGCCGTGAAGTGAAACAGTGAGCTAAACCTGCCTTCAAGTAAGAATGGATTTGTCAATCCTTGAGATTATGGCACGGTGTGAAAAGTTGTTGCCTCTAGTATCACTGTGAAGCTGTTTGAGTCTGTCTTCCATGCACACGCACAAGGACAAACATACATGTGCACGTTGTTAGCATTCTACACATTCCTGCCAATGATTTAACACTATTACACCCATCTACAGTTGGCAGTAGCATGCCAAGATCTGCAGAAATGCATTGGTAAAGGCAAGAGGAAGACTGCTTGCTAGTTAACATTGATGTTAAATATAATGTAAAGTTCTGTAAGCAGCAAATATCATCTTTTATTGTGATATCTTGCAGAAATGGACATTGTTGGCCAGTCAGCGAACAACATGACATGGAATCACTGCAGCCGGAGATGTTCACTCAACAGATACCAGATATCAGCTGTACTAGTAGCATGATGCATCAGTGAGGTTAAGAAACCTTCTGATGACACCACAACAGAAAGGAGTCACACAGTCTCCTGAGGCATCGCAGTGTGACACACAAGGGAGAAAGTGCCCTCAACGGTTACATTTTCTAACTCTCAAACAGACTGTGCATGTTTTGTTGTCATTTTTTATCACTATTTATTGCATTTTGTATGGTACGTGTGATCAGTGACTTCTTTTTTGTATTTTAAAAGAATGACTTTTTATGATTTATCAGCTGCATAAATAGGTAATTGTACTGGGATTTCTGATGTAATTAATTCTAATTACAGAGTTATTAAATCTCTTCTAAAGCTGACATTTATTGTCTCATTGTTTATGTCATTCATGTGAAGCTGTAATATATAACCAACAATGTAAGGAAACGCAAACACGCCATCAGAAAGCATGAGTATCGCTTCTACTTAAGTGGAAAGTTGGATTTTCAAATCTCTATGACAAGAGAAGCAACATTCAGACACACTGCCTGGCCAAAAAAAAAAGTCGCCACCTGGATTTAACAAAGCAAATAGGTACGAGCCTAATATTGCATAATTACTGCATGGGTGATTATCTTTCAGATGGCAACAAGTTCTTTAACCCCAACTGATGAAATGAGTAGCTTCTCATTTCTTAAACAACCATGTCAAAAGACATCCCGTGGTCGTGGAAAAGATGTTTGTCTGTTTGAGAAGGGTCAAGTCATTGGCATGCCTCAAGCAGAGAAAACATCTAAGGAGATTGCAGAAACTACTAAAATTGGGTTAAGAACCGTTCAACACATTATTAAAAACTGGAAGGACAGTGGGGAACCATTGTCTTCGAGGAAGCAATGTGGTCAGAAAAAAATTCTGATTGATCGTGATCGGCGACAACTTAAACGTTTGGTGAAATCAAATCGTAGAAAAACAACAGTAAAACTCAGAGCTATGTTTGATAGTTAAAGTAAGAGCATTTCCACACGCACAATGTGAAGGGAACTCAAGGGATTGGGACTGAACAGCTGTGTAGCCTTAAGAAAACCACTAATCAGTGAGGCTAATCAGAGAAAAAGGCTTCAATTTGCTAGGGAGCATAAAGATTTGACTCTGGACCAATGAAAGAAGGTCATGTGGTCTGATGATTCCAGATTTACCCTGTTCCAGAATGATGGGTGCATCAGGGTAAGAAGAGAGGCAGATGAAGTGATGCACCCATCATGCCTAGTGCCTCTGTACAAGCCTGTGGGAGCAGTGCTCTGATCTGGGGTTGCTGCAGTTAGTCAGGTCCAGGTTTAGTAACATTATGTGCCCAAAAAATTAGGTCAGCTGACTACCTGAATATACTGAATGACCAGGTTATTCCATCAATGGATTTTTTCTTCCCTGATGGGACGGGCATATTCCAAGATGACAATGCCAGGATTCATCAGGCTCAAATTGTGAAAGAGTGGTTCAAGGAGCATGGGACATCATTTTCACACATGGATCGGCCACCACAGAGTCCTGACCTTAACCCCACTGAGAATCTTTGGGATGTGCTGGAGAAGGCTTTGCGCAGTGGTCCGACTCTACTATCATCAATAGAAGATCTTTGTGAAAAATTAATGCAACACTGGACGGAAATAAATCTTGTGACAATGCAGAAGCTTATCGAAACAATGCCACAGCGAATGCGTGCCGTAATCAAAGCTAAAGGCGATCCAACAAAATATTAGAGTGTGTGACCTTTTTTTTTGGCGGCAACTTTTTTTTTGGCCTGGCAGTGTATTTTGATGATTCGCTTGCTTATTCTTCCCAGTAGCCCTGTAGTCAATACATTGATGCACAGTTTAAATTAAGCATATAGCTTCAGAGAAAAACTAAAATTTGACAGTCTAGAGATTAAAAAAACAGACATAAAAATCACAAAGACCCCTATATTGATTTTTAGAAATAATTCCACTTTAAAACATTTCTGTCTAGAATACGCACAAAGCAAATACTTTGTTGCATACGTATGCATTCTGTGGATGCATTTGCACATGGTGTCAATCTGCTTTCATTGGACTATGTGGAAATTATTTAGATCTTTAAAAACAAAAATAAATCTCAATTTCAGCAATGGGTATCTTGCAGCACGGAAATATGCCTTTATATTCTTTGCTGCGAAGAAATCAAAAGCACACCAATGATGTTTTATCAGGTTGCACTGACTTCTTTTGCACAACCTCCAGTTTGTAACATGGTCGTTATTGATGAGGAAGAAATAAATACAAGTCAATAAAATGGCCTCACTGAAACCTTCAAAGTTTGAGACAAAAGTCTTTAGACTAGATGTGGTTTTATTATTTTATTTTAAATTCTGCTGTAAAAGCATGGTGGGAATGATGGCAGTCACGATTCTCACTTGCCAAATTAAAATACATAAATACTCAAATAACTTAAACTGGATCAAAATGCAGACATGGCCATTTAAACGCCACAGACTATCAGCCAATAGGAAGAAAGCTTAGGGAGTTTAAAAGTCGAGCAGCTCATACCAACGCTAAAACGGATGTGTACCGTTTTGTTCGTTTTTCCGTTTTATCGTGCTACGTTCGTACAAATACCATGCTCAGACGCTTTTATTAAAATCATAAGATTTAAAACCCAATGGTCTAAAATATGCTCCTTCTAGTTGTTTTTCTAGTTTCCAGTCAAAGACTTCTTTCTTCTCACACCCCTACAACGCAGACTTGAGATCTTCCGGTGTCAAAGTTGACCGGCAGTGCTGTCATTTCTTTGTTGCCTGTGTTGCACCTAATATGTTGTGAATAGAAGAGCGGAATAGATGGAAAATAAACAGTTATCTGTACAGAAGAAACTATTTTGAACCTTGCCCACATCAGGTTCGTGTAAGTTTTTCAATACAGGTAAAATGTGTACAATTTATTTGCGAGGAATCTCAGTGGACGCGGAACCATTCATCCATGCTATATTAGCCGAGCGGCTAGCTGTTGGCTAACATTAGCTGCTGTTGTGGCACTGCTGCTGAATTGCTGTTAACGATGCCATTCGTACTTTTACATGGAAAACTTAGCCTGTGTTATTGAAATGAGATAGCTATAACCGCGTCCCTTTAGCCCACCAACTTTGAATGATATATCTGTTTTAAAATGGCACATTGAGAGTTGTTTTTCATTCTGGTTTAACGTTAGCTTGTGAGTTAGCATAGCCATGGAAGAAGGGGGAAGCCTTTCCAGCAGGTGTGGATGTGTAGTCGCATGATTTGGGGTTTGGGACATCTGCTGTTGAACTCGCATAAAAGTGTTTACATTTTGTTTAATTACTACTTAAGTTATCCATTTGTTTTCGTTTACGTTATGGTTTATCTTCTGTTGTTAACTCTACAGTTTGTTTACAATGCCCTGGCACATGCATTCAGTTTCACACACTGCCAGACTCTTTTATATACTTAACTTTATGTACATTATTAAGCTATGTATCCTCAACATCCCTATTGATTTATTTAATAAAGTCAAAACCACCCAAAAGATGGACGAAAAGCAGAATGGATCATACCCTGTTGTCTCCCCGGAGTATCTTCATCAGTGGTGAGTCTTCTCCTCACCCCAATGTGGCCATGTGGGAGTCTGATCATACCAGCAAACCTCTGAATGGCAAAGTGTGATGAAAATGAAATGAAAGCATGTGTGCCCACCTGCCCCTTTATTGGCTTTTGTTTTGACATTGCTTTCATAATATGACATTTGTTTTTTGCACCACGAATGATAATTTTCACAGATAATTTTTTATTTCACTGTGGTTTGATACAGAAAGAACAAAGTGAACATCATATTGGGGAAATGTCTCTGATATTTTCCTTTAATATGATGTGGTCCTTCATTACAGTCTCTGTGATTCACTAACGATCATTTACTGGGACCTGGGTTTTCTAAGTGTTGTGAAATTAAGTAGGAAAATATACAGATCACTCTGCTGCTGGCATAGACGTACTCAGATTCCACATTTTCAGAAGTGATATACAATTATATAATAAATGAATCGTTGAGTTACACAAGATATGTTTCTAGTATGTAGAACATTAGTCCATCATTCTCCACTAACACCTCTCTAAAAACGCTTTCAACTCAACAGATTTTGGTGCTGAAGTAGAATATAATATTGGCTGCAGCGGAATATAACATGCGTAATGTTTTCAGTAGTGTATAATTACCTGAAACTCAGAATCGATTGGTTTTTGTTACCTTATATCAAGCCTACATATCTACAGAAGGGCTTCCACCAAATTCGTTAAGTTGCTCTGTCATGTGTGTTTATAAAGTAGATCAGAACAGACAAAACAAACCATGTGTATAGAGAGGGCTTTTCACTTTCTTAATAGCAATTGTAGTGGAGGGTGGAATGAGGGGTGTCCAGTTGGTTTCAGTCAGCCATCACTTGTTAGATGCCACTAAATTCTACGTACTGGACCTTTAAGTTCTCATAAAATATCTTTTTGTGAGGATTAAATGCCTTTGTAACTCACAATTTTAAGAGAAAATGCATCAAGTGTGTTTATTTATCATCACTGGGTAATAAATCAAATGCAGAGCCGCTTAAATGTGGCAGCACATCCCGCCACCCCTTTGTTTGTTGTATTAATTTTCTCCCCAATTATTCTTCCACCACAGGGTTCAGTCTGCACAGCAGTTTCAAGCTCTCCAGGCTCAATATTCAGGCTTGAACCAGGACCAACAGTTTCACTACCCACAGGGGGAGACAGGAGAGACAGCCATGGCACACATGGCTAATCCAGAGCCCATGATGGATCAGCAGCAACCTGCCAACCTGGCAAAACGTACTGAGATGCCTTTTAACTAATATATCCTCAAAGATATGTTATATTTACCAGATCAACTGGTTCTGGGTCAGGTCCCAGACAAGTTGTCATAAAATGTGTGCCAACAGTAGCTCTGCACAATTATACTTAAATGATAGGGCTTTTTTTGTAATACTGCATTGCATTACTATGCTTGCGAGACTGAAGTTTTATATACTTCGAGACATAACAAAAATTAAGTTTAATGGTGTGAAATAAAGAAAGAAATCTAGAGAATGGATCTCAGACAACAGTTTAACAAAGTGCAAGGTTCAGACATTTCTTCTTTTTGATATCACCTCTGAACTTTTTTTGTAGCCCCAGCCAAAAAGAGAGGCAGAGCAGCACAGCCAAAGGAACCCAAGGCACCAAAACCTCCAAAAGTCCCCAAGGCACCGAAGCCACCGAAGGCACCAAAGCCACCTAAAGACCCAAATGCACCTAAAGCCAAACCGGGTCCAAAGCCCAAGAAGGCTGCTGAGGCTCAAGCAGACGGCAAGCAAGAGAAGATTGATGAGAGCTTCAAGAAGGTGAAGAGGAAAATTGACCGTTTCAAGGGGATGTCAGAGGAGGAAGTAATGAAGAAAACTTTACCAGACCTGCTGGATTACAACCTGGACTATGTCATTGTAAGGATCATCTGTTTTTACAGTGGAACCAAGCACTGTGTTATTTGTAATGAATTTGATTTTGTAAGCTTCAAAAACATGTGCTGTTTTCCTTTCAGATCGGTATCAATCCAGGATTGATGGCAGCTTACATTGGACGGTGGTTTCCAGGTCCTGGAAATCATTTTTGTAAGTTATGTGACTAGCATCATTTTGAGTTGTGTAATGGTGGAAAATGGTTCCTGCTCTGGTCTCACGATGGAAAATAGTTTTGATTCTGTAGTAGGTTTATAAGAATTTTAAGATTCAGACCTTCAGATGAAAAGAGAAGAGAAGTTGAGATTAAGCAGAATGCTGTGACACCATTTACTTAAACAATACATACATACTATGAGCCAAGGAGATGAATGATGGCTAATTCTTTTATTTCAGGGAAGTGCCTGTTTCTCTCTGGATTTACTGAGGAGCAGCTAAACCACATGTCCGACACTACTCTACCTAGCAAGTACAAAATGGGCTTCACCAACATGGTGGCCAGGGCGACACCAGGGAGCAAAGATCTCTCGAGGTAGGCTTATATACTGATGGATTCTGATGTGATTGCTAACCATCATGTTTGATGTTACTAGAACCAGAAAAGAAATCAATATTTAGGGCGTATAGTATGAGTTGTGCTGACATTGGATGAGCAAACAGGAATCATAAAAGCTGAGATTGGAAGTTTTTCATAAGCCGGAAATTCAAAAAATGTTTTCTCCTTTCATCTCAACAGTAAAGAGTTGCGCGAAGGGGGCAAAATTCTCGTTGAGAAGTTGAAGAAGTTCAGACCACTTATTGCTGTTTTCAATGGAAAATGTAAGCACTGCTACACAGCAATGGTTTTCGTAAAATATCTGTAAAAAAAGAAATCAACTAATATTTCTGTTTCCCTCCGCCAGGTATTTATGAAATGTTCTGCAGAGAAATGTTTGGTAAAAAACCAAAGAAACTTGACTTTGGTTTGCAGCCACACAAGATCCCCGAGTGTGACGTGGTGAGTGCCCGACTGCTTTCAGCTCCATAAAAAGACTCCACAAAAATTGATGCAATTTAGCATCATTTTCCGAATTGACTTCTCGAAGGGGATTATTTATTTACATTTTTGGTTGACCCCAGACACTGAAATTAATAGATCAGACCAGCACTTGATTCTATTCATAATCCACTGAAGAAGTTACAGTAGTGCATTCTCAAAAATTGCAGGATATCTAAAATATTTATTTTATTTAAGGTATGAAAGCTAGATGAGATGAGATGTTACCTTTAAAGAATTGACCTGACAGTCATTTCCCCCAACCACAGGCTCTGTATCTGATGCCTTCATCGAGCGCTCGTTGTGCTCAGTTCCCTCGTGCTCAGGACAAAGTCCACTTCTACATCAAACTGAGGGAACTCAGAGACCAGCTGAAGGGCGTCCGAAAACAGACTGAGATCGAGGAGATCGACTACACATTCAACCTGCAACTGGCCAAGGGTAAGCACAGTCATGGATGAATGGACAGGTTTAGTGTACATTAAAGTTATTCAACTCGATTTAATGACTGAGTGGAGTGGATGCAAAACCTTTTATCTAAAACTGAAACTATAAAGCAGCACTGTGACATAAAAAATAACGAATAAAGCTATAATCAAAAAAATTAGACACTGAGAGCAGTAGCGTCAGCGCCTCGATAGCCTGTGCATCCTGATATTAAAAATCTGCCCTTTTAGTTTGATCTCTGATTTCAGGTCAGATCATGTTTGTAAAATCTTCCTTTTTTTCTTTTAACATCAACAGAGGATGCCAAGAGGATGGCAATTAAGGAAGAGCAGTACGATCCTGGTTATGAAGATGCCTACGGTGGAGCATATGCAGAGAAAGGACCTGAAGGAGAGCCGACCCCGAGCCAGACCAACGGTCACTGTACATTCTCATCTGTAGAAAACAGAGGTAAACCACACATACACAAAATTGAAACAGTTTGCTTCTGCAACCTGTATTCGACTCTTGACATTTTATTAAAGCCTTGTAGGTTGTTGAAATGTACACCCATTGTACCTTTTTTTCAAAATCATATTTTAACCATTGTTGAGCTAAATATTTCTGGAAGTTTCTGAATTGTTGGTCAGCTGTTATTTAAGCAGTCGGTGCGTTTGTATGAACGTCAATAAATGGGCTACAGCCAAACATTCAGGCTTTCTTAAACGTCACATATAAAAGAACCTGGTTTCTGTCATCAGAATTAACAATGCTCTGGGTTTCCCAACTCCTCACAAAACTGATGCTTTGGGGTGGCAACTGACCTGTCCTTCATTCCCAATGCGTCAGTTTTTGTCGAGTTGGGAATGAGACTCAAAAAACAACTTTTCTTACAAATAGCACCTTAAAAGTGAAAATCTCACCAAAAAGCAAACAAGGCTTTATTTTTGATTGAATATGAGTCAAACCTTTGTGTAATAGCATAATTACGACGAAAGAGGCACTTTTAAAATTTACCCTAGTTTCGTTTTTGGGCAAGCTAATTTTCAACGAGGTGCAGGGGCACTGGCACGCTAGCATCCAACTCACTATTTTTAAAACACTAAGAAGGCTCGACACAACATGAAACTTTGCTCGTAGTATCACCAGGGTCTCTACACATGAACACAAGCATTGAGAACATTGTTTGTGTACACAGAGTTTACTAAAAATAAGGTTTTTGAATGACTCACGTCCTCATGATGGTCCTGGGACCACATAAATTATGATGTTCGAGGAACAGCACCAACACAGTAATGTTACATCCTGCACATAGGGGAAACACATTGACTAAGATCCTGTGTTACCTGATTTCTCTGAGTAACATGCTGTCTTATGTGAATGTAAATCACATTTCAACGAACAGACAACTGGAAAGTAATGTGTTTGAGCAACATGGAAACTGTTGGCAACGGTTTGTCCTCCTGAAGTGACTGAGTATCTTTAAAATAATTATTCCATCAGTTATGTCAGATTATTCTCAGCAGAGAGCTTCAGTCTGTGTGTTGTCTGTCTCCAGAAGAAACACAGGAGGCGGCAACATCACAAGTAGCAGAAGGCCAGCTCCCAGACGGACAGTGGATGACCCAGTCCTTTGCAGATCAGATCCCAGACATCAGCGGTGGTCCCAAGGAGGGCAGCGTATAAGGAAAAGACTTATTGTCTGGTTTTGAATCGTTTTCCTTTTTATTAGGGTCCGAGTGGGATATACACACATTGTTGGACTTTTTAGAGATTTTGCAGAACATTTTTTCTGCACTTTTATTTCTTTTGTGGTCTTGTATACATGTATGATCATCTTCACGGCAGTCTTTTTTTAAATATGTGAAATCAGGGACTTGACAATGATGCTTGACTGTCCTTGGAGAAGGTCAGGTATTTAAATGTTTGTTTTGCCTTTGTACTCTACTGTTCCATACTGCACTGAGATGCAGTAACTGTAAACGGTCACATCTACTGTTTTGACAGTAGATAAATTCTAGATGATTATTTTCTAAGCTTGACTGATCAGTTGGAGCCTATATGATCCTCAGTGAATTGAGGATTTAGTTAGCATTAATGTATTACATTCATGGTGCTATGAACTGATTACGATCCAATGTGATCACTCAACCAGACTCAACATGTATGTCAGAGATTCCACTGAAGGAATCTTTGACAAACCTCTCAATGTAATGTTACAGGTTTTATTTTAATCTTTGCTATTATCACTTTTTTGCTTTAGGAATTTTAGAATTATGTTTTGTATGTTTATGAAAATGTTATTCAAAAGGAATTTTATGAAACAATTGTCCATTAAAATGTCCTGATGATGCTTTTTCTACATTATTGGATTACCTTCTTGCTAATTGTAAGTGTCATACAGCACAGAATCACCATTGATTCAATGATGTATGTACCATTAGTGGCTTTGTATTACTACTCAAAATCAGTTAGGGATATTGGGATAAATTAGTGTTTTACTTAATTCTTTATTCTGTGACCTCTCTGAGTTTTATTTTCTATTTTGAAAATATTTTTGATCCCCAAAAATAATGCAACATGTTTGATTTGACTTTCATTTCATATCCATGCACATACATATATTAACACCTAATCCAATATCGCCAACTCATTTTGAATAGTGTATGTTTCACAGGACTGAATTTCAGCCCTTAAGTTATGTTACTCACTTTACTTTAGAGTCATGGTGACGGAGTGCCAGAGCTTTGGCAGTTTAAAAGTCCCAAAATTGAGCTACCTTAAAATATACCTCACATCCCAACATAGTTGCTTGCTACTGCAAGCAATGTACAATAAACTCGGAGGTAGTTGACAAGTCACATATTTGTAAAATAAAGTAAAATGTTATGAATGCGTTCAAAATCTTAGTCATTCACCAGCACTTTCCTTAAGGCCAGGGTAGTTTTTTATTTATTTATTTATTTATTTTTTCTAAATTATTGATACATATTACATAACATTTATAAAATGTAATTTTTTTCTCTCTGGTTTATGTTTGATGATGAGTCGGCTGAGTTCGGTGGTTTAAAGCCACCTTGCCGCATGTAGGTGTTTTGTTGGTCTGGAAGTCAGATGGACCTCCAGATGTAGGGGTGATGGAGATGAGGTGTAGATTACAGCTGTTGTCCCAGTGAAGAGCTTTGTTGGAATTTGGGGTGGTTTTTGAGGACAGAGGTTTAATTTTTTTGTGTCTTCCTGTCTGAGTTCTGATGTCTGAGTAAGAGGATCTGCTGCTGCATGGAGATGCACTGGAGAACACAAGGATTTGAGCACAAAGACTAAAATTAAAAATCAAAAATAGGGGTTTTGCAGTGACATTAGGTCTTTATGAAGAGTTACAGCAGCAGAAATGATGCAGTAGCAAAGACATTGTGTATGTAAAGAATAACAATTAATTACCAAAACAATAACTGAGATTAGAACTCTTCATTTGATAAATTAAAGATATAAAATGTACATTTCTGATCTACATCAGTAAATCTCATGCCCCATTCTTCAAATATGGATGCTTTAAGTTGGAGACAACCTTTGCCACAAACCTGAATTTGACGGCCCTGGTATGAGACTTCTCAATCAATTACCTTTATCCAGAATATTTAATTGTGTTGCTTTAAGGGTTCAAAAAATCTAAATTTGTGCACAAACCTGTTGAGATCCTCACATCTATTGCTCCATGTCTGCCTGCAGAAAACTGCGGTCAATGTCAGCTGTTTGAAAATCACTGAACAGCCTGACAATATCATGCTGTCAAAAGAAAAAAGTAATTGAAAGTGACTGTAATGTTTTTTGGTGCATTCCCTTAATCTCTGGTCTGATGATCGAATGATTTACCTTTTGATGAGTACAGCGGTCAGCTCAATGGGCATCATCAGTAGGATCAGCAGGTTCATAACCACTTTCGATGGAAGAAACCTGCCGCCATAATGAGTGTCCCTGCATGCCTCATACAGCACTAACATGAACACACAAATTGTAGGACATAACATAAACTGTAACATCTGCATTATTTATTTTACATTTAGTTTTTGGGCTAAAACCACATTCAGTTCACAGGAAGTCAAGATAAGTCTATATTTAACAAATTAACATTTTTTTAGGACTGCTGGGGACATAAACTAATTAAGACAATTAAATAATTAGAATAAATTAATCATCTCAAAATTACTTTCATCTGTAAGTTTGAGCTGAGTTGATTTGTGAGAGTTTCTTTTTCTAGGTCTCATCTACCACTCATGTAGATTTAATTAGAGCCTAGATTATACCCCCTAAAATACACATTTCCACTGATGATCCTCCACTGAGGAGCTTCAGTGCATGATATGGTTAAGTGCTTTAGTCAAAGGATAAATCTTCCCTTTTCTGTTCCCTCTTTGCGTATCCTGCCTCTGGGCTTTTGAACAAATGCTCGTCCAGAAACAAGCTTCCAATAAATCCAGTCCTTACATTTAATCATACCATTCACTGAAGCATAAAAAACCTTCCCTCCTTACCT
The DNA here is from genome assembly GCA_963678695.2 of Diplodus puntazzo. Lineage (NCBI taxonomy): Eukaryota > Metazoa > Chordata > Actinopteri > Spariformes > Sparidae > Diplodus > Diplodus puntazzo. Next base: position 15,527,304 of record OZ023161.1, on the reverse strand, counting down.
TTCTTGAAGCTCAGTGGGAGGTTTTCTATGACTTTCAGGTCCAGCCAACAATGATCCTCCTGATGAGGGCTTCGTCCATTCAGCAGTGTCTTCTTTGACTCCGCCAGCTCACAACAAGGTTTGATTGTGTCCGTTTCCATCTCCAAACTGGGGGGAATATGCTGCTTTCCAAGCAGATCTATCACAGACAGTTGACTAATGACTCTGTTTCGGTTTGTACTTCGTGGTGTGAACCAGAAATGGGTGAAAGAGCTCACCTCTATCTCTCAGGAAATGATGAGCATCCATGTAGCCATTGTGGCAAATCTCAGCCAGCTTCTGCTAGATACAAAAGATGAAAAACAATTCATGGTTGATAGCTGAAATGTTGTGCAGCATCTCAAGATTGATTTGTCTTTGAAACTGAAAACATTACATTCTTGGTGTGACAGAGAAGAAAAGCTATCTGCTATGAAAGCTCTGTTAAAAAGAATATATATGTTTTTAACTGTTTAAAGTAAAAAGAACCTACACAGCAAACCCACCTCAAGTCTTGGTGGGAGGAAGGACGTACAGACCCGATGCACATTTCCAGTGTTGACCTGGATGCTAACGTTGCCGTAGTGCACCTCGAAGAAGTTGAATGTGCCCTCTTTGGGGCAGATGTCGCTCTCGCCTGAGAACGGGGCCATAGTGATGGTGTTTCTCTGCTCGAACAGGGGCATGTTGTTGCTCAGGGCTCCGTCCATATAGCGCTGAGAGGGAAAAAGAGATGTACTGAATGTTGATGTTCTCATCATATTTTTCTAAAAGTGTTGCTGGAATATTGTCCTATTCATTTTTTTTCTGTTCTCCCATGCACCAAGAAAAACATGTACTATAAAACAAACAAACAAAACATCAAACTAAAACACTGTCTTAAGTTGACTGAATTTTGAGAAAACAAGTTAAGGTAATTTTGTAATGATGCAAAACAAATAGGGTTTTCTAGTCATGTAGACTTGATAATAATTATAATTAGTATTGTTTTTTCAACTGGAACTAAATATTATATTAAATCTAAATACTTAATTACTTCTAAATACTTCAGTTCAGTCTACCTAAAATATCTAGTTTACATAACTTGGTTACATATATTTTCTTCGATCTACGAAGAAGAAGGATCTCAGGACAGTTTTAACTCTTAAGATGATGGGAAGTGTACTCATATCCTGAAGTCGAAAGACTTCAAGTTAGAAGAACTTGTGTTGTGTATAAGTTCTGAAAATAAAAACTTGAAATAAATTTGAACATATAGTTTAATTTATGTTAAGTTGATGGGAAAACGGGACTTTCCACGGACTGGTCTTTGTTAGTTAAAGCCCCTATTTATGGGATTTTAAAATGTCTGATTAAATGGGCTTTAAAGTAGAGAACACAATAAAACCACGATTTCCTTCAAATCCTTTTACAACAAACGTAACTTAGAAAATGTACAGGATATCTACTCACCACTCCACGGTATGATGGTGGGGCGAAACCACAGTAAACAGGGAAAAAGCAGCTGCAGATGAGAACCTGCAGAGGCAAACAATGCAGGACAAGACATCAGGTATCAGACCTCAGCTCTTCATTTTGATGAACTGCTACCAGTACATGCAGGCGCTGTGAAATCAGACCAGGCTACACAATATTTCAGTCCCTCCATCTACTTCCTCCTACCTGAATGAGCTCCTCTCTGCTGTCAAACTCTGACACCAGAACATTCTTCCCATCAGTCAGTCTGGTGAGGGACACGCAGAGCCTTCCAGAGGCCCGAAGGTGGGCGTCAGCCGGGAGCTTCTCCAGCAGGACGTCCTGCACAGTCCGCAGCAGACTGAAGGTCGGGTGGAAAATCCCCAGAGTGTACTTTCTGGCCTCTTTCGCCATGGTCAGCACATCAACAAGTAACTGCTCTGAGGAGGAAAATGTGACAAAATCAGTTATGAATTACAGTTGCACTTGGGGGATTGGTTTAATAATAATAACAATAATGATGTTTTGATCTTTTCTTTTGATTCTTTGATGTATTGAAGATGGAAAAGTTGTACTCTGTCTCAATTGTAGACTCACTGAGCTCCTTCTCTATGAGCTCACCGTTCTTTGCTTGTCATTTCTTGGTTACTTTGAGTCACTGTTATAATTTCTCTTTAGGGTTTAAATTTGTTGCATGATCACTATTGTAAATATGCTGTTATTTATTTTTATTGTGATGTAATTTATTTCCATTGTTGTACTTTTGTTTGTATTTATGAGTCAGTGAATGAGATAAGTCAGTGAGCGACAGGTGCATTTCCTCATCCGGCCTCCCTTTGCTTTTAACTCCATGTAACCTCTGGAATTCACTCTCATGAACTGTGTGTGTGTGTGTGTGTGTGTGTGTGTGTGTGTGTGTGTGTGTGTGTGTGTGTGTGTGCGTGCGTGCGTGCGTGTGTCAATGAACCCGCCAAGTACATTGTTTACTTCAATTATCAATAACAGCACTTGCACTGAGGTAACATGAACTTGACCTTTCTGATTTGGTCGCTTTTTTCACTTATTACAAGAAGACGATGGACATTTCCATCAGGTGTCACTTATTTAACATAATCATACCTAGATCCATACTGTCACACTGTCAATACAGGGCTCAGAACTAACTGAGACCCACTGAGAAATAACTTCAATTAGTTACTGACTTGCAAAGTCATGGTCAGGTTTTATCTTAGACACTTGCGAGAAAGAAAAACACCAGATTTCCTTACATAAAACAGATCTATTTGGTAAAACAGGATTTCTTTATTATATTGTAGAGAGAGGAAAATACCAGATTTGATCATGTAACGAGTAGTGTCAGGGGCTATACAACTGTTACCTCCATGCATTGGTTGATCATCATGAGACAGATGACAAATCTCAGCAATAGAATATGTTTTTAGCCAAAAGGTCCAATTCCACTCACCGATGGGAATCCCGACTGTCAGAGCTGCCGCCACGAGACAACCAGATGAAGCTCCGCAGATTTTAGAGGCTCCATGAACGAGCCGCGGGACCTCCTGAAGGATACAGCTCAGAGCTCCCAGGTAATAAATACTCCTGAACCCACAGCCTGCAAAAGAGATGTTCCACTCCTCGTCCCAGTTGAACATCTTCTCCGCGATCTCAAACTCAAAACCACATCTCCAATAGTATATTCCTTTAAATCATTTATCAGAGGTCACCTGGTGTATTTGGAGCCCGTTAGGTATTTCATCGACACGTAAACCCCTGTCTTATCTCCACTACACTCTCTCAGGTTCAATGGGCACCTTCTCTGGGGTATTGCACAACCTGCTTGGCTCAAACGTCACATGTTTATAAACAGAAAAACAGGAGTGCCGTCACAAACTGCACTGGGCCGGCTGCATGACACGTGACACAGTTCTCTTACCAAGCTTGATACTGTGTGCACAAGTCGGGGGGACCAAAGGGGGCAAAACAAACTCAGTGATTTTTCAACTTGTACTTGACTCGACTTGTGTTTGCATGTTTGGACATGTGGCAACAGATAAAGTGGAAACAGGGCATCATATACATGACAGAATATTCGTACAAGTCAATACATTTATCTTTGTGAGCTGTATAAACGTGTTAAATCCATGTGCTGTTGTTGTCCAACATCCTATTTTACTAGTTGGGAGTTCTGGTTTATCATCTTTTTAAAAAACTGACATCTGCTGACATTTGCTCCTGATTCTGCTTTTCTTTCCACACTGCACTCAATGTCAATATTTCAGCACCTCAAAATTTGAACTTTTTCGCTTGCATTTAAAATTTAGTCAAAAAAAACTTAGTTGGCTGTCAAAGCTTTAGATGTGCTGAAGTAGGCTATTTAAAGAAGGACTTCACACTTAAGACATGTTTTTGAGCTGTAAATCAAAAGATTATATGAAACGCATTCCTGGAAAAATCTGTTTAAGAAATATCTTCATTTCATGGGTTGAATGTGGCTCAACAAACCATCTGCTGTGATATTTACAAGGCCAGTGCTGATGTAGAGTCGACTGATTGGGACTTCTGACATTGATGGACATTTTTTGTTTATTATTTATTTATTTGTTTATTTGAGATAGGAGTTGTATGTCTTCCTGACGAATGTAGTATGTACTGGATTCATCCATCATCTGAGAATAATATATGGTTCTTTACATTCCATTACACCATGATTTTGACCACATAGTCACCAACCTTGCCTGTCTGCTGTGCAGGTGCTGTGCAGGTGGTGTACAGTCGGGTTTATTAGTGCGTTTTTGCCACAGCTTCCTCCTGCTGCTGCTGCTGCTGCTGTTGAGCAGTTAGACTGAACCGAAACAGTTAAACTGCAGGCAAGATCACCAAAAGAATGACAGATGATAAGAGGCTTCAATGAGCTGATCGGAATTGCAATCATGTACACATTATACACAGTTATATGACCATTTGTTAATATAAAACATGGGTAAGTGAAGTTTAAAATGGACTCAGAACAAAAGTAAACTTCCCTCAATGAAATCACAGTGCAGTTGTACAGATGGTTTAAAGGAAGCACTGACATTTGATTTGATCGTGGCCACAAAACACACAACATTTTTGTATTCCTTTATTCAACACTTGAATTTTTCTTCTTCTCCTTCAGTGCAATATTAAATCTATTTGGAGCTGGATGATGCAGAAGACTTTGAATCTTCTGTTTTGATGTAGTTTGAAGTTCGCTCGGATGCAATATTTCTGATCCACCCCACAGCTCTGCCCAAACCCCAGCCGCTACCTGCACCTTTTGGTGACTCCGCAGCAGCCTCACCAAACCCAGCGGTGGTGCTTAAGGTGGGTGTAGAGGGTGGAGTCAAGGACTTGTAGTCAATCGCACTATGTGTGTCCCAGGTGAAGTTAAGACTGGAGGTGGGAGTAGCTTCTGGGGTCAGTGGGAGAGCGTTTATGTCCCCTTCACTATGATTCCACAGGTCCAGGTCTGATGGTAGACTCGTACTTCTGCGCAGTGGAGTCTCACTGGGAAGAGCACAGTGTGGAAACAGGGATGAAGGGACGGTTCAGGTTTAGGCCATGATGGCATTGTGACTTGAGGAAAACACTGGTTTTGTGTCAGTACATCACTTTCCCCCTAGGCCACAACAAACTATTGTGTTACTTTTATGTTAATGAAAATGTCTGCATTCAGGTTAAAGAACAACTGAGATCACGTAAAGCATGATGGCTCTTGAGGCAACTTACAAGAGTCTGCACATTTATGAAGACCTGGAAAGGAAATTATTCTAACACTGCTTACCAATCATATTCTTCCGCCTCGCTCTTCCCAGCTTGGTTATATATGCCTCCAGCCAGGCCATAAAGCCAACTCATGTTCGTTGGTACGTCTGGGACCCAGTTCACAAGTCTTAAAGCAGAAATCGCAAACATTAGAATATTTTACCATTCCTGCAGTTAATCTGACAACTGAAATGTGGTGTAGGAGCAAAAAAAAAAACTGAACTCCCTAGGATCCCAAAACAATCTTTATAACCCAATGTGCATCTTCTTCATTTAAGTAAATGTTTACTTATACATGGAAAAGTAAAGTTTGTAGCATTAACCAATGTGAAACACCACAGCATTTATAGCCTAAGCTCATTTTCAATGCCTGTCCCTCAAAGGTGGGACCTAACGAAGTACAAATACTTTACCACTGTACTGTTTTTTGATTTTTCAGGTATCTGTACTTTACTCGAGTATATAGTTTTCTGACAACTTTTTGCTTTTACCCCCTATATTTTAACACCAACATCTGTACTTTCTAACAGGCTCATTACTTTAGTTTTAATATATTTGAGGTGAAATTTGCATTTCTTAACCACATGCCACCTTCTCCAACAGCACAAAACGGATTTCAACATCAGTGCATATCACGTGCTGTGCTTGTCAGATGTAGCGAGATGAAATGTTGTAAAAGATGTAAAAAGATGTAAAAGACAGAGTGGGACACTTGATTGGGGGGGTAAGGCATGCAGTGAGAAAGGCAGTGATATGAATGAAACTAAACCTGCATTTGACGCTGCCAACCAAGCAGATGCTGAGTAGCAAGACATCAGGATATAATTGTTGGCTCTAACAAATCATTCTTATTACTTTTACATTTTGGGTACATTCCAGAGCCTGCATTTATTTTTACTTGAGTAATAAGTTGAATCGGTACTTAAAGAAGCATTTCACCGGTGGGAACATTGATCTTTATTGAAAGAGGGTCATATTTGTAGTCAAAATGTAACATCATTTTTGAATTTTGTGCTTATTTGACTGAGAAAAGGCAGAAAGTGACTTTAGGGCGCATTTGTATGAAAGACAACAACTCCCACAATGCACCACAATGCACAGCTCTGCAAGCCACTCCCACTAATCCGGCACACCACACATATCTCCGTCCGCTGTAGATATTTCGTCGCGAAGAAACTGGCATCTCTCGGATTCACTGCAGCAGACAGAGTCCAGTTCGGTGTCCATAGGCGCACAGCGAGAGCACCGGTGGCACCGCCAGTCCGCCCCTGCTCGAGCCAGTCCGGGCTCCTCGTCCGGGACAGGCAGGTCTTCTGCCGCGGCTGCAGCAGCCGCCGCAGCCGAGGCAGAAGACCTGCCGCCTCCATCTCCCTCAGCTGCTCGTCGCTGTATTGTGGCTCGTACAGGTAGCCGCGAACATCTGACTCGAGCATCACGCTCTCGAAATCACTCTCTTCGTTGTCTGAAATATCATATTGCATATCATCTGCCATCGTGGGTCAAACCTGGCTCCACAGCGTCTGTTCGCTTAGCGGCCAACAAAGATGGCAGCTATGTATTTTCGTTCTGCAAGTGAAGTCCCGCCCATTGGTCTGTGATAGGTCTGTAGCGTGAGTGGGTCCCACCTCTAGCCCCCACCCTTGGAAAAATGAGCGAAGCTTTTGTAGTCTTCCCTCTCAACACAGATATAGGACTTCCTGCTTTCAATGACGTAAAATGACGATTTTTACATCATTGAAAGGAGGAAGTCCAACACTGAAATCTCTAGTTCTCCTGTCTCAGGGCAAACTGAGGGAATGATGCACGACCATTCAAAAACATGACTGTTTTCCTGAAGATACAAAGCTCAATGCAAATCGGTGAAGTGTCCCTTTAAGTGTGTACTTTTCGCACCTCTGCCTTCCTTAGATGGGCTTTCAAATCACTTAAAACTCAATAAAAAACACAACAAAACAAAGGAGACAGTGCAAGTCATAAACTCAGCAAGCTGAATCAACATTAAGAACACAAAACTTAGTATTCAACAAGAATTACAGACAGAAAAATTCAAGACATAATTCAATAAAGCACCTTAAAACAAGAAGCACCAGACCTCTTGCAAATACAGGTAGCGTCAAGAAGATAAAGATAGTGATTGGATGATCACATGGGAAAATACTGAAATGGCTCCTAACATATTAGAAATCATCTGGGTGAGGTTTAACAGGTTGAGTACAGGTGAGTTCATTGTACCTCTGGGCTAGAGAGCGAGCCGATTCCACGGGCCGAAGTTGGGGAATCTTTGGCAGGTACCCCGTCATGTGAGACAACAGACCTCCAGCACTCGGAGTCTCTCTACAGGCCTCACACAGCGCTGTCACGAATACAGTGGGAAAAAAAAATACACATTTAGTTTTATTGTATTCAATTTACTGTCCTTGTTGGTATAATATTGTTTCTTCAGTTTGTATCAAAGTTTTTACCCCCCAACAAGGAGGATTTCCCTGTTGATCACGTCAGCCGCCCTTCGATGACCGCCTTCACCTTTTTTAACATTCACTGGGAGCTTCTCTATGAGCTGTGGATCCAGCCACCAGTGCTCATGCTCAGGTGGCGTCAGTTCATTCTTTGGTGTGCTCTCATTGGACTCTTCATCTGACTCCATCGCCAGCTCACAACAGGCCGGTTTGGGTGCATCTATCTCCAGACTTCTCATGGGGCACTCACTGCTGATCAGATCTGTGATAGGCATTCAAATTAAATTTGATTTCTGCAATAAGAAGCACTAGATTACTCACTGCCAGCCACTATGGCTCGTAGAATAAAAACCTTTTCCCTCCACCTTCTGGTGACATAAATATGAACAGTATTTAATACAAGGTTTCCTCACTGTTCTCTTGCAGGAAGCGGAGAGCATCTATGTAGCCATTGTGGCAGATTTCAGCCATTGCCTGTGAAATCCAAAAGTGCCTGATGAGTATTCAAGCTACATCTATCAATCTATACAATACTGCAAGCGTTCACTGTCCACTGGTATCAAAATCAATGGAAGACTTGCCTCCCGAGTCTTTGAGTGCTTTGCAGTAATCACTTTCTGACCAGCAGAAGACTGAGGTTTATTTCATCACTGGTTGATTTTCATTTTTACTGCCGATGAATATCGGTCCCAGATATTTGGTGTCTCACCTGCGGCTCTGGGGGGAAGAAGGTGCTGGTCACTCTGTACATGTTCTCTGAGTTGACCTGGATGCTTACGTTGTTGAAGCGCACCTCATGGAAGTTGAGTGAGCTCGTTGGAGGGCACAGATCGCTCTCGCCGGCGTACGCAGAGACCGTGATTGTGTGTTTCAGGTGGCATCGAGGCAGATTGTCACTGACGGCACCGTCCACATATCGCTGAATGGAGAGAACCGTAGAGCGAGACAACAGCGATGAGTGAGTGAGAGTATTCATTGCAGGGCTTTGTATATTGCATTACATTGAAGGCATAATTGATTTGGATTTGACTGTTTCTGTTGCGTTTCTTCGGACAGACAACCTGCAGCTATAAGAAGAGAGAGAAGATACGGCGGTCTAACCTGGACTTTAAGTTTTTATAGAACCGAAGAACATACCAAAGAAAATTTAAAAAATCAAACACTTGTTGTGGCTCATAAGTGATGACAGAGAGGGATTACTTTTTTACTCTTATACCTTTAAAATGCAAGGCTGCTTCTTTTTTTCTGGTCACTCAGTGTGATTTAAAGTCATAATGTGTTGAAACTATGATACGTCACACCATATCAATCCGTTAAATGTGCAGACAGGCTTAAAAATTCGTCCCACATTTGCCTAGTTTTGAGTTTTAAGGCTGCATTCAATGTCAGCCTCCTGGACTCAGCATAGATGGGGTTTCATAGTAAGTTGTTCACTATAGCAAGTGCTAAATAAAGTTGAGTTTCATTCGGAGAGATTGAGTAAAGATTGAGTGGGCTTTAAAGAATGATTCCCAGCTCGAGTACAGCAGCTTGCTGGTTCACTCACCACTCCGCGGTAAGTGGGTGGAATGACACCACAGTAGAAAGGCACAAAACAGCTGCATATAAGGGCCTGGGAAAGACAGATGTTTTGGCATATTAGTCACATTAGAAACATGAACTTCCAGTTCCAATCAACACAAAGAACTGAGAAATGGTTTCTTACAAAAGAGAGAAAAAAAAAAACGTTGATGGAGCAAAATTTATATTAGGCCTTTTTTCCAAATAAGTAGCTACATTTGAAATGACGGTAAACAGCAGAATCACTCCTCCAGTTCTGACTCCACATGTTCCATCTCCATTTCCTCAAATTACAAAATCTGTTAAGTCAGGCTTTTGACAATCTTAATCATAACTGATCATATTACGACTGTATTATCAGAGAGATAATACCTCTTTACTACTCTACTAATCATGTTGGTAATTATGCCACTAAACTGTCTCCTGGCCTGATCTAGTGTTCATTCATATATCATCTATTATTGTTTTGTGAAGCATAAAGCACTGTGTTGTAGGGTGATAAATACATAAACCTTGCACCTTGTACCACAGAAGACCCTGGATGAAAGTTGTGAAATATACCTCAATGAGCTCCTCTCTGCTGTCAAACTGCGACACTAGTACGTTCTTCCTGTCGGACACTCTGGTCAGGGACACACACAGCTTCCCGGAGGCCCGAACGTGAGCGTCTTCTGGAAGGCTCGCCTCCATAGAGTCCTTCACGATCTGCAGCAGGTTGAAGGCTGGATGCAGGGGCCCCAGTTTGTGCTTCCTGGCCTCTTTGACCATGGACATCAAATCAGCGCAGCATTTCTCTGCACAGAGGAACACAGAATTTCTGAACTTGGATTATATAATAATAGGTTGACAGGATATACATATCATATATATATATATATATATATATATATATATATATATATATATATATATATATATATATATATATACACATATATATATTCAAAATAAAACTATAATAAGAGATAAGATGAGATCTGCTGGTAAAGACTCACAAATATTATGTTAAAAGAAAGGGTAAATGGCAATAAAGAATATTGTCTAAATTGTGATGTTGTGGCCACTGTGTGTTGTAGATATTTGTGTTTATATCGTTTATGTAAAAAGCATAATCAAATATTCTGAAAACTGCAGACATTTCTGCATGTTTATAAAGCTGAAAAATGGAGGCTGTAAAACACTGCAGATGGAAATCCTGATGCAGCCTGACTGTAAACATCATATAATAAAGATCTGGATAATAGATAATAATCTTCTTGCTATCAGTTCTTTTTTGTTCAAACTCCAAGAAATGTCACATCATCATTATCTAATATCATCATCATTAAACGCTTTTCCAAAATCTAAAATGATGCTTCCAAATAATCGTATATCATGTCACAATCATAATATATGGCAAAAAACTTGGCAATATGATTTTCTTTTTTTTCTTATCTATGTGGTGTTCTTTTTCGCTATCAGCTTGCTTCTAAGGTTCATCTGGCTGAAATCCAAGCTCGCCGAGGGTGAAAGGTCATCTAAGGTGAATACAAACTCTTACCTGTTTGCTTTTAAAGTCACTCTAAATCAGAGGTGTCTCAATCAGATGCACTCACATCAACAAATTCACAGATCAAACTGACAACATGTGCCTTTTTGGTATATCAATAAAGAGACTATGGGTTCACGCTGTGATACCTCATTAAGAATGAATCTGTCATGGTATATATATTGATATATGAAAGTGATAAACAAACAAAAACTAGAAAGTTTATGTTTAAAAAATACTCCCCATGGTGTTTATATTGGTATTGACATTGGAGACGTATCCATGTACAACGCTGTTTGGCGCATTGGATCTACGCCGAATTTAATAATAAAATGCAGTGATTTAAATTACATCTTGATTATTGTTGAATTAAACGTAGTGTATTTGATATTCTCCAAAGTAGCGTTAAAATGACAGATTTTTTGTTAAAGTTTGGTCACAGGAGAAGGGACCCGCAACTCACCGATGGGGATTCCAACAGTAAGAACAGTGGCCATCAGAGAACCTGCAGAGGCTCCGTAGATTTTAGAGGCGTCCTGTATGAAGCGAGGGAACCGCTCAAGGATACAACTGGTGGCGCCAACATAATAGATCCCCATGAAACCGCATCCTGCAAACGAGATGCTCCACTCCTCCTTCAAATCTATCATCTTCTCAGAGTCAAGACTGTGCACAGCCACCGCAGACACGAACCCAACTTGTTGTGAAAAATTTAAATCGTGATGTTCTGTGATGGAGACCTGCCACGTTCATATCACCTGCAAACATCATCCAAAGGTGGGCATGTAATCAGGAGTTGTGCAATTTCGTATCTAGAGGATCTCTTTTGCTATTGGCTGGAGAAGTCACATGACAGCCCAATGAAGACCCAACCCCTGACAGTTAATCTCCTGCCCTGCTCATGTTGTGAGATATTCTGCAGCTCTGCCTGCAGCTCCTCTCAGTTACACTTTAAAATCTTACAATGAGCATCCCGGTGGTGGACTTTGGCGCATACAGCCTGAGTGAGGAAGATGTTACCGACGAGCAGATGCGCCACCTGAGCCAAGAGCTGAAAGCAGCTTTTACAGAAGTTGGTTTTGTTTTTCTAAAGAGCACTGGGATCACTCAGGAGGAGGTGAGGAGAGCCAGAAGTAAAGTAGAATGCGGGACTTTATTTTGTGGTGAGTGTTTAAAGTGTTTAATGCATCTTTTCTCCTTTGGTGTTTTGAAAGGTGGATCGTGTTATGGACGTGTCTAAGAAATTCTTCCTGCAGCCGGATGAGCTCAAACAACCTTTCAGCAGGAAAAGCTTTGCCAGTAATGCGAATCACGGCTGGGTGTCTCTGGAGAGCGAGAGGTGGGAAGTCAGAGACTCAACACAACACACTGACGATCTGTACAAGTCTCTCTTTTGTTCAATGAAGTTGTGAATAACTGCATTTCAGGTTGAATCCACGTCGACCTGGAGATCTTAAGGAGGCATTCAACGCCGCTTCACTCCACCCTGACATAGTAATGATTCACTTTCAGTGTTTGACCTTATTAATATTAAGCAACAGACCAAACTCAGAACCAGCGCGGTATATATATATATATATATATATATATATATATATATATATATATATCTATATATATATATATATATATATATATATATATATCTTTGGTAGAACTGAAAGTCAGCCATACAAATAAAACTTCAGTAAAAGTCTTAAAGCATCTGATATTAAATGTACTTAGTTATCAAAAGAAACATTAAAAAAAACTAATTTTGCATATACTTATACAACCACCAGTATTCTTAATGTGATTGTTGATCAGATAGATTAATTTAAAAATGTTCTGCTTTATCTCTGATACAGCAGTCTGCAAAGTATCGAGTAACTAAAATGATTGAATGAAAGCACTAAAAAGTAGAATATTTGCCTCTAATATGTAAAAGAATGGAAGAATATGACAGCAGAAAATGGAAATAGTCATGTAAATAACAAATACTTGAGTAAAACTACTTGGTTACATTCCATCCCAGCCGAGAGCAGTGGTGGTATGTAACTAAGTAGCCTGCATGTACTCAAATATTGTTTGATTATGTTCTGTGTTTACGTGAAAAAAGGAAAAGCGCCTACTAAATTGTTAGCGCATTTTGTAACTTTCAAATGTCAGTATCAGTCAGGCTCCAAGTCTTCTCTCCTCTGCTGTAGAAGTGGCCATCAGGCGCTCTAGCAGACTTCCAGGAGATCCAGGAGTCGTTCTTCCTGCGCTGTAAAGAGCTGAGCCTGCGGGTGATGAGGGTGATGGCTCACAGTTTGGGTTTGGACCCTGAGGTGCTCCTGAGTGCACACCGTTTGATGGGAAGTATGTACAAATCACCACACTCACTGCTGTCACTGTGGGGAGGGCTGTTGTTGTTCAAGCTACTTGCTATTCAGGACAGTTGGAGAGTCTGGATCAGCTGACATCTGCCAACACTCTCACTCAATCATTGTTTATCTGTATAAGGTATTCAGAGCATCTTCTCAGACACTTCCTGTTTCACAATCAGAGAGTGATAATGTCAGGAAGTATTTTTACTGACACACGTCTGTATACTTACAAACAAAATTTCAGTACTTGCACTTTATTTGAGTGTTTCAATTCTATGCAACTTCATACCTGTACTGCATTATTATTGTGTGACTGCAAATGGGAACATTTTCTCACAAGAAAAAACAGCTTCAAGCTCGGCTCAGCCAATGTGGATATAAGCAAATTTGCTGTAAGTTGACAGAGGTTGTGTGTATTTCAACAGGCAGACTAGGAGCACTTATTGGAAACAACCATTCATTTGTTGTATGATAGCCAAACACTAACATTTTACTCCAAGTCTAGTCAAAACATACATTTCGTCATAATTCGTCTTATCAAAGATGTATTTGTAGCTCGTCATCGTCTCATCTCAGTCATGAAAAAAAGGTTGTTTCATTTTTTTGGCTTAGTTTTTGTTGACAAAATAAACACAAGATCAGTGAATCAACTACGCCTTTCAACAAGATCTCTGAAAGAAACATTTCAGTAAAAATGACATCTCACAACATTAGTGATAATACAAGAAACAAGAGCATTAAAGATTTTTGAAAAATTAAAAAGAGGTCATTCACCAACCTATTCATCATCTTGGAAGACAGATAACACCCTCTATATACCCCACAGGCTCATATTCACTGTCACAACATAACATCCTCACACTGCCAAGCTTTACAATACCTTCTTGTACTTATACCACAGCCAAAAATACTATACCTCCCAGTATCATACTGAATCTTAAGCCCAATGTAAACTCTTGTGATGCTAATATACCAGTAAAGTTCTAACAGTGTTGTTGTGTCTCCTCTAGCTGATAAGAATGGCACAACACTGCGGTCTCTGTACTACCCTCCAGTAAACAGTGACAAAGCAAAGGAGGGTCAGCTGCGATGTGGAGAGCATTCGGACTACGGCACCATCACCCTGTTGTTTCAGAGCTCTGAAGGTCTGCAGGTAAAACACCACTGACAAACTCCATTTTCCCTACTTAAAACATGAGGGCTACTTCTGCACAAAGGAATCTTCAGGCATGTTATCCACCCGACACCTGTTCACCTACAGGTGCGTAGTCGTTCAGGTGAATTCATCTGTGCTCCCAGCATCCCTGAAGCGGTCCTCATCAATATTGCTGACCTGCTGCAGCGCTGGACCAGCGATCAGTTCATCTCTGTGGTGAGTGAAGAGGGACTTTTGCTGATACAGTATGCCTCACGTCTGGATGAAAAGGGTTCGGTAGAACGGTTTGTTTGACAGGGGATATGCAGATTATGATTCTTAAAAGGTCACAAGTATGTTCATGGTTTTTAATCGGAAATATTTAATATCTAACTGGGCTCCAAGAGGTTCTCTTTCATCAGCCAAGGTGTCTTGCATAATAACCAATCCCTGCAAACACAATAAAATAAAACTGAAAAACTTACAGTAATCAGTCAATAAATATAGTAGGTTATTTCAGAATACAATTAATACTCTTATTCGGTCAGGTATTGGTGTGTTGTACTGCACATGTGAAAATGTAGCATAAAGTGTTTTGTGGCTTTAGAGGAAGCTGCATGTAATCTGACAAATTGTCTTGCCCAAGCATTGTGGGTAATGTAGGCACCAGGATTTGAAAAGCAGTCCAGCACTGAACTACAGTAACACTGAAGGAAACACAGTGGACCGTTTAAAAACAAATTGATATAGCAACATCAAAGATATTGGCTTTTTCCTGCTTCCTTTCAAAACCTGGTGCCTACATTACCAACAATGCAACTCAGCCACTAAGTGACATCAGTGGAGGCAATTTATCAGTTTACATGCAGCTCCTCTGGACCCACAAAAGGCTTTATGCTACTTTTTCTTTTTGTTTTGTTTCACCTCATTCATCACTGAAAAGTGGCATATAGGGGCTGTGATCCAGAGGCAATGATTGCAGTGTTTAACGGTGAAAATATGTGTTATTAATGTTGAGGTTATTCATCTCCACAAAGAGATGGAACCAAAAAAGCGTCATTAATATGACGAACGTCTTCTTGTAGGTACACAGGGTTTTGCTGCCCCCTGCTGGAGACTCCCGCACACGTCAGTCTGTGGCTTTCTTTGTCCAGCCAGATGATGAGGCTCTCATCACCTGCTGCGACGGCTCCAACAAATACCCTCCAGTTACAGCCGGAGACTACCTCATTGAACGCTTCAGTGAGTCGTACGGACGGACTTGAACCAGTTTGTTTAAGGGTCCCTGCTGAGTTTTAAAGACATGTCAGGAAAATCGTGTTTTATCAGTTACTTTTGGCAAAATTATGAATTATTATGTTTTACGTGAGACCCCACAATGTTTTTATATTTTCAGTTATTTTTTTGAATATGACTGTCTTCAGATAATCAATGAGCCATGTGTTTGTGATAAAAAGACAACAAAAAAACAACTCTCAAAACTGCAAGCTCATTCACTTTATTGTCCACATTCAGACCTCATACAACACTTTCATGAATTCAGGATGTTGGCTGGTGGACGGATTTCACTGCTTTTTTAAAGGGACATAAAAATACAAATTAAAAACAACCTGTTTCTGTGTTTGTATCTTTATTTAATCTCTTATCTGTTACATTAATCTATAATAAAGACATTTTTGACCCTGTAACTCCTTTTGGAGTTACATTCAGGCTTTCCATTTCCTATGACAGAGACAAAATCAAATTTAACCTGCTCCAGTTTGATTGATGTTGGTGTAGAGAATAAATAAATTAAAAGTATTCTATTGCAAAAATGACACAAAGTCACAGACACTCACATGCTCCACATACAAACACACAAAACCACTTCACACTCCATACGATTGTCACTCTAAACACCAGCACATTTATATTAAATTTAAAGATGTAAATATAATATTATGTAACGATCTGTTAACTAAATGTGTTCTTCAATCATCTGGTAGGAAGGAGGCAACAGTTAAAAATATAACCGAAAGAAAGTTCAATTTATGTAGACATAAACTTTTTTAAAAAGCTCACAGGAATTTCACAGCAAAAGACCTTAACAAAAAAAGAAGCAGAAAAATGACAAAATGATGGCAAAAGAGGTAACTGTTAAAGTCCTGAAGAAAATTTATAAAACAGGTAACAGGTTGGAGGACAAAATACACTCTTATTTTGAAATATTGATTGATAGCAAACCTTTTGCACCAACATACTGCAGGTGTACAGGTTCACAGTCTTGAATTCAACCATAAAGAAATGTGAGCATGAACATGATTAAGTGCAAGTTATTAAAAAAAGGGACATGGATCCAAGTCTGCCCCTCTCAGTAAATATATCATTCATATATTACTTCATAAAACTGCTTCAACGTTAATAAGTCCATTTCATTCACTAGTCAGTAGTACAACATAAACTCTAAAGTTAAGTTTCTGACATTCATTTTTTTCCTTAGAAATAATCAACTTTCTTCAGTTAAATAAATAAACATTTCCTCTACAAGTGACAATGAACTACAGTGTACACTAAAGGAAACATTCACATATCAGACCAAAAGCCCTCCCCGTCTCATCCCAAAGTACTTCCCATGGAGAACATGAGAGTCCTTGTTATGATGCAAGAACAAAATGACAAAAACAAAAGGGTCGATTGTTCACAAAAAAAAAAAAAAAACCTGGAGCGGCTCCACACTTCCAGTCTGATTTATGCAGCCGAATAGGGCATAATGGGCACTGGCACTAAATCTGGAGCCTGAAATCACATTTTCTTTATGTGTTCTTAATATTTCAGCAGAATTTTGTCAAGTGTTTTTTTGAAAATCCTAACAATAATGGAAAATTGGAAAAAGGCAAAGGCAAACAAACAGACACACACATGTACACACTCACTGGCATTCATACAGCTCACAAAGTATTGAGGCCTGCTAAGAGTGTCCTGGCACCGGTACATCTTGCTGCTGGTGACCTGGGGGGAGTGGCTGACTGTTTCCTGGTACAACTGGTGCAGATTCACTTCCAACTGCTGGCTCTGCAACAGTAAGTCATATTGGGCCAAGCTGATGAGCTGAATTTACATGATCATGAAGACAATATTATACCTATTTTAGCAACTCTGTTTTTTTAGAACTGATTTTACAATTTAAATGATTACATTTGGGGTTGGCCCCTGATTATATCACCAACTTACTAACCTCCTAAAAGCCTGAATGCAGCCTGAGAATCTTCTGTAAAGAGCTGTCATTACTGTCAACTATCATTTGTGATCCAAAACCAATCAGTCAACATAGCACATTTAAACAATTTTTCTTTTTGTATTCAATCAGAAAAGTGCTGAATATCCGATCCATTAATGTTCCAAGAGGGAAATCGATCAATTCTTTTGCCTTTGATTCAAATGTCCCCTCCCTATTTGCACCCTCGACTGATGGCAGCTGAGTTTTCAAGCCTCTCTGGATGCCCCTCCTAAGAGTCTAGGAGATCAGGCTTAAGACATTCTGAATTGCATTATGGTATTTGTAGGTTCAAGCATTTTTGGAGCTTAAAGCTGAAGTAGGCAATGCTAGAGAAAGACAGTTGATAACAGAGTCTAATTTTCAGGTCGTCTTTTGTCCCCTGTGTGTCCTCCAACTTTATATTATTGCAATACTAAATAGCAGGAGTAATTCTTTAACTGTGCTTGTTAGTGTGAAAGTCTGTTGCTCTATGCTCATTTAAACATCAATCATTGCAGTGCGATACTTACGTTTGACCTCAGCATTTAAGTTTTGGGCTTTTAATCTTTCCATTTCGTCTACCGCCTGAGCAGAGAAAACCAAGAGGGAAAATGTTAGAGCATCACAAAGTAAGTGGGAACCCCTACTCAGTTTATCAAAGTAAATATTCTTTTAGGAACACAACAGTGACATAACTACACACTAACTTACAGTCTGACATGCCTTTATATTCTCTGAGCTGTGACAAAAATAGCTGAATCTTGTTTACTTTAACCTGCCCACTGCATCTCACACTTGGCAGCAGTAAGAGATACTGTACTTGCACAGAATCTACAGAAAACAATAACATCTGGGTGCAGCTAACTAGTGCTTTTAAAAGGGAAATAATGGTTCACTTGCCAAAAAAATCGTTGGAAAATATTTAAAAACATTTGAACTTTGTGTTACTGTATTTGTCCAATTATTGCACATGTCAAGTGACTTACTGACGGAAGAAAATCTGGATTCCTGATTGTATTTCATCTGCAAATAATTGTTGTTTTTTTCAATTTACCTGCTGTAGCCCCAGCTTCTGAGCGTTCAGTTCTTTCTGTTGCCTTTCAAGCTCCTCCCTCTGTTTCTGCAACACAGCCGACTTCTTGTTGATGTCTTTCTCTTCGTTAACAAGATGCCGTTCATACTCCCTCATCTCCTCCTCGGTGTAAACAGGGTTTTGATCTAAAGTCTGTGGAGGTCAAGGAATTATAGGACGTAAAGAATTGTTGATTGGATTATAGGATGTAAAGAACTGTCAATTGTAGAATGACAGACTTTTCTATAGAACCTGACTCTTACCTCCCACTCGTCCTTTTCCAAAAACTCCTCCTTTTTGGTAGCTGCCAGAAACTCGCTCATTGACACAAGTCTGTCTTTATTGGTGTCCACCTGTGCAACAACACACGAAGCTTCTATAATGTATTTCTGCACTGTAATCCAGACTTTAAAAAACAGACTAACTGGTTTGCTACAACTGAAGATTTTTAACTACAACATTATATTTTAGATATCAAAGCTCCACTTTTGGTAAAACATGGAGGGGTGACTTACTTAGAACTATATTTTAAGAGTTAAATAGTCAAACCTAAAAAATTCAAATAGAAAACCTCTGAATCTTAATTCAAAGATTCTTTGCGGGGCCTGATCCGGGCTGATTATTTCTTTAAAAGTAACACTAATGAAAGAGCCTTTATATCTATTCTGTTAATGGGGTGGCTTACCTCATTCATAACATGCTCTCTCATTCGCAGTCTTTCTTCTTCCATCTCGACCATGTCGTCTTCTTCATTGTCAGGGTTATACACTTTCTCCAGCTTGAAGACATGAACAGACACAACATTTTCTGCAAAGGCTTCTTCATTTATATATTATCTAATGCTTAATCAGATCCAGGTAGTTAGATGTCAATACATCAACATAACTACCTCTTTAGTGAAGAGAGCTTCAAGCTCGTTCTCATCGAAGAAGCCGTCTCCATTGCTGTCTGCAAAACAAAGTAAACTATCAACCTGATGATCAGATCATTTTATCCATTGATTTTTTATTTTTTATTTTAATACGCCTATGCACAACACTTTCTGCAAAAGATGTCCGTCACTAGACGACAGAATCACAATTTAATGCAAGATTCAGAACTGTGGAAACCTCTGATGTCCTTTCTCATTCTTGGCTTTTTGGACAAATATATGGTTGCTGGTTACCATGCATTTTGAAGAAGGTCTTGGGATCAAAGTCTTCTGGGTCCAAACCATCCGCTTCTTGCCAAACCTCCTTCAGCTGGTCTTCACTGCCCTACACAGACACAGGCACACATACAGACACACACACACACACACCAATTAAGTTTTATTTGACCATTCAAACAAAACTTGCTTAACTGACTCCTTCCTGACTCCTTCTTAATGCTACTTTACTAAATGAGTTGTAACACCTTGAATTTCTCCAATCAGAAACAACCTAGAGTGATGACACTCACTGTGCTCATGCTCAGTTAGTTTCCCTCCATTATTGCTTAAAAGGAAGCCACATTCGAAACTTCCTGATGGCGTTATCTACAAAAGATTGTTTTGAAGGTGAAAAAATTACTTCTTTCTAATGTACTTGTTTGGATGCTGTTATAGGATCAAATGTCTATGAATTCAAACAAGTATTATTAGAATCACTGTTTTGTAAGCTAAAAATAGAAATGGCTAACAAGTGTCAAACTAGCAGTCAAGCTAGCTCACATAAGATGA
This sequence comes from Diplodus puntazzo, assembly GCA_963678695.2. Classification (NCBI taxonomy): domain Eukaryota; kingdom Metazoa; phylum Chordata; class Actinopteri; order Spariformes; family Sparidae; genus Diplodus; species Diplodus puntazzo. Next base: position 15,507,012 of record OZ023161.1, on the reverse strand, counting down.
AAACATTAGGACGTTACAACCGTCCCAGTATCACCAACCAAGTTTCATTTATATTTTAAAAACTAGCCAAGGTTAGGGATAGAGTTGCAGGTATTGGTATTTAAGGGAAGCTATGCAGTTTTGGCAATTTCTGTGCAGTTTTCTAGCCGGCCCAAAGTTGCATGGCAGGTTTTTCCGCTCACAGAAACTGATCCAGTAAAGGGCCGCTGTGGCTGCAGGTTTTCATTCCAACCAAGCAAGAACACACCTTATTCAACTTATTCAATCAACTGAATTGTCTTTACACAGTTGATTTGTTGGATCAGGTGTGTTCTTGCTTGGTTGGAATGAAAACTTGCAGCCACAGCGACCCTTTACTGGATCAGTTTGACACCACTGCGCTAGGAGGAAGCGAGAAAGCCACTATTCACCCCATATCATATAACCATTCCAATGACTCAGAAGCTGTCAAGTTAAGGTAAATTAAGCAATTACAGTTAACTGTGCACTTTTTTTAGGTGTTCTACCCATCAAATAGTTTTTTTGCATTATAATTTGATGGCTTCACCACTTTTTTGTCATGTCGTATAAAAAAAAGGTAACCACTACTTAAAAACATGAAATTAATAGTCACAATAACGTGACTGATAAATAATATTTTCCATTTTGACTATATGATTGAATCATTGTGTATATTTTAGACATGTTACAACCACCCCTGACATGTTTTACAACCGTCCCTGTACACTGGGACCGTTGTAACAGTAGAGAGACGGTATTAAAATCAATTTTGCAACCTGTACATATTTCATAAAACCACTTAAATACATTATTTCAGCAGTTGACAGATTGAAGTTTATAATATAACAAATTGGTTATTCCAGTGTAAATGGTTTTTGATGTATTGCTAAAATTGCAAAAAAATGTTACAACTGTCCCTGGTCTACCCTAAGCTGTAATTTTATTCATGAACTTCATTACAGTGGGAGTCTTACAGGGTGGTTCACTTTTGGATGCTTGGCATGTTTCTTTTTCAGCTCCTCATAGTGCTCCTCCTCCCTCTTGCGGTCCTCCTCGTTCATGTTCTTCAGACGTTCCCTCCTCTCGTGCTCCTTCATCATCTCATATTGCTTGAACTCATCGTGGCGGGTCTTGTCATAGTTCTCCAGGTCGCTGGTTGCCTAGGAATGAAAACAAGAAGTGAAGCAGGGGAGATTCACACCTGGTTCACTGACATTCTGAATATGGCACTGTTGTTTGTAGACTGATAAAGGTAATTAGTTAATCCACAGCCCTGCAGAGACTCAGTATGCAGTTTATAGAAATGTTACATTTGTGGACAGTTAAGGGAATAAACATGTTTTATATACATTTGACTGTAAACTCCACTGTAGAGAGAGTCAGAGAGTCATGCTGACAAAGTGAGCCGACTTCCCTATTGGTGATGCTCTCTCGAAACTGATCAGTTCACTTCTGAGGCAACAGCCCTCTCCATAAAAGGACATAAAGCTTTGAATGACATAGAAAGGCCGGACTGGTTGAGCGGACACATGAGCCAGCAGAAAGGAATGATTCTCAGCAGTTCTGAGAAACACAGCTTACACCTGTAATTGTCTATCGTCTCAACCATCCTAATTATATAGCACTTATATGAAGCAAAGCAGTTTTTCGCAGTGATTATATGTACAACTGTGATAAAGTTACATATAAGCAGCAGCACTACAGCACACACAAACAGTGTGGAGAAATATGGTCAGTAGAAGCTAATAAGTCTTATCCATCCAATGGTGTAAGTGAAAAACACGAGATAAATCACTTAAAAAAATGTTGAAATCTGTATCTTAGATGACTAAATGAGTGTGTGTTGTCCATGCTGTGTATGTGTGGGAGGTTATTATCAAACATATTATCAGCCGTTTATCCTACTTAAACAGTCAATGATATTCCTAAATTAGGCAACAACAGTTATCCCTACTCAGTAATGTGTTACTACTAGTATAGAAATTAGTTGATATAGTATATAATTCAGAGAATACTAAAGATCTGAGATAAAACTCACAGAATGGCTGGACTGAGAGAAAAGGGTACAATTACAAATCTGATTGCTACTTCGGCATCAAGGAAAGAGCCATGTATTTATCAATGCGTAGCACAGTTAGGCTACAATTGCAGAACCATGGTTGGAGCCATAGATTCTTACTTTCACAAACTTCAGTCAGATAAAGTGGTAGATGAGTCAAAAAGACCTGACTAACATATTCAACTAAACTATCCCTCTGCTCTTGCACTCTTTTTGCTTCTCGGGAATGGGAGGTTAACAAAGGGGTGCATTTTGGTAATTTTGCCAATAAGGCTGATGTCACTGAGTCATTTCTTTACTTTTTGTTTAGTCATTTGGATGAGCTATGATAGTTGATAGGGTTCATTTAAAAGGCAACAATCATACTTGATGAATTTTCTACTTATTGGTCAACTTTCAAACCAGTGAGAAGCAGCAACTATAGTTGCCAAATTAATTCTATAAAATAGTGTGAAGGTTTTTTGTCATGCTTGTACCGATTTGATGAGGCGGTCCAGGTCCTCCACCTCAAACGTGTCTGGGTTCCCATGGTTGAGGTGCTCAAACTGTTTCAACAGGGCCTGATGGTCCACTGTCCGGCCTGCAAGCAAGGGAATAATGAAAAGTCGTATTTGGCTGTAAAGCTCTTAAATGAAGATGAAGTGTTTTGCAGGACTTTGGACTTAAAAGATGAAACAGACAATTTATTTATTTTAGACTAAAGTCACAAAAACTGAGAAATTGTGTCATTATGTAAACTAACTCATTGGTCACTCTTTACTGTTAATTATGATATAGCTATCACACAACCAGTTTGTTTCCTTAAGCTTCAGGCTCAGCGTGCTGTAATGCATCGTGTTCATGTGTCTAACAACCACATCCTATTTTGTCATGACCAGACTGCTGATATGTAGGTCTATTACAAAAAGACTTTTGCAAAAAATGACTTTCTCCAAAAAACATTGGGAAGAAAGGCCACTTACCATTCCCCTCCTGGATGTCATGTTTGGCTCTGATGAGCATCCGCAGCCTGCTCATCTCCTCCCTCTTCAGTTCGTCCAGCTTAGTCCGAAAATTGTGGTGGACAAAGTCCAGCTCTTTGGCAAGTTTGCCTTGCTGCAAGCAGAAAACCAACATGCCACAGTTCAGCACAAAGTGTCCATGTCAACACAGAGCTTACAAAATAATGGAGTTTTTGGTGAGCATGCAGACAGACCTTGATGTCATCTATGTTGGCATTTTTTAGCTTTTCTTTAAAGTGGGGGTCCTTCTCGAGAAACTCAATGACTTCCCTGAGGTAGCGGTCGTAGTGCAGTCCAGTGTCCTGATGTAGAAAAAATAAATCACACATCAGTGTTTGTTGGACTAAAATTTATATTTAATTTGACCTTAACTTAGGGCCAGTATGCAAAACACTTTTGTCAATTAAAGCTGCTTTAAGTGTTGGTTTTTTATTCAAACAAGTGTTAGATATCTATATATTCCATCGGTTATCACTATCATGAAGTGTTTGGTCAGTAACTTGTGTCTCTCTTCCCTCTGCTCATGCAGAAAAAGAGAAGAGACTTTTCTCATATCCCTTCCCATTTGATCCAATCAGGAAGGAGCATTCCATAAATAAAAAAAAAAACAAAAAACAGTCCTGCCTGTTCAGGGAATACCAAAGAGCTGTATCCTGCTGTTCTGGTACCTGGGACAGTTTATACTACCAAACAGGCCAAGTGATGAAAAACACTTGTAGAAAAAAAAACAAGAGAGCTGCCTTGAAGAAAAGAAAGAAGTCATGCAAGTGTGGTGACATAATAAGAAGAAGGAGGGGATAACCAACTGCCAAATAGAGAGGAAGTTAGCTAAAACGGCGACAACGTTTACTGAGGCTTTAACATTTGCAGAAGAACCGAGGCACATAATTTACCCTGATGTTGCCCTTGTTTGTTCTGAGCAAATACCCACAGGCAAGTGTCCTCTCCATGAGAAACAGCCCTGTCGAGACACTGTAAGCCCATATGGTTCCCTCCTTTGGTGTAATTATCTGTAAGACCCAGATTTACTTGCAATATCCCTGTATCCCTGTCCCCAACACTGTCCATCTGACTCACAGCACTCTGTGGCGGCTCCAGTTCCTCTTGAGGCTTGTCTTTGGTCTTGTCCACACCGATAGGCACTGACTGGATACACAGCCACAGACTCAGAAGAACCAGCCCACAGTGGGCCATGGCTTTCCCCCTCACCATCTGGTTTGGTACAAAAAAGAGTGTATTTGCAGTATTTGCAGTGTTACCTGATCATGACACGTCTCTCACAGGGCTTTGTAATTGTATTGAAAATGTTGATAGCGGCTAGTGTCTAGCCAGTACAATATGGGCAGGTGCTTTATATTTACAAAAGACAACACCCTTCATTGCTCAAGAATTGCAAAGGGGGCAATAAGCCACAATTTCACCCAGAGACATTATGAGCTTATGCAAGTTAGTCTTCTCAAAACTCTTAAGCACATGCAAAGGAGTGTGCAGCACACGTGTTTGATGGATAAAGAAACAGCGAGCTTACTTAAAAAAAAATTCCTCCGCCTTATAACTTGAGTAAATATTTTGAGCCTGTAAGAATTCATGACAAACATATTAGCTAACGGTCTCATTTAAACAACGGGTTGTTCAGTGAGGAAGGTTTAGTAAAGATGGTAGCTAATTCATTATCCCACTGATGTTGAAAATCTGACAAACAGCCTCCAGCATACAGTAAATAACACATGTAAAATAACACTTATTCGTATACTGACACTTACTTTGATCTCCTCTTTTCACACTTAACCGCGCTTTAAACGTCCGGTTTTCCTCAAAGAACCTCTCCGAAGCTTGTTTACAGCTGTCATTTATACAAGCCTCCTAATGGCCACAACCTACAGAAAAAGGTTGTGTTCACCATGGCAACGCCCCGCCCCTGGCTGTGCCTATTGGACAGAAAAAGTACACTTTCTTTGTGAAACAGTCGCGTTGAGAGCTGATTGGACGCTCAAGCTGTCGGTCAAAGTGTATCAAAGTGTCAAACCGTGGCTTAAGGTGCGTTGAGCCAAACTGTACGTGGCGTTCGTCAACCTCCGACGAGGGCGGAGTTAGTGCTTGAGGCGAGGAAGCGAAACATTATTCATAGGGTTAGGGGATGGCTGGATGGCAGTTCTTCGTTATGTGTTTGTACACGGTAGCATATGGTCAGTGAATAAATAAATGAACGGAGATGGCGAATACTGTGCCTTGTACAGTGTAGCAATACCTGTACAAACATACATAAGCAATCATTTAGATATTTTATTTGAGTAAAAATAGCAGTTGCTCAACGTAAAAAACACGCCGTTAAAAGAAACAGTAGTATACAAAATCAATATGATGTTTATCACAGTGATTACAGATGCAACACCATGTAAGCAGCAACAAAAAATGAAGAAGAAAAAAATATTTCCAGCTGGATTGTAGCACAATTTAAAACGTAAAGTAGCATGCAATAGAAATAATCAAATAAAGTATGAGTACTCCATGACTGTGACGTGCAGTTCATATGTACACGTATTTAGCTTCATTCCACCAACGGGTACGACACAAGTGTATAATTTTTGAGACATGTGTATAAAAGTTGCCATTATTACGTAAGTTGTGTGAAATACACAAAGCATAAGGATGTGTTTATTTCCATGTCACAGGATGTCAGTGTTGTTTCTGTATTGATTATTTGTCTTAAATTTGGATACTGACAAGTTTTCGTGTTACTTCTGATGCACTTGTGATAACAGATCACAAAAAAACAATAACTAGTCGTGTGAACAGTGCTGTAGCTGTACATGTAAAAAATTGTTTTGTGTGAACACTTATGAGTACTTTATTCATAAGAGAAACAAATAAAGTGATTAATACATCAGAAAATATTTAAATCAAATAAATTAAATCGTAAATAATTTTAATCAGCTAAATTCATGTTTTTGGGTAATAGATAGATAGATAGATAGATAGATAGATAGATAGATAGCAGGATATAGGTCATCAATAGAAATAGAAAACACTTGTATTCAAAATACAAATTGCTCATAAAACAAATTGAATATATTTGAGATATTAAAATCAAAGCATAAGTACTATGCAGCAGAAGTCCTGATGTATCTTTATTGTTTTCGTATTATAAATACAGATGCAATAAAACATATTTGAATGTGGTGTTGTAATGATGTAATTCTGGAAATAACATGCTGAACTTCAGAACATCCCCTCACACTTATCATAATAAACACGTTAGTCTCGACACTGGCTGCTTTCCTCCACACGGTGGCGCTGCTTCCCAATTTAATCGTTAGTGAAGCGACACGAGCCAAGCAGAAATGCAATCCAACTGTGTCCAACCAAAACTCCATCCAGCCTCCTCAACAGGAACTGACGTCTCTTCGGTGCAAGTGGATGGAAAAAATGCAGCTGCAGGAAAAATGGCTCCAAACACCGCACCGTTAAAAGGTAAGAAATGAACCTTTTTACAGTAGCTGTCTGCGTGGTAAAGTTGTCGCTCGTAGTTGCCCGAAATCGGCGGTTGCGACTCCGTAGTTTCCGGCCGTTTCCCGTTTGACAAAGCCTGCATTTCTTCCTTGTTGTGGGCACTTACTTGGCAGGACCAAAGCAGTTGCCAAGGTACTTTTAAATTAATAAACCAGTGTCTTAAAGTACGGAGCAGACGTATAAGTTAACGTTGTGTAGCTAAATTCAGTCGGGGTTATGTTCCTGTGGACGATATGTTTGCCTGTTTTTGTTACGTTTTAGCCGCTAACTTAGCATTCAACAAAGTCAAAAGTTAAAGTTACAACCGCCAACAAAAGTGTCATAAAGTGACGTTTTATCGGGCTATCCGGGTTAGTTTGCTTGATCACTGTGTTATTATCTGTTGAGAGTCAGAGTTATCCCATATTAACAACTAGCTAGCTCATATTTTATGATGTGTGCAGTGTGTGAAAAGCAGACGTTCACGACTTATTGACAATTCACAACGCATCGTTTGGTGTCAGGTGAGCGTCAGCCGACAGGTTAGCTAACTACGAATACGCTAGTTAAGCGCTAGAAAGTGCTCGATGCGATTGTTCTGCAGCGATGACTTACCATCTTGACAGGTTGCGTTACCAAGACAAACATATCCTATTTCTGTTGATTGAGTGTCTTCCAAAATATAACGTGTTAACACAAAACCCCACTGCTGCTTATTCAACAGTGTTTTGTCTTTCGAGGAAAAGTCCTGCTTTTCAGCTAATTCCAATGCAGAGATTAACATTATATTAAGGCTGAATCATTGCAAGTCCTCTTTGAAAACTAGCTGGACGACTAACCTCAGCAGATCCTCACACAGCAGTAGTGATTGCATGTTTATCTGCTTATCACAACGTCCAAATGTACCTTTCTTTGTTTAACTGAAGGTCTGGCCGTAAAAAAGGAGGTTTTATATGTTTATGTTGCATGCATTTGTAAATAAAAAAATATAGGATTTAATCCAATAAACCACAGTTTCACATTGATATGACTTGTTTGGGGTGATGGCCAAGCTGAGAGTGCCCTTAAATGGTCCTGTCAGTTTTTGTTTTTGTTTCTCTTTATATCTCCTTCTATTCTGCGTAAGCGAGCTTCAGCAATAGACAAGTAAAGAACAAAGAAAAAGAAGTTCAACTGCATTGTTTCTTTTCCAGCTACCACAGAACCTATTCTAAAAATCTATAAACTTGACTGGGTTACTTATTTTCCTTTTTAAAGCCTTAATCTGCACTTTGCTCAGTGTTTGATAGTGCTAACACATGCACTTTTGCACAACTGTTGGAAGCAACACACTTACTCATGAGGTCCCATTAAATTAGAGGATAGGTTTTTTAGATCTGTCTTAAAACAATAATCAGGTGCCCATATGAATGTTTAAACAAGTCTTGTTTAGGTATTATCATCCTTCCTGTTTTTACTGGACATTAAGAGATCCCTTCCTAATGCACCTTCAATTGAGGTGATGGAAGACTAAACCTACAATGAAAAATCCAAATGTATTCCACAGTGTATCGCAAGCAGTCTGAGTTAGTTGAATGACTGTTACTTTGGAAAGCATCCACTTCACGCGTCAAGCTGGCATCGGATATACTATGTCATTTCTTTGTATTTTGTCCTCTTTCACTCAACATATCTCTTTAGGGTCAGTATGAGCAGGAGGAGTGACAACAGCAAGTAGAGCCTGTGACAATGTTCACATAGCCATGACAGTCTTGAAAAGATATTAATCTAACCTCTACAGAGTACGAATGCAACCTCCTACCATGATGTGTAGCCAAACACAAAAGATTGATAAAATTATGCAAGCATGTTTAAATGTGTTACATTTGATGGAGTAATTCTACCATTAAAAAAACATGGAATCCAGTATGTACATTTATTTCTCTCTGTAAACATCTTTCAGTTTCAATGAAAATCTGGAGCAAGATGATAAATTATATATGTGATGCTGTCTGTCAGTCAGTCAGTCTGTCTGTCAATAAGATAAACATTAAAGCATTTTTTAAAGAGCAAATTTAAGTAAACGGTATATTAAGGGGTTAAGAAAACATGATGATGGTTTTGTCAAACCATCAAACTAAAGATCTGGGAATTATCGAGACTCCCAGAGTCCAGTTTGTTAATGTGACCTCTGCATCCTTAAATCTTTCCGCTCAAGCAAGCATTTGACTGGAGGGTTATGGCTCGGGTAGATGTTGTCTCCTGAATACTTAGCAAAAATAATGATGTGCTTAAATGTTGAATGAAGCTCTTACAGGACCTTGGCTCTGCCATCCTTTACCAGTGTAACAGAGTTTGCAGTATTTGTCTTGGCTGCAACTGAATTGACTCTCTTAAGGGGGATTCCTCCTTTGTATTTTCTCCTGTTGCTATATATAGGTTTTAAACATATGGCTATCTTGATTCAGGATCTTTCGTGTTTAGTTTTGTTCTTAGTGTAGCTCGAGCCCTGTTGAATCTCCTTTGTTATACCAGCATACGACCCATTGTCTTTTTTCTCAGCCTTCTTTGAGTCTGAGCTTTATCAGATTCATTTTCCTGATGCAATGATATACAGTGAAATCAGTCAAGAAAAAAAAGACTAATGTTTATGAACTTGAAAACATTACTCTGTTTTTCAGGTTGACAGTGTTTACATTCAGAATCAGGAAGTAGCTACTGTGAAGTGTGTGGCTCAGTGTGTTAAGGAGCTCTCTACAAAACCTGCTTTTAACTACATGGCTTCAACTTGTCAGAACATGCATTCTTACTGTGTGTTAAATCAATGATATACAGATGAACTACTTTGGTCAGAACATTTGATATTTCTGCACAGAATGAAGCCATCAGAGACAGCAGGCACCAAAAGACGATGACCTTTCTTTTTATGCATTTAGTGTCTACAAGCTGTGTTCTTGGCAAAGTTGGCACTGAGCTCTCCTAGTCAAATGCTTAATGAATGCAGCCACATTGTCACCGCCCGCTGGTGTTAGCACAGCTGATAAGACAATCTTGGGCCATGGTGCTAACATAATGCTAACAGAGTGAGAGAAAGCCAAAGGAAGAGAGAGAGCGAGAGACGCGTCGGGCTGCTTAGCATGCCAAATTCCTCAGCTGCACAATAGTGCTAGGCTAGCCTGAGCCCCAGCACAGCCAGCCTTCTCCACCACAATGGGAGGGGAAGCTCAGGAGAGGCCGGTGACGCCTGGGGAGGGAAGGAACTCACTCAACCCTGGGGCAGTGATCGTTCGATGAATGGTTGCTTTGAGGCGGCGCGGTGTCATTTTAGGACCACAAAACACTCTTTGCAGCAATGTTTTTCTCGTGCTATTGACCTGGGATACTCTTGGTTCCTTCCTGTTGAAGGCTAAAATAGAATATCATGCCCTTGTTTTGCATCAGTTTAGGATTGGACAAAACAAGCAGCTTAATGAGAGAAAAATTAGATGAATCGTTAGCTGCTGTCTTGCACAGTAGCACACCTATTTCTAACCCAATTGCTTGCTGATAGTGTGAGTTATTTGTTACTCCAGTTTTACAAATCACTTTGTGCAATTGTTTGATTTAGTCTTTTTTGATGTGTGGTCAGCCCAGCTGCTTGGTTAAACAATTACAGTGTGCCCCTTGCAATGTTATGGTACACTGATGGAGGACAGCTTGCTGTGAATGAGCTTATCAATTTAAATGTCATGAACATGCTGCTAATGTAGCCCGTGCTGGTTATTTGCCCCAAATGATGCCCTTGACTCCAAAACAAGCACAAGCAATTATTGAGTGTGCATATGTGACAAATGGCTGCCAATCAATAAGCAATCAAAGCCTGGTTAGAGCACCAAGGCCAAGGGAAACTTTAGATAAAGAACTACCATTTAACAAAAAATGCCCTTGGGTGACTGCAGCCCAGGAAGAAGCACTCGCAGGTCAATCGCTACAACAAAAGGGTTGATAGTTCAGTTCCATGCTTCTCCTGTCCACATGCTGCAGAGTACTGGAGCAAAACGTTAAAACCCTGGGTGCCCAGGCCAGCGTCTTGTCTTAGTTTGTGTGTTCATGTGTTGGGTTGCACATTGTGAAATGAAAAAATGTACCCTTGTGATATTCAGGCAGATACAGGTTAACATGCTTTTTGGGGGGTTTCCTCTGTGAACGGATCCATTCAACTATTGAATTAATATTCAACTATTTTGATGATCAATTTAAATAATTTTTAAGAAAAACAAGTGAAAATTCTTTGCTTCCAGCTTTTGAAATGTGGATGTCCTGTTTTCTTTCCCGCTCTATGACAGAAAAGGGAATAGCTTTGGGTTGTTGACAGTTTAGGGCATTACCATGACCATCAAAGACTGGTTGTAATTTTTTTAAATTTTCTGACATTTTATAGACCAAACAACTCATTGATTAATTGTGGAAATAATCATTTGTCAGAGTCAGTCATTTGGATTTGCTCATATAATCTAAATGCCCTAAATGTAGCCTAATCTGAGTTTTTTTTTCTAAATGCTGTAAGGAGTTTTTTGAATGTATTAGTCTCCCTTTTGATGAAATTCACCCAAATGTTTTGTCTCCCTTTTTAGGTGTATAAAGATTTGCTACACAATCCTTTTGGCCACACTGACTTAACAGCTGTCACACTCATGGCACCATCCAGTTGACAGAATGGCCCAGATATCAAGTGGTAATGGGTTCAAGCTGGAAGTCCCCCAGTCAAAGGGGGTTGTTGGTAAAGAGGAAGCCCTCCGCATGGAGGAAGAGGCTTTAGCAAAACTGCAAAGGGAGAAGAGACACACTGTTTCAGCTTCAACACCCTCATCTTCCTCTGCAGCATCCTCATCCATTTCAAAACCAAAACCATCGAAATCTGCCACTACTGCTCCTCAACCTTTACCCTCCACTAATAGACCAGAAAAGGACCTCATTGTCTTCCCAGAGACCAAGAAGCAGGCAGAGCAAAACAAGTTCAGGGATATTGATGTGGACAAGCTGACTAATGAGGAACTTGAAAAGCTCCTACTGGATGAGAACTTTGGGGCTAACAGCAAAGTGTCCCGCCCCTCATCGCTAATGGGGTTTAACCTCAGTGCCTCCTACCCTGGAGGCCATGCCTGTAGCTCCTCTCCTTTCCAGAGCAGCCAGTGGACACCTGTTATGTCCACCCCGTCTAGCTCTAGTGTGTCCACTCCTACCCATCAGCCTACACCATTGTTCCCCTCTGCTCCATTCCCTAAACCAGGCACATTTCAGAATGGCTTCACTCCAACCATGTCACCCTTCATGCCCCTGGCGGCACAGCAGACACCCTTCATGGCCTTCCCTCCCATCCAGCCTGCTACTGCCATGGTCTTCCCACAGCCAACCGTGGACCCAGAGATGGCCAAACTGTTCGACAAGATTGCCAGCACCTCAGAATACTTGAAGAATGGCAAACCGGCCAGCACTGACCTAGATTCCTCTCAAGTGGGCGCAGCTTCTCTGGCACCCAACCCACCAGCCCAGCAGCCAGCGGTGATGGAGTCTTCTAGCATCAGCCGCTTTGACTGGCTGGATCTGGACCCACTTACAAAGCGTAAAGCTGAGAATGAGGAAGTATCCCAGGTATCAGGAGGCACTGCACAGACAGTACCAGTTGCTGCAGGGGATCCTTGGGATGCAGTGCTGGAGACTGAAGGGAACAGTAGTAGTATCAGCAGCCCCAAGCCCGAGGTGAAAGCATCACTCTCAGTTCGCTCGCAGGCCAGGAGAGCATCAACAGGCGCGGCTGTCACTAGGAGTCACTCGCTTAACATCCCAGGGACCTCCTCCCAGCACAAACCAAACAGTCAGGTAGGATCACAGTCAAATGTAAAAGTTTGAAAAGTGAAAATTGAGTTCAGACAAAGTCAGCAGAGATTTCCATAGGCCTTTTCACACTACACATTTAGTCATAGGGACAGTTATTAATATGGAAGGCCCTGAACCATAGTTCCTCAATCAACTTTTTATTATTTGCACCTACATGTCCTACATAAACAGACAATGTTAGAAGAAGGCTTGGTTGTGTTTCATCAGACTTTTCTCTTTGCTGTTTTGTCTGAGCTCTTCTCACTGGTTTGATGCGGGCAGGGCTCAGTCAGAAAGAGGTGATGTCTTCTGTGCACCACATCAGGATTTAGCAATATTTGTAATACACCCTTTGAATCAAATCTAATCAAACCACACCCACACATATTTTTTTAAAATAATGAATGGATTGCATTTAAATGTGCAAGTCCAGAGACACTGTTTTTTTGGATGCTGACTGAATGGCATGGCCTTTTGGATACTTCACACACAGATGATTGGAGACTCTGTTCTCAGTGCTCATGTCTGGACATGCAGAAACAGATTTTTGAAAGCAATGACTCCCCAAACACCCGTGTTTGCTTCCTAAATCAGACTTATCTGTGAATGTAGTATCAATGGCAAATGTGAACTTAGTATCATATTGTGGAGTATTTTAGGTACATGGATAGATTGGATGTTATGTTGTCTATGTTTAGAAAGACACAAACAGACATTGATGATACAGTGACACAAAGAAAGAAGAAAATGGCTGTAATTATATTTTCTAATTCTGTGGAAAGCAGTCACACTTTCCTGCTTTGCCATTTTTGTCCTGTTTGAGGAAAAAGTACCTGTTGCCTCAGTACAATCCCTTTTACCTGTGACACAGGGCTGGGCGATAAATTGGCAGAATTGATTAATTCAAATGTCTGGTTTCGGACGATTTTAAAAAATACAAATCGATTTTCTCTTTAACTTGCTCCGCCGCCGCCAGAGAAAAATCAGAGATTCGATTTTTAGGCCATATCGCCCAGCCCTACTGTGACATATATAGTAAAAGTAAGTATAGAGTATGTGAAAGTAGAAATCGTTTAATAGGCAATTGTGGGCCCATTGTACATGAATGGTCATGTGATATGGTTTGTTCACCTTGTGTTGAAGGCGATCATTTTGTACAAAAATTGTGTTGACAAGGTATTTAATTAAAAAGAGATAGGATTAATGTTATTAGCTTCACCTGTGAAGAATAATGTCAAGTATGCTGTTTCAAATTTACACCTGGTGACTGCACCAATCATTTGTAGTGTTTTTGCAGTTAGCCACCATGCAGTTTAGCCGAACAAGTCGGCTCACTACCTTACTGATTTGGTCATTTGACATCCCCAAATATGTCCATGACCAGGGATTGTAACATATTACCTGCCAGACCAGTACCACCCATAAAAGTCCTTTAACTAACAGATAACTGTCTTCGTATATTATTGACAGCATAGCTATAATCATGCATTGCATTTAAGTTAATAAATAAAACCACACCCCTTATAGCATTAGTGAGTGTGAGTAAAGTTTATTTAGAGCAGAGAATGGTGCATCTCCATGTTCAACCAAAACCCCCGTTAAAGTTGTGAGTACAGCTTTATGTATACTCGTCATTCAATCACAAGCACAAGCTAAGCATCCTCTTTACTTCTGCTCCCTGTAATTATGTTTTTCAGCGTGGTTAGCTACCCACTGTTTTACCCCACAATTTTCTCTCGACCGCATTTTGTGATTAATTTTGCCATGCAAAAGAATGAGTGATCTAATTTCTTGTGATGAATATTTAGAACTTTCATTTGGGACACTGCTGTGGGCAAGTGGCATTGGATATTGTTGCCTCTAAATCTTTTTTCCCCCTAAAACTAAACAACCATCTGTCATTTCGCTGTTAGGCCTGAGTATGGTTGTATTGCTGGCAGCCCTGAGTTCAGACATGACAAGCATTTTAGTCTGCAGCAGTACTGAGGCCTACTAGCCAAACATGAACTCGTCACCATGTCCCTTCCTCTTTATTAAGTGTTTGAGAGTCAGATTAACCACATTAACCAAGTTGTGCTTCTTCTGCCCGGAAATGAATGAGGAAAAGATACTACAGGCTTCATCAGAAGTGCCTTTCAGTTATTGTGACATCAGTGAAAAGCTCTTTTATGTTGTTTGGACACGGGGAGTTTGAGGTGATAAGTCTGGCTGTCAATATGTTTTACTGCTCTCTACAGTTAGTTAAAATGTTTAAGTCACCATATACTCAAGGCGTGCTTGTTCCTCCTCAGACACATGCGGGTAGAGTACAAGATATTGTTTTACATTACCACCAATGATCTCAAACTCCACAGAGTACTTTTAAGGTCTGGACAGGCTATTGTGTTGGACATTGTATCAGTTTTTTTTGTCAGTTTCAAGAAGTGGACTTCCTGTGTTTTGTCTTTCTCTGTGTCATGACCAAACAAGTGGTCGCTGTGGTATGTTTCTTACACCAGGGCGATAATTGACCTTGCAGCACTGTAAAAAAGATTTATTTCTGAAATTCACCATGGTTGGGGGAAGCCATGAAATTTGCCACAATCGGAGAATAGTGTTCTGGAAAGATAACTATACAGTACAGTCAGAAAATATAAAGAAACGTTGTAGAAAAGGTTATACCCATGACAAGTCAAGGGCTGTTCAGATGTACTGCTCCAGTGGGTCATCAAGTCTATGCGTGATACTTTAGAGACATATACTTTACCATTCATCAAAGGCAACTTGTTCACTCTGTACAAACCCGCTGTGTCTTCCAGAGTTGAGGAATGTCTGTTTCTTTGAAAGGATGAAATGGTGTTTGTTTACACTTATCTATATGTTATGTCGGGTCAGTCAGACGACCATGATGTGTTTTAACTTGGGGTCCCTTAGACTCCTACTTCATCCATATTGTTTGCAGTCTTGGTGAGATAGTATGTGTGTTTGCTTGCTTGCCTGGCAGTTGGAGCCCATGTTGTAATAAACAGGAACAAGCCGGTACAGCTCCCCTTATGCCCTGCAGAATCACATTAGTGACCCAAGAAATCACACTAAGTTGCAGCTCATTTACACAGAGAGATGTTGTATTGCCTTATAGTTTGGAAAACTGTGGCATACCCTACTTTGAGCAGCTGTGTCAATATAAGGTAATTCCTTTATATGCCTCACAATTAAAAATTTGCAGTAGTTTTTGTGTGGAAAGTTTTTATATGAAGCAGTAGCTCGAAGTATTAAGTTTGCAGCAGCAGCAGCTTAACACAGAATCTATATCTGCAACAGTACTGAAAAAAACAACAGTCTGAACACAGTGAGACTGGTGTCTGTGGTTGCTAGTCTAGTCTCACTCCTGCTTTTCTGCTCTCGTGGCCATCTCACAGAGACTATAATACCAGGAGCTACTAAACCACATAACGTGTCTTTTTACAAAGGTGCTCTCTTTAAGTTGCCTATGCGGACCACACGTATTGAGTGAATCAGTTTACCGTGATGACACAGCTTGGTTGAGGGCAGTGTTGGCCTTTCTTTCCAAGAAAGACTAAAATATTGTACTTGAAAATGGTTTCGTTTTTGACCAAACCAATGTTTTGCATGTGTTATTTCTACATATCTATTTACATCACTGCAAAAACATTCAAAGCATGTTGTTATATTGTAGATTGAGTGGTTTTCGTACCATTTCAGACAGCCTCTGGTTTCAATTTGAAATTTGCTTAAGCTAGTGAATGTATCTTGTTTTATTCTTGCCAAAGTTACTTTGTAATTGTGTGGCACTAGTGATGACTCTTGGTACATTAACACAGAATGCTGTCAGGGACTCCAAAGATACAAGATCTGTTATGATAGTGGGTTACCAAAGAGCATTGAGTTCATGAGCTGTCAAAGAAAATCATACCCAGAGGACATACAAAAGCAGTCGTGGGCATTAAGATAATGTGAATCTATGACAATTTCACAGGAACCTGATGTGTTGTGTTACACTTATTATGGTAGCTGATTGTAGAGCAATTACTTTAATGCGCAAACTTCCTTTCAAAAAGTGTTGGCAATGATAGTTAACACCCACTTCTGTTTAATGAAAGTATGACAGATAAAAACAACTCAAGATCTACAGTATGTGAAGGCTGACCAGCTAGAGACACTGGTGTTGAGTTACAGAACATATCCAGACAACAGACACCTCTCAACTCTTGCTGTAAAAGCTTAATGAAATGCCCCGCAACAAATTCTGAAATACTGGTTCGAGTCTTATCATGGTTGTGATTGTAAACTGAAATGTTAATCCACGCCACATAAATAACCTCTTTACTCTTCCAAAAACATTAGGCCTAAATCTTAACTGAAAAGCAAACAGTTTTTCAATTCAGTCCAGTTTCAGGCTGTACTGTATCTTTGACAAATGTGGTGAGATTGGTTCTAGATACAGTTGTGTTATTAGTTGTATAAAATGTCACATATTAATGTAGTAAGACTTACCATTCAGAGCCAAACTTGGCTTAACATATGGCTTAACAGAATTTTTAAAGAAACCAATGTTCTTTTATCTCCACATTAACATGAGATCAACTCCTACTGCATAGAAAACTAGATGTAAAACACGACACATGTTATCCTTAAAAAGCTTTGCCTTAGCTTGCCTTGCTTGATTGTAATTGTTTTACACTTTTGTTTCACTTGGAGTTATGTGTTAAGATTTTTTCAATACAGTTATTTCCAAGATGAGTGTTTTAATGGGTGTAAGTCCGCCTGAGGTTGCCAAGCCTTGTTGCGGTTGGCTAGAGTTTAGTGTAAGATGTGGTTGTGTGGGTAGAGGGGTGTAAAATGGAACAAACGAGCTTGAACTTGGAGGCTTAGTCAGAACAAGCTATCTACCATGGAGTCACACCATCTCTACTGTATGTCTCATTCTCTTCCTCCTCCTTAAGACTTTGTAGTCGATTTGTCACCCAAACCGTCTGTCTCATAATTTCTTTTGGTTTTCACTCATTGCTTTCTTACTCTTTCTATATTTACTGTCTGTTCTTTTTTCTCTGCAGTCTCTATTGCCACTGGATGCATCGTTCGTCTACCTTTTACTCCCTTTCATTATATCACACAACTCACATCTGGCTCCATCAATGAGAAGGAGTTCAATCGGCATTCACTCCCGTGTCAAATGACTGCAGGGGTCATAGGTGTCTACCCCTTGTCTGTTACTATGCTATGATGCATGTTTAGGGTGAGGACGTTGGTACATTAACACTTTTTCACCCATCTGCTGCTTGACGGAGATAGAATCGTTTGTTATCAGTAGCCTCCATGTCAGTAACCGACAGTCCTTACTGGGATGCCCAATCAGTACAGCACACGTGAAACTCTTAGAGATGAGAAGGAAGTGTGTTGTCTCTTTATCATCTTCCAATGCTGCCTTCTCAAAAAAACGATGTGATTGATTCAGATTGTTATTATGACTTAGTTTTAACATCCTCTGGATGCATCTACTCTACGGTTCCCTGTTTTCCAGCGCATTCATGAAATTGAACGCAACGCACCAAAAGAATAAAAGAAAAGCAAACTTGTTTACTGGCAATGGAAAAGGAGTCAGTTTCCTACATGTGCAGGTTTATACTGGTCTAAAAATCTCACTTACATGCAGTAATATTGTAAAAATGGTAGTAGTTCTTCTACTCACTGACTGCCTATTGCTACTAATCCTTTGCTTTGGCCTTCAGATATAAAGCAGTATGTAAGTGATAATCAGCAGTCAAACAAATAGCTCTATCTGCACTTGAGCCGTCATTCCTCACAGCACCAATGCCTGTTCAGACCTGGCTCTTACTGTTTGCAGAGCAACACTAAAAGTTAATGCGTCATTTACCACACATGGCATCAGGCAACACAGATTCATTTTACTTACCCTTAAGAACTGCAGCTCCACTTGATGCATTGTAAAATTTTGGTTCGTCTGGTAGATCTTCAAATCCAGAGAAGAAATGGTAAGGATTTTTAG
This sequence comes from Diplodus puntazzo, assembly GCA_963678695.2. Classification (NCBI taxonomy): domain Eukaryota; kingdom Metazoa; phylum Chordata; class Actinopteri; order Spariformes; family Sparidae; genus Diplodus; species Diplodus puntazzo. The sequence goes on along the minus strand of OZ023161.1, from coordinate 15,488,621 downwards.
TGAGTACATTCACACAGACTAAATCAAGCCATGATGTCTTAAACTGTGCAAAGGTGAAACAATGAGATGTGTAGAAAAATTTGAGGTAAATATTTTTAAAAATAAAAACGTTTGATCTATTTAACAATACCAGTTTTGAAATGTAAATGTACTGCTGAAGATTGAATACTGAACACTGAGCTTGCCTGTTTGTTCTTGCACTTTTCCTTCAAAATGACCTGGAAGCAGATTTTTATCTGAACATGTGCTGTGTTTCAAGTTCACTGTGTGCATGTGTGAAACTAAAACCTACATTATGTAGGTTTGCACTGTGGGTTTTTGATGCATGCACTGTACATTTTTCCAACCTAAAACAATGTCATATCTCTCCTTCCCCCACAAACTTTAAGACCTCCAGCAGCTCTTTCACATTTCTCACAACTCCATGCCATCCCACTCCAGGCTCTGCAACATGTTCTTTTATTATCGTCTAATTACACCCTAAGCGGAAGTATGAAATGCTGCAGCATACTCAACACTCTCTACATTTTGTTCTGCCATACAGATTGCAGGGTTAAAAGATGTTGTAGTAGCGGGACGTGACATGCATTCCAGTTAACTGTGTGACTCACTGGGCAAACAGCTCTATGTCTCCTAACCTTTGACCTTGTTCACTGGCAGAAAACAGGAGTCATATTGTGGAAGATGGCGTGAGGAAGCAGGTAGAAACCAAATACTAATGCACATAATAAAAACGTTGCTAACAAGCATTTAGGGAATAGCCTAAATTCTGCTGTTTCAGGGAAAGCCATTCCAGTCATTTGTCAAGATTAGTCAGAGTTTGTACATTTTTTCCAGTCACCTAATAGAAAACAGATCCAAGTGTCCCTTGACCCACATTTATTAAGTCAGAGATTTCAGTTTATCTCAGGAAGTGTGAGTTAGTTAGCCTTCAGTCACTTCCTGATCGAAAGAAGAAGTACATTTGTGTTTTCTATGCAGCTTGTTCTGCTGATGTAAACCACTGCACAAAGTCTCACCAATGAAGCTGTATCCAAACGAGAAGTTGTTCATGTGTGCAGCCAAAAACGTTTTAGCTGACACGGGTTGCTGAGTATTCAAAGTCCATTAAAATCAATCTTCATCTCTTCGATAAGTGCTGGATCAGCATGACAGCATCACTCAGCATTTCCCACACAAAGTTTTACTGTTAAAAGGAACCCTCATGTCTTAATTTTCTTGCACTAAATTGTGCAGTAGTGGAAAACTTAAAACTGATAAAGTAGTAGTTAAAAAAATTATTATAATTAGCCATCATGCAGTATGTTGTTGTATATCTTCTTGATTTTTGAACTTGTAGGCTTTCAAATATTGACAGTGGCTTTTTTAATGTTTGAGTGCAGGTTTCCTGTGGATAGTCTGGCATCATTTTCATTAGGTTGGCACAAAGACGAAAAGAGGTGTCTGATATCTAGATGTGTACTGTAAGTAAATACTGATGCTGGGCTTGGAATTACAACCAGCCAGTTAGTTGAGCCTTTCAGATCCTGCCTGTCTGCGTCCACAGAGTTCCTCAAGCTGACCATGTTCTCATCTGTTAAACTCGAGGGACAACACAACTGTTTTTGCTAAAGACTTCCTATTTTTTTTAAAGTCAGACCTTGATCAGCAGCAAGCACAAAAAGCCTTTGAGAGATGTAGGCTACAAGCTGGTGGACATCGATTTAGCTGGTGAAAACTTTGATGACACAAGCTAAATTAATTAGCTGTTTTTTTTTTTTTGTTTTTTTTTTATGTGAACATTTAATCATCCAGAAGGTTGATAGATAAGAATTGTTCATCAGTGCTTTATCATTTGCTTTCACTATATTTTTAATTAAGTCTACACATTTTTGAATGGAACATTATTTTTGGTGTAATTAACATTTTGGCACTTGCACCATGGATAAAAAAAACAGATAACACATACAAAGGTGATGCATTTTGAGCCAGTATACATTATGTGAAATCCCGGAAGTTGCAAACACCCAGTCTTGCCATTAGCAGTCTGCTTCTGCCCTGTATTTTGCTGGATCGTTTCTTTGTTTCATGGCATGACACAAACTATTGATTAGTGAAATACTGTTGGCACGACTATGTATTGTGTCACCCAAATGCTCATCCATGTGTATCTGTTTGCGTGTGCACCAGAACAGAAAAATTGGAACCCACTCATGAGAACATTGCTCCATAGTGGGAGTCCTCTAAAAACATCTCAAGGCAAAAGTGTTACCTTTATACCCTTATACCTTTTCCAAACAGCTGTACTTGATGGCAGGACGTCATAGAGAGATGCGAGATGCAAAAAGCATACAAGTAAGGAAGATGGCAGACTTTCACACCTCAAAAGTATTGTTCATTGTGTTACACGTTGATGAAGGTTCTCAGTCATCCAGGTCCAGTTGCCTATGATATAGCACTTAGAAGTGTTCATTATGTTGGATTGGTTTGCACACATGAAAAGTAATGGGAAGAAGTATAAAAAAAATAGAGAGCTGAGAGGGGAGCTGTACACCTGGTCAGTCACTCCATGCAGCGGGCGTGCTTGTTGGATTGTTGATTTCTGGAGTCGACAGAAATTGTTAGATGCGGTCACCCCAATACTGTTGTCACAAAAATGCATGTGCTGAAGCACACTGAATGCCTTTAGTCTGTCTCCGGCGAAAACTTTAGCTGAAGTGCAGATTTCCAGAATGTTATAGATCATTGAAGAAAAAATGTCTTAAAGGTTGTGTAACAGCTCATGAGTCTAGGAGTCTAAGATAACTCCAAGGTTAAGCTACCCTAGAAAAATAGTGTGTATAGTTTTACATCTGTGTAATTTGTGGAAGCGGGAGTCACATGTTTCATAATTGATTATGTCTCACTCTGGAGCAGAATGTGGCAGACTAAGTGATGTGGGACACCCAGTACAACAACACCTCTTTTCCAGACTAGAATCTTGCCAATGTAGACATTTGTCAGAATGGTTATGTCAGCGCTCTCAGCCGGTTTGGAAAAGATGGAAAATAACCTTTGACAAGTTCCAAATCTTGTCTTGCTATTAGTGTGGAGAAATGAATCCATCATTCAGAAAGTTGGAAGAAATTCACATCAGTGTGGTGAGTTTTAGATTTACAAATGCTTAAATTCTTAGCCAAAAGAGGGTCTCATTTCTAATGTGTAAACCTTAGAAGCATCTTTCAATTAGTACACAATAGGGGTTTAAAACCCTAACCGACTGTCAAAAGACTCAAACATTCCACTACTGACTTTTGTGGATCATAGTCATCTCTGTTTAGATGTCTGTCATCAACCAGCTTAAATTACTGGTCAAATCCGCAGTGTACTGTTTGACCCTGAAGATCAGCCATCATTAGGGTTGTAATCTTCCGCTATGTCGTACAGTGTGTTCCCGGCATTACAGTCAGTGCCCTGACACATCACGATGAAACGGATGAAGGATTAGTCATGTCTGAATCATATATAGCCATTTTCATGACTTCAGACACCAGGAGCTCTGCGTCCGGGTCTGACAAAATCGATAGAGTGAAACAAAGACGGGCCTGTCCCACTGTACAGCCTGCTGAGTGTGTGTGTGTCTGTGTGCGTTGTTGTGTGACACTCGGCTAACACGGCCTCATTGGCGTATCTGCCCATGTTTGTTTTTGCTGAGGCAATCCTGACTCCAAACATAAACACTGCTCATGTGCTCTGTTGGTCTCTTTTCTCGTTGGCTTTCGAATGTTTTCTCTCAGTCTCTATCAACTTACTTTTGCTCTCCCTCTTTCACCCTCTGTTTTTAGTCTCTTTCTCTTTTTTATTTTCTGTCTTTCTCTCTCTTTCCTTGTCTCAGTGTCACCTGACACTGTTTATTGATTTTCTTCTCTCGTTCTATTTTGTTTATCTTGCAAATATTCACATTGAACCCCCCCCAAAAAAAGTATTTAAAATTTGAGACAGAAGTTGTGCAGGCAGGAACCTAGTCTCCTTGCTCCCATGCTGGGAGATGCAGGTGGTTTGGTGTCAGGCTTGGCCTCCTTTCTAAGCTCCATGCTGACTTTTTGATTTGTTTCTCCTGGTGTTAAGTCGGGTCAGCTTGCTGCTTTGAACAAGATGTCTCCTCTCAGGGATGCATAGTTGCATGGTCTAAATCATATCTCAGATTAACCGGCTAGATGTTGTGATCTTGGTAATCAGGGGTTGGCAATTTCATTTTAAGATTGTTTTTTGTGTCATTTTGCCTTTAATGGATTAGTGAGAGTTGACAGGATGAAATGGGAATGGGATCAATTAAAAAAAAACACTGGCTGATGTTGTTGAACCAGAGACATTGGGGTCTTGTGGTATTTTATAAGCAGAAATGTCAAACGTTCATTGGTCCCAGTTTCCCTAAAGTGAGGATTTGCTGCTGTCACTGTGGGCTCTACGAAAAAAATAAATTAACAATTGAATCATGACAATAGGTGTTACAAAATCAACGATGAATAATGTTGTTAGTTGTAGCCCTAACCTTGTGTCTCTAACATAAGTTCATAATATTGTCCTAAGTTTTTAAAGCTATGGCAGACACATACTTAGTGAAATGCTTCACGTTTTAGGATAGGGACTCGGGGGGGGATTAGCTTTAACTTCATGACATAAAGTCCTTTGAAGATTGTCTTAACTGGCTCAGGTGTGATTTCAAAATAAATGAATGTAAGGACAGAAAATGATTACAAATTGGACTTGGCCCTTTATGCACTGGATTATCGCCAGTGAACATGTTAAAACACCTTATAATTTATTGTAAGAGCAACTCATGCCAGTTTCATTGCAAAATTGTCTGCCATTTTAAAGAAAATGTATAATCTGAAGTGAAGAAATAGAAGTTAAGATCATTTGAAATGTAAACATTTTTTTGGCAAAACAACCAGTAGAAATTTTTTAATTGTTCCATGTCCTTGTCATTGCATATGAAAAAACAACTCTACTCCTGCTGGGCTTTTCAAAAAACTCTCTGGGGAGAGAACATAAGCTTTACTATGACATTCCAAACATTTTCTTCACCTTTTGTCTTTTTCTTCCCTTCCTCCCCTGCCTGGTCTGTAAACCTCTCTCCCTCATTGGGAGTGATGTCAGAGTCACAGATTTCCAAGCTATGACAGAGCACTTATGCAGACTGAGCCTGGTGCAGGAAGGGGCGGGGCCCTTTCACTCCTCATTTCCTGTGCCATAGGAAGTGCATTCCTCAGCCACTGGCAGTAAGACAGCAGTAAAAAGCAGAATTGAATTGCAAGTTCCCGGCAATAGGCCAGCCTCCAGGAAAGGGAGCTGTCTTGGTGTGTGTGTGTGTGTGTGTGTGTGTGTGTGTGTGTGTGTGTGTGTGTGTGTGTCTGTGTCTGTGTCTGTGTGTGTGTCTGTCTGTCTGTCTGTCTGTCTGTCTGTGAGCGAGACAGAGAGCGAGACAGATTTACAACTCTTTCAACTCTTTTCTTAATATGTTTGAGACAAAAAGAGTAAAAAGAAACATGTAAAAGTACACAATATTTTCTCCATGTATCTAGTTTATGAGAAAACCAACTAAGCCCCTAGAGGGTATAATTGTTATTGTGAATGCCAGAAAGATTTATGTAAAATTAAACCTTAATTGAATTTAAACTAATGCAGTTTTAGACAAAGGCATAAAAGAGCTGCAGACCTGGTGTGTGTGTTTTTTGTGTCAGACCATTGCTCTTACTGACATGTTTATTCACTCAGTAGGATTCATAGTTCTGAGGTGTTTTTAATTAAATTGCCCCTGCAATAATCTTCAAACACAAATCACCATGAAGACTGAGCTTCATGTCCACCATCAATCCTGTTTAACTCATAGAAGGAGTTCATATGTGCTCTGCTGCCTGTCTCCATCTGGCCTGCTTCTGTTTAGAGTATGTAAGCAAGTTACTCGTATGTATATTTCTAGCTCCCTGACTGTTTTTGTGTGTTGTGTGTCTGACTCTTTTGCTCCTGTAGGACAAGGGAAAAGGAAAAGGTTTGGTGAAGAATGACGCGCTGGAAGAAAAGGATGCTCAAAACTTGGAGGTTGTCGCCTTCTGTGAAGACGTAGCAACGTAAGATGCTTCCCGTTGTTGTGATAATAAAGCCCTCCTTCGACTTTCACATTTCAAAATTTATAATGACATTTTATAGACGCAAAGGATCTTATGGAGCTGGCTTTCAACTGTCTCACACTCAACTACACAATGTTTAATCAACTCATGCACATCCCTAATTGGTTTATCAGTGCATGGCTCCAGATTTTTTATAACAAAAATGATCAAAATGGCAATATGTTAATATGTTAATAAGTTTATATGAATATTTCACACACTTCCTGCCCTGCTGCTTTAAAATCCTGCAGAATAAAATGTTCTACGTATGGCAACGTATGCTTTCAACAACAAGGTTAAGTGTCTAGGGGCACTGTATAGCTGTCCTTTGAGAAAATGTTGAGACTTTTCGCATGAGAAGTGAAAACTTGGACCTGCTGGTGGCCTTAATGAACGGATATGGTGGACCCACTGAGAAACATTGCCTTTCATGTTTGTATGCAAGCGTAAATACACACATACACATAATTGAATGTTTTGTTCCTTGAGCCTGTACAGAATCTCTCACTCCAGTATTTGGTTTGGGCGGAGTGATGATGCAGCTGCGCTCAGGGAATCCACTTTCATTTCGATAACGGAGTCAGCGCCCGCTGTCTGCCCAGCATCTACCCAGTGTGCTTGTTGGTCAACACCCTCTCCAGATAGTTTGCAATTAAACAGAACTTAACCTCTCATAAGGGTGTAAATGAAAAAATGTAAAAAATAATTTCATAGCATTTTCATCATCTTTTACCCTCCCAATTACCCATGCCAACGATGTAAAAATGACAGGCAGAGTGATGACTCATTGTGCATGTAGACTCTTGGGAGAACAGATAGAATCTCAAATGATTTTACATAACCGTATCAGTGTGCATATAAATACATTTTTGATTCAGATAATCGCTTCCTCTCTTGACTCCCCCATCCAGTTTTCCTCTTGTACTGCCCGTGATGCATCCAATAGTCTCATCCAAGTAATCTGATCCAAAATACAGAGAAGTGTTGACTCTGCTCTTTTGTATTTTTTTTTCCATACCAGCCTGCGCTCCAAATTCCCTCATGGCGACATGTCCACCAACCCTGGCTATGTCCTAAGCCCTGTCATTACCCAGAGAGATGGCGGAGGTGACACTAGCTGCTCTGTCAAGGTTTCGATTGAAATCTCAGAGTCTCAGCAGCCTGTTACATTCACCTGTGACGGTAAGCATCCAATAACTATCATATAAACCCTCTTTGAACCAGTTCTTAACATGATAGTTACCAAGTACAGAAGTAACCAGTCAATCATAAAAAATATATTTATATTAAATATATAATAAAAAGCATATAAGCATATAAAAATAAAATCTTCATTAGATCTATTGAACAACAGATTTGTTTTTCCTTGTATGGACATGCATTTAACCACAAGAATACCCTAATGTTAAAAAGTGCAGAAAATCCTCTATACAGATTGAACACCATGGCATTTAAGTCAGCCAAAAAGGAAACCTTGTACCGCTTTTTCTTTAAGAGTGAGCTGCTCAGATTGCAGATATGAGAGTTCTGAAGGAGGAAACGACATTCACAGCTGCCAAACTCTTTACCCCCTCCTCACCTCATTTTTTTCTTGTTCTTTTCATTTTTTCTGTCGTGGGAAGTACACTTTGTTCCTTTTCCGCACAAATAAAGGTTTGTCCCCTCACCCTGGAGAAGCCATGTTGGGGCAAAAGGGACTCTAGTCTATTTTTCTTTTTTTCTTTTTTTCAAGGACTTGCTAAGATTTCTGGTTTCCTTCCCTGGGTGTTTGCTGTTGTTGGCTAACCCCTCATTAAGCACACACAAAACTACAACCGCTGTGATTGACGTGTCTTTTGGGATCTGAAGCGCAGCACACTGGAGGCTGTCAGCCAATCCAGAGGGCTTTTTTGTTAGACATATTATTCCGACTGTGTGACCAAGTTCACCACTGTCTATGTAGATCCCTGAGGATCAGCATTAGACCACTATGTGTGTGTTTGTGTGGTAATGTGAGTCTGTTAGTGTGTGTGTGAGACTGTCTGCTATAAGGGTCTGTTTTATTTCTTGTATGACAGCCAACCCATATATTTACACATTGGCCATTCCTCAGCACTCTCTACTATGTGTATGTAACAGACTGTCCTACTGACCCAGACAGTACTCACTCAACTCAGCCCAACTCAGCAGCAACAGCCTATAGGAAGTATGTTTACTACTATCCACGTTCTACATCCTAATTGCCCTTTCCAAGATTCCTATGATGACTCCTTGTCTTCCTGCTTCTGCTGAGTTCCCCTCCTTTCTAAGTTACTTCCCAGAAACGCTTCCTTCTTGCCTAAAATTATGTCTAATATGTTGTTTCCTGGTTGACTTCCTATGATGTCAGCCGCATGATGACCCACATTGTTGGTGTTTCGATGCCCCTAGTTGGACACTGCTGGAGTCTGCTCGTTGGAACAATAGGCCTCAGTTCTGCTCAAAGCCTTGATAGAAGGATAGAGGGAAATGGAGGACAGGAAGGGTACTTTCGCACCCCTTTCTGTCATTCTTTCTGTCTTTCTGCTTGTTCTTTTGCCCTCTTTCTGTTGCTTTTCTGTGTCAGTTGTACTTGTTCTCTTCTTCCTCCTGTTTCCCTTTTACTCAATTTGTCTCCCCTCCCTTCTCTTGCATGACAATATTTTCCTCCACCCTTATTTCCGTTTAGCATCTCCTTATCCCTTCTTCTCTCCCCATCCTCGGTCTCACTCTGTTTTCTTAATCCTGTCATAACCTCAGACTAGGTACAGATCAACATGAAATATATATTTGCCTCCTCTCTGTCGTCCTCGGTTTTCCTCTCTGGAAAACTCTTCTTTTGCTGTCATCTCTTTTCTTTCTTATATTTTATCTCTTCTTATTCTTGCTCTATCTTCTCTTATATTGTCTAAACTTGCTATACTATTTCTATTACTGACTCTTCTCTTCTGAGCAAATGTTTAATTGTGTAGATTTTTCCTCAATATTGCATTGTCATGTGTTTATGTGAAGTTAAAAATTAAAACAATATATTTCCCAACAGATCAAAAAGGAGTTTAGTATGTTCTGACATTGTTTTTGCTAGCATGATGCTGTTGTAGGTTTTAGTCTTTGCCTTTTTCTAGAGGGCAGGGAGAATGAAAAACAATCGATTCTTCCAGGGCTTGGCTGTGAACTGCTTGGCTTCTGGGGATTCCTAACATACTGTGGTTGAAGAGGGGAGATGGAAGGAGCTTCCCATAGGGAGAGGGTAATGCATAGAAAGAAATGCAAAAGAGAGAAAGAATGCAGGGAGAAGGAGGAAGATGGAAATACAAAGGGAAGAAAATGAGATGAGAGAAAGAAAGTGGTAAAGGTAGAGGGTTGGAGACGCAAGGAAAAAGTATGAATTGTAAATTAGATCAAATAGATGGAGGAAGGATGACAGACGGAAGAAATGCAGGAAGTCTGGCTCAGGTTACTGTCTGCAGCTGTGAGAGTGTTGGAGAGGAGGGAACAAAACCATGTTTCTCTTGTCAGGCGTGAAGACACGAACTTCACAGGCTCCCAGAACCTTTTCATTCAGAATGTGCAGGAATTTGACACTAATGGAGAGCGATACTAACGCAAACACATAAAGATGATATGAAAAAGAAATAAATGCCTATTTATTCATATACACTATGTCTATTTGTTTTATCTGTATTGTAATAGTTACAGATTTCCTGAAATTGGGGAAGAAGGCCTCTTAAGATTTTAACTTATTGGCATGATGTCAAAATTGTAAATGTCAAATTTGAGTAATGTGAGAAGCTGTATTCAAGTTTTATTTATTCACGATTCATGATACGTTTCCCACAATAATGATGATATCACAATACAGCAATTCTACGATAATCGATACATGCAAGACAATCATCGAACCATGAATCACGATATCTGTCTGAGTGAAGAATATAAAAAAAGTGTAAAAAGGCCAGGTGCCTTTTTTTGTATTTCTTCACCTCATTGCGGTGGCAGTTTCACAGAATTTGACTTGTTGTTCATGTGTGCCATCATTCCAATGTAAAATAGCCATAAACTATACCATACTGATTACTATAAGAATATACTATGGCTCACAATTTTTTTTATTCTCTATATTAAGTTTACACCATGAGGAGTCAAATTGTCAGGCAAATCTGTTTAGAACTTCTTTTTTTTTCACTGACAGTCCCTTTGTATTTCTATTTGTTTGCATTTGTGTAGCGTGGCATGCAGGTGATTTCAGCTGTAGGTGAGAGTTCAGCAGAGGGCTGAACTAAAGAAAACAAGAGAACATGAGATGAGTCATTGGGATCTTAATCAGGAACTTGCAAGCTTTTCAAACTTAAATTTTATGTTGCACTGTTAAATTGTAACATTGTCCTTTTGCTTCTGATTACTGTTTCCCATTTCCCTCTGTTTCTCTCTTTTTCTGTGAATCTATGTCTGACTGTTGGAAATCTCTATTTGCTCTGAGTCATGTAGGAATTACATCATTCCTCTTTTACATCTGAAATATGTTGGGTCCTGTGGATTTAACAAGTGCTGAGTGACCGCTGGCCTTATTCTGCCCTCTCGCCAGCCTTTCCATTGTGGATCCTGCACGACCATGGTTGGACCCAAAACCTGCATCATAAGTTACCCATTATCCTAGTTACCGTGATAGATTTATATTACATCCCAATTTACTTCCTTGTGCTTAGTTGTGTATGTGTGTACCATTCCCCAACCATACGTGAATTGGTTAACAGCAAGCGACGGAGGAATTTTCTCCTCTTTTTAACTGGTGCTTTCAAAAGTGCCCTGCTGGGAATTCTCTTACCACCTCAGAGCGCTCACAAAATCATGTCTCAATGCTTTGTTGCAAAACACTGCAACACATGTATAACCTCTGTGACCACCAAATCTACACATACAGGATGGTGAAGCTAAAACTACGAATGTAAGCAGTAAGAAAAGATGTACCATTCCTTTGAGGGGTGGAGGTTTGTTGTTGCCGGAGCCAGGGGTGGTCTCCCTCCCTTGTGTCCATTTGAACACATATTAAGTAAGCTGAGTGCGTGTGCTTAGTCCAAAGCTGAGATAGTCCTCTGAATGAAGTGTCTTTTTTATCTGTCTGGACATGTTTGTTTATGGCTAAGAATGTGCTAAAACCTCTATGGAAGTAGTCAAGCTGCAAAATAATCTGCTGTGTATCAGGTTACACTCTCCACCCAGTCTTCCCTGGGCCGGACACATCAGATATCAGAGCACACACAAACACCTTGAGCTTGACCCCAAATCCTCCCCAGTTAAAATTATTTTACAACTCACAGCAGTAACGCCGTTGATTCCAGAACAGGTTTGATTTGAAGTGAAACATGAGCCCTACAAAACGTGGCAGGATGATTCTCGGTTGGAGAGAAATTGTGATGAATGTGAGTTCTAGAACTCAGTTCCCACAGCAGCAAATATGTGTCTATTAACAGGCCAAAACTCTACACGATAATTTTGTTATAGTTGATATTGTATTGATACATATTTTCTCTTTCTGGTCTCTTCCATCATTTCCTTCCTTTTTTCACCAACCACTGATCCCTCCCTTCTTTCTGGCTTTTCCATTTCACTGCCCCTCCCTCACATCATTCTCATGTGGTTCCCTTTCTTCCCATCAATATTCCTGATCACCCTTTCTTCCTCCCTCTCTGCCATCATCACCATCTTCTTCATCGTCCATCTCTCCATCCTTTTCCTTTCTCAGTGAGTTCTCCAGTGGAGTTGTTGATCAGTCAGACTCTCTGTTGGGTCCACGATGACCTGGACCAGGTCGACTTCTCCAGCTACCTGCTCAAAGTGTGTGGCCGGGAGGAGGTGCTGCAGAAGTGAGTACACTTACACAACAGAAAATTACATGGATAACTTCCTCTCTATTACACTTATCTTGGCATCATTTCAAAATCTTGTGCAGAGGGGACTAACTGATGTTTCTAATTCTATATCTTGCCTGCACCCTCCTCCACTGTAGAAATTCTCTTCGCCCTCTAATCTTGGATACATGGGAATAGTTATTCCTATACCAGGACTTAAAGGCCCAGTGCAGCCGAATGCTTAAAGCTGCATAAGTAATATTTTGTGGTTATAGCTGCTGAACAGACAAATGTTTAGTATATAGATCATTCACTCTGTCATACTGTAACTAGTCTTTACAGCCTTGCTCTAGCCATAACAAGAATGTCCATAAATCATTACATTATGATATTTTTTTTTCTTATGTTACCATGGAAACAGTTCGAGATTTCTTTTGCTCTGTGATTATTTTTGGCCTCTGCTAGTTTGAAGAGAACTTTCAAACCCTACACATACACTGAAAGTTATTGTATAAAGATGATTACAGGATCCGGCCTGAAGCTATGAACCATCTGTCAAATCCCCAATGTTGAAAATATTAGGGATGCACAAAATTGTTTATTTTCAGCCAAAATCAATAATCAATTATAACCTGCTTCTCATGGTTGATGCTGATAAGATAAATCACATTTTACCTTTTTGTGTTACTTACTTAAATTAAGTCTATAATCATAATCGATAGTTGATACACACCTGTGGGTATGAAAAGCTAAGATATAGTGGGCAATAACATGTTTGGCTCTCTAGTGTACACTGCATTGCTCTGCCCAGGTGCAGCAGTTTTATGTTAGGAGTGTGACAAAAGCATGCTGTACTTGTTCTTAGTAGGTGCATACCACCGACTAAGTTCAACTGTGTCAGACTGAGTAGATGCAGTACCTATAAAGTCAGTGAAAATAATTTTGCTTCGTAATATCTGCTTTATTCGTCAGCTTCTTAGATGAGCCCAAAAGCTAATTTCGGACATTTGTTATGGATATTGCTGCATTATACTGTACAGAAAAAGTGGTGGGCGCACAAGTGGCCTCAGCACCTTTCCAAACAACATTGGTAACAAAATAAGCAAAGAAAAGAATGGCAATACAAATTAAATAACATTTCCCCAAAATACAGAGTAAACAAATATCATTTTGCATTTCAGGGAAGTGAAGGAGATGTTTGTTTCTGTCTTATTTCTTTTTTTCAATAACTGCTCCTTACTACTCTCAACATATAGTGTGGTTTTCTGAACCTTGTCTCTCTGTTTCCCTGTGCCACAGTAAACACAGCCTCGGAAGCCATGAGTACGTCCAGAACTGCAGGAAGTGGGAGAATGAGATCACATTGCAGCTACTCTCTCACTCCACCATGAGAAGAGACTTGGCACGCACCGTAAGTCACTCAATCAAACAAACATGTGATCTCATATAAACTTTATAGAAGTATTTTACTTAAATGTGACATAATACATTTTATGTTGTGCCACTGAGACTCATTTTTAAACTTTTGACCCAATGTGGGAAACTGACAACACTTGATCCTCATTCAGGGAAAAGATGATCTCAGTGATTTGTTATGATTATATATCACTGAGACTTTGGCACCTGCTTATCTGTCACCTGAAATGCTTGGTTGGTAAATCTTGACTGCTTTTGTGTAGGAGGAAGATGACAACTCCTCCATAGATTTAGAGAAGCACCTCGGCCAAGTGGACAGGCCATTCAAGGAGAATGTCACCAGGTAGGAGGGTCCTACAATGGTTGGGAAAATGTAAAAGAATATAAAAAAGGGAGTTGTGAGGCTTAAAGATCCCCTCCACATATGTATTGAGGCATGCAAAATGTGTTACCAACATGATTATTTAGAAAGTATTTTTACCACATTAAAATCCTGAAATGGCACATTTTCCATCTCCTGCATTAAAAATTTCAGTGTATATGAATATTAATTGCATCTTTAGACTCATCCTCCTAGGTTGAGTTAAATGTGCACTTCTAGTTCACGTGCGGGATTAACAAATTAATAAGGAAGCTTATGGAAATACATACAGTTTTTTTGTTATGTTAAGTGCATGAAAGTATTTAAAAGAGCTTAAGTTTCTTTTAGTCAACCAAAGTAAATTTTATAATATATTCTGTCCTTATCTGATTAGAGCTGATAATGAGCACAGTCTAAGTCATCTTCTCATTCCTTACCTAATCTCTTTTTGTGCATTTTCTTGCAGACAAGGCCTTGCTGACTATTTAGAAGGCTATCACAATCAAGTCAACATCTGCCTACAAAATGAGGTACATGTGGTCCCTGTGCTGGTCTGGAAAGAAAAATGTGAAGGATTATATTATTTTCAATATATTCCAGTCTTAAAACATCAAACAATTAATTGTACTGTGAACTTTTCTACTGAATTGAAAGGTATGGATTAAAAAAAAAGTGTGTGTAGCTGCTCTTCTATTGAGACTCATGTAGCCTCCGGTCCCACCTCTGATGCTACACTTCCTTAACACAAAAAATGTTAAACTGAATTGTATAGCGGAAGGCTCCAAAGACTCCCCTCAAGGTTTTTGTGTCCATTCAGATATTTCACACATAAATGTAAGTTTACTAGGACATTCCTGGAAGGCAGGCTTTCTAGAAATGGTATATCTGTTTTTAGCCAGTGTAGGTTATTGTGGAGTAATTCAATGCAGACTGAAGTGAGAAATATGCTCCGCCCTCAGCCCATCGTAAACCTTATAATCACATCAAGATTTATTTAAGTGAACCATGACAAGATCATACCGTGTACTGTAATTAATCTGCTTTCAGATTGCAAAAGTATGTTTGTTTTGAGCCTTGTTTGTACAAACATGCCCACACAGTAGGCTGTAGTTTGAAATGAACTTTAGATGAGAATCTGTTCAATGGATTGTTGGTGGTTGTTCGCTCACAGAGACCTCCTGGTGTGTCATTCTTGTGTTTAACAATGGGTTTTCTCTTATTAAAAGATGAACTGAAAACAAAAGTTTACATTGGTAGGATATCCTATTCACAACAGGCTCGTGGATTATGTAAAGTTTGATGCAGTTGTAACACAAATGCTGTACTAACCTGCACTGTATCTCTCTATTCAGAGTACCCAGTATAAGACAGTGGACCGGTTGGCGCAGACTCTGAAGAACCTGTGTTGTGCTCTAGATGAGGTGGAGACGCAAGCCATCACAGAGGCTATGAAGAGGCTTCGCCACTCCGTCAATTTACCCAGGACACACTCGCCGAAGGTAGGCTTTTGAATCGAACATGCTCACAAAGTGTTAGATATAATGATGCCTTTCTAAGAACATGTTTTGCTTTGTAGATGGGGTCCAAAACATCTGGTCAGTCATCAAATGGTAAGTTCTGTACATACACACAGTCACACTCAACCTCCTACTAAACACTGTATTTGCAGTTACCACTATTCCCATGATTTCTATCTGACCCCACACTGATAACTACCTGACTCTGACAGGTCACACCAGTCCCGTGGAGGAGAGCATGGCCTTGCTGACACAGGCTGTGTATAATCTGGCAAAGCTCTACTTGCGCTCCTTCTGCCCCCCATCCTCCTCCTTCAGCTCCCCTCCGTTGCCTCAGACTACAGATGGGGAAGGTGTAGAGGGGAGGAGTAGCAAAGAAGCTTCAGGCACCACAGACCACCTTCAGTTCACTCTGTTTGCCTTGCATGGCATCCCAGCGAACTGGGTCAGCAGGTAAACAGTGAGAGGATGAACATACTCTATTCTTATTTTTAATTTTAGGGGTTCCTCTTTCTTTTTTTTTTGAGAGAACAATGTATCTCATCTAAGTGTGTATTCTACCTTTTTTCACAAAACAGTAGAGTGACCCAGATAAGCACATCAGAAATACAGTTGATCTGACTCTGTAGCTGATGATGCTGTTCGTGTGTGTTAACATGTTCACAAGACCTTTGCTGCAGGATAATTAAATACCTCTATTCATGTTTTTTTTTCTTGCATGTTTACCCACATTTCACTTAATTGCACTTCTGCAAGGTAGGGCCTAAGATGAAGACAGAAGGTAGCGAAAGCTAGATAAGAATTGTGATCACTGTGCCAAGTGCATACAATGAGTGCGACCGCAGAACAAGCCAAGCAATTTATTGGTAAGCAGCCAGGACCAGGGAGAGAATTTTTGTGACACTACAACATTGCAGCACAGTGTCATGGGCTGTGCTGTCACAGCAGATAGTCTTGTTTTCTTCTACTAAACAAACGGCTCCTGTGTTGCTCCCCACGTCTTATTTTTCCATGCCAGTGTCCAGTTTCACCCTGACTTTATCTCCTGTGTGTGTCTGGAACAGAGCTGAGCCCAATTTTTCCGTTCCCAGCTCTGTCACGCATCACTGCCCAGGATCAGTACATCTCTGACAGGCCCTTCCACAGTTGCATAGGTTTGGAAAGCCTAGAAATGTATGACACACAGGTTTGATACACTTATTGGAAAAGGGAGTTCAAGACCAGATTCATGTAATTTCACCTCATCATCAATAAGGGATAGTCCTAAGCAATACATTTATAAAACTATTGTTTTATTGCTGAGTTACATCATGATAAATGCCAACCAAGTCCAATTCTGGTCAACGTCAAATAAAAAATGCAGCCATTTGAAATCAGAAATCAGAAATACAGAAAGTTTAACTTTGATTGTGAGTCGAAGGCATTTTCAAAGCTGTCTTAAGAATTGTTGCCATCCTTTCCTTCCATGGTAATTTTCTGGTCGATCAGTGAGGCCTTCATATAGAGAGAGGAACTGCTTAATAACAGGCCTATTTACTCCAGCTCAGCCTCTTCCAGCAGCTATTTTAAGCCAGCACCAAACATTGCTGCAGTGACACTCATTCCAAAAACACCCCCTAAAATATTTAGCTCCTCTCAACCAAAGGCCAGCGGGGCGCAGCGAGTACAGTGTTGCCCAGCCCAGACGAGTATTTGGGCGTATCTGTTGTGTTGTGGTGTTACTATAATACTCAGTTATTGAGGTCTGAGTGTTTGGCGTTGTTGTGGCCAGTGTGTCATCCATCTGGAGCCTCAGTAGATGCCACGGCATTGCCAGCATATTGAGACACCATGACTAGTGGTGGAGCTGCCAACACAGATGGCACTGAGTAGTGGATCAGGCCTGTAGTGGTGAAAATGTGTAACTGATGTGCTTGTATTTTCACTCTCCACTAACATACCTCACACGTCTCCAGCTGAAACACAGTAATTATTTGGGGAGGTGTTGTTGATTAGTGACAGCTAATCTTAATACTGGTGGTGAACTATTTGTTCACATATGGCATCATATCTGGAAATATAAATCCCTCAAATCTATATTTCTTGTTTATTTATTTTTTATACAAAGTATTGGCCTTTATTACATTGCATACAGTACTGTATATACCGGTACATGATGCATATAGAGATAAGGTAATGTATGTGCCTTTATAGTTCCTGATTCCAGTCAGAGGCAACACGAATATTTTTTAAAACACATATTTTCCAAACAAGCATGCCAGGCCAGTATGTGGTGATAACATCTACACCAACAATACATCAAATACCAGGAAAGAAGATTCTCAGTGTCTGTAGTGAGCTTTTTCACTTTGGTGAAAACTGTAAAAAATTGTTGTTGTAGGCAATTTCGGGTGCAGATTGTGTGACTGTAAAGGAGAGTTGTAATACTCTATAGTGGTTAAAAGCTCCTGCACAGCCATGGTCCACCCACACAGGTGTTTTTTCTTATGTTGCCTGATTAGACCTCTTCCTTTCTATGTGGGCAGTTACAGAGCAGCTTCCCTGAGAAAATAAATGTTAAAAAAAGAAGTTTTTAGAAAAATCAAACTAAGAATCACTGACGTCTAACAAGAACAACTGAAAGCACCTGCATGGGTGTTCAAGGTCTATTACTAGTACTACATAGACAGGCAGACAGTGGTCTGATTCGCACTAGAAGGTTGCTGGTTCAAGTTCCAAACTGTTTTTGAAGTATCTTTGAATGACCAAGATGCTGTCCCCTTCCATACATACCAATGTATTGCCCTTGAGCAAGGCACTCAGCCCACAGTTGTTCCCAAACGGACATATGTTTAACTGTTATTCTGTGAAACAAGACATTGCTGAAAATGAAAAAGCATGATTTTTATGTCTTAGATTTAGAATAAACGAAATGAAAAAATGTACATACAAGCACCAGTATGTCCCAATATAGACACTCCTGTGCCTTACCTTAATAATGCCTGCATCCTAGCAACCAAAGCATGTTAAAGCAACAAGCATTGTTGGTGATTTTTATATTTCAATTATATGATCATTTTAACTCTCACCGTTTCATCAGATCTCCTGTCTGTATCCTGGCTGTATAAAAAGACGCAGTTACAAAACTTCTCATGTTGTTTTGTTGCAGTTATGAGAAGTACTTCCTGGTGTGTTCCCTCACACACAATGGCAAGAACCTGTTTAAACCGGTCCAGTCCAAGAGAGTGGGCACATACAAAAGCTTCTTCTACCACATCAAATGGGACGAACTGTGAGTGATTGCTTTGGCCTCTCCTCTCCTCTCCTCTCCTCTCCTCTCCTCTCCTCTCCTCTCCTCTCCTGTCCTCTCCTCTCCAATAACTACAACAACAATAACAACAATACCAACAGCATGCTGTTTGTACTGTCTTTCTGCTACAACACTTTCGTTGTCTCTCATAGGATCAACTTCCCCATAGCAGTAGCTGTTCTCCCCCTGGAGTCCATACTGAGCCTCACTCTGTTCGGGGTGTTGAACCAGAATGCCAGCGGCTCCCCAGACTCCAACAAACAGAGGAAAGCTCCAGAGCTGCTGGGCAAAGTCTCTATGCCGCTCTTTGACTTTAGAGGGTATGGAGAGAGAGGAGTGCCTGGTGGTGGCTGGACTTTATCTCCCAATTATCACTCAATTGTGAAAGATCTTTTCTGAACAGTTTCGGTCTTCCAATTTGGCACATTAAAGTTGACATATTTTTCACAGTAGAAGTAATCTGTCAATAAAATTCCTAACTTTGATTGTTTTGGGTTTGTAGTTTATTGTTGAATGTGTTTTGCAGGGTGCTTGCCAGGGGCAGCAGGTTGTTGTGTCTGTGGACGTCTGCCCAGGGAGCTGCTGCTGCCGCTGGCTCTGCAGGCAGCCGCAAGAGGGTGCCTGTAGAGAGAATAGTACTACAGGTCGGTGGTGGTGCTAAAAGCATCTGTAGAACAACCCTGATTCTAAAAAAAATCAGTCTGTCTTTTGTTGCCTTTTGTTTGTCTTTCCAAACTTATTTGAAATCAGAAATTCAGAGTAAACATATATTTACAAAAGTCAATGACGCTGGTGAACTAAAGCATGTAAATAAATATATTGTCCTTGTACTGTTTTCATTTGGATTTATTTCAGTTGGGTAGGTGATTTTTTTTACTGTAGTCATAGGTAGTGATCAAGACAGTCATGGTGGTACAGCAGTAGTTATCTTTTTGCCTTTTGTCATGGTCACTATTGCTGCTACAATACTACTACTGCATGGCAGTATTTCTTCACTAAAATAGTCCGCCAGGGGTACTACGTAAAAGTACCAGTACTGTTAAGTTCATAAGTTAAACAGTAATTTGATTTTACTTTTACTTTAGGACTTTTGATTTTCTCAGAATATTGGGTGTTTTTTTTAAGAAAAGCTCTGTAGTTGAAGAAATGTGTCTACTTGAATTAAAAACACAGGAATAAACTGGTTTCAATTTGGGTATTTGTGATACTGTCAGGTGGACTTCCCCAACTCAGCAGTGGATGTGTTATATGTGGGACCCAAGGAAGCCCCAAGCCCAGAGCCCCACACAACGGAAGAGCTGGACCCCGATCTGCGGCGCAAACTAGAGAAAATCTGCAGCCGAGCTTCCAATTTTGGGTAGGAGAATGTCAACCATGAGATGCAATCTGAGAGTATATATTATAAACATTTCCAACAATTAATGTGTCAGCTTTTTCAGCTGTTTCTATCTCTTCAGTTTTTAAGGGAGATTTGCTTTGCTGGATTGATTTCAAATAAAGGCACTGACTTCAATTAATAGCACAAGAGAGATGGTCTTAATGTAGCTCAGCTTGATGTGCAAAACAGACATCAGGCTGAGCAACATAACACAAAAAAGCTGTGCCAAAAAGCTGAAATTCACATTTGACAATGTGGTGCTTCTAGTGTAAAGACTAGAGCCCCAAAGCATCTGGATAGTTTATTAACTTCTGAAATTTTGATTAAAACTTCTGTCTGTGTAGTCAAAAATGCAACAAAAGCTGATATTCCTTGCAAAGTATTGCTATAAGGAAACTTGTCTTTAGCACAGATGGCTTTAAACCATCACTTTTTTGTACTAGGGTGTTTGTTGATAACAGTCACAAGTTTGAGAGCAATTTAATAAAACTGGTTTTGTTTTGAAAGTGTTTGTAATGCATGTTACCTCATTGAAAAATGTGACCTCATGGGAATCAAAATAGCACCTTTGAAAGGTGTTCAGTTTAATCTTGAATCTATGTTCTTAAAAATCCTACTTTTAATTACAGTACTTAGTGTCACAAAAGTCTAAATAACTTGCACAGAAACAGCATTTCATGTAACATTTCCGCCCTGAGCAGACAGCTTTTTGGCAGACTCTCTGACCACCCAAAATCCGTTGGACTTAGTAGATTTAAGAAGAGATTTTAAAAGATGCCACTGACTCTGCCAGCCACAGTTCCCCATACACGCCTCTATGTTGTCTGCACCAGTGTGTCTGTTCTCGTCCAGCTGCTCCAGGCCCAGCTAAATGCTCTCTTATGCCTGCTGCCAGCAAAATCTCCTCCACGCTGCCAACATCCATGAGACTTAACCAGCACTTTAGCACAGAGCGCTCTCTTACTGGTCTCTCACCGCCTGCTTTCTGTCCTGCTCATTCATTTCTACAGCCTTTGTGGGCACAAGACTGCAGTCTCGCTGATCTGCCGCATGTTCATTCAGTGTGTGTGATATTCCATCAATCCCAAAGGAGAACATTTTATTTTTAAGACTATATAGAGGTCAAGTAAAGACAAATATCGCTGGCATCTTCAGTAAGGGGAAAGAGAGCTGTCAGAGTAATTTAACCTTGTTTTTTTTTCTGCTTCAGGGCCCACCAGGGGACCCTTGCAGTGTCTCACAGTGCACCCACTCACACTCTTTCAAGCTGTCTAGAAGGGTTTTCACTGAATATTTTGAAAGTGCTCCTAGTAGGGGCTGTATTCCTTGTTTAAATGTACCTTATACAGGTTTTCTCTGACATTTTTCAGCGAATTTACTGTCAATATATTTATTTTTATTTTTGTGTGATTT
This sequence comes from Diplodus puntazzo, assembly GCA_963678695.2. NCBI lineage: Eukaryota > Metazoa > Chordata > Actinopteri > Spariformes > Sparidae > Diplodus > Diplodus puntazzo. The sequence goes on along the minus strand of OZ023161.1, from coordinate 15,467,273 downwards.
TATTTAAATGTTCTGTCTCTCCTCTCTGTTTTAACCATTATTGCTGATCCTGCCAAGTATACCCCTCAATTGGAGGCCCTTAATACTTTCCTTTTTTTAAATTTTCATAGTGTTGAAACAGGTAGTTTTTAAACACTGAAAAATAAAATAGGACAAATTTGAGTTTGTTAAAGTTCATCTTGAAACATTGAAAGTCATACCTGGCAATGCAGTTTTTTTACATCTTTTTTTTTTTTTTTCTCTTAGCAAAATAAAGTACCATCTAATCTGTCTTTCCTCTGTCTGTCTCCAGGCTGAAGCGTGCAGACCACCAGCTCTTATGGGACCATCAGCTCCACTGTCGGAAGGACCACCCCAGCAGCCTCCCCAAGGTGCTGGCCAGTGTGCCCAGCTGGGATTGGGCAAGCATAGCCCATATCCACTCCCTGCTGCACCACTGGCCCCCTCTGCCCCCTGTCACCGCGCTGGAGATGCTCGACTCAAAGTATGCACTGTATACACTTCTATACATATTTGGTCTATGGCGTCATCAGTCATTAAGACATTTGACATGATTTAGATAGAACAAAAATGTTGTGGTTATTATGTAGATGTGTGTTGGAATTTTTCTGGTGAAACAAAGACGAGTTTAAAATGAGGGAAAAACGTTAGTTTTCCGTTTCGCTCTGTGGATCTTTGTTGTCTTGAGTCTAATGCACATGTTGGTATTGTATGTGTGTAGGTTTGCAGACACCGAAGTGAGAAATGTTGCTGTTGGTTGGATTGAGAAGAGCAGTGATGATGAGCTGGCTGACTATCTGCCACAGCTTGTACAGGTAAAGCTAAAAATAGATGCACAAATACATTAGATACTTTACATCGTACAGACTGAGCTGCTATCGTCCCTGTTCTAAGTCACTTTTGTCTCTTTCCAGGCATTAAAGTTTGAGTGTCACTTAAAGAACGCCCTTGTCATGTTCCTGCTGTCCAGAGCGCAAGGCAACATCAACATTGCTCACTACCTCTATTGGTGAGTCAACAGCAGTACTGAAACAGCAACAAGCCGATGTAGTTATATCCAAACAAACACCTGAAAGGAAATGTTGCAAGAAGAAGTCTCATCAGAGAAAATTATATTTCATGACATCATGAACTCTTGGTCACCACAAAACACACTTGTTAATCATTTTATTCAACAGGTGCGTTTATTTATCTATTTATGTGCAACATGTTTTATTTTTAATGGACTTGCTTAGAATCTCTGCACCTCGCTGTGTGGGCATTGGGACATTGCTATTCATAGCATTATTCATAAACCTGAGACATATTTTCACAATACAATCGGTCCAAACACAAGTTTGCCTCATTTTCTGTCTTATTCAGTGGCTTTTAGAATAGACATACAGCCTATGTTGTTTTGCCTTTATTTTGCCATTAAGAGGGTCTAGTTCGTAATTCATTAAAACAAAGACAAAGTTTGTAATCATCAGCTTTTTAAAATTATGATCTCAGTGCTGAGGCTCTTTACATAGAATAACTAAATAAGCGGTTGTTGGTAAATCAAACTCTCTGCACCACACTTGAGATTGGAATTCAGCACTTCTTTCAGGAAAAATGTAGTTTTGCAAGATGTTAAGCACTTTGATGCTGATGCTGAAACAGGCTCAGGAGAAGCTTGTGCCCTTTAAATGTCATCTGTTGTGATGTGTGTAATGACTGCAGGCTACTGAAGGATGCTGTGCAGGATCCTGCCTGGGGACGACGCTATGAGCGAGTGCTGGGTGCCCTATTGTGTCTGTGTGGAACAAAGCTGAGGGCAGAGCTGGAGAAACAGACTCACCTGGTTAACCTGCTGGGAGCCGTGGCAGAGAGAGTCAGGCAGGCCGGAGGGTCCACAAGACAGGTTAGTATGTGTGTGTGGGGTTGTGATCTGACTGTAATATTGCACGTTCTATGTGTGTGTGTTATAATTTGTATTTTTGTGTCTGGTCAGGTAGCGCTTCAGGAGGGCCTTGAAAATGTTCAGAACTTTTTCCAGAGGAACAGCTGCCGATTGCCTCTCAGCCCCAGTCTGGTGGCCAAAGAGCTAAACATGAAGGTAATATACACACAGACCAAAAAAGTAGGTCTCTTAAATGTTGAGTTAATTTTTATAATTGTATTCAGGTCAGAACACCTTCCATCACACTGGATATACCTGATCATCAGAGAATTAGCATGAGTGAATTAATTACTGTAACAATGAATAGAAGTACAGAAAACAGGAGAATAAGAGAAACTCAATGGAGCTGTTGGCAGGAAACGGGAAAACAGTCACATTCTCCTCTTCTTGTAGAACCTCTGTGGTTCAAACCGCTGAGGAAATGAGCTCATTAAACTACAATTTGACCAAAATATAAAACACATGCATGTACATATTTGGCAAAAATCTACTACAGATATTCATCAAAGATAATGAGACATCTTTTGATATCACTTTCAAAATGTCTGCAAGTAATCCCAAAAGTAAGATGACGATCACTGCTTGTCACAAAAAGAATAGGTGCAATCAACCTGTCTGCCTGGCATTTCATTTTACCTATGGCTTTAGAGATTATTGTAATTGGTAAGTTTATCTAGGCCATATTTAAACATGACTTTAATGTATCTCTTATATGGCTATGATCCACACGATGTTCCACATAGTTTGAGAGACGTGAATCTAATTGCACCTACTTGACACTTTCTACAAAAATATTTTTTTCAGTAGCTGGATGCTGACTTTTCTTTGGTGAAACATAGTGTTGACGTACAGTATGTGGCCTCTGGTAACAAAACAAAACAAAACGTGTCTTTTAAAACTGATCTCAAAACAAATCAAAGATACAAAGAAAACAATAAAGAAGACATAACTCAATCCTGTTGTTTTGATCTTAAAAACAACAAACAGCACAGTGTAGTCCAGAATATAACATGATGTGTTTGTGTGTGTGTAGGCCTGCTCCTTCTTCAACTCCAACGCAGTTCCCCTCAAGCTGGCTCTGGTCAACGCCGACCCTCTGGGAGAAGAGATCAATGTTATGTTTAAGGTACTGTACCCACACAAAGCAGCGTGAACTGCAAGTGAAAAATGCTGCAGATGAACCTGACACACAGTTTAAGTTGTCATCAGTTACATCAAAACTTGTTGTAACCAACTGTTGTTTACGTGTGTCTGATCTGAGCACTGCGCCCCCTGGTGGCTGATATGAGGTTCAAGCAGTCATTTTAAGAATGCACTGTGTTGATGTAATTTGTCTCCGTTTGTTTGTGTTTTAGGTTGGAGAGGACTTGAGGCAGGACATGTTGGCTCTTCAGATGATCCGCATTATGGACCGCATCTGGCTGCAGGAGGGGCTGGACCTCCGTATTGTCAACTTCAAATGCATCTCCACCGGCAAGGACAAAGGTAACAGTCTAAACACATGCAGAGGACCCATTTGCACATTTACATTCAAGTGTCTCTAAAATTTAAAACACTTTCATTAACACTTACACTGCCATAATATTTATCTCTGTTAACCAGAACACAACTGTGATTGCAGTCTGTCTTGGTTTAGAGTCAGTCCTCTTCTAGTCCAGGAGGAGGCTGTAATACATCTGATGACAAACTTCTGCACTTTACCAGTTTACTTAAAACAATAGCAGTTTGGCTGGAGTTAGCAAACCACCATCATGAGCTAACACAAACATGAATTAATAAATCATATTTAAAGAGGACAAATGAGACAAAAGTTTCCAGACAAGACAGAACAACGGCTGATTTCAATGTAATTTTAGTGTAACTTAGCTACACTTCAGATATATAAAGAAAACCGACAGTGAGTGGCAATTGCCACAATTTACTGAGAGAGTTACACTATTGGAGGATTATATTTGCATCTTGGAAAGATGGATCGATTTACACCTTTTCGCCGTCTGGCTAGAATTGTCTTGAAAAGATTTCAGTCCACTGAATGCTTCTCTAATTAATTTGCAGTCAGCTTTTTTTTAGATTGGACAGCTGTTTTATCTGCCAAAAACACATGAAGTGACCTTGTGGGGTAAATGGGGTCCGACACACTCACATCAGTCAGTCAATTTTGTACCATCTTTGTCCAAAGCATAAACCTACTGATAGAAACACTCTATACTATGAACTTCACAGCACAAGCAGGTCAGAAATAAACACAAGTTAATATAACTGGTTAAGGTTGAAAGCAGTTATTAGTCATCGTTAAATTGCACTGTTAGGAAAGGAAATTACCTTTCTATCTGAGGTTATAAACACCATGGCCATGAGAAGAACAGATAAAATCATTACCGGTGTGTGAACTTATAAGAAGGAAGTGTTCTGTTGTTGTAAAGGGACAGGCAGAAATGATGTCCCATAATCCAAACAGACTTCATATTAAACTCAATTATAATTCACGAGCAGACATCTATGTAATGCCATCTCCATCATAGCCTCCGGTTATGATTGCCTGGCATATTCTCATCATCAATGGCAAAACAACACCAGCTGACTGTCCCATATTTGCACTCTGTTAATAAAAAATTGTGATGTGTTGTTTAGGCATGGTGGAACTGGTGCCTTCCTCTGACACCCTGAGAAAGATCCAGGTGGAGTACGGCGTAACAGGATCCTTCAAGGACAAACCGCTGGCGGAGTGGCTCCGCAAGTACAATCCTGCTGAGGATGAATATGAGAAGGTAAAAAGACATATAGTGTATGCAAACAGAAGTAAACCCACTTCAACCCTGCAAATTAAAAAAGTGTGCTGAGCTGCTTCTCTATGTTGAAAGATTAGTAAAGGCTCAGATATTAAAGCCATAACTTTCCTTTGACACAATGATTCGGCTCTGTAGGACTTAAAAACACACACTCATGCACTCATGAAGTGTATAGCAGTTGTAGAAGTTTCTGACCTTTGACACCTATAAATGTGAAACCGCACTCCCAACTCACAACCTCTGACCCTAAAGATCTACAGCGCCTAGTTTGACCCTGAACTTTCAGCAGGAAGAGGGAATAAACATGTCATTAGATACACACTTACAGATTTCTGAGGCTTGTTAATACAGTGTGTTCTTATACCGCTCTTGAAAATACTATATATATATATATATATATATATATATATATATATATATATATATATATATATATATATATATATATATATATACACACATATATATATATATACACACATATATATATATATATATATATATATATATATATATATATATATATATATATATATATATATATACATAAAAACATCAAATATTTGCTTAAGACTGCTTCACACTGAGAATTCAAATGTGTTCCTCCCTTCTCTCTGTGTTTCACTCTTTCTCTCTCTGTCCTCTTTTCAGGCATCAGAGAATTTCATCTACTCATGTGCAGGATGCTGTGTGGCGACCTATGTGCTGGGCATCTGTGATCGCCATAATGACAATATTATGCTGCGCTCCACTGGTCACATGTTCCACATCGACTTCGGGAAGTTCCTGGGACACGCTCAGATGTTTGGCAGCTTCAAAAGGTGAAAACCTGATATGCTGTGTGGGGCGTGTTTGTGTGAATGCGTTTGTGTAAGTGCTTGTCAGCTAAAACATGCTTTGGTGTGCTATCAGGGTTTTTCCATCAGGGTGGAACAGGATGTCTATTACTGTGTTTTTATTACCAGGACGTAACCAGATGATATGTGAAAGGTAACAGCTGATTTCAGTAAGGGAAAGTTAACACACTGAATAAATAGCAATCTCCAAAACATGATGGGTGCACGGAAGTGGCAGGAATCAACGGTGAATAAAACTCTGCTACTCCCAAAGATCAATTCCTACGTTTTATTGTGTTAGTGCCAGAGTTTAGTTCTAAGTTAACACATTGAAGGAACATTTATTACCTCATCCATTACAGTGATGAGAAGGTAGACACCAAAGAAATAGTTTCCTAGTTGTAATCTATTCTGGAGTGTTACAATGGACCCACTTCCCCAAGAAGAATTTACTTAATAAAGACACACATGCATTGATTTGATGGCATAATTTGATCTCCTCATTTGTTGAGTTGATCATCAGAAGGCCAAATACAAAATACAAATACCTCTTTCCCCCTGGACAAAAACCCACTAACATGGCTAATGGCATTCATTCTTAGGTCAAATGAGTCTGCAGTAGTCACAGGTGATAGAAACACCTAGCTGACATGCTAATTTTCACTCCTTTTCTGGCGCAATTCAAGCAGTACATTGGTGCGTGAATGGTTTAACTTCCATCTCCATTCAAGCAGCACACGAACACCGTTCATTTGGCATCAAGACTGAGAAAGACTGAAGTGAAATTAATAAAAGAAACCTTACCATTGTCACTGGCATCCATGCAGCTTTCTACTATTTCCGTTTCTCTGACGCATTTCTGACATCAATCGTGACACATCAGAAACAAAAAAAACAGAAAGGCAAACCTGTCCACTGGCAAAAGGAAAATGAGTCAATTACCTATTTTTAGTTGGTTTACCTGTGTTAAAAAAACCTAAAAACTGCTAATTTTGGTGTACAAATGGCATAAAAAATGTAATGAGTCAGAGGCTCCTCTGTGGGTAACTGAATTGCCGGTGTCGGAGTTGGTGTACTTCCCTTTGCAAAATGAATGTGTATTTTCAAGCATGACCTGGTTCGTAGCTCACACACTGCACTCATTCCCAGCTGGGATCTGTCCAGGTGGGCTGCTCCACAACTGTCTTCTATTTTTAGCCTCTCCGCATCTCCTCTTAACTATTTAGAAGCTTTGTAATGTCTTAGCTCAGGGTGCTCCCGAGGTTATTGTGGGAGAAGTAGGTGCAATCACTTTCCTGTTCCAGATTTTCCCAGGAATTTAAACCACAGACCTTTGATCCACGAACTCTTTTCAAAAACTTACCCTCATCAGAAGCTGATTTTTTCTCCCTGCTGTCTTTCCCATCAGGGACCGAGCTCCATTCGTTCTGACCTCTGACATGGCGTACGTCATCAATGGAGGCGAGCGTCCCACCAGTCGTTTTCAGCTGTTTGTAGACTTGTGCTGCCAGGCCTACAACCTCATCCGCAAGCACTCCGGGCTTTTCCTCAACCTGTTGTCACTGGTGAGGCTGGACATTCATATATACACCAGCTACACATACATACATGGCAGAAAGGAATACCGCACATTCTGTCACTTAAGTCTTACATTAGGACACAAAACTGGCCAATCTGCCGTTAATTGTCTTGATTGATTAAATAATTGTTGCTCTTTAAATCAGAAAATAGTGACAAACATCCATCGCAATTTGCCTAAGTTGAGATGTTGAGTTGTTGTACCAACAGCACAAAACCGAAAGATATTCAGTTTATAATAAAACGGAAAACCAGCAAAATGTTGCAGCATCTTGCAGGTATTTGTATTCTTACTGCATTTCAGCAAAGTTTCAACATCTTTGTCAGTCTTTTTAGTAGTTTTGGCCTCCTTTAAAGTGTCCTCCTTGTGTAGCTGTGCTGATTTCTTTTGCACCTGCAAGAGCCAGATGAGGAAATATGCAAACAAAGCAGTCGTGCCTTGATAATAAATCAGTGCTTCACTGTTGTCCTGGAAATGTCTGTTTTACAGAATAAGCCTGTTTCTCACAAGAATTTCTTACAGTTTGTGAAGGGTGAATTTTATTTTTATCATCGCATAGACAAAAAGGGTAGTATCGATGGCTTTATAATAGTAATGATAATGCATTAAAACAACAATTAATAGGCAATGAGGCAAAATTATATGAATTTTAATTTTATGGAATAGTTTGACTGTAAAAAGAAAAAAACATACATTTGTTCTGAACTTTTAAAGAAATAACCCCAAAAATATATTTGAACTTGTGCCTTCATCTCTGCTCACTGTGTGTCTCTGTCATAGATGACGTCCTCAGGCCTCCCAGAGCTGACCGGCTCTCAGGATCTCAAGTATGTGTTTGATGCTCTTCAGCCCCACAACACAGACGCTGAGGCAACTATCTTTTTCACCAGGTAAATGCATTAACATCTATTCCTCCAGCGCTGAACTGTCCCCGCTCCTGTTTTAGTAAATAACAAATGAATTATGATAATGAATTGCACAACTCTTACACAACCTTAAAATTGACCATTTATCTTAAGTTCAAGGCCAGTTTTTTTTCCCTTGCCGCTACTATCTCAAAATTCCACCAGGTGGCGATATAGACATAGGAGGGAACAGAATAGCTGTTGTTTTACATTGCAGCAACAAAACCTCTGTTTTTTTTTTTTTTTCGTGAGACAGATTTTAACCAAGTTTGTTGCCTTGTGACAAATTTGTGTTAAAGCTTTATGTCAAAGAGAAAACAGAATATTGATTGGATTGTTTTACCTCCACCTCTCTGATTTTCTTCTTTTCTCCCCTTGCCCATTATTCCCCTCCTCACCAGGCTGATAGAGTCTAGTCTGGGCAGTGTGGCCACAAAGTTCAACTTCTTCATCCACAACCTCGCCCAGCTACGGTTCTCTGGTCTGCCAGCCAACGACGAGCCCATCCTTTCTTTCTCTCCCAAGACTTACACTATGAAACAGGAGGGCCGCATCCTCCACGCCTCCATCTTCTCCTTCCAGAAGAGATACAACCCAGACAAGCACTATGTGAGTCTCAGTGTGTCATGGTTGTCTGCCTTACATCACATCTTTGAATGTAAACTGTAATGACACGTGATCTCCCTCCTTGTTGTGTCTGTGCAGACGTATGTGGTGAGGATCCTGAGGGAAGGTCAGAATGAGCCCCAGTTTGTGTTCCGCACTTTTGATGAGTTTCAGGAGCTTCACAACAAACTCACTATCCTCTTCCCCCTCTGGAAGCTTCCGAGGTAAGGCATCAAAGCCTCGTCGACCCTCAACCTCTATGTTTCAAAATTACTGATGTGAATTAATTTAATTAATTGAAAAATGTGATACAGACGTTTGTTTTTTTATTGACATCAAGGTTTTCGAATAGCAGCTCATGCACATATTCTGGAATGATAGCCCTACACTACAACCCCATTCAATTTCCTCCCTTCTGGGGATGCTATGCAGATATTACCTCAGTACAGTAACATTGAGGAGAATTGCATCAGATTCTCTCGAATAGTAAGTATACCTTGTCTCTCACCTTCTCTCTAGTTTCCCTAACAAGATGGTGCTCGGTCGCACTCACATCAAAGAGGTGGCATCAAAGAGGAAGCTGGAGCTCAACAACTACGTCCACAACCTGATGAGGAGCTCCACAGAGGTCACACAGGTACACACATTATTACTCACTGTGGACTCACTACAATATACAAGCCTTGCACCTTAATTGGAAATGGCACAATCATAGCTAGAAGCAGGGAATCCTCAAAACAAAAAGTTTTTTGTGCAGTATAGCAGTTATAATACCATAAATCCTAAAGACAAAAAAGAAAAAAACATTTATTTTATAAAAAAACAAAAACAAAACATAATTAATATGAAAGATTGATTGAAAGATATATTTTTTTACCAGTTTTACCAGTAATGGAAAAAATGGGGCTTCTGCGTCCTATCCATAAAGAATTATTAACATTTTTCCATTCATCCTTTCGTCCTGGCTCTCCCTCCTGCAGTATAACTGAATTTTAATCACATGACTGTTGCTCTCAACATATTGGTAAAACTCTTACCAGCTGTGTTCAGTTGTCCAGAATTAAATGTTTTTACAGGTTTCTAACTCTTGCTTACGGTTTATCTTGTGGTAAAATTTTAGATGAGACTTATTGACTGATTTGGATTGAATATTACTATTTTAAGCTTAGATTTGTTTTCTTTTCCTGACATAAGCATCTCAGTGCATGGTTCATTAAAGCCCAACCTGAAATTTGAAAGTACAACAACAATTTCTGTTGTACAGTTTCTGGCTATGATAAACTGTTTTAAAATTTTGGAGATTTTTTTTGGTGGTTTGTTTGTTTTTAAGAAAATATGCTTTTCAAACTGGCCCATTGGTTTTGTGGCCACTGTTGGCATTCTGCACCCGTCAGTGAAATACAACATGTTCTCTGTTTCTAGTGTGACCTGGTCTACACCTTCTTTCATCCAATTGCACGAGACGACAAGACAGAAGGTTTAGATGCCACGCCAAAAGCCCCAGGTAAATAAAACCTGCATTTTTAAGTCCCATTCTCAAGTATTTGAGAATCTGTCATATAACCTTGTCCTACTCACTGTATGACAAGGTTATATGACAGTTAGTATGATTCAGGGAGATTGCAGCTTAAACAGTTCAGCTGTAATGTTGGTAATCATTTAATAATTCTAGTTCTTTATTGCTTTACAAAGGCTGTATCTATTTGATATGGGTGTATTCTCCTTGTAACAACTTCATGAATGTGATGTGGTATCTGATTGTTGCAGAGCCTCCACTGAGTCCCACTTCTGGCCGGGTGGAAGGAGAAGTGAAGCTCTCAATCTCCTACAGGAACAGCACTCTCTTCATCATGGTCATGCACATCCGAGATCTGGTAAAGTTATTTCATACATATCCTGAGACGGTTACATGCTGTTTCATTATTAGTTTGTGTGTCTACTTGCTGTCATACTAATAATCCATCATCTCCACCTCAGGTTTCCGAGGATGGAACAGATCCCAACCCATATGTGAAAACCTACCTGCTTCCAGATCCACAAAAGACTTCCAAACGCAAGACCAAGATCTCGAGGAAAACCAGGAACCCTACTTTCAATGAGATGGTGAGGAAATACTAAAACATTATTGCCTATATTTATATGTTCTTCAACTCAAAGACTTATTTGGGGTTGTATAACGTAAACATAAACATTCACTTGTCCCTCCTCTTCTCTGCAGTTGGTGTACAGTGGCTACAGCAAGGAATCCCTGGGCCTGCGGGAGCTACAACTGAGCGTGCTCAGCGCCGAGTCGCTGCGCGAGAACTATTTTCTGGGCGGCATCACGCTCAGACTCAAAGACTTTGACCTCAGCAAGGAGACGGTCAAGTGGTACAAACTTACGGCCGTCCCCTACTTCTAAGCCCCCACCTGCCTCTCCGACCAGGCTGCATTCACATCACATGGGAAAGTTGGCAGATGCTGCCTTACTTGAAAATCACCTCAGTTTCAGTTCATAAAAATTTTACTTTAGCACTGGGGGGGGAAGTCTCCCATTTCTTTCAAGGATTCTGACATTATCAGATTTTAAGTATACATTGTGATATTTTCACTTTCAAATCTAACAAACCAAATGGACCATTTCTTTTACAGTTTGTTGATGAAAAGCATGTATTACTAAGTACATATATGTTGGATAACTGATCGGTATCGGCTGGTTCTATAGAGTTTCATTGTGGTATTCTTACAGCTACCACAGGTTGAACACCTCCAAACCTTTGTTTGTAATAATGACCATGTTGTTTCTGTGATTTTTTTTTTTCCCATATGACATGAATGCAGACTTAAAAACTCCTTCAGACGCACCCTCAAAGGGCGATCAAACAGGCCGATTCTCAAACCCTCAAAGAGGAACCTTGCTCTCCATTCTTCCATTTTTTTCTTTACCTAATCAAGATTGTTTCTGTGACGAACAATCTCCACTTATTTTGTCTCTCTTTTTTCCTAAAATATAACAAAGAGCTGTAATGTTTTGTACATTTTGATATTAGAGGACCAAACGGCTAACTTTCAAAAGAGTATATATAGATTGACACATTTATTTTTTAAGAAATAGAAAAGGGGGCTCATTTTTACATTTTCCTTGTTTATTTTCTATATAGACAAATAGGAGGCATCAGGGTTTCCTGCTTTGCAGCAGACACATCTGGGTAGATTAGTCCAACATACCAGATTCCAGGAAATCATCAGTGACCTTACGATTCCCCAAGAATGTGCCAAAAGTAAAGAGAGGGAAAGTAAATCATACCACTCTCCCAAGTAGGGAGCTGAACAGGGTGCCTTTGTTTGTGCTCACAATCTCTGTAATGCTCATCTTGGCCTTACTGCTATATATATTTTATTAACAATCTGGTATGTCCTTATTAAAGAAAAATCTATATTCTGTAAAGCTATATCAGTAATTCTTCCAGAGCAGGTCTAAAGGTTTTTTTTTGTAACAGTGGACTGCCACTAAATGCACACTACCAGGTCTCTCTTGATTACTTGACTATTTTCACACAGCACACCTTAAAGGGGAATTTGTATAATAAGCTTTTAAACACACTCTTGTCTGTGCTCTGGATGAAGAGAATATGGTTGCTCAATATCTCTGATCATATGTCAGTTCAGTGTTTCCTTCAGGTGGTTTAAAACCACATGTCAGAGTTTTCAAAATTAATTTCAGAGACTTTGTAAAGTCTGGCATCTGGACATGAGGCTGATTCAGCTCAGGCAACAATACCACACTCACTCCCAGTGCCTAATAGTGGTGTCATGACGCCGTGATGACTAAATGGGTAAACTGTTAACTTAAACTGCCAGTGAAGTTCAGATCCAGCAAGGTTTTATTTTCACATGAAATTAATTCTGAGTTTTGAGGCAAACTGAACATAGATCAGCGCTTTCAAGGCAACTTTATCTTAAAACATCTCCACAAAAAGGGAACAAGATCCTGAGCAGGAGATTAGCTGCTTTCCTCTCCACTCGCTAACTATAAATTGTTTTTAATGTTTAATAAAGAAATTAAGGTGAATTTATCTGAAAAGTTTTTTTTAAGAGAAGATCTACAAGACATTTGTGATCTAAGGGCAACACTCACACTATGAATATTAGTGACTTGATCCACTCTTTTAGTGACTGTACAAAGAATGCAAGCAGAGTTTGTATTAACATGGCCAGTTATTTATTCTTAATTGGTGACCTGTAACCCGAATGGATCAGTGTGTACTGTAATCCCTCTTTCCTAAAGCATATTAAATGTTTTTGGAACCAATATTATGTGACATTTTGTTTGTTTCTGTTGTATTAAACAGAAGTTGTACTGAAGGCGAAGTGCATGAATTATAGACACATGGCACGTTGTTAATTGCCATACAGTATGAACCATTACAGTGAAACAGTCATTAGCAATGAAATTATTATATCTTAGTGCTTTTACAGATACTCTACATATAAAAAAAAAAATCGTGTAAGTGCAACAAAATTTGAAAACTAGTTGCACATAGATATGTTTTGATCCATAAATATGTACTTTGAGGCGCTTTTTAACATATTTTTATCCAAATAAGTGCAGCGTGAGTAACCTATAAGACTGTATCCCTTCAAACAAGTTACATGGTATAAGTACAGTCGCTTACTTCCACTACTGCAGTCACACATATGACTGCCAATTAATACAGATGTGAATTTGGTTAGTTCAAGACAAGGTGGGAGAAAGGTTGCCTGTCAGATGTTTTTAGCAAAAATAATAATTAGAGTTTTAAACATTCTTTAAATATGTAATCCTTAACTATTCATTATATTTCATAATCTGTGCAGGGCTGGAAGAGTAAAACCTTGTGTGGGAAGTCAGTCAATTAAGGGAGCTTGGGATCCTGTTATCAGTGAGCATCTTAACAATACAAAAAATATATATGTGCTTACTTTTTAAGCCTGATTTCCACCATTACCTTTTAGTTTTTTTGCAACGGACAAAGTTTGAGCTCCCATTATAGAGAATTACCCGTCTACATTTTCCCAAAGTTTCCCAAAACAGAAGATGATGACAAATGTCTTGTTTGGTCCACAACCCAAAGTTATTCAGTTTACTGTCATGGAGGAGGTACTGGAAACAAAATCACTCACAGATCTTGTATATTTCGCTATACTTCTCATACAGCAGTGGTGGGCCACCACAGCAATTAATTGTTAAAAAACAAGGAAATCAATAAATTACTCTTCAACAAGTGACAACGTGTTAAAGGACTAACATTCTGACTTTGGACTGACCCAAAGATTACTCCCATCCACCAGTTTTAACAGACAAGGATTGTAAGGGTAAATACTGGGATCATGATTTAGGACAGCTACAGGTTCTATTTATTATGTACAGCATCATTTTACTTATAAGAATAGAAGAGTACGAGTCTGATTGCGGGTTTCTGGAAAAATCTGGAACTGCAGTTGTTGTTTTTAAACCTGATACTGTATCCAGAAAAGAAAACATCTGTGACAAACAGGAAGTATCATCGAACCTGCCTGCGCACAGCTGATCGTGACGTCACTCGTCAACATGGCGGACTGGAATAGAGGTAATGTTTTTGACACGTATTCATTTCTAAATGTTAAGACTTTGACCGCCTCTAGCAGGGCAGAGCTAACGCCATAGCGATGTAATGGTGTTTATAACATAAACTACAGTTCACACTAGTAGTTCAATTTGTGTCTGGGTTTGTTTCCTCACTTAGAGCTGAACACAAGTCTGGAGCTAGCTAGCAGGCTAACTAGCTGAAGACTTTAACGTTTTAGAGCTTCTGGGTTAATGTTGCTGTCCGAACATGAAACAGCTCTGGACTACGATGAAAATACCAACATTATTGTCCCTGGTGTTAGTGATAAGCTTGATTTAATATGAGCACATAGTTATCATCTAAAATTCCGAGGATGAGGTGAACTCTCGTTAGCCTTGTATGTTTAAACTTGTAAATGAGCTTGTTTACTGTTGGTACATTCAGGAACAAACAGAACCTTGTTAACAGGACATGGAATATTATATGTTTTCCTGTTGCATATAACTGGGTCTATTCCGACAGAACTAACCTTACCCTAACCCCAGCCAGTCATCTGCTGGCTGTGCCAGAAACTTAAAGGATTACTCCACCAATTTTACACATGTAAGTGTGTTTACAGATCATGGGGAGCACTGCTGCATATTGTGTCAAAAAAGTAGTAAAAAGCCTTCCGTGGCTCCAGAGGAAGCTGGATGTAATGTGATAAACCTCCTCCAGGGTTGTCACCCAGTGGCTAATATTTACAGGTAACAGAGTGATGGAGCCATGACATATTTTTGTTGGCTAACCCAGAAGTTAGCATCACCCTGGTTCCCTCTTTGGGATTTCTGAATTGGATTTTGGAATATCGCCTGATAAGTGCTGTGGAAAACAAGCTTATAATAATCTTCACATGTGAACATCACTGTTGTGTGTTTTGAAGGTAATTCAACCACCAGAAGTAAAAAGCTAATGTTAAGCTAGAAACAGACTACATTGCGGTTGCATGACTTAAACATAACCACCACTAAGTGTCTTACTACACAACTATTGTACACGTTTTCTGTAAATTGATCAATCTACAAGTGTTAAGGTTAGAGTTATATAATAATAATCTGTAACTAAAGTCGCCCTGTAAAGAAAAAGTATACATAATGTCTACAACAAGTGCCTGCTCAAACAAAGTTAATTCTTTAACCACTGTTTCCAGGTCATGGCTCTGTGGAAGACATGCTGGATGCCGAAAACAAACGGATAGCTGAGAACCTGGCCAATAAAGTATCCAGACTGAAATCTGTGAGTCACAACCAGCAATCACTCTCTTCATCTACCTGTATCATAATTTCCAATAAATTTGTAAATGCTTTTAGACGAGGCAGTTGATTAGGTTTAACCACCTGAGGAATCGCCCCCTCTAAAAAACATTTACAGATTTGACCTGACCTACAATCCACTCAGCTTTGGGTATTAATGTGTCACTGACATAAATCAGATCAGAGAGTTTAAAGATTGAGGGTGTCATATGCGGGACAGATTGTAAAGCCCCCTAAGATGTGTTTGGAACGATAAGGTAAATAATGAATTACTTGCCACCGATGTACAGTATGTTCTTTTCTTGAAATCTGCATTGATGTCTGTCATTTGACACTCGGATTGATTTATGTCATTAATCCTCTGTTTATGAAAGTGCAAGACCTGTCATTTTAACTGTTGATCCTCTGTCCTGTCTCTGAATCTGACAGCTGGCATACGACATCGATAGAGAAGTAGATGATCAGAACGAGTATCTGGACGGCATGGTGAGTCCTTCCAATCCATGAAGCCGTATAGAAATGTTGTTTTGTTTTGTGTTTTCAATTGCATGCAACATCCTTGGAAAGAGCTGGCTTTTGATTAATTGACAGGTGTCAATTTAAATGATATGCATCGTCTATTCTTTCTGTCAGACGATTATTTCAATCCGTTTTTGCTGATTTCTTTTTTTTTAATTCAACAACAACACATTCTGTGATTCTGAGCCATAAGTATGCTTTGAAAGCCTACTTTAAGCTGTAGGTATTGAATGGCGTGGATTGTTACATTTTATAGGGTAGAAGTATATCAAGTGACTGCCATTAAAAAGGCTTCAAAACAAGTTGCTGCTGTCCGCTGACCTTCAGATACATCCACACAACTTTTCTGGGTTTAAATGCATTTTTTTTTATGTACAGGGGTGTTAAATAACAGACTGTCTCAAATATGCTGCCTGCTACACTCTCCAATTTGCAAAAGCCCCTTCACAATCTTTTCCCTTTCTCCTCTCCTTTGTCTATAAGGACTCGAACTTCCTAAGTGCGACAGGTCTGCTGACCGGCAGCGTGAAACGTTTCTCCACCATGGTCCGATCCGGCAGAGACAACCGCCGCATCCTCTGCTATGTGTCTGTGGGCCTGGTCCTGGTCTTCTTCCTGCTATATTACGTGGTCTCCAGAATTCAACGCTGATGGAAATACCAGATCACCCAGGAGGTGGTCCTAATGTGGAGCTCAGACTGTAGAATCTGACATCATAATCATCTCTGTGGTTGTCCTGCACAGGAGAAGACTTTTTATTCTGCACCAAAGTGAGAAAACAAACCAGATTGTTGAAAACATTTTGTTGATTTGTTGGACTGACCAGCAGGGAGTTCTGGTGCAGGGGAATTGGTAGTGGATGTGGTCATGCCCACTGTATATATATATATATAAACAAATGCCTGGACTTGGGGCTTTTCCTCTGGGCACGGTCCCTCCCTATGGCAGCCAGGAAGTCTTAATATGGGTAAATTGAAGGTACAGCCTGAACGCAGCACAGTTGGGACTGGCACCAACTATAGCTGATATTTATTCACAGGGTAGCTGGGTCTCACTTCCAGGCTGAAAAATAATTTAACGCAAGTTTTGAGTCCTAGCTGCTCAAATTCAAATTACTTAAATGTATTTTAAAAAAACTAAAAAACAGGGTGGTGTTGGCTATTGACCCACATCGCACAAAAAATCAAGACAGCGACTGTCAGGAGGAAAAATGTAAAATTTTGCTTTTCCTTTATGAAGTTTAATTTCCATTTTGATTGATGTCAACATGCATAATTTTGCTTTTTCCTGTCAAAACCTTTATTTAATTTAATTATTATTTTCTTTTGAAAGATGTTTAGTGTTCAATCTGGAAAAGCAATGGGGATTTGGACACAGCATGTGACAATTTGCTGTTAAGCGTAGGAAGTGACACCACCACTTGCTATTGGCTGGTCTTCAGTGCACCAGGTGATGTCACCATGTGTTGAAGGACGGTCAGCCAACTGTTTCATATTCATGTCTTTGTTTTTTTTATTTTTATTTTAAGGCTCAATGTTAACAGGTTTATGAAAGCAGATTTCTGTTAGCTTTTTTCTAAGCATCTAATGTCATTTTATATAATCTGTTCAATTGATTGACAGGAGATACGATTATAGGCCAATACTACATACTGTAACATGTGATTCTATTTTTTCTAAAAAAAAAAAGCATTTAAACATCAGTTTGTTCAGTTGTGTTTTACTCCAGTCTCATGAGCAGTATTAGCTCAGTATGTGTTTGCAGTTCACCCTGTTTCCTTCAAATAATAGAGAGGAATAATTGGGACCTGTTCTGTTTGTGCTGTATAGGGATATTTGCATCGTTATAATTTGTCCTCTTAAATTATATTCCACATCCAGTCCTTCTGAAAGAGACAAAAGAAAATTTAAGAGGGTAATAAAGAGTTTCCTTTCTCTATCTGTTTACATTCCTGCTGTCTGGACTGCTAATCAGCCACAGCCAGCATTTAATGTTGTTATTATTAATACACAAATGGTTTTAATTATGGAACTTGTAGTAGATAATAGCAACAAATATATCTATAACACAGTCTTCATTAACAAAGAGAAGAATATTTTTATTTTCATAACATAGTATGACTGAGATAAATTGTATTTCAGTAACCAAATGGAAATAATTTATAATTTAATAAAAGACTAATTGCAACAGTATCACATATAACAAGTCTGATTTGTATTTCTTTTATATTTATGTGAATGTTTTTCCCCAATATGAAATTATAAATGCTTCATGTTCAAACCAGGAATAAAGTTCTTAAACTTTGCCTTTAAGTATAATAAAAGATTTAAAAAACAATTTAAATCACCCTTTAAACAACCCTATTGTAGTTAAAGAATGCACCCCCCCCCCCCCCATACACATATTTTTGTATTCAAGTAAGTTTATGAATTAATCAGCTCTGCAATGTGGAAGTATTTACCATAAAAAAATATAATTTGAAAAACAAAATGAAAGAATGGATATATGAGTTTGTTGAAATGGAATTTAACATGCAATAAATTGTCTATACATTTTGAATATCTGAACCCTGTGAAGTTCTTTCCGTATGTGTATGTTTTGGCCAACGTACCACCTTCATGATCAAACGGACCAGTAGCAGTGAGAGGACCATTGAGGCACACTGCTGTCTGTAGTAATCCTGTAATATTCTGATTCTATGAGCAGTTAGTTCCATCTGTGAAGCTGAAAAAAAAAAACCTCTGTAACTTTATATTCTAAGGGGACGAATCACTATAAATTTCCTAAATTAGATGTTTGATGTAACCTGGGATTAGAAAAATAGCCCTGTACTCCACAGAGACACAAAGTGACGGGTACGCTTATTTACTGTGGAGAATATTCAAAGGATTATCCCATCCTGTTTTTCTGACATCAAGGACAATGTTGGAAATGTACTCTCACCTATATACATAAAGACAATCCATGACTTGAAATATTAAATAAATGAATAAAAAATGATTAAAAAAAAAAAAAAAACGGAACAAAGTAAAAATTGATCAAAAATTAGGTGCAGAAATTACAAGGACAAGACTGGGACAAAGAATGCGTCACTGTTTGAACAGTTAGGACTGATATCCTTCTTTGATCAACATTTATTGACACCTTGTCAGGATGACAGTAAATAGAAGTGCATTTATAAGAAAAATACATGATACATATATACATGAAAACTACATAACCCTAGATCACTGTGTTCGACTGGAATAGACTGGAAGGGCCATCAGCGTCAAGACTTCTTTACGTCAGTGCGTCATTTCCGACGCAGGCGCAAAATACCATTTTCTGTCGCGTGTGCGGCCTCTCTTCCTCTACCGCCATCATGGGTCGCATGCACGCTCCCGGGTGAGCTCTCTTTTTATCATCTTAAGTAAAGATTTTGTCTCTTTTTATCGGCTTTGACTGCAGGTTATAGCTTGTAAACATGTTGTGGACGGCTGAGAATCAAGTTGAGCTCTTAAATTCAACAAAGAAGCGAGGAAATAACTAAAATATGTGCACCTTCAAATCGACATCCATCTTCAGCTAGCTAGCATTAGCCAACGGCGCTAGTGGCTCACCACGATTTAGCATCTTGACTTGATCGGCCGAGTTAGACAGTTGCACGTTACACATTTATATTCTAAATACACGATTTTTACGTGTTGTTGACGACAAAATCTAACCCCTGGGAAATCGTAACCTGATGTCAAGTTTACAATAGGTAGCGCTAGCACGAGTGTGCCGCTAGCGTTATCTGGCCCGTCTAGATATAGGCTTCCTTCATTGCTCTGAAACATGCATGTGTTGTTTCCTTTAACGTTTTTCCGTCAAACTTCCAAGGTGTCTAACTAGTCGCATGTCTTTATTTTCAACAGAAAGGGCTTGTCCCAATCAGCTCTGCCTTACAGGCGCAGTGTTCCCACAGTAAGTAACGTTAACGTTATTCAGAAAGTTGTTTCAGCCCCAATCAGTGACGGCAGTAAAAAATATTCTGGATCGATCGGTCTGGCCAGTCGGTAATCATGTAAATATCACTTGCAGTGGCTGAAGCTCACATCTGATGATGTCAAAGAGCAGATCTTCAAGCTGGCCAAAAAGGGTCTGACCCCCTCTCAGATTGGTAAGTGTTTCTATGAAATACCTCGGTAGAGAAATGTTGTTTTATGGTATGTTTAGTGACCACTTAAAGTAGCAAATGTATAGCAGGACTGACTGTGTGACAACCAACTGTATTCCGTCTGCATGATAAACTCATCTGTTTGTGCCACATTGGTTGAGTATGTGGATCCCCGCAGAAGGAGCATATTTGATATTTTTTATTGTGTTAGCTGTTGAATTGAATTTGAATTGCCAAAAACGGTTTTTAATGCTGTTAAACTGGACTTTGGTGTTAGCTCATATGAGCAGGATCATTTGAAAAACAAGTGTGATGTATAGTTGTGACAAGTGTCAAATGGTGAAGGTAATATAGATGAAAATTTTATATCTTATGACCATTCACAACCCGTATAAGTCAATTGTGTCGCTGTTAAAAACCCAGTCTATATTCAAGTAGGGCAACTTGTGGGACAATGTTTAACTAGTTTCAAAATGACATATGTATTATATGTATTGTTTGCTTGTCATCGTGTTATTTAACACAAGGCACTGGTACTTTGTGAATGACCATGTTGCATCAGCTGCCGACTGAGCTTTATGAACTTGGTCCAGTGAAATGTTAGCACTAGCATGGGTCAGAATAAAGAACCGGGCTGGGCAGTTCATGCGTACCACGATCAGATCAGCAATCTGTCCACACAAAGTGGCAGGAAAACGATCTGTATCTTTCATGAAAACAAGTGCTATGGAGTTGAGTGTAATTACATACCTTGGTGGGCTCATTAATTACACATCTTTTTAAAATTGTTTTAATCTAGTAGTATTAGACCAAAATCACATTGCAAGTAATGAATCTTTCTGGCAAAAACTACATTAGTTGTCACTGATGATTCTCCTCACAGTAAACATCTTCCCTCTATATCTGAACTTTTTATTTGCTCTATTGAAGTTTCACACATCTGAATCTTGGCCAATTAAATTTGACCAACTAGAACTGAAAGTTAACCCTTCACAATCCAAACATTAGAAAATAATTCTAATCACTGTAGATATTCAGAGTAACAAACAATATTCCTCACATTGCGGTAGACCACTGCCACCATAGCATTGCGGTTAAAACATAGAATGAAACCTATATTAACCAGGGGTCCTTACTTGTCCAGCAGCAGCCAACTCTGCGTCCTTCTTGAGTCCTTGCACTGGCAGCAGTGCATGCACAATTCTGTCAGATCATAATGACAATTAAAACAAATAAAACTCAAATAGTTAGACTACAGCTTAAAAGTGCCTCTGCTTTTGAAACATGTCAAACACATTGGTTGGGTTAAAATGGAGGAAGCAGATTACGCTCCAAGTTTAGCTTTTGATTCTGACAATTGTTGAATGTTAAATTCACTGATTTGCCACAGGACAGCTGACGGGACAAAAGCATAAAACTTAATTTGACTGACTCACTGTGTTAAAGGTGTGATTCTGAGGGACTCCCATGGTGTGGCCCAGGTGCGTTTTGTCACTGGCAACAAGATCCTGAGGATCCTCAAGTCCAAGGGTCTGGCCCCTGACCTGCCCGAGGATCTCTACCACCTCATCAAGAAGGCTGTGGCAGTCAGGAAGCATCTGGAGAGAAACAGAAAGGTATAACAAGACTTGTAATTTGCAAGTTCCACCCATCGTTTGCATGCCAACTTGGATAAGGAAGCTTTTCAAAGACTATTTCTATTCGGTTGAGTTTGAGCAGCAATCAGTAGTTAAAAAAAAAAAAAGTATCTGGCATTTGTCTCATGACATTTGTTTTAAATTTGAATTGAAATTAAAATTCTCAAGGAATATGATACAAAGGAAAGCTCAGCAATGATAAATGTGCACCAATAAAACCACAATAACTTCCTTATTATTGAGGTGTACTTTGGAGAATGCACATTTAGTAATTCATACTTAATATAACATGTTACTTTTTTTCCTGCAGGACAAGGATGCCAAGTTCCGCCTGATTCTCATCGAGAGCAGGATCCACAGGCTGGCCCGTTACTACAAGACCAAGAGAGTACTGGCCCCCAACTGGAAGTAGTACGTATTCCTTTTGTTTTTTATTTACTTGTTCTTTAAATGTTGGACAAAGATCTCAAGGCAAATGTTGGTCTGTTTTTTGCATATGGCTGGGTGGATTACAACCTGCCAATTTATTTCTGGGGTGTATGATCAGTTGCTCCTTTGCTAGGAAAGAATTTATTGATTAAATGTAATTTAGCAAAACTTTTTTTTTTTTCAAATCCATTCTTACTTTTTTATATATGAGAAATTGTGACAAACTTTAACTCAACAGTTTCATAGAATTACCATGAAGTGTTCTGCATGGGCTTAATTGCATGGAAGATGCACAAATCATTGTCCTGCTCTCCCTGTTATTGAGAGTTTCGATATTTCTGTTGTGCTAGAAAAAAAGCTGGAGGTAAATTAGCAGAGTGGCTACTTGGTGCCATCTTTGCCAGTCCCCTTCACACAATGAAACCATACATATTGTTAAATGTTTTCTTCTATATTACAAAAATTTAGACCTTGGGCTAACTGACTTTGGAGTTCTAAGTTTTGGGTCATTTTACCTGAACACAAACATGGAAGTTATTGGTCTGAGATTACAATCCAACCACAAACTGTACAAATTGATGAGTGCTCCCTCTAATGGTTTGTTTTCTTTCTGTTTACAGCGAGTCCTCTACAGCTTCTGCTCTGGTGGCATAAACTCTACACTTTTTGGATTAATAAAACAGTTGAAATTGGAAATTGTGCTGTTTGTTTATTTTGAACACTGAGTTACTGTCTAGTGAATACTGTTTATCATGAAATTTCAAGAAATGGTTCAGCCAATGGTTTCATTAGTTTTTGCTAAATTATTGAGCATACATTGTATGCATACTTGTGGAGGAATTGAAAACATGTAATGGGATATTGTAATTGGGATACAAAAAGAAACTTCTTGTAAACTTCCAGAAAAAAATACATTTAGAAGTGATTCAAAATAGGATTACTTTTTTATTTTATTTTATTTTTTAAATAAAGTGATAAGCGTGTCAGTAATCATGCACACACAACTGCTTCATGAGTTGAGCAATATCAGTACTTTTTCTAAAAACAAATGTTATTAATTTTAAAGTAATTTGTATTTTCTTTGGTCTTTATTCACGTTTAGTGTTGAGGTAATCCAATACTAATCCAGAGTGAACAAGTTGCATTACTTTTAATACAGTGATACTTGGATTTTTTTTTTTTTTAAAGGTAAATAGTAACTATCAATACTTTTTTATAGTAACACTGGTTGTATGAGGCATTGTTAAATTCAATTAAATCATGTTATGCAGAAAATGAAATTTCGCTGGGAATGTTTAAGAATTTCCCACAATATTACCCAAATTTCGCTTTTTGAACTTCTTGTTTTCATTTAATCTGAGAGGCTATCCAGTAGTAAGGATGGCCGAGGAAATTACGGGCACTTTCCATGCGTCACCCGTGGGAGATGTTTTTTACGTGGTGGGCGGGACTTTCGGTAAACGTAGCCGCGTACGTCACGACGCCTGTGTGTTTTAAGAGATGGTGTTGCAACAACGAGTCATTCGCCTAAACTACAACAACGATAACACAATAGAGAAACATGGAGAAAATACATGAGCGCATTTGACGAAGGAGATCGAAAAAATGGCACACACTTGCCGGAAAATGAAGCGACAGCACATCGACGCCTATCTGTCACTGACAAATACGCGAAATCTGTTTGTTTTCGACGAGGAATATCAGAATACGTGAGGCTTTTATTTTGTAACATCACCGCCACAAGCCGAGAGGAGGGAAGCAAAAATGGCTACGATTGTTGGTCCCGATAAAGGTTCTGAGCGGGCGGCGATGGAGAGGTTCGGTAGCGGAGGAATGGCGCTTCTTCCCTGGACTAAACAGTTACTCACCGTACTGTGGGAACAGCTTCGGTTGCTGGTTCAGGTCATTTACTACACTTTCATGTCAGGTAAGAGCGAAGTAAATAGAACAACTTTGTTGTACTGTCTTTATGTATTTGCTTTCACACCCGCCATACTGTGGAAAAGTTGTGGTTTAACGTTAATGTTCCTGTATTTGACCGTTGGGGACCGTTGAGTCGCCAACTGTACGATACTGTCCTTTGTTTATTAATGTACTTTACGACACGACGTAAATTCAGTATACACATTCATAATAATACCTAGTAGTAGTAGTACTAGTAGTAATAATAATAATAATAATAATAATAATAATAATAATAATAATAATAATACATTTTTAACTACAAGCTCAATTTAGGTGTCATTATCTATTTTCAATTTTTTTTGGTCGTTAAGGGGCACTACGTAGTTTTGGAGAAGAACTCGAATATGCAGAATTTTAGTATTTACATTATTAATTAGGTAAACATATAAACTCAACAATATTTATTTTATACAAAACTGAATAAACGAACTTCACGAATTCACGAAAGGTCCCCAGAACACTGTTTGAAGCTGCAAAGGTGGCAGGGTCCGCCACATATCAACAGTAAAACAGTGTAAAAGTGGGTTGTCCTTTTAAGGTCACATTGTTTATTAAGTCATGAAAACGAATACAGTTGGCGATTCTTCTGATTATTATTTCTTCTCCAAAACTACAAAGTGTACCTTTAATTCATTCATTGTACTTCTCCATCCACCCCATCAATAATTTCAATCAAGTGAGTTAAATATCATCAGGATATAAATCATCAAAAAAAAAACAACAAAAAAAAAACAGTTCTGCTGTCAGATTTAGAAATACTTAAAAGTGACACTAGGTGGCATAAATGGGCACTGTGTATTTATGTCTTGGTTCTATTATTATGGTCTTTAAGCACAGAGCAATTGATGTTATATTTAAAATATCCAATTACCCAAAGAAGCAATAAAAGAGATGATAATTAACATTACACAGAATGTAACTTCAAAACTTTTCTTCTGGTTTCCCAGTTTTCCAGATGTTCAGGTTTGAGGTTCACGTAAGAATCACGGACGAGACAGGTCAACACATCCAGCACATGACCACGGCAGCAAACCCAACCGAATCTTTCCTGTTCTCCTCGTTGTTTGACGGAGACAACGGCGTGATGGTTGGAGGTTCCAATCCCCTCTCTAACTTCTGTGCGGATGTCGGCGACCCCTTTGCTGGGAAATCCACTGCTGAGGCCCTGCTGTCCAGTCTTCGCGCTGACGACCTGTGCTGCGGACTAGTGGATGATTTTGTGTCCAGAACAACTGGCAAAGAAGACGGCATCTTTCTTGGACACCAGTCCAGCTGGAAAATGGGGTTCCCAGGCGAATGGAACATCTTTGTATCAAGTAACGACAGCTCTAGTTCAAGTGACGCCTGCCATAAAAGTAGCGAAAGAGGCTTCAAACAGGATATTTCAAAAGAAAGCGTTTTCAAACAGGACACTTCAGAAGAGGAGAGAAGCTCTCACTGGAGCAGCGAGGAAGACCCAAACGTGGTAGAATTTGACAGTGAGGAAAGTAAAGCACTTTGGGAGTCTCTGTCAAAATCTAGTGATCCTTACAACCCCTTCTTTTTCTCTGCAAGCATTTCAACAAAGACAAACATGGGGAGAAGTAAAAGCGAAACAAGGGACAGCAGTGATACTGACTTTATGTCGGTGAGCAAGACCAGCGAGGAGATGTTGGGGCCTCGAGGCCTGAATATCTGGGTCAGTCGCTCTGACAGCGAAAGCAGTTGGAGCAGCTGGGCCAGTTCTGATGGTTCGAGCCCCGACATCGACGAAGAGAGTGAAAGACTCTTGGAGTTTTTCAGCAGTCCTGACCCCTACAATCCCATGTGCTTTACTGCGTGTACAGTTAGCAGCACAGCACCTCAAAACACCACCACAGACTCCAAACAACTGGCCCCACTTCCTGCACCTCCTTCCAAGTTGGACACAGACACAGAGGAGGATGACGAAGAGGAGCAGCTGTGGAAATCTCTCTGCACAAATGACGACCCGTACCACCCTCTCAACTTCCAGGTCTGCTTCCAGAGCTCTAAAACAACAACACTCAAAACTGGAAAAGATCAAGTCACCCTTGATGTTCACCACACAAAAAGATCACCTACCAAGGGCAAGAAATGTGAAAAGGGGGCAAAAATGCCCAGAAGATCCGAAGTCACCAAGCCCACTCTGCCAGAGAGACGTTTAAAGAGTCACTCCCATCCAGACAAAACCCTGGTGCCCTGGAAAAGACCAGGACACACACAAGACAAGAAGGAAAGCAAGGACAGCACCACAAAGAAAAAGGTCACTATCTATACTAATTCATAGTTAAATTGCCAGACAGGTTTAGATGCAGTTTAAATGAGATCCCTGTGGGATTTGAAGTAATATGTCTTTTCTGTAAATACCAGAGAGAGTTATAATGAGCTTTGCTACATCAAAACAAAGGATTAAATAAATGTTACAACTCTACTTTAATCCGATGTAGATCAAATCACTTAAACTGGAAGTCATATATCAAGGGATTGTCTTCTGCTGACTTTAACACCCTCGTGTGAGACAGTCTAGGACGAAGGTTGATTCCTGGCTCAGCAGACACGTACTGCACTGCTCAGTGTGCTAAACTGAGTTGTTGTTTGTTGTTGGTTAGCAACGCCGCTTGTCGTCATGACTAAGCCAGTCATGTGATCCTCACAAGTCAGCAGAGAGTTTTACTTCCTCATGGACTAAATGAAGTTGCGGCAGTATTGCAAAGTCATTTTGAATTACTTAAACATTAAAGTCTTGTTACATCAGGCACCAAAAACCGAGCCTGGGGCTGAAAATTAGTGTCTGAGTACACGCCTGTCAGTGCTGAGAAAGTACATGGTGTTTGTTGTGTAGTTTTTTTTTCTTTTTCATTTCGAGAGTATCTTCCCGTGGATTTTGATGCTCATAATACTGAGCTTTGGGTGGTAATAATCATAAACATAGTAACTTTTAAGTTAATAAAATAAAAAAGTTACCTGAATCAGTAGGAGTTTATAAAAGTAATAGATACACAAACATCATATTATCACTTTAACCAAATGTATTGAACTTTTGTCTATATGTCTTCTGGATTTCAGGTGCGCTTTTCTCCTCTGGTTCAAGTCCATGTTATGCGGACCTGGCCATTTGCTCGACAGGCGTCTCGTAAAGGACACTGGGAACAAATGGCGCGAGATCGGGACCGCTTCAAGAGGCGGATCCAGGAAACGGAGCATGCCATTGGCCACTGCTTTGCCCAGCCCCACAGAGAGAGGATGCGGGCGTATCTGGACGGTGCCTTCAAATAAATGAAAGTCCTGACCACTGAATGTTTAATTTCCTTTTTGGATGAGAACTTGTGATTGGTTGCAATGCAACAGTGATTTTGATTTAGGCCAATTAGAAATGTGATGTTAGGCCAACTTCATTGTTCGGTGTCAAGTTGAACAACCTTGTACCTCAAAAGGTTTTATACATTGTGTGACTGTTGCACTGACTGACACTTTCTTATATTAACCTCAGCATTGATGTGTGGAATGTTGTTTTTGTATGCCTTATATACTAATGACCTAGTAATGTAACTTATTTATGCCCTATGGAGCTTGTCATTTATTTTCTACCTTTTGGTTCTGACTGTTTTTTAAGTGGTTTTATATGTGTGAACAATCGACAGTGGTGAATCTAGAAGTTAAAGGTAGATTCAGATGCTAACATAAGAATGCAGAGCTTTACAGTACAAAGTGTTTTGGAAAGTTATGTTTAAGCATGATGAATACATAAAATGTTTTGGTGCAATTTTTGTCTTATTGTTCAAACATTTTAGTTCTTGATATTTATGTTGTCTTGTACTTATTTATAACACAGAATAGCCTTTTAGCTCTAGGCATGAAGATGGATGTCTTCATTGTTATACTGACTGGAAATGTTACAACACTTTGTCCTGTGACTCACTCAGCTTCTCATGGTACCATCAAGTAGCCAACAATATTTAAAAAAAAACATTTGTAGCAAATTTGTCATTAGGTGCTTTGTCAAATCAATAAAATTTGTCACAATGTATAATATTTGTCTGTTTTTCAGTTTCAAGAGGCGCATGAGATATAACTTAGATTTATGTTACTAAAAAAAGGGAGAAGCAAATGACACACAGTTAGCTTACCCCAACCAGAATTACTTCCTGTTGTTGAGTCATGCATGCGATGCAAATTTCTTTGGAATTTTTTGTCTGTCGTTTCCTGCATTGAGCGTAACAGTAAAGTAGAGACGGTACACAAAGTCCCAGAACAAGTAAACAGCACACACAGGAGGTCAAATTTCTCAGCGAGTTGTTTTTCCCAAAGTTCAAAATGCGTGCAATGTTATCAGCTGTGTTAGGACACATTCTTGGTGACCTGATACACCAGATGGTTTGTCACATCAAAACTTCTGGAATCTCAACTACCTGGCAAGATGACATTATTGGGAAACAGCCTGTGATAATCACTTCAGATGCTTTAAGAAGATCTGTATGTGTGCCACTGATACTTTTAAAATACTGCAGCACAATCACAACTACCAGCTGCCATAACAGAGGCAACAGGCAGAAAATCCACATGGTTTTACCTTCTTAAAACAAAGATTTGAAAAAAACATATTGTATCCTACACAACACATGCTGCGCCTTCACAGCGGTCAAACAAAAAATGTAACACCGGGTGTGTCAAAACTGGGTGAAAGGTTTCCAACATACCTGTACACACCCGTGCGTGACTTCCACAGAGGGACAGACGATAACTGCATAACCTGGTTTTCTCCTTAGTGACATATTCACATCAAACTTTGTCTTCCACATGAGCATTCATGTAGAAATTAGAAAGTTCATAGACATCAGGATGCCTTCCTGGCTAATTCTGGATTCATCAGACTCATGCTTGACTTTCTAATACTGATATATCAGCCGATTTTGCAGTGATCCCTCAAATGTGTTTATCCAACACTTAAATAAAGATATATAATGGAGGCAGGATAGTTACAGTTTATATATATATGCATATAAATAAAAAAACCTAAAAGTAAAACAAGTCTTGAGCAAAAATCAAACCAGTGTGTCTTGGGTTTTATAGTATTTGCAGTCTCTGTAATATTTGCTCTCTCTTTTTTGCCTCACACAATTAGGATGCAATTAAATCTCTGCGGCGTGCAAAAATACTCATACATATGGTTTTTTGCTTCATTCATCATCCTAAACAACCCCTGCATCATTTTTCAGACTCCTTTTTCATGTATCCTGTCTCTGTCTCTCCTCAATACACACAAACTCACTCATGAGCTTATAATTTCCCAGAGGACTGTGAGTCTCAGTGCAGACTGACTGCTGTAAGGCTGTCGTAAGACAAGGGTTAAAAACACCAAGGATGATGAAATGACTTTCCAGAGACATGAAATCAATTAGCAGGTCTCCAACGCTCTCACCACCCCACCCCTCCTGTTTTCACACACAGACACGTACTCCGGGATGGTGCAAAGGTGAGCAATCACTGACACTGTTGCTGTGTCAACCCAGCGGTGGGTCTTTTGCTGATTTTGTTTCCCCTCCCTCCTCCACGTTGTCTATGTAAATTGATCTCCTGCTGGTGTGGCGCACAGAAAAAGGTTCGTTGTTGACGTCAATTTTGAACCAAAAACCTCAAGTGTCAATTTAATGTTTTAAAATATGTGAAAAGAGTTCATCTCAATATTGGTTCAAGCATTTTTTTAAAATACAATTATAAGCATCAAGGAGCATCGAAGTGGAACCACTCGAGCATGTCGCTTCAGTTTCCTGCAGCAGCAGGAAAATCTCTGCTCTGGTATAAGGCAAGGAAACCATTTTCAGGGAAGTGTTTTTAATAATTTAAAAGTCTGAATCTGTTTTATTAAGCCAAGAATAGCTACACATCCCGTGACATTCAACCAACCAATAAGCCCAAATCCCAGTCCAGAGAATAAAGAATTAAACTGGAACTAAACAAGGATATCATGTATTTCAGAGAAACACAAAAATGTATGTGGTGACTGAAACTACAAGATGGCGTTTGCTGCAAACCCCTTTGAGTTGTACAGTATATGTGATTTTCAGCTTTAAAGGGTAAATCTGGTGAGTAAATTAGAATTTTACAAGCTTTTTCCAGACTATTACTATTACTACTATTGACTTCTGCGTTTAATATTTTATGACAAACCTTCAGATTTTCAGAGGTTTTCTTGCATCTTTACTTTACCGCCATCAAAATAATGCTTTCTACGACACAAGCATGAGGAACCAGTGTGTCAAGAGTGTACATTTTCTAGATGGTGTGCCTTTGTTGTTCCCGAGGCTTCTGAAGCTGACCTGTTGACGCCAGCTGTGAGCTTGAGAAAGTGAAAAACAAATGTAATATCTGTTTTTCTTTGGTGTGCAAGGACAAGGCGACGTGTGGGTGCAACTGTCTGTTTGAGCTCCCTCCGTCTGCCATCCCTCTTTCTGATTTTGCTGTTAGTGAAAATTACCCAAAGGAGCTTTCATCCAGAGATGAGAGTTCAGTGTCTACCAGACAGCGGGATTCCCAGTTACATCATGAATTCCACCTTCTACTCCATCATCGCCCCCTTCCCCTTCTCCTTTCTGAACCCACTCCTCTCTTTGCATCTTTGTCTCCATCTTTCTCCTCCTCATCCTCTCCCAGCATCATTAGCTCTGTGGCCTAGGCGACCCCGTCTCCAGGCAACCAGCAGGAGTGGCGAGGCGTTGAAAGGATTGCAGGTGATTGCAGCAGCAGCGGCAGAATCGGCAGCAGCAGCAGAGACAGTGGGTTTTCAGCCGCACGCGCACACACAAACACACACACACACACACACACACGTGGTTGCCCCTCTCGCTCGCCTGCCAGAGAAGGGGATCTCCTGGGTCACAATTAGCTGATGATGCAATCTACCAGCAGCTATTGTGTCTGACACCAACTCAGCAGACAGACTGCATGAAATGCAAAAGGAAACAAAGCTAACTGTCCTGTGTGTTGTACGGTGCAATCTACAAACAGAGCACCAGCACATTTAGCAGAGTCCACACCTCATCTGCCTTCATTTGTCCATTTTCTACATTATTTTTCACTTAAACATTTAAACGTCGTATGTTTAAACTTTGTTTTTATGAATTCTATCAAATCATAGCCTAGCCGATGCTTACATGCATTCAAATTTTGAAATAATTCGTCGAGGAACAACATTCAAATCAAATCAAATCAAATTTTATTTATATAGCCCAACATCACAATCACATTGCCTCAATGGGCTTTACAAACTGCACAGTGAAGGATTGCCAAAATCCAAAGAAATAATAAATAAATAATTGATACAATAAATAAATAAATGTCATACAATGCACCAAAAATATTTTTAAAAAATGTAGGCATTCATAATTTATCAATTGTATTACAAATCTATATTTCTGTTTTAATTTGCCTCTGTATTTATTTACCCTTTTATTAATTCCCATATTTACTTTCTTTTCAATTCAATTTTCCATTTTATGTATCAATTCATTTATTTCCCATTATTTTCTTTCTACATTTCTTTACATATTTCTGCTTCATTCTGCAAATGAGGGGGCTGTCCTGTCATTCACAGTCTGTCATGGGGCCAGATTTCCACCTATTGGGTGGGTTTGTAGACTTTAAAAAGGGAATAAATTAATAAATAAAATAGAAAATTAAATTTAAGCAGAATTCATGCACATCCACACAGAAGCAATTGAAAACAGAATCAGCGTCACATAATATTAATTAATTCAATTTTATTTTTGATGCATTTAGTAGAATCTTAGTCAATTTGATGAGTAATCTATTTATTCATATCTGTATTTTTGATATTGGCTCCATATTCACAGGGGAATAATAGTTTCACTTAGATTCACCTGGTCGTGGACCCTTGTGGGGCCTTTATGGGGCTCCAGATGCCCTCAGCAAATTAAAAAGGAATGATTCACTTTCACTGAAAGCAAATGAATGAAAACAACATTTTATCTTTATATTATATATTATCATAATGCTGTTCAGACAAGGATAAAAGATCATAAATATATGTATGATCTTTTATCCTTGTCTTTCATTACCGCTCTGAACAGCATCATAATCATATATAGGCAACATACGCCACACACTATGACACAGACAGTATGAACAGTAAGTGACACGCACATATGCGGTAAACACTTATCTACTCCAACACATGCTCATGAGGATAAGTTTGTCTGACCAACACCCAGTGAGCGCACCCACTGCTCAGTGAAGAATTTGAATAGCTGTAATGTTTCATTTGAGCCACTGGGGGACACACCTCTCCTCTGGTACGTGACCCTGCTCACACTAGAGGTTAGATTCTCTGCCCGAGCCCGAGCCCGACCCTGACCCGACCCGGCCCGTGGGCCGGGCCGGGCCGATATTTCCCGTCACTTTCCTCGGGCCGGGCCGGGCCGGGCCGGGCCCTTGATCAAGCATTTGTGTGTGTGTGTGTGTGTGTGTGTGTGTGTGTGTGTGTGTGTGTGTGTGTGTGTGTGTATGTTTTAATAACTCTAAACAATGACTGTGTTTCCAGCTAGAAAACGCGCATCTCTCTCCTCCCTCCATGTTGCTCGTGTCGCTGCGTGGTGTTACATGTGAGTTGTCCTCGTGCTGAAAATGTGACTTCTCCCGCACGTCACGTCACTCCTCGAGACGCAAGAAGAAAGCAAAATATATATTTTTACAAGGAAAATGACGAAAATAATAGTAACGCAAAGTGACTTGAATACTTTAATCTGATTTCTGGTTTGGAAATATTACCGCGTTAAATTACTCATTACTGAAAAGAGTGGTCAGATTAGAGGAACGCGTTACCGGCGTCACTGATTGTGTAGTTTTAGTGCAACATGGAGTTTGAGAACGTCAGTTATAACAACCCACGTATGAAAAAAATGTCGGGTTTAAATCGGGTTCGGGCTCATAATTACAGTTGATGTGCCGGGCCGGGCCGGGCTCGGACACAACGTGCACGGGCTCGTGTCGGGTCGGGCTTGATATTTTGGGCCCGATCTAAACTCTAGCTCACACATACTGGCTACTTAAAGATGACTGCACGAAAAAGCCACAAGTGCAACAATCACATGTCAGCTCCTCACCATCAGACTGCACATGGTTGTGTTAGAATCAGAATGATTCAATGCCCAAACAGTTAATGTGTCAAAAAGATCTCATTTTCCTTTTCTGATTGATCAAATATCCACCCAGGTCTGAGCATGGGTGTTGTGTTTTGTCTCCTTTTTTGTTGCATGTTTTGTGAATATCTATCTATCTGTTAAACATTGTCTGACCTCTCACACTTGTTGTGACTGTCGGAGAAGGAAGCAGGCGGGTTATTTTGGGCTTTCAACTTGGCGCAGCCCTCAATTTTAGGTCACCATGACATCACCAACTCAGTTTATCGTTACAACTTGTAGCACATATTTGGAGCTTCCTGTCGTGCCCAGAGGACCATATTTGGACACACACGTCAACTTTACCTCAGACAAAAACTATGTAACTCTGCTGCCCCCATGTGGTGAAACTCACAACAACAAGGCCAAAAGAAAAGCCTTGCAGACACTTGGTTGTATCTTAAATTCAGACCGTAAAGAAAAAAGGTCAAACCAGCTTCTGTTAATTTTGCTGATCAATTATCAATTCTGTCTGTTACTTCCTGTATCTGTTAAAACCAGTGAAGCTGAATCAGACAGCGAATTGTTCAAGAAATAAATGGGGTAACCTATGCAAACATTTAGAAATTGACCTCGACAAGGAAAATGTCATAGTTTTCATGTTTTCTCACCAAAAACATTAAAATTAGGATTACTTTTTGAAACTGACTTCCTGTTGGACCCCTATGCCAAGATTTCTGTATTGAAAGGAGGGAGAAACATTTTCCAACAAGGTCCCCAAGAATCATGTACACAGCAAAATCATCTTCGTTCAGCAGCTTGAAAGAGAACAACACTGTAATCCAATCCACTAAGCTGCTTTAGTGGGATTCTCCACTCTGATCCGGCTAATGGACCAGCTCCTGACTGACCAGCAGCAATGGTCTAATTACTGGAGAACGAAGCTTATGATCCAAAAGCCTCATGTTTAAGTTTATGAACTTCCTGGGATCATATAGGAAAGGACGAAAAGGGATTAAACCTGCTGTTTTTTTGGAGTTTCTGAAGGTTGTTCAAGTGTTTCATCTGAGATTTGATGGTCAGATATTTAGATATTTCCATTTTGGATTCATGTAGGGAGGACCAAAACTTCCAAAATCCAAGTGTGTCAAGTGCACAAAAAATAATATTAAAAACAAATGTAGGCATTTATCATTTACATGTAATATAAATGGATGATTATGTTTTAATGTGACTCTGTACTTATTCAACTTTATATGAATCCCCTTATTGTGGGCTGGAATTTCTAAGCTCCAAGAAGAATGTGTTATCAATCATCAGCTAAAATTAAAAAGAGTTTTCCATGTGACCTCCTCATCATCTGTCAGTCAGTGTGAACAAAGTGCCTCTATAATAATAAGACTGGTTAGGCTTCCCATTGTCAGTAGTGCTTCAGTTAAACAGCTTCACGTCCATCATACAGCAGAATTCAACAGCAGTGAGAAAGTTCAAAGTTCAGCAGACAACTGTTCAGTCCTCAGTCTTCACTCAGAGGACTCATTACACCTTGTGTTCACCACCAGTGAAACTCAGTATAGATATGAGAGGAAAATTCATGACTGACCTTTAATCCACATCTTTGTTTGGTCAATTTAAAGATCACCCTGGACATGTTATATACTTTGCTCTACTTCTAATTATAATTTGTACTGTTGTAAAAAGTTAAATTATTTTGTTAAAACTACTGATCTACTCCTCCTTACAAAGTATTTGTGATGTCATAAATCATGCATGTAAGCCCATCCCTAAATATGGAATTTCAAATAAGCACATTGAAACTTCCCACTTGCTGCAATGAGGTAATGAGATAACAGCCTCCTGCAGTCAAACTCTGCAAACACACCATTACGCACAGTGAAACTCAAACATTTAGCTGTTGGGACAAATAGAAAAACCTACGTTTGAGTGTAGGGGGACTATTTCAAGGAACCTGTGGCATTTTGTCTGGTTTGGCACCCCCACAGTTTCTGAGTAACATAGCTGTAGGCTACAAAGTAAACTCATTACATCATAACAATATTGAAATTTGTATTTTGTAGTAAACCTGTATGTAACGCTGTGATCCGACCCTCTCACTGAAGCTACACAGAGCAGAAACATACACAGACACCATCCACCCTGTTACAAGAGACTGAACCATCAACATGATTCTGAAGCAGTTATTTTAAGGGTAAAAAGTTACATAATGTTTCTTTAAGCTCTAATGTGCCCCAGATCTCATCCATCCAAATTGCTGCAGCCAGTTTAAAAGCAAAGTTCACCCAAATGCACACCCAGAGGGCAGTCGTAATGTTGAGGGTTAGTGTGTTTTGCAGAGGCCGATGGATAATGGCTGTGATTCAATCACTTGATCTGTAGTACCCAGTAACATAGATGTGCTGAGTAATTCAAAGAGGTTATATGCAGTCCTCTGACAGCTGTCAGATGTACTTTTGTTAGAAAGTAGTTTTTAGATACAGTGGGATTCATGAATCCATGATTTATCACCAAGAACTGTGTTATTTGCGTTGTGTAAACTACAGCTCAGAGAATCACAGTAAATCTGTCTGTGAGGACAATTAGGACAATTGCTGTTATGGGATTAACTTTCCCTGTACATTTTCCTGTTTATGATTTACATACATTTTTTGTCTTTGTTTTTTCATTTACACTGTCGACAAAATCAGTCAATCCAAAAATAATGTTGTTGTTCTGATTTAATCTATATAGTCTAAATGTGTTTTTCCTGTGACCTTGGAAGTTTTATACACAGCTAGTTAAAAAAATACCTCATACATTTTAAACACAAATTCAGTTGCTAATAATTGGCACCTCCAAGAGCAGAAACATTTGATTTATTTTCTGTTCTGTTGATGTTTTTGTCCAGGGAAACAGCTATGATGATTCCCATCAGTAAAGCTCTATAACGATTTTGCCTTTGGGTATATTGTTGACATTTCATTGGATTTTACAACATATATAGATAAAACAAAATCAGTATATCTGCACTGAATACTTATGTCTCAGCCAGCAGGACGATGATATCTGACGTCCACTGGAGGGGGACAGAGTAGTGTAGAAAATGTCTCGGGTGGTTTTGTTGATGATGATTCAATGCTCTTTCACAATATACATATATAATAGAAAATTAATATGACATAATTTAGGAAACATTCTTCGGTTCAGTTGAAGGTGCTTGACACAGAAGACCCCATATGTGTTTTTTGACAGTGATATTTGGGATAGAAAATCCCTCTTTTTTGAGCTTTTGACCGCATCCCACAACCGCCTTCAGTCTGTGGATCTTGCTCTGGCGTCATCATGTGGTGTCAATACGAAAATTCAGCAATGTGATGCAAAAATCACTGAAAGGTCTTGAAAAAGTAAGTGAAACTTGAGTTTACAATATTTTATCACACATAATTGTTTCAAGGTTGAGCAATGACACTGTACTTTGGCTTGACACTGCACTGTATTTTTTTATTTTTGATGTATTAATGTATTGCAATAAAATAATTGATTTCTCCAGCAACAACATTTCCAGGTGCTGAAAGTGACTGGAGAGATTGAGCTCATCTTGATATAAATAAATACACAAAATCACTAATGTGGGATTGTTTTTGTTTCTCTGGTTGTTGTCTGGAGTTCAAAGATTAAGCTTTGAATCCACCAGGCTCCCTCGGGTAACAAATTTAGCTTTTAAATTAAGAAAGTCTGAGCAGCATGGTTGAAGCTCCATCAGGCCTGCAGGCCAAGCTCTCATATGGAGCCGAGCCATGCATTATTCACCCTACATTTACATAAGACACAATGGGGCATAACCGAGCGAGAATTGTGTACGGCTGAGCTTTGTGTTCATTGTGTGAGCATTTCTCTGAGTTTCTCTGCCACCTGAGGCTTTTTGCTGCTCTGCCAACGGATGTTGATGCAATATGGACGAGGGCAAAGACCCTCAAACTCCTCTTCCGAATCCCTGAGAGCCTTGGTTACCCATTACGACAAGAGGGAGGGAGGGAGAAACTGCCAGATAAAGACTGATATTGTTTCCGTGCACATTTGTCTGTCTGTCTCTCTCTCTAACTGAGGACTCTGTTTGCCGAGGGCTTGAAGCCAGAACAGGCTTTGTGGTGTTGTTAAATAAACACAGGTTGGATTAGACATGAATTACTTCAGAATTCCTTCACCATGATGAAATAGTTCTACGTAATACGGTGCGCCAACAACAAAACGATTAAAAGATTTATACTGCAATCATGGCTTCCTTTTGTGGTGAATTGGCGAGGCTTTGGGGGAAAGTGTTGCTATTTGCTTTACTGCTTTAATGCCAGAAATGGTAAGTATTGTATGTATTACAGTCTGCATTCAACAGTGACATTTTACAGTAGACAGCAGACCTACAATATATGGTAGCTGCAAATACTTATTTCAAATAATTATTGTTTTGTGCTGTTTTGACAGATGGGTGGAGTTTGTGTAATAACAGTATATGGTTAATAACAATCATCTGGTGACCGCATAAAGCGTAGATTATAATAGATGCTTAAAAAAAAAAAAAAAGTAAGTGCCAGTGTAAAGTCATTCAATGGTTTGTTTTTCATCTCTAACTTCTTTTATAACTGACTAAAACACACATATCAGATCAGCCACACACCATTCAACAGTTAATGCGAAAAGGCCTGAAAGGCAACAAACAAGCTTCAGCGTGTCATTAAGAAGTAAATGTTGTTTGCACATTCTAAAGGATACAGAATAATGAAACCATGCATTTACATTTGTTCCATATAGACTTGGCTATCACTATTGTCTGCCACTGTAGACATGCAGTTAACTGGACCCATTTCTACTACAGACTATATGGTTGAATAAACTCATGTTTTTTGTTCTTGTCGTTCAACAATAATGTCACTTTGACACACTACAGGGGGAATTTGTTTGTTGCTACTTTCACAAGGAAATGCATTTATTTGTGATGGTAAAAGAAACAAATTGAGAAATAAAGCCATGACCTGAACAATCAAGCCATACACTGCAGCTAAAACTGGACCCTTTATGTAAAACGCTTCTTAATTTGAAAGGCAAATGATCGGAAAACATCCTGTTCCTGCTGGCTGAGCCCTTGCCGGTTAACCCGGTTTACCCAAATGACAATTTCTGGTAGACATGAGTGGCACGGGCTAAGCTTGGCATCAGTTGCTTCTGTGTTTTCTTGCTGGTATAAAGCATAAAAGACAAGCTGAGTTTGTATACTTTAACATCATTTCTTTTTTAGCAGTTTTAGCTTAAGAACTTAAGAGACCCCACAATCTGTCTGCAATGGTTCAGAGCTAAACGAAGACTACTCCCATTCCTATCAACTCTTGTCAACACAAAGAATCCTTAGAGTCAATGTCAATGTGTCCTTTGTTTTCAGCTCTCTTCTATATCTAAACTTTTCTGTGCTCTTGTCACCAAAAAAAGGCAGGTGTTTCTATTCAGGCCATAATCATCTGACCATAAAGCAGCAACTGGAAAATGTTTCAGATCTCTCTGCATCGTTCTACAGCAAGGAATCTCTATCCATCTGTCTGTCTGTTACTCACTTGAGTAACAGAATTGTTCATCTGATCTACTTTGGAAGGTTTGCTACTGCCAATCCAAGGAAGAGCAGAGTGTTGAATTTGGTGCAATTTCGAAGTATCAATACATTTTGAACAAACAGTACACGGCGCTCTGTGTAGCAGCGGGAGCCGGGCTTCAGCACTCTGGCTTCATCATCTCACGGGGGAGCAGACGTAAACAAAATGGAGACCAGTATGATGCAGTCAGCAAAAAAAAATAAATAAATAAATAAAAAAAGAAGAAGGCAATATGTATCTGGCGGTTGGGGCCCTAGATCTCGCTTCTGAATCCAGTTCCTTGTCTGCTCTTTTGATTGTTATACATCTTCATTGAAGTGGAGCACAATGTTTACCTCAGAACTCAGAGAAATCAATCTGCTGCTCCTGGTATGACTACAGAAACAAGATATTTCACTGACTTACTGAACACAAGAAGGCAAGGACAAACAGCTGAAGTGTCTGCATTGAAATAAAAATGTCAACGTGGTGGAAAACTCTGCAATAAAAAGCTTGCAATGACAAAGGAAGTTTAGTATAATTGAGTCCTAATCCAGGAAACACAGTCATAAGGGAGGTTTCCATGGCAATCAGTGAGATATTGTGTCTTTTGGTGGGTTTAATTGACTTTGTGCATAAGGGATTGTGTGTGCTTATGTTGAAGAAAAAAAAGGAAAGAGTGATGATACAGAACTTGAGACTTCTATCTGGTAGGTTAATCAGACACGACCTGATATAAATTGATACCGTTAGGAGACGTGTATACTAAACATTCATCCACACAGTGCATGTCCCTTCATATATACCCACATATTATTCAAAAGCTGCATTAATCAACATTTTTTATCAAAAACCCAGCAGCTCGTTCCCACCACAAAAAACATAAACTAAAGCAACATGAAGTATCTTATTTGTTTTGCAGTTGTGCTCAAAGGACCTATTTGCAAGAACAATTTATTTTTGAGCCTCACTCCCAACTCATCAAAAACTGATGCTTTGGGATGGTGGCTGAAGAATAACTTTTTACCTTGCTCTTAAGGAAAAAGCTATACTGGATGATGAAATGACCAGACTGCTAAGAAGACTTGGATTTGCTTTTACTTTTCTTTCTATGTCACTCCATTTTCCTTATCATGTCCTTCTATTGTTCTTGTTCTTAAAAAGGCAATATACTGTATGTGTTGTGTATGTATAATCAACTGAAAGTAAGAATCATTGTGTTTTCATTACCTTTGCATGAGCTTTTTTAAAAAAATCCTCATCCACGGACACCACCATGGTTCTTTGGTAGCGCAGAACTGACAA
Organism: Diplodus puntazzo; assembly: GCA_963678695.2. Classification (NCBI taxonomy): domain Eukaryota; kingdom Metazoa; phylum Chordata; class Actinopteri; order Spariformes; family Sparidae; genus Diplodus; species Diplodus puntazzo. Next base: position 15,427,039 of record OZ023161.1, on the reverse strand, counting down.
ACCAACCACTGGCTCCGGAGAGTGCCTTTTGCATTTTACACATTTTTAAGTGGCCACTGTAGGAATTGGTGCTTAGTTTGTTGTAATCTGTAACCACAAATAGACACTTTTAAATCCTACGCACTGGACCTTTAAAGAGTGCTTTACATCCCTTGAAAATCTCGTCTCTCGTCTTGGCTGACCCCCAGTTTAACTTTTCCGCTTCACTGCCGTGATGTACGTGTGCACTCCGGGACCCTTGACATAACTGCTGGGCGTGGTTACAGGTGCAAGCGAGCTAATTTCTGTCCGCACCCAGCATTGATACTGGTTGTGGTCATTGGTGAAAAACGCTTAAAACTACTGCTTTCCAGTCAGCTGTGAAGCATATCTTACATTTATATCAAAGGGTGTAGCCTTTTAATATGAAAGTCCTGTGTGTGCATTTTAAGTGTTTTGATTTGCACTCTGCAGCATAAGTTCAGCATTAGGGCAGCAGGCACCTGAACACACACACACACACACACACACACACACACACACACACACACACACACACACACACACACACACACACACACACACACACACACACACACACTCTCATTGCAGTATTATTAGCTTTGATTTACCGATGTGTTAGCCAGTGATATCATTGCTTGGCTGGAAACGTCTTCATTGTTCTTTCCTACTATGTTAGCACTTTATCTTTTCACACAAATACACTGCCAATGGAGTAAAAATCCCCCGGGCTTTCAGTGGCGAGTCTGTGTGTGCCGACCTCTAGCTGCCCTTCAGCTCCCTCCGCCTTGTCAGGAGTTTCTTTTGTTGACGTTGAGGTGCCTCCAAACTGAGAGCGGCCGAGTGAAACCAAACAAGGGGGAGGGGAATCACACACACGCACACAAAAGTCTCCAGATGTGAAAAATATGCTCAACTCTGTGTGTTTTGGAAAAAAAACGGTCAAATGGCAATGGCAAGGTTATCTGGGAATCTGGCAGCCTGACCTGCTGCAAACACGAGTTCAAATAGAGAGATTACGAATGATTACGTAACAAAGAATCACCGAAAAGCCACAGAGAGTTCAACATGCTTTAGTGTTACAAAACGCATCCTTGGCTGTCTCTCTGCAGAATTACAATCCCACGCATGAGGGACTGGTGAATGAACAACTGTGCGATGAATATGAACATAGTCTTTCTGCTCTTCATGTTGTGTTCCAGCCTTTTGAAAATTACTGTTTATCGCGAGAAAATTCTGTGAACTTAACAGCAACTCAGGTGAGCTGTTTTTCTTCCAAGTGTGGATTTCAAAATAACAGGGTGGCACGGGAAACGTGTCAGGATGTTGTCACAAGCACGCCACCACACGCCTCCTGGGTATGGAGCCACTTTGGAAAATGAAATTCCAATGAGCTCAGAGTTCCCGATGAGTGACTCAGAACAAACGGTGTCTGACAGCTGACGGAGGTTCTATTTACCTTAATGAGCCGCTGAGGAAAACCAACAATAACATGTTTGCTGCATGTAAACATTAGAGCTTGACAGACATACCTGCAGCCAGATACTATCGTTTTGTTTTGGAACATCACAGAACTATTGTGTTCACAGATAAAAAAAAAAACTGCAGTACATGAATGCTTTTTTCACGGTTCTGCAATTTCCTCTCAAAGTCACAGGAAGTTTTCAAGAATCAACAATGTTTTCAAGTACATACCTAATTATACCAGTCAATTAAATCCAATCAAATGCCATTAGTGAGTGTACAGAAGGACAACATCCTGCCATGTTTGTCTTTCAGCAAATAATTTAAATTAATAACACTCGGAGAATAAAGTTTCCAATAATAAATGAATGACAGTGATGTAATGTAACTAAATACATTACTCAAGTGCTATACGCAAGTGATGAACGATTAAAATACATACAGGGACTTCTTTGTAAAGTACTAGGAAATAATGGACTTGTATCATTTTAACTGATTGAAGTATTTTGTTGACTGAATTTCAAATAAAGTTCACCTTTTAAAAGCATTTTTAAGACAAATTTCCCTTTATTCATTCATTTTTGATGGCCGACAGTAGTGATGTGACAGGGGAGTAAAAGAAGCATGATGCGCAATAAAGTTTCCCATCCTCAAATTCAAATATTAAGATCACATCGCTAGGATCTTAAACGCTGAGATTTTTTGTTCAGCTGTAAAATATCATTACAGACATAGCTGTAAGAAAAGTAGATTTTTGAGTCTCATTCCCAACTCATCAAGGATACTGTCAGACTACAGAACAGCTTCTTTCCCCAGGCTGTGCGACTCCTCAATTCATCCTTCCACACTCAAAACTCCACACTCCATAAAATGGTTGTTTTGCTTTGTGTTGATTCTCCTATGCAGTGTAAAGTAACTTAAACTAAATTTCTGTTTTGTAAAATGACTTCATTAAACTTGAACCCTAATTGCGCAAATGACAGTGTGAAGTTATTGTGTCAATGAAATTGTCTTGATGTCAGCATCGGCCTCAAAGATCCAGCATCAGTAAGTTTTAGTCAACATGTTGCATCAACCCCTGCTGCCCAGCGGATCTTGTAACTAATGGTACATATTAAATAAAGTGTCTGACAAAATGCAGGAAGATTTGGGTGAGAATTAACCTGTGTGACGAGTAATTAAAAATCAAAGCTCTTCTTAATGAGGTTCCTAATTGGTTAAAGCCCCTTCCCAGCTGAATCACCTAAATACAAGGGTGGCACATATTTTGAAGAACCCCAAATCAGCTATTTTTTTTCATTAATTCTCCCCAATTACTGCCCTGAAAAACACTGGCAGAGCAGCTCCTCTCCTCCTCTCTCTGTAGGAGCCGGCTGTGTGATGCCTTTAGGTTCTTAGGAAAATGTTGTAACTATGGATTGCTCACTTTAATAAGCCTTGTATGACATGTGGGTGTATCTGCTGATAGATAGAGATGTGATGATAAGGTAGTAAATGTTTATACAATACAGGTTTGGATTTCAGTGTCTTGCTAAAGGAAGAGCAGGCAGTTGAACCACCAACCCTATGATTAATGTAAAACTTGTTCTTCCAGCTGAGCTGCAGTTTCCCCTCAGCTAAAAGACTTAAAGGCTTGGTGGCAAATATTATCTCACTTATTGCAATACTGCGTATGAACAACTTAACTTTTTTGTTCTACATTTCTTTAACCGGCTTACTTTGGGCCACTTCATACAAGGACCAGGGAAAAGCTGGCAGGAGCTAAAGGAAGAGAGAGATGAGAGGATGACATGCAACAGAGATCTTTGGTTGCTAAAATACGCACCAAACACGTCCAGCATGCCCCATTAGGCCAAACTTGGTTGACTCATATTCAAGATTGCCCCACATGACTACGGCTGTAAGCAGGATTTTAGAAAAACTGAGGTCATAAGTCCAAATTCCTACTGGCAGAACCTCACCGCTGTAAGAAATCATTGACAAACCACTGACCAGACTTCATTAAAATAGTAGTATTTAAAAAGTTAATTGAACCATTCAATTGAATGTTGAAATGTGAAATGTGTACATTTATTTAATAAAGAAGCAGATTGCATGCTGTCGGAGCCGATAAGTACATTTTTATAATTAATTTATTTAATCGACAACCAATCAACTCCAATCATTTATGTAAAAGCTGAATATCGTATCTGATTATCGGCCAGGCTGATAATCGGCCGACCCATAATATACAGTTCATGCATATATATATATTAGGGCTGTCAAACGATCAATTTTTTAAATCGCGATTAATCGCATTTTGTCCATAGTTAACTCGCGATTAATCGCAAATTAATCGCAATTTTTTTTGGCACATTTTTTTCTGTTCTAAATGTACCCTAGTGTATTTTTTTCATGTTCTTAATACTTTTAACAATATAAGAAAGGGCAAATATGCTTGCATTATGAAAATGTTTATTCAACACTTCAAATCATGCAGGAAAATAAATCCAGGGTTGTCTGCTTTTGGCGAGGGGGGGCGACGGGCTCTCTGCATCTGCCGTCTGTTTGGCTTGCAAGTGGTGTCCACTGAGACTGCACGTTTTTCTTCTTCGCCTTTTTCACGCAGTGTGCTGCTTTCTGTCAGTCAGTATCACACTGATGATCGCCATGGCTCCGGTGCAGCAAAACAATAAAAAGTACGACTTGAAATTCAAACCTTCTGTCGTGATATATTCAGAGGAAAACTAGGGAGAAGCAGCCGCTAGACGTTTCTCTGTCGACCCCACGAGAGTGAGAGAAACGGAGCTTCAGCGTCTGTCCGAGGAGGACAACAGCAGCGGCAGGCTGCCTGCTGGAGGGAGGAAGAAGGCTAGCGAGGAGCCTGAGATAAACATGCGGGGATGAGCTATCAGCAAACGGGCATGCCACGAGAGAGTGTCCCGCAAAATGATCAGGGCGATGGCGAAACAAATGTCCGCCACCGTGAGTGACAGCAGAGATGAGGAGTTTGCAGCGAGTGCTGCTTTTCAGTCCGGCGTGTTTTTAACGAACCGCCAACCCTGCTTCTTCTTCTTCTTCTGATTCCCTTTCTTATTCTATTTCTTCTGCCACCCTCTGTATCAAGACTACGGGTGCCGCCGACGGCCGTAAATCATACAATGCGCTTTTTTTTTATATACTGAGCGTTAATCGCGCGTTAAAAAAATTAACGGCGTTAAGAGGACGTTCCGTTAACGCGTTATTAACGCGTTAACTTTGACAGCCCTAATATATATATATATATATATATATATATATATATATATATATATATATATATATATATATATGTACACAAACACTATGGATACTTAAGTACATCTTATATCAGATACTTTAAGACATTTACTTGAGTATAGGTCGCACTAATAAGATGTAATAAGATGTAATTTTTTATCAAATTGGAGAAAAAAAAGAAAACAAAATTATGTTTATCAGACAGTAAACAAAGACAGTTGTACACTTAGTAAAGTAATAAGATGTAATTAGTTGTAATTTGTATCAGATTAGGCAGAAACTAGAAATATTATGGTCTTCATTAGACAGTAAACATAGACATCTATACCCTGAGAAAATAATAAGACGTGATTAGTCGTAGTGTTTGTACGGGTGACTTCGCTATCATCAAACTAATATTCTTTAACGCGACATCTTTACTTTTACTCTCATATCTGACTGCTGGTTAAAAATCGTCTCTATCTAAGAACCCTCTGTTTTCAGAGTCAGAGCATGTTCCAGCGGTGCTCGGATGTACGTGCTTCAGAGGAGTCCCTGAAGGCAGCGCCGGCCCTGGCGGTGATCATTGAGCTCCAGGGAGACTCCATGGAGAGGCAATGACATGAAATAGGACTTCAGACGGGATCATGGCGGCGCCTCTCGGGCGGGACACCCTACCTGAACACTGGTCTTACGGTGTCTGCGGGGACGGCAGGGTCTTCTTCATCAAGTGAGTGGGATAATGCGCGCTTTACCGCACCGTGTGTCCCGGTTTAACGGGAGTTAGCGAGGTGTGCTGGTGTTTCCTTCCCGGTGGTGTAACAGGTGTTTTTTCTCCTCTGTGTGTCTGCGCGGCAGCGATGAGACGCGGACTACTACCTGGCTCCATCCCCGCTCCGCTGAGCCTGTCAACTCCGGACACATGATCCGCTCAGGTAGGCTAGCTATGTGAAGCTAGTTGTGTTTGTTCACTCCTGCACTCATGTTTACTTTATAACGAGCTCGTCGTGGCTGCCCAACTTTATTGTGTATTCTGGGCCCAGCCCGACGGGGATAAAAACTTTCAGGTGTCACCAACAAGTCTGTGGTTTATTTCAGACCTACCTCGGGGATGGGAGGAAGGATTCACGGACGAAGGGGCCAGTTTCTTCATAAAGTAAGTCACGTTTCTCCGTGTATTACTTGAAGCCACCGTGCGGCTTAATATGGCTCCTGCCTCCGACGTTAATTCCCCGCTACTAGCAGTACTAATTACCGCAGCAGCGACAGTGTGGATTTAAATGGGGTGTGACCGGGACAGGTTGACCTTCTGACCCTCTGATGACCCCGCTGCTTGTATTTACTGCCCTGGATTAGGTGCAGATATGATATTTCTCATGTTATGCCTGCACCTGGATGTGTTTGCATGTGTTTTTGCTGCACTGATGCAAGTTGTTGAGATGTTTTGGAGCTTACATGCAACAGTTTGATTTGTGGTACTGTTTTTTTTTTTTCTTTCCCTCAGCTTGTTTTTCTACTGTCTCCATGTTCTTACAAATATTTTGAACAATGTTTTGCATTCTGCCATAGTCTTTCTGTATGATCAGTTTACGATGATGACGATGGATTTTTTTGTTTTCGTGTCATGCACATCGAGCGCTCAACCTTCATTAGTTTACAAGAAACCAAAAAATACAGTTGCAGTGGTTAAGCAATTCATTACATTTCATTTCATTAGAAAATGACAAATTATTTTGCAGCATCAACTTCAACAAAGTATTCTGCCTTCTCTCCCATGTTTGACACAGAAAATCTGCTCCAAAAAAGGTTCCCTTCTGTAAATCACAGCTCAAGTTTTTTCATAATCCAATGAAAAGAAATCAGCATCAGTGGCGGACATCTTAGTCAAAAGTACATCCATTGCATCGTCATAGACGGGACAACCTCGTTCTCGACTTCACCTAGCTCACGCACGAAAACAAAGTCTGTCCTCCTCTGGGGTGTTTAAATTACACGTCACATGAGGTTTTACAGTACACCAGTCCTTTATGAGACAGTAGGTTTGTGATATTTGTTTTGACCATGTATGAACAGACCATTTATCTTGCTTCTGATCTTCTGACTTGCACATAGTCCCTGTTCTGGGAAGTGAATGACAAGTTGTTCAAATAGAATAAGGATTTCAAACATTGCACTGTTTTTTACAAGAACACATGTCAACCAAATTTCTGATCCCAATTCTTTATGGAAATGTTTTAGAGTAAGTCTTTATAACAACCATCATTAAATCATATTAATGATAAATGCTATTTTTTTTACGGAGTTAAACCTAGTTGATACTTCACTGTTGAACAATTTATTAAGCAATTGTTAACTATGAACAGCAGTTTAATTACAAAGGTCAAGGGCTGTGTTCTTCCGTCCTGGTGCTGCATGTTTTAAACGTTTCCTTGCCCCAACAGCTCTGATTCAGACTAATCAGTTGTTGTCAGGCTTCAGTAAGTTTAGAAGTACAATTGAATTCTTCCACTCTGAATGCAGTCGTACAATGAAACACAAGCTATAATTTAAAAAGATGCAAAATATAAGAAAGAAATGATAAAAATTGTAAGATAAATTTATGCAGGATGTGGATGAGGATGTGCACAAGCTGCAACAGTTAGCTCAAATGTACAGTGTTTGTGCAGTGTATATTTATTTATGCAATATAAATGACATTCACAAAGAACAAACATACAGTGTGTTAGTTCTATGGAGTGTGTGTTTAAGATGTTTCCCTGCCACAACACAACCCCGATTAAAATAATCAGCTTATGACAAGTTGATCAATTTAAATCAACAGTTAGCATCAGAAACACTTAATAAACTGATTGTATATAAATGGAGAAGACGGTAAAACTCCCACACTAACAAAGAATGGCTATCATGATGAAGTGTGGTGAAAATCTAAAATCCTTATAGTTGCTGTTGCTATCCATTCTCTGCTGTTGACAAATGTTGAGCAGGTTTTTTTTGGGTCGCTCTGATCCAGGTGTTGGAATGACTGCTGTGTAATTTTATCACTTCAGTAAATAACATGGCTGCATTCACAATGAGAGTTTTGACTGCAGTAGCGAGGTGAAATAATGCTACACTAGACATCACGTTCTGGTCTGTTGACACTGTCCTGCTGCGATTCATATGCCTGACGCTTCTGTGGTGAAGTTTATGTAGGCAAACAAAATGCTTAGTATCAGCTGCAACTAATGGTTACTTTTTTGATTATCAATTATCCTGCCAGTTATTTAATTGATTAACCGTTTGGCCTTTAAAATGTGAAAATGCCATCTTCAAACTGCCTCTTTAGTCTAAACAGCAGTCCAAAGACTCTTCATTTACCATCATAAATGACAAAGAAAAGCAGAAAATCTTCACATTTAAGACTGGAAAAAATGACTGAAACTATGAATCAGTTATCAAAATGTATGGGATTTATTTGTCTTTTGAATGACAAATTGATTAATCGCAGCAGCTTTTTTTGCAGCTCTAGCCCAGTAGAGGCCCTTGCTCTTTGACCCTAATGTTTTATGTGAGTGAAGAAAGCAACTAATCCCTCTGTTGTAGTTGCACTGGAAAGGCGTCACTGCAGTGCCACCATGCCTTTTCATATTTCGGCTTATTGTCAGCAATAATTAGAAGCGTTAACCACCAAACAATAGTAGGCAGAAGTGTGGACTCGGGTCACGAGACGAGCTGGAGGGGAAGGTGTGTTTGGCAGCAGAGGAGCAGACAGACTGGAATCAAACACATGTTTAGCACTTGAAAAACAAGGTTGAGGTTTTGGAATTCATTTTCTCAACTTCAGACTTGACTCTGGACATCAGAGCCAAAACTTTTGATTTGGAAACATTGCTTTCATCCCACACTTGCAGAATTTTAATGTCTTTTGGTGGAATTTAGTCTTTGATGAGTAAAAACTTTGCATAGAGCAATTATTAATTCCCAAGTTTCTCACACCAAGCGTAAAGTTTAGGGACTGGAGGTTATAGATTGGTGATAGCCAAATATTAATCGAATAGTTTCCTAACATTTACATCGCTTAACTTTTGTATATAGGTCACTGAAATGCATCACAGCATAGAGGAAACACAGGAACAGGAAGATTGTTTGAGTTGAAAAGTTTCTAGTTCAAATTGCAATGGCAGGCATAGCTGGCATTTATGTTTTTCAGTGTGTGGGTTTGTTGGTGGACAATTAATTTCTGCAGTTGCTGAATATTCCTGAATATTTCTACATTTTGACTGATCATGTTTGCAGTCCTGTAAACACCCTAAACTGGATTTGGTGTTTTAGTGTGCCGAGATACTGAGTGGACAGAGATGAAAGTGGTATTGCAGATAACAGAGGGCAAAGGTCATTTATGTTGCTTTTGTTGGTAATTGCTTCAGTACAGACAGATTTTTTTGTTTGAGTGAAAGCCAATTGACTAAAGGCTTTCAGGCTTATTCCAAAACATCTTGTTGCTTTAGACATAAATTACAATCCATCTGAATCAGTCTGTCGTATTTTGCACTGATGTAGGACTCAGATTGTGTGTGTGTGTGTGTGTGTGTGTGTGTGTGTGTGTGTGTGTGTGTGTGTGTGTCAGTGTATTTTTGTTGCCACTCTCTAAAAACAATCTTGAATGGAATCATTGAAAAATGCATGAAACTGGCAATTACTTAGCTTTTTTAATTTCTGTTTTGGGAATTTATTTTTGAATGAACCTTTAATTTTTACCACACTTTTCTTTTGTTTAGCCCTAACATGCAGCTCAAACATATTCGGTAGTTAAATTGGTTATTAGGCTGTTAGCAGGCAGTTGCTTGTGTTTTGCCAGATTTAATGTTGTGTTTTCCCTGAAGGCTGTGGGGCCTTTCTGTATTTTCCCAGAAAATGTGTAAATAGTCAGCCCTGATGCTCTAAAGGTAGAGCAACCTCTAGTGATAAGCTTGCGATACAACCTTGAACTGCACTGTCCATCCTGTTGATACACTTTCCATTTTCATGTCAAAGACACCTGAGCATAACATTGATAAATAATACCTCTTCCTGTTACCAAACCTGAGTGAAGCAGTTTTACAGATAATGATCACCCTGTTAACAGTGATTGATGCCTGTCTGTCTACTGTCAGACAAAAAGTTCAATGTTAGTGTTTATGCTTGCAAGCAGAGGTGTACTTGCCTGAGGTCGTTTTTTAAATTCCCCTATACAAATAGTTTTATTTCTTTAGCCTTTATCAGATTAATTACCCAACTAAAGTCCTGTTTCCAAGATTATTGAAATGTTCAATGTGCAATAAGGCTCTCCCTGTAGCTTATTCCATCATCAGCTCCATCCAGCTAAAAAAACAATGTATTCATTCTTTTTTTTTTATCTCTTGCCTGATTGGACAAGTGAGTTACTACATTTACTAGTCCATCTTGGTATCTTGCTTGCCCGGGGCAATGCGGAAATTCTTATTGTTGAATCCTGAGACATGATTGCTCTATTAAGATGTGTTTATGCTTACATTGCCAACTCTTCCCCATTGCCACCAAAATATAAGTGATTATGTTTCAGTTCTGCAGGAGAGAGAATCATTGACAGACAGTTGATTGTCACCAATTTTGGTAATCAAGAAAAAATGCCAAACATTTACTAGTTTGAGTTTTTCAAATGTGAGAATTTGCTGCTTTTTGTCTGTTTTGGTTCAAACTTTGCTACTAATTATTTAAATGTCATAATTATTTCTTTGATTAATCAAATAATTGTATGTCTATTAGATGTCAGACAATAGTGAAAAATACTCATTATAATTTCCCACAGTCCAAATCAATGTCTCCAGATTTACCTGGTTTATCTGACCAACAGGTGAAAACACAAATGTATTTAGTTTGCTATCATGTATGAAAAAAAAGGATAAAATCTTCACATTTGACAAGCTGGAACCAACAAATGTTATTATTTTGACTTAAACAAACGATTAAAACATAGTGATAATCAAGGTAGTCACAGATTAATTTTCTGTCAGTCAACTAATTGATTGGACTATTGGAAAGACAAAACAAGACATTCAGCTGTGTTACCTTGGACTCTGAGCACATCTAATGGGCATTGTTCATTATTTTCAGACATTTCATATTCTTAAAGGTCTATAAAAGGTTACATGAAAAAAAGTAATTGACACCCCTTTTTACTGTCTGAGTTGCACATTTGTTTATTTTCTGTCTCCCTCTCAAAACTTTTAATTGGCTTATGAATGGTATTTCTTGAACAGAAATAATAAGGTGAAGTAATAACAACCTTGAATTCCAATATCCTATTCACTTTGGAGGGGGGCTGTTTATCTAGGGGCCATGTTTATATAACAGCCCTCCAGGGCTCCACCACTGTCTGTTCTGGAGCCTCCTCTATCCTAAAAATGTTTTTCATGCTTTTATTACTGCAAAAAGAACAGCACAGCTCCCTCTGTGTGTCTGCATGTTTTTCATTGTTTTCAGATGCTTACAGAGTTCTTGGTATCAGCTTTTTTTTCTTCTTTTTTTTTTTTTTTTTTTTACAAAAACACAGTTTCATCCGTAACTCTTAAGCAGAACAGTATCTGTTGATGCTGTTGTATTTCACAGTGGATTGGAGATGGTTTGCTCAGATGCCTTTATTATTTTTAATGTTGTTTAGAGAAAAGTCCTCTGATCTGCTGGGTTTGTTTGGGAACTAACCCACAAAGTTAGGGGCCCATAGAGAAATGTTTTCATCTGTTATATAACACAGATATTTTTTGCTAAAGATGACCACATGAAGGAGCACATCTTAACCTTCCCTCCATCATCAGGGCTATAGCTAATGATTGCTTTCTTCTTTGATTATTGTAATAATAGAGCTTGGAAGTAGGGCTGAAACGATTCATCGAGTTACTCGATTAACTCGATTATAAAAATTCCTCGAGGCAAAAACTCTGCCTCGAAGCATCGTTAAATTCCTATGACGCGCACTATACGCGCAGGGATCTGATTGTTCCACACGGACCATTGTTCAGGAAACACACCAGCTCGTCATACATTTTGAATTTAGCTGGCTGGCACAATTTAGCTCTGTATTTGTAGTGATGTCGTGATGCGGTTTGACGATATATGATGTTTAGCTTTGATGTTTTTAACCTCTTCAACCCGATACAGCATGTCATATAAAAACTGGGACTCTACAAATTTCAACGGTATATGTCTCATCACTCTGCGCCCAAAACTCACTGAAACAGCCGCCGAAGAAGAGCAAAAATAAACATCACTTTATACAGACATGATCATGAATTACGTGTCACATTGGCCGTTTTGTGATTATAAACTCTGAGTGCATTACACCGCCTCCACCAATGTGTCTGTGTCACTTTGAAATGATTCCTGACAGTTCAGGTGCAATCCTTTTTTTGTAATGTTGTATGAAGAAAACAAAACCAAGGCCAAATGGCCTTTACTGTTTAAGTTTTTATTCACAGTTTTACATGTTATACATGTTTTACAGTAAGTTGATTTATCTGTATTGTTGTTTAATTATTGGCACTGGCACTTAATAAATGGGCATAGTTTTGGAGCCAAATGTTGGAGTTGGAATGAATACCTCTGGTTTTTTTTTGAGAAATGCTTGATCATTTTACAGTCACATCATTTTCGTTTTATGCATTATTTGTTTTGGTTGTTTAAAAACGCAAAAAAAAAAAATTATCCGATTACTCGATTAATCGATCGATAAAGTGCTAGATTAATCGATTACAAAAAGAATCGATAGCTGCAGCCCTACTTGGAAGTTTTTAAAAATATATGATAAGGAGAATGTAAAAGTCTACAAATCAATATATTTAACAAACTTAAATGCCATATTGCATATTGCATTGTTTTTCCAATATTTTAGGTTTGATTGGTGAACCCAAATGCCAGGATAAATGTTGCTACAAAACCACAGATAAGTCAAAACTGTTGTAACTTTACTTTCGTTTAGGTCAAATCTTCTATTTCTGTTTTGTCAAAATGCTGTGCTTGTGCTTTGCTTAGGTTTAGGTACAAAAAACATGTGGTTAGGGTTAGAGACACATCATGGTTTGGCTTTAAGTACCCGTTTTGTTTGAGGATTGGATATGGTCTGACTTCCTGTGATAAATATTTGATATGTTTTGATCGCCATAGAAATGGTTGGAAATGCCTGCAGGTCTCCCTAAAAAACACCACAAAAACGGGTGGAAATATCCCTGGGTGCCCTAAAAAATACCCACTGATGTGATGTTAATGGCGGTTGGCCATTTGCCAGCCTTTTTTGCTTTAAAAAAATGCTACAACTGTTCCATCAATTTCTCGAACTGCAAGTCAGCTAAGAAGCATTTAATATGAATGTGATATGCCACATTTGCTACACATTTCAAACTTGGATTCAACATATCTCTGAGGTTGTCAGAACGTAAATGTTGAATGTGTTTTTTAGCTTAATGATCATGATCTGGTACCTCAGTATGCCACGTGAGTATCACTTGGAATTGCAGAACAAAAATTGAAGTGTTTCGTTTTGGCACTCAAGACAGTGATAGTCATCAGTGCACCTCTGTGGCTGTGACTCCCACAACTATTGATGAGCTCATTGAAGACGTAGCAGCAGCATCAACAGTCAGACGTTTTTTCTGCCTCTGGCTGTTTTCTTGCTCCTTCGTTCTTGTCTGTTCCCAGTGTTCACACTCAGTTGTTCTTTGCCTGGGCTTGCTTTAATAATCCCCCCTTATGTCCCCCTATGGACAAGTGGTACGTAAGTATGAGTTTTGTTTGTTTGACGACTTCCACCTCTGGGGGATAAATCCACTCTCACATACCTCTCTTCTCCGTGTGCGTAAGACTGTTTGTCTAAGAATGTTCTAACTTTCTCACTATTTGTCTATGACTCGTGTTTGCTCACACTCATACCTGTGTTCGCAAACAGACATGCTGTGTCATTCTCTCTTACATCAGAGGCGCCTCCAGATGGGTCTCTCTCCTCCCTGTCCTGCAGCCACTCCCAGCAAGGGGGCTCCTGGTGCACGGAGGTGGGGAGCAGAGCCGATCAGATCCAAGGAGGGATAAAACCTCCTGCAGGAACGTCTGCATGACTGGCTACAATGAAGGGTATTTAAGGGTGGCAGGAGGGAGAGGAAGAAATAAAGACTCAGGAACACGCACGAACAGTGAGAGAGTCAGACTGAGAGTGAGATGTGAGCGATTCCTGTTTGTGGTAGAAGACCGCTGGTTCAGTCCTGTGGCCTTCAGCCACAACCTTACTTACTGGGTACATCCCAAGTATGCATTGGGCAATATGAAAATTTCATGTCATGGTTATGCTGCCCAAAATAATTGTGATTCATAGTGTTATACAGATAATCATCAAGAAATTATCATGATCATAAAGAAAATCGAGAGACAATAGCTCTGGCAGTGTGCAACAGGGGTGTGTCCTTTTTTGTTTCCACAATGCCAGCATACTGTATGTAATGACACACTAGAGCGACTGGTTCAGTGTGGGCTATTATTCTGTTCATGAAGTTGCGTTTGAGTAGTCTTATGGCATATTCATAACAGCTCAGACATCCTGGCTTTGAGCTGAAAAGAACTGATGATAATAAAAGTACCTCAAGTACCACTTAGTAGCTTTTTCTGGAATCTTTCAAGTACATCTCAACATCGTCAACAGCTTAAGGAGGCTGATCGCATCTGGTTTTATAGATATTTGAGAGAGAGATGGGTGTTATGACGCCTCTCAACATACAACTACTTGTTATGACCGAAGTACCATACATAGGACATGCATGACGTTCGAGCTGTCTCCATGGCAACCAAGCAGTCTCTATACTGATGAAGACTGAGATGGTTGAAACCTCAGAAACTGCTTGTGAGGTGATCTTTATTCACTGACTTTCTTGGGGTCAAACACCTGTTCACCAAGATCAAGAATGAACTTAGACACTCACAAAATAATGTATCATGTATTGACCACATGTGACGATAGCTTCTTGAATAAAATATAGTGATAACAGAATCTTTGTGACCTCAGTCTCCCAAGAAAATGATTTAGCTGTTGTGCTGTGATGCACGGATAAGATCAGGAGGTAACGTGTTTAATCCGTGCATAAATGACTGTAGCTAATGAGGGATGAGGTTTTACTGTGTCTGGCCAAGAACATAAAACAAAGAGGCTACAAAGCATATGATAATCATGCAATGAATTCTAAAAAACACGAAAAAGGTGGAAGAAAAAAGATAATGCAAGACTGTTACAAAAGACAAACACAATATATCTTAAACTTCTCCCCAATAAACACTTTAAAACAGACAGCTGCCATGAATTGGCTTGCCTTGATTGAGATTTAATTCATACAACTCATTATAACTTTTGTTGAATGAGAGTAAAACTAAATGACTTAGACGTTTTGCAGTTTTGCTGAGGTGATGCTTTGGGGCAGTAGCCTGACATTGCTTGTGCAGTGATTTGAGCACTGCATGATTGGCAGCGTAAGCACAATGATAGTATCACGAAGCCGTGACAAAGAGGCTTATCTCAAAGCAGCTTACAATAATGTCAGGAGTGTATGGCCTTGCGAGACTTAAACCCTTTAAGGTTCTGTATTATGGTAACTGTAGAAGACCACTGGAACAGTTTTGTCCTGTAATGTTTTTATTAATGACTGCTCTTAATGCTCTTCGTCAGCAAAGTGTTGGGTAACAATGAAACACATGCAGTCCTTCAGCATGAATGGAAACGAAAAAAAACAGCTTTTCCCTTGACTTATAGTAATGTCCACACTTTCTCCGTGCACAGTAGGGTAACCTTGAATTGCTGTACCATTATACTTTTACAATGATCGAGTCGTTCAAGGTAGAATTACTAGAGCAGAAACCTCACCAGCAACCAATAGGAAGAACAATCACTGATGAGTCATAGAAGAAAATATCCCAGTGTCCCTGGAAGGAGTGCGTATGATGGATGTAAGCAGGGCGATGTATTAGTGGCTGCTTCTCAAGTCTTGTTTTTGAGTGAGAGATGTTTGGTCCCCAGGTAAGCGCAACACTGAATAGACCTAAATATATATGTTGTTTATAAAGAAGGTCATGCTGCATTTGGCTGAGTCCACTTGAATCACTGAGGCTGTATGCTCACACAGAAAGCAATGCAATAGCTTCCCAGAAAAAAAGACTTGTTTTCCTTTCTGATGGGATATCTTTGGGAAGCTGCTAATAAAACTGATGGATCATATTAAAGGCGTAAGAATGCAGGGTTGGTTTGTACTCACCATCTAACGCTCTTTGTCCTCAGATGAAAAAGACGCTTTGTTTAGCCGTGGAGCCACGGCTAAACCAAAGAACCAACAGTTCTCTGGCAGACAAATAAAGGCTGGATGAGAAAGCTTTGTCAACAATAGCTTTTCTGTTGTTTTCATTGGTTGGAGTTGCTAACCAGTTTCTGTGTTTGCTTTTAGAACAGCAGGAAAGTTAAAGATTATTTCTTGGAAATGTCAGCCCAAGGACAGCATTTACATCCAGTGTTGTCTTCCATACTTCATGATGTTCCCTCCAGATATTTCTTTCGACACCTGCTTTTGAACCAAAGGCTCTATTCAGCAACATCTGCCAGGATTATTTTTAGTTTTTTAAAACATGCTTTTTGCCTCTTTGACTGTCATCCAGTAGACTTCAGACTATGAGGGTAAATGAGTAACTTTCCAAGGTGTCAGAGGTAAATCATTTCCCCACTATTATCTGGCTTCCGTTTGCACATCTAAAACTGTGTGATTTTGAAGTCCTTGACAGAAACGATGCCAGAAATTCCTTTTTTAAACTGATGGCATGTGACTTGAGGGTCTTACGTGTCACCCGCTTACATAGCTGAAATGTCAGGAATGCTTAATTGGACACACTTCAGACATTTTGGTGAATGTAGAATTCACAGTGCTGGATTGATGTTATTATGTTACACCTTAGTTGTGGTTTTGCTTGATAGAATAGTTTCACCACACTTTAGTCTGCATAAAGCCAGAAGAAAGAACACCCTGTGCAGGAATGCCTGCATTTGAGTGAGGTGATTTGATGTTTGTCCACCTCAGAAGATGAGACAAAGTAGAAGTTTTTGAAAGACAATTGTGTGTCTTTTTCTGTCTTTTTCACACTCCTGTCTTCATGCTCTGCTTATCACACTCTCTCTGTCTTGATTGCAGATTTTGGTCAGTCATGTTCTTTCACTCTAACTTTGCTGTTTATGCCTCTTAGAGGTCGAGAGAGTGAGATAGATCTGAAAGCCGTGCAGTAGCACTGTTTTGAATACAGTGTCAACAATTAGATAAAAGTATTTACAATAGTGCTGAAACAATTAACTGAGTAGTCAATCAACAGAAATTGAACTGTAGTTTATGAATCATCAAAGTCTTTCATCAGGCCAACATGTCTAACATATCTACTATCTATTTTTGTCTCCAGTTAAATTTTTCAAAATTTCACTGACGAGCCCAGCAAATGTTGAATCATTTTCAGCATTGGAAATCCTTATGAATTGGCAGACAATGTGGCCAAAAGCAGCCACGTTTTTGACAAGTTGCAAAAGTTTGTTGAAATCTCGTTGTTCTCCAGATTAGTTATACAGGGTGTACAGCTGCCATGAATGATTTAGAAGTTTAAGTGAAAGTTTGAAAATGTTTCAGATCTAAAAAGCTTAAAGGCTCACAATTTGAATTTGAGGCTGTGAACTGCAGTTATCAAGGACGAACGTTAAGTGCAGGTAAGGAGTGAGATGAGAGCAGTGAGTCATTGTTTACGCCTGACTCACCATATTCATACCAAAACCCCACAGGGACTCAGTCAGCATCACCACAGGCTAATGATGTATCAACTCAACAGCACTCTCTCTGTGTGTGTGTGTGTGTGTGTGTGTGTGTGTGTGTGTGTGTGTGTGTGTGTGTGTGTGTGTGTGTGTGTGTGTGTGTGTGTGTGTGTGTGTGTGTGTGTGTGTGTGTGTGTGTGTGTGTGTGTGTGTGTGTGCTTCTACACATTCCTCTCTCCTACCGTACAAACTCACATAAAAGACAAAATGCTCAACTTGAAAGACATCTTTTATTCTCTTTCCACTTGCTGAAAGTTAACGTCAGAGCTGACATCAAAAATCCAATACATTAATTTTTTACATCTCTTTACCAGTTTCACATAAGATAAAGCCACATTGCCTCTTCTTATGCGACACTAAATGTAAGAAATAACCCTGAAATTCAGAACATATTGTGGCATGTATTTCAGCTATTCTTGAATAAGAGGACCTTGCAAAAGAATAAGACATCTTGCTTCTTTGTGATCTCTGTTGGGAGTCCCACATGTTCAGTACCGATCTACTATTTTTAAGTATCTTTATATATCTTTTGTTATATCTTTCACCTCAATCACGTTTTCAGACTCATTCAAGAGCATGTCACAGCAGCATGCCTGAAAAGGGGAGTATATTAGTGTGTCCCCCGTAGTGTTGTGTTTCCATCACTGCCAATCAGAGCTGGAGCCGATAAACGCTTCATGTGTGACTACTTCAGATTCATTTGACTGCGTTGTAAATGCTGATTGGACCAAGTCACGTTAATGACAAAAGCAAGGTGTGAATGGGTGTCTTTTTTTTTTTTTGTCCAGTGGGAAAGGGCTATTAGTATCGCCATTTTTTTGTTGTTGTTTTGTTGACAGGAAAGAAGAGACAGTTAAAAATGTTTTGTGTAATAAGGATTTTGTCTGAAGCTTGTTGATGTTATGGTTCCAATAAACGTGATGATGGCAAATTATGAATTATAAGGGCTTAAAATCAAGGCAACAGCACGTCACACTTTACTGTACATTGATATGACAACCAGCCCCCATGGTATTGTTTATGTGGGGGTCTCTCAAGGACGACATTTGTTAGATAAAAATGAAATTCTTTGTATCATCTGACACAATTTGTACTCACTCACAATAAGCTACATCAAAACCATTACGATGGAAAATGTTGCTGACATGCATGCATAGATTTTCCATACAACCAGTGGTGCCATATCTCTAAAATCGATTTCCTCCCCATGAAAGTAATCAATCTTGAATCAAGTAGATGATATTATTATTTGTCATCCCTGATGAACAGTCATGTGGTTTCTCCTCATGTCTGGTTTCTGTGCTGTGCAGAGGCAGCTACAGACAGAAACACATGGCCAGACTGTGCCTAATAGTGTGACAGCTGGTTTGGTGAAAGCTTTCATCTTGAGTCTGATGCATTAGTCACTGGTGGCTGTTTGAACCACCCAAATACCTTAAACTGGACTCTTAATGCATTTATACAATACAAATAATATATGTGCAGCTTAAAAAAATACTTAAAATAATTGACTCCTTTCTCCTTCACCAGCAGTTTACCCCTCTTATTTTTTTTTCTCTGATATGTCGCAATTGATGTCACAAACGTGCCAGAAAACAGGTAACAGTAGATAGCACTATGGAAGCAAGTGACAATGTTTAGGAAGTTACTTTTTAATATCTGCTACTTCAGTCTCCCTTACAAACTCCACACAGACTTAACAATGTTTGAGCGCTGCTTGAATGCAGACTGGTGGAATATTAAAGGGGGCGAAAAAAGGTTGTACACCTGGGTTTCATGTTTCCATCACTGCCGGAGCTGATAAATATCATTTTACTCTGGAATGAATAATGATTGTACCTTAGCTGTGATGAGATGGTGAAGAATTCAAGTTTTCCCTTCTTGGCTTCTTAACCCCTCCCGCCAGCTCCTATAAATAGTCAGTAATAATGCTTTTTTTTCTTTTTGCTGACTTACTAGAATGCAATGGAAATGTGTTTTTGACCTCGATATTTCAGAAAACAGGCCTAGTTGCCTTCCTGCTGAGAGTAAGATGAAAAGAATGATTCCACTTTTATAATGTCTGTACACTCATTAGAGAGCTTGAGCCAGAAGATGATTAGTTTAGTTTAGCATAAAGAGTGGAAGCGAGAAGTACTTATCTGGTCTAAATCCTGTAAACCACAGCTTGTTTTTTTCATTTAACCTTTGTTTTTTTTGTAATATGGCTTAAAGTGAAACTCTCGCCAAAAAGCAACCAAGGCTTTATTTGCGATAGAATATGAGTCAAACCTTCGTGTAAAAGCATAATTACGATGAAAGAGGCACTTTTAAGATTTACGTAGTTTTGTTTTTGGGCAAGCTAATTTTCAATGGGGTGCAGGGGCACTTTTATGCTAGCATCAAACTCGCTATTTTTAAAACAGTAAGAAGGCTCGACACAACATGAAACTTTGTTCGTTGTATCACCAGGGTCTCTACACATGAACACGAGCCTTGAGAACATTGTGTCAAGCCTTCTTAGTGTTTTAAAAATAATGATTTTGATGCTAGCGTAAAAGTGCCCGTAGCACTCCCATTGAAAAAGCTCTCAGAAAAAACAAAACTACGGTAAATCTTAAAAAGTTCCTCTTTCGTCGTAATTATGCTTTTACACGAAGGTTTGACTCATATTCAATTGCAAATAAAGCCTTGGTTGCTTTTTGCCGAGAGTTTCACTTTAAACAATTGAAATATGTGTTAATTAGTGAGCTTTAAACATGCTGGTTGCAGGCTAGCTGTCTAATGCTAAGTGAGGTTAATGGCCTCCTGGCTCTTGCCACATAATAAGCCTACAGACATGATGAGACTCTTCTTCTGACTGAGTGAATGAGCAAACATCCACACATTCGTAATTGTTGAACGATTCTTTTTAGAAGGAAATCATGCAATTTGTTTTTCACTCTGTGTTACTGTAAAGTAAATCTTTTCCATCCCACCCTAGTCCACTTAGACACGATTAGTCTCTCCAGAGCAGATGGGGTAATTATTGAGCTGTTAGAATAAATCTTATCAGTTGTGTCAATGATTTTTTCTCTTAAGTCCAGTTAGTTTCTTTACTGATTAGCTGCTATTTTTTTTGTGGTGTTAAGGTCTTGTCTTGTGTCTCAGTTTGTTTGTGGTTTGTGGTTATTTATGGAAATGTGCCGGATTTAGAGATATTTGAGGACGCATCTATAGACTTCATAGGAGCGACAGACAATTGTTCTGACAATTAGATGATACTCTGCACACACTGACTTTCCCATCAAGGAGTGTTTGTCCTAACCGTGCACCTCTGACCAGCTGACATTTCAACACTTTGCTGTTTTCTTCTAATTCTCTCCCTCTCGTCTTCCTCTTGCTCTCCTTTGTTATTGATACAATGATTACTCTTCAGGGTCATTTTTAGAATGCCACATGTCTGTGTATGTTGAATACCTTCTTTGAGGTAAGTCTGAAAATAGATGTCTTGAATATTTAACCTTGCCCAGAGGCTGCAGTATTAATCTCTCATAGAGAATGTGAGTACAACACAGTTCGGTCAGAAGCTTTAACACAGCAGGGTGACAGAGTGAATGTGAGAATGCTGTGCAGCTATCTGTTTACCTATGTGAATGCACAAATAGATGCACTGAGGGAGTTGTTTGGTGCTCTACAAATAGCCACTTGCATCCAAAAAGTTAATCAGAAAATAATTAAGTGCCTCACATCCTCTTCAAAGAGCTCAGGGAAAGTTTACTGAAAACCTACACATCAACATGACAGCTCTACCGAAAAACCCCTGGAACTGTTAAAGGATTAATACCACAACATTACAATGAATACTCTTTAAACTTTTGGTTTAAAACGTCTAGCTTGATCAATGATATGGTATAATCCCATTTCACCATCGTAAAAGAACATTTTTCTTGTTTTGAACACACTTGCCATTCTCACTCGTCCTTCTTGTCTTTTTCATAATTAGTGTGCAATAGTTCAGAGTTTAAAAGCTGAGTGGCTCGTTTCTGTTATTAAAACAAAATTTGATAAAAGGTAGAGCACTTTAAAAATTCACACATTTTGCTACAAATCATACTTCAAATAAATGTCACCCCTTCACATCCAGAAAAAGAGGTTTCACTCAGACATACCATCTATTGAAATGTCAACCACATCATGAAAATTGTTGATTTTTCTTCAGTGGGAACAGCTGCAATTGGTTTCCGGCATGTTAAGGCAGAAAGCAGAATTATGCATGCTTTTTCTACTGTCACTGTACTCGATCAGGATTTATTTTACAATTTAGTGAACGTTAACCACTCACTGCTTCCTGCAGTCACACCCTCAGTCTTAATCTTTTATTTAAAAATTGGAAAAGGGTTGTGACAATACAGTGTTTGCAAAAAGGCAGACTTGTTATTGTGTTCATGAGCATGAAGCAAAGAAACCTGAATACAGATGAAAGGATGACAGGGCAAGAATTTAACAAGAGTCCAAAAGACAGTGATCGGGAATCAAGACATAGACATCAACACATCACTGTGCATATGCCAAGGTGAATGAGAATACACATTTTACTCTCAGAAAAGGAATATGATACAAAAGTTCATACAATTTTGAAATGTTGAAAATTGAAAATGTTTATTACAGCAGATGATAAAAGATAATGCGTCTTGTCAGAAAGTCTTTGGCGCCTGGACTCTACAGGGGGATTTCCTGATCGAAGGGCATCTGTCCCCCTCCCATGGAGTCCAGACACTGGTGGTAGTGATGGTTGATGACTCTTCTGAGACAGGCTGATGAAGCTGATGACTCTGTTTCAACTTGGCAGTGATGTGGAGGTGGAGGTCGAAACCAGCTGCATGAATGAACTAGAGGCAGGAAACTATCGTATTTAAAAGCACAGCAGCTAGATGATAGGTTAACAATGAAGGTGTGTTGCTGTGCTATTTGACAGATGTGCCCGGCTGATGTTAGTAGCTGATATAGACAGCTCCAAATAATGAGAGGCAATTATGAATGAGCATGAGTGTGAGGGGTGATTGAAAGAATAGAACACTAGAGCTTCATCTGTTGTTGTTGGTTTGGTTTCGGGCCGTTTTATTGCATAAAGCTTTGGGGTAGGGTTTTCGGGTGTTACTTTGTAAGACAATTTTCTTTCTCCCTGTCTTCCACTCCACCAATCATCTGCATTGATTAGGGCTAGGCCAGTGGACTTGAATGGCCCGTTGTTATTTGCGTTTTCTTCCACAATATAGCTAGCCCGCTAACTTTGTTTCAAGCTTCTGAGGCTGAATACAGCTAAGTTACAGATTTGTGGTGCGTAAATGAGGACCCTTTTAAACCTGGCAGGGGTATGTTGTGTGTATGTTTTGTTGCCGTCAGAGTGACAGTGGGAAACAGAGGTGATGCTAATGAGCCACTCTGAGGAGATTCACAACCTCAAATTAAGAAACAAGTAGTCATCTAGCCATTGTATTGCTATTCTGACATGCAACAGCAAAAAAAATGGTGCTAGGGGACAGCACTAAAAACTTCTACAGTAGATGTGATTCCTTCCTTCACATCTCCTTCTCTTTAAGAGCAACATGAAGTGCAAATTTCTGTTTGGAAACGGAATTTTGAGTTAACCATCCATGTTTATCTTGCTGATACTTGACACTAGCCACTGAGGCAGATCATTTATTATTTTGATGCGTTAGTGTTACATGGTAGTATTTGACCACAGCACTTAAAGTCCGTGTAAAGCAAAAATAAATTTGTGTGATGAGTTTGTCATACCACAGAGACATGTGTCATTGACCACTGAGCCAAATTTGAAAGATTAAAAAAATTGCCAAGTATATAAAATTAGGTCTCAAAATCCTGGAAAAACAAGCACTTCTCTCTGCTGTGAAACGCTGGGGGCGTGTCAGTTAGGGGCGCTGGAGCCACGCCCACGCAGGAGGGGAGCTGCCTCCCTGTACTGCAGGAGGACCTAACCTATTTTTTTTTGTATGAAAATCTTTATTTAACATTTGCAAAAGTACAGACAATCAGATATAGCAGGCACTGAGTGATAAGACAAGATACAAAATTAATAAAAAATATATCTCTTGATAAAATAATACATGTAATTGGAATAGAATAAAATAAATATGTATAAGGCATTTCTTATTTTTGGGTAAGTGAAAATGACTTTAAGTATTGTAGTGTCCGTTCACTTTTCTTATTTGGCATCAGTTTTAAGGTGTCTGTAAAGAATAAACTCATTTGTGAAGACATTAAAGTTTGGGAGGGTCTTGAAAATTTACTCTTATGGATGTGGAATTTACCTATTAAAATCATGAGGTTTATTGTGGAGCAAATTGATTTGTCGTTATATTCGAATTTTGAAATAATATCTTTGGGTCTTATTGTCACATATTGTTTAGTTTTGTGGAGGACCTAACCTACAGTAACAATGGAAGCTACTAGCAGCGTCATCGATGGACCCAGCCGGACCCGTCTGAGCCATCAGAGCCAGAAACTGACTCTGAGTCAGACACTGATAGTGCTCAGCCTCGTTCCTCACAGGCCATGTTTTACATTACACACAAACATAACACCCCAGTCTACATATAACTCCTTGTCATAGCTATATTGGTGCACATATAAATATAATATGTGGATTATCATTGTGCTGTCAGATGGACTCGGGACTCAGGGACTCAGGCCAAATCATGTCATGATTAAATGCAATAACATCTGCTAACATTACATGGACATGACAGGATGCACGATGTAAAATCACCTTCAGGATTGACACCTTCAGCAAAATGCATTTAATTGCCCGTGCACGTTATGTCCGAGCCGGCCGGGCAACACATTAACCAGGGTTCTCCCCAGACGGTGGAACAGCAGCGCTGCGACGCTATACTCATCCTCAGTGTTAGCTGCTTTACAGTGGGTGTTTGTGGGCTGCAGCGATCTTGTAAAAAAAAAACAAAAAAAAAAACGCCCGGTGACGAGCATCCGACCGTTCCCTGGCTGATGGCGATAACGACCGGGATAATGACCAGGTCGGGCTCGGACAGAGAATCTAAAGTCTGGCCGGTGGCGGGGATGAGAGCACCTGTTGTCGGCAGGACGGTTGCAGTGACGGTGACGGTACACGTCATGTTAATGACGTCGATGTTTCCCCAGGTGTTCCCTGAAGGTGTTCCCCTTGTCTACCTAAACCCGCGGACAGTTTATAATCATATAGATGCTGTTATAATGTGTAGTGATCTAGATTTTGACCCACCAAACATCCTGGACAGTGACGGAGTGAAGTTTTTTGCGCTAAATTGCATAATTATACATAATCACCATCAGTAAACAGGATGCTGTCTGACTCTGTCACTTGCGGGGACGGAGGCTGTTTTCTGGGGGAAAGTTCCCTGAAGTCTCGGTCAGGAGGGCTGGCAGTCGCGGGTGATTTATTTTCATCACAAACACTCGGTGAGTTAAAGTCTTTGCCAGTGACAAACGCTGTTTTCTGAGCAGAAATGTGATGAGGAGTCGGGAGGACAGGCGGAGGACGGACAGGAGGACAGACGCTTCTCCACATACAGCTGTGGTATTTGTTATCCTCATATAAGTTGCTAAAGACGGTTACAGTTACTATATTTTTGTCCGGTCCTGTACGTTGCTTTGTGGGACATTTCTCTGTATTTAGTTGAGTGAGGGACCTGTGCAGTTATCAGACTGTCAGACCGACAAGCCCTCGCTCCGCGCCTCCGGATTATCCGTTCACACTGGGACGGCTCACCAATAATGCTCCACATACCGCCGGTGGGACCCGCCGTCAGCGGGTCGGAGAGTGTCGGCTGCGGCGGTGCGGCCACATTATGCCGGTGCCACTCTCGGCTGCGGCGGCACAGCAACATTATGCCGGTGGGACCCGCCGTCAGCAGGACGGAGAGGATCGGCTGCGGCCACATAAGGCCGGTGGCACCCGCCATCAGCGGGTCGAGGGGGGCCGGGGGCGGCCACATAAGGCCGTTGGCACTTGCTGTCGGCGGGAGGAGAGGATGCAAGCCGGGGACGGAGAGGATCAGTTCCCAGTGACCAGCCTAAACGGACTCTGCAGAAATCCAGACTTTACCTGGTGACAGTTGCTGAAACGATCAGGGGTAAAGTGGACACTGCAGAGACGGTGTTGGTGGTGGTGTTTAACTCCCCACAGTAACGTTAGCTCCTCTTGACAAAATCGATCCACCGTTTCCTTACGTTGTCATCTGAAGGAAACTTAAATAAGCTAACAGCGCCATCACCCTGCACACTGTGGCATCCAGGAAAGGTGCAGGAGCGATGAGGAGGAAATGTGACTGTTTAGCTGACTGGTTGGCTGGTTAGCTAGCTGCAAACTATTGTAAGCAATGCTATCCAAGACTGGAGAGCGAGTGGGAGAACTCCTGAAGCTGATGTGCTGCACGTATTTATACCACTTCTGCAGCAGGGCGGGGTTTATGCAAATCAGATTCGGGTCAGAAATCATGGCCGCGTTACGTAACGCGGCCATGATTTCTGACCCGCCCATTAAATCCTGAACACAGAAATGTTGAAAAACAGTTTGTGAGCCTAGCTCCCAAATTAAATTCTAACTAAAAGTTTTGTACTGGTGAGCTCCAGTGGCATATTTTGTTGTTGGTCTTTTGCCGTTGTCAGATTTTTTTTGGGTGAGAAAACCTTTCTAAAGCAAGCATTTAACAGTTTGATGAAGAAACAACATGAAATATAGCCCTGGTCTGGGAGGATCTTTGATCAGATGATTTCCCTGAGGGTCTAGGTCATCCTGAGCATATGGCATATTTACTCTGTGTTTCTGTTATGTGTGGAGTATTTTTGTCTATGAAATTAATCCTTTGTCGGCAACCTTTTATTTTACAATGTGCAAGTTTCTTTTTCTTCCAGCCAAGTGCCCTGTGTTTATTCAGTCTCACTTCCTGTTGCCTTGAACAATTATTGCAACCCCCTCCACCTCTGAGCAACACTCTAAGGGATTTAAAAACACCATGTGCTTTCTTGCACTGTACTCTGTTTTTCCTCCGTCCTTTGATTTTTCCCTGGTTCAATCTTCCTGTTTTATCTGGTTCTCAAAATAGCAGTTGTGTAACACTTGCGCACATGACCCAGACACCGCCTCACAGCTCATGAAAGAAGCATGTCAGTAAACAATTCAAGAAGATTTGTGCACTCGAAGATATGGTTGAATCAAAAATCCATATCATGAAACAGCTCTATGTGGATCTTAAAAACAGAAAAGTGCAGTTAGGGCAATAAAGCCTTAAAGAAACAGTAAACTCACTGAAAAGCACAGATTTCTGTAATATGTTAGACTAAAATTTTGATAATTTGATAGACAACCCCAATTCCAATAAAGGTGAGAGGCTGTGTAAACCACAAATAAAAACAGAGTGTAATAGTTTGCTGATCCTTTTTGATTTATATTCAATTGAAAACTGTAGAAATATATAATACATTTAATGTTTCACCTCATAAACAATTTATTCAATGTGTTTTAAACAAGTTTATAGAGGGGCAACAGCAGACCTGGAAAGTTGTTAAATGATCAAAAATCACCTGTTTGGAACATGCAACAGGTAAACATGTTCATTGATAACATGTGGTGGTGTCATGATTGGATATGAAAGGGAGCTTGTCAAACATCTGTAAACACAGTTTGTTTGAAAATGATTGCATTCTGATTGATACTTATGTTTCACACAGCATTCCAACTTTTTTGGGTTCAGGGTGATACAACACAAGATCAAAAGCTTGATCAGAAGGAGCCTGTTTAATTATAGATGTGCATAGATCAAAATATTTTCCATCAGAAGTCTGCATGGTATAACAATACATGACCAGAGACAAACCGCTTGTAGCATTTTGAATGAAAAAGTGTGTGACACCAAAGACGGTGATTTTGTCAGTTGACTGCTTTATAACAGTTGAACCAGGAAACATCAGCCAGTTGATGAGAGCGCACAGCCGAGATTCATGACAGTTTGAACCAGTTTGGTGTGGCAGGAGACTGACTTCTCATAGGCATGGAAGAGGATGATATGATGCTACTGCACAGAATTATATTCAAACACTAGACATTAAACTTAATTAACATTAAAGCTGGTGATGTGAAACCATGCGCATTTAAACCTTATTGTGCCGCAAAGTCTCCTAGCTTTTTAGAGTGTTTTTTTTATAAGCTTTGACTGATGACTCCATACATGCAGTTTTTATGTCCAATGAAAGGGAAGTTATGGCTCTCTGCCCAGTCATTTAGATTGTCAGCTGGTCTTGATGGCCCAAAATAATTGCCTTGGGGTGTCGCCAAGTCAGCTGCTGAGTGACAAGACTTGTCTAAAAAGACTTTGATATGACGTGCCATTAAAACCAGAAATGTCAGATATGAAAAAATGCATGAAATTTAGAGCCCACACATGGAAACATGGACCAAAAGCTTGCTGCACTTTCTCCACATGACCAGCCCACACATCTCCACAGCATAGGACCAGCTTGTCTCGCTCTTCTCTACATGACTGTTGTGGACCAAAAGAAAAAGCTTGGGAGTGGAATAAGCAGGGTGTCCGTCTGATTCCAACATTGAGCAAAGGAGGAAAGACACAAAGGAGGGATTGAAAGACATAGATGCAACCATTGAGTGAGAAATTCAACAAGATCGTTAATACAATGTTGTGTCTCTTACAAAGTCTGGCTGCTCGTGGGAGACAGTAACACTTCTGTCACTGTAAGAAGGGAGGGCAAAGCTGCCAGGGCCAGGCCACCAAAACATTAGCAATGCAACCCAGAGAGAGAGAAATCATGTGATGAGCACTGGGGTGGTCGGAGACAAGAGGATAGAAGGGGTGAAACTGGTTGGGAAAGTTGCAAGCAATGGACTGAAAGAAGAGCATCTGAAAATGATAAAAGAGAGAGCATCAACCTATCTTCGATGATCTGAATTTCTCCTGCCCTTCTCAGTGAATTTTTATTGAGGTTCTAGAGGATACTTTTATAGAAAGATGAAAATCGAGGAAAAAGGAATCCAAATCAAGAGAGCCCAGCGACTACATGTGAGGTTTTAGCAAGATAAAGTCTCGATTCACACAGTGAAAAGCTCCTTTGTTGTGGAAGGATGGGTACCTGCTGCAGCACTGACCCCACACGGGAGGCCGGTCATGAGCTTGTTCACGTCAAACGACATGCTGCCTGGCCAGGGACGGCCAAGGTAGTCACTAACCTTGATGATCATGAATTCTCCACGTGGGATTTGACCTGTGACACAAGGTAAGCCTGTCACAAAATACTACAACTCAACACTGCTAAACATTGACCACTCTTGTGTCAGTTTGATCCTGTATAAAGAGTCGTTCGTGTTGAGGGAGTTGTCTGAGGAGCATGACGTGGATTACAGCTCCCAAACCTCTTGGTTTCCGGCAGAAACACTGCTCCCTCTGGTACTTTTCTCTTCATTGCATCGCCTTGTACGTAATAAAACAAGTTGTGTGTACTCTAGTTTGTCAGCTTTATGGGATTGTTGCGGAACATAAGAGACATAAAATCATAAAATCACTGTGCAGGTTGTGGATGACTCCTGGTGAGATTTATGTGGCTTCAAATTTGCAGAAATGAACATAAGCACTGAAAAACAGTTCTGTCTGACCAGGTGGAGTTTTTGCTGTAAACACACAAACACACTCAACCTGATCGCCAGCTGAAAGCAAACATAAGATTTATACAGCTTGACGAGAGCCGAATGACAGCTTTACTGGTATGCTCAGCACTTCTTTAGCCTCACTCAGCTGGTCAGACCATAAAGAAGGTGGATTGCCTCCTACTATAAGACACAGGCAAGGCTGAGGAAACAGGGATGACACACAACGATGTATTCTCCAAGAAATTATAGAATATTACTGCATTAATCTCCCATTTTCTTCTATCTCTATGAGGTTTGGTGCTCACCCAAGCGCAGTATCAGTTAACATGCACGTCCCTGTTTCCAGTGCTTTGATGCCGTAACAGAAGCTTTTCTTAAAAAAAAAGATGCCGTTTGTTTCACAACCTCAGAAAAAATATGCGGCCAGATGAAATCTTAAAAATTGAATTTCCACATGTGCCCCCAGAAACAATTTGAATTTCAAAACACCTGTGTGAGGATTTGCATCATATCCAAGTACCAGTATTTTACATTTAGAGAGCCGAAGCATGGTAAATATGCAGGCTATGCTGGGAGGCTAAACATGCCAGCTGGCTGATGACCCATCTCGAGTGTAAGGTTTATTAATCTCAATCAAACACAGTGGCTGGAAATGAAAGTGTGGTGGAGAGCTGCAGCACAGCGACAGATAGATGCTTTCTTTTATCCAGATATGAAAGGTATATTGATTGAAATAATCTCAAAGTAAACTGTGGTGCAGACTAGGTGATGGTTCACTATTCAAAACCAGGTTTCAAATGACCAAATAGCCAAATAAGAATACTAAAAAAATCGAACATGTTGGTAATGCGGCTTAATATGCTTTTGTGATTGAACCACTGTGATTTTTGTATTGCAGTGTAGTTGTACGACCATAACGGTCTTTCTCTCTGGTGTGTGCTGTTACCATCACCTCAGCTTGGAATATTGACAAACACCTAAATCCTGTAAATGAATATTGCACATCGATGGTCAAAATTGATGCAATTTTTAGTTGTTGGTCTACAAAAGCCCATCATCACTTACTCATTATACTTCTATCTCACAGGGTCAATAAAAAAAAATATTGCAAACTTTTAAGTGTTGCTGTCGGGCTGCTCTCTATATTTTTGAAGTATCAGTGAAAGGTGAATCAATGAACACTGAAATACAGAAAGAAACTTCTGGTGCAGAAGAGAGGCATTGGCCTCGGTGAGTCAAGAATACTACTTTATTTTTATATTATTATTATGATATACTGTGTAAACACACTATTCAAATGTACATTGTAGGTGTTGAATTGACAGGACCATCCTCAGAAACTCAGAGGTTCGATTCACATAAGAATTGAGATTCTTGAACAGCGTGATGTTGACGGAAGGAAAAAGGCACAAGTGAACTGCGAGGCCAATGCAGCACCCGGGCAATTTACAGCGTGTACAAGCTTGAATTATCTTGTAGTTCACCTTCAAAAATAAGCAAGCATTTCTTTATTTAAGGAGACGCAGTTTATTTGTCTTCTACACAGTTTCATTTGTGTTCTTTTCATACAGTGGTTTTTTTTTAGGATTTGTTTTTATTAACAAATTCTTACAAGATGTTTATGGTGTATAGCAAGCATCTACAGTCTGATACACTTGAAAGTCGTATTTTACAAAAGGAACATACACAAATGTATAACCTTACAGACACACTGTACAAGTAAAGTGTTTCTTCTTATAAAAAATAAAAATGAATGAAGAATGTGAAGTATCTGAAGTAACAATCATGACCAACTTCCGCCACCAAACTTTGTGGTGAAGAAAATAACTTGTTGCCTAGTCTGTCTTACCTCAAAATCTCTCACTGCTGGACTTATAACATTTATAACATAGCAGAGCCCCCTTATCTATTGGTTTAACTGATAATTGATTTCAAATTGAGGGTGGTTTTGAATCAAACATTGATTCCAAATTGAATTGGACACCCAGGAATCAGAATTGGAATCAAAGTGTGAGATTGCCAAAGATTCATACCAATACTAGTTATAGTCTTCCACAATGCTGTGTCTGGGCTAGTCACTTTCAATGGCTGGCTACTCAGCATGCGATCCACATATGAAATCCAAAATGTAAACTCTGTTGATGGGATGCGCACCCTTTGTACGTTGTGAACAACAAACGTGTTGAAATTGGAAGAGGGAGAGCTATTAAGCTGTTAGCTGTTAGCAGCAGGTTGGCAGCAGAGTCCTGCAGTTTGTTTGCTAAAGGAGCTCACAACTAATGGAGGTGCTGAAGTACTTCAGCTGAGTACAGTAAAGGGGTAAAAGTACTTTGAATTCTAATAAAAATCTCTTTAAGGTACTTTTAGAACAGATACAAAAATGTGTGTTTAATTTGCGATTAATCACAAGCTAACTATGTAAATGTTCATGATGAGCTATTTGAATCAATTGACAGCCCTGACAAACACATCAGAACAAGAATGTTTCATGTTTGACACTGGAAACACTTTGCTCTCTGTTCTCCCTGCACCGGTGGTGGGAGTAGCTCTCTGGAGTCATCTAAATCTGTCAGCTTCGAAACCGTCACGGGTGGAGGGCTGTTGCTTTTGTATGTAGATGTAGTCAATTATTCAGCAGGAGGATTTAGCTACTTAGTTCTCTCTTGATGTGACACTGTTGATGATTACTGTAACATAAAAATGGGAAGGACTGGAGTTTTAAGTATTCACACTGCCTCACCCTTGGTGCCCTTTTGTGAAGCTTTCTGACTAACCCACGGTAATAATATTGATTTAGTCATGACAGAAATGGCAAGCAGTTGACACCAAGTCTCCCTGAAGGGTTTTACCTGGTTGGATGTCAGATTTGTTTATGCAGTCATTTCAGTGTCGGAACGAAGTCCCCTCTGTAGTCAGTCTCATGCATGGGTGCTGGTTAATTCCTGTGGAAGTTCAACGTCACTGGCTCAGTCTGTAATTTCTCAAAAGTCTTATTTACTTATATATAACTCCACTCCAGACTCCCAAAACATGCTTCGGACTAAGTTAAGAGTAATGGAGGACAAGTATATTTTAACAACCCATTTTATCACCAGCCAGGATCAATTAACTATCCAACAATCCGCCCTTGCTCACCACCTCCCGGCTACTGTCAGTCACACATGCTTTGCAGAAAGAGAGAGAGAGAGATGTTGCAGTGTTGTTCGGTGTAAGTTAGTTTTGATTGGCTACGTAATTAACTGCAGTCTTCCTCCACACAATGCTCACCTTTAACAAGTGGACTGCATGCTGTCCTCTATGGTGTATTATTTGTATTTAATAGAATTTACTACAGACATATTTTACATGGAATCATTATTTCATAGCTGATACCTGATCCACTTGATAATGTCAGTATCAGTGCTGATACCAATCTGGTGTATCACATCGGTGCATCCTTGACCAGCTGTCCCAGTTAATAAGTTGTAATATATGCAGAGTGACCAGTACAGTACAGTACAGAGAAAACACACTTGCGTTGATGCGACTATGGCATTAGATCTGATTCTAGTGTTACACCAAGATTTCTTGTAGTATCTTTCAGAGATCACAGATTTTTTTTTTTGTATAGTTTTTGAAACACTGGGGAGTTATTATCACATATGCACATCAGACACTAAAGAGGAATGGTTAGGGTTAAGATGGAAAATCACATAACTTGTTTCTGTTTGAAGTTTCTAGGAATCCTTATCTGTTTAATCACAATAATTTGCAGGTTTCAGTATTATTGTAGTTCTGACAAAGATCAGTGGACTTTACTGGCATCGTCTCTGCAACACTCAGTCCATTAAATCCATGTATGCAGTTCAGAATAGTCTGCCAAGCCACTGGGACACGTTCAGTCACACATTTTGTGTCAGTGTTTTTGCCTGACAGGCTGTCTACTCATTGGCCAGCCTGTTTGGTATTCAGGTAGTGAATTGGCTGTTTGGTTGCCGCCAAGCACTGTGTGTTTGACTGAATCAGGTTAGCAGTAAAAAGCAGTCCATTAGTGAAAGGATTGCTTTTGTCCAAACCCCTGGGGTATTGTAATCATATTCCACACACTGTGGTGGGAGGCAGTTAAATAAAAAAAATTGTTTTGTTTTTTTCCCCAATTCTGTTTTATGAATAGATTTTACACCTTAGAATAAGAGATGATCAGTTTTTTTTTCATTTCGTGCAGCATGTAGTGTTCTTGAAGATATCAAAGCAGCAGTTGGTACAATTTAGGTTCCCACTGAAATATACCATATTTAAAGTTTAACGGTACAGTTGTGTATATTGACGTGTGGCAAACATTTGTTTACTTCCAGCTTTTAGCGGTGGACATTGTACTGCAGGGCTGCAACTAATGACTGTTTTCATTTCCAATTTAAACTCAATCAGTTTAATCAAATCCAGTATTAAATAAAATCACTCTGCCTGTAAAAATGTCAATTGTAAAAAAAAAAAAGTTATTACAAGCAGCAGTGAATCGTCACACTGGAAAAGCTCAGACCAGTAAATATTTGTCTGTTTGTCTCAGCAGTTGTACAATCCCTACTCCTCTATTCATCCAACGTGTTATTCATGGAGAGCACTGACACAATGGTACAAAATCTAGTCTCCCTGTTAATCATTCAGAATTTTTATGAGATATGGAGGCCCCAGCTGGAGATTTTGGACAGCCGGACACTGTGGACACAGTGAACCATTGCTGCACATAACTAAAGCAGAGTTGCATCTAGTTTGTTGTTTAACTATATTGCTGAGACATCTGCTTTCCTATGGAAGGTGGCTTTTCTGCCCTTTTCTTTGAAAGACACCTTCCACAAAGCTATTCTTGTATGGAGTCTAGATATAATGTGTCTGACTAACTGCTTGTTACACATGCAAATCATAATCACAAATGCAAATTGTTTATGCAGATGTTTTAACTTGTGGCCAAATGGTCATTAGCATTTCATTGCACACAATGGCTTTAACTGGTGCAAATGAAATTCATTCATATGTAAATTCAAACTACAAGACCGACCACAAAAAACCAGAATGTCATAATTGACTAATCCTTTCTGACACATACTGGATTTAAAATGGTACAAAGACAATATCTCTAATTATTTACCTCATCAACTTCATTGTTTTTTGTTAATACATGCTAATATTGAATTTGATGCCAGAAACATATTTCGAAGAAGTTGGGACAGCAGATACAAAAGACAGGGAAAGTTGTGGAACGCTCCAAAAACACCTGTTTGGAACATTTCACAGGTGAGTTTCTGTGAAGCACATGTTATTATTACATGGGCTCTGGAACAATAAACCTGTTTAATTTATAAGCATTCTGTTTTTATTTATGTTTTGCACAGCTCACACAACTTTTTGGGAATCAGGGTTGTAAGTAAGAAGACAGAAAAAGCAGATTAGAGTAGAGTAAACTAGTCTACTTAATTTTAAGAATTATAATTAATTTAAGAATTTAAGAATTATTCTAAAGCTATACCAGTTTTATAGTATCATTCCGGCTCTGTACGGGTATAGAATTTAATTTCCTTGGTTGAGAGTGTGGATATTTTCTGTATTTGTCTAACTGAAACCGTCTTATCTGTTATGGCCAGTCACACAGCAAGGACACCCCGACTTGACAAGTTTTGGTAAAATCATTAGTTTCTTTTATCGTTTCCTGATCTTCAAAATCATCGTCTTATCCTCAACTGACATTCGTCTTTTAAGAGTTGCTTTCGATAAAAACAGCAAATCTAAGTTTCTGTTACTTTTATAAACACAGAGTACTGTGTGCAGGCATTGTTTTTAGCTTCAGGCTGCCTACAGCCCCAGCAACCTTTGCCAATATGATACGGCAGCCTTTATGTGGACTGAGAGGCAAAACTCAATGCTGCTCGTTAAGATCAGTGCTCATTATTATAGCTGAAGGCGACTGAGATGAGCCAATCAACATGTCTCTCTACTTTCTTAGATTTCTCTCCTACTTAAAATGACGTCCTTGGTTACATGACACGGTGAACTTTTCCTAAAGACCAAAAGTCAATATTAGATGTCACTAATGATGTGCTTTTACAGTTCAAGATCTTAAGGGCATTAAAGTTTAAGTATGCAATTGCCTTTATTTTATTTGACTTTAACATATGCAATAAAGAATTTTCACTACATGTTACAGATATGCATTTGTCCTCGCCATTTTTATAGAATGGATGGCTGTCTTTTTATGCGCTGTCTGTCTTTTGGTGATTGTTGTAGACATTTAAAGCAGTGACCCAAGTCTTCTCCATTCAGCAGTTCTGCTCTGTCAAATTTGCCTGTGATTAAAAGTCAACTATTGACCTTCACTGTATGACCATGTGACATTTCCCAACAATGGGGAGGTGATGACAGAAAAATGAGCGTGTGGAGAATTTCCCCATTTTCCCTCAAAGCAATGTGCTTTGTAGAGCCTGAATGACATTAAACACACTCCTACCCTTTGCTAATGTGTAAGTCTCCTTTTACACTTATTACACACTTATGAATGCGTCATTGCAAGCAGGTACAGTATAGCCATGGTGGAAAAATGAGACCAATGAACAGATGCTAGGTGCAGTTTAATCAACAGACACTAAAGGATAAGACACATGCAAAGTGTTTGTCAGAATTGCCAGTTATTTTTGTAATAGGTCTTTATGTTTCTGTCTCTTCGCTGCTTCCTGCTGTATTACTCTACTGATGCACCTGAAAAGATTGGTCCGTTTCTGACGTCTTCACTGACACGTTTTCACACTTAAGTGGAAACAGTGAAGTGTAACCTTGAATTTCCTTTGGTGTCACCACCGCCAGTGATGGACTGACAGTGAGCTCTTCTTCAGTTCCTGGCAGTCACTGTCAAGGCCCTTTGAAGGCTAGCTGAAAGGGGTCACTTTTGGGTGGGGAGGTTGAGCTGTTTCATTTCTCCATCTCAGACAAGCAGCAAGGGACTGGTGGTCAGTACCATTGCAATCAGCACCTAAGTGAATGCAAAAGGAGATCCACACAATATAATACAAGCATTAGTTCAGAAGCAAAGGTTCTGTATTAGATTTAACTATATATCATTCTGAGATGCTTTTAACTAGAGAAGATCAAATGCACTGTAGGGCCTGATTTCCAGACACTACATTGTGAGAAAGCTAATGAATCCTCCTTTTTGTTTACTTCTCTCCATTGGCCTACTGAGACAGTATTCATTATGCAGTCATTGGTAGTATCAAGAGAAGCAGTGGCTGTGTAATAATTTAGAAAGCCTGATATGAAAGGAACGGACACTCAGAAGCACTGCACCATAGCATAGTGCAAGAGGACAAGATTAATTTCAGTTTAATTCAGCTTAATATCATTAAAATAACAGGACAGTGGTAGCAAGTAATAGAGCTGAACTGACCTGGCAGTATGACTTGAATTATGACCTGAAGTGTTTGTAAAATAATTTTAAAAATAGGTGCTATAATAGAGTAAGTGGTTGAAGGGATGTTTTTTTTAAGATGAGATCATATGATAGTGCTGATAATAGAGCAGCGAAATGAAGGAATGAAAATGATTGAGGAGGCGGAGGGTGATGTGAGGTGCTTGAAGAGATGAGATTTAACACTGATGGAAGAGAGAAAGTGGCTCTGCTGCTCCATCTTCAGCTGAGCTGCAGGGTTACAGATACGTTTGAGTCCAAACCAAAAAATATTATCTGATAGGGTGGTATGACCCTGGCCGTTATCGAGGATGTTCTTGGGTTTTGTTCGAACCATGGATCATCGATCCCTCCTCTGTTGTCAGCCAAGGCGTATAAACTCTACAAATTGTGTTGTATCAACTTCCACATTGAAAATGGCAAGGCCTCAAATAAAACTGATAGTGGCCATGTTAATTATCACTTAACGATGAGTCATTACATTCATTCAAAATGCATTTTTCTTTTTGTGAGGGATATAAAAAAAAATCTGTATTTCTGTCTTTCCCCAATGTTAGTAATCAAAAAGACACACCGCAGTACACAATGCCTAACATCAGCCAAACTCTTCAAGTAGGGTTGGGATTGAAAGAGTATCAATACATAGTTTTATTGAAGTCAGTATCATATCTATTTACTGAACAGGTTCTCTCAAATCCCTGAATGAATCCTTCAGGATTCAGCTTTGAAACTTAAAAGCTACGAATAACAAAAACTGAGATATGGAATATATAGATATAACAATAATTATAATCCTGTTTTCATTAGTGTTAGAATGAACCTTTAATTTATTTTATGGCTTGCAATCACTGGAATAAATGTTAGCTCAGTACATTTCTACAAACCCACAGATAAGTTAAAACTATGTTTGTTTAGGATGAATTTTCATATTCTCTCGTCACAACAAAAAAGCAAGTACCTGTTTTGATCACCACAAAAACCGGCTTGAAACATCTCCCAGGTGTCCTCAAAAATATACACTGGCGTGATTTACCATGTTTGCTACAAATGTCAACCATGGACATATTTGTGGTTTGCAGAAACGTTAATTGCTATTGTTATATCCTGAATGTTTTGACATTGTTTTCCGTCTGCTTAAATGAACTATCAGGTCCTTACAAGCACCAGACAATCCAAACAAGATTAAGAGTAGTTTTAGGTTGCTATTTTTTCTTTTTCTAACACTCTCTGCTTCCCAAATTAAATTTGACACCAGGTTTAGTATAATAGTTGGACAAACAGACTGAGCTGCTGGTTATTTTGCCTTCAGAGAGTTGTTTAATATCTGGTGGTGCCCAGCTAGTGAACCTGTCATTTCAGACTGAGAGGACTCTGTCAACCTCTGCTTGACAGCCTGTTTTCCAAAGCAAAAAGAAAAAAAAAGTCTTCAGAGATATTCAAAAGCACGTATTCAAGAGCACATTAAGTACACTTCTTTTACCTGTGTTACTAAAGTTTCACAGTAAAATGAAAAAGTTCTTCACTTTTTTGTCTGGAAAAAAGTGAAATCCTCTGGTCTGTCTGTGTGGCGGCTCGTCTTTGAACCTGAGCCTCTTTGTGGATGGAGAATGAGCTTATGTGCTTTGATTTACGAAAGAGGAGAGTAATGCTGCTTCTTTCCTTTGTGTACTAAAGTCTCAATGCATAAAGGGATGTTTTTTCCAGAGTGAAGCCCTGTGTATGGGCTGGATAAATATGATGCGCATTAGTGTCCTATTTGTACCAGCAGCTGATCTCATTACGATAGTCCTTACCTATTAAACCATACCTTTTCACAGATACACGGCAATGTCAGTGATACAATTATCCTTAGTGTCTGTTTACATACCCTACAGGTTGATACGCTGCTGTTCATATTTTAATTCTCATCTTGTATCTCATTACTATTTACTCCTGCATCAGCCCAATTCTCACAACAGGATCATTACAGTTTCATTCTGTCTTTGTGGATTGGGTTCGTCTCCTTGCATACCAATAGGGCTTTTATGTGTGTGTATGTGAGTGAAGAGCCTGTTGCCAGTTCTGCCAGTCATAAATAATATAACATAGAAATGTGTGTGTGTGTAGAGGTGTGAATCTTCACTGGCCTCAGTGGCCGATGGTAAAGCTCTACATTACTGCAGTTGGCTACTTTATCTAAAGTCACGTTTTTATTCAGAAAGTTCTTCCAATAATCAGACTACAGCAGCCTACAAAATAATATCTGCATCTTTTCATTACATAAACAATACAAAAACAAAACATTTATCCAGCTGCAGTGCCTTAAACGTTTGTTGTAATCTACAATTATATTGTTTTCACATGGCAGCTTGTGCAGACACACACAGATATCACAACAATAATAAAATGCCAACATGAACATTACCCTGGGTCAACTCTGTGGACTAGATTTGACTGGACTCGATGCTTTCTGCTGAGATGCTATAAGCATTGATGTCCATCTATGTCCGTTTGCTGACATTACATAGTGTTGCTTTAATTAGTGCATGAACACTGCAAGCATTTTCCTTGGTTTTTCTGTTTCTCTCCTTTGAGGTTTCTCTCTCCCAGTAGGAATTTTTAACCCATGATTCGTTTGTCATAACAGCAGGTGTGAAACAAGTAGGCCCACATTAAATAGTGGAGGTCACATACCCATCAATGTGTATACAGAAGGGATG
Source organism: Diplodus puntazzo (assembly GCA_963678695.2). Taxonomy (NCBI): domain Eukaryota; kingdom Metazoa; phylum Chordata; class Actinopteri; order Spariformes; family Sparidae; genus Diplodus; species Diplodus puntazzo. The sequence continues at coordinate 15,387,713 of OZ023161.1, read as the reverse complement.
TCCACCAGAGATTATCTAATGTGTGATTGACAGTTGATGGCAGGGGCGTAGCGAGGACAAATTGTCCACTAATTAGTCAAAATAAAAGTATAAAATGCTACAATGGTCACCAAAGTGATGCAAAGGATGAAAATTTGTTCTTGTATAAATTGCACATAATGTTGCTCCTTTCCATTTAGTATGCTCAGCAATGTTTTGGCATTTGCTTCTGTCATGCTAACCACACTACTGTGGAACATGAAAGGAATCAGCTCAGTGACGTTTTGGATCAAAGGGCATCACAGAGCGCTATTAATCTGCGTTATTTGATTTAACAATTTATTTTTAGTTTTTCTATAATAATTAATTGAAATCAACATATTATTTTGACACTCTGCATTTTCATTAAAATTAAAATTGTTTCAGCCCTTTTCATGTCAAGTGCTAAAATATCGCCAACAGGAGAGTCTTCTCGTTTCTCTTTCACCCTTTGATTTGATAATGCAAAGACATGTGCCGCAGGGTGTGTGAATCTCTATTTGACTCCTGTTTTTCAGCACCAAAGCATGCAATGCTAATCAGATCCAAGGAGGCGATCAAATCCAGTCAATCCCAGTCGTTTGAAGAAAGTGTCTTTCCCTGCCTCTTAACTCTGGATCTGATGCAGCATATTAAAGATTTCCTCTAATCGTGTTGTTATATTCTAGCTGGAGAAGATGGAGAGATGTGAGGCCTCAAGGAATGATGAAAGGAAAGCGCTCAGAGAAAAGAGTATTAATAGTAGGGCTGCGTGTTTGTGTGTGAGTGTGTGTTTGTGTGTGTTTCAACTTAAGATTGAAGAATCTGGATCAAAAGATCTCCCGGGATATTCACATAAATGCGCACTCACACACACTCAAACACCACACACATTCTTGCATCATTCTAGCAAAACTTCTCCAAGACAGAGGAGCACATTCTTGAAATACATGAGCCAGATTATAGTATATCCAACAGAGGGGTGTCTCCATCTTTCTCAGATACACATGCACCACCCCTTCATCCCAAAACACACACGGCTCCTGTTCCCCTTCATGGACTCTGATCTCTTTTTCATCTAGAGACATGCATCTTGTGCTATTAGCGGATTCTCCTTGAGTTCTGACCAGCTAAATGATCGATCAAGGTCTCCTGAGAAAACCAATATAAAGTCCCACCAAAGAGTGAGCACAGGCAGAGTGAAAGGGAAATGATAGAACAAGAGATTTTATCTCTTTTTGGAATGAGAGAAAGTTTGTGCGTGTGGAAGTGGACAAACTAAACTTGCACTTGGTAACTTTTTAAGATAGTTGCTGCTCAATGCACAAATCTTTTGATTTCCTGTTTGTCATTTTCTTATTAAACCTTTGCACAAAGCTTGGTTACATTGGTGGCAGCAGTGTTTTTTTCCTTTGTGCTCCACTGTTGTGTGTTTCTCTCAATCGTTCTGTTGTTATTTGTGTTTTCTTACACCGTGATTCCAGCGTCACGTCTGTGTGAACTTGCATGTGCGATGCAGTTTTGTTCCATCAGCCACATGGCTCCTGAAACGGAGTGTCATGTCTGTCTGTAACTTTTGAGTTGCTCAGATTTGTTTTTATTTCGTCACCGGGCCTTGATTTTTTTTGTGCTTCTCCCATAGGTGAGTAGCCTAAGTAGTTAAACAGTTTCTGATTGAAATGGATTCATCTTTGTAAAGTGTGTTTATTATTAATGTTGCTGACTTTGTTGTGCTGCAGATCCAAGTCTGCATAGGGTGTTTTATTTTGAAAAAATTGACCAGATGCTCTCTACTGTTCTGTTTTCTGGCTTGATCCGCTCTGTGCAGGTGGCTCGGTGTGTAGAGCAGAGTGAAGAGCCCCTTCTGCTACACTCCTGAATCCTGAAACCACAAGTATAGTCTAGAATGGCTGTGATAAGCTCCTGTGGCCATGTCATGGCTGAAATGTGATACAGATGTGCCCAGTGGAATTTGGGGGGTTATTGTGTCCAGCCTAGCTTCCTCAGTCGAGCTACTGGGTTAATTTCGTTTAAATCATCTGACCCTGAACATAGCTACTTACAGTTCCAGATATGTTGTGTGGAGATGAAGACACTTTTAAACCTGGCACGGGGACGCACATACATAAGTTGAACGCTCACCAGGCAGGGATGTAAGAGTTCATCTGCTTTACTTCACACTGTTTCTTGGCTGGATGAGTCAATTGGAGGTTGCTGTCAAAGTGACAGGGCAGAGCAACTCTGAGGTGACACACTACCTCAAATTCATAAACACATAATAGCCCTCCTCACACAATGTCATTGTCCATTTCGATTTTTGTGAATTTGTTTTATGCCAGTCGAGACAGCATTGCCCGATTGCAGCAGTGGGAGTAATTGTATAAAGTTTGCCAATTAAATTTCACATTCAATGCTGCAGGTGAGGGGACAAGAAGTGAAGAAGTTTTCAAAAACAAAAAGTTTTAGTCAGGTATCTATCTATTATAGTGTATTTTATTTTGTCCCCTCCTATGGGTAGAAAAGTTATTTTGTGATTTCTGAGTAGACAGCACCATCTTTGAGGTGAAAATATCGGGCCCTTGAGCTTTTACTGCCAAAGAAGCAGAGAATGTTCTTCAGAGTTAGATTTTAAAGCCAGAAATATGAAGTTATGTCTAAATCAATGGTATTGATCAAAAACTAGACGTATTGTGTTTGTACTGTTGGGCAGTAGTTTGCACTCAGGGAAGGATGGAAAGGGTGCAGGTGAGTGTTGTTTTTTTTTTTAATTTTAGATTTGACCTTGACAGCGGGCAAATGGAGGCAGAGGTGTGTAGGTAGGTTGTGTGTTAGTGTGTTTGTGTAGATTTAAAGGCGAGCGGCTAGGAAGGGGTGCAGACTGTACAAGCGTGATAAGCCGAACCGCAGGGCCAATCACACTCCTGCCATCTTACCCACTGACATAATGATTCAACACAGCTGTCAGCTGTCTGCAAGACTGCAACCGCTGTACGTGTGCTGTGTCTGCATGTGCTGTATATCCATATAAATGTTCTGTATTTGTACAATTGCCATTTGTATGTTTCTCAAAACTGTTTGCGCATGACGATCTTTTATGTGTACCTTACATCCTCTGATGTGACATACACCTGTTTGTCAGTCAGGCTGTGCAGAAGATCCTCCTCACATGTCTGTGTGTGTTAGTATGTGTGGGTGGATAAACAAGCAAAGGTGGAGCCAACCTGCTTCTTCAGACAAGAAAAGTAAAGACGAGGATGGAGAAAACAAAGAAGCAGGGTCCCCTCTGTTTGGCAACCCTGATAGATTGTGCTGAAATAAAATTTTGCAACAAAAACAACCAGCGGGAGACGGACATGCCCCCCTCCTTTCCTCTTACCTCTTCTGTTCTTTTCATCCCCTCCCAATCTCTTATCCCCTCCCTACCTCTCTCATTCTGTCTCCCCCCTCCCTGCTTTTGCTTCTCAGCCACCATCCTTACTTTACCTATCCTTTTTCCCCTCTTTCTGTGCTCTCACCACAGCAAAGAGGCCTGATGTAAGCAGCCCATTACAGCAGAGTTGATGACGTTCCTTCAGGCTGTGTGAATAAATTCAAGTCTGGCTGATGACAGAGGTCATCAGACAGGGATGTGTGACTCCACAATTTTTGGCAAAATGTATCTGATTTAGTGCACAGGTTTTAACCCTGTCAGTGGCACTAATCAAACCTTTGTTTCAAAATAAAATGTCCATAAGTCTAATACAAATAAAACGTAAAAGCAAGATTGTACCTTTTAATAAATCTCTCAGCAAGGTTTGTCCTGCTCTTGCTGTCACTTTAACATCTGTGTGGTTTAATATTCCAATGCAACAGGACTCACCACTTAATCTGTTTTTATGATTAGTTGAATCATCATCATGGTGTGGGCATTTATCAAATCTGCATTACGCTTCTTTTTTTTTTAACTTTAATTTTTATTTTCAGTACAACCATGTGGAAAAAAATGGATAAGATGGATAAGATAAAACAAAATGAAGTGGAGAAGTAAAATTAAATAAAAGAATGTAGAAACTTAAGGACAAAATGCCAGCATATCACATAATTACATTTTTGTCACAAATTGCCATGCATCCCCATGTCTACCTACTAGGGGTTAGAGGGATAGGCGATTTTAAACTATCATTGCATCAATATGCTCAATATTGGACTCCATCTTCTGTCAAATTTGTCCTTTTGTAATCTTAACAAGAAAGTTATTCTCTCCATCTCATAAATTTCCAGGATCTTTTGGGTCCACAAGTTGTATGTGGGTGGCTCAGGCTTTAGCCAGTTAATTGTGATGCATTTAATTGCTGCAGTTAGCAGGATTTGCAATAAGTAGTGTGTTGCTCTTCCCTCTATTACTTGTGGTTTTACCCCCAATACAGCAATCAGTGGATCTTTAGGGATGTTGGCATGAAAAACCACTGCAAGAACTTTATATACCTCATCCCAAAATGGCCTCAGTTTGGGGCATGCCCAGAATATGTATAAATGATTACCTATGTGCGCCTCTCCAACATTTGTTACTGTGTGTTGGGCCCATTTTTGCCACTACGTGTGGTGTTCGAAAATATCTAGTAAGAACTTTCCACTTGAATTCTCTCCATGTGTTTGAGCTGGCTACCAAATGTGCTGTACTCAAAACAGATTATCTCTCAGTTTTCCCTTGATATCTCTTGTTGCATCTCAGCCTCCCATCTCTCTTTAATTTGTACTGAGTTATTTGGGTTCAAAAGTAAAAATTCCTGGTAGAATCTGGAGATGACTTGTCTCATCATTTCCTGATTGTAAATGCATCAGAAATTGCTCTAATCCTGTGGGATTTGCAATTTTGGCCCAATCTTTCTGTGCTGTTAAAAGGTGTCTCAGTTGTAGATACCTGAAAAAGTCAGTTTTGGGGAGGAAGAAATTATTCCTTAATTTTTCAAATGACTTCATAGTGCCCTTCTCAAATAATTGATGAATATGTTTAAGTCCATATTCCGACCATCTTCTAAATCCTATATCTAATTGGGCGGGTGTAAAATTCCTAATTGAGCCTATGCTTGTTAGTGAGGAAATTGGTCTGGGTAGTTTTAACAAGGATTGTTGCATGACGCTTCTTGATAAAAGTTTGTCAAGTGGTTGATGAATGCCATGGCCAAACATTCCCCGGCAGTGTTTTTCCATGGCTGATCAAAAACTGTTGCTTGCAAATGTGAATGCCACAGACTTGCGATACAAGCCCTTGCTCTCATTAGGCTGAGGGATTTTCACTTCACACGGGACAGTGATGCAAGATGATAGTAAGAGTGTCATAAAAGAATGTAAGATGTCAAAAAGGAATGACTATATCTGCTCCAAAGGGAAAAGCTCAACCAGTAAACATTCCCTTTTGTATGTATTCTGTGATAAGAGCTTATGTCACACTGCACCAATTAACAACTTTCATCATCAAGTTATCAGGGTTGTGAAGAGGAAATCCCTTCAGTGAATACAAAAAGGAAAATAACTATTCATTAGCTAATCTATTTGCTACATGTTTTTAGCTTTCAAGTCACTACCTTCCCATGCAAACTCCGTCTTCATATCAGATTACACATTAGGACTTTGACCCACAGTGAGTGAAGCTGTCACTTTGCAAGCTTCATGCCTGTGTCACCAGCCGTTCCCCAGGTGCAGCAGAGCCGTCCTTGCAGCAGGGTCACAGCAGTGCTCTGCTTAGTGGGGCACTGGAGTAGTCCACCTCTCAAGGGAGACAGCACATCTCTGTTTAGCTACACAGAGGTGACCTCTCACCTGAAGGCTTCATGTGCTGATTGGGAGGTTTTGGAGTCAGACTGTGTGCTGCTGTGAATAACCTGCTGTGCACTAAAAACAGACTGTGTCTGCTGTGAGCTCTTCTTTCTATGTATCTGTCTGGCTTCTCATCCATTATTGTTTTCTATACCTTCTCTCACTTGTGAGAGAAGGTCTTTATATTCTTATATATATTATAGTCTTTATATTCTTCCGTATGTTCCAGATGGGCTGTGTTCGCAAGCACTCATAATGTGGCTGTTGTCAATGTGGAGATAAACAGTGCACCTGAGCCCTTGGTTTCCGGCCTGCCATCACTTGTGTTTGTATTGGTGATGGTGAAATAAATAATGGATATCTTTGCATTTTGGACAGTTAGTTGGACAAATCAAGCAAATCTAAGGGAACGTCTCCAGCTAGTTGCTTTTTTGCTGACCCCTATCCTTTTAAAGCTATCTTTGAATTCTGGCCATTTGTTAAAAATAACACCTTTTGTGATCAAACTGAGAAAATGATAGGGCAGGAAATCGGTCATGGCAATAGTCATAAGCCCTTTTTTTTTCTCCGCAGCGTTGGTTCGCCAATTCTCTGCCGATGGTGATTCACACAGAGCGAAGCATCTCTGCCTTAAAGACAAACCGCTGTGTACTTCACGCAGAAAGCCGGCAATGCGGCTCCTAAAGAGGCGTGGCGGTACACGTCATGATGATGACGTCGGTGTGTTTTCACGGTGTTTCCCCGGTGACCCTCCTGACAATCTAAACCCGTGGACAGGCTTATCCATTCACACTGGTTTGGTTCACAAATAATACAGCCCTGACACTCCCTCCAGAGGCGGATCAGCGCTGGAGCGAAATTTCACCCCTCGCCACCTCCGAGAGATTCACACAGAGGAGGAGGCGGAGAATTGGCGCCGGATCCCCACATGCAAACGGCAGTTTGAATGGGGCTATAGTTGCAACCCTGGTTATAGATTCCGTTAAAAACTGATGACTAAGATAGGATTGAAATGGAATCGTTTTTTTAAAATGAAGAGTTTTATCATAGCATAATGTTATCATATCATTCCATATGGTTTCATTGGAATCTGATAACTTCTTAATACAACCTGTTATGTTAAAACATATTGTTATGTTAAACTTGTTTATATATCTAAAAGTGAGTTAAACTCAGATATCAAATCGGCAAATGTGACAATACCTGCTGTGACATGAGCTCGTTAAGTTCCTCCTCCGATCTCATACAACAAATTTTACACTAGCATCTTTTCCTGCATACATTGTTCATTCGTGTAATTAAGGTGTACACATTATCTTCCTGAGTACTTTTAAATACTTTATTGTGATTACATAACCACAATCCACTACAATCATAATTGCCCTGGCAAAGGTAAAGTAAATCTATTTACATGACCCCTGCCAGGTTTGCATTCCAGTCTCAAATTACATTGCAGTCACATTTTTTTGTGCATGTAAAACCATCATGGTCTCTCTTTCCTCATTCTCACTTTGCCTCTTGTCCTCCTACTCTCTCTCTCTCTCTCTCTCTCTCTGTCCTCTCTCTCTCACATTCACACACATTTTCTCTCTCTCTTCCTCTCAGCAGTGTATATCCTGCCAGATGAGCATGAGGCGGGAAAAGGAATGCAGCTCTGCTCTGTTTACCTCTTCCTCATTTTCTCTCTCTCTCTTCCTGCTGCCTCCCTCCTCTCTCTCTCTCTCTCTCTCTGTCTCTCTCACACTCTCTCCCCCCCCCCCCCCCCCCCCCTCTCTCTCTCTCTCTCTTTCTCTCTCTCTCGCCCTGTCTGTGAGTATGCTCAGTCATTCAGCTCCGTGCACCGCTGTTTTTTCGTGAGACTGTAGAGCCGGTGGGAAGCCTGTGATTGGGGAAATAAGCGCTTGTGCCGGAGCCGGCTACCTCAGAGACAAACTAGATACAGTGGCGGGATGCAGGGGCTGTGGATTTAACCTGCTCATGTCAGAAAGAGATGGATTTGTGGTGCCTGTGAACTTTGGAGAGAATGCACTGGATGTGTAAAAGACATAAACAGCTCCTGTTTGGCATCAGGGATTGTTGGAACAACGGAGGACTCTGAAATCTTCTGCTCATCTTGAATACTGTCTGATGTAGATCTGCGCCTGAGAGGTCGAAAGCCCATCATTAAGATACAAGGTGGAGACACGTTTTACGCATGATTTAACAGGCAAAAGACACATCTCAGCAAGATTAACCTCAACAACATCTGCTTTACCTGATTACACCTGAGATGTGAGGGAAAATGACTGGCTCGCGGCAGGATTAAAGGAGTATCCTGTGATGTCAGACTTCACCTGGGGCAGTATTCTGAGACTCTGCTGAGTAGTTGTGGCGTTATTTGGGGGGGCGCGGCAGGAGCAGACTTTATTTCCAGGTGTGTAAACCACACCAGACTTGACTCATCTGATATCATCATCCCATCTCTGTTTCGACTCGGCCCCCTTAACTCATTTTCTCACCTCATCTTCTCAGTAGTCCCTACTCTCAAAGCCACCACCACCTCTCGTTTTCTCCCCATGGAGCCACTCAAGAGACGAGAGAAGAGACACTGATTAATGTGACTCCCAGCAGCCCGTGTCTGATTCCACAGCACTAGAAATAGAAAGGAGAAAGAAACAGCGGCCACACTTTTGAACTGTCATCACGTGGAACAAGAGAAGCACCATGTGGAATCAGTCTGGATACTGCAATCACATACCTCACGCCGGATATCCCTTCTACCATGCACCCTGCAGGTATGCTATCACAACCCTAACATGTGACCAAACTCTCTCTGTGCAGTTACAGTAACTTGTTGAAGTCACGTCTTGCTTTGAGATCGTGTTGCTAATTAGATTTTTGTACTAGGAAAACAAATCTGTGCCTTTACCATGTATGATCAAAGTGATTCTAATCACTTTAACCTTTGGTTTCTCTCAGAGGTCAGTGCTTTGCATACTGTTTGGAAAATTTGGATTGCCGTTCGGAAAAGTCGTTTATCCAATGAGTCCGACTGAATATAGCCTTGTTTGCCGATATGTTAACGTTTTTAGTCTTCTCCAAAGCAAGAGGTTGTGACCAAACTGGTTCATCAGGAACATTTGTTTGGCGCCCAGCTTGAACAGAACAAGAAAACTGGTTTTGCCTGTGCAGAATAAAAGAAGTTAGCAAATAGGCAGGTGTTGGTCAGTGTGACAAAAGTGACAGACTAAAGAGCTGTTATCATGTATCCTAAAAGCACTCCTACAGTCTGGTTGTTGAGCTTATTCTCCATACTGTATTTGAAAAAATATAACCTGTTTTCAATTTTTTTTTCTTCTGAAAAACACTTGATTTAAACAGATTACATAAGACTTTACTGGTCTTCTTCCATTATATCCCTGGTCTACCCCCCCTCCGGCAGCAGTAATGACATCATTATATTTATCACAAGGTTTCAGATGTGACCCAGTCTCAAATGAACACCATCAATCCTCATTCCCTGAGGGGAGAACAGACCCCTGCCTACGCCTCTTTTTCTGTCGGATACTGTAATAGCCTCTAACCTCTAAAGGCTGCTCGAGCTCAACCACCAGAATACTGATTCACATTTACTAGTTATTAATGAATTCTCTGTGTGGTTGAGTAATGAGGACATAGTTTAAAAAAGAATAGCATGATGAATCATCATAGTGTGTATGTGAACAAGTGCACATGCATTATAAAAGCTTGGTATTTTTTGTCTTCATCAATCCATGTTGTGCACATTGGTTAGTTATGTGTATCTGCTGGAGATGGTGCAGCAGCAGCAGGAGCGATCAGGGTGGTCTGCACCGGGGGGCAGAGGGATTTAGCTGATGAGTGAGTCATACCTCAGACCACTGGGCAGGTCAATGACCTGTCAGATCAGCCAGCTCATGGCAGAGAGCAAGATAGGGAGAGAGTGCACAGGAATCCAGGAAACAGCCCTGAGCTCCAAAACAAACTAACCATCGCTGTTCACTCCCACTCTTACTCTCTTATGGTGAAGTACTCTGACTCACACCATGAATGTTCCACCTGTAGCCCAACCACTTCATGCATTCAGGTCAAATGTGCTATTTATTCTGCATAAATGTGATTTTTAACATGCTTAGGATGCAGATGAAACAGAAACAGGATAACTGCTGGATATGAACTATTTACTGACTGTATTATATATTATCTTTCAGTGCTTTATTTCGTTAACATATCATTGTCCTCTTTGGCGCTCCAATGTCATTCGTGCTCCGTTTCCCATCTTCTCATCTTGATTTTTAATCCTCTTCTTGGATTTACAGTCCTTTAGGGGATTTTCCCTTTTACTGCATATGCCTCTGTATGAAAAGATCGACTGCTGAGTAGAATATTTAAGTTAACACCTACGTTGCACTGACAAAAGGGGGGAAATGGTTCTACATTTGAGATATTAAGGGAACATTTCATAGGATATGAAGAAGCAGACTGACAGCACTGAAATTAGATCTTAGTTTCTCTTAGAGGAAGAAGCAATAAGGCTTAAATATTGCATTTGTCACTCCAATGAAATTATAAAATGTTCAAACCGTTTTATTTGAGACTCTCTGTAAACCATCCAATGTGGCTCATGAAATTCAAACTGCTTCTTTAATAACCACATTAGACTGATAGAAGCATTAGCAGTATAATGAAGTTTGTTCTTTGAACTCAGTAAAAGTCCAGTGATCCTTGTGCAAGTTAATGATCACCTCACCTGTCAACAGACTCTTCTTTGACTCTGTCAGACTCCGCCCCCAGCCCTTTGTTTAATCCAGTGTGTTTACATTCAAATGACAAGGTGTTCATTCGCGGTCTGAGGAAGTTCTTTACCAGACTGTTGTTTGGTGCGCTAATCCAACAAAAGCCAGCTGTGTCAGTCAACCATGGAGGCATGAGGTGAGCGTGAAAGCCTAATGGGGCTCGGCATGTGTGTGCCTCAGAGTATTGATGTAGTTGTGTGTGGGTATTGGATGGAGAACTGGAAATAAAATGTTTTCTGAGTGGGCGTATCTACTATGTTTGACTGACTGATGTCGATATGCTGAAATATTTGATTAAACTGGGACAAGGGATATTATTTCAGAGATAAATAAATTCCGACAGACAGTACGCTATGTTTCACAGAATTTACTGTGAAGATTTATTGAATAGAGCCATAAAAGCGGACGGGGAGTGACAGGTGACAAAGTTCATGGCACAGTTGCAGACTCACAGCGCTGCATGAGCCGAGTTATCCACACATCACAGATGCATTCACCTGTCTGCACGGAAACCTGCATGTGAAGATTTTACACTAACTTTACTCTCTATTTTGTTTATGTGTGTGTGCGTGCGTGTGTGTAGGGGCGTGCAGGGCTGTCAGACCCACATCGGCTCAGGGATGTAAATGGATTTGGGCTGGTGGCCCGGTGGGGGGTGAATGGAGCAGATTGTCTGAAAGCCTTTGCCTCATCCTCACACACTCACGCACGCACTCACGCACGCACGCACGCACGCACGCATGCTATGGCGTCAAAATCGTTTCAAAACAACCAGAGAGGCACGCAGCAGCGCACGCACGCACGCATGATTATTTTGTTATACGTGCGTGCGTGCGTGCATGCGTTGTTACGTGCAGATTGTATTTCACGCGTAACAAAAAGCTGCGTACGTATGAAGCAGCGTGTGCACGTCTGTCTGTCACTGTTTGACAAATGTTGTTAGGCGTTCACACGTGCGTGCGGTCGCTGATTCTGATGCTTCGCAACCGGAAGTTGATCTGCAGCGCGCACACCAGTCCGCGTACACGCACGCCTCACGTAGTTGGCCTTTTCATTTTAAGTGGAGGTAATCTGCGGACTGTGACCAGTGATCACAACGGATATTTATTTGTTTTAGATCAGCTCGTTTCCAGCTTTATTGATTATCATTATTTTTTATCATATATTATTAAGTGTTAAATTACTTTTAATTGTTAATTTTCGTGTTCTGATTTTACTCTATTAAAATCGTGTGTAAATACATGAAATAATTGCAGTTTACTGTGCGATGATATGAATATTGTTAAATGTATAGCTTATTAATTTTGTGAAATTGTAGGCTACATTTTGGTGTTATTTCGTTTATTTAAAAAAAATATCATGACATCAGAATCTGCGACCGCACGCACATGTGAACGCCTAACAACATTTGTCAAACAGTGACAGACAGACGTGCACACGCTGCTTCATACGTACGCAGCTTCTTGTTACGCGTGACAGAGTTTGCACACGTCATTTCCACGTACGCGTAAGTGCGTGACAAAAATGTTCAATCATCTTCATGCGAGCGTTAACACGTGCGTTTGCATAAAGACGCATGAATGTTACGCGTAGTCACTACGCGTCGTGTGATTACCGGCGTGCAGCAGTCATCACGCGTGAACGTGCGCCTAAACGGGGGGCCATTATAAGTCAATGAGGAAACTACATTACACGTCAGGCGCGGCTTGCTGCACAGGCGTCAAAGCAGGCGCGAGTGACACGCTCAGTTGATATGTGCGCACGCTTTTTGAAACGATTCTAACGCCATATACGTGTGACAGAGTTTACACACGTCATTTTCGCGTACGTGTAAGCGCGTGACAAAAATGTTCAATCATCTTCATGCGAGCGTTAACACGTGCGTTTGCATAAAGACGCATGAATTTTACGCGTAGTCACTACGCGTCGTGTGATTACCGGCGTGCAGCAGTCATCACGTGTGAACGTGCGCGTAAACGGGGGGCCATTATAAGTCAATGAGGAAACTACATTACACGTCAGGCGCGGCTTGCTGCACAGGCGTCAAAGCAGGCGCGAGTGACACGCTCAGTTGATATGTGCGCACGCTTTTTGAAACGATTCTAACGCCATATACGTGTGACAGAGTTTACACACGTCATTTTCGCGTACGTGTAAGCGCGTGACAAAAATGTTCAATCATCTTCATGCGAGCGTTAACACGTGCGTTTGCATGAAGACGCATGAATTTTACGCGTTGTCACTACGCGTCGTGTGATTACCGGCGTGCAGCAGTCATCACGTGTGAACGTGCGCGTAAACGGGGGGCCATTATAAGTCAATGAGGAAACTACATTACACGTCAGGCGTGGCTTGCTGCACAGGCGTCAAAGCAGGCGCGAGTGACACGCTCAGTTGATATGTGCGCACGCTTTTTGAAACAATTCTAACGCCATACGCACGCACGCACCACGCACGCACCACGCACGCACGCACGCACGCACGCACGCACGCAGACATATAAAGTGCAAAACAACACAATAATTTCATAATTCACCTTTAAAAGCTCATAATTGACTCTGGTTTAATTTTTGAACCGACTAAACCTTACTCAAATATTTAGATGGCGAGGTGTGTGATCGCCTGCTAATCTCCAAACGTGTTCTGAATAATGTGTTTAACTAATGAAACTCAACAAGAAAGAAATTTATTAGTGCCATCCCTGTTATCTTTAGTTTAGGACAGGAAATGGATTTGCTTAAAAGGATTTCTTGCCGAGGAGGGAATGAGAATGAGCTTTCAGTGTTGAACTTGATCTGAAGGCTAACCAGAAATAACTGTGAGCAGAGTGTCATATGTAATAACTCCCAAGAGAGGGACACTGTAATGGTGTAAGAGGTTGTAAGAAGCAAAGAGAGTAATGTATATGTCCAGAGGCAAAAAAGGAGTTGATATTTAGAAAGAAAATGTATCTGTGAGTGTGTAAAATTCCTTTTTAGATTAGAATTGATGCTCCTGATCATTTGGAGAACTTGTTTTTTCTCACACTTTTCCTCAGTAAACTACCAAATGTTATCATGTGCAACTTGCTCTCCATTACTGTACTGTACAGTATTCATGGCAGTATTTGACTGAGATATTCTTGCCAAGTGTATTCTGGGCAAGAGAAGGCATAGTTTTTAAATACCAAAACGACTGAATACATAGCCTGAAGCAATATAAATGTTGGCCACATCCAGCCAGGCATAAGAGTGTGAGCCAGCTCACATTACCAACCAGCATAAACTGAAAATAAGACAATTGAGGGCTGGAGCGAGATTATTTTTGGACAGAGGAAGAGGAAATGGCCCTGCCTCCAGCTTCATGTAGAAATTGGAGGCAGAAAAGTACATTCAACAAATGTTAGATACTAAAATAAACCCGAAATCTGATTAGATGTGTTCAGGAGTGGATTTCCACTCTGGTACACACACACTTGAATGCCTCTTGTAAATACACGGGAAATGTGCAAGGAAAAGGGCCCCACAGTAAAGAATCTGACCAAGCATCTTATCGTGAGAGTCTCCAGGAGAATCTGTCATTCAGTCTCTGTAGCTGCCCTTTCCTCCTCCTGAGTGTTGACACACTTCTGTGACTGGATGCTTGATGCGACTGACACTTTGACAAAATGAATTCCCTACAAGTCGCTCTCAGGGAGGGTGCCCTTATGTCAGAAAGTGCCGGGCTGTCACAGCAGCAGGCTCGGATGAGGCTTGACTAAAGAGAGAAAGCTGACATGGCTGTGGTTTCTTTGACATGGTGGTTGTCTGTGACAGTCGTGATGTGTTGAAAGGATGGTGGGTTAACTGTGGATGTCGATCAGTTTTCATTACAAAGTTAAAAACTACAGGACAGCTGTAATGCTGGTTTCTTATATGATCAGTGAATCAGAAGTTAAATAAACCAATTCCAGAGCAAAATGTATGAAGACTCTACATATTGATTATATCAGGGATGTAGCTGTGAATCAAAGTATATAACAATTATTTTTTATTTATTCGATTCAATTGACAGAAAACAGCGTCTTTCCCATTTTTACTTGACAACATTAAAAAAAAAACATCTGACATTTGCTGTTTGTAACTTTTCAAATATGAAGAACTTGCTGTTGTTTTAGTGTTCAGTTTTTCATTTTAAATGTATTTTATTTTGGGCTGTTGTAAGATGAAACAAGCAAAGTCTGTCTGGGCTCTAAGAGAGCGATGGACATTTTTCACAGTTTTCTGGACTTTAAAGCAACAAGATGTACGTTTTTACCTCAGAATCATGTTGATGGTTCAGTGTCTTGTTATTGGGTGAATTGTGTCTCTGTTTTAGCCACTCTGCACCACTATCACGTGTTTCTGCACAATGTATCCTCAGTGAGAGGGTGGGATCACAGCGTTCAATACATGTTTACTTCAAGATACAAGTTTTCAACACATAGTATTGTATCAGACCTGGATTTGGATTTACTACAGCGGTGTTGCACTCAGAAACTGTAGAGGGGCCCAATATGCATAAAATGCCAATTTCTACATAATGGTGCTTCAAAAAACTAAAATTGATTAATCAAACACATGGAAAAAAAACTTGCAAGGCTGAGATGTGACTTTTGCATTGATTAGAAAAATACACGCTGATATCCAAAATATTATCAACATCTAGATATTGATGCCAACCGTACCATGAGCTTTTGATCAGCGTATTATCGGATTCTGATTTTACACACTTTTTACAATGAGGATTTGCAGTATATTAACTTCCCTGTAGTAGCTAAGACTGCATGGAGAACATTGTCATTTTCACTTACTCTGAAAGGCTTTATAGTTTCATGGTGTCATATTTTTGGTTTTGGATGAGAAGCTTGCATCTCCAGATTGTCAACATTTCAGCAACAGACAGCCTTGCTTGCTTGAAACTAAATAACTAGCATTTTTCATATTATTCATGGGGCTATAAAACTCTCAGCCTATTGGGGAACAATGCAAACATAATTCAAATTGATATATAAAAGACATTGGTGCCATTTTTTTCTGATGTCAGCAATTTCCCTATAGTCATTAGCCAGATTAACTCAATTAATCTACGGTCTATTCTGCACAGCCAGGATGGTAAATTAGTATGATTTCCAGCCTTTCAAGCTCATTTTACATGCTTAGATAGGACACTGTGTCCAAATGTCACCCTTCTTATAATTCTACGTCTGTCCTTGCCTCAACCTGCCTAATTCATGTGGGAGGAAATTAAAGCAAGGCAAAGTTATTTTCTCTTTGTAGCTTGTAGGTTTTGTAGGTTTTTGGTGGCTAAATCCATCCTAGAAAGCCTTTGGTGGCGAGTGTAATCTCTCTCTTTTTTTTTTTTAATGCTGGTTTCATCAACATTTAGTGTGGCAGGAATGAGGGGATCAGGGCTGAGAGGATAGAAGGCAGCTGTGAACATGAACAGTTTGAATTACAACAAGATGAGAAAGTATCTTGACCAGCCCACCTAAAAGCTTGCTGGATATGGGTCATTACAGTTGAACAGTGCAGTACAGATGGATGGACGGTAGCCTAGAGCACCTCTCAAAGGCGGCTGACTTCAAAGGCTTCACCTCTGTTGGTTTTGGCTGAACAGGAGAGGAGACAAGATGCTGAGCACTTGTTTGGGAGGTGTTGACTTCTGTTTGGGCCTCATCCTCGGACGGTAGGAAAGAATCAAGTCACTTATTCTGTCAACATCAATATTAGTACAACATGGCTTTTTTCAGTGAACATGTCTGTATTGTGTTTTACGTGTACAGTAACAATACTCTGAATTGTCACAGTATTGGAGTAAGAGAAATGAGAAACTCTTGGCTAGCTCTTTACTTTTATGTTGTGCCAAGATGTCTACATCAAAAGTCTTTATTTCCAATAAATGCTGAGTATCTTAACTGGAAAGTTGGCTTTGCATTTTTGGGGTTAAAAGCAATCCATATTGTGTCAATCTTCTCACCCGATGTGAAAAAGGGTCAACAGAATTACCGCTTTGCAGCTCCCCTTGGTTTTACAATGTTTAGCTGTCCAGTCTGCAACTCTAGTGCTCTGGTTCCCTCACTCTTTTCTCAGCGTCTGTCTCAGAGAATTGCCTCTAAAAACCCTCTTTACACGAGGCTTGGATGATTACTACCAAGTTAGAATATGACAATGTCTAAAAGGAAACAGTGCGACAGATGATGATACAGTTATTTGAAGGCAGTGGGCATAAGGCAGGTGTTGTTGTGTAAGTTCTGTTTTTGACTTTACAAACCTTACCAGCTCAGCACTGTAGTCACCGCTGCTCCAACTGTTTGGCTCCCATCACTATTGAATGGAGCTGGCAGCTCTCACCTTCAGCCTCTGAAGCTTGAAACAAAGTAAGGTGGCCAGCTTTACTGAGGATGCTAAGCTAAGGAAACAAATACAAACGGCACAATTAAAAGAAACACACTAACGGCAGTCCGGATAAAAGAAAAACTGCTGCTGACAATGTAACACAGCGTCTCTGGTTTACCTTATAGGGCAGGTTTAATAAGAAAATAATGAACAGGGACGTAATGCATTGACCACCAGCAACAGATTCTTTCTATTTTCTCAACCACATGTTACAAATGCGACAAACCTTTGCCTGATGTCAACTCTCAGTGGAAACGCTTCTTTTTTTTCTTCTCTCTGTTAGGCCTTCAAATAGCAATGTTGTGATGGTCAAGAGCTTAGTGGGCAATGACCGTCAGCCATTGGTGATGAATGATAAGTCGTAATTTATCATAATTTATTTTAACATTCATATAATGTTAAGGCTTGTGTGAATTTTGTTTATTTTGTTGTTACAGTTCTGATTAAGACATAGTTTACAATCTGAATTTATGGTGTCTGGGTTATTCCTGAACTTTTGATATGGTGCTAAATGGCACATGTGTGTTTAATCAGTGCATTATTTAAAACAATAGTTTGTAAAGGTATTTTGATTTCTATTTCTGGATGCACATTTGTTCTGTTTAGTCTTGTGTTTTTTGTCTCAGGTGCAAGGGCAATTAGTTTGGAGCACAGGATTTTTTTCCTATTTAGGCACTTCATTATGATATTAAACACTAATTCTTAATATTAGGATGTTAATGTGTTGATGCGCTCAGGGGAAATAAGACTAAATTGAATTGTTTTTTTCATTGTAATTATCTCATTAAAGAGTGAACGGTGTTGACCAGACATTGTTAATGTCGATGGAGTCTACAGTCTCTGCAGAGTTTAAGAAGCAGTTTTATCAGTGATGTGGGCTGGGGAAGAAACAACCCCTTACTTTCATTCCAGAGATGGATGTGTAGGATTTTGCTATCAGCCTGCTTTCCGTTCTCCATCTGTTTGCCACTGAAACCCTTTGAGCTCGTACAGTCTCCTAGGTCTCACATTTCCGACCGTGTGGGCTTCACAGCTCTAATCCCTGCCTAATCTGAGACAGCTTTGTGTGTAATCAAAGAATCCACTGTACATGCATGAGGAGGTGGGGCTGTGCAGGAAAAAAAAACACATATACAGGTTACACACCATATGGTAACCATGAAAACCGTCTTTGTAGTTTGACTTTGAGATACTGTATGTTTATCCATTTAATTTAACTATCCTTCTAAAGACTAAGTTATAACTTTGCAGTTGTATCAGGCATGAGCAGAGATTGGTTGCATTACAAAAGACTGAGTAGGCAGTCCAATAGGTATTTATGTAGTCTGTATTGATGTACTGTATTGATCTTAAAGTGACAGTTACTTAATTTGAAATGTTCATCTCTTTGGAGTATCTGCATGTAGAGATTTGAAGCCCCGATTTAGAACAGGTGTATAACAAGGTTCTTTTTGATGCAGATTGACTGAGTGGGTGGGGATCACTGAAATAAACCCACCCGCTGGATAACTTGATCCGAATGAAGAACACAGGCATCACCATGGCACCTGCTACATAGGAAATACGCTTATTTAATCTCTCCGAGAGTGAGATTGAAATCTTGTGTATTTGGGCTAAGTACGGAGCTGGAGGTAGGATGTGTCCAGGAGGTGGAAGCCTCAGCAGCAGGTGATTAAATCCACCCAGAACATTACTGGTATACATCTTCCGAGCATCGGTGATATTGGTGAGTGAGTGAAAGACAACACCCACCCTAGCCACAGTCTGTTCACCCTGCTGTCGTCTGGCAAAATATCACCGGCTTCTGTCCTCAGGCTGTGAGACTCTTTTAACTCATCCTCTGCACTCCAACATAAAAAAGTAGTTTTTTTTTTCCTCTCCTGTAACATAAAGGCAACACAACTTTGTCTTTCTTGAGAAAATCTGCAAGTCACAACTTCAGTTATTAAACTTCAATCTAGCAATGTTCAATAGTTACATTGCAGGTTGTGCAGTGTTAAATGAGGCAACATGTCTTACCACAACTTCTTTTCTGCTTGATTCTGAAGCAAAGCAAGCAGACTTAACTACAAGAGACATCTGTATGATTTTTTTTTTTTTAATTTAGGAATCAAGGGTTCAAGGATACATGGGAGTTTGTTGATTGTGAGTGACATGCAGGCTCTGCATGCACAGCAGCCCCCAATCGTTCTTCTTCAATTTATCAATCAAAACAGGTCCTCCTTTGGCTGTTTCATGACTTGCATTCCCCTACAAAATCACTCACATTGTTATAGAATTATAAATTCTTTCCAAAAAGAGCTATTGAAGTTATCTGGAGGAAATTCAGATAGAACAGCAACATATCGCAATGTCATTTTCCCCCAGTATTATGCAACCCTTCTTTAATCTGTGAAATGTAAATTTGACAATTTGTGTTGCCTGCTTCCACATCCATAAGACTTGAATCAACTACAGGCTTCCTTTTGAGTCTTTTTCTGACCACATGATGGATTTAAGTACAAGATTTTCTTTCCCTCTAGCTTTGTGGTAGGATTCCACAAACCTGAGAAAAATATCTGGGTCCAACAAACCACTTTAAGCCGTCTTGGCAACTTTGTCTGTCTATTGTTTGATGCTGGTAGAGCAGAATATTGTGGATTTACAAGAGCGTTATTGCTGGAAGGTGCTGCTTTACTGAGAAGCAGCTCACAAACAACCACACGGTAAATGTACAAGATATGAAATCACAACAGTTAAAACAGCTAAAAGTGTCTGTTCACATTACAAAACAATTGAATTCAATCTAATGTAATCATCACAAATATTGATTAATGCAGGTTGGAGGATGAACTTTACATGTTTACATTTCGGTGTATTTTGGAAGAATTATTAGGTACGTATGCCTTATACAACTATAAACCCTAATAATACTTTGATGTGTAACTTTGTGAAGCCAAATATAGTACGCTGCATGGCAAGTGCAAAAAGTATCTGCTGCGAAGGAAAACAGTTAAGTAGGATAAAAGGGACAACCCATACACATTTTCATTGCATGTATTACACTTTCTATACTGGCAACTCCAAACAAGAAGAAACTGTCTTGTGTAAGTCTCAGTGGACTCATCAAGACAAGTGTGGGCCAAAGCAGAACTGGAGTATTTCTCCTCAGTGTCAGTGGGTAGACCAGATCCATCTCTCTAACCTCTAATGAAGCATGAAGTGCCATTGTATACCTTGGTTTTGCCACAGAGGTCCATATTTTCAACATTTCAGGAGCAGTAGCTCCTTTAAGTATAATTAGGCCTTTGTATCCAGTAAATTAAAAAGGAGCACGTGGGCAACTTGAGGTTCAACTCAGGGATGGATATAATTTTTTTTAGTGCTGGCATTTCTGTGTTGTTGTGGGAAATTTTTTAGTTTTATAGCCAAATTTACTTCTTTGGTAATGAATGCCGCTGCAGATCAGCCTCGTGGGGGAGGAAGTGTTCACGTCTTTGAAGCCAAGTCTCAGTGAAGTGAAACTGTGAATACTGCTGCTGTGGCCAGTCCAAACAATGTAAATGTAAGACTGATAAAAGTTTGAACTTTTGAGTTAGTTTTTCTTTTGGAGATTTTGTTGAAACATGGCTTTAAGTTTTTAACGTTTGGGATTTTATACTTGTCTGAAATAATCTGATGGTTCGGATGTGGGTGTAGTCTTTAATTTACCATTGCTCAGACCGAGCCAGCAGAGTGAGGCTTTGCTCTTCAGGCTTGTTTTATTTCAAATTAGTCCAGGGTATTGATTTAAATATTTAAACCCTTAGGCTGCATTCAAACCAAATCTTGCTTTTTACCGAAGACGCAGGTCCTCCCATTCATTTAAATGAGGGTAGCGTGTTTTGACTGCGGCAGTGCAGACTGCAAGGGATGCCAAAAAAAAGAAAATCTAGCCGGCTGCGGTCAAGAAGTTGAAATGGACTTAACTTTTGGAAAAAACACAACCCATTGTTATGTTGCATTGGCCAATCATGGAAGCTGCCGATAAGACAACCAGCATGAATGAAAAAGAATGAATTCGAAAAGCACTTTATGTCTGCATCTGCCAGCCGGACGTCATGACAAGAGAAGGCATTTAATACGTGGTAATTCCAGTTCAGGAGTGGCTTGATGTTCTCTCCAAGTAGGTGAAAAAAAACCTGTGTATATGTCATTATTGGCATCGGCAATCAGGCAAAATAAGCTAAATGGGATATTTGGCATCCCTATACCTCATGAATTACACACAAACATTTAAATATATGGTAATTTGTGCAGAACTTGATGCACATTTCACACAGCCTCTCTAGCTAACCTTTACTACATTGTCATCTGCAATTATTCAGTCAGTTTGTAAGATTTTCTTTCAATTCTGTTGCTTTCTCCTTCTTCCTCTCCTCCCACTGTCATTCAGAAGATTATTTGAAGAGTGGTCAACATAGGCTACACAGCACAAGAACGTCAACGTCAACAGCTGCATCCACGTATGCACTGAATCCGTTTGGCCACAATACTGCTCTGCGTTCTAACACCTCACAGCCCCAATACACAGTGAAGGGCTGAACGTGTATACAGATGCTTTGGTTTGCAGCTCAGTTGCAGAAGCATAAGTAGTGGCAGGTGTTAACATGTACACAAATGTGCCCATCGTACAGACATCAGATTGACAGAAAATGTCTGACACATTTTCAGTGAAGATCTGGGAGAAAAGCGAGGGAGCCAGTTCAAGTAGAGAACTGGAGTTGTGCTACTAAACCTTTGAGTGACATATTGTACTCTCAGCTACACATATCCAGAGCATACCTAATAAGGAGCATATGCTGTCACGCTCAGTTAATGCAGCAATCAAATAAAAAATATATTTGTCTTTTAAGATTGTCATCATGTCGGATTGGGTGATCATAAATTTCTTCTGCAATATTCCATGCTGTGATTTTGCCAGAACAAATTCTGGTCGAGCCCCACTGATGCTGGATTTTTGAGGCTGATGCAGATACTGATATTAGAGATTAAAACACTTCCAATATGCAAAAATCTGGTTGATATTCCTTTTTACACAGAAAATAAATACGTTTTTTTGGATTTCTGCAATGGTCCATGCAGTGTGGTTATACAACACTTGAGTTAAAGGTGTGCATGAAACGGTGGTCAGATATTTTACTGTTAACAATTAACTTGTCCAAGTCCACTAAAATGATTAACCTCACTATAATATAATAATTTTTACTTGACCCAAGCATCTGTCCCTACATTATGTTCTGTCAAAATGCAGACAGCGATATATCTGTGAGAGGCCAATGTCGGCCGATAATATCTCTGGAGAGATTTGTGGGCTCTGCATGCTACACGTTGAATTCTGATCAATCATGGCTTGCTGTCGGTCAGGTGCCAGAGACTGCCTGACAGCACAAACGAATATTGCGTACGTTATCATAGTGTTTATGAAAATGAGTTAACCTGGCTCTTTTCATCGTTACTTGGCAATGAAGGTATGCTCTTCCTTTTTCCTTACAGTTGGTATGAAACACTAAATATTTTATGCATAGGACACATGCCTGTTATTTTTGCTGTTATCAGGCTTGTATAAAGTGTGGACTAACACTAGTCTTTTGCTCTGTGTAAAGCTGAGAAGACATGTTTTAATCAACTTTTGTATTCTATCAGAACCTGCTACTTTTATGCTTACATTGTTTGGATCAATTGACCAGCCACGACATGGGTGCTCACACTGATCGTAAGCATCGAACTCGCGGTTGGTTTAGCCCACTTTATATTCATAAGCAAATCTCTTTCTTGTTCTTTCTTGTAATTGCTTAAACTGCAAAACAGCCAACCAAAGTTTCTGACATGCCAGAAATCTGTCCGATCGTACGACAGCCGGGTGGCTGATCGCTCAGACAATTAATCAGGCATTTAATTGCCCTCTTATACAGCACATCAAATGACCACCAATCTGGCAGGAAGGTTTTATTAATTAGGTGTGGGTCAGAATCAGGCTTAATCTGAGCAGTGTCTGCCTGGCTCATCACTGCTGATCACATATTACATTTATCAGTCTATATTCACCCAAGTATGCACCTTCTGGCTCTGAATCGGATTTCTCTTGAAGAGGCTGGGATTTATTATCATTGCTTTCTGCATATTTAAGTTTATGCTTTGGGGATTCACTAGGTCGGAGCCTTGACTCCAAAGATCAGTTGTGTAGTCTGTTTTCATGTAACAGTGTAACCGTTCCCTGTCAGGGTGAGCAAGATGTCTTATTATGCTCAAGGACCCAGGGGTATTTTTGATTTGTTCATCATGATTGATGCTCAGAGATGCATTGTTGTTACTTTTCATCACCTGGATTAGTGCAGTATATTAGCTAAATTAAACGTGGTAGCCAGTAGTTTCATTCATGTTATTATCGAGTCACATTGATGTCAGAGGGTCCTGCAGTGTCTGATCAGAGTGTAATTTGGTATCACATCATGGCATTTAGAAGATGTTTTTTCAACTGAATCAATAAGAGGCTGTTATTTTGCCTCCAGTGGGAAACGTCTGTTCGTTTGTGTGGGCATGGTTGTGTCCATCTCTCTGCACCTGGAATGTTTTTATCCGTCTCTTTCTACTGCTTTTTGTTTGTCTTATGATTTATAGAGAACCTGTAAAACACACACAAACTCTGCCTCTTAAAATATCTGTCTGTGTTGAAAAAATGTTATCAGAGGAAGTCTTTGCAGTTATCTCCATCATCCCTCCATTTCTTCACCTGAGCGCATCGCTCATTTCTAACATCTTTGTTACTCAATCATGTAACACAGACACCCTTAAAGACACGCTTTCAATGAGATTTTCAGAGCAGATTTCTGACCCCACGTTAGTGTCTACTGATGCAACCAGAAACAGATTTGTGAACAGCTCTTGTTCTCTTTTAGAAACATCATGACACCAAATTCCAGATTTCCATACTTTTTTTGGTTGGTTAATTATTTAAAATGCTTTTTATCTTCTTTTGTTCTTCTTCTGTCTCTCGCTGCCTTTGATTTGACTCCCATCGATACTTGCACACACACTCAGTCACATTTTTACTCACACACACACACAAACACACACAGACACTCAAACCCCCTTCCCCTCTCTGAGACGGGCCCGTCAGCCGCTGTGAAGTGTTTTGAATTTGAATGCAGTGTTGACTTGTCTTCCATTAGCATGCCAGCCTGTCAGTCTCCATGCCGAGTCCCTTGCTGTCCGGCAAAAAGCTGCTCCTCTGTCATCTGCACACACACTCAGTTTCAGGGGTGTTGCTTGTAGTAAACACTCTAATCTCCTTCTTTTGCAAAAGCCTACCCTAAAATCCCATCACTATTTGGCGATATTTATTGCAGTGGAAAAGAGTGGAGGCTTATTTAAAGCCAAAGATGGCCTCCTCTCGATGTTGCCATAGCAACAAAATGTCCCGAAGCAGTCTCTTGAGGGCTGGGGGGGAGATTGCTTCTGCCTTGTGGCATCACCAGTAGCAACCGAGCTGGACGCCACTCCGTCTACTGTTTCTGATTGGTTGTGATAGACATCTCTATTACACCATCCATGTACCCCACCATCCCAAAATACAGCCACAATCAAGATGGAACAGCTCATCAGGGCTGAAGAATCCCAATCATGCTACTTGATGGAGCTGCAATTAACTGTCAGGGCAGCTTTATAACCTGTGAATCTGTCTGGGGAGCGTTGTGGTGGGAGGTGGGACAGCAGCTGCTGTGATGGGACATGAGCTGGGGAGGAAGCAAAGAAAAAGAGAAGAGATGACAGTGATGAAGAGTAAACGAATGGCAGTAGATTTTCCAAAACACATTCCTACATTAAATCAAGCTGTGTGTTGTAAAAGCAGGATGTTGAGGAGAGTGAAGGAAGGACACAGACCCGGACAGTGAGAAGAGAAAAACAGAGTGGGAGGAAATGGAGATACAAAAACACAAAAAGGGAGTTGTAGAGAGCATAAATGATGAAATTTTGTTTCTAATAGAAAGGAGACGGCAGGCATAATAGAACAAGAAAGGTCATGAGTAGGAGTCATGACTGTGAGGTTGTGTATAGCTAATCCTGCCAAGCCAGGCAGGATGCTCTATAAATAGTAATATGCATGCACTTATAAAGGGGCACAAAGGTTGATTTTCCTGGAATCAATGAAAATATGATCACCTCAAAGTGAAGGGCAACAGCAGTGACTCGTGTGGCACAAGAAATTTAATTAATGTTGGTTTAGAGGATGCTTCTTCTAGACTGTTGGAGGGAACACACAAGATTAGAACCACAGAACCTTTGCAATAAAATGTGATTTTTTTTTTTATGTAGCATTTTGTATTTATTTGATAGTTGACAGCAGAGAGGGGACATAAACATGGAGAGATACTTGGGGAGATTGCGTGCGATTAATGCCCCGGCTGAAATCAAGACAGTTGCATGCATCTAAACAGTTTAGTACAGTATAGTGCCAGTATTAGTATAATTGGCCACATGGCAAAGTCCCCTCCCCCCCATCTAATAAGCTTGTGCAGACATGTTCACTGTCTTTTGGATTGCTGTATTTATTCACTGTTAATGACAACTGAGCATTTCCTACTGCTGCAGCTGCACATTAGAATCATTTAACTGGTGAAACACAGGAAAATAGAATATATTCAGTGAGTTTAGCACTTGCTGGTATTGTTTGTCCAAATAGTGTCTACAGAGCAAAACAGCGGCCATTTTTGGCATTTGTTGACATCTCATGGGCTGCGTCCGAAATTCCATATTAACATGCTATTGAGTATGCTAAAACAGTATGTGAGATTTTTTAGTATGTCCGAAACCTTAGTATGAACCTAATAGTACGTGAGGTGCATACTATTTCTGGTAAATATTACAGTATGCAAGCACTGGACACTACGCCAGCATAAATATCCCACAATGCAATGCAGCGGTGACAACAACAACAACACAGCAGACAACGGTGGACAGCGACCAATGCAGCTCTGGTGTAACGTCTAACGTTATAATGCTTTAATTTAAGTTTCTAACGGTAGCCGTTTAACGTTAGCTCCCTAGTTAACTCAGTTAATATTACAACCACAACAGTGTGTCATCATAAGTGAAACCTTATACTTAAGTAAAAGCCAAATAAAACATGTTTTACATGAGTATTATTGCAGATTGCCAGTAGAGGTGAGGTTGACACGGGTTACCACGGTTACGCATCTCCAATCCAACCGGCAAGAGGCTCTCAGGAATCGCGTCACTTCCGCGCTAAGCAGCGCGTCTGAAAAGATGCATACTGCTGTTATTCACTCAAAAGTATGTTGAACGATAGTACACATTATGAGTATGTAGTGTATAGTATGGAAGTTTTGGACGCAACCATGGAGTTTTCACCTCTCTTTTTTAGTCTTTATCAGCACAGTAAGTTTGCTCAGTTACCATGAGGAAAGATGTTCCAACTTTCCATGATTCCTCTCAGACCTTTCATCCAATTTTGTTTCTAAGTATTTCATTTTCTGGAAGAAATTTACCCCACATAAAAGGTAAAAAAAACTCTCCATGTGTTATTCATTAATCGCTCACACATTTCTCATTGGGATTTCCTGTTAAACTATATATATATAAAAAAAACAAATTTAGAATTCTTTCTGCACTGTTTACTTTCAAATCTCCTTCAGCACTCTTTGTTTATTCTATCATAAAGATTTTATCCTCTGTATTGAATTATTAATTTACTTACTGTTTAATTATACTTTGTCAAAGTTAATGGCACTAACTCTCTTCAACATACATGTCTCTCTGGGATGATCACTTGTGGGATCCACTTATCTGATGTCGGCCATCTTCTCTCCTGCTACAGTTACATTATTCACAGTTATATTTTTTTGTTGTCATAGGCATCTTTGCATTCAGGTACACCGGTCTTGCTCTGTTTACTCTGAGTCTTCCTGTGTGTGTGAACGGTGGAATTCTTCCATGTCCACACATTGACAGGACAGGCGAGATAAGAGATGGTGGAAACAGATACTGTACATCTATGGCAGAGAGACTGCTACCTGTTCGCTCTCCTGTCGGGGGGATTGAAGGTTCTGTGGTCAACAGATTCTTTCTTTAACAAGCTGTTAGTCACAGTTCAGCTCTCCACAGTGATCAAACTAAAGCGTAGCTGCTCTTCAGTGTTAATGATGGTAATGTTTTAAATATACCTGATTTATTATTTATTTTGAGTCTGGTTCCTCTCCTGTCCTCTCCTCTCCTCTCCTCTTAAAAGCATTTAGGAGTAGTCCTTCCAAACCTTACAATAAGAAGCTGTAAGAACGTTATCTCTGTGCCCCATCCATACATCTCAACAGCCATACTAATTACAAGCACTGAGCCATTTACAGAAATGTGATGGATGGAATTTCCTTGAGATATTCCATTAGCAGTTATAAGTATGTTTATATTCCAACCTTATTGTCAAAGGCTGCAGAACATTTGCAGAAAATGTTTAATATAAAAACGTTAGCAACATGTCTGTGTCAGTCAATCACTTCACTGAATCTCAAGTACTGTCGGATTGCCAGGAAATTTTATGCAGACATTTATTATTCACTGAGGATAAATCCATTTGACCTTGATGATCAAAAATCAAAACACAAAAAGGACCCCAACACATTTAAACGACGAGAGTTCTCATAAACTTCGGTTTGAAGTGTGCCTATGATAAACCTTAGTTTTGAGGGCCAACCCTAACACTTCACCCTGCCCCTCTATCTCAGGAAGAATTGAGACACCTTACCCATACATGTGAATGTGCAAAACAGAAGGGTAGGGTTCAAGTGATGGGGCAAAGGATGTATTAGGGTTGGGCCTTGGAAACTAGATTATTTTCTCTTTATTTAGATAGGAAACAAGAAGACTACTTGTCTTAAGCATTGATACTCAAGATTAAGTTTAATTAAGTTTTATCGCAAGCATTAGCCTGTTGTTGTACCCTTCAACACATCTCAGAATCCCAAGCAGGGGGCAGAGCTCCTCTGAGTGTGATCAACAGGGATCAATAAAGCATCACATTATGTTATTAACCCTGCATCCTGGAGGCAGAAATTCTGCAGCTTTGTGGCTCGGAACAACAGCTTGAGTTATACCACTGACACCTTTTTCCTACACTTTAGCTCTCGATGTTGACCCACGCCCATGTAGCCCAGCCACAGAGCTGAAGAGCAGCCTGTAAATAGGAACCTTGTTATTATGCTGGTTATGTTAACCTTGCACTTGTATGACACATTTTGTCTTCTGTTACTTTGCAATCTTCAGTCTCGCCCAGTAAATGATGACTTTATTGTCTAAAAGACTGGCAGACAGTTTGACTCATGCGGAAGTATTCCAGTTTTAATTTTAAATCCGTAAAGTTGCTTATTTTGCAACATATTCTATGACCCCTAATAGCCTCCTGAATCCCCCTTTCTCAAGCAGCTTCTCAGTGTGCGCATAATGAGTCTTATTTGCTGTGAAGGCACAAATTGCAGTATGAGGGCTAATTTTTAGGCAGTGCAGACACTTTAGTAATGAGCCTAAGTATTATTCACTCTTCTCCATGCTCTCCCCAATCACAGGGCTTCATTCCACTGCCATTCCTGTTTATGCTAATGCAAAATATTTTCATTATCTCTGCAATAACACGTTTAATAGGCATTCTGCTCCTCAGCCGGGTGAAGAGTGGCTATAATTAGAGTCAGTCAGGCGCTGAGGCAGTGGGCCAAAACGTCATAGCTGATTTGAATGTGGACAAGTGTCGAACAAGCAGTGATCTGACTTCCGTAGAGCTTTCAGGAAATGCTCCTGCAAAGTGGTCTGGATAATTGGAATGGGCTTACACACTACAATGAATGTTGGAGAACGACCCCTAGTGACTGTGAGTCAAGCATATCAGCGGCTGATATAGTTATGTAAATGCATTCTGTATTATTCTAGTTATTGTAAATGTCACCCTGCTGGAATTTATCCAGCCTTAATATTGCATTTACATGGTGTATTTTCATGAAAAACTCTTTTAGATTTCAGAACTTGTTTACATTCCTACACTCCTGCTTAAAAGTAAGGAGTAACATTATTTCTGCAAATTTGCTGTAGCAAGACTAAGTCTCCAGCCATACTAGCAGCCCTGTGATGCTTTGAGCTAAATACTGACATCCTCCAGTGCGCATATTGAGCTGCCCTTGGGCAAGACACAGAACTATTGACTGCTCCTAATTGACAGGCAAATGCCTTGTATGGCAGCTTCGTCACTATCAGTTTCCCCTTGATTCAACAGGCTTTATATCCCACTGGGAGCATGTCAGAAGTGGAGTGTCATGTCTGCCTAATATTGCTGACTTGCTCAGATAATGTTTATTTCACAATTTATTCTTGAATTTTATGATTCTGCTCTGGTTGAGTAGGCTATACAGTTAAATTGTTTCGTTATTTGTCATTTTTAAGTGTGTTCATTGTTAATTATTTCTGGCTTTGTTGTGCTGTATATCATCAGTCTGCACATGGTGTTTATCATGAAATTGACCAAATGCACTATGCAGTTCCACCGTCTGACTTCCCATCTGGAATGTTTTGCTCTGTGGGGCTTTACATGGCTACGGTTTGCTTCCGTCACATATAGACATATATTCTCCACTAATTATAAAGTCCTTTGTGTTTTTTTAAGGTGCTATGTAGTAGTTAGTTTGATATTTTTTATTTCTGTGTCATGCCAATCTCTGGCCAATCCCACATCAGATTAAAAGACACCATCATAATACATAACCTATGTCATCTTCCCAGGCCTTGTTTGCAAGTGCAGTCCATTTCTCCTTTAAATGCTCAAAGTGACATTATAATATCCACCATTTTCACATTCTTAGTCCAGTAGCTTGCTGACTAGAACAGGGTAGTGTAATGATATTACATTGTTATTGTGATACTGTACATGCCTATATATTGTCTTAGATTCGTTAATCGTGATATGACAAGTGTTGTCTTTTGCCTGGTTTTTAAGGCTACATTACAGTAAAGTTAATTTTCCGAACTAACCAGACTTTTGTACTTTTGTAAATCTAAACCCATTCACAGTCACAATATTCATAGAACTGATGATTATTACCAAAAAATCTAATTTTGCAAAAGTAGCAATAGTCAGCCCTACAGTATTGTTGCATTATCAATGTCAAGGTATTTGGTAAAAAATATCTTCATAAATTAAATTGAATTATTTTGTTGCCTAATCCTAGTATTTAAGTTAGGGCTGTCAAAGTTAATGCGTTAATAACGCGTTAACGCAACGTCCTCTTAACGCCGTTAATTTTTTTAACGTGTGATTTAAAAAAAAACAAAAAAAAACGCGCATTGTATGATTTACGGCCATCGGTGGCACCTGTAGTCTTGATACAGAGGGTGGCAGAAGAAGAAGAAAGAGAATCAGAAGAAGAAGAAGCAGGGCTGGCGGTTTGTTGAAAACACGGCAGACTGAAAAGCAGCACTCGCTGCAAACTCCTCATCTCTGCTGTCACTCACGGTGGCGTACATTTGTTCCGCCATCACCCTGATCATTTTTCGGGACACTCTCTCGTGGCGTGCCCGTTTGCTGATAACTCATCCCTACATGTTTATCTCAGGCTCCTCGCTAGCCTTCTTCCTCCCTCATGGAACATGCATCTCCGTGCACGATTTCATGGCTTGCAATCCAGTAGATGTCCAGACATTTCATTTGCTACCACAAATGTCAACCCTCTCCTGTTGCTAGCAGAAAACTCATGGGGCCTAAAAGTCATTGGGGTTTATCTTCTGGGGACCACAAATGTCGTTATGCGTGTCATAGCAATCTGTGCAATAGTTGATAGGATATTTTCTGTTAACTGACTGACTGACTGACTGACACAGCCATCCTTTCATCGCCTCACCACTATTATGGGAAGAAAAAAAAATGTTGGTTGTTTATTGCAGCCATCTTGATGCGGAGGACAATAGAAGCACATCTGTTCAACTTGAAAACACTGATCATTAACAACAGTTTCGAAAATGAGATCCAGTGGGAGCCAGAGCCTGATACACAGATATGCTGAGTTTTAGTCAGTTTTCTGCGTCAGCCATCTGCATCCATGTGGTGAAAATTAAACTGGCTTGTTAACATTGCTCATTCAAATTTATGAGTACAGATTGCTCCAAGCTTGTGTGCCCATTGCAGGTCGAAAAGATTTTGAATAATGAATGCTGATCATTTCACTTATTCATTTTGGGGGATGACAAAGAAACATGTTCTCACATTTATCAGAACATTCAAACTGCAACTGAGTTTTACTTCAAACTCTTCTAACTTATTTTCTTTTGCTCCTAATGAATCAACAATATGATCTACGGTTTAGTGAAGTGACGATTGATTCTGCAACACCTGCTAAAAAAGGGTTTGACGGTCAGACGTGTCAGGGTTTAATGTGCTGTAAATCACTCAAACAAATAATGAAACCATCTCAGCAAATAACTAATTTATAGCATAGTGGCACTGTGAAAACATGCACCCCCCTTCATACAGCGCCAGGACTCATTTTGTCACCATATGATGCATTGGAGGTGCGTTTGCGGTGTTGTTGAAAGACCTGCTGGGCAGCACTGTAAAGTCTTTGCCTTTTGTGGGCTGTCGGCACCGACAATGGTGTCTATGTGAAGTGTTTATTTTGTGAGACGAGTCCTACAACCACAACACAGGGATGAGAGGTGTTACTGCCACTTTGACTTTGGCTATTGGCAAGATCAGAAATTGTGGGAAGGGATCCAGACTATCATTACTGTCAGTATTAACATTTAAACTGCAGAGCTCTTTCTCACAGTATGGACTGCCGTAACTTCATTATCACGGAGTAATAATGGTTATTATGAATAGGCAGTAATTGCCTCAATAAGATTTCTAATTAAACAATTATGTTTCCATCTAATATGATTGCAGGTGGATGGTCAAAAAAGTTTATTGGCTTGTTTATTTTAAGTCAATGACCCAGTAATTTCTTTATATTTCTGGACTCATTTTAAAAATAACCTGAGAGCTGCTACGATCAGTCAGTTAAAAGAAATTTGATTGCCAACTGATAAAGATGATCAGTTGTTTTAGTCATTTTTTTTTATGCAAAAATGTCTAACATTTGCTGATTCCAGCTTTTTAAATTTAAGGATTCATGACAGTTAATGAAGGGTCATTGGGTTTTTGCTGTTGCTTGGAAAACAAAATGTTTTGCCTTTTTTGAGGGGAGCTAGAGCAATACGCAGTTCTTAGGGTCAATATTAGGCAATATAAAATTCCACTATTGACATATCCGATGTACACAAATTTTTTGCAGTTATCCCTCAAATGTGGTTATCAAACATAGAATTGCAGTTTTGTTGATGGCACTGATGGGCAGGTGGAGTTTATTTCTGTCTGGGTGTTGGCAGCAAAGTCTCCATTCCAGTGATGCCAGTGATGTCAGCAATGCCCGTGTCTGCCTCAGTTATTACTGGCACAGTGTTGTCCTCCGTTTGCCAGTAGTGCTGAGCGACTGCCCTGCTTCTGCCAGTCCCACCTCATCCCCTCTGTGCCTGCTGGAGATGCTTTTTATTTTACTGGGTCACACTGCAACTAGAGATGGGGGAGCTGCTTGGCATAAAAGCGCTGTGATGTAATGAGCAAAATGATGCGTCATTCATCAGATCCTAAAGGCATGAGGTCACACATTGGGTTGTAATCAGCTCTACTTTGCCTATACTTCCTGTCGGAACGAGAAATAATGTTTGTAACAAGGAGCTAGATGAGTGGGAGATTATGCAGGGGTTGAGTCACTGATGAGCTTAAGAGTCAGCTGCATTATGCCAGCTGTAGATGCAGATGTAGTCGTCTTTGTGTTAAAGAACTGAATCCTGTTGTATTTAGATATGGAAAAAAAATCCTGTTTGATTCACTGAAGCTTTTTCCAGTGCACTACATCCAGCCGAACTCTAAAAGCCTTTCACAGTTGATAATGATAAAGCAACTTAAAAGCTTAGCCCTCACCACTGAGAGGAAATGTGTCCAACATGTCGAGGCACAAAAGACTAGGTTTACAAGTATGATAATAGGTCTTGTTTATCAGCCCGATAGACTGAGGTGTAATGTAAGAGATGTGTAATCATTACAGGGATTTTCATGCCACTGGGAACACTGGTAGCATTCAGCTCACACTCTGTCAGACGGGCAGATATGTCTGGTTATACCACTTAACCTGACAAAACCTCTGTGGTATCTTATACACCTTCATTTAATCAAACAAGGGGGCAATTCTGAATGTTGTCCAGCCTGAGTGGGAGTAAGGAAGGGAGTGATGGGGAGAGCGTGAGAGAAAAGGACTGTGAGAAAATCAAATGAAAGAGGCTGTTTGTGTTTGTGATGTGTGCTGGATGTGTGGGTGGGTAGGTGGTAGTGGATGGCTGTGAAACCTGAACAAGAGATGGTGGCAGCAGCATGGAGCTGAACCAAATGTGTCACTGCCTCATGCTCACTGGGCCAAGGAAAGAATTTACTGGCAGCAGCAGCCTGCTAGGAATCCAGCAGAGTAACTGAGTGTATGTGTGTGCATATCTGTGTGTGTGTGTGTGTCTATGTCTGTGTCTGTGTGTATGTGTATGTGTGTGTGTGTCTGTGTGTTTGTAGTGGTCAGATTGTATTCCGTCTCTTTACCCCCTGGCCAGTTATAGGACTGAGCTAGCATGCTGGCACTCCCTCCTCCTTGTTACACACAAGAGTGTGCAGTTCATGCTGCATTCGCCCATTTTCACCTGCTTGGAGGGGAACAAAAATAATGAAGCTACAGACAGCAGTGACGGTGAGGGGACAGGTAATAATATAAAAAAAAAAATACTAGAAAAATGTTTTATCTGCTTTTCATTATGCTGAGGAAGCTTCCTACATCTTTTCATAGTTTCTTTTTGCAGTACCAGTGGCAAAACAAGGTGGAAGTGTGCTCTAATGTTACAGCAGCAGCACTGAGCTGCTGGCAGGGCTGCTCTCTCTCTACTGCCAGCACTAACCCAGCAACATAAAGTGACTCACAGATGTTTCTTGGACTGATAATGTTTGGTTTCCACTACTCTGCAAATATAAGTTTTATGATATTATGTCTCTTTGTATGGGTGCAGCTTGGTCAGGAGCACTTGAAGGAAACCGTTTTTCTCCTGAGCCAAATTCTACAAAAGGAAGCTGGATATGACCCACTCCTCTAAGTGCCATTACTGCTAAACTCAGTAAAATGCACTTATCGTCAGATCTGGATGATAAGTAGAGCTGATGATCACCACTCATGTCCTGAATTGATTTGATTCCAATTCACAAGGTCCTGATTTGATCAGATGTTTCAGTTACGGTGCCAAACTGGCTGGGAAATGAAAAAGTTTTTGACAGAACTAATGGTGCAAATTGTACAAAGAACCCTAGTAGTGCATTATGAAAAAAAAAACATTTACATTAAGAATTGAAATACATTATTTTGGAGATAGAGTATGTGGTTAAAATCTGCCTATAGATAAATTAAAGGGATATTTAAAAAAAAATATTTTAGCAAAATCTACCTGCATCTAATGCTTCACTGGTTGTGAATTTTCAAGCCAAATCCACAGAAAAATAAATATATTTAAAAATAGTAAGTAAGTAAGTAAGTAAACTTTATTTCTACAGCGCCTTTCACAGACCAGGGTCACAAAGCGCTTTGACAAACAGAAATACACAGTTAAAAAGTAAATACAAATTAAAAAGGCCAAGACAACTATACAATGTAAATCATAGCAGCCCCAAGACAATTAAGAAAAAGCCTGCACAAATAAATATGTCTTGAGTTGGCTTTTGAAGGAGTCAACAGACTCCATTGAACGCAGAGCGAGCGGAAGATTGTTCCAGAGCCGGGGAGCAACGGCCTGGAAGGATCGATCTCCTCTGGTCCGGAAACGAGTGCGTGGGGCCATCAGCAGACTCTGATCCACAGACCTCAGAGCCCGAGCTGGGGTGTAAGGCTGGATCAGATCGCTGATATAGGGTGGAGCCTGACCATGCAAAGCTCTGAAAGTTAAAACCAGAATTTTAAAATTTACCCTAAAGGATACTGGCAGCCAATGAAGAGCTTTAAGTATAGGGGATATGTGTGTCCACCTATTAGAGCGGGTCAGAATTCTCGCTGCAGAGTTTTGCACTAGCTGCAGGCGAGACAGCTCCTTCTTGTTCATACATGAAAACAAGCTATTACAATAGTCTAACCGTGAAGACACAAAGGCATGAATGATCAGCTCCAAATCATGTTGCGACACCATTTTCCTTAGTTTGGAGATTTTCCTCAGTTGAAAAAAAACAGTTTTTGGTTAGCTGTTTGCAGTGTTGCACTAATGACATGTCTTTGTCAAGGACAACACCCAGGTTTCTTAGGCTCGGTTTAACAGACTGGCCTAAGTCACCCAAGTACTGGCTCAACCCTGGAATTGAGTCATCAGGGGCGATAACCAGTGTTTCTGTTTTGTCCACATTTAGCTGCAAGGTGTTATCACTTAGCCATTGTTTTATCTCCACCAAGCAATGAACTAAGGAATTTAGCCTCTGGGGCTCAGTTGGCTTAAAAGAGCAGTAAAGCTGGATATCATCAGCAAACATGTGGTACGAAACATCAGAAAATCTCTGGATGATTTTCCCCAAGGGGATCAAATACAACAAAAATAACACAGGACCCAAAACAGAACCTTGAGGAACTCCACACAGCAGATCGGCTGACTCGGACCTTATTTGCTTAGCTGTGACACTAAAGCTACGGCCAGATAGGTAAGACGAGAACCATTGCAAAACTGATCCTGACAGTCCTACTTCGTCCCTCAGTCTTCTCAGTAGTATCTGGTGGTCAACGGTGTCAAAGGCTGAGGACAGGTCTAAGAGAACTAGAACAGTGCATTTTCCTGAATCAGCAGACATCATAATGTCACTGGACACTTTCAGTAAGGCTGTCTCTGTAGAGTGATGTTTGCGGAAACCAGACTGAAACGTCTCATGGATGTTGCTCTGATCCAGGAATGATGACAGCTGTTCAGAGACCACCTTCTCTAGGATCTTGGACAGGAGTGGGAGTTTTGAAATAGGCCTGAAATTACTGAGGTCAGTCGGGTCTAAGCCTCAAAATCGACGTCAGGATTTTATGAATTGATATTCACATTATATCCACTTTTTCTATTACGTGGATTTTAAATTTCTTTTCATGCCTCAGCCAAAAAACCTTTGAAATGTTAGAATTTGTGGAATTGTTAATGACATCATCAAAATGTAAGTAGCAACTTGCACTGCAGCAACTCAATGGCAAGCCACATATCTTTTGGCAAGGCATACCTATAACAATATACAGGAAATACAGCTATCAATTTATTCAATTTATAATAATTTGAGAATAGCATTTAGTCACATTCTATGTAGATTTTACCAGTATTGTTTGGCATTCATTAACTTCTTGTTAATGAACCAATCAATGCATTGGCTAATTGTTGAGCACTAATTAATTAAGAGTGTGCTTTGTGCTTTGTCTTGCTTCTGTTTTTATAAAAAAAAAAAAAATATTTGTCGCTCAGAGCTGGAGGCTGAAAGGATCATCAGGGAGCTCTTTGGACTTTCAGTGGCTTTTAAATAATCAGAGCTGCCGTGCCAGCGGCCCACTCTGCTGGCTGCTGAAAATCAACAGTGATAATGTTTTAACCTACTTTTGTACTGCAGCCAAATCACCAAATCAGGACCCCCTCAGTTATGCAACTCAATGATCTGATTTTTATTTAAACATTAGGCCACTCAACAAAGTGTTATTTTATTTAATTGTTAACCTCACACACCAAATGATTTGCCACACACCTTGAAAGGAATTGCTAAAAGCTGTTTTCTTCAAAGGAAGCGTAGTTCTTTAAAGGACGCTAATGCATTCAACATCTGTGTGCACCGAGGTTGATCACCTGATCTCTTAGTCCAGGTGCCTTGAAAGATTAAAAAAAAATATTATTGATTACAGATATGACCATTTACACTAAAATTTTAACTCATATCACACTATCTGTCAAAATAATTGCAATATTTTTTTCTGCATATTGTTCAGCCAAATTATCTTAACTGAGAGCGACTATTGTGGACCAGTTGAATCACACCAGAACCCACCCAGTCTTAAACCGTATAAATGTGGAACTTTTGTGCAGCATTGTGGCATTTTGCCAGTAAAAGAAAAGTAATTTGGCTTTTTACTTTTATTATTTCCAAAATACTTTCAACACTTAAGCTTTTTAGACTTGAAAAGGTCACATGTAGCCACAGTCTTCAAAATAACTTCTACCGAGCATTTAATGAAGCCATTTCCTTCTAAATCAACAGTAACATTTAAGCAAAGTAGCATCAGTACTGTACTTGTACGCACACACACACACACACACACACACACACACACACACACACACACACACACACACACACACAGGCTCTGGTCTACCCTTTTCTGA
This sequence comes from Diplodus puntazzo, assembly GCA_963678695.2. NCBI lineage: Eukaryota > Metazoa > Chordata > Actinopteri > Spariformes > Sparidae > Diplodus > Diplodus puntazzo. The sequence goes on along the minus strand of OZ023161.1, from coordinate 15,350,227 downwards.
AACACACACTCTCACCCGCACATACAATAAATGCAAGCATCATTGCTCTCTCTCTCAATACCTGCACACACGTAACTCTTTTACATACTTTGTTTAACATGTATGGTGTGCTCTGAATGGGAATGACCTTTGCTGTGTTTCCCCATACTACACCGGCAGCACTCCTCCCCGCCCTCCCTCACTGCACTTCAAACACATTTCATCTGGAAAAAACCTTTAAATAGATGTGACCTTTGACTGTGAGAACACCCACTCCCCAAATAATAAAAAATAAAAAAACAGACTGTCTGCTACAGATCTGTTAAAAAACAGCGTGTGTGCAGTGACAAGTGGTACAAAGTCAAATTCCTGTTTTTTACCTGGGATGAGAGCTGCTTTAAACACCAACAGCTCTACTTTGTGAAACATCAGTCGCAGTCATGGAGGTGTGGCTCATCGTGATGGGGACACATTGATCAGTCCATCATCAATAAAAGGAAATGTCAGAGTGCCATGTGTTGCATTTTAGCATCAGTAAATCATTACCACATTAGCCTTGGCAGAGTCACTGGATAACAACTGAATGGAAAACAAAAGCCCAGCTGAGAAGCCTGGCAGCCTCAGTTAGCCTCTTTTACACTCTACCTCACATAATGTGTTTGGCTCAATTGCTCTAAGACAATAACATGATATTAGCTATACCTCATTAGGAGTTAGTTTACCTTGCTCTAATGAATGTGCACTGTCATAAAAAGCTTTCACTGACCTTCATCTTGCATGCTCTTCAAAATAAATCCAAGTAGACATCTGCACATAGCGACATCCTAATTGTTAGTATTTCCTTCTAATTAGATTAAATTAAGATACATTTGGCAGTTGTATATTATATGAATGATTTAATTCAATGTGGAGCACCTTTTTTAAGACAGGAACTGGACTAAATGTGATTGCAAATCAAATCTGTTTGTTCTTTTCCCTCCAAAAATGATTATTTTGCTTTATTAGGCAATCAGGATATCAACAGTCAATTATAAAGGTCACTGTCAGCCAACTGGGACTCAGTGGGAACTAGGAACATAGTAAATGTCTGAAAAGTACCTCAGTGACAGTTTGATGTGTGACACATTGGGACAGTTTCACACAGGCCCTGAAGGGACATTGATTATCTAGATATGCCAACGCCTTTTGGCAAGAGGACAAAGAGGAAAAAAGACTAGAAAAAGACTTTCAGCGCTGCCAGTAATGGGTATTGTTATTGTTTATTGATCTGTTGATTCAGTTTCTGATTTGCTGGTGATTTATTTAGTCTATGAAATGTCAGAACGTATTGAAATTGTCCATCACAATTCCTTTAAAACACAACTTAATGTCTTCAAACTGCTTGCTGTTCTAATCAACAGTTCTATTCACACAGACATTTATAATCATATAAATATTGATACTTGAGAAACTCAAACCAGCAGTTTTGATTAATAAATTACTTAAAAAATTTACAAATTACCCAATTTGTTGGTAATTTATTTTCAAGAGTTGAGTAATAGATTCATTATGTCAGCAGTTTGTTTGCCTGTAACTTGGCTACAAGGACAAACAGGAGTGAAGGAAATTAAGTTCCTTTAAAAACAGGGTGACACTTCAGTCTCATGACACAGCAGGTGCAATCTGTGCACTGTTTGCAAGTTAGAGAGCTCATGTGTGGTGGTGATCATGTGTGTTTGCATGAGAGGTGAGATGTGTTTTGCGAGTGCTGTCATGGACATAGTCGTGTTTGCGTAACCCCGGAGGTTTACCACCCATCCTTCATAAATGTCATGTGGATATGGACGAGGGCAAAAAAGTCAAACGCAGAGGCACAGAGGATACCAGATGACAGCAGTTCAGTGGTCAAGATTGTCTAGTAAGACGAAAGCTCAGTTCAAATCCCTAATGTCACGCCTGCCTTTGAGTAAAAAACAAAGCCTGCTTCAGCTGCAAGGGAACTATTCTGATAATTGGAGATGAATAATAGTTCTGAATTTGAATGAATTTAAGTTCTCAACTGGCTTGAAAGGCAGTGTTCTCTTTGGTTTGCTTTTCTCCCAGATGACACAATAATGAGCCATTTTGTCTTAACAGCTTTTTTGAGCTTCTGTCTTTGGTCAAAAAGTACAGGGCATGAAAGCACTAGTTATGATTTCAGCCTTGTGTCACAAAAACACAGAATTAATGTCTGGGAGTGGATGTTGTTATGAAAGGTGACTCAGTCTGTCAAGTCATGTGGGGTTTTGTCTTAATAACTTGTCAGGATTCTGTGTCAGCTTATTTTTTTAATAACACAAGATCAATAACAAAGTTATTTGACTTTCAACTTGTCAGGCTACATCTCAGGTGCACAGGGCAAACTGTGATGGATTTTGATAGATTGATAGATTTTGATAGAGGCACATTTTTCCCTGCTGGGATGAGTGCTGCAACAGTCAGGTGCCAAAATCATGAAAAAATGTGATTTTCAGGTGCCAAAATCTCAAGAAATCTATGTGCTGTATACAATATGTCTGAGATCAGCTGATTGATGCAATCACAGTCTTAAGCTGGTTGCATCTGGGAAACCCTGCTGAGGCAGTTGAAGCTGATTTTGTCATTACAAGTTTGGCTTCAGATTTTGAAATACAAACTGACACTGATGGTGAGATTTGTTGCAGACAGTTGGAGGAAATCATTAATGCAGAATACGATTAAGTGTAATATTTTTTTTGAATGTCAGTGTGAAGGTTAAAACTGTCTGATCCTTGCATGAACTGTATCAGAATCCCTGCAGGAGAAATCGTGCTGGTGTCCGACTGCGTGCATGTAAAATGTAAAATATGTAGGTTTCATGTTATTTTTGGCACTGTGCTCATGAGTAACCTGAGTTGGTGCTGTACATAGTGCATGAGCATGGCTGTGATTTAGACCATGAAGTAAGTCCCATCACCTATGCTTAGCAGTTAAAAAAGTTCTATTTACTGTGACCTTACATGTGTAATACTGTATGCAGTTATTTCTGTTCGATGTTTTGCTCTAATTAGTACGGTTGATTTTGGTTATATTGACATTGAACAATTCAAATAAATCAAGTTATATTTAGTATTAGAAATAAAATAAATGCACTTTCTAATTTTATAAGTTCAGTAAGCATTCAACCAGCGGGACTTGAAACTGTCAAGTCATTATTGTGTTAAATGTATGAGGCCGGTTATTAAACACCAGTGCTTTTTTGACACTGAGTGAAATGTCTCAGTAGCACTGGTAATCAAAAACAATCAATTGGCAACAGCTTATTATGTTTTTTAGTTAGCCTTTGGTCAAATTTAAATCTAAATTACACTATAGTCTCTGCACGGATGCTTGTGCTTTGACAACATTAAATGTCATTATAAGATTTTAGTTCTGGTTGATATTGCACCACCTGTTGTTTCTGGTTGTAACAGCAAATGTGCTTCCAGGTCCCTTGAGAAGTGAACTGTCAATACAAAAGAAGAGCAACTGATGTTACTGTTAAAAACACAGCCAAACAAACTGAACTTGTTTCAATGCGCAATTCAGTAAATTATCCAGGCTTTTGTTTTTTTGTAATGTCATGAGCAAGGAGCATGGCTCAATTGATCTGCTTTCATAACTCACACAGGTAGAGAGTGGTGTTCCACTCAGCACCCGAGCACAGTAATCAGATTTAGTTGCTTTTCAGAGATATTACTCTCTGCTTATTTTGAAACTGATGTGCTGTCGAGCAATGCAGAAAATCACCATGTCTAGCTTTGTAGATGCATTTTTGACAAGGTTTAAGGTTCAAATGATAACCAACGATTACCTCTGTGCCAAGCACTTTGCTCCTCCTGTGAATGCTTGGCAAGTTGCCATTTGAACGCTTTTAATTTGAGACAGGCGCAACAGGATATGTAACGGCTCAGACACAGCTGAGAGAGAGAAATGTAAACCGTATGTAACAGGCTGATATTCAGATACAATCTCAAACAGTAATACTAGATTACATGCTGTGTCATTTTCTGCTCACATAGGTAGTTTAAATCCAGCATTGGAGTGTCGGACTCCACCACCTACAATGTAAAGCTTACTGTAAAGAGAGGTGGTTACTGTATGAAGCACAGGGTTTAATGTAATAAAAATCTTAAGGATTATAACATTACCATTTGAGAATGTTGTCTCTTTTATTAAATGAAAGAGGGCTTTTAGGAAATGTTTGTTCCTCAGAGTAAAATATATAAAAAAAGAGATTGTTTTCATATTGACAGAAAACTATTAATACTAGATTTGATGAGTATTGTCTGAATAGCTAGCATTCAACATTTTCAAATTCCTAGCTCATGCATGCTTTACCTCCTCTGACTCTGAACTAATCAACCTTCTGTAGTCGTCACTGCCTTGGTGCAGGTAAATACCACACCTTACATGGAAAGCTGCATGCAGCATGTCAGCATCAAGTGGGCTATTTTAATCAGTAGGCTTTGGGTTTTTTTTTAAGAGGTAGCTCTTTGAATGATATGGTAGTTATGTAAGTCTCTCATGGCTGGAGAGCGAGCAGGGAAGGTAGAGTAGCGCCTCAGTTGTCCTTCAAGATGAAAGTTTGTGGGACAACAGAAATGTTTGGATGAGTGGAATACATTTTAACAGCAACACTGCCTGCTTTTAGCTGGTGCTGTGTTTCAGGTGCACTTACCTCTCAACCACAGTGAGCTACAGTACAGTGAAATAATGAGAGATATTGTACACCAGGAACACAGCAACAGGCTGAGCAGAAGCTTTGAATTCAAAGACTTCACACAAACATTTTCCTCTGACCCTACATTTTTATATACATATTTGTTGGTGTACTGTGAGTGCATACACATTTCTAGTGAAGTAACATAACATATAAACACTGCAGTCACTCAGACCCACAAAACCACACAAAAACAAACACACTACAGATTTGTGACCTGAAAACAATGACACCTTCCGTTCTTTGATAATGTTGTATGACTGTTTATGTTTGAGTTTTCAGTCACTGTCGAGTGCCTTCATGTGTCTGATTAAACTTGATTTCAAATTTAGAAGTCAGATTAGAAATGTCCAGCCTTTTGAAACACCACCCTTCTTATATCAGCTGTTTGGTGTGTAACTACCTGTTCTCATGTACTTGAACCACATATATTTAAAACATAAAAAAATTGTAATGGCAAATCTATTTTAAGTTGATAAGTTTGTTGACAGTAGTCTTGGTATGAACTGGATCATATATTTTATTATAGTCATAGTATTATTTGTGGGAGATCATTCATTGAGTCAGAATTTTTAGAAAGGTTTCAATACTCATTTTCCACAGGATTGATACACATGTATCCACGAAAGTTTTATCAGAGCTTGTTTTACTTAAAACAGCTGCCTACTGTGTGGCGAGATGAGATGAGAGATGATGACAGCACTGAGACTGAACCTGAACTGATAATTCTTGCTGTTGGATCCACCCCTTCATACTGACATAGTTTTTCCCTTCATGGAAGACTATTGATTCATACAGCTTTAACTTTGTGGGTTTCACTTTATCTCCTGCATCCTATTCTACTTAATTCAGTCGGCAAACAAATAGCCCCATTTAATAAACAGTCTCACTTTTATATGGAGGTATCAACATCATTAGTGAGCTTAGTACATAAAGGCTTCACTTTCCTACATGTAGATGTAAATGGGCTGCATTTATACGGTAAATTGACTGGGTTTCTTTATAGCTCTTTTCTTGTCTTACTGACCACTCAGAGTGCTTTACAACGCAAGTCAGCCTTCACCCATTCACACACGGGTGGCAGCCTCTACCTTTCAGGATGCCACTGGCTCATCAGCAGCAATAACCATTCATACACACTCACACACCAACAGAGGAGTCACAGGGGAGCACTTTGGGGTCCTTGCCCAAGGACACTTCAACATCTAGACTGCAGGGGTCAGGGATCGAACCAATGACCCTCTGACTGGTTGCAAATGTTGCAAAGTGGTCACTCTAGGTAGACGCCTCTTGTGCTCTCTCTCTCTCTCTCTCTCTCTCTCTCTCTCTCTCTCTCTCTAATGTATATATATATATATATATATATATATATATATATATATATATATATATATATATATATATATATACACACATATATATATATACACACATATATATATACACACATATATATATATACACACATATATATATATATACACATATATATATATACACACATATATATATATACACACATATATATATATATATACACACATATATATATATATATACACACATATATATATATATATATATATATATATATATATATATATATATATATATATATATATATATAATCAGAATACGCCAAATGGAACCAGAGGTGCAGGGTGCATTGTGAAACAGGTCTTTTATTACCAGTATTAAAGGGTGTTGTTAAATGGGTGCTATATAAAGCTTTTAGTGCTACTTTCAACATTTTTTCCCTTACAGGTTAGGTCATCTAGTCTCAGCTCATATGAAATTACACTATCACGTCTATTATATCTTGTACTATTTTGAACCTCGCTGCTGGGTGAAATCACAGCTGCTGATAAACAACCTCTCAGGACATTGACACGCTGTTACCATTCATATTCTGTGAGCAATCAGACGTGGATTTATCAGTTTCCCAGGAGAAGGGCTTCACACTCCAGCTCAGAAATAAACAAGGGTTTGTTTGAATGCATTCGATCAATATCTGAATTATGCTCGGCTCGCTGAGAGGATTTGAGGTGACTGAGTCCTCAGCAGCCATAAATACGTCTTTATCATTTAATAGTCTGGCACAGAGATGGGAGTTAATGGGTTTAACATATTGCATTTAATTTCATAAGATTACTGTAAATTCTGCATGCCCCTATTACCTCTTACACATTTGTGTGAATGACAGATGGTCTGACGGCTTTCATCAGTTCAGAATTAACATCATTTTTTAAACTAGTATGTGTCATGAGTTGATTTATTGTCCTATGTAACAGCTTTTTGAAAAATATTCATTAGGACAGAGGTGTTTGATTATGCCTTGCATCACATATTCACACTCAGATTATCATTGTGGTCTGGAGCAGTGTTAAAGAAGCTACTCACTGGATAGCTTTGCTTATAGTGGAATGGATTCTCATTTACATAAACCATTAATGTAATAATGTTGTTAATGGTATTAATCCTGTTAGCATAATTTCATGCTAATGTAAATTAAGTCCTCATTTATTAATAATTTTCCTGCCAATGTATTTCATTTTTGTTAATGTAATCCTTTCACACAATCCACCACAGGCCTCTCTCACACAAATTCATAACTTTTACATTTTATAATTTGAAAAATGTATTACCATAATAAACTAATGCAGGCAGTCACATTTCTGTTACATTTTTTCTGATTCTTGTTATTTAAAGGGTTTTAAATTATGCAAATTCAGCCATTATTGAAGAAAAAGTTTTGACAGCAATAATCAGAGGCTGTTCTGTAAATAGTTCTCTAATTAATAATCTTCAAAGTAACTTCCAATCATCCTATTTTAATTACAGGCTTTAAATTACAACTTCTGGTTAGTTATGCACACTTCTAGTTTAAACATTGTCTATCTGAGTGGGGGTACAGATATGGATAATAGATGATGGAATGTAACAAAGTAAATTTACTCAATAACTGTACTTAAGTACCCTTTACTTGAGTTTTTTGATTTTCTGACTTTATACTTCCACTCCACTTTATTTTGATGGCAAATGTTGTACTTTTTACTCCACTTCATGTATTTGATAGGTTGAGTTACTAGTTACTTGGCAGATTTCATGCTGCATCAGAGCCAAAGTAACATATTTTTGAATTAATATATTTGATCAGATACGGGATTAAAAACACAACATATTCCTATATTTAGGAAATGTTGATAATCCTTTGACCCATAGTTTACAGCATATAAATGTATATAAAAAGATGTAAAATCTACTTTTATTTCTACTTGCGATTTATCGAATTTTAATTTAATTAATTCATTAATTTAATTCATTTATTAATTCCTTTGGTTTCTTAAGGGTCCAATTTGTAAAAAGACTTTTGAGACTTCTGAGTCTCATTCCAAACTCGTCAAATGCTGAAGCTTTGGGATGACCTGATCTACAATCACAAAGTGTCAGTTTTTAACAAGCTGGGAATGAGATTTAAAGATGGAAATAGAAATAGAAATTGGACCTTTAAGTGCATTTGATATCAGATAAGTTAAGACAGTTAAGTACCATTTGTGTGGGCTACTATGACTTTTTCCAAAGTAATATTTAACTGTTTTTGCGTCAGTGGTTTACCTTTAACAGGTTGCTACGACTTCCTCCAGATCTGTGACCATAGAACAACATGCATGGTATTGCCTGCGTGGAGCACACACTGCTGCTGTTGTTTAGCATCTGTGTTGAATTTGTATCCACTCTGCAGAGAGAGTGTCTCAGTCATAACTCATGGCTCTGAGGCCTGTCAGGACAATCTTTTTTCCTTTTCATGCTACAACTGATCGATTGTAATTCCATCCTATTCAGACAATTATAAATTCTTAGAGTCCCTCTGACTGGGCTGTAAGGCTTCTTGTTATGTTTAAACAGAGCGTGTATCCCCCTGAGGGATGCACCTATCTAGAGCACTGGGTGTTTTTGTCCTGTAAGACTCGCAGCATGACTAACACCATATCAGTACAGCGCTGCTGTCCTCCCTGTGGATTAGGAGCAAAGGTTCCTGATGTTCCTCAAAACACTATTTTGCATTTCACTCTGAGGAGAATTTTTATGGCCAGCTGTCAGACATTCATCCAGTCCCCTCAGGGCCACTGTAGGTGATTCACCAGGGCTTATGAGAACTATAAATTCTTTGCATTATGCTCTGGATGTTTTTTTCTTAGCACCTGACAACCAAACACATAGCCTGCAGGAGTTGAGAATGTTGACATTATGCAGCCAAAAAAATCGTAAAAAACGTCCAACTCCTCCAAAGTATAGCAGAAATATACAACCAGTACAGTCACTGTACAGTCTGAAACTTCTGTGTTATATTGAGGGATATGTTATGTTAAAAAAAAAAAATTAAAAGGATTTCTCCACTCAACCGTGATTTTTTTAATTCAGTTTTTTGAGGTCATGTGTTTTAGGAGGAGCAGCCTGCCCGATAATGTAGGTAATTTGAGAGTTAGTTAGTCACAGCCTGTAAGAGTTTTACAGTTGTTGTAGCAACATTTCCATCACAAATATGGTTAATCCACTGGGTTGTCGCATCCTCGGATGGTGGGAGTAGATGAAGTTTGTATTGGCTCTTGCAGAAAACAATTGAGAAAATGGGGTGCTTGCATGTACTTTTCACACGATTGTGTACCAAAGTTGGCATTAGCAAGAAAAACAAAAGAGTCACTGGATTAACTTCAGTTCTATGAGTAAATGTTTCGCCCCTTAAACTGCATATCATTGTAGCAACAATAAAGCACATTATTTTTAATACAGACAGTAATGACAGTATTGTGTAATCCATGTCATAGTAGATCATACCCCAGTGATAGTGATGAAAATGTTACACAGCCAAGATCTGATATGGATTTTAAGTACAACTGAGCTGCAGGTCCTCTGCTGGCAATGGATGCTTCAAGCAAACTTGTTGAAACCCACAACAGACCATTTCACACATTAGGGTCTCAGTTTCCTACTTAATTTTTTTTTTTCAATCATTTAAATAATTTACTTTGGCAGTTGATTGCTACCATATCAATCTGTTACACCCATGTCACCTGACATTCACTGTCACTTACTAATACCTAACATCCAAAGTTGAGAAGAAAAAACAAGATGGTGGCAAGCAGTAAATTCAACTCCAGGCAAAATACCCCTTAAGTAAATAACATGTTCATGTTACTCTTATTAGTGTAGTAATACGAGCAGTTGAGAGGTTGAAGTGTCTCATCTGACAGCAGGAAAGACTGTAACAGATAATAGTATGAGCTGAAAAGAAGGAACCCACAGTGCATTTAGATGTGATCAGTTTCATGTTGTTGTGCTGTGAGCTAACAATGGCTTTGTAAGTCCCTGTTATGGTGCCTGCTGCTGCCATGTCCCCGGGTCTCCTGGGAAGCCACATAGTCCTGTGCAGGTGGACTGCAGGTTGTTGTTATGTGTCATTAGTGATTCTGTGGCAAACTGCAGGCATCGCTGAAACTACTCTACATGTCTGTGAAACCCTGTGGTCTCTATATACACATCTTAAGGGTAAGATTTAGACATAAGTCCCTACACTAATATCTAAAAAGTGGATATTATTTAACTGACAGGAGACTTTATAGATATAATTTGGAAAACTAAAACATATTAATTTGATGTAATTGGGATCAAACCAACTGGTTGTTTTTACTGGTTCGCTTGAAAGATTTCTAATCCAAAGATATGTTTAACAAAGATTTATAGTCTTCTTAGTACGACTATATTAATCAAATACAAAGTGTCCAAATCACCACAATTCATCTTCTCTTGTGTATTCAGAAAATCAATCCTCTAACGTATGGAGACTATCTCTCAATGCTTTAATATATTCTGCATGTACAGGGACTGACCAACTTGAGCAGTAGGTTTGGCAGATGTGAATATTTCTTTAAGACATGCTACAAAAGGGCCCATGTACAGGTTTGAAAGGCCCAGGCTTGCAGCATTTTATGATTTTGAATGTGAGAGCTAGTGACATAAGATCATGTGTAGGGGAAAGGGGAAAACCCTTGTCCTGATTGGACGAATAGCTTCATATGTTATAAGTTATACGTAGGCAGGATGGCAGATGAGGAGCTTGTGCCAAAATAAACTGTCTTTGATGGCATATTGTGTTTTTATGATGCAAATGGAGAAGCTCACAGGCTATTTGAAGTTTGGTTATAATCTGCAGGGCATTTCAAAACTGATAAATGAGGTCTCAATTTAGATTGTGGATTGTGATTTGGCCGGATCAACCACCCCCACCTATTGTGCTTTAAATTTTGAATTTTTTCATTTTATTGTGTTCTGTCACTCATTTTGTAGCATAGGGTGTCCCTCCACAAGAGATGAACACCTGATGCAGTCCCCTATCCTCTTTGTACATTGACTTCAAAGCTGTTCATACGTCAGTATAAACATCAATGTACCACAGCAGTCACTGTCAACTCTCTGCTGTGAAGCATTCATTTGAAGAACAGTTGTCTGAACAGACACACATTCACACAGACTGTGACCCCCCATATCACCCTGTGTTGTTTACCCTGTCAAATGCTTTTACACTCTGCTCGACTGAGTCAATCACTGGAGGCCCGGCCCTGCACTGTCCAGCTTTTTGTGCTGAGCCCAACATTTTGTTCCACACAAGCTGTACAGGACGGGTTGGGTGGTTTGAATGGGTGTGGTGGGGTGATCATCCTGCAGCCACTCCTCACATACTACACAGGGCTGGGAAAGTCGGGGACGAAGGCCCATCAGGGTGGAGGGTTTGAACAGAGCCTCTACGCCCGCTACTCCTCTGGGGAATGATTGGCTTGTGTTCGCTGTACTTGTGAACTCAGTGGGGGTGAAAATCCAGGGTGATGCCCTCACAGTGTTTACAGTGCAACCAAGGTTGCTAATTTTGTCTCCTCTCTCTCCTCCCTCTGTCACTTCAGTCATAACCAGAGGACCACAACATTTCGCCATCCTGTGACCGGACAGATATCTCCAGAGAACTTGGATTTTATCCTGCAAGAACAGTGAGTTATTGAGTTTGTTACTTCTCTGCAGCCCTGTCAATACGTAATAAAGAAAGGTTCTTAGTTTTTGATTTGATGTCAGATACCAGGAGCCCCACTGACTTTCTCCAGCTATTCTTTTAGATATAAACGCACTAAAATTGGCTACGACATCGATATGTTTTCATACATGGCTTGATTGCCAAGTTGTGAGCTGCTTATTTTATCACTTTTTGTGGAAAAATATGCTGAAAATTAGGAAAATCTAACAGCATTTAAAGAAATCCTCTGCTTTCTGACTTCAGTGATGACTCTTTGATGGTTTGTGAGAGTAAAATTCACAGTTGCCTGACCTTCTATTTAACAGTGACTTTGAAAACATACCTACACCTTCAAGTTATCATCTGAGTATTTTTTCTTATGTTTGTTAACTTTGTTGAGTGGTAGATCTTATGAGAAGTTCAATGTTGTTTTAAGTGAAGATGTGGGCCTTTCATTTCACCAGAGCTCTTCTTGAAAGAAAGAAGTTAAAGTAAGAGAAAATGTTGGAGGATTGTCAAGGACATGTGGTGATGGTGGATGTGTCGCCAGGCAGTGCAGACCACTGTCTGGTGATGTTGAAGCAGGAGTCAGTAAAATGTTGCTCTCTCTTCCTGTTTGGACCACTGGAGCGGGAAAGTACTTCTTCTTGTTCTCTTTCTCTTTCTCATGGTTAGCTTAGCTTAGCATGAAGACAGGAGGCGGGGGAAAACTTTAGGGTGACGTCATCACTCCAAGGAGTTACTCCTGGCCAAGAAAGCATTCTCAACTATACACCTTTTTTTGTATTGATAGTATAAATTGATAGATAAATATAGTGTATATTAAAGCTTAAGAGGTGTTATACCATTTCATCCATTTTTCGACAAGAAAGCAGATATGCATATTTCAAACTAATACCGGTCAAACTATTCCCTTTTATCCTAAACTTGAGGGTCGTTGTGTTATTCACTTGAAGAGCTTTTTAGAAATGGTTACTCTTTGCCAGGATTAAATCCGTTGCCATGAAGCTTGTATACAGTATTGACTAACATCCGTTAATTGAGCACACTGATGTTTACCTTTATTTGCCAGTCCATGATGCTTTATCACTTTAAGAGTCCTGGTGAGTTCAGGTCCCTCTGGAATAAACAGTCAGAGTGCCTACTCGCATCTTTTTAGGAGGCAGATTGTATTGCACTCTGAGGGCTTTGTTTGGGCAAAGATTTCCTGCCAGTGACTTAACTTGACACCAGACTTTCACCACGATAGAGAGAGTGTCTTAGGTCTCTGGTACAGGAGATTGGAAGCTATTTTCTCTGGCTGCCCCAAATTGTCATGTAGATCCAAAAGACAGGTTGATTTTTAGAAACTTTTCTTGCAGCTTGAATATAAAAAAAATCCACCTCTACTACATTTGAAAAACAGACAAGATAAAACCTCAAGCATTGTGCTGCTTTTTTCGAACTTTTTCACAGAAATGTGGATTTGTTCGGGGGTTTGAGACTTGAGATGTCTAACTCAAAATCATGCTCCTGGCACTTTCAAGCAAACCAGTTTGGCTGGAATACAACTGGAATGCAGATATATGTTTCACAGCCTTCCCGTATTTTGAGTTATTTATTTTACTGCTGTCATTGACTGACTAGAATCAGACTTAGGCTCTGTATGTTCCAGGCCTACTTCTATTTCTTTCAGCTACTCAAATATACCTGCATATAGCCTCGGGAGTTGAAGTGGAATTTGGATGTTTTGAATGCTTGCAGAATGCATTTGGCAAATGCATTATTTCAAAGATGAGATTGAATTCATTCCTATCCAGCAGTCACGGTGCTAATGAATATGTGACTGTAATTGCATGAGGATTGGAACGATATGATAGCGTTGTACTTAAAAGTGCCAATAACAAAAGATGTAACGAACAAACAAAGAAACAAAATATTGAATGACCTTACGCATCATTGCACTCTGGATAAGTATTTCACAAATCAACATTGAGCTGTACAGAGTATTAAACTATGTAAACATCAAAATGTTGACATACAGTATGTGTAAGGCTCAGGCTTTGTCTTACCATTTAGGATGTTAATGGAGGAAGGCACACATTAGTTTTTAGAATGATTGATTCGTCATTTTGGTACTCTTTATTGTCTGCCTGATGGTTGTCAGGCAGGCTTGTAAGCTGTAAGCAAGCTTGTACTGAGAGTGGACGACGTGGGATGGGTCAGCCAGCCATCATGGTGTTGTTAAACTAACACAATGATACCAATGGCGTTGTACTTTTGGCTGACAAACCTTGTTAGAAGCTGGAACCAGCTGTCAGAATTCTTACGCAGAGATAAACACATTTTGGATCCGACAATACTTTTAAATTCACAATCCTAATAATCTTAAGGTATATTTGTATTTAGCACCTTTCTACTTCTGCCTTTTCTGCTTGTTCAATATGACCTTTAGCTTGCATGTTTCTTTGTAGAATGTAAACTATTTTTCCACCTTTCTGATTTTTATATTGACTATATCATCTTGAATGCCATTGGTTTGGTTATGTAGTGTCATAGAACAACCTACATGTGATAAAAGACAAAATACATACATACATTTCACAAGTGCTCAAAAAAATTGGTTAACCTACCTTGACCCATGTCCTCAGAGTGGGCAACAGCATAGTGTGATTTAGACTGAGGAATTTTGTTGGTGAGCAGATTCATACATAACTCAAATTAAACAGCACACTCATAAGTAAAAATTCAAAAGGAGACATCCTTTATTCTCATGCTGCTAATTATAAACCAGTTGGATGCCATTTACCACAGAATCACAGGTTTCCAGAGCTATCCTTCCGACTACTGGAATTAATTACTTAACAAACTAAACTTAGAAACAGTCATTCCTTATACCTATCAGAAAGTTTTGCTTCCTTATACTTTGGTAATGATAATAATTGTTGTAATCAGTGTCTCTGTGTGTGTGATGATTGTTTTGTGTGACTGCCTTCTCTTGCTGTGATCTTGTGTATATGTAATTTGCTCTCAGACATAATACATATTGATGTCAACTAGATTTACTGAATAAATAAAGCTTAACATAATTGTTTTCCTGTATTTTGTCCGATTAAACGTGCATGGTACGTGTAGACGTGGGATAACTTTATGTGGCTTTGTGTGTATGGAGACTGGTGACCTTTAAAACGTCTGTGTGGGCGTGCAGGACCTATTATAATATGTACAGGTACGTGCATTGAGAAAATAGCTCTTCTTTCAAGAGCGCCAGAGCAGGTTCTCATGTTGGTCTCTTCTTCAACTTTTCCTTGAACTCTTGTCTGGATGTGAGACCCCACAGCTCAATGAGTGAGAGACTGTGAAACTCAGGCCTTCACCTTGACTGAGATCAGTGCTGTTGACCTTGGCTTTGAATTTAAGGACTGATATCCTTGACTCAGCCCCAGAGATTCAGCTGACAGATATTTTCCTTCTATGAAATTAATGAATTGTCAGATTAGTAGATGGAATGTGTTATTTGAGTCTTGATCATTAGCATTCATAGGTTTTTGTTTTTTGTTTTCTGATTTTGTTAGCTAGCCCTGGCTGATTTATGTATTTGTTGGACCTGGTTTTATTAAAAACTGTCATGAGATAACAAAAATTCACTTGTTTATTTGAAGCAGTAGACAACACTGTCTTGTTGCTTTTATTGTCTTGAATGGTTCTCAGGAAATTGTTAGATGAACGTGTCAAACTAGACCAAAGCTACATTATATGGTTCACAATAGCATCCTTATATAAGCTTTCTGGGGCTGAGGTAGATCCCAGCGACAGGCAGGGTACACCCTGGATAGGTTGCCAATTAATCACAGAACTGACACATAGTGGTGGACAACCCTTACATTCAAGGCCATGGCAATTCACAAGTTTCTTGTAAAAATGTGGCTTATTCAGTGAAGAACAATTAAAAGAGCTTTTGTAGCTGCTAATCAAACGAAGAAACACATTAAAATTTAATGAAGTTCAACTGCACAGACTCCATTTCTAGCAACCAACCTATTTTCTCTTTTCATTTTTCCATTTGTGTCACCATCTCATTATTTTCCATTTCCTGTTCTCTCTGTTTCCATCCATCTAATCCAATCACCTTTCTTCTATTTTCCATTCTCTTCCTTCTTTATCTTTTCTTCATATTTTCTGTTGTGAAGTGGGCTTGTTTTAGTCTCTATCCCTTTACTCCTTCTATTTTTCTCTTCTGTAACCCTCTGAATTCCTCTGAACTAACTTGGGTTAAAAAGGGGGTAAAGGAAAAGGACAATGTTTTCATTTTGATGTATGTGATACTTGAGTGACAAAAAAAGTAAACTTGTCTCTCCAGAGAATGTATAGATGATAAAAGCAACTAGCATTAAAGACAAACATAACAAATGACACATAGATGAAATTTTTTACCAGACTTTAAAACCTTATTAAAAGGCTGAATCATGCAAAATAAATTATTGAAACGTGTATGATAAATTATGTAATCATTAGATTTTTGTTGCAGAATCCATTCCACTTGCCTGAGAAGCAATTCTAGCATATGCTTTTTTTATTTTTAGCATTTAAAGTCTCACCCAGTGACGATTATTGTTCTCATATTGGCAGGTAATGCATTTCTCTCATCCGCCCTCGTCTGGCACTGACCACAGATGCACACCTCCTTGTGTCATCATGCTAGACTCTTATCTGTCTTTCTTTCATTTTATTAACATCTTCTTCACCTCCTCTCTCTCTCTCTCTCTGTCTCTCTCTCTCTCTCTGTCTCTCTCTCCCCCTCCTCTCTCTCTCTCTCTCTCTCTCTCTCGTTTTAGTCTGTCTCTATTCTAGACGAGGAGGGACCAGGTTGCATTATTCCCTTGCTATGTTCTGATGGATCTGTCTTATTAGCAGCTGCGTAGGCGTGAAGCAGGCCTGTCCAAGCTGCTATAATAATGTGTCAGTGCAACACACACAAAGCAATTCAGTCATCGGCGTGTGTAAATGTATGGTTATGAAAACAGATAGTGAATTATGCACAGGACAGAAGGAACCAGTGCTTTCATGCAGGATGTGCTCTTAGAAGCAGAATACTTGCATTACTTTGTGCCTCAGCGTAATATTGCGGTTACATACTCGAGGACATTCTACGCTGTAATTATGCAAAGCACAGCTGAGTACCATCGGAAGCATTGAAGTACCAACTCAATTACTACAGTAAAGAACATTCTCAAGGGAAAAACATAATGGCGTTGGGAGACTAGTTGAACCCACATGTGTATACTGACCAAAGAAGAAAAAAAAACCCTAAGAAAATAGAGATTGTTATCTAATCCCCTGGTCACTGGCAAAGCAACTCATAATGCATAATTAACCAGATCATTGGCAGAAAATATTGTGTTTGTTCAATATTTAATCAAGACCTTTTTTATGAATATACATTCAAAGATGTTGAATGAAGATGCTGAACTGTCTTGAGATACATTTTTAAGAATGTACTAAAGATTGAGGCCAACAACACGACAGCACTCAGGCCGGTTATGAAGTTGTCTTGGTTTTAACAATTCTTCAGATCATTTTGATGTGGTCATTTTTGATCATATAAGATACTTCTAGCACAAAATATGAAGGCTATTGGCTTAACTTTGCAGAAAGACGGGAAGCAGGAGGAAACAGCTAACCTGGCTCACTCCAATGTTCAGATATGCCAACCAAAACCTCTAAAGCTCACTTATTAACGAGCATCTCATTTGTTTTGTCTATACACAAACAGATATGTCAAAACAACAATTTGTGCCTTAAGGGCACGAAGTTACAGCTACATGCTGAGAAACAGCAAGGTATACTGACTTCTTTTAGTGTGACCATAAGGTTGGCAAACAACAATTCTGAAGTTCTGGGTTGATGAATATACTGTTGCTCATTAATAAATAATTAGACCACTCTGAACCACACATTTTGCTCTCTATATTTGTGTTTGTTGACAGACTTAACACACAAGATAGTTATCTTAAGCTTGATACGATCTTCAAAGGTCCTTTCAGGCAGATTTTTCAACTTTTGACTGAGCCAGGCCAGCTGTATTCCCATTTCCATACTTTGAGCTAAGCTAAGTTAATCACCCTCTTATTCTGAATTGCCAGCAACATGTTTCAGACCAGTTTGGACAGGAGCAAGAAAAGACTGGGAAAGCTGTGGAATGCTCCAAAAACACCTGTTTGGAACATTCAACGGGTAAACAGTTAAAAAAAGTTCTTTGGCAACAGATGATAGTATCATGATCGCGTCCCCGAAAGGTTCAGTCTTCACTAGCAGTGATGGGGCGAGGTTCAACACTGATTGTGTAAAGGATATTACTGCATGGGCTCAGGAACACTTCGTAAAACTGCTATCAGTAAATATAGTTCGTTTTGCGTTTTATTCACTTTTTTCACACCTGACCAACTTTTTTGGAAACAAGGTTGTAAGATTGTTGGCAGACAGACCTTTTGTATTTGAGTCAACAGAGTGAACTTTTCAAGCATTTCAGTATCCAATATATTTTGGGCCTTTAATTCAGTTAAATAAGAGTAGGATTGCTCGGGGCTAGTTCTTTTAATCACACCATGTCAGTGCCAATAATCATTAAATCCAATGACCTTGTGTGTTATTGCTATAGGGGCTTTTAGTTTAATACTTTTTTTGCCCCTCACCATAAAAATGTTAATTTCTTGTGAAGTATTAATCCTTGCCTGTACTGTTTATAACAGTAGTATTGTGGGTTACATGTTGTTGGTTGTAAATAGTCTTGAAGTGCCTTTCATCTAATTACTATGTCCTGTTTAAAACAACTGTCATGTAATTACCATTAATGTATGTAGGAGGCTAGGATTATAAACCCCCCGTCTGTTAGCTGTGAACCCTAATATTCCAGTTACCATCACACCTCTGCAAACAATACAAGAAAAACTATTTCAGCTGCTGCCCCAAGAGCTCTCCAAACATCTCCTGTGTGACTATTTAAAGCTTCAATGAGGCTGCATGAAGCACTCAAGGCTTTCACTTAGGCTGAAGCTCTTTTGTAAACTTTTATATTCGTCCAAGGATGAAGTTTTTGCCCTCTTGAGCTGCTCTTTTTCAGCATCACCCTGCTTCGCATTAATACATTTTGACACACATTCATACCTTTGACTGCCGACCATTGAGCCTATCAGCCGGAGCACAGCTGACCTTTAGATTGCTGCCACCCTTTCGATACCACATGCTGGCACACAAGTTGTGGAGTTTACTGGGGCTCACCCTCTAATATACGTCTATGTTACCTCCGGCTCCAACCGCATCAGCCAGGCTTTTTTCCCCTATTTGATGTCAGCTACAACTTTGATGGAGGCATTGGCTCACAAGCCATCAAAGCAGAGTTGAAACTAAATCCGAGAGCGTTATTTACAGCGGGTGCGGCGTGTATGTGTGTATATGGAGGCTGGCATCAGCGGGTTTGCTCACTAGGGGTTATCACCGATTAAAGTGGCTAAAGTGTCAGGACTTTACAGCTCCTAGGAGTACCTTATCAGCTCTTAGTTTGGCAGCAGGAGAGATGGAATAACTTCCTTGGCTGCTGCTGTCAAGGTCTCTGTATCTGTCTGCATCTGAAGTGTGTCTAAGTCTGTTTTGCACCGCGTCCGTCTGTCTTTCTTCTTGTCATCAGCTCTAGGGTCATGGAAGGCTGGAAATGTATTTCTTGAAAGTCAAATGTAGAATTTTAACCAAACTTTCCTGAATTTCAGAATTTCCTGCTCAACTTTGTTGCAGAGCATAACACACATCTCTGGTCTCATGTTTGTCATGCTCTAGTCTAGATTTAGAGACCAAATATAGAGCAAGATCTTTTAGAAGAGACCTATTTAATTGTATTTTACTGTTCTGCTGGAATCAAATGCAAACCTGTTACTAGCATTTTGCAAGTCAAAAAGGGTTCAATTTGATGGAACAGATCAAACATGGAGATAAACAAAAATCTGGCATCTTTTCTTTTGTCACATTTGTTTCTCTTAATTCTTCCTCCCTGTTATTTCCCTCTGTTGTGCTTCATGTTCTCCAGAAGCTTTCTCTGTCCTCTCTCTGGTTGTCCACATTGGTTTTTTTTGGCTCTGCTTGCCCCTGCTCACTGATATGGAATCTGGTGATTTAAGAGAAACTAAGCCAGCAATGTGATGAGTGCACACATGGTGCTTTGCCAGGGGTGCAGCATGGCAATGCTTTGGTTGACTGTTGCCATAGCAGCAGTGTGGAATTGAAACAGAGGGGAACAGTTGTAGATGGTTATGTGTGATTTGGCAAAGAGTGTCTCATTGATTTTCTCACATTTTGAAAAAAAACTTAAATATGTGGTTTATAATTTTAAGGAGAATTGTTATATGCTTTCTTTGCCAGTGCCTGGTCTTACCAACGTTACGTAAGTAATGTCACCTATGCTAAGCCACTGGTGAAAGTAACATTAGTTATTTAGCCCAAAGTGTGATCTTTTCATTATCTGTCCAAATGTCCATGACATACACTTAGTGGCGTAGGCATGCCTGGACAATCTAATGCAACCTTTCTGCCATATAGTCTACTTTTATGATGCCTGTAATTGTACCTTTTTCCTATTTTCTTCTCCACCTCCATAGAGCTACATACTCCATACACAGATGTGAGACTGGTATCTTCTCATCCCACTCAACTAACAAAAAAAGCGTATTCTACTAAATGAACCGAATATAAACTTTTTCTTTGACGCTCAAAACTCGGTAGCAAAGTAACAGGCATAAGACAATTTATCTCTATTACCATCATAGCGGACGATCACGCTGGATGATTCGTTTTGATAAAAGTGTCAGGGAAACAGACTTTCAAGCGGAAAATGGAGATGCAGGAGGTGGATTATTTTGAAGAACTGTTATTGATAGTAATATTCCTTTGAAATTGGGACATGGGCTGTTCTTCCCAGCATATTTAGAGTAAGGTTTTAGTTTAGTTTTGTCAAACTGTTTAGGGGAAATCTGGTTTAACAATGTGTCAATGCTGAAATAATGATCTCCATTCTCTGTTTGAGGACAGACTACCTGTGTTTTTCTCTCGGATAATTTAGTACAACATTTCTGAATATTTTGGTGTGCAGCACTGGAGCTGTGTGGGGAGAGTCTGGCAGTATTTAAATGTCAGCTGTGCCTGTGTGGGCTGCCAGCGCTGTTGATTTTTGACATATTTTATTGCAGCTGTATGTGTTCTTTATGTGTAGCTGTGGTTGTAGGAGTTTGCCACGTTTTTGAGCCTCTTAAGTGACTTTTTCGTGTGTTCTGGCAAGAGGTATCATTATAATACAGGAAAAGGCTTGTTGTAAAATGTCAGATTCCTTCTGACAATTACATTCCCTGTGTGATTAAATCTCCTGCGTGGTCTCTTTGTTCACAACATGGCCACTTCTTCCTCCCACAGACATAAAAAGTGGAGGCGAACTGCCTTCCAATAAATGCCCTCCAACCCAGACTGTAGTTTCACTGTTGACTCATGACCAATTCACTGAGTGAGATTACTATGCAATATTCTTTAGATCTGCCTGTTCCTGCCCTGTCATACTCTCACTGGGTTGGTAAGTGCTCATCTTGTGCCCTTGAGTATTATTTGTCTCCTTTTTTTCCTTCTCCACACAGACATTTGTCACATCAGAAATGGACTTGAACATTGAATATTCCCAGAAAGGCCAGATGTAAAATGGCATATTTGCATTCAGGGAAAGATTTCACCAAAGCTGAACATTGTGTTTTTGCTTTTGAGTCTTCATTAGTGATATTTGGTCCCATGTTTCCGTGCATTTTGTTTCATGGCTGTGAGAACGAGGCTTGCAAAGTTTATTTTGAGGCTTCTAGCTTTTCAAGTCACTTCAAAGGATTGTCTTTGGGTTGGGGGTGAAACAGCAGCCCAATGCATTTTGGGTAGATGAGTTTATTTCTCTGAAGTGATTGCCAGATAAGGTTCCATTCCTGCATCACTTTCTTTTACTTGTCAAAATCTATCTTTTGGTGAAGTGTTGTTAGAAGGGTCCTCAATACAGTGATTTAGTATTGTGTATCATAAAGTTCATAATGTTCCTCAAATGGTCCTATTTTAAAGTTTGGGAGTCTTTTATCCAACCTTTGTGTTAATGTGCATCATGTTGGAATGTGGAAGCAACATGAATTTTAGATTAGTTAGATTAGATTTTTTAGTTTAAACAACACGTTGACTGCTGTTTACAGTATTCGAGTGACAAGGAAGAGCAAAGGAAATTATACAATGACTATACAATACACAACTTTGGAGTACGTTATCTAACCAATGTATACTTTCGTCCGCCATGTTCAAGCATCATGTTCAACTTGGCAAATCTTGTGCCAATATTTCTTTTCCGAGTCGCTGTTCTGACTAAAGAGGTCATTTACGTGAGTATTCCCAGACGGAAAAACATTTTCCCAATAAATCTGACAGCCCACGAATGCACAGTCAAACTACTGTAGGGTTTCAAGGTGGTGTATTGAAAAGACTATTGAGTTGCATTGTGGGAATTGTAGGATTCAGTGTTTTTGAAGTTATACAGAGTAAAAGTAGCTTCCTCTGCTCTTTGATTTTCACAATTTTATATTAATGTGTCTGCTGTGATTCTCCGAACTGTATTGAAGACTAGTACTAAATCATTGGAGTACCCTTTTAATGACACTTAATTAAAGGATTACGACTCAATAGCATCTATACCGTAAGCCTCCAGCCCAAAGTGAGATAACTCTGAAAAAATTATCAAAGTTCATTTTTCGAATTTGAAATAGCCTCAGAAGATATTATATAAAAGCTCTCACAAGCTTAGTAGTACTCTTTGTGATTTGGAAACTACTGTTAAGTGTAAAATCAGTCAACAGCTGGAGGTGGAAAATTTTCTGTGGCAACGAAACATGCTTCACTGCTCACATAGGATGTTTCATTTA
The DNA here is from genome assembly GCA_963678695.2 of Diplodus puntazzo. NCBI lineage: Eukaryota > Metazoa > Chordata > Actinopteri > Spariformes > Sparidae > Diplodus > Diplodus puntazzo. Next base: position 15,327,498 of record OZ023161.1, on the reverse strand, counting down.
ATATTAATCATGTGCATGATTCACTTTGTTCATCACTGACTGTTTTGACACCAGTGGCGGATTTTTAGGTGTCATATTCCAGAATTACAGACTACTGTTGCCTGTCTCAATCTTCAAGATGCTGTTGATTTCTGATCACAATTATCAGTGACAGCACATGTCAATAAATGCTACCATGTGTGACATGTAGTGAAAACATCATGCACCCAGTTTTATTGGACAATCATGTCCACAGAGAAACATTATCATGGACAATGACATGGAGACATAGCATTAATGCAACAAACTTCTTTCCATTTTCACAACGACAACTCATACCTTGAAGCAACTCTGAGGGGACACATCACTTTGCCAGTAGGGTGCCTTTTAAATCACGGTGTTACGATGGTCAGGGCTCAGTAGTCATCGGCAATGGACATGGCAGAGTTCATCAGCCCATCCCTGATGTTGTCAACAGTTTCGACTCCTCTCCCACTTCATAAACAAAGAATAAATAGCAACATGTGGAATTTAAAAAAACAACAACATCAGTCGACAGGAGGAGACGGTGTGAAAAAAAGCAAAAATTTGGAAAGGTCTAAGGTTAGACTCCTAAAACATTTCTGACATTGCTGTGCCCATTTAATCCAAAAAGGGCTGCCAATGCTTTAAAGAAATTGATGTTTGACACACACTGCAACTCTAAATATAAAAATAATAGAATATAATAATATGAAATCATCACCACATGAGATTGAAGCCTTGAACAGCTAGAGTATGGACACCATACTGATGGAGCGACATGCTCAGTGGGGTGTGGCGGTCTCCTTTCATGTGGTCTCTCTAGAATTACTCAATTCCCTCATCTTACCTTTATTTCTCTTCTTCTCCTTGGCCACTCAATTAAATTAGTTCAGTCCATTTGGTTTGTTGACTTGATGAGAATCCTTAAGTTGCCTGAACAGTTTCAAAACCAGCAAGTAGACTGCCCTCTCTGTGCCCTTTCAGATAGCTCTGCCTTTTTTTCTGTCATTGTCTCTTGCTTTTCCTTCTCTCAGACTCTTTGTGTTTTAGTCTCTCTTTAATCTCTCTGTTTACTACAGAGGAGTAAACAGATTACCACCACTGATCTCATCCTCTTCGGGCATTTGAAGTAAATACGTGGGTTGTGCTTTCTTGGACCTCCAAGAGCATTGTTGAATATGGATTAATTCCTTGAAACGAGAGGGTCAGACCCTTCTCCCGCCCTTCATGTCAAGAGCTATAGTCTGCAGTCATTGGTCTAATCGAGACTCAATACTGGGTCTCAGGGACTCCCCCCTGATGGGTTTTTAATTGAGTGAAGTTGAACCTGTATAGAAAGTCAGCTGACAGACTCCCTGTTGAATATGTGTCCTAACACTGGAGAGTGTCGTATACCTCACTACAGAGAAGCTTATGGTATAATATGTCTGTTTTTCTTGTCTGTCTCTCTCTGCTGATTTGCTCTCTCTTTCAGTGAGGTCATAAAATACCCCTTTTCTACTCTTGCTCTTCAGTTGCTTTTACCTTTGAACATCATTTTTGCAAGTGGCATCTCAAGAAGCTGAATAAAATAATAAAATCCCCCAAAAGTTACACATAAATAATAATGTTATGGTAAGGAAACCATACCACAAATGCCAACTGCCTGTCCATGTGCAACGTTGGCTCTTCATCAAAGAAGCACGGCTTTCTCTGATACCAATTATGAGAGAAAAAAAAACAGAAGTGTCTTTTTACATTTTTAAAAAAATCTTTCCCGTGAATACATTAATTTGACTTTGATGAAATGCATCAAATTATCATATTTACAGTTCCTGACCTTTAAAATGTTTGCATGAAATTCTCTCGACAGCAGAATGAAAACGGAGCTCACCCACCCACACCACATTCGAGAGACTTACATTATGCATCTTTAGATAGAAGATGGTAATGTTCTGAAACTGGTGGCTGTGTTGGTGTGTCATAGTGCAGCCTGTAATATGGAGGGAAAATGAGAGTGCGTTCAGTTGGTTGATTTGCATTTGAGAAATGTGGGTAGGAATTCAGCAAGAAAAAATAACATCTTCTCATACAGGATAAAAAGTGAGACAAAGATGACGTAGATAAAGTGAAAAGAAAATGAATATTTTGATTTCTTCAAGAAATGTTTCCAAATCAAATGAATTGGAGCATAATTTGTTCACTGAAAGATCATTTGTAAATTGAAAGGAAGCCTTCAAGGCAAACAAATTTGTGAACAAAAAATGTATGGATGTATTTGAAGACCATCGAGGGGTGTGTCAGAGAGAAATATAGCACTAGGTAATTAGGTTGGATTCTTGGATGAAAGAATGCATTATGCTGCCAATGTTTTCCCATCTGAATCTAATCAGACAGATTTACACACACTCCGCCTGGTGTCAGTCCGTTGACAATAAAACATCCAGTGTGGAACGTCTCATCCTCACCACAGTGAGACAGCAGCAATAACGGGGCTGTCATCGTGAAAACGGATACTCAAGATTGTAGCCAGCAAGCAGGCAGTCAAGTTTTGTTGGGATTTTTGTGTGTGTGTTTCCTTTTTTTTTCTTAAACCTATGCTACAAAAATTCAACCTTTTAGATTTAATACCTAGATGTCGTCCGCAGTAACCTTGTATAATTGCAGCATAGATTTCTTTAGATCCTCGTTAGCTTCCGTAAAGGTGTTGTTAGTCTTCCAGGGTGAGTCTTTCATAGAGAAAATGAGGGGAGGAAAATAAAAATGTAAAAAGGAACAGCAATTTAATACCCCCACAGTATAAATCAAAACGTAATACAAAGGGCAGAGCATACAAAGACAACTTTCCACAAACACAAAAATTTTGCTATGAAATAATAACAAGTCCCTGAAAAGATGCAGTGACAGAAGCAAAAGAGCAACTGTTGTGTTCATGTAATGTGACATATTCCTGTTTTTAACCAGTTGTATTACATGTCATCTCGATCTGTGTACATCTGAGTCTTAGTCTGATTAAAGATCATTGGCGGACGAACGGCAACACATATCCGAATATAACAACCAGTCACAACCCCTCACACATTGCTGGGAGACAACTGTCTATTTCATAGTGTTAGCCAGATGGTGTAATCAGCACATTTGCCCAAAGGGAGATTAAAGCTGTCATAAGACCCTGGACATCAGGAATTTAAATTAAATCAGAATGACCACATCCAAAGAAGTAAACCTGAACGATATTGTGTTTTACTGAATAACATGAACAATGCTTTGAAAGTGTGTAACTGTAGCGAGGGTACTGATGATAATTGGTAATGATCCTTAAGGCATCATGCTGTACCTTTATCCTTGGCAAACGATAAAAGATAGCCATCCAAAATGCACTGCCTGTCTGAAAAATAGATATGAACATGACCTCCAGTGAGAGCTGCTGTTCATTTTTTAAAGACTGTTTTGAAAAAAAGTTTAATAAGCTGTGGACTGCAAACGAGAAAATGTGTTAATATTTTATCATAGCAGGTTAGCAAATCTGTTTGAGGTGAAGTCTGTTATATTGTTATATCACGAGTTAGCTTTAAAACAAGTTTCCTCAACTGCCACGTTTTTCTTATTTTTCTGTGTTAATGGTTCTTTTTTAGTAAAGTATGATTCATTGGATGTTTTCAGAAAGGTGTCCGAGCTCTTTGTAAGTGCACCAAAGAGACTTGTTGTTGAAAAGCGTCCTTAGTGCAGCAACAAAGAGACATAATAAGTAAATCCGTGCAGATGGCTGCAGAGTCTCTGCAGATACAAGACACTAACACGCCTTTTCTCCCTATTCCAGTCTCCCTCTCTGTTTCTGTCCTGCTACGTCTGCTGTTTGTGATATAGGTAGACGTATAGATAGGTTGAAATCAGTCATGTGATGTTGGGAAGCTGTCAAAAACCGTAAAAAAAAGCAAATGCATTAAAACTAAAGTAATGAGCCTGTTTTAAAAATGCAAAAAAGAACGGCTATTTGTTTATTTGCTGACGTTGTTTCACCAGCTAGTTGAAATTGTATGAAAGAAGTAGGCCTTGAACTGGTAGCTGCTGACAGTCAGTGAGGCTGTTCAGGTGGATTTGCTCACGTGCTGCCATGTTTTGAGGTCATTCTAGTAAATCTCTTTACAGAAGAGGAATTCTGGGAATTCCTGTCTGCCTAGCGTTCCCCTGTGATATCCCAGAGTCTAAGCCCAGACTCTTGGCACATGCCAGCCCTCCCTCTATTTACCCATATTTTCAGTTTCACTCGACTTCTCTCATCATAAAGCATAATTTAAATGATATCCAACACGAGTATACAGACGCAAACATCTTTTTTTTGTAAAAAAAACTATTTTATTTTAATGTGACATAATGTCTACAGTCTCATATTTGTGTCTGTATTGTCTAGTTAACATTGGGAGTAAGAACCGAGGATAATTAATCTTCTTGAAGTGCACAGTTACATAACACAGTCTGCTGCTCTGTGCACTTTTATTTTTCTGCTGTGAACCGGCTTTGTAGGTCTATTTATCAGCTCCCTGTTGTAAGGCAGTCATGTAAGGTAATAGGTCTGCACTGACCTGAGGGAAAATAGATTGCACACACACACACACACACACACACACACACACACACACACACACACACACACACACACACACACACACACACACACACACACACACACACACACACACACACACAAGAAGGACTTCATTCATAACCCTCCAAGGTGTGTAAGGGGTGGGAGGTAGAGGAGAAAATTTAGGACACCCTGTCTTCAGGTCATTTAGCTGTCTCAGTGTCAGATGTTAGCTGTCTGGCTTTTACACACATGTGCATGGAAGCGCACACAAACACACACACACACACACACACACACACACACACACACACACACACACACATACACACACACACACATATACACACACACACACACACACACACACACACACACAGACGATGCTATTCAGAATCTTCTTCCTCCTCAAATTTAAGCACATCTCATCCATCCTACCCCCCTCATTGTCTATTTTACATCCTTACTTTACTTTACTGGAATCTTCTCGAAATAAAAAGTTATAATTCCACATCAACCAAATGACAAAATAAAAGTTTAATGGTGCTATTTGTAAAAAAAATTGAAGAAACTGACGCTTTGGGATTGTAGGACAGGTCGGCAGCCATCGCAAAGCATCAGTTTTTGACGAGTTGGGAGCGAGACGCAAAAATCAATTTTTCATACAAATAGCACTTTTAAGCAGTCAGTAGGGATCAGATTGAGATTCCTCTAACAATACTGATGCCGATGAATAATGGATGATTGTTAAACAAAAAGTGAAATTGATCTAGAGAGCTACACAGTAATAGTAAAAAAAAAATCACAAGATCTCTTTTTCTTTTCATTTTTTTTACCTTTGTTTTCCTTTTTTTGTATTCACACTTTTCCTGTGTTTTTTTTGTGTGTGTGTTCTTGTCCAGGCCGCAGGGTGCTCGCATGATGTCTAAACAAGCGGGTGAGCAGCTCTCCAGCACCACCGTCAGCGAGGCCTCCACTGCCATCACCTCGTCCACTGTGGACAGCACCTCTGCCTCCAAGGTTAGTCTGTGTGTGTGTGTCTGTGTGCAAGTGTGTGTGTGTGTGTGTTGTTTAGTGTCATTCTGCTGCGGTTGTCTTTAAATCTCATCATGGCATGCGGAGGACAATTAGTATGGATGACCCTGTCATTGCTAAACCTGCAGGTGTGTCTGTGACAGGAACAGCACAGGGCATTGTGGCATCATACATGGTTCACTTTCAAAGCACTGTATGCCTTTTTCATGATAACCTGCAAAATCTATATTTCAGTTTGATGTACAAACAGTCTTAATAATAATAAAATAATAATAAAGCTATTAGACTTTTGCTTCGTGATGGATAAGTCATGACGAAAAAATACCAAGGCACACTGCTTTTCAAAAATGCCCATGTGTAGGTGTTAAGCCCATCTCCTTTTAAATGAAGGGGAATTTAACGTTTGCAGAACAGTGTGTCTAGGTACTTTTTGGGCAATGACTTACTGATGATTACAATGCAGAGTACATGTCTAACCTCTCTCTTTGTTTGGTTCCATGAAATCTCCTTGCATCCAAAAAGCATCTGTCTTTTGATACCTTTATTAGTAAAGCAGTTTCAAGTTGTTTGCAATGCTTGAAGAAGCAGGACAAGTTTAATGTTCTCAGCCTCCCATGAGTGCAAGCTGTCAATCTGTGTCTTATAGGGTGATTAAATTAAATTTGACAAACAGATAAACTCAGTGATTAAATCTAGCTTGTCGAGCAGAGACTTTTATCCAAGGTCAAGTCCTTTTTTATCATTGAGTGATTTCGAAAGGGTTATACATGCTTTAATTGACTACTGTTATTACAGAATGTTGCAGCTCATGTTTTAACAGGAAAACGAAAGCAAGAGCACATTTCCCCCGTACTGGCTTCCCTTCCCAGGCTCCCTTTAAGCTTCAGGATCGACTTCAAGATTTTATTGTTTAGTTACATATCATTGAATGGGCTAGCTGCAACCTGTCTCTCTGTGCTTTTACAACCACATGTTCCATCAAGGTCACTCAAGTCCGCTGACCAGCTTTTGGTTGTCCCCAGATCAAGGTTGAAGCATAGGGGTGATCGCGCCTCTGCAGTTGCAGCCCCCAAACTCTGGAATGAGTTGCCTCTACATGTTTAGCTGGCCTCTATACTGCCTGTTTTCAAATCCCGTCTCAAAATATCTTTTTAGTCCTTGGCTTTTGATTCAGTGTGAGGGTTGCCTTTCTTGTTATGTTTTCTTGTGATGTTTTTTGCTATTTTTGACTGTTCAGCACTTTGGCCATCTGTTGTTTTAAACGTGCTTTATAAATAAATTTGAATTGGATTGAATTGGATGTAAAATAGAAAATAACAGCAAGAGAGAATTTAGTCCTCACAATAGTATACAGTTAGCTTCGGCTTTGCAATTTAAACGTAAGCCTATAGGCTATGACTGCAGCGTTATGTCTCAAAATACACATGTGAACACAATGTTGAACACAGTTATCTTTTCCAAGCTGCATGTTATAAACACTGTTTTCCTTTAACATTTATCAATCCTAATAAATTGTTGTATTTTTCTTTCACCATTGTCACGCACAAAGTCACACAACACCAGCCTCAAGGTGGCTGGCAAGCAAACATGACACAGACAGTCCAATACCCCTTTCACGCTGGACAACAAACCCACACACACCCGCTAGCATCTGGCCTTTGTCTTCAGGGTTAATGTGTATAATCGACATTGAGCAGATTAAGCTTTCAGCCTTGCCTGGCTCTGAATCCTTTGTATTTTTTACTTTTTGCATTAAAATGTAGCACTTTTGCACTTTGAAAGTCTTACATTCATTTTTTGCTTTTGATCAACCACAGTTTACTTAATATTTTATGTCCAACTACCTTTTCCAACTCTTCATTGTTGCGTTCCATGTTGAGATGAGCTCTATGTTGTATGAATAAGGTTGTAGCAGTAGTAGCAGTAGTAGTCGGGCCGTTGCTTTTATTCATAGCTACGGCCATTACTGACTTGCTTAACAACAGTGTTTAGCTGGCTCATGCCAGGTGTGGATGGAGGATGACGATGAATGGGGTTTTAGAGGTCTTCTGTGGTTCACCAAGATCCATGTCAGACCCGCAGGAATGAAAAATGAGACTTAATTGGAGAAAGAGGAGGAGGCAAGGTAGGTGGTTTTGTGTTTTAAGTTAGTTTTATTAAAGCAGGATTCAGAGCCAGACAGGTGCTGTAGATGGGATTTAATTAAAATTGACTCTTACCTGTCTGTTGCGCAGGAAGGGTTACAGAAGGGCAATTTTACCCTTAAAGGCTGCATTGTTTTTGACATTTCATTGCCGGACTCAGTATGTAACAAGTGACATTTTGCAACTGCAGCATCTAATTAACCTCTATACTTCATCTTGACCGATCCCTCCTTTCTGAAACATTATAGGCAAAAATTGCAAATACTGGTTTTTAGCCAGCATAGATTTGTTGAATTGCAGTTCAAGTTCTGTCAGCCAGGACCTATTTAATAAATTCCATGAGATTTTATAGTGACATTAATAAATGACTGTTTGTTGATCTTCTGACTAGTCCCCAATGGCAGCCATCAGGTTGACATTTTTGGCATTTAGTATAATATTTTAAAAACTGTTGGATGGCTGTGAAATTCAGTCCAGAGAGTCATGTCCACTTTAAAATGTGTTGTAATCACTTTTGAGATCTCCTAACTTTTCACCTTGTGCTGATGTGTTCTCATGAGCCTTAGGCGTACTTTCTGTTTGATGCTTATTAGCACATGTTAGCATCCTAACACACAAAAAATGCAAAAATGTAGAGCTGATAAACTTACACATGACAGCAATCTTTGTTGTGTTTATTAGCATACTGATGTTAGCAATGTACCATAGGCCTGTTGTTGAGGGGACGCTAAATTCTGGGTTAGCCTACAAAAATACATCATCTCTTCAGCAATCTGTAGAAAGTTATATAATGATAATGCTGTTTCTGAGCCCAGGATAACTTGTTGACATCATGGCATTAGCTAATAGGGATCCTGATAAACTAAAAGCCACCATCATGGCTTAAGACTCCTTTTATTTACTACATAGATTGATTTGGCTCGAGGTTAACCATTGACCATCTGAAAAAAAGGACAATTCTCGATCTCTGTTCCTCTCTTTTACTTTTTAATCCCTCTTTGTACAGTATTGGTATATAGTTAAGTTATAATAATTCATATATTCCTGCTCACCTCTACTCTAGAATAAAACCCACATCATTAGATACTGATATTGGAAAAATGTGTGAAGAGTAAAAATAAAACAAAACACATTTAATTTGTTTTGGACCCTGCGCTTTTTATGTCATTTCCTCTTGTCTGGTTGCCCTTCAAGCTGTCACTGACTAAGGCAACGTGCTGTTGCCACCTAAATTATGGAATTTGTTGAATCGACTCAGCATAAGCAATGCTGACAATTTGAGCTTATAAAATTAGGATCTTGTTTAGGATATGCTTTTTGTGTTCTGGTTTTCGTGCAATTCAAAGATGTCTAGATTGAATTTGTGAGGCTTCTCTTTCTGTCTTATTTTCTGATTATTATTTATTAACTTTGACTCTTTCCTTCTATCACTTTTCCTCCGTTCAGTCTATATCTTACATCTCCTCTCACTCACTCGCACGCATGGACGTACACAACTTCACAGTGGCGTGAAATCTCATCCTGCCCTATCAACAGGTGCCGCGGGACTGAGATTGAACATGTGTCATCGGGCGTGGTACAGAGATGACAGGGCATCCATCAAAACGGTCTGCCGCCATTTCCACACCCCGTGTTTTCCTGGCCTGCAGCCCTCCCAGGTGCTCTGGCTCATCACCCCTGCCACCTAGCAGCAGGAAAATAGTGCAGAAGCCTCATTCTGACAAAAAAAAAAAAAAAAACTGAACAAAGGAATGTTGTCTCACTGGAAAGATGAGTCATCCGTGTCCCCCTTGCATAGCATACCACCATCAAGAAATGAATCCACACTTTGAATAAGTCATATCCATTCCGCCTCTGACAAAACATCAGAAGGAGCGACGCGACAGATTTCTCCCACGAGTAATCTGTCACAATTCTCCTTTGAGCACTTGTGTTTTCTGTCGCTGGATGCATATTTAGTGATGTTATGTTCGTAACGAGTCTGCACAACTTCTTTGGGATTTGTCAAAGTCGTCAATGTCATTTAGGAGTTCCTGTCATTTCTGTGGATGCAGTTCTGAATTTTGCTGCTTTATATGGCTCATCAGTTCCCTGCCTCAATATTTGAGAATAGCTTTTTCTTGCTCTTTAGCTTCAAGTACCACTTTGACCCTGAAAACCAACTCAATTAGCTTGTTTGGTTGGACAGTAATAGGTTAGTTAATTTCTCTGATTTGCTGTATTAGCTGAAAATGAAATGGAAAAGAGTACTCCCCCTCAAGTATTGCCATTAGGGGTACATGTCCTAATGTAGTGATGTACTTCACATTCTTGCAACTGTAATCCTTTATGTAATTTTGCTCTTTGTGCTATTAAGGTTTATACATTTTATTTTAGCTTCCCAAGCATGCAACACCAAGCTTTAACTCACACAGTCACATTTGAAAGTCCATTGCTTTAGGGATATTACTGTGTTCATCATTGTCCTGAACCCAACCTTGACATTTTTTGAGTTTGGTTGTTTTAAAACCACATTAGTGGGTTTGCTCTTGGGCTGATCCAACGTTTTTAAACAGACTAAAATATCTCAGCAACTAACTATGGATTTTCATGTAATTCTCATTTTTCATGAATACTAATGGTTTTGGTTTTTCTCTGACTTCAGCAGAGATACATTTCAATTAACCATTTGGTCTCTTCATAAAAAAAATACCCATCTCACTTATATATTCCAATGCAGTGGTATTGTTGTTGGCACTACTGTTGCAAAGACAACTGTATGGTTTCCGTTTTCCTCCGAGTCACAAATAACAGCAACACAGGACAAAAAGTGAGTTCATTCAATCATTTAGTCTATAATACAATTGGATCCCCAGTTAATCTTCCATTTCCAGGGTGACTGTGTGCCCTGTAGACAGAATTGTAGAGTGATAGCGAGGTTTATATGGGACCATTGTAAAACTGATGGTTTCATTATTCTATATCCATTACATTGTGCAATTAACATTTACCTATTGCCAGTTTATGTCTGTTTTTATCCTGTCAAAACTGAATGGATATGCTCAAAATAAAAAAAAGTAATAGAAATAGATCTTTGTGGAGTGATGAGGTGACTATGACTTCATGAAACACACACATAACACACTCACATCTTGCTATTTGGCCGGTTTTCTCGAAACACATTCCAAATTTGCTGTTGACGTCTTTAAATCACTCGCTTTGTCAGACTCACAGTCAAATCCCCAAAGATATTCAATGTACAGTGATATGAGACAGAAAACTTGAAATAAAATCTGTTATAAATCAAACAATTATCACATTCTGTCTGTATTGCAAGTTATGATTAAGTGTTAGCACGAAAAGAAACTCAGATTGATTCTCTGGAGCTGTCATGTTCAACTCCACTCAGTTCCTGTTAAACAGTGATCAGATCCACTTGAACAGATTGCGATTAGGTGTCTAGTGTAAGTACACCTGAACCAGATTTCTAAAGGGGAAGGGAAGCACCTCTCTTGTTTAATTAGCTCACCCTCCCAGACAAGACTTGTCTGGCTGGGGATTTGAGCTGACAACCTCCAGGTCTTAGACTGGGCTCTCCGGGCTTTTAGGTTGTCTGATCGTGTGCCATTAATGTAACAAATAGCTGCTCTGCTGCACCCTGAGTCACTCACCTACCAGACAGAGCGCTTTCTTTGCAGCAGGGACCACAGCCGTTTCAACAGAATTACCCTCAACCTAAAAATAGACCGCCGCATCGCACACACACATACAGGCAGAGACAAACCTATTCAACATGCGCGTGCACTCACACACACTGTATATTTATAGATAAGGGACTCCGATGTGACATTGTTGGAGCCGCTCTGTGTCTTTGCATCATGCTTGGCCAACCGGTCTTCCTCTAATTAGCAAGTGTGTGTGCTGTGTTCTCAGCTGCGGATGCCTCCCAGTGCTGCTGCCGGTCCATAGACACACTGACGCAGCCGTCGCACCAATTTTTTTATTATAACAACAGTGTGACAAGGGTTTGTGTGTATGTGTGTGTGTGTGTGCATCTGTGTGCTGTACCGGGAGGACAGTCTCAGGTTTCAGAGAAGGGGATGGTGAAATGAGATTTTATAAATATGGTCAGAGTGTATAAGTATGTTTGGCGGCTTATACAGCAGGCGCAGACACACAAACATGGCAACAGTGCAAGAATGTCATGGCTTTTTGAGAGTGAGACAGACCAGCATCAATGTATTTCTTTAATGTGTGCAGTGAATCATAAACTGGTGTCAGTGGCTCAGATGTTGTACATTTATGTAGCTGGAAGAATTGGAGCTTAATGAACTAGAACAGTAGGAAATACTACTAAGGAGTAAAACACTGCTAGTAGACCTCAGATGGGCATATTTAGTGAGTCTGCTCAGTTGGTTCCTTACAATATAATTTAAACTATTTTTGTTTGGACTCTCACTCTTTTCTGATATTTTATAGAAAGAAGCATTATTTCATTGATTGTTCAAAATAATCAGCGGATTAATCACAAAAAGAATAGGGATATATAGTAGTGATAGAAAAATGGGTTACACTTAGATACATATTTTATTTCCAGGTTCATTTTCCATCGTGCCTTCTGCGCCAGTGGACGAACATTTAAATTCAACAATTGTCTGCTGAGATGCAGTTTAATTCCATCGGTATGCACGTATCTCTCCAACTTGTCATTCAGAACTTTTCAATTAAAGGACTGCCACTTAAATTCAAGCCTTTCTGTTTGAAGTTGGCAAGGTTTTTCTGTGTTTGCATGGCTTTTTTTCTGGTTGGGGTTCAGATGTTTTCAGTGACAATAATCAAATCATGACAAGCATGACGAGGGCTGGCACAAGAGTGAAATGAAAAGAAGCCTTTTACTCTCCACACTTGAAGACATGTTTCCTTCCCATTATGTCCTGTCAAAGTCTTTGCCCTCCTTTTACCACTCTGATATCAACAGAAATAAATGTGCTCTTAATGTGCTTTTAATATTTAAATTCATTACGTGGTGAATTCACTAAACATGTGTTCTTAATACATACACAAATCCCACACAATTCACAGAGAGTGTTACAAAGAAGAGGATCAACTGAGGCCCACAGACATTTTTTCTAGCCCTGTTGTAACCTCGATGTGTGCTTGGATAGGCTCTCCTGAGATTTAGTTGTCTTCTAGGTACAATGATCTGACATTAGCTGAAATGCTTGGATAGACACTTTAATAATGTCTGGAATATCACTGAAACCCAAACATTAGTATGGCAGAAGCAGGAAAATTGCAGGTGAATCTCAAAGAACTTGAGTAAGATGAAGAGATTTAGTGTTCTAGGAGACTTAAACATACACCGGCTATTTTGGGGACAGGAAAAGGTGCTCTTTCAGTGAACACACACAGCAGCCACCAGTCTGTTACTGCTGACACGGAAACAATTTGGAGTTATTGCCTCGCTCTCTTTGATGGTAGCTGTTCAGGTTTGCTGCCTAGACTTTTCAACAGGTGTCTGCCTGGCAGTCGAACCACTGACCTGCAGGTCTCAAGCACTTTTCTGACCTCTTCTCTTCTATTAAGGCTTTGTCAGTGTTTGACAAATGCCACAGCAGCCATGGCTGACACTGTAACAAGGTCTACTGGAAAATTGGCTGTGCTCATATAATGACTGCAATTATGTAACAACTGGAGCATAAAAAGAGAGGCACCTGAAAAATAGATAATCATGGTGTGGGTGAAGGTCCTTTCAGTGATTTTGTAAGTAAGACTGAATGGTCTGATGAGGCACAGACAGCCGGTTTCCAACTATAAGTCACTGTGGAACTTGCTTTTCTTCCCAGCCTTTTCAACCACAGTCTGCTATGTTCTCGTTAAAATATTGGTCGTTATTTTTGTCGCTTTCAGGTTGTTCATTAACCAAGCTAATTTATCACTGCAAATTGTACTGGGCTGCACAACTTTGCTTATGAGAAAATTAGAAGTCAAAAGTTCATTATTACTTAAATGACAAGCTGACTATAAAACACATAACAGCTGATTGATGAGAGACAAAAGTGTCATCTCTTAGTCACCTGTACATTTTTGAACCGTATTCTTCTTCTATAGGGCTTAATTCTTACTTACATCTTATTAAGTTTTTCTGTGTTTGTTTCAGGGCTCCCGGTCGAGTGGCAAGGTGCACAACTTTGGGAAGAGAGAGCAGGCCATTAAAAGGAATCCCAATGTCCCTGTGGTGGTCCGAGGATGGCTGTACAAACAGGTCAGCACACACACACACACACACACACACACACACACACACACTAGCATGCTATCACAATGTTCTCTAGATACTCTGGTTGCATACATGTGTTTGTGTTTAATTTCAACATTTGTCAAACCATTGGATATTTTTGACAAGAAGTCTCCAGCCTAGTTTGTAGCCACAAAACCTGTTGTTTTTAGCCAGAACATGATGTTTTCCTAAACCTTGACAACTGTTAACCAGATAAAATCAAACATTGAACCAAAAGAAACAGGTTTTTTTTTGCAACATAAAGGCATTTAAAGTTTTAACATGTCTGTGGTTTGCAGAGACACGCAAAAATATGCCAATATATTGTCTGGCGCCGGTTTGTGAATTCATCAAACACATGCTGTAAACAATCCCATCCTCCTGTTATGACTGACAGACTGCAGCCTCTTCACGTCTCTCTCGTCCCTCTACAGGGATGTGTTCCAGACAGCATCGTCCTGTAACGTTCCTCCAATGGCCTAGTTTTATCTTTTTTCTTGATTTATTTATTTATTTGTTGGTTTGGCAATATAGAGCACCTGCTGTTAATCATAGACAGACTATTACTGGAGACGCTATTTGTATTTGAAGTTATACTTAAAATATCTGTAGTTGGCAGCACCCCACTGGAAAACGCTTGGCCTCAGTTCAAGACGAACAGTGAGTGATGTTACTGCAAAGCAATTATATTTTAATGACCACACACAGAGGCACACACTCACCAATACACACAGGCGCAGGCGGGAATGCACACATGGGTAAATGCACAGGCACAGATGCTCATATGCACATACAGTCTATTGTTGCACTTCAATTATGTTTTAATTAGAAAAAAACATAAATGCTGGTGAAGACACACACATTTTTTATCACATTATACACACATAGATGCACACCGTCACTATCACAGGATTACATGGTTGTAGCTTCATAAAAAGAGGCACATATCTGTGTTTGAAGTGACTTCATCCCTTCTGTATTTCCTTTCCTCTTCAAATGGCACAATTTTCAGCCAGAGAACATAAAAGACGGAGAGGGCAGTAAAGCAGCCGTGGCAGACACAGCGAGCCAGTGAACGAGGACAAATGATCACTCTCTCCCTCCTCCTCTTTACTGTTCACTCGCTTTATCTCAGCACATGTCTAACTTCCTTTTGCATTTTATTACTTCTGTATCTCCTGTCCCTCGCTATTTTTTCTGATCTCCAACACTCTTCATCTTTCTCATTACCACCCCGCTCGGCGCTTTAAGATACCCGTCTACCTTTTCTTGTTATCTCCTCCAATCTGTGCTACTTTCTATCTCATTATTCATTCGTTCATTGCCCCCCTTACTCTCTGCAGGACAGTTCTGGGATGCGTCTCTGGAAGAGGAAGTGGTTCGTCTTGGCTGATTTCTGTCTGTTTTACTACAAAGGTGAGTCTCCTCTTGGTACTGTCAACTTTGGAAAAACTGACTACCTGTTCTGCCTCCTGCCTCTTTGTGTTTTCTGCTCATCACAATCATTTGTTCAGGCAAGGTCAAAATAACAGAAACACCTTGAAATATGATTCAAATGTAAACACCCTCACAGCCTTTAAAATTACCACCGTATTGCATCAACACCTTTCAGGAAGTCTCAGCAAAACCTCTACCTTACAAGCTTCACACGAGGGATTTGTTGGAAGAATATTGTTTCGGACTGCATTGCATTCTGCAGCTGTCTCACTGGTGTTTTGAAAAATTAAGTGCGTGAGAACACAAAGTTTGCTACCATTCACTGCGGAGTGAAAGGTAAACTATAGGACATGGGAGTAAAGACGTGTTCCTCCTTATTTGCACTGAATAAAAGTGCATTTATGTTTCTTGCAAAACAACATTTTAACTAACATTGTAGTATGTCTTTAAGATTAATGTCTTTAATCACAAAAGTTTTGATCAGTCAAGAATAGACATGGTTTTAAATATTAATAGATATTGTTGTCAACAAAAGAGGAGTCCTGGAGAAAAAGTTTGGATTAGAATATGCCAGATGCCACAAATTTGGGCCAGCATTTTTCGACATGGCACACCCCTGAACCCCCCAAGTTGGCTATGTTTCCCACTGTCTGGCTACTCCATGTTGTTGTTGAAAAGCCCTGCTCAACCAACTTAATGACAACTGAACCAAACTACACTTGCAGATGGCATCTCTGTGATATATTATCAGTAGAATCCTTGACAACCAGTGGTTTCCAATGAGCTCCTAACCAAGTGTGGCATATTGGCTTCAAAATGAGGAATATGCACACTTCCAAGAAGAAATAGCCTTCATTAGAGGATAAAATACATACATTTATGCTCAAAGTATGACAACTTTTAGCAAAAAAAGGTTTGGGCAAGGTTCAGACGTCTGCATCAGACTCAGATGATTTTAGATTTAAAGTGAACTGCAGCTGACAAAAGAACCAGTGATTCAATCTCTCAGTGGGTTGCAGCTCAACTGCATGGAAAGATATGGACGCACACGCACGCACACACACACACACACACACACACACGCACACGCACTCACACACACACACACACACACACACACACACACACACACACACACACACACACACACACACACACACACAGTTTCTCATCTCCATCCATCCCCATCCTTTGGCTGTCTTTATCTGCCTCTCCACGCCTCTCTTTTTCATCTCCATACTGTTAACCAAACCTTTTGGGACATGCTCGTCTGCCTCCTCGCCTCGACGGGAGGATGAAATCAATTCTCTGTCGTTTCTTCTCCTCTCTTTTTGCCATCTTTCTCTCTCAGTTCAAAGGTTTCTCCTCTCAACATGAAAACGCTTGATCTGTCTCCAGCATCACTTATCCCCTGCCTTCATCTCTTGTTCTTACAAAAACAATCAGACCTCCCATCGTTGTATTTGTTTTTTTTTTTTTATTTCATTCCCTTTATTTTATCGGTGGCTTCTGTTATATAGAGATTGTGTCCTTTTTTTTTGAGTTTTTTGTTTTTGTTTGTTTTTTCTAGAAATGTCTGAGTTGTAGCAGCCCAGTGTTCACATTTCAAAATTAGAAACGTATTCACTGATTGATTGATGATTCTGGTATTTCACAATTCTTTTTTGCCAGCAATACATAAATAAGCACAACATGAATTAAATAAAGAATAAATTAAGACAGAAAGAGTGATGGTGTTTATGAAATGTCAGAAAATGGTAAAATTGTCAATAATTTCCAAAAGCCTATAATGACGACCTTAAATGTCTGGTTTTGTTGCTAACCCAAAGATATTCAGTTTACTGTCATATCAGACTAAATATAGCCATAAAGTAATCTCAGATAAGAAGCTGGAATAGGATCTGTTTGTCAAGCCAAGTCAATATTATTTATGTGGCCAAATATCATAAATTGGTCTTTACAATCTTTACAAATAGGACACTCTCTATCTATAGACCCTCAATTTAGACAACATGGAGAGACAGAATCCATTCTTGTGCTGTTTGGATGTTATCAAACCACACATGTCACAGTCTGGTCTGCTCAGTGTGTGTGTGTGTGTGTTTGTCCATGTGAGTGGGACAGACGATAAAAAAGACCTCAGCGACTCGTCCACCAGTTGAGGAATGTCTCCTCCAAAAGTCCTTGAATTATTTTTAACCCATTACCCCTTTAATCCTGAGTCCCACCTTATCACCTCTCAGCCAAACACTTACACACGCACACACACGCAGCTGCCGTGCACGCATATTTTTATACCATTACTAAATTTCACATGTAGTTGTAATTGTTGTGTACACACTCATACGCACACACTCACACACACACACACACACACACACACACACACACGCACACACTCTAGCATGTTGTCACAATGTCCAGAGGAAAACAAATACTTTAGATACTCTTGATATTTATTTATATATGCGTGAAATATTCTAAGTAGGACATACCTTAGTTGCATACATGTGTTTGTGCTTTTATTTTAGTCTTTCTGAGGAGCAGTTTGAGTTTAAGACTTTAAGAGAAAGGCTGTCTTTTTAAAATGAGGGAATTTGTAGCTCTTCGCCCTTCTTCAAGGGGCTGTTTGAGAGTTAAGACCTCAGGTTTAGGTTGAGGTGAAAGGTTGAGGACTGCATTATGTCACTGAGGGTCCTTACAAACATAGGGGTACAGGTGTGTATGTGTGTGTGTTCATTATGATCTCAGCATGTAAGCTGGATGGGGCAGACACAGAGCAAAGGCGGCTGGCTGCCAGCTGGACCAGGCCAGCTGTAGCTCTGTGACACTGGGATACCAGCGTGGTCATGTACTGTTTGGCACAACACCGCGGTATGAATGACGGCATATGGGTGTGTGTGTGTGTGAGTGTTATGATACTGGTGGCAGGCAGTGATGATATTAGTGGGTGATGAGTGATATTTATTCTCATGCTCTTTCCTTCCTTCCATATCTCTCTCGCTCCTTTTCTCACCCTGATTATCCACTCCCATCCCCCCCCTTCCCCTCCCTCCCTCCCTCCTTTTCTTCCTCTCCCCTATTCCTTCCGCCATCTCTCTCTTTCACTCTCTCCAGATAGCAGAGAGGAATCGGTACTGGGCAGTATTCCCTTGCCCAGCTATGTCATTTCAGCCGTGGGCCCTGAGGACCACATCAGCCGCAAGTATGCCTTTAAGGTATGCTTCTCTTTGTTCTACAGACTACACTGTGCTGATTTGTATGTCTTTGAATTACTATTGAGTCAAAACACAAAACAAGGAATCCTTCCTTCTAAAATGAAGAAAAACAGTGCAGATTGATCATTTGCAACCAATTAAAGCTGCAAAAAGTAAATATTACTCAATTGGAAGTGTTATTCTATCTCAAAGCATGACAATTTGTAAAAGTTAAAGCTCACTTAACTAAAACGTTTGTATCCATGGTGAAGACGTGATTGATGCACTAACAGGATCTTTCTACAAGTGAAATCAATTCAATGCATGCAGCTCTGTTCTGCACACTCGATGTTGATGACACTGTTGAAGATGATCATTGACTGAAGGATGCTTCATGTTTAAGTAATGACTTACAACTTGAACAAAATCTTTGAATTCTAAGTTCTTATTCCTGCTTTCGACACATGTGCTAAAAATGCATTCCCCTCAGGCTATTTAAAGCACTACTGATGAGAGTTGCCTCCAAGAGGTTTGCATTGTTAACGACAAAAACATTCTTTAGAAGTAAGACACGTTCCTCCCCAAATGAAAACCTGCTGCCTCTTTACAACTAAGTTCTATCATCCGTTGTATGTTAACCAGCGGGTTTGGTGGCATGTGACTATTTCTCCCTGTCCTATAATCTCAGACTATGAATTATAACTTGACATTGTGTATTTATCTATTCTAAAAAAAAACATTTTTGTATGTGTGGCGCTGAAGAGTCTTTTACAACTAGGGCTCATGGTAAGGAGAACACGTCTTTATGCCGGATTCCGATTACACAATATCAGCCCGAAAGTAGCCCGACCACACGGTCACAGGCCTTCAGGGGCAAAATGGGGGTCAAGGGCATCTTATCTCGTGTAGTGTATCATAAAGGATGACAACTGACACCGCTAGACGTCCTGACAAAAAGCATGTTAGAGTTTTTTTGCCTTCTATGAGAAACTCCATGCCCTACACAACTGTTTACATGGCGAAGCGAAGAGGAATGTTGTTGTTGGTGCTCAGAGATGGAACTGGGACACAAAGGAAAGGTCACATTTTTTTTTTTTAACAAACACAAGACAGCCAGTATTACTCCTCATCGGATGCCATTGATTGTTTATATTGTTGTTACCTTGGCCGATGTACCTCCTACCCAGTAACACCATGAATGTCATGAAAGCCTGAAAGCAAGGATTGGTCAGGGACCTTTTGTATAGTCTGTTATGTTTCCTGGTCAAGTCCATGGCAAGAGTTCTTGACAATGACCCAAACTGACACAGCAGCTGCATTAACATGGAGCCTAATATTCCCATTATAATCGGTTTAAAAGCCCAAACAGAATAAAAATGCTCCACAATCATGGATTAGTTGATCGGTTGAATAACAGCGATATAACCTGATTATACCCGGGCTGCATTCTTTCTGCGCACACCCACCGTCCTGATGTGAATGTGTAGTGATATATGTTTCTCCATTTACTAAAGATGGTGGCTTGTAAGGTGAACTGGTCTACTGCGGAGAGTTTGTTTTTCATTCAAACTCAGAGAGAACTTCACACAGATGACGATAGATCTTCTTCAGGACAGAAAGCTGATCACAGGCCAAGAGAGATAAAATATCTGACAAGGAAGAGGAATGCATGATATAACATCACTGTTGTGCATGTTACACAGTTGTTTCGATTATATTCGTCATTGCATGTAAACACCAGACCCTATTTATCCTATCCCATTTAAACAGTTGACTTGAAATGTTAAATCAGAATGATTCCAATCAGAATCAACAAATGCTGTCCATGTTAATATAGTTAGTGACAAAAATATTGTGTAATCTGAATCTGGCATCAGGTTCTGAACAACACCTTGAATTAAAAAATGATAAATTGATTAAAGTTTTTTTTTTTTGGTTGCTGCTTGTTCCACACTGAAAATATCTGGAATGATATCTGAACGCTCTTTTGTAATGGCAGATAATAAAACAAATCAATAACTTCCTACTCTCAAAACCCTGCCTACCCACCCACTCAGCTTTGTCCAGCACTCACCACCTGTTCTGGTAATGTCAATTACCACCGAATGTCTGTCACTGTTTTTATTGAGACAGAAAAGCTCCTCAGGAATGGAATGAAGCTTCTCTGTTCCCTGAGGCACAAGAGCCTGACACGTGTGAAGTTGCTGATATACTGTCAGCACACACAACTTGCCGACATGTGAATATAGGTTTCGACTCTATTAATAGATTAAAATGCTGTATGTACATACAGTGCATATATTTGTCCAAAGTTTTCATCTACCACAGACAGCAGTTTGCTTTTTGTCATCAGAGTCATCACATTAGATTTACATTTTAATGTGGTTTATTACATGATGTGGCATGTTTGCTGAAGTGTGATGAATGGCCTTGGTACCAAAAGGTCAAATGTTTTGAACAGCAGCAGTTTAGTCATGTTCCCTGATCTCTCCTTGAACAGGAAAGAGATCTTCTCACTGCTTAAAGGCCTTGCTCAGTGTCTGGGTATTAAAGGAGACCTATTATGCTTTTTTGTTTTTTCCTTTTTCTTTGTTTTTATATGGAGGTTCTTAGATGTTAAGTCTTAAAAGTTAAAAAGGTCAAAGCCCGCATCAACTGAAGCTCCTCTCTCCCACAGATAAGACTGCTCCTGAGAAGCCTCGTCAGTAGACCCGCTGTTAACTCTGCAACTTTGTGACATCAAACTACGTCACCATGTCTGACATTTGTATATTGTGTGCATAGCTAGTTTGGTACCTAAGAATTCATTTGGCACAGCCGCTCTATTGTTGTTAAAAATACTGGTTCAGGTGTGTGTGAGCTGACCAATGGGAGCGGACTAGGTATTCAGGAGGGGCGGGGCCTTAAAGAGACTGGACATAAAACAGAGTGTTTCAGACGAAAGGAGAATACAGTGCTGCAGGACTGGACAGTATGAGAAAACTGATGTGTTTTTTGAACATTAAAGCATGCATTCTATTAAAATGAGAAATGGGCATAATATATCTCCTTTAAAATGTATAAACATCTCACTAATGCTAATTTTACTGAAAGCTTGGTTATCTTCCAATGAATAGTTGATCTCATGGAGTGGAAAATCAACAGGTACTGATGGAGATGGTCAAGCGTTCCCCCAAGCTTTTTGACTGTGAATCTTTGCATTGTATAAAAGTGACTTTAATTATTTGAAATAATTTGCTAAACCCAGGTCTGAAGGATCACTTAGCTACTTGAATGAGCCTGATGGGATGGGTATTATATTATGGTTTGTGAATGCTACACCATTGACTACCAAATCGACCCATACATATCGTGATCCCCACAAATGAAACCTTTAAGCTTCGACAACTTCCCACCCTCCAGACCCCTTCCCATTTCACCGAATCCTCTTCCCTCTCTTGTTCCAATTGCGTGGCTGCCTGACTGGGACTTCCCTCCCTCCCTGTGAGTGTGTCGCGTCGTCCAGTGACAGTCCTCACATAAATAGGTACTCTACCCTCACATGTGCTCTCACTTTGACAGATGTAAACGTTATATATCCTGTCTGTGTGGTTTTTCGGGTCCAAACATGACAGAATATACAGCAGCTGTGTATATTCCTCTGTTGGTTGCATGTTTTGAGAATAACATGTCCATGTGGCTGACTTGGTTGTGCTGTTTTTTTTACTTTCAGTGTTCTGCCTTATTTAATTCTCCCTCTTGTCTTTTCCCCCCTCCTTCTCTGTCTCCCCCCCTCATGTCGTTTTTGTGACTGCAATACGAATCTTTGTATTTGGCTTATCTGGTGTGGGGCTTATCATTCATCTATGTGCTGCTCTCGCTGTCTCTTCCATCTGTCACATCTACTGTACCAGCATGCAGTTTTCTGATGGCGTGGAGAAAATGTTCCTTTATTTGGAACTCACGTCACCTCACACTACTGTTTCAGAAGTGAAGGGCTGAAAGAAATCATGTTAATACTGTCAGGAGAAGCAGGCTATGATACCCCACAGTCACTCAAATGGTGATTTTTCCAAAGCAGCTGCTGCTGAAGGGAAACTTTGAAGTAGAGAAACCTGTTACCGATTAACACTAACAGGATTTTCTTTACAGAGTAGAAACACTAAATGTTTTCCTCAAAGCAGGCATGATTTAAAACCAATACACCCACAGTCTCGGTGTGGATGTTTTTCAGTGTAAATTCAATTTCTACAGTTGCAAATTTAGACAAATGTACCTTATCTGAAGCTGTGTGGTGCTCTGGCTGCTGAGGCTTATCTTTATAAGCACAATGACTCTTTAAATAGCACCTGGACAAAGAGTGTGTGTGTGTGTGTGTGTTTGTCTGGGGCTGTCCGCAGGAAACGAGCCGACACCATTGTAAGTCTTCTCTGAGTGCAAAGTGATATTTTTCAGTTTGTAGAAAAAGCGAGGCTGAAGGAGTGAGAACACAGAAAGGGAAGGAAGTGATTACGGCTGGAAAAGAAAAGGCAAATAAAGAGAGGAAAGCGATAGGTGGAGAGGAAGGAAGCCATGGGGGCTGGTCGAGGCGTAATAGAGGAGAGAGATAAATGGCGAGACGGACTTTTCATATTTTCCACAAAGCGGCATTAAACAATGTGGTGATGAAAACAAATCATCAGGAACACCCTTAAAATTGCCACCAACTCCCACACAGACACAAACCACAGAAAGACAAAGGGGCTTATCTGTGTATGTGTTCAGTGTGTAGGTGTATCGGTCACGCACTCGGAGCTGAATGACCCACTCAGCATTCCTGCTAAAGAGAGACAGAGGCTCCTAATGTTATTGTAGAGGGCTGGTGGTGTGTTGGCTCTTGTCGATATTGTGTGTGTGTATGTGTTAAAATAAGAAAAGATCACGGCTGTTGTATGTGATTGATATCAACAGAGATTTGGAACGTTGCTGCATGGGAGTGACTTTGCCTGCGATGTGGAGAAATTTTTGGCCGGACTCTAATACAGGAACAGGATTTGAATTAGAAGTCAGATGTGGGTTTAATCTTTGGTTAAAGTTTCTGTTAGTCAGATGAGGGTTTAAACTCATTTTACTCAACATATTCCTCCATAGTCTCTGTACTGTGTGTGTGTGCTGCACATGCATGCCGGTATCTCTCACGTGCCTAAACATCTGACTTGCACCGCGGTCCTCTGTCTCTCATCAAGAGGCCTGTCCCATTGAAGCTATAAGAGGCCGTCTGTCAGAATGCTGATGTTGAGTGAGCGAGCAGGCGTGTTTTGACAGCTGCTTCCTGAGGATGCTGTTATTCCTTTCGTCGAGATTTTTGGGGTGTTTTTGGACACATCTCCTGTTCGCTTTTAGGATGAGTGGTTGCTAACTAGTTTCCCTGCCTGTTTCCTGTCCTCAGATGTGCCTACAGACATCTCCATTCCTGACAGTGACAGGCGGACTGAGCCCTGTGTGGTGCACATCTGTTGTTTTCATCTGGGTAGCCTTGTGGTGAAAGAGTCTGCACAATTTCCATTTTAACCAAACATCACTCCAGCTGATGCAGCTGATCAGACAGTCTTTAAGGAGACTTGGTCAGAATGAAAATCCCTTCTAGTGTGACGACCAACTGCTAAGACAGCAGACACACATAGCCTGTCTCCAGTAGTATAAAAAGGGATTTTAGAAACATTGGGCATGGAGAAGTAATACATGCACACAACATGGCCTCTGATGTCGAGTAGGATTGCAGCGGTATACCATGATATGAAAGTTGAGGTTTATCATACAGTGTGCGTTTGCTTGTACAGGAAAATGATTTCTACCATATTATTGTTATTATAACATTTATATTTCAGGTTTGTATCAAGATAAATCACTGTCAGGACATAATATTTTGAGAAATTATAAGAAGGCATTTGTTCAATTAAGAAACTATTCTGTTTTCATCCCACAAAGGGTCATTGAAACTGATAACGATAATGTGTAATGCCACAATATTTTCTGAGATGTTACTGTGTGGGGAAAGTCTCTGCTGAAATACTGTTGAAACACTAATGTCAGCTTAGCACTTGGCGGTATTCTTCAAGTGCAACTGTATTTCTGTTCTCTGCAGGCGTCTGTGAAATGCTTTGGAACACTGTTTGATGCTGGTCCATGTGTCGTGGAAGATTTCAATGTCCTGGACAAATTGGAAAAATAACTGTCAAATATGATTTGTGTTTATTAAGCTTACAAACAGTTTATGGAGACCGCTGATGCTGTGCACCACCAACACAAAGTGTCTATTTGACAACCACGAAATGTGACTTAACAATCAACTGTCACTTGTATCGGGCTCTCCACAGTAATACAATTCAAATTGAGTTAAGAGTTGATTCCAGTTTCACTGGACAAATAATTGAATACGTCTTTAACGGATCCACTTGGTAAAACAGAAAACCATTTTGTGGGATAACGAAAACCCTGTTGGGACGTTTTTATCCGACATTCGACAATCTGACATACTTTTAGTTAGTTAGTTCTGTAGTGCACTGTACTTGGAGTCAGCTGTGTATCACAACATCAATAACACATAACAGAGTAAGGGTTACTCTGCAGTTTTGACTTCTCTGGCTTTTAGCTTCAGCAAGCACAGCTGTCACCGATGTTTAAACTGGTCAAAAGAAGAAGCAATAACAGATGGACCGTGCCTTTAACCATATTCTTTGTAAGGTTAATCAAATTAAATACTCCTTTACTCCATGATTAGAGCTTTCTTAGTAGTTGCCGTGTGCTGTTAGCTGTATTACAATACATGAAGTAATCAGTGGTATCAGCTGCTGTAGTGTTTGGTTTGAATGCAATCCTGCAAAGCCCTGGATCAACATTGAAAACCAAAGTTCATTAGTCATGAATGTAATCATCTAATGCAGAATTAGTTTACACATGGCAGGAAAATTATGTTAAAAAAATGTCACCGCTGAATCCCTGAAATCTTGAAACATTTTTACCTTTCATGTAGACAATAGAATAACCTTACATAATAAAGCCCATTGCTGAGGACATGATCAGCCTCTGCTCTCTTCCAGTGTTAGTGCATTCATGTTAACGCCTGCCATACTACCTTCCACCTGAGCATCACCAAAGAGCTGGAGCACAAGGTTATATGGACTTCAAGTGAGTGGTGCAATCAACTCCCATGTCTTAGAATATGTACCAGGATCAGGGTCAAGTAGATCTCAAGCATAGTGAGTAAGGAAACGATATTTTAAGTTGTTTCATTGGTGCACAGCTGCCGACACTGAGATGAGCTTGTTTTAGCAGTCAGACAGCAGCGATTTCAGAGCGGAGGTGACATATTAAGCTGTCGGGGACCCTGGGAAGGTTGTAGGAATGGTAGCATTTATGTTTGTTTGTGTACATGTCTGTATCTGTCTGCTGGGGTTTATAGAGAGTTTATGGTAACAGATAAAACAGCAGGGGTGACAGTCTTTGTATTATTCATGGTATTGTTCAGAGTGTACATTTTACTGCACAAGTGGGTGTTTTGTATGTTTCTGGCTGTCATCACGCTGCAGAATAGAAGCCGAATTGTGGAGGAATCACAATTATGTCAGTTTATGACAATATAAACTAGATAAAGAAATCGCAGAGAAATTATTGTGTTGCAGCCATGGTGGGAACCCACCACAACAATCAAAACACACTTATCCTGCATTCATTATTCAGTGAATGAATTAGGGTAGGGAGGATTTAGTGTTTAATTGTGTTTCATTTGCATGCATCTGTTGTTGAGTGGGTTCACTCGTTTGTCCTCCAGTCCCAACCAGCAAAACACTGAATGAAGGAAGAAAGGTAGGAAGGAAGGAAGGAAAGGGAAAAGTAGGACATTTATTGAGCTGTGCTCAATGGAGTGCAGCTCACTAAAAACCGGTTTCTAATAACCCCATTTTCACAGCAAGGACATCTTTATCAAGGACACAAAACACTTAAAGTCTATTAATTAAAACTCAGCTGTAGTGATGTACTGTTCCTTGGATTTCTTGGCCAGTTCTTGTGCTTGATGGTGTGTTTCCTTATATCCCTGTGGATAGCAAGCTAATTATAATATCAGTGACATCATGTTGAGATATTTTCAGCACAGCTAAAAACAAGTTCAGTAGCAGGAACATTTTCTTACTGGGCAACATGAATTATCAAATAGTGAGCGTATTGATGTGAGCTTCTTATGGCTTCTCTCTGGACATGAACAGTTCAACAAACTTTCAGGCAGAAATCTGTAGTAGGAAAAGCAGAGATACCAACTGCTTTACTGATGGTCGTCTCAGTAGACCAAAATGCAGTGCAGCCAGAAACACGTTGATGTTTTTCTTTTAGAAAGGAGCCGCTCTCATTTTCCTTTGGGTAGATTTCAACTCGCCTTCATTCCTGCAGTTACTGTGTTATTGTGAGTATAACCCTAATCCCAAAAATAGTTAGGATGCTGTGAAAAACATGAAACAGAATATGCTAAGTTGATAATCCTTTTGACAAATCCTCAAATGAAAACTACAAAGACATAAAGGTAAATGTTATATAACATCAGCTTTATTGAGATTAAATACATCCTTATGTATGCAATTTTGTTTATTGGCATGGGAGCACTTTCTAAAACCTTTACAAAAATCTTTGTAAACACGGTTCATTTGCAGATGATTGCATTCTATTTTTTTGTATGTTAAGCACAACGTCCCTACTTTTTGGGGTCTACCTATTTGAACAGATGGACGTCTGGAATACTGCCTCTTCCCATGTGTTCTCTGGGGAATGAAGAAAATTGTTGTTCTAATAAGCAAGGCACTGAAAATAATAATCAGTTGAAGCTGCATTGATTGATTTTCTGGCCACATGCCCCTTTATCTGCATCAAATTCTTCTCATTCATAGATACCAGCCACCTGAATACAGCTGAAATGTTTCATCAAGATCCTAAAAGAAGCGTACAAAAATGTTTAAAAATGCAACAACAAAAAAATAAATGTCTTGCAGAGAAAAACGAAAGAAAAGGAGAAAAAAGTTACTGGATCCATCCCTGCACCAAAATTGAATGGGGTCTATTCTAGACCAAGATCCATCCTCCGTCCAAGTTTCATGGAAATCTTTCCTGTAGTTGTAATTATGTGATCCTGCTGACAAATCTACCAATCAACCAACCAACCAACAAACAAACAGACATGTGTGAACACATAAGCTCCTTGGCAGAGGTAAATAATCGAACCCAATAAAATGGTAGTGAATGTGTTTAGCTGCTGAGTACTCTATTATATTCACCAACTAGTCCCAGCTTCCCCATGATGAAATGGTGCAGATGTTCTCTTGACTGTCGCACCCTGACAATAGCATATTAGATCACCTGACTAATAGCCTTTTCACTGCACATACAAAGAAGTATCCATCTTAAGTTTGAGTATGCCTGTCATGAGCTCAGCTCTTAAATCACAGAGTACAATTACCTTGTCAGGGTGTGGAATCTAATTACGCATAAATTTCACTGTGTTCACTTTTCCATGTCAGACCACTAGAATTGATGTTCTTCTAGATATACTGTGAGATATATTGTTATATAAACTGAAAAATATAGTAAGCATAAATGAAAAGCTTTTTTAAGTCATTGAACATGTTTGTAAACTGTTATTTGCCCTTTTATATGTTCTAATTAGATATTTGAGATGAATAAACAAGACGAAAACAGGTTTGTGAGGAGACTTGGGGGTTCTTTTGTCTGAACGTTTTCTGTCTTCCATGGTACTGACAAATCTTTCCTGTCATTGGTAAAAAGTTGTGGCTTTGTTGCTGGTAACTGGCTGGCGTTTTTGTCTCTATTCCTGTTGTGTGGTTTCCCTCATTGGCTCTCTCTGTATTGGCCGATGCTTGATGTTGTTTCTCTCGTTGGACAGCATGACATCTCTCCGTGTCTTTGACCAAAGCTGACTTCTCTGTCTGAGACCTCAACGCTGACCTAGGCTCTTGTCTCTTCCTATAGGCTAGCCACACCGGTATGCGCTCGTACATTTACAAGCAGAGCTCTGTGATTGGCTCGCAGGCGGAGCACACTGGGATGCGGACGTATTACTTCAGTGCTGACACCCAGGAGGACATGAACACCTGGCTGAGGGCCATGAACCAGGCCACACTGATGCAGAACCACATCGACACACTGATCAGGTAGGGCTACGCACGCACGCGCACACACACCCGAAGCAGCTACAAGATACCTGCAAAATACATGAGTAAATGAGTGGATTCAGTCACAAAAGATGTATGTACTTGATAATAAAAGTTGGAAAAATAAGTTCCAGATCATAACTTTTACGTGTTCTTCAAAAACACATTGATTTCTCCACCTTACACCATGAGCTCCCCCTTGTGGTTGTTGCCAATATTTAGATTTCAACGTTGCCTAAAACGAAGCCTTTTGTCATCTTTTGTATTTTTTATTGGAATGAAAAGTTATTCAATGTACCATCCCTAATTATGATTACACTTACAATCATGAATCTCTAGTGTACTAAACAGGCCTGACTGAAAAACACATCCTGTGTACACATAAACTTACACATACAAATAACTTTAAAATTGACATCACCCATCTGCTCATCTTTGTGCTGTGGTACTTGTACTACACTTCACAGGGATCACCTGTTACTCAAGCAGGAGGTCCTTTGCTTTGCATCCTTTTTCAACCCTGATTCCAAAAATGTTGGGACATTGTGTAAAACGTATATAAAAACATAATTTGCAATCAAACTGTGTTTACCGACAACAATTTTACAAAGTGTTCCTGAGCACATGTAGTAATATCCTTGCTTGTAAATGACTTGAGGATGCTCCTTTTTTACCCAATCAATATCACCTGTTACCAATTCTTCTAATAACCTGTAAAAAGGGTCTTTTCAAAAGGTGTTTTCGGAGCAAAGCTCA
Source organism: Diplodus puntazzo (assembly GCA_963678695.2). Classification (NCBI taxonomy): domain Eukaryota; kingdom Metazoa; phylum Chordata; class Actinopteri; order Spariformes; family Sparidae; genus Diplodus; species Diplodus puntazzo. The sequence continues at coordinate 15,297,931 of OZ023161.1, read as the reverse complement.
ACTTTCCCAGTTTTTTGTTGCCCCTGTCCTGACTAATTTGAAATGTTGCTGGTATCAGATTCAGAGCAAGGATAACGTTGATTAGGTAAACAGTAAATATATTTGTGTTTTACTGCTTTAAATTGAGAGTATGTCAAGAGTATTAGCACATTCTGTGTTCTAAGGGCTTAAAGCATCCCAACGTTTTACGGACTTGAGGTTGTACTCATCTACATTCAGATACATTAAACAATAAAATGATTTAACAGATTGTATGATATGATAGTATTTGTTTGTGTACTTACAGTATGTTATAGCTACAGTTGTTGTATCCTATAAACACATACAGTACATCCTAGAAAGTGTTGCCATTTGCTTGCTACTTTGTGACATAAATTACAGTGATTCCTGGAAAAACATCCCACTCTGTCAGTCCTGGAGCTGTAACATCTGAGTGTAGTGTATATTTTTTAATGTGTTTTCTTGCTCCAAAGAGGACATTCTGATGTTGTGAAATGCTGTTTTTGAAGAAGCAGCCGCTTACTCCATGTTTTATTCATGTGTTGACGGGGGGAGGTAGCACAGATCAAATACGTCCCATCCTTCACTGGCAGCCTCAGACACCCACAGCTCGTACTCCTTCGTTTTATCGTTTTTGTTTTTAGAAGGGGAAATCCCAGAAGACTACACTAGTTGTTTATGATTAACCGAAAGGGAAATCTAACTGAAAATGGCTTCCACTTGGATATTCTTTTACAGTCCTTGTGTCGTGTTTGAAAGAAGTACGACAGTAATATTATTATTTGCTGGCATGTTGCACTTATTTTACAAGAGTTTGGTTGCTTTTACAATATGCAAAGTTATTGCTAGCAACACTAGTCTTACATTTAAGCTAATAGATAATGCCCCATTTAGCACAATGTAATGGGGACCTACGAATCATCAATTTATATTAAATATATTTAGACCAGCGGGGGAAAGGGCATTTTGGCCCCTGAGGTTGCTCTACAGTTCATTGAATTTCAGAGACCTGGCTGTTTCTCTTGCTTCTTCTCACACGGGATTTCCTTAATGAGTTTAAAATCTAATTGAGGTTACAAGGCTTTGCTTGTCATCTGCCCTGCTTTGTGGTGGTGGTTTAGCCCTGTCGTCAAAGTTGGGGCTGAGGCTAAAAGTTTCTCATTTATGTGACAGTCATCTAGTTCACATTCAGTTCAGCACACCAGAACAAAGACCTCTGAAATGGTGAAACATAATGACACAATGTCCATGGGACATCAGGGAAGTTATCAAATGAAACAGAATTGCTGCTCATCAAGTAAAAGCCACTGAAGTCCTTTTAGAGGTTTAAGGGGGAACAATAAATCATCTGTCAGGATAACTTTTATACTTAATCTACTTCTCTTTTGGCGTTTGTTTATCCAAACATCAAAAGCAAGAGTTGAGTGCCAGACAGTGACATTGCTGAAGAGATCACCCAGAGAGCTCATTACTGTCTCTGTAAAAGGACACAACAAGATAAAAACAAATCATCTTCATAATTGATTAAATCTTTTTTTTAAAAACCAAATAATAATTATGATACATTTAGAGCAATGAAATGAAATAATGGGTTAAGGGTATTGATCAAGTCTTTCACTTACAGACATTTTATTTAGTTCATTAATTCAATAACTCTGTTTGTCCCATCCATTAAATCAACAGACAAATATACCATTTTGTGTAACTGTGTAATTATTTAAGGGGCAGTATGTAGTATTGTACAATTTTTTACAATATTAATGAGGTAATAATACAAATGCAGATATATTTTTTTTCACTGTATAAACAAGCTGTTCTCAGAGGAAAATAAGTTCCCAAGAACACTGTTTAAAGCTAGAAAGGTGGCAAAGGTCAGTTTGTTTATTCAGTTTATTCAGACATGCAAAGGGAGACAGTTTGCTTATTTAGTTTGTTTAGGCATTAAAAAAAAAATCAATGAAAATCTTTCTCCTCTAATTAAGATATCTTCCCCCAAACTACCTAGTGTACCTTTAAATTCAAGGGAGAAACAGATTGATTATCCTTTTTAATTAGTTTGGGGGGGCCAACATTCATCCAGGCTTTTCATGTAATCTCTATTCTCCGCAGACCATCTGACAAGTTAGATAAGCTCAACATGTCGCAGCAGCATGCAGTCCCACAGACAAACCACATAAACCACCACAAGACCAAGACCCCAGACTCTGAGACCACAAGACCCATCATCCACGAGGTTCTCCTGGAGCCCATACACCGTGATGCAGACGAACGCTGCAGCTTCCACAAAGAATCTCCTGCGTCCACCATGTTGGATCTCCCCATAGGAAGTACAGCCCTGGAAATGGACACACACACATCCCTCCCCTCGAACCCCGCACCCTCTGCCCTCCCACAATTAGATCACGTGTCGGCCTCGGCGCCCGTGTCCAGGGTTCCGTCTCGGGCACCTTCACGAGCCGCCTCAACACTGCCCTCCAGCGTTTGCACGAGGAACGGCCTCGTCTCCACACCGAGCCCCATCCTGGAGCCCAACGGGATTGCAGCGGGGACATACCAGAGGGCCACGCCGCCTGCGGATACACACAAGCAGGTGCAGAGGAGGAGTACTCTTGAGCAAGTGGAGCAGTGGGTTCAAGTACAGAAGGCTGATCACAAAGGGTAGGTCAATGTCACATGTAATCTGTCATGGAAATAAAGATAACTGTTTATTGTTTTATTTTATAGAATTGCACATGATCACAAGCATATTGTTAAAACATCTTCATGTATTTTACATTCACACATTAAGTTTTGCAGCCTGATTTTAAACCAACTTTGCAGCCTATAGACTACATGGACATCAGGTCAACTAAATAAATGAAAAATCCTTGTTGTTTAATAAGTTAATGATCACTCCAATGTGTATATCAGGTACAGTTTGGAGTTCCCTCAAGTTTGCAATGTTTAGTTTCTGAACACTGATTCAAATGTATCTAGGACACAAGGATGTGCAAATTAAATCATGTTGCAATTATTTTACAGGAATTGCGATTGTGATATCAGTCCGGATTGTAGTTTCTGGAAATTTTTGCATTCTTTTTTTAGTCAAAACAATGTTACAATGATTGTATTATTATTTCCAATGTATGTAGCACACAAGCATGTTCCCTTAACTGATGTTTGGAGAATAACATTTGTAGGCCAGAGCATTTCTGTAGCACCAAAACACTACATTCACACCGGGCTTCATTTGTGACATATTTTACCAAAATTGCAGATCCGGCACTTTGGAAATCAAACTTTTGATTGAAAATTGAAATTGAAAAATACTGAGCTTTTTATCAAACATAAATCACAAGCGAACCAGAAGCACATTTATAGCACAAGAAATATAATAATAAGGCGTAATCTGCTTGTTTTCATATTCAATCATTGAATATAAGTCAAGGTAAGATCAGATTAATCTTATATAGATATCATGTGTCTTTGCCGCGGTAAGAACATCGTTTTGTGTTCCCATCCTACAGCCCGCCTTCCAGAGAGAACACCCTTCCTCGTCGCACACCACCAACCCAGCACAAGTTCACAATGATGGATGCATATCAGACCCTGCCAAGAACTCCTCGTCAGAGCCCCCCACCCGGCCGACTTGGCGAGTACAAGTATGCCCAGGACCGACTCAGCCACTTCCGCCTCACCCCTGAGCAGGCTGGCCCAGGGTCCAACACCGTCTGGCAGCTGTACGAGTGGCAGCAGCGCCACCAGTTCCGTCACGGCAGTCCCACGGCGCCTCTCTACACCCCGGCCCCAGAGTACCCATTCGGCCCCCGCCCTCCATCCACTGTGCCTCCCTCCACTTCAGCACCCAGGTCTGAAGGGCCACCCCGCTGTGTGTCGGTACCACCTTCATCTGCAGACATCCCTCCACCCGGGCCTCCACCTGGCAGTAGCAGAACCCTGTCGCCCACTCGGAGGCCGCACACGCCAGCTGAACGCGTGACAGTCAGGCCTGTAGGCGATAGGTCAGTGGTCGACATCCCCTATGCTGTTTCCCCCCGCAGGACCAAATCTCAGATGCTCAAGGTAAAATAATGTCTGACAGAAGCAGAACCATAATTTCACGTTTGTTGCAAACGACAAAAACTTCAACCTATAATTTGAATTTTGTTGGGTAATGCTGTAATGCAGTGTGAGTTTTACTATCCATGCTTAGTCTGTTGTCAGGCTTCATACCAGAGGGATAAGAGATGAAAAAGATCTTTCTGGACTTACTGTGCAGAGAAAAGTGTCCATACACAATTCTACTATTTCATTGGGCAAATTAGACATTCCTCAATCAAGGGAATTCCAGACAGTTATCTAACACTGTTATTCAAGGCGATTTAATTACAGTACACCCAAATTTTGACAGTAGCTCCTTGGAGCTCGATCAAATGATAAATATTCGAGCGTAGAATGATAATTTTTTAGTTACAATACGATAAATTAGTTTAAGACAAACAAAGACAGATGACAGATTTAATGTCATGTGGATGACAACAGATTATTTCCTGTTGTCACTGTATAGATTGCATGAAACTGATTTATATCCTGCCTGTTGTTTGTGCTCTTTGAAAAGATTGGACCATTAATGTTTTTTTTTTTTTCCACTGTCAAATGCACCATATTAAATAGAACAGTTTTTCATCCAGAACAATGTCAGTCATCTTGACAGTGGGGGGCTGATGTTAGTACTGTGCTCCGCTGAACAGGATAATTGTTTTAGTACCTCTTTGTACAATGGCAGACATATCCTGAAGGCACTGAGACTGTTAAATTACCTCAAAGGTGTCAGCAATCAGTCAAAAAGAAAGTATTAACTGTAAACTATATTAAGAATGTATACATATAATTATTGCTCTATACCGAATGATAGATATATGGTATGTGTGGATGAATACATTTGTCACGTTAATGCAGACTGATAAAAATGAGCAACTCCATCAGTATTTACTTATCGCTTTTTTGACACAAATATGTAAATTCACGCCCACTCTCCCTCAGCCACAAGCACTTTCAGTTTGCCAAGTGATAAGAAAGAATACACTACATACACTCTGTTATAAAGCTCATTTAAATATTGTACCCTCTGAAACAAAAATTGTAGCCTGTGGTGATATGAAACTTTCCATGTTATGTTGCAATAGCAGATTTTTCACCATTTTTATTACTATCTGAGGTGGGACCGTCTTTACTCTGTAATTCTCTCTAAACTCTCTAAACACATTTTGTTATTATTACATTATTTCCAAACAGTGTATATAAAATGTGTTCTTTGTGTGTTGTCAGGCTGCTACTATTGAGAGACGGTCAATGCCATCTGGTTACATCACGCACACAGTCAGTGCGCCCAGCCTTCATGGCAAAACGGTACGTCTCACAAATGAAAACATAAAATATACTTCTGTGTATTGCAAATATTGATATTTTAAATAATATCACATTAGGCATGGATTTAATTATACAATCTGAAGTCTTAAGAGGCCTGTATTGAAAGTGATGTACAATTCCCCTCACAGTCTGCTTTTAGCCAAGTATTATGTTTCTTATAACGTGCTCTCCTCGCCAGACACTTAAGAAATCAGTCACCAGAAGTGCATTTATTTTGTGCTACAACAAAATATTGACCAAATCTTGATTAGCCTTTTGTTGGCATGAGCCATTTGGCTGTAGCTGACCATTTGGAATACATTTCCTGTCATGAATAGTGTGTTGCTGTGATTCCTCCCATTAATCCTCCTAATTTTAACTGCTGTTCTGCTTGTTGTATTTGGCCATCAGCCAAAGTGGCTACCAGCACTGTGAATGCAAGGTTACCTTTTCAGTGAAGTTTAGTATGATCAGTTTTGATGCCAGATTTAATGTCCTGTGGTGCCTGACAGCCCGAGGAGCTCACCCTGTTCCTCATTCAGCTGCGCCGGCATCGGGCCAAGATGGCCACCGCACGTCAGCACACGTTAGCCCAGCTGCAGCGGCTCAACGGTCCCAAAGAGCTGAACCCACCCAACCACCTCCTCACTCCTACCAACACTAGCAACAGCCCCCTCCTCAGCTCCGTCCCTTCACCTGTGTCCCAACTCGGACATGTGGGTCTCTCAGCTCCCCTGGGCTCTTTCAACACCCAGGTGGGGGCCCCCCCTGTGGCACGCCTGCCTGTCCACCCCTCATTTTACCATGAGCTGGTAGAGGTTGCCACTAAACATATTGCAGGGCTGCATTACGATTTACTTTTAGTTATTGTAATTTGTATAATCAATTTTACTTTCCTCCTTCAGAAGTGTAAATATGTTTGTACGTTATTCTTAATGGCATTGTCTGTTTGTTTGTCTGTCTGTCAGTTGTCTGTCCTTCACTTTGGTATAAGGTGAAATACCTCAGCAACTATTTCAATGACTTTCAATGATGATTTATAAAGACATTCACCATTCCCATCCAACACTTTGATTTTGTTTTACATTACATTTGCAGTGAGTAATCCTTGTTCTCAGAGGATGAATCTGAAATGACATTAAACCTCCTGTAGCTTTCTCTACTGCTACTGCCAGGTCATGTTGTCATGTCAACAGAGCAGGCGATAGGAGATAGTTCAAAGAAGATATTTCAAAATAGGCTGTATGTGACTTTTTATAGGTTGCCATGTCTAATTTGAGATCCTGATCATTCAGCAAACATAGACTAGGTGCTTGATGATCTCAGACGAGGAACACTTGTGTAAATTGAATATATATGAATATCGGACGAGAATTGAAAACAGAGATTCTTTAAATCAGTCATTCCAGATAGCAAAATTGTACCAGAGACCTTCATCTGGCTCTCTTGATTGCACGTATAATGATGACTTGTGAAAACTGTGGTCAAGATTTGGGCCAGTTCTGGTTTCTTCGATTTGCTTTTAGCTGACATGTGGCTGCTTGTGGCTCAGATCTGGCAAACAGGAGTGAACCGCCCAAGTGCCCTCATGCCAAGTGGTATGTGGGCCAGATGAACCTGACTGGTGTGTGCCCACAACAATTTTGCTATCTGGGATCCATTATGTCTCTGATGATGTTTGAAAAGGGAGGCAGGGAAAGGAAAATAAAGCACTGGAATCACTGCATGTAATTAGCCAAAGTGTCTTGGTAAATCAGCTTCCTGAATACAACAGTCTTCTTGTGTCATGATATCCAGCTGTTCAGGTCCAAACTACGAAGACATCCACGTCTAGACACACTCTTAGTCTAAACCTCTAACTCCAGATTGATCCTGTACTTGTTTGTCCCCAACTGTAAATATATTGTATATCTAAATGTGAAAAAGACTAACCAAAACCAAAAAACTATAACAGCAGCATCATCGGTCAACTCTCACTATGTCAGTGGCAACCTCTACCCAACAGCTCTTGTGCTCTCGTGGTGTGACGTCAGGCATGGTTAATCTGTGAACGATGGCCGTGCAGCCGTCATAGATCCATCAGCCTCTTTTTCCATGTGCTGGTCTTGGCTGGTCAGTTTTCATATCGTGCTTCTAGTGACACTATCCATAGCATGTTGTGCTGCTAAATTTTCAATGTCCACAAAGCCATCCCATGCTTTGGCAAATCGTCTGGCTGTGGATGTGTTGGACAGTTTGCTCTTCTGATTCGTGAATCTGTCTTTTCTGGCCGTACCTCAACCGTCTGTTGAGTGATATGAACTGAATTAAAAATGAGTTAAAGCTGAATTCAGAGATGTTTTAAGATCTGCAGCTTTTGATGGATCTGGTCTGTGCTGGTGTGTTGTCTGCTGCAGTAGGATCATCTCTGAAAAGAAAAATGAGTGACTTTTACTGTATGTGTGTGTGTGTCAGTTGTTATGCATGTTTTCACACACACGTAACAGCAATTTACACTTCATACTGGACACAGACATGTCACTACATCCCACTAATGAATTGTCAGTGGAGCTTTGTCAGGTTCAGATGACTGTGAATCATTAAATTCCTGTCGACACAAATCAATAATCCACACTTACATGTTTGTTACGCCATAGGCTGATGACACCTATATGCAGCTGAAGAAGGACTTGGAGTATCTGGACCTAAAGGTGAGATATGCATATGATATGATATGAGTTTATCCCCTGATCGCTATTTGTGATTTTAACCTCTGCTTTAATTCAAATGTTCTGTTTCTGCTGTGCCTCCTCTGATTTGAATTGTCTCTAGCTCAAGCTAACACACTTGGTGTTTCCTACTGACAACCACTTCTAACACTCGGGCCCAACTGTTGAGCCGAAACATTAGACTGCACACTTCAATACAGTTTTTTTGGCATCTTTGTGAGACAAAATATCCCCATTAGACTCTCAAATGTGTGGTTTTTAAAAGCATCTCATGGAAAGCAGCCGCCATTTTGTGACTGCGGCTCTGTGTCTTTGTGATTTTGACTCCCAGATCAGAGCTCTAGAGCCCCTGATCCTCGCAGTTCACAGTTTACTACTGCACTGCACTGCTGGGCCTCTCAGGCCTCTAATGAACGTAAGCTGTATGTGTGTGTGTGTGTGTGTGTGTGTGTGTGTATGTGTGTGTGTATGTATGTATCTGTATCCAGTATATGTGCTATACAAAGAGATCTACTGTTGTATGCAGTGTGTCAATGCATTTATGCCCGTGCATGTGTTCAGAGTAGGGATGCATGTGTGTAGTCTGTATGTGAGTGTGTGTGTGTGTGTGTGTGTATGCGTGTGTGTTTAGAGAGTCTTTGTTCTAGAAAGACCATCCCATTGCTTACAGCACAGCATTCACGGCTTGAATGGCATCAAATGTCTTATCTCCATGTGACCTTTGAGCTGTCCACCCTCTCCCATGTGGTGATGGTGACAATGCTGCTGAAAAGTGGGCATGGGATGGCTCGGCAGTGCATGTGTTGTTGGCTGTGGCTGTAGCCCGGTGGTTGAAAAGCCAGCTGCTTCTACCATCGTCTCTGAAACGCTGCACCTCCTTGACATTAACACAGGACTCAGCTGTGTCATGTCTCTATTTATTTCCAAAAAGGAGTACATGTACTCCTAATAATTTCCAAACCGGGAAAGAGCTGTCATCAGTGACATTTTGTGATTATATCATTGTTAAAATTGCACATGTGCTCTGTTTTAATGTTTTTCAAACTCAAGAGCGTTTTAACCCTGAACCCTGTCAGTAACCCCAGTTAATTTCAGTCAGCACCTGAACTCAGGCAGTCCAGGGTGTGTTCCTAAAACTCATATTTTCCTGTTCTCAAAAAAACACTGCTTTTTTGTATGGACAAGAGTTTTTATTGATAAGTCAGTTTGTGCAGGGCTTCAAAGTGTCCATAGCCATTGTGTTCTTCATGGCAAGAGCTGATTTTGTGTGCCAAACTCACTCACATTGTCATGTACATGAGGCCAAGGGAATGTGTCACAGATAGTCTGTCTCAGCCTCGTGATACTGGAGTTTGTAGCTGGTCTCTGTGTTCTGTAGCTCCTTTATTTCAGTGTCACCGGTCAGTCAGTGTACTTTGCCGAACAACTAATAATTGGAAATGTTTACTTTGGATTTCTAGGTAGCTGGAAGTCAGACACTGAAGGACTCAGGGAAACCTGTGAAGGTTGCAGAAAGTGATGTGGATGTAAGTACAAGTTTAAAGGATGCACCAGTTTCACACATTAAAGTGTGTTTGCAATCTACAGGAGTGCTATGGTTTATGTTGAATAAAGTAGTATAAAGCCTTTTGTAGCTCCAGAGGAAGCTGCACGTAATTTGATCAATTCTTATATCTTTGGTTCTGCTGAATCGATTCTGATCAATTGTTTTTAACTGACCATAATGAGGCCAACAGTATAAGAGGAGCACAATGCTAGACCAGTGGACATCCTTGCAAAGCATGGTGCCTACATCACCCACAATGCAGTTTATCAAATTTCATGCAGCTTCCTCTGGAGCCACAAAAGGCATTATACTACTTTTTCATATATGCAGTAGTAATACCCAAGACCTATAAAGACACTTTATTGTGTGAAATTGGCAGAGTTATCCTTATTTTTACTGTATGTATTTGCTATCATTAAAATAACAAATGCACAGGA